>JAVUPR010000113.1:13141666-14444583 GCA_036785695.1 Gentiana straminea | reverse complement strand
TCGGATTAGACACAATTTCATACACCAATGTTGTTGATTTCTCGGAAGAACATGGTGGTGGAAGAAGGAACTGAAGCATTCAATACAACTGTAAATGCTGAGGAGCTTGTTATCTCCCCCAGTCTGCTGAGGGAAGTGTTTGGATTTGAAGAAGTGGAAAATGGTCCAGTGAATCCTGAAGCAATGGGATTGGACAAGTTGGCGTTTGTAGATCAAATCAAGACAAATCAAACCACAAAATCTGTTCCTGGCATCAATTGCAGACACATTGGGAATGAATATAGTCCGCGAGCAAGCTCATTGCAAAGAACATACTTGGGCTAATCGGCGGTATGGATACTCTATCGGGACCCAAGATAGAGCCGATGATCATCATCATGCGGGAGCATGAAGTTTGATCTGGCCGGATACTTTATTCACTATATGAAGAAAGTTGCAAAGGAGGACAAACTAGGGAAAAGGAAATCAAAGGCCTTACCCTTAGGTTTGATGATTCAAACCCCGTTTGAATCACTTGGAGGTTCCTGACATTGAACCAGTTGATATAAATCAGTCCAGATACAAAAAGGAGATTGATTATGCAATCCCTGGACTTGATGATGATGAAGAAATTGCTGAAGAAGATGCTGATGATAATGATGATGGAGATGATGGTGATACTGGTGGTGAGCAGGTTCAGCAAACTAAGAAGATTTCCATCAAACCTGCTGCACCAAAGAAAACTGCTGGAAAGAGGAAGAAGAGTGCTGATGATAGAAAGATTACTGAAATCTTGAAATCAAAGAGAACAAGAAAGGAAACAGCACAGACTGCTGAGGGTCAAGTGGAGGTTACTGACCCTGCTGTGGCTTCAAGAAAAACTGTTGGTGAAATTCTTAGAGAACAACAGAAGGAAGCAAGTAGAAAAAGAAAATTGACTAGAAAAGATGATGATGATGAACCCCTATCCAAGAGGATGAAGGAAGTTGCCAAAAAGAAGAAATATGGCAAGGGAAAGAGTTGAAAGATTTGGAGGCACGAGAGGGCACAAGAAGAAGCATCGGTAGAGGAGGAAGAAGAGGTCGTTGAAGCCGAGCCTCTAACTATCATTCCACCGAGTTGTTATCGATGATTCCTCCAATGAAGAAGTTATCAAGTCCACGATGCTTTGAACGGAGGTTGTTTTTGAGCAATGCGTAGAGGATGTACGACGATCAACCGACCCCGAGCTCGCTTTGTAGCATCCACCGAAGAACCACGGCAAACCACCGAACTCGAACTTCTTGTGGTGGTTGAAGAGGTGATTGGAGACTTGGTTGAAGACCCCGCAAATTTGGCAATAGTTCGGGGGAAGAGCGATCTGCGCTAACCTGGCGATGAGCATGTAAGTCGGGGGAACCAAGTGTGATACGGATGGAAGTAGTAGGTACCAATGCACCATCACAGCAACCTGCTGACTTTCAAACATCTGTAGAAGATACCTTGAATCTGCTTGTTGGAACCTTTGGAGGTCAACAAGCTACTGGAGCTGCTCCCAGAAAATCTTTTATGCCATTTGAGAGGCATGTGAAAAGGAGCAAGAAAACTGAAGAGTTTGTGGATCCCAAACTTCAAAGAAATTGCTTGATTACTTCCGATGGAAGTTTGGGTTCTACAAAAGACAAAAACCAATTTGCTCAACCAATGACGATTTTGAAGAATGGGTTTTTGACAAGTTAGGAGTGGAAAACTTGCGGATCGATTGATACAACCTTGCCGCAATCAAAGGCGATGGATCCGTTTGATGAGCAACGAAGGAGGAGGGTATCAAGTTCGAGAGATCCAAGAGATGGTGATGATGATTCTTCCTCATCATCCGACTCGAGGGGAGATTTCCCCTCGGGACCGGGAGAACCTAGTGGGGTTTGCTTTGATAAATGATCCACCCGCACAACAACCCACCACGGATGCGGTAAGTCTGCTTGTGGGCCGACGGACGAAGAAATGGATGAGGATCTACAAGATCTCACCATGGATGATCTAGAAGCCTTGATAAATGAAGGAATAAATTTGAGTACCGGTAGGTGTTTGGTGATGAACCAAGTACATTTCATGTTGTAGAGCCTCTTTGCACAACCCGAAGATGTACGGAATGCGATTTGGATGTGGAAAAGACCATCGACTTCGGTGAACCAAGTGCTAGTTACGAGGAATCCATTGAATATCAAAGAGGATTTGACTTTGAAGGAATTCTCACCAAAGCTGCCATGATTCGACCAAGATTGGTCATGCTTTGAAGGTTTCCAAGTGGATAATACCAATATATTCAATCCACGGGAAGTTGAAGAGGAGGTACGGAGTTCTTTGGGATACAAACGGCACTCCGCACAAAGGTTGGAACGGGAGGTACGGAGTTCTTCGGGATACAAACGGCACTCCGCACAAAGGTTGGAACGGGAGGTACGAGTGCCGCCGAGTCTCAAACAAGACACTGGACAAAGGTTGGAACCAGGTTTGGGTTTGGAGGAAACCCCTGTTGTTATTGAGGCTGCTGTAGTGGAGCCTGCTTTGAGCCAATGCCACCGTAGGAAAAGATAGTCGGCGGCTACGTTAATGAGGATGAGCAGACATTTCTTGGACTATAATTACGATGATGAAGATTCTCAAATTTTTGGAGAAGAAGAAGTTGTTGAAGAACCCGCACAAGATCCTATCCTTGAAGATGTTCTTGGTGCAATGGTTGAGGAAGGACCTCCCCTGCGCCGGGAGAGATTTGAGTAGGGCCATGGTCATCGGCGGCCAACGGGCACAATATAGAGTTGAGGAGCACTGTGATGGATCTACTGATAGTAGAATGGCCAGTGGAGTGCCAATTGAAGTTGTCAATGAGTTAAGAACTGTAAGAAATGATATGCAACAGTTAAGAACTCAATTGGACAGCAAGAACAGATTTGAAGAACTCGATGAAGATGGTCAATGAAAACGGACAATGCGCTAATACAAATTTGCTTCAAACTTTGCTTCCACTCAAAATGCTTTGAATGATATGATATATGATGTAAGATATATCAAGCAAGGGAACACATCGAAGGACAAGTTTTTGAAAGATCAATTTACATCCATTCATCAAAAACTTGACAAGCTTGCTTCGAAGGCTGGAGAGCCGTCGCACAACAACTGCGCCGTACACGATCCCAAATTCTACCGAAAGGATCAACGACCGGAAGAGACCACCGCAATCAAGGATTACTTCACTTGATACTAGAACTGGAACTATGGCGGGTCAATTACACGAGTGATAGTATCACGGAAGCTATTCATGGCCTCATCTCACGTTTTGTTGATGATGTCACTAAGGGGGAAGAGGGCCAATCGAGTTACGCAAAGAAAGAGGTCGCTAGACTCTTTGCACAAAAGAGATGGACGATGATACAAATGCCTTTAGGCAACCCGCACTGCGAGTGCAACTTGCGATGATCTCCTATCACGGTACAAGAAAGAGTTTTACAACGAAGGAGACCCTATCGTGACATGGGATTTCATGAAGGTCTCAACTCCTTCTTGAGTTTGAAGTTTTGGGAGGCAAGGATTAGAGCTTTAAGAGCATCTACCGAGAGACGAAGGAGTAGCGAGAGGTGAAAAGGTGCCGCCAATTACAAAAGCAAAAGATTCACCGAATGAATTTAAGGAGAGTCGTATATGAAGTTTGGCTTCGGGGTGAATCGAGATCAATCTTGTCCTGCCTGAAGCATGGAATTGGTGGAAACAAGTCAATTCTTATATTGACTTTACACTTATTGAGAATGAATGGATGGTTGAAATGATAGAAGAGATCAGAGCCTATCAAGAGCAAGCTGAGAAGGCTAGACAAGAAAGAGAAAAGAGACAATAGATCAGCTACTTTTCATTGTTTATCTTTGCTGTATCTAGTTGTAATAACTGTGAACAAATGTTTATAATGAGAATTGACTAAATTTGTTCTGTTTGTGTTTTTATCTTTTTGCTTTGCTGATTAGGTGAGGGTAGTGGCATCATCACCAAAAAGGGGGAAATTGTTGGACTTATTTCTTAGTTTTGATGATGAGTGCCATACTAGCTGTTATAGTGCAAAGGCAAAAAGATGTCTAGATAAAATGTATAGGTTTATTAGAGTTTGATTCATAAATAGGTTTGATCAAACAAGCACTGTAAATGGCTGCTGATTGTTTATCGACGACCGATCTAGGTCGATAGGGTAGATAGGTCGGTAGGCGGTCCGGAACCCGCCGAAGGCGAAGGTGAGGGTTCAAACTCAGTGAATGAAGGCTAAGGGATCAAACTTAGTATTTAATGTCAAGGATATGGAATCAGAATTTAGGCAGTCTGTGATGACCTAAACTTGATTACATATACCTTGTGTAGAAGGTCTAAGTTCCACAAGTTAAATGATGCTTGGAACTTGGTTATACTTTAAATGATGTAATCTAACTTCACAAACAAAAGTTGGATAAAAAGATTCAGTTTGCATTATATTTTACGACAAAAATATGATGTTCGACGGATCGATTGGTTTTACGACGGATCGATGAACCCGCCGATATTTACCTCGATCAATTCAAGATTATTGAGAAGTTACATGGATAAGAACAGCCAACTACCTCGACTTATCAAGCAAATCAAAGGCCGAGATTAAAAAGACGTTGGGATGATCCATATTTTTATCCATTGGATACAAGTCAAAGGGGTGGACGGACGCACTTGCTTGTCAAAAAGTAATCCTGACAGTGTCAGTCCTATGAATAGTGACAGAATGCAGTGCAGATGGGACAAATACAAGGAACGGTCACATTTGAATTTCAAATTCAAGTCACATGCATTCCTACCTATAAATAGAGGACTTTCAACTCAAGAAAAAGATGATGAATTTTGAGATAAACTTTAAGTGATAACACTGAGCTGAAAAACACCCTGCTGAACTTACTGAGCTTAAAGCTGCTGATCTAGCTATTTTCTTCAAGTGCATTCTGTGTTCAAGCTGCATCAAGCATACACACTTGAAGACTGCAAGCTGCTGATTATATCATCCTAATCAAGCTGCTTGCAACCGAATCATTTATTTGATTCATTCTTTATTTTATAAAGAACCCGCCGAAGACAATGAAGCATCGGTTAGGTGTGAAAGACTTGTTGGTTTGTGGTGAAGGCTGGTGAAGAGGCAATTCTACCCTTCAAGGACCGATGGAAGACTCGGGAGCGAAGAATCCTACCCGTTCTTAGTTTTCGGTTGTGAAGCCATAGTCATTGGTGAAGGACAAGCAACCTAGGATTCTTTGTAACGAGATAACTCAAAGATTACTAGTGAATTTCCTCCAACATCACGGGAGAAGAGTGGACGTACGGGATTACATCACCTGGAACCACTATAAAAATCTCTCTACTTACTTACTGCATTTATTTTCTGCACTTAGTCATTATTCATATCAACCCGCTCGAATCTAGCAACCGAAATCACACACATACACTACGAGTATCTAATACTTAGTAACATATTTAACAACAAGTAACAAGGCTTAATTTTGATATTATTCCGCACAAATTCAGCAAACTAAACCGTCGCATAGATTACCGTTTATCGACGGGCTACGAGGTCTCGACGGACTGCGAAGTATCGACGGGGCTGCCGAAGTTGCGAAATTTGTTAACTCCAAAGTTTTAATTGTTAAGTTTATTCACCCCCCCCTCTAAACTTAACTAAAGCCTTTTCAAGGGACCAACAGACCTGGTCTTTT
This sequence comes from Gentiana straminea, assembly GCA_036785695.1. NCBI lineage: Eukaryota > Viridiplantae > Streptophyta > Magnoliopsida > Gentianales > Gentianaceae > Gentiana > Gentiana straminea. Next base: position 14,438,857 of record JAVUPR010000113.1, on the reverse strand, counting down.
CCTACGATGCGGTTGAACTCATTTCGAATACTACCCTCGATTTTCCTCTGGGCTTTCTATGTCCGGGATGTTTCTTTGCGCTTGTGACGCTTGCCTCTACTTCGTCCTCACTCTCTTCTCGAGGATCGACGGGCCTTTTTCCCCTTGCGGTCTCGATCTCTTTTCGACCCGGTGGGTCTAACAGGTTATGATCATCAGGGGTGTTGTAAATCCCTTTACCTATGAGTGCAGAGGCTACCACTCTTTTCAGGGCGTCTTCATCCAAAGACGCCAAGTGATCAGCCATGTCTTGCAACTGTGGGGGAAGTTGAGGCCTTGGGGGTTCTGCAACTGTGGGTCTAGATCCAGTGGGGATTTCCTGAGCCTGGGTTTGAACCCCTGCTGGATCTACATCCGTGTGCTCTTCGACCTGTAGGTTCTTGCTGCTCATTGGTTTATGTCTTCTTGCTGGTGGTTCCATTGCGGTATCTTTACCAACTCACCGGTAGAAGACCCTCCTTCTAGCGCCAAATGAGGATGCTAAATAATACACCACTGGTTTAACAGGGCCACGTATAATGTAAGGGTGAGTCAAGAAGAATATGCAAGGCTAGTGCTGTAGTAAAGATGGTGTTTTTGGTGTTTTATGGCTGAGTCCAAGAATGTATCTTTGATTGCCTACGTATCCTGTGTAATGTCCAGGAATCAAGCCTTGCGTAGTTCCTGGAGCTGTGTATTTATAGGCACATGCCCTTCTTCTGCCCTAAACTTAAGGCGGTTTGGTCTATTGACATAAATAACCCTTAATGGGCCTTGCCCTTTGCCCAAGTAACCCTCTGGATGTTGGGCTTAGGAATCTGGGCTGGGACCCTAGTCTCGACTCGTATAACACCGACATGGTTATTCGAGATGGGACACTTGCAGAATCTACTGGTTGCTGCGGACTTCACTGACTCGTCTCTTATTCGACTCGAGGTGAGTACTAGAGGCTTGGACTTTTCATACGCCAGCTGGACCAATCAGATAATTCCACGTGGAGGGGTGAAATCCCGTATCGTCAATATATATATATAATCGAAATGTCTTATCATTTGTTTTTGTTTTTCAAAATGTTGTTGTTTTGTGTTGTGTTGTAACGTCAGGGGGGGTAAGAGAAGAAGAGAATAGTGTTTTTACCAACGTCATAGAATACTTGATAATGACGAGGGAGAATAGAATGCCGGACGGAGCCGGCAGAACAGAGCTTATATTTTCAATCTAACGGGTGCCTCACTTCCGGCTGAGGATTTACAAGGCTGCTGGGGATAGAAAAAGATGCTCTATTGAGCAGACCTAATGAAATTTTCTACGAGCTACCTACCAGGAGCCCCAATACAAAGCCTGGGGATTAGACATGACACAGCGGTCAGAAGGAATCGAAAACACCCTAGGGAAATCATGTAATTCTAAGAACCTCATCAGGCCGAGGCGTACCATGGAATTCAGTTCGAGATTTTTGTTCTTGTAATTTCAAACAACATTAATTTGTCATATTACACATTTCAAAATTAACTAAGGTATACAATACTACAAGCAATTATACTAAAGGCATTTATACTAATCAGTTTCAAAATTAACTAAAGAATGCAATACTAGTGGCATTTTTACTAATTAAAGGCATTTATACTCCCCGGGATCAGTCCTACTCATTGTCAAAATTAAGTCATTAGCAATACTAGTATCATACTATCATACATTACACTATCATAAACTACACTACATTATTCAAATAAAAAATTATAACACTATCATACATATTCTCACACATTGAATTTTACATGAACACCAATAAACAAATAAATTTACTTCTAAGAACCTCATCATACATTTAATCATACCATACATGAATTGAATTCCAATCCAACAATAAAATAACACACTATTGAACATGATACATGAAATTCTCTAAATTATACATCAATTTTCGAATTTTACATTACATCAATAAACCCTAAACATCAATAAACCATAAACTCTAGGCTAATAATAGCTTAACATTACATATTATTGATGTTCATACATATCCATTCGAATTGTAAGCATCATACATATCCTTCCGAATTCTAAGAACTTCATCATACATATAATCATACAATACATGAATTCGAAACTAAACCCTAAACCCTATAACACTATTGAATTCCAATCGAACATAAAACATGAAATTCACATAATTATACATCATGTTTCGATTTTTCTTCTGGATTTCAACATCAAATAACCAAATTTAATAAACCGTAAACCACTCACAGTAGGTGCTTCTTGTTGATTAGGATTAGCCATGGTGAAATCGTCCAAATTTGCTCTGAGAAGACGACGGATTTCGGTGTTCTATGCATTTTTTCTGCAGAGTAGGTGAAACTGCTGTGAAATGGGGCGGAATGAGGTTCAAATTTGACGTTTCCGTCGAAATTTAGACGAGGCTTCCTCCATTTTGACGAGGCTATCTAATGGATCCGTCAAAATTTGGACGGATTCACTAACGTGGCTAAAAAGGACGGAATACGTCACAATTTGGATGATGCGTCCCAATTTTGGACGGATTCCATCCTTTTTGGTCAGTGAGTGAATTTGGACAAAAAGGAATGAATATTCTGACGTTTTGTCTATATTTGGACGAAATTGTCCAAATTTGGACGCGGAACCTAAAAAAATGTCAGAAAAAGTTTGACCTGATAATAAATATCAGAAATTGCAGTGGCCTGATTTACCAATTTTCCTCTACATGTTACATATTACATATGTCATGTCATAAAGTCAAAATTGTTTTATATTATCTTTTTCTATATTATATATTAGAAGGTAACATGGAAGCAATAAATTATAAAATCTCTTAAAATGTAATTAGGAGATTTTATTGATTTATAATAAATGTGGAATATTTTAGAAATTGTCTTGAACCAGGAGATTTTGACGCATTTAATTCAAATCAATCAAAGGCTCTAATCTACCACTATAAATAGAAGGCATTAGTCATTTCATAGACACACTGAAGCACATAAGGAGTTGGTGACTCAAGACTATAGAGGATCTTCCGCCATATCCGTGAGAGAACAACAACAAATTCAAGATCTTCCACTATACTCGGAAGAAATCAACCAAAGTCCGGTTCTTCCACCATATCCGGGAGTAATCAACCACGGATTCAAGATCATCCGCTATACTCGGGATAAATCAACGAAAAATCAAGATCTTCCGCTATATCCGGGAGTTCAATAATTTTCAACAAAGAGGAGAATCAATGGATAAAGAGATTGTACCGCTTTTTATTTTCAAAATTAATAATACTTCTATTTGTTCCAATTTTTGTGTTTTCTTTGTTTTACTTTCAGGGATAACACAAAATTTGTGTTACAAATTTTTGTCACGCCCAGTGGGACTTGGAAGAGAAACCCGAGTCAGTCCATCGAAAAAAAAATCAAACTTACTATGTGAAAATTTGAGACTCGTCATTATGGTAAAATCTTTATTTTCATTCCATTCCGATGGGATTGTGGGGCGTGTTGAGAATACCCTAGCCGACCACATCACAACTTCACAAGACTTGTACAACAAGTAGTGCCTGTATTAGGGCTTTACATTATTACATCTTACCATTATATCCCTAGAGTATTTCCCTATATAAAGAACCATTGTAATCACATATTGAATCAATGAAATCAGTTTCTTTACATTTTAATATGTTGAAGCTGAACTGAAGAGTGAAGAGCAGAGCACGACTGCAACTCTGCAAGTCTCACCACAACCACAACAACGATGAGCGGACGGAGCTGCTGCAAAACAAGAAGCCGGAGAATGTAAATCGGGAAGAATAAGGAGGCTGACTAAAGGGGAGGAGCCAAGGAGGGTGTGGGCTGCTTTGCTTTTTGGAGGTAAATGTGAAGTAAAACGATGGAAATCATGTAATGGAGAAATTAGGATAAAAACAATTTTTTTACTGAATAATCAAAACGACGTTGTTTTACAATTTTTTAAAATCCAGTGGGGTCCATAGACCTACTGTCTAAGCTGGGTCGCCCTTGCAACAAAATTCTTGCACGATTGTATCTAGCCCTAATGCCTCCACTTTCAGAGAACCTTTCTTGTGTTGTGATAATGCCCGCCTAATCGCTACATGTTTCTCTCAAATTATAACACATATCGTCTTTGAAGAAGTTATAGAAGCATCAATAGTATTTAGTTTGAAAGCACTCATAGGGGGCGGCATCCATGTTACGAGCCAAGTCGGTTGGGGGTGAACAACTAGGGACGACCGGCTAGCCTCCAAAAAAATTCCATGGCATCGCGGACAGCTGTAAGAACAATACTTTCTGCATTGAGTGACACATCATCATAGAGTCAGGCGCATCGAGCCTTCCAAACACATGGTGGGTCGTCAAACCACCAAAGATAAATCACCTACAACCTCTATAGCTAGTGTAGCGGAAGCAGGGGTCGAACCCACAAGGAACGGTAGATTTATTTCTCTTAAAATTTGTAACAACAAAAGATATTTGGATATTTATAACTACTTCCTAAGAATAAAAACAAAATCAAATTCAAAAGTTCCAGTCAATTGATCGTTTCCCCCTCAATTCCTACGATTGATCATCGATTAAATGATAACTCGTTAAATTATTAATAAATTGGTTATAGTCACCGACAACCGTCAAGTGACCAATCTCTCCTAAATTCGATAATCAAGACACGGTCGTTAATTATTCTCTAACCGGAAGACACCCCTAGACACGGTCATAGGTGTTTGGAATCCCGAAAGCATTAAGGCTTGAGAGACCCAATTCAAGGTATTAATCCAACCGGACTAATTTTAACCTAGGTTATCTATTTCCACAACAGAGAATCCTACGGGCTACGAACCGGCAGGTAATGTGTTGTTTACCACTAAAACTCAATCTTTTATGGCAACCGCCTAAGATCGATTTTGGTACTAGATCAAAATAACCGCTTAATCATCACGCGCCAACAATTAAACGAATAATTCTAATTCTATATTATAAACAGAAAACAGACAAATACCAACAATCAATCGAGGAGATAACACAATTAGATCTCACAATCACACGAAATTGAGGGTTCAATAATCAATTAAATAGAATAAAACTAACTACTCATAGAAATTAAATAATATAAACAAATATTATAGTACCTTCGGAATGGAAAATATGAAAGAACGGAAAAAAAAGTTGCCGGCAGCCACTTGAAAGTGATCCGCCCTCTGTTCCTTTCGTCCTCCCTTCTCCAAACCTTTTTTTTTCAAAACCTACCTAATACATCATATCCTAACTCTCTCAATTCACGTAATATGCCAAAAATGGGCCCAGCCCAATTATTTTTCCTAAGTTATTCGGGTGACTTTTATGGGAATAATAATAAATAAATATAAAACTTAATAATAAAAAAGGGTCTTTCTAATAAAAACTTAATGTGACTAAAGATCGAAAATGCACGATTGGCTTTAATAGCTCTGTCTTCTCGGGATCCCGATATAGGCCAAAACTGAAATTCTCGGATCTTGAAACGCCACTTTTCTCCAATCTTCCACAAAGCATCCAAAACTGCTCTTTAAGTCCTGAAATCTTCCATCGCCACTCACGAGCTCTTAAAACCTGAAAATCATCTAAAACATACCCGGAACGGAGCATTTTCCGACAAAATAGATATACAATACGCACAGAAAATTACCATAAAATACGGTCTCATCACTCCCCAACACTTAGATTATTGCTTGTTCTCAAGCAATGCACTCTCATCCCCAAAAATAAAAAATGAAATATGCATGAAGCTAAATCCTAAATGAACGACCTAATACTATATGAATGCAAAGCACCAAAATAATTCCAATAATGACGCCCGTCCAACCTTTTCATCAACCTCGTATTTCATAATGCAAATCAAATGATAACAAAGCAAGGCACAACACACACTAGTATTCATACGACTAACTATAACATCACTCGATCATAAACTTTAAAGGGGCAAAATGAAAGAGTCCTAACTTGTCCTCACGGGTAAACTCGCATTATACTGCATAGGGACAATTCACACACTCTCAAAAAATCAACACACAACCAAGCATTACCATAAGTTTGCATATCAATCAAATCTCCACCACTATGTAATCAAAATCCAATGCACAAATCATGAGGTCTTTCACAGGGTTGTAACGGGGCTAGGGACAGAAAATAAGATAGGGAAAAGGGAATATATGGGCTAAATTGTCAAGGAGAATGCATGAATAACCACATCAATAATCACATAGTCGCCAAGAACGAATCCCATTGAAACACAATATATGGCTCCAACCTTCGTCACAACATCATAAGGATTGAAGTGCAAACAATAACATCCAAAGAAGCTTGCAAAAATTGAGCTCGGAAACAAACTTCTTTTTCAATACATAAAACACTCCTTCAATATATGCTCTCTTTTTTTTTCTCTTGTTTTCTTTATTTTTTTTATCATCAAATTTTTTTTCCAACATTCACCCTTTTCTTTTTAGAGATCTTAAAACACATCTTCATTGCATAATCGTGAGCCATACATCTATAGATATTCACTTCAAGGACTTTCTTAAAATTTAATGCAACTATTTGTACAATCTCCTGACAATAGGGTCAACAAAAAAAAAGGATATCGTAAGAAAAGGCCATGGGTTTAATTTCTGGAGTTTGTCAAAAGAAAGGGTCAGGCTAGACGGGGCTCACTAGGGGGTATTAAATATGGGAAGGCCAACAAAAGTGGGTCTAGAAAGGGGTTGAATCCTAGGTGCCTCAATCATTTAAGTGCACTAAACCTGAAAAAGGGTGGTCTCGAAATGCATGTCAACGCAAATTCTAGAATGACATTGGAAGTGTGGATGCCACTGAAAGGAAAATATGAGCGAGTGCGCTCTTTGGCTAGGTGAAATCCTCACTTTTAAGTGGTTTTTTGTTAAGGCTCAATGGTTTTACCTCCAAAGTTCACAAACAAGTGATATAAGGTGAGTGTGTATCAACAAAAGTGTGTGCTTGCATTGGTCAATTACCGTTTGAATATTACTACTTCACACAAAATTTAAATGAAAAAGTTGGTAAAGTGTCATCAAAGGCATACTCGGTGCTTTGAAATCCTAAAATGTCCTAAAGATGCAATTCCAATATGCAAATGAATGAAAAACTCCCCCACACTTAAATCATACATTGTCCCCAATGTATGTTAAAAGTGGAAGGAAGAATGCAAAATATGGAATGAGATGCAACTAAAATGGTATGCATGATATGCAAAAGTACTAATCTAAATATGAAAAGAAAAAATAAAAATAAAAGAAAAGGAATGAGAATACCTTACAATTCGGACCGTGGGGCGATGAAAACTAAGCCATGGACTCCATCGTGATTTCCGTATAGTCAATGGCATCCGCTAAGATTATTGGAATGATTCCGGACTCACCGAAGACGCTTGTGGATGAAGGAGAGAAATGGTGGAAATGTGGGAGGTGGGTTGAGGTAGAAGTCGGGTAGGAATTGATAGTTGTGGGTGGGAGAGGCATTTATTTGAAAAAGCTATTTTATTTTATTTTATAGGTTTTTTTTGTTTTTTTTTGGGGAGAAGCAGTGATGGTAGGATTATGGTGACGACAAATTGTATGAAAAGGGTGAAGCAATTGACGGGGGAGGGTGGTGGCTGTTCGGGTTTGTAAATTGGTGGAGTAAAAAGAAATATAATAAGGGAAAGGGTGAACATACGGGTGAGAAATTATGGTGAAAGAAAGGAAAAATTTTTTTTTTTGTTAGAGATGTCGTCCAACACCCAAAATGATGTGATCGCATCATAAATTAGTTACTCCCTGTTTCTTGGACCAAAAAAATGTTGAAAACACACCTTAAATCGATGTGATCACATCGCAATTATTTTACCCCTAATTTTATTTTTTTTTTTTTTTTTTTTTTTTTTGGAAAATCCCTTCTCGATTACCTTAGGATCCCGACTTCATGGGAAAGTGAAAATCACCTTTCTTGAACAAGTCTCCCAAGCTTGTGCATCCACACATGAACTTCAAATAAACGCATCATATTTATTCACGGAATTCAGTTCTTCACTTGCAAAACAGACAAAAGCCTCTACCAAACACGCAAATCTCTCTCTTTTTTACTTATTCATTAGAAAAACAAAACAAAATAAAATTAACAAATTTATTTTAATTGGGTTGTCTCCCAACAAGCGCTTTTCTTTAATGTCTTTGGCTAGACATACTTACCTCAGCTATCCATTGTCAAATGGAATGGTTTTCCTTTCATGATTCTTCCTTGCATACTCAGTGAGTGAGCCATCCATCTTATCTTCAGGAAGAATCAGTTGTGCCTTGGCTCTAGGCACTTTGGTGAAGTATCTTCCCAAGAAAATAAGAACCGGATTAGGTGCTTCCACATCCCAGTTCATAATATAGTGATCCAGTGGGAAGACTACTTCCTTCTTGCTCACTTGCATGTCCACGGCCATGTCAACACTTTTTTGCTCCAACGGCTCCTCAAATTTGAATTCCTTCAGATGATTTTCTTCATAATTAGACACATCATCCTCTAACTTCTCCAACACCATGTGAATTTCTTCACCCTTTGGTTGATCATCATCATCATTATCATCAATCTCTGGTGTTGGATCAATCATGGGACAATCGTCTTCTTCATCATACCATATAATAGGAGAGGATGTTTTCAATCTTTGTTCTTGAAGCCGATCCACCTCAGTTTTCAGCTCGCCAATTTGTCTTTGCATATTCTGAACCAAGGCGACATGCCCGTCTTTGAACTGTGAAGCCTCTAGTACCAATTCTCTAAGTGGCATCAATTCGGTTTGGATTATTTGTGAAGCCTCTTGCACCAACTCTCGAAGAGAAATCATTTCGGTCTGGATTATCTGTGCAATATTGGTAGAAAAGGTCTGCACAAGTTCTTCAAAAGTATTACCTGAAAACAAAATTGACCCTCCTTGTTCACTGGGCGGCTGGAAAGTAGAGGTGTAGCCCCAATTCTGATTGTGCAGCTGTCTTGGAAAATATCCCTCCTCATACAGGTTGTTCACCCGGTATCCGTATTGATCATGATTCACCATAAGACTCGTGTAGTTGTAACCTGACATGCTTGCAAACAAGGGAAACACAAAACAAAACAAAACTATATACAAAATTTCAAAAGAAATAAATCACTTAACACCGTTCCCCGGCAACGGTGCCAAAATTTGGTGGGTCGTCAAACCACCAAAGATAAATCACCTACAACCTCTATAGCTAGTGTAGCGGAAGCAGGGGTCGAACCCACAAAGAACGGTAGATTTATTTCTCTTAAAATTTGTAACAACAAAAGATATTTGGATATTTATAACTACTTCCTAAGAATAAAAACAAAATCAAATTCAAAAGTTCCGGTCAATAACGATCGTTTCCCCTCAATTCCTACGATTGATCATCGATTCAATGATGACTCGTTAAATTATTAATAAATTGGTTATAGTCACCGACAACCGCCAAGTGACCAATCTCTCCTAAATTCGATAATCAAGACACGGTCGTTAATTATTCTCTAACCGGAAGACACCCCTAGACACGGTCATAGGTGTTTGGAATCCCGGAAGCATTAAGGCTTGAGAGACCCAAGTATTAATCCAACCGGACTAATTTTAACCTAGGTTATCTATTTCCACAACAGGGAATCCTACGGGCTACGAACCGGCAGGTAATGTGTTATTTACCACTAAAACTCAATCTTTTATGGCAACCGCCTAAGATCGATTTTGGTACTAGATCAAAATAACCGCTTAATCATCGCGCGCGAACAATTAAACGAATAATTCTAATTCTATATTGAAAACAGAAAACAGACAAATACCAACAATCAAACGAGAAGATAACACAATTAGATCTCACAACCACACGAAATTGAGGGTTCAATAATCAATTAACTCGAATAAAACTAACTAGTCATAGAAATTAATTAATATAAACAAATATTATAGTACCTTAGGAATGGAAAATATGAAAGAACGGAAAAAAAAAGTTGCCGGCAGCCACTTGAAAGTGATCCGCCCTCTGATCCTTTCGTCCTCCCTTCGCCAAACCTTTTTTTTTTCAAAACCTACCTAATACATCATATCCTAATTCTCTCAATTCACGTAATATGCCAAAAATGGGCCCAACCCAATTATTTTTCCTAAGTTATTCGGGTGACTTTTATGGGAATAATAATAATAATAAAACATAATAATAAAAAAGGGTCCTTCTAATAAAAACTTAATGTGACTAAAGATCGAAAATGCACGATTGACTTTAATAGCTCTGTCTTCTCGGGATCCCGATATAGGTCAAAACTGAAATTCTCGGATCTTGAAACGCTGTTTTTCTCCAATCTTCCACAAAGCATCCAAAACTGCTCTTTAAGTCCTGAAATCTTCCATCGCCGCTCACGAGCTCTTAAAACCTGAAAATCATCTAAAACATACCCGGAACGGAGCATTTCCCGACAAAATAGATATACAATACGCACAGAAAATTCCCATAAAATACGGTCTCATCAACACACCAAATTACAGTGGAAATTATCGAAACCCTATCCAAGTCGTTAGAATCCACAATAAATGTAATAAAAACTTACGAAATCACAACTCAGCATAAGCCCATCCTGAATAAGCCTGACATCAAATTCCACAACCACATGGAATGGTATAGTGCAGAAGAACAAGGCATGCATCAGATCCTCCGCAACTCCACACAAATTGAACAAGCACTATCACCTAGGTTATGTTTTTTTAAGAGAATACCAATGGGCTAGAAATCGTGGAAACGGCTCCAGAGAAAATTACGAATCCGAGGCAGAACTGGAAGTTTCAAAATACACCACCAAATAGGGTCTATTGCGTGTGAGGAATAGAGCTGATCCATATTTCACAATGTCATGCCCCTATCCTAGATACTGAGTCATCATCTAGAAGAGAACGTCCTCCACACATAAAATTAAAATTATTTAATTTTGCACGGCAGCGTGACTACATTAATTTTCTGAATAGAAAATCGAAATATGAAACATGGACTCATGATAATGAAATGACACAACGCCAATCGAAAAGAAATAAAGTTGTCACTAACGAATCTAAAAAAACTTACAAAAACATCTAAGTTCAAAACCAAATTTAAGCAAAATTCAACAAAAACAAGGCTAACAATCAGAAATAGCCAATGTACAATATCTTAGTATGAATTACATAGGTTAAGATATCATAGAAACAAAATAATGACATGAAACATCTTTATTAAAGCCTCATCACGCTCGCTCATTCACGATGTTAAACTCATTATCAACCTGTAAATGTTTTTAGGGTTAAGGAAAACATAAATAAATGGGATAAGTACCTACGTACTTAGTAAATGATAGAATTCATCAAATAACACATGATCGTGTGTTGGTCGCTTATACTAGAAATAGGACTAGACTCATTGTGTATAGAAAACGAGTAAGGGTCGATCCCACAGAGACAATGCAACTTCCATAGATTAACGTACTAAATTACAATTAAGAACACACAAAGGCGTTTAAGACCAACATAAATACAAGACAAATAAAAACAGTAACCACTTCCCTCCCTAACCGATCTCGTAGCTTGGTGTAATTAATCTATCATCATTACTTCCCATGTAATTCCCCAGAATATCAGATTCATAACTTTTATCTTTTTCATTAGCTACGGGTGCAGTCCCCTAAACTTGTTTACTTCCATTGTAAGGAAAACAAACATCTATGTGCAATTAACCTACCTTAGGTTGTATTAACATCATTGATCGAGTATAAGTCGGTGATACTAGCAAGAGAACTAACGAGGCGAGTCAAGGTAGATCCCACGGAGACTATTATTAATTGCGTTAAACACAACCACAATTTATAGGTCAACCAGAAGGGGTGGTCTACGACCAACATAATGAAAATCAATCATATATTGAAAAGACATTAACCAAACTATTCACAACTAATCTCCCCTTAATACAGAATTATATCTGATACGTAGTATATGTGTAATTATGCTAAATGTGCAGACTCCTAACCTTGTCTACTTCCATTTGCAAGGACAGTAAACGTCTATGTGTCATTAACCAACCTTAGGTTGTATTAACTCACACGCATTAAGTTTTAGAGAGTGCCGGCTCAAGACTGAGAACCTCTTCAGACAGCTATCGACGATGAGTAGCACGTTCCCAAAGATTGATACAGATTATGTCCTAACTAAACACTCCACTAACTGTCCTTCATGTTAATTTACGAATACGCAAAGCAGATTGGCCAGATCTAACTGAACGTGAATTAATCATGTCGATCAATGTAGATGACTCCGAACCACGGAATTAGGGTTAACTAGGTGTCTCGACGCATCGGTAAAGATCCCCAACTCGTCGAGAGAACGCCACCTTTAGTTCTGCATTTTCATATTAACGAATAAAATAATCAGGATTAAGGTTCGTTTAATTAATTATAGTTGGTTAAATGCAAGCATAGTCCAGATCTATAACGAAAACAATACCAAATCTAAGTTATAAAATTAAACATCGGAGCAGGACATACCATGGTGCAAATCACGCTATCACCCTTCAATTCGTTTCCACACCGCCGATTGGATTGATCCGCGAAGATAATAAACCAAGCACAATTCAATAATGAAAGATCCATGACTTATATGTAAGAAAATAAAAGAAGCTTTAATCAACAAAAGACTACATTGTATCTAATTGATGAATAGATCTTTGAATAAATGAGGAATAGATGAGGAATTGTAATATTCCGATTTTCGGGAAAGGGCAGACGTGTCTTTTTGCGAAGACGAAATATTAGGTTCGGTTTCCTTCTATTCGGAGTTAATTATTTTGGGACGTTTTATATATATAATTTCGAGTTTTATATATATAATTAAAAGAAAAATTCATTTTTAGTGATCGAGGGCAATTAAGGAAAAGATTGACCCCTTTTTAATGTTTAGACCTAGCCTAAAAATCAGAAATTCAGTCTAACAATTCCTCCCCTTATGCGATTGAGAGAAAGAGAGAAGAGAGGCTAGAAAGTTCTTCACTTTTGCTAAGGGAAGGTTGATCGTTTTCAGAACGGATTCAAGAATTGGACTCGGCGAAAAGAGCACAGCAATTTGGCATCGGTTCTGTGGGATTGTAGCATTTTCGGTGCGCTTTTGATCGCTTTTGGGCTGCAAAAGGTAAGAGAAACAGTCCTATGAATTCCATCATTTGCTATAAGGAATTGATCATGTTTTAAGGCTACTTGGTGTTAGAAATATGAATCTTTGTTTTGGTTAATGACAATAGTCGTTATAGTACGTTTAGATGGGGATTTTGTGTTGTTGTGTTGATTATTTGCTGGTTTTGTGTTGAATTACGATCTGGAATTCGCATGGTGATGAAGTTAGGGTTTAGGTCGAACCCAGGTGAACGAGCGTCCGGTATTCTGGACGAGCGTCCAGCCTAGGTTCCACCTTGGACGAGCGTCTGGTTGTATTGGACGGGCGTCCAAGGTGCTATTTTACATTCAGGATTGAACTGTTTTGGGTGGACGAGCGTCCACTATTTTGGACGGGCGTCCAGTAAGCTTGAACGGGCGTCCAAGTCTTTAAACGGGCGTCCAGTTCTGTACTGCCTCCTTTCTATTGTTAATTGTTGTTTAGCCATATATATACATGCTTTACTTACCTAAAATCTATAATTATGATATGTTAAACATGGTATAACTTAGACAAGCCTGAATTGAGCTTCTGATTCGTTCAGTTAAAACACCGAATGTACTCTTAAAGGGAGTTGAAGTTCGGATCCGTCGGAAGAACATGATAGGCTTGTGCTTTGATGAATTAGCATTCATCAATGTCTCTGTATGTGCTAGGACTTGTCCGTGTCTAGTGGTCTAGGAAGAGAGTAGTATGTGTGAGGGAGATTATTTGAAAATACTTAGGCTGGCTAGTTAATAACCTAATAAACAACGTATGTGACTAGTAAAAGATTAAACAACATGTCTCTCTTGGCTAGGCACCAAGCTAAATCGCGATGCATGTGCTACCTCTGAAGGTAGAAGAACTTCGTAGGTCAAAAAGACCCTAAGTACGGAGGGACTCTACTGAGGTGTGCGTGCTATCGGAGTCTACCTTTTCTAGACTTCGTGGGTATTGGTGTGATCCACTAATATGTTGCAAAAGAGTGTCCCCGAGGTAGAAGAACTCTGTAGGTCAAAGACCCTAAGTACAGAGGGACCCTGCTGAGGCGGATGCGCGTAGTGCCCTTGAGTGCGGTTGTAGCATAGATAGGGTAAGTTTAGAAACAGTTAGTCACAACGTGTTGATGAGCATGAAGTGAACCCTAGATGGAGTTGGTCTCATTTAATCAACTAATTAAATAATTATCTTTTCGTTATAACTATGATTGCTTTCATAGCTTCTCTTTCTTTCTAAGTACGTTGTACTTACCTCGAATGCATACTTTTTCTATGTGTTTGGGGACGAGAAGACGAACAGGTTTTCGAGGAAGAGTTTGACGACGACGTTTGACGCCGCTCGTTGAAGAATCAAGATGTTTCTTTTCTGCTTTTCTTTGGTTGTACTTTCCGTACTTTTGAGGTAGAATACCGTTTTTGACGATTTGTCGTAGTTTGTCTTTTGGGATTTTCGTACTTTTCCAAATGTAATAATTTACATTTCTACCCCTTTAGATTTCTTTTCTACTCTTTATTTTTGGGAAGAATTTTATATACCCGAGTTTTGCTTCCGTTTTGCCTTTAATTTGATACGACGTAGTAGAGGCTTACGTATAAAATGAATTTATTTTTATTTTATACGTGCCGAACGTTTCTTTTCCGGATAAGGACTCGGTGTCCGGGAACGGGGCGTTACAGTTGGTATCAGAGCAAAGCGCCCTTTAGGCTTCCCTTCTTTTAAGATAAGTTTCTTTAGATCTTTTAGTAACGTCTGGTTTTTTGATCTTCCAGAATGGTAACCACAAGAAGAGGCGTTCGTGGAGCTGAGAGCTCAGGGGTTAGACAAGGGGCAGGGAGCCCAGTGCCCGTAGTAGGGGGCGGGTTTGTGAGGCAGAATCCTTCGCCTCGTTTGAGTCTTTCGCCACCACCCCATACAGCCACACCTACACCAAGGTCTCAACAAGAGGTGTCACCAAGGCCGCATCAGAATCTGCCACCCCGACCACCGCCAAGATATAACTACATTTATGGAGAGCCTGGACAAGCACCTATTCGTGTCACTGTAGTAGGCGACATTCCACCGATTAGTGTGCCTCCACCAGTGACCAATGTGTATCCACCACCATCTAGTGCTTATCCTCCAGTGTATCCTCAGCAGCAGCAGGTCTTTTACCCTCCTCCTGTAGGTCATGTTCCTCAGCCTACAGTACCACCTTCACCACGCTTTGACCACCAGCAAGGCGTTGGTCATCCACCCTTTGGTTTTCAACAACACCAGTTTTATCAGGGGTACCATCCGTATCGGGGCCGAGCCTCAAGTAATCCCACCTTACCCGCAAAGAACGAGCGGTATCGGCGGCACGTACCTTTTGGTTACCCTCCGGTTCACCCACCCGCTAGACCGGCTTTTGAGCACACACCGGCGGTGGATTGGTATACAAGATTGAGGAGAAATCGAGTTGAGAACTTCTTTGGTAATGTGGAGCATTCTAAAGCGAGAGGAATGGATAAGAGGATTCGAGAAAGCTTGTAGGAACATACACGTTCTGAGACAGAAATGGCACGGCTAGCGATCGGTTTTATGTTGGGAGCGAGCGAGAGCATGGATTGATGCCATCCAAAGCAGCAACGGTAAGGTAACGGATTGGGAAGGGTTCAAGACGATGTTTTATAATGAGTACTTCCCGGTTACAGTTCAAGCAGATAAAGCAAGTCAATTCCTGAAGCACAAGCAAGGTAATCATCTGACAGTGTCCCGGTACACTAATAAATTCAATGAGTTAGGAAAGATTTTGGTGGCCCTCGATGAAAGTGGAAATAGCCAAGTTTGTGGCCGAGTGTGATGTGTGTCAGAAGGTTAAGGCGGAGCATAGAAGACCCGGTGGAATGCTTAAGCCATTGGATATCCCGGAATGGAAGTGGGATAAGATCACAATGGACTTCATCACCGGATTACCTAGGACAAGAGGCGGACACGACGCAATTTGGGTAATTGTGGATAGATTGACCAAATCTGCCCATTTCTTACCGTACAAGGTCGACATGCCATTAAAGAAGATGACGACAATATATCTGGACAATATAGTGAAGTTACATGGAGTTCCAGTCTCGATAGTTTCAGACCGTGATTCGAGATTCGTAAGTCGATTTTGGAAGAGCTTGCAAGAAGCCTTCGGGACCAAGTTGGATTTGAGCACGGCTTTTCATCCTCAGACAGATGGACAGTCTGAGAGGACCATCCAAACACTCGAGGACATGTTGAGAGCTTGTGTTTTGGAGGTAGGCGGATCATGGGATGATTACCTATCGGTAGCGGAGTTTGCCTACAACAACAGTTTTCACACGAGTATAGGCATGCCGCCGTTTGAAGCGTTGTATGGGAGAAGATGTCGCACGCCACTTTGTTTTGGGATGAAGTCGGAGAGAGACGATCACGGGGCCGAAAATGGTAGAACAAGCAAAGGAAAGGGTTCAGTTGGTCAAGAAGAATCTGAAGGCAGCTCAAGACAGACAGAAAAGTTGGGCTGATGTTAGAAGAAGACCTCTTGAGTTTGAAGTCGGCGATAGAGTTTACCTCCGGGCTTCGCCAATGAAAGGAGTGAAACGCTTTGGACAAAAAGGAAAGCTAAGCCCAAGGTATGTTGGACCTTTTGAGATTCTGGAAAGAGTTGGGACGTTGGCTTATAAGCTTCAGTTGCCAGAATCAATGTCGAGAGTCCATAATGTGTTTCACGTTTCGATGTTGAAAAAGTGTCTGACGAAGAATGATGTGGAAACTACGGTTGACCCAGGAATCTTACAAGATAACCTTGCATATGACGAGAGACCAATCAAGATTCTAGACCGGAAAGAAAAGATGATTAAAAGAAGGATGATTCCCTTGGTGTTAGTTCAGTGGAGCAATCATTCACCCGAGGAGGCAACTTGGGAAGTAGAAAGCGACATGCTTAGTGAGTTCCAAGAGTTTGGGGATTTACCGGTATGTTCTAGTTTCGAGGACGAAACTCTTTTAAGGGGGGAGAATGTAATATTCCGATTTTCGGGAAAGGGCAGACGTGTCTTTTTGCGAAGACGAAATATTAGGTTCGGTTTCCTTCTATTCGGAGTTAATTATTTTGGGACGTTTTATATATATAATTTCGAGTTTTATATATATAATTAAAAGAAAAATTCATTTTTAGTGATCGAGGGCAATTAAGGAAAAGATTGACCCCTTTTTAATGTTTAGACCTAGCCTAAAAATCAGAAATTCAGTCTAACAATTCCTCCCCTTATGCGATTGAGAGAAAGAGAGAAGAGAGGCTAGAAAGTTCTTCACTTTTGCTAAGGGAAGGTTGATCGTTTTCAGAACGGATTCAAGAATTGGACTCGGCGAAAAGAGCACAGCAATTTGGCATCAGTTCTGTGGGATTGTAGCAGATTTTCGGTGCAGTTTTGATCAGTTTTGGGGCTGCAAAAAGGTAAGAGAAACAGTCCTATGAATTCCATCATTTGCTATAAGGAATTGATCATGTTTTAAGGCTACTTGGTGTTAGAAATATGAATCTTTGTTTTGGTTAATGACAATAGTCGTTATAGTACGTTTAGATGGGGATTTTGTGTTGTTGTGTTGATTATTTGCTGGTTTTGTGTTGAATTACGATCTGGAATTCGCATGGTGATGAAGTTAGGGTTTAGGTCGAACCCAGGTGAACGAGCGTCCGGTATTCGGACGAGCGTCCAGCCTAGGTTCCACCTTGGACGAGCGTCTCGTTGTATTGGACGGGCGTCCAAGGTGCTATTTTACATTCGATTGAATCTTGTTTTGGGTGGACGAGCGTCCACTATTTTGGACGGGCGTCCGGTAAGCTTGAACGGGCGTCCAAGTCTTTAAACGGGCGTCCGGTTCGTACTTGCCTCCTTTCTATTGTTAATTGTTGTTTAGCCATATATATACATGCTTTACTTACCTAAAATCTATAATTATGATATGTTAAACATGGTATAACTTAGACAAGCCCGAATTGAGCTTCGATTCGTTCGGTTAAAACACCGAATGTACTCTTAAAGGGAGTTGAAGTTCGGATCCGTCGGAAGAACATGATAGGCTTGTGCTTTGATGAATTAGCATTCATCAATGTCTGTGTATGTGCTAGGACTTGTCCGTGTCTAGTGGTCTAGGAAGAGAGTAGTATGTGTGAGGGAGATTATTTGAAAATACTTAGGCTGGCTAGTTAATAACCTAATAAACAACGTATGTGACTAGTAAAAGATTAAACAACATGTCTCTCTTGGCTAGGCACCAAGCTAAATCGCGATGCATGTGCTACCTCTGAAGGTAGAAGAACTTCGTAGGTCAAAAAGACCCTAAGTACGGAGGGACTCTACTGAGGTGTGCGTGCTATCGGAGTCTACCTTTTCTAGACTTCGTGGGTATTGGTGTGATCCACTAATATGTTGCAAAAGAGTGTCCCCGAGGTAGAAGAACTCCGCAGTAGGTCAAAGACCCTAAGTACGAGAGGGACCTGCCGAGGCGGATGCGCGTAGTGCCCTTGAGTGCGGTTGTAGCATAGATAGGCTAAGTTAGAAACGCTTAGTCACAACGTGTTGATGAGCATGAAGTGAACCCTAGATGGAGTTGGTCTCATTTAATCAACTAATTAAATAATTATCTTTTCGTTATAACTATGATTGCTTTCATAGCTTCTCTTTCTTTCTAAGTACGTTGTACTTACCTCGAATGCATACTTTTTCTATGTGTTTGGGGACGAGAAGACGAACAGGTTTTCGAGGAAGAGTTTGACGACGACGTTTGACGCCGCTCGTTGAAGAATCAAGATGTTTCTTTTCTGCTTTTCTTTGGTTGTACTTTCCGTACTTTTGAGGTAGAATACCGTTTTTGACGATTTGTCGTAGTTTGTCTTTTGGGATTTTCGTACTTTTCCAAATGTAATAATTTACATTTCTACCCCTTTAGATTTCTTTTCTACTCTTTATTTTTGGGAAGAATTTTATATACCCGAGTTTTGCTTCCGTTTTGCCTTTAATTTGATACGACGTAGTAGAGGCTTACGTATAAAATGAATTTATTTTTATTTTATACGTGCCGAACGTTTCTTTTCCGGATAAGGACTCGGTGTCCGGGAACGGGGCGTTACAGGAATGGTTGAGCATGAATGAAGAATACAAAATTCGTAGCCCTAATGGCCTTATATAAGCTGTATAAACCGATCGACCTAATGGAATAACTAATCATTGGAGGACAAGAAAACGCGTTTTCCCCGTTTTTGTTGGGCTCGACGCGTCGAGAGTTGGGCTCGCCACGTCGGGCTTCCTGGGCCGCACAACTTCGGTATTTGGACCATAACTTGACTTCAGTAACTTTGATTTGAGTGATTCAAAGTGCATTGGAATCCACGTTTCAAACCCTACAACATTCATGTAGAAGTCCAAGCCCAAGACGTTATTTAACGCTTTTGAAACGGCATTGAGATATCACCGATTAGATTCTCGGGTCCAATCTCTGCTCGAAACACTTCAATCTTCATCTCGGTTCACTTCCTTATCAATTGACTATTATATTCAGCCCAAATGTTGCTTGTTCATCCATCAATAAAACAATAGCACACATAGTAGCTTCTATGTTCGACAAATAACGCATAAAATAAATGGTTATTACGCATAATACTAAATTAGTCACCCCGGACGTGACTTAATTACATTTATCTATTATTTCACAAATGAAATCATACATATTATTACCATTGAGAACACAAATCCGGGGTAAGTTGATGGTAAAATATAATACCAAATTGATAGTCATCAATCATATGCATTAAGAACTAGAGAGTGTCGGCTCAAGACTGAGAACCTCCTTAGGCAGCCATCGACTATGACTGATATTACCTAAAGATCGATCCAGACTATGTCTTATTTAACACTTCAGTAATAATCCATCATGCTAGTTTACGATATCCAATACAAGACTGGCCAGATCAAAATAAACGTGATTAATCCTGTCAATCAGACGTAGATGACGCCGAACCTCCAAAATTAAGGGGATTTAGGGTTGCTCCGCCGCGGTGGTAAAGACGGCCCGGAAGCGGCGATTCCTACTTCTAGGTTACATGCTATTATTTTCGTTATTACTGGTGAATTACTGGTTCGTTAAACATGCAGATTAATTACAACGCGTTAAAACATGCTAATTTACCATAATAAAGATATGAAAAAATGTTCAAAGTTTCATACCTTCAACAATGAAGAACTAGCTTGATCAACTCAAGCTAGTTGATGGCTTGGGGGAGAAGGGAACCAACAAGAACTCGAAAAAAAATAAAAAGAACTTTTATTTCATATAACCCCCAACCAAAAGAGTCAAATCTAGCAACAACTCTTGAATCTAGTTGAGCACATACTGAAGATACATCGACACAGGGGAGGCTCCAAAGAGGTAGGCTATGGGCATCTACTTGAGCACATACTGAAGATACATCGAGACAGGGGCGGCTCCAAAGAGGTAGGTTATAGGGTAGCTGACCCCCTAAACCAAAAAAAATCTATGTATTTTTCACACTATTTGAAAATTTTATACACTAATAGGTACCAACTGACCCGCTAAATTTTTTGAAAATTGACCTTTGACCTATAATAATATTTGGATTTTTAAAATTAATACCTATAAACTTATAATACAATTTGTCGTTCTCGATCCCCGACCCGTGTCCCAGAATTCCTGCAGCCGCCCCTGCATCGACATATCCAGAAAAGTCTCCACTCTTTGAATCAACCATGTTGATTCACTATCTACTCTGACTTGATTACTCAACAATGAGTTAACTTGTGAAGTTGTGCAAGGACAGATGGTTTAGTGAAACATCAGTAGGGTGTGAAGGAATGAGGCAGTTGAAGCAGAGGAATCTGTCGAGGAACTGTGTTTGTGGTGGAGCTATCGAATAAGCAATCCTACATTCAAAAGGAACATCGAGTTGGATCAGTGAAGCAGTTGGGGAAGTTGTGAAGGACTGATAGCTCAGAAAATTAAGCATCTGCGGGGTGCGAAAGACTTTCATCACTTGTGTAACAGGAGTATAAGAACAATAAAAAAAAACTCCTCCAAATCACAGAAGAAGCGGTGACTAATGGATTACTACACCCTAAACATCGATAACAAAATTCTATGTCATTTACTTTCTACACCTTACTTTCTACAAATTTACTTAAGCATTTACTTTCAGTATTTACTTTGCATATGATTTGAAAACAGCGTTTAAAAGGCTTTACTTCCGCATCGCTTTAAACTTACAAGTGTTTTGCGCACGCGTACGCACACACACACACACACAACCACACCCACACCCACACCCACACACACACACCTACACCCACACACCCACACATCCACCCACACTCCCCCCCCCCCCCCCCCACCACACACACACACCCGAACTTGTTCATGCCTTTACATTGGGACCAACACATCTTCTATGATCATCACATCTTTCACGAGTTTAGAGTCATATTCTTAAGCCGCAATAGAGAAGTGGTGGGTATCCATAAGTTCTACTAAATGATTGATGTAGTGAGATACCATGGTTGTTTAGCATCTAGTATCATGATAGCAAATGTTGTATTGTTTGTATTGAAGTATCAAACCCAAAGAGTAGTAATGATGTATAGTTCTAAGCACGATGATGTTTTAATTATGTATTGAAAGTAAACCGGTGTTTTTATGTTTCAGTTTTCGCATTTATGATTGTAGCACACGACACAAAACTTCATGATTTGCGAAAATTTTATATGTAGTTTTCTCGGATTATGCCCAAATGGCCCATATTCGAAAATTTATTCAGATTTTCAGATCGAATCGTTACAATAAATTACTTTGTGGGAAAGGAAAAAACATAACATTCAAAATTGCAGTGACCAAGGCCATGCATACACATTGAAACAAGTTTTCACATGAAGCGAGATAACATATATCATCAAAAATTGAAAAGAAAACCAGGACTAAAGGGGAGGAATCACAGTATCGATTGCCCAAAAATGCATGATTTTAGTACGTAGGATTCAAAGTAAATAAATAAAGACGTGTGGGACCAAATGAAAACTCAAAAGAATGAGTGGCCAAGTTAATGGCAGCTGCTTCTGGTACCTTCATATATTCTACCTGAAAGGATACGTAGGGACATGGCCGGCCCTGGCATTTTTTTTGTTTAATGTCAAATTTTTGAATTGGGTTTTTAGTTAAAGTTGATTATTTTTTAAAAACTTACTTATCGCGTTTTTAACATCCGTAGATACAAAATTTAATTTATTGATAACCTCAAAACATGCCTACAAAGTGTAAGATATTTTTTTATAAATAAATATTTTGATTATCGTTTGCATACGAGGTGCCTAAACCGATACATGCATCAGCTCATGAACGAGATCCATGCATTTTTTCCGAATCCATGCATCAGTTCGTGAACAGATTCATGAACCTATGAATGGATGCAACTCAGAAAATTCAAGAGTTGCATGTTTTAGGCCGAACTGACATGATTCTACCCTTTCGTGCAAGGAGTACCTCCATTCGTTTATAGGGTGTCTTCAGCCTATAAAGGCACAAGTGTGCAGTCGAATTCAGATAGTTTACAGCATCGTCAGAACAAATATTGAGTGTCCTCAGGTTTGATTGAAACAAGTCACTGTTTGAATCAAACACCTCCATTGTATACCGAGAGAGATTTTCGTTTGAATCCCTAAGTGACATCTGCATGGGACGAAACATCTCTTTAAAGATAACGTTCTTACGTGTCTTAGAGTTTTTTCTGAGTCTGTCAAATTCTTTTTCATCAAAATTTTTCAACACAAAGTAGCCTTTTTAATTTCTATAGTTTTTCAAACAAAAAATTAATAAAACTTGTTTGTATGTCTAATTTTTTTTGGGCCAAATAAATTTTTTAATTGACCTTTATCGATTGGAATAAAAAAAATTGGGTCTTTATCAAAAAAAAATTAACATATTATATTAAGTTGGATCGGATTAAATCTACAAGAAATTTTTTTTCTTTTAGCGAAACATGTACCGTTAGGCCCTCCCGACACCGTTGGGCTTAAGACGGCCGTCTCTCCGGCCTCACAATATGAGGGCCGGCCCTGCATAGGGATGTGTGTCTCTCATTCACTATGACCTTAAAACCTACGAATACAACTCACTCTATAGTAAAAAAAAAACACTAATAATGGACACGACTGTTGTGACACAATCAGTGACACAACGATTATCTGTATCATTAATCTTTAACTCGTCATTATCAATAGAACAAATGGCTGTTGTGTTAATGATTGTGATTTAACGGTTGTGTCCGTATCATTACTCGTTGCTTCACTCGCAGTACTCACAAGAATTGCACCTCGGAACCCAAGCCTTCAAGTCAAAAATAGGGCTATATAGGATCCCCTCAAAGCTTTGTCAACAATATTGTATAATGGAGGCAAGAGCTAGCCTAAGAATTACCCGGGATTTCATGATTCTCTACCAAATTAAAAGGGAAAAAAAATTAAAAATTAAAGGTTCTAAAACTAACATTTAAAGTGGTAATTCTACTAATTAATGTCAAGAACATAGGCTTGGATGTAGGGATGTAACATGTTAATGTGGGGAATAGACTTGTGAATTGTTTTGCTACAAGGGATTACTAGTTGAAGAAGAGCTAAAAGTAGTGAAATCATTCCATGCAGTAGTACCAGTCCAAGGATCATTTCTTGATATCCCCATGATCATCTGCCTAGACAAATTCAGACCTTGGTTTTCCTCCATTTTAATGGCAGCCATCTGAGCAAGTATTGAACTAGAAACTTCAGGCCTCACATGATTTGGACTTGTTTGACCTATTAAACTCGTGGGTTCTATTATACTTCCTTGAAATTGGTGGAGTCCCGCCGTTGATGAGTCCAAACCGCCACCGCCGCCGCCGCCCAAGAAAGGGAACTGCTGTAAATTCTGCAACCGCCATTGCTCAATGCTTCCACCAAGAGAACCAAGTCCACCACCACCATCGAACCCACTAAGCGAATTTGTTTGAAAATTAGGCTCGCAAAAGCCCATCAAAGGAGACGAAAGGCCACTGTTATAATGATCGGAAGAAAGTTGGCCAAGCGGAGAGAGAAACCGGAGTGCCGGAATCTGAGGAGGCATCAGGCCGAGTAAATTACCTGGACCGGTACTGTTAGAGGAAACGGTGCTAGTTGAGCTACAAGGAGTCTGGCGATGATCTCTACTGGTGGCTGCAGGAGACGACTTTGAGTTTGCACCACCACCAGCTTTGCTCCGTTTGTTCCGCCTACAGCCGCCGCCAACCGGAACGCTTCTAAGGGCCCCACCTCGAGTCCAATACCTTTTGCAAGTCTTGCAAAAATGCCTTGGTTGGGTAAGACTGTAGTTGTTGAAGTAGCAAAACTTAGTGTTTGTGGATTCACAGCGAGGGCATTTTAGTGGAGCTTCTGGCAAAGGTATGTTAGCTAACCGGGCCCTTTCTGCCATAGATCCCGGCCTAATAGAACCTCCCATACAACCACCAGCCACATGGGGCTGAGGCTCATGCGGCGGCGGAGGTGGTTGTGGTGGCGGCACAGATTGTGCTATTGACACAACAAGCTGATGATTCAGCTGATCACTTGATCCGCTGCCTCTACTTTGATCGTTTGGTTGCTGAAAACACAATAGAAATGCATAAATTGAAATATTTGTAAGTTTATTCAACAAGGATGCTATGAAAAACAAGAAGAATTTCCGATCAAAATAAAAAAAAGTTGAAAGGAATATATATCTTCATTTTTTTTTATTATTTTTTGAAAAGATTGAGCCACAATAAATCGAATCATAATATTAATTTCAAGAAAATAAATTAGCTAGACTGAGATGCCTACCTGTTGCCAATTGGAAGGATCAAGATAAGTTGGAATGGAAGAATAAACCATGGTTTCTTGATCTTTCTCTCTTTTTGTAAAGGTTGATGTGTTTTTGGAGGAGGTAGTGGAGAATCACATCCGCTTGAGGGTTTTTTTTGCAAGAGAAAGATAAAGAAGGAATAAGAATAAAATGAGGTAGCAAACAATAAAGCACGGAGGGATGGGTGAATATATATATATATATATATCGTTATTATTTCCAACCCACCGATTCTATCAGCGGTGCACAATACCTACTGCTCGGAATCCGATCTTGTGAAACACTGTTCTGAGTCAAAAACCGAATTTTTTATTATCGACTCTCACAATGCGAGTTCGGGTTTTTGAGTACAGAATTGACTTTTATAAAGTTGATTTTATTATGATGCATCGATAGAATTATCGTTGTGTAAATAAAGGCACAATGTATGTGTGTGTATATATATATATACACAACGTGGCCCTTACCGCATTAACTTAGTCCCCTCTTGTTTGTTCTCCCTGTACATGTGTCTTAGATTGTTATTTTTTTGATTTTGGTTTTGGTTGCTTTTTAGGGTTTCGAGAGACTGATTTGCTTTTTCTTTCTTCCTTAATCTTGAAGCTTCTTAATATTCTTTTAAGGTGCGTCAGCATATTTTTCATGGAAAAAGTGATGATTGTACATTGATTGAGAAAAGGGATATTTGGGGGTTAGCAAACTTTGATCATTGCCCTAGCTCTGTTATGTTTTTCTTTTCCTTTAGTTTCTTTTGACTGCTTGCCTCTCTAAGAGAAAAAGTTTACAATGGGGTTAATTTTGTAAGGACCGGTGACAACAATATAATAATATTATATATATGCACAACTCATTTTTGTATCATTATTATAACGTGGGATCTATTTATTTTTATGGGCTCATAAAAATCAATAGTTTTGATTTTGTATGAGTAATAATTTTGGAATAGTGATAATGCCACAATAAGAATGACCTTAACAATATGCACGACACATTTTTAGATCATTGATTATGATTTGAGACATATTGATTCAAATGAGTCTCTTTAGTGTGTCGCATAAAAATCAAGGATGGAAAAGAGTTTGGTGGAACATGCTGTACATATTTTATTGTGGTATAGACATTTATCATAATTATGTGTGTCCCTTTAGTGTTCATGAAAAATATTGAGTAGATAGTAGACATGTGAGTACGAGTACTTTGTGAGACAAAGTGATATAGAATGAATTTAATACATTTGAAATCGCCAATTTGACTCTTCCACGGTCGTATGTGGTGAATTTTGGTCAAAACCATGTAAAAGGTTTATATCAAATGAATATCGGGATGGTTCGACTACATAAAGCTTGGTTGTGAGCTCAAAAAATCAAATTTCAGTTACTCAGAGTCATGATTGACTCTGGTAATATAGATTTCATAAGTTTTGAATTCACAAAATTCGAGTATGTCTTCAAAGAAAATCGAGAGTATGAGTCTTAAACTTAAAGGTTATATTCAACTTATATAAAATGAATTGTTTAGTAACAAACACGACAAATTCTTGGTTGATCCTTAATTAAGTTTATATATATAGGATTTGGTATTCAATCTTGTTAAAATCACATTTTCGTTTGGAAGTCTTGGGTGGGGAAGGAGCCATTGAGAGGCTTTTTCAACTTGAAAATGAGAGCAACAAGTGTACTAACATATGTGACACATTGGAATATCGTGTACAAGTGTTGTATGATGTATAAGCATAATACATTGCTCTTATAACTCTTGATCATAATTTTTAACTATTGTAATAGTTATACATACATTTAAGCATTAAAACTATGTCCAAATGTGCATGTATAAAAGACTTTATTGGCTTTAGGTCATCACATATATAATATAACATGCAATACGACTAAGACTTGTATAAAATTAATTTTTTTTTTTTTCAAACATTCGTAACTTTTGATTTACAACTCCGATCATCGAAATTTTTTCACCAAAATTCATTTTTTTTTGGCTCTTTAATTTGAGCCCAAATACGATACCCTTCCGACGTATATTTTGAAAGTCGAAAAAATATTTGTATTAACCGGAGAGCTATTTCTTATAAACGACCGTAACTTTTGATTTAGAACACCGATCATCAAAATTGTTTCACCAAAGTTCATATTTTTTTTATCTTCATTTTGAGACCGCGTTTGATACCTTTTCGACGTAGTATTTGAAAGCCGAATTTAATCGCAGCATTTACACTAACACAGTATCAGTATCAGTAGTATCAGTATCACTAGTATCGTATCGCATATCATCAGTATCGGTATCGCATCGATTATACAAGAATATGCGGGAGAACATTCCACCGTACCGTTAACAAACTCGAAAAAAAAACAGGATTTCGCTTGTTTAGTCTCTAATTACCATCATCAAAGCTATTTAATCACCCGAATTTGTTTGTAAGGTCTTTATCCGAGATAAAGATCATTCTCCAAATGCAAAATCCAGATACACTAACACACCGTGTTAAATTGGTTTATATGATACAATTCAGAAGAGATAGAATCATTAACAGATAACTTGATTAAGTTGTGGTGTTTATAACATGCAGGTTCAGTAGTTAATGACTTGAATTAAGCCTAAAAAGTACATCGGACTAAAAGGTAATACATAGAAGATCAGTACAACAGACTATAGTTTAGTACAATAGGTACATCGACTAAAAGGTAATACATAGAAGATCAATACAAGTCCGAAACAATCTAACTATCGCCCAAATTATAAGAAGGATATTCAAGTTCAAAGAACTAAATTATCATGCCCGAATTCCCAAGGTGATGAATTACAAGTTCAATAAGCCAATGAACTAGGTATATCTATTACATGAGGATACAATGTAGATCAAAAACCTCAGCACACCAAGGCACATAGTAAGCCTATGAACTAGGCCTATCTATTGCATTAAGGCACACAATATCAGTAGTATCAGTATCAGTAGTATCAGTATCAGCAGTATCAGTATCAGAAGTATCAGTATCAGTAGTATCAGGCTCAAAATGACTCTCCTTTCGATTTTTTGTTCCAAGGTCTATGTCCCCCAAGTCCTTGATATGAACTGAATGTCTTCTTACAGTTCAAGCACTCATATTTACTTATTTTCGGAGCATGTTTCGATACTACTTTTTCTTTAGGATCATTTCTTTTAGGCCTCTTCTTGTTCTTGGGTTCAATCACATTAGGCCACTTGTTCTTGGCTTCATAAACAAATTGCATTTTTGAAAAATTCTTCAAAAGACGTATCCGAGTCGCCTTTTTCAACACATTCATCCAAATAGTAACTTTGAATCATAGCTTTTTTGCTTATTAACCTCTCGCTTTACTATCCATTTTATTAGCTTCTCGAGTAACAACTTGAACAAAGACGGGATTTCGAGCGATGCAATGCAAAACAACTTTATCAAGTTCAAAACTTACCGGTTCCTTATCCAATTAGTAGCATAATAATAACACGTAACAACAACTTGCTTTTGCTTGTTGCTCAAAGACCGCCACATGACATCGAAAGGTACTTAGAAGAAGGAATGTGTAAAGGGAAACCCAGAAGAGCATCAAATCATATAAGGAACACAGTATCAGTAACACAGCATCCTAATCTTGATTTAGGATAAGCTTTTTCAAATCACCAGTAATAAAACTAAAAAGCTTAGAAATGAAAATCACAGTTTGGGCTTTGTTTTGAGAATGCCACAAGAGTTTAAGAGATTAATGTTTGTGTCTATACTTACCAGAAGAGCACATATCAAAGCAAGAACAACACAACCCAGATATATAACTGTGGCATAAATCCGGCTAGGATCAAGCATCATCCTCATTTGTTGCACGGGTCCAATAAGGAAAGGCATGTGCGCCAATTACATATATCAATAAAATTAATTAAGCATGGATTATGTCAAGGTTCATTTCATGTCTCATACATACATGCATGTAGCATATAAGAACCCATTTAAGATATATGTACAAATGTTTATATGATAAGTCTATGATGTATTTTGGAGCAATCAAACAAAGATGGGTGTGCATATCCCTCTACTATTAATAAGAAAACAAGAAGTGGGTGACGTGTTCCCTTCTGCTTCAATGCTGTGAGTTGTTGCTATTATTATTGTTGTGGGCTTTGCAATTTGCCCAATGAATTGATTTGTTTGTGGGCTTTTTCACTGGGCCGGTTTGTGTGGCTTGCTGATGTGAAAGTTCATTTTCAGTCCGGTTTAGACCCGCTATTAAATAAAATAGGGTATTAGGTGTTAGCTTACACAGACACGGATACGGACATATCATACGGCACGACATGTACACGACGGTATGACTATTTTCAAAATATAATGCCACGACTTGTTGCCGACACGATCTTTGTATCATACCAAAAAAATTGTGTTTGGCGTTTACATGAAATATTATAAATTTCTTAAAATAAATTCATTTCATAAAAAAAACATATCGTTTGCACAAAGCGATATGATTATTTTCAAGATATAAGGACACGACATGTTGCATACACGATCTTTATATGATACAAAAAAAAATTGGGTTTGACGATTACATGAAATATTAAAATTCTTGAAATAAATTTTTTTCGGAAAAAAACATATCGTTTATATAAAATATTAAATATCCTGAAAAAAAATTATTTCCGCCACAAATATCGTTAAACTGACTATAGTGTATTATTGATTTAATTTCTATGAAAATTCGAATTGTGTATTTTACCATGGCCGTTAAAATTAGCCTAGATCTAAGAATACGAAAAAAGTGTTCAGTAGTGTCGAAAGGTGTCGATTTTGTGTCGTGGAGTGTTGACAGAGTGTAAGATTTTAATTAAAATTTTAATTAATATTCATTTCATCAACCGACACATGTTGGATATGGCGTCGGGGTGTATCGGAGTGTGTCGTGTCGTGTTTTTGGTAGAAACGTGTTGTTGCAGATAATGTCGAAGATAGCTTCATTTTTTCGGTTAAAATAGATTTAAGAAGAAATTGAAAAAAAAAATTGTTGAGTAGTGTCGAAAAGCATCCATACGATGTCGGGATGTGTCGAAGATGTGTCGGATATTCATTTCATCAACTGACACGTGCCGGACATGCCATCGTTACGTATCAGAGCGTATCATGTCGTGTTGGTTGTCGGACACGTATCGTATATATTTTTATAGTTTACTCGGGTTTATTATTACACAAAAACACAAATTAAAAATGAAATTTATATTGCACCACATTATTAAATTTATATTGCACCACAAAATTGTTTAGGGATTTCTTTATCCACCAAACAGTCTACAAGTTTCCTTCTTGATCCTCCGGTATCAGAGGTTGCTCCATTGAAACAATTGAATGGTTGCTGTAAATATTTCCATTAGAGTTGTTCATTCCTGGAATTTATTCTTCTATTATAAGCCAGCTTGCATGACAGATAATTTGTTAGGAAATCTACACGGGAACGCAGCGGAATTCAAAAATTTATTTCCTATCGACCCAAGATCGACTTCGTTTAAGCAATAAACAAATAAGCTAACGACGGTGGTTACCTTGGTCGATCTAAAAGATCGACGTTTTGACCGTCTAAGGAGAGTAGTTCTGCATAGAGCCGCCCAAGTGTTCGGCCTCTACCGCTAGTCCACACGAACAGCCCGCCGGAATCCCATCATGGATTGCTATTGGAAAACTCCGGTTGCTTGACCGGCCATTTTCCCCTCTCTCCAACTCTCTATAGGATGCTTTCTCTATTTTACACAAGAACTATTAGTTCTTGGAATTGTGTTGTCCCAAAGATCTTGACACCCACCTCTTATTTATAGTAGAAGTGGCGCCCCTACTAGGTGTGGAAGAGAAGAAAACCTTTTTCCCAATAAAATAAGGAAAATATAATTGATTGATTTATCTCATTTATTACAATATCTCATATTAAATAAATCTAGGATATTGTCAATATCTTATATTGAATATTTCCAAGATATTGTCAATATCTAATATTGACTATCTTTATTATAGTACCATAAATCAATTTACACATGTATATATATCACATATATATTATTACACATATAAATCTATAAATATATTTTGGAAACAACTAAGCACATGCACATCCAATGTGCACCACACGCTGAGGCACAAATATATACTCACTCCGTCTCAAAATGTTTGGGACATTTCCTTTTTTAGCCGCTTACGAAAAGTCTAATTAATCATTGGAATTTCGTTAATTGATGTAATATTATTAGGGTTATGATAAAGTGAAACTTAAAGTACATAAATGTAAAAAGTATTGGATCATTTGATGAAATTCGAAGGATTAATTAGACTTTTCGTGGCGGTGAAAATCTCAAACGTCCCAAACATTTTCGAACATTTTGAGACGGAGGAGTATATATATATATATATATATATATATATATATATATATATATATATATATATATATATATATATATATATATATATTAATATCTAATATTAATATATGGTAATACCATTAATTAAATTACGCACAATCCAAGTGTATCTTATACACTTCAATGTGGCGCCCCATATAGCCAAATATTGGCTTATGGAATATTCTTTAATTAATATAATATTATTAATATCTTGTATTTAATTTATTCATAATAAATAAATACCACAATATTAATTTATCACTATAACATTTATAGTCGTGAGATAAAACTTTCCTTATTTGGCTATCAACTATAACCACATTTTAATCCGGCTAGATGTTCATATGTGTGTGACCCGATAGGCTTCCGAATATGTTGGCCGTAGACACAAAGTGCA
This sequence comes from Gentiana straminea, assembly GCA_036785695.1. Classification (NCBI taxonomy): domain Eukaryota; kingdom Viridiplantae; phylum Streptophyta; class Magnoliopsida; order Gentianales; family Gentianaceae; genus Gentiana; species Gentiana straminea. Next base: position 14,406,923 of record JAVUPR010000113.1, on the reverse strand, counting down.
AATTACGAAAATGCCCTTCATGCCTAACGATCACGGGATAGCGTCTAACAACACACCGTGACCCCCAATTATCGGAAGAGTCAAATGCAATGACTACTACATTTCATGTGAAACAGTTACCGTGTAACTTACAATCCTATCGCTGTAATAATATCCATACGGTCGTATGTCGAGTGTCAAACATTAACGACCGTATCTTATAATCTGGATATCATGCTCTCTAGAAGTAACTTATTTACTCCCACTTTGCAAAGATTCACGAGAGCTAGACATTCCTTATAAGAAGGCCATTTTGGATATTCGATCCCAATCATAGGATACGCGATTTCCGGACGAACAATCATGTATACTCCGCATGCTTCGGTATCACACCCATTCACTGCCGCATGATCGTCACGTGGCTAGGGGAAACCTCAATAGCGTCAAAGCATGACAATCCACACCGTGATGCCATGAAGACTCCGGTCCAAAGGATAATTACACAACCGCCACATAGTGTGACACTTAACCGTGTAAGTGGGTCAGTCTAACGTACGCATTCTCTAATACACGTTCACGTACAGTCCAAGTGTCTCTACACTTTGATAGACGAGATCTATCCCTGCCCTTAAAGACAGAAGACATCTAATACGTGCTAGTCTGTTTATACTATCAATGCCCTGTTTAATAGTACATCAGCCTAGAGAACATTTAAGTATCAAACTTATTAAAGTGAATAGAGATCTCATCAACTATAATCGCTTATCATAGTTTCTCTATCACAGTTTAATACTAAGGACGTTATCATATAACAATTCATAATTGGTTCTTTAAAAGAACATATATATGACAACATAAAAGCCATTTAATAAATGTATAAACACAAAGAAATAGTAGAAATGATCCGACCCAGTCAGATCCGATCCAACCCGATTGGGTTTAGGACACTATTCCAACAATCTCCCACTTGGCCTAAAACCAATCACTAGCACACACAAGACCAAGTTGAAACACAAGAATCTCATGCAATACTCGCAACTAGCCCTAGCCATGAACGGATCGCTATCCGTGGGGACTCGGACTATCTTCATATCATGTTCCAAATGACCAAGTCAAAGGAACCGCCTCAACACACACACATGAATCTCTTATGAGACCCTGGTCCTCGCTTCAAGCAATGAATCCACTTACTATATCAGTTATATAGAAATGGGAAAGAACCGTACAAGGTTCAAGAATGAACCTCATAGACTCATGTACTGCTCCCGTTGTGCCTCTAAGGCACTACTGTGTTTTGGCCTGGTTGTAGAATTTACAGTGACCCATAGCTAAGAACATTTCTAGCTCACAGTATCACTTAATCAAAGTGATCACAAACCCAGACAGTAGCTCCCACTCGCCTTCATAAGACTCAGGATATACGTCTGTATAACTATATTTATCTAAATTAGGAACCCATCCTTAACTTGTTTAAGGATATTCTCGACATTCACCAGATTTACTTTCATACTTGCACATGACCATTCATGGACTATGAACATCTGGCATTACTCTTATGATGGTTCCTATCGCAGTAGCAAAGGAAACCTTCCATAAGCATCATCTTTCACCTCATCTTTAGGACCAACGTCCTAACACAGATAGATCTTGAGAATACCGGCTAGCAGTATCCTCTGTCGCGATCTATGCTAAACTCTTTTAGCATCACATCTATATAGGTAAAGTATAATCTAACAGCAGTTAAATCTATCGCTATAGATTCCAAATTCTAAAAATAAGAACTGCCAATCCAAGTGCTTTCGTAAAGACCTTGAATTACCTAACATTATCGACTGTGACATGGGGTGATAATTCTCGAGAGAGATATATAATACCTTACTCAAAAATCGTAACTCACTCCCACTATCCATCTTGCACATTGGGCATATCCTTCTTTTGACTAAATCAAACTCCTTTGATTATCAAACAAAGAAATTGTCTAGAGAAACTTGTCTGAGTCCATAAATGAATCTCGTGGGCTCACATATCATGTCATCGTCTATGAACATCGAGCTTTCTGCCCAACGCCTTCAACACTATCATATAGCCACGATACGAAGTTACAACAAGCATAGTCTGAATAGAACTGGGCTCAGCCTTACAAGGTCATTCCCTCTAGGTAAGACAGACTAGGTTCATAACCTGGTTGTCACTGATGGAATCTAATTCAGATATTATGGCTCCTGGCCATATCTCTCAATCTTGCCTTTCAAACATTCTTTCATAAGTCGTGAGATATTCATTCTTCAAGATGAACATACCAGTAGCACTTTCAGGCTTTAGGTTATCCACAGACTTACAGAACTTTTGGTGTGCACTGAGCAGTGTTCTACACCTCATCGCTATACGGCGTCTGCTCATGTTCCAATGGTTGAATGTATCTTTGTGGTTCTCAAACTCTTTTGAGATCTAATTTACTCCCACTGTTTCTTTTGGAAGAAACACTTCCTCTAGAAGACAGCATGTTTGGAGACAAACATTTTGCTCTGCGGACGAGTAAATAGTGTCCAGCGTGCTAGCTAAGACATTCCACAAAGTCGCATATGTCGTACTAGGCTCCAAGCCTTTCTGACTCTGCCTATGATAACTTCAAATCATCGATTAAGATAGATTCGACATTATCCTCTTCCATATCTAATATGGAATTTATTCAACCTTTATTCTTTGAAACTCAGTTAAGTATAAGGGCACTATCCCAAAACGGGTAAGGGATACTTCGCATGGCTTGCGTCACACCTTTATCATATAAAGTGTTGTTTCCATTTTGGGAACACAATCTAATTGTGTATCTAAAAGATGGTATCCTTCAAGGGAGAATCTTATTCCTTTCAGACGACTTCTTAAACACCCTTCAGGTATTAATTACTTCAATCCAATTGAAGATTATTTCCAATTAGTTCATCAATCTCATATTCGTACTAGCTCGAACTTTTCGGGCTTTCCGAATTGTTGTACTTCAATAAGTACACTTGACTATTTCTAAAAATAGTCGTAGAGATTAATAAACATTTATTTGTGGCATTAATTGTCATAAGCCAACAAACATCAATATGTTTAGGCTCTAGCCAATCTTCTAGGTTTCATAACCTTTTCTTAAAAGGGTATATTGGTCATCTTTAGATAAAATACGTATCACCCACATAATTCATAATCACATGGTTCAGACATCATCTAAATGACATTTGATTATACGTTTCTCTTCCAGAGAGTCGACATCTAGAACAACTACAAATATCAGGGATAACAGCCATACGAATATTTAGTCGAGATCTCATCACATATATCAACTATATAGTGACATCAATCTAGTATGTTAGATTTAGTGACCTTCCAATTTTATTGGAATAACATTTATTCTTTACAATTGAATATGTCTACTAAATCCTAACAAATAATTGAAAGTATGTTCTTCATAAGAACCGGAACATAATAACATTTATTTAGTTCCCTTATCAGTTTACTAGATCCAGAATATGGTAAGTGTTACAACGTTTGCTTCACCTTCCATATATGTATTTAATCTTTCTAATTTAATCACACTCGAAAGATATCATATATCTAAGAGTTGACTTGAGCTTAGATAGATTTATCTCAACTCACTTGCCTAGAATAGAAACTTCAATAAGTTCTCTATTTAAGCACATGCCCTAACTTTCCTTTTTAATCCTTTAAGCACTTGAAAAATGTTTCTTATTGTAGTCTTCATAACTTAAGAAAGATAACAAGAGCCATGCATTTAATTTCCTTTCATAAAGAAAATCTAAAGTTTATTAAATAGTTTATTTTAACCTCTTGAATCGTATTCAAAACATTGACTCTTTAATTAACCTTTAAGCAATGATAGAATTAAGTCGATACTTAAATCTTACAATTTTGAAAACAACCTTTCCAAAATTAGATGTGGTCATTCCTATCCAACGTTTGAATTAATTGTCATCGTATGACTGAATGTTCATCTTGGATCGTATCCAATATATGATTAATTCATTGAAACTTATTTCAAATGATTCAATCATGAGCTTCCGCTTTCATTAATAATTAAAGCCTTGGAGTACTGCATCAAATATGTAGTCTCCTTGTCTCTAACTACTATAACAGGATTGCTCGTGTCATTGCTTATTTTAAAAGGATTAAAATTACTCAACCATATTTGAGAACGTTTCTCAAAAGGTAAAAATCATAATTTGGTTTTACTAATCGAGAATAAAACATAAATATAAAAGTTTGCTAAAACTACAACATAAAAATGAAAATAAAAGAGTGTTGTTGTTTATACACGCAAAATCAAAAATGGTCTTTTGGTTTATAATTTTGCTTCCACTAGTCAACTACTTCCAATTGACTTTCAAGAATTATTAATTTCTTTAGTGGACAAGATCCCACTAAACTACCGCGACCCCCGCTTTGGCTGGTGGGCCGAAAATAGTCTAATAGGTAGACAACATCCATTTGTCAATCGTATCTTATACGACTCTTGTTGTTTAACTAGTCAACTCTTTGACAAATTTTCATCTTATGAAATAGTCAAACCCTTGCCTCTAAAATCCAAACGACCCCGCTTTGGTTGGTGGCCGAGAGAATTCTTAGTCAAGTCATAACCCCAATATTCGTGAGATCTCATACGATATCTCGATAATAACGATATACCCGAGGTAGGTCAACCCCCTGCTTTGGCTGATGAGTTGGATCCGAACAAGGGCTCTTCACCGTCATTATAATATGGTGAGGCAATTTCAACTTGATTCTTTTGAGGTGGAAGTATTTATGTAAATTAATTCACTTAATTAATTTTAATTATGGTCTAATCAAGTATATATATCTTTATAGACATACATCATACACATTCATCTAGATCGTGCCTAGTCATGCATCTATCGTATCATATAAAATAAATACAAGCACAAAATAAATAAATGCGTAAAGTAACCGGTATGATCATGGACTTTTCCTAGGTGCGGTTTCGAATACAAACTGACGAAACCGCGGGTCACAATCTAAGGGTAGCTGCAACCGCCAATATGATCTTTAATGCGCCATTCTCCAATGGGATCTTTATTCTTCTTTATTTGGTCTCCGTCTTCTGCTCCATTCTTGTTACATTTAATTCTATCTAATAAAATAATACACCCGCCGCACACGGGGGAGCTAACGGGAATGAGATAAATGCAGAAAATAAACTAGGTCACGTTCTTCATAACGGCCTAAGACAATTTTTAAACCAACAGAAAAATTAAATCATTCACATCTATCCTATCGGTCGAGTCCATAATCAATCGGGGTCCATATAATCATATTATATCTACTATATCTAATCCATACAATAACATCTTATGAAAAAGATAAAATTTAAAATTTAACTACTTGCGTCTTAATTAATCAATTAACATTTAATCTATTAAATAATTTTATCCAATCAATTAACTAATTAACATTTAATTAATTAAATAATTTTAATCGAAATAAAATTAACGATTAATTTTAAACGATTTTAATTTTAATTTTAATTAATTAGAACTATTCTAAAAAAAATCAAAATTAAAATTAAGTATCTTTTGTTTCTTTTTTTTTGATTTCCTAAACCAAAAGGCATCTTCCTAAACCAATATTGGTTTAGGCTTCATACTTTTCAAAATCAAAATTTTGTAAGTGGCTGCAAGCTGCGCTTTTACAAATCAAATATTTAAAAAGGGCTGCGCTATTCCAAATCAAATATTTGGAAAGGCCAAATAATTTTAGTTTAGGCGCAGCCACTTTCCAAAATCAAAAGTGGCCGTGGCTGCAGCCTTTTACAAATCAAATATTTGAAAATGGCATAGGCCTATTCCAAATCAAATATTTGGAAAGACTAATAGTATTTTAATGCCGTATGTGGCATCCCAATATAAACTATTTGAACCATTGGTTAGCCACATGACACAACTAAACAAATGAGGAATTATCAATCACAACTATGAACCATATTGAATCACAAAATACACAAAACAAAAATTGGAGATCCGTCAGCATTGACCGGTCAATCGACTGCCGGCAGCAGGTTGCCCTGCTGCTGCCGCCGCCGCCGCCGACCAGCCGCCGCCGGTGGTGGTGCGGCCGCCAGTCGGCCGAGCACCACCCGATCCTTTTTTTTTTCTTTTCATGTATCACTTTTGCAAATAAAAAATCTTTCATCTTTTAATTACGTGATTTAAACAATAAAATTAACTACGCAAAATAACATGCTTATTGCTTAAGCTCGAAGCTCTCTCTGATACCACTGTTAGGAAATCTACGCGGGAACGCAGCGGAATTCAAAATTTTATTTCCTATCGACCCAAGATCGACTTCGTTTAAGCAATAAACAAATAAGCTAACGACGGTGGTTACCTTGGTTGATCTAAAAGATCGACGCTTTGACCGTCTAAGGAGAGTAGTTCTGCATAGAGCCGCCCAAGTGTTCGGCCTCTACCGGTAGTCCACACGAACAACCCACCGGAATCCCATCATGGATTGCTATTGGAAAACTCCGGTTGCTAGACCGGCCATTTTCCCCTCTCTCCAACTCTCTATAGGATGCTCTCTATTTTACACAAGAACTATTAATTCTTGGAATTGTGTTGTCACAAAGAGCTTGACACCCACCTCTTATTTATAGTAGAAGTGGCGCCCCTACTAGGTGTGGAAGATAAGAAAACTTTTTTCCCAATAAAATAAGGAAAATATAATTGATTGATTTATCTCATTTATTACAATATCTCATATTAAATAAATCTAGGATATTGTCAATATCTTATATTGAATATTTCCAAGATATTGTCAATATGTAATATTGACTATCTTTATTATATTACCATAAATCAATTTACACATGTATATATATCACATATATATTATTACACATATAAATCTATAAATATATTTTTGAAACAACTAAGCACATGCACATCCAATGTGCACCACACGCTGAAGCACAAATATATATATATATATATATATATATATATATATATATATATATATATATATATATATATATATATATATATATATATATAATACCATTAATTAATTAAATTGCACAATCCAGTGTATCTTATACACTTCATCGCGTGTGGCGTCCCATATAGCCAAATATTGGCTTCTGGAATATTCTTTAATTAATATAATATTATTAATATCTTGTATTTAATTTATTCATAATAAATAAATACCACAATATTAATTTACCACTATAACCTTTATAGTCGTGAGATAAAACTTTCCTTATTTGGCTATCAACTATAACCACATTTTAATCCGGCTAGATGTTCATATGTGTGTGACCCAATAGGCTTCCGAATATGTTGGCCGTAGACACAAAGTGCAAATTACGAAAATGCCCTTCATGCCTAACGATCACGGGATAGCGTCTAGTAACACACCGTGACCCCCAATTATCGGAAGAGTCAAATGCAATGACTACTACCTTTCATGTGAAACAGTTACCGTGTAACTTACAATCCTATCGCTGTAATAATATCCATACGGTCGTACGTCGAGTGTCAAACATTAACGACCGTATCTTATAATCTGGATATCATGCTCTCTGGAAGTAACTTATTTACTCCCACTTTGCAAAGATTCACGAGAGCTAGACATTCCTTATAAGAAGGCCATTTCGGATATTCGATCACAATCATAGGATACGCGATTCCCGGACGAACAATCATGTATACTCCGCATGCTTCAGTATCACACGCAATCACTACCGCATGATCGCCCCGTGGCTAGGGGAAACCTCAATAGTGTCAAAGCATGACAATCCACACCGTGATGCCATGAAGACTCCGGTCCAAAGGATAATTACACAACCGCCACATAGTGTGACACTTAACCGTGTAAGTGGGTCGGTCCCAACGTACGCATTCTCTAATACACGTCCATGTACGGTCCAAGTGTCTACACACTTCGATAGACGAGATCTATCCCTACCCTTAAAGATAGAAGACATCTAATACGTGCTAGTCCGTTTATACTATCAATGCCCCGTTTTAATAGTACATCGGCTTTAGAGACGGTTAAGTATCAAACTTATTAAAGTGAATAGAGATCTCATCAACTATAATCGCCTATCATAGTTTCTCTATCACAGTTTAATACTAAGGACGTTATCATATAACAATTCATAATTGGTTCTTTAAAAGAACATATATATGACAACATAAAACCCATTTAATATATGTATAAACACAAAGAAATAGTAGAAATGATCCGACCCGGTCGGATCCGGTCCAACCCGATTGGGTTTAGGACACTATTCCAACATAATTACTGGTCAATAATATTGTTAGGTACAAAGACAATGTTGATGAGATTCTTGGATTGATCAATGAGAGAAAATACAAGGATCCTACAATGTTCTTGGAAACACCACAGCGTGTAGACCTCATACCTATTAATTTAGCTTTCAAGTCCATTGATATGGTACATTTGGTTGTCTTGGAAATTCTCTGCATCTTTTATTGCTTTTATTATTGCAGCTGTTTAAATAAATCATTGGACTTCATTGCAGATCAAGACTTGCTGGGTGGAGGGGAAGATCTCCCTTATTCCAGGCCAGAAAAGTTTCTGGTTTCTTTCTTGTTCCGGTTGTAACAGATCTTTAAATGCAGAAGACGGTTCCGAAGAATGGTGCATTTCCTGTGAAGAAAATATGGTTGTTAAGTATAGGTAAGTCAACACAAAAAATATTACTGCATTAATTTTATACATTCTTGGGATTCGGTTATATGTAAAACTGCTCTGTGTTATTGTTAAACAGGTGCCACTTTGATGTGCGGCTACGTGATGAATCGGGTGCGCTTCTAGCTGATCTATACACACCCAATGCTGAAGTCTTGCTTGGTTGTAGTGCTGTGGAGCTCGAGGAAAAGAACTTTCCGGTCAGTTAATTGAAGCGTTTAATTTATTCCCTTCCACGTTCACTAATATATACCAGCTGTTTGGTAATATCTAATATCATAAGACATTCAATTATGGTACTATGTGTTCTACTTGGAAATACAGGTGCCATTTTATATATACAATCATTTTATGCATCACGACACTTTTACACAGACAAATACACGACTGGAAAGATTATTCATGTTTATATTAATGTTACAGTTGGCATTCCTTGAGGCAAAGATAAAAGCTGATGTTGAAGATAAACATGTGGTGTGCTTTATCAAAGTTTATGACAGACTTGTCAGGGGTGTTAATATGAGGACATTTCCAATTGTGAAGCTTTATGCATATGAGGATTTGTACCCTTCAAAGAAGGTTGTTGCAGTTGAAACCAATGCTGGCCCTTCAACAATTATTGCTGGTACTGTACAACTTGATGAGACACTGGAAAAAGAAACGACTATGCAAGGCAATTTCTTCACACCGACTACCAAAAGAGTTCTAGATGAAGTTTCACAAGAAATGGTGATAATATCCAAACAAGATCAGCCAACAGGTTCAAAGAGAAGCTTGTTCTTAGAAAATGTAGCCAACGCACATGTAAGTGCAACAGAACCACCCTCAGCAAATGTTGTTTTGAACACACAGGAAGACAACAATTCTAATGTTGTTTCCATGGAGAATAAGAATCCTGTTAAAAAGAACATGAATAGAGAGAAAATTGACTAGCCATCAATGATACGATGGTTGTTAAATGATCATGTTTTGCTGTCACCTAAGAAGTTCTTGATATCTTTTGTTTTGTATATGGGGAAACTGTTACCGTCTATTGTTAATCATTAATCGACAAATCTTTGTCTGTTTAATGCATAACAATATACATGGTATGTTCAGTCCTCTTGCCCAAAAAAAAAAAACAAGTTGCTTATAGGTTGCTTTTGATTATGCATATAGAAGATAGCTTTTGGTGAAGCATAAGCCAGAAGTGTTGGCTTTTAATATGGTTTGCTATCTTCTTAGATATAAATATATGTATTGATGGTTTAGTACACGGCTAGGTTTTCTAATATGCCGTTGCTTTACTGTTATATGTAATGATGTAAGATAAATTCTACAGGATATGGAATCCCTGTTTTGGTTATGTATTAGGTACAAGTAATGTTGTATTTGTAATATAAAAAAATGTATTTGCAATATAATGTAATTCAGACTCAGCTTTTGTTATCATTTCAGTCCTCTATGATTATTACATTTGCTGATTCACTTTTATTTTTACATTTCGGTGATTATAAAAATAAATCGGGGCACCAATAGTGCGGAGCACGAATGCTTCTCTTCCTAATATAAGATATAAGTAAACCATCATGCACATTATGTCTTTGGTTGTTTTCAAAATAATCGTAACTATCATTTAAGTACCAGCATATAAACTACTTGTTGCTCACAAAGTACAAAGCTCCCCTTAACCTCAGGCCACTATCAAATAAGCAAATAAGAGAAGAGCAAGTTTGTAGTCTCACACACACACACAAAAAAAAAACACACATTGAATTTCAGCATAGAAAGGTCATATAGATGGATTTTGGGCAATTTAGGCCAACTAAGATTTTAGATATATACATGTAAGATAAAAAGCCCCATTAGACATAAACTGGTTTAATCTTTGAAGATTATTGTCTGCACCACAGTTGTTCTACCTGCTACCTTCCACCTACCATTGCATCACACCATTTTCACAAAATCGACAATGTGAAAGTCGATTTTATGAGTCAAGAATCGAATTCCCGTAGAGTCGATTCATCTTGGCTATAGATTCGACTTTCACAGGGTTATTTTTAATGTGGTGTACATGTAGTGTATTATCGGTAGAGTCGCAGTGGTGCATAGAGGCCCTTAACCTTTTAACATTTATCTTAGCGAGATATCATTGTGCCATAAGCTCAAACACATGAAGTAATGTTGATTTTTTTTTATTTTTTTTTATTTTTACATATGCAATGTCATGATAGTTATGAGACATCCCTCCATAGTTTGAAAAATCATCAGAAGAAGGCTTATAAAGAAATCAAATGCAGTTATCTCTCAAACTCTTGAAAAAAGAAGAAGGCAAGGGTTTCTGAAGATATCAACATTTTGCGGCTAGGGCTGAGCTTGCGTCGGGTTGGGTTCGTTTGGTTTGGGTTTTACATACTATTAGTCGGGTTGGTTTGAAAAAATACTAATGCATACCAAACCAAATTATTAGAAATGGTTTGGTTCGGGATGGGTTGGGTTTCGGGTTTTAAGCCATAAGCAATGTATTTATAATCAAACTTCCGTGTTATAAAATCCATACATGTATCCATTGAAATTCAACTTTTAAACCACATTTCCATATTAATAATCATTAAAGAGAATAATAATTAAAGACAACAATTTTAGTGGACATCATATTACGAGTCCAATAATCCATGACACAACCAACAACATATAGAGATAGTAACAAAGAACAATAGTTAAACATTAAGGAAATCAAACGTGGAAATTTAAATGTTAAAAAAAGATTCATGATTCGTTTTAAATTCGTCAATTAGTCATTTTAATATGATTCTGATTTACAATCAAGAGGTTGATAGATTTTGATTTGATTTTGACAGTCTAACAGATGTTTCTTCAATTTTCAATTATTACGCCACAGAATGAATGTTGATCGAAAATGATAATGAATAATAACCATTTTTCATTGGCTATGAATACAATAACCTATTATAATGTGTTCCGGGTTGGGTTGGATCGAACCAAAGAATGAAATAAAAAACCCAAACCAACCCAATAGCATTTTCCCAAAACAAAAGATAGAGAAAGTAAACAAGAAAACCTGTTATACTAATGCACAGAAATTTCAAAATCGACAAAGTAAAAACAAAATCCAGACATAAAAAATATGGCTTTGAACAAATAACGAGATTCAAAAGCCCAATTCAAAATAGCCACTAGTGTGTTCTTTGCAAGTATGGAAAGGACATTATAACAACAACAATTGCACAGGACAGAGGCAAAACTTAGTCCACCTCCTCAATCTTAGGGCCAGGGCCATCACCCCTAGGAGCATGACGACCATCATCATCATCATCATCATCCATGGCACCACCTCCCATGTCAGCTCCTTCACCCTGGTACATCTTTGCAATGATAGGATTGCATATACCCTCAAGTTCTTTCATCTTATCATCAAACTCGTATGCTTCGGCAAGTTGGTTGCCCTCTAACCACTGTATAGCCCCCTCGATAGCATCTTCGATTTTCTTCTTTTCTTCCGGAGATAGTTTAGAGCTTATCTTCTCATCCTTCACTGTGTTCCTCATGTTGTATGCATAGTTTTCAAGACCATTCTTTGACTCGACCTTTTTCTTGTGCTCTTCGTCTTCAGACTTGTACTTCTCAGCTTCTTGAACCATCTTTTCGATCTCATCTTTAGAAAGTCGTCCCTTGTCATTAGTGATTGTAATCTTGTTCTTCTGCCCAGTAGTCTTGTCCTCGGCAGACACATTCAGGATGCCATTCGCATCAATGTCGAAGCAAACTGTGATTTGAGGAACTCCCCTAGGAGCAGGAGGGATCCCAGAGAGTTCGAATTTACCGAGCAAGTTGTTATCCTTGGTCCTAGCTCTCTCACCCTCATAAACCTGAATCAACACACCAGGTTGGTTATCGGAATATGTAGAGAATACCTGCTCTTTCTTTGTCGGGATCGTAGTGTTCCGGGTAATTAAAACAGTCATGACACCACCAGCAGTTTCCAAACCAAGTGACAGGGGAGTGACATCCAACAAGAGGAGGTCTTGGACCTTCTCGTTGCCCTCACCGCTCAAAATAGCAGCCTGCACGGCAGCACCATAAGCAACAGCCTCATCGGGGTTGATGCTCTTGCAAAGCTCCTTTCCATTAAAGAAGTCCTGTAACAGTTGTTGAACTTTAGGAATCCTGGTCGAACCGCCTACAAGAACAACGTCATGAATAGTGCTCTTGTCCATCTTAGCATCTCTCAAACACTTCTCGACTGGTTCCATACACCTCCTGAAAAGATCCATGTTGAGCTCCTCAAATCTAGCTCGGGTAATGGTGGAATAAAAATCAATTCCCTCATACAAAGAATCAATCTCGATAGTTGTCTGAGCAGTGGATGAGAGAGTCCTTTTTGCCCTCTCACAAGAAGTCCTCAACCTCCTGAGGGCCCTCGGATTACCAGTGATATCTTTCTTATTCTTCCTTTTGAACTCTTGGACAAAGTGATTCACCATCCTGTTGTCAAAGTCTTCACCTCCAAGATGGGTGTCCCCAGCAGTGGCCTTCACTTCGAAAATACCCTCCTCGATTGTTAGAAGAGAAACATCAAAAGTGCCACCTCCAAGATCAAAAATCAAGACATTCTTTTCGCCGACACTTGTTGCCTTCTTGTCCAAACCATAGGCAATTGCAGCAGCAGTAGGTTCATTAATTATGCGCATCACATTTAGACCTGCAATAACACCAGCATCTTTGGTGGCTTGACGCTGTGAGTCATTAAAATACGCTGGTACAGTAACCACGGCATTCTTCACAGTCGAACCTAGAAAGGCCTCAGCAATCTCTCTCATTTTGATAAGGACCATAGAAGATATCTCCTCAGCTGCAAACTGTTTATCTTCACCCTTGTAGTTCACTACAATCATGGGTTTATCCCCAGGACCAGGAATTAGCTTAAAAGGCCACAACTTCACGTCACTTTGGACTGAGGCATCACTAAATCTCCTGCCAATTAACCTCTTTGCATCTGAAAACATTTCATGAAATCATTAGAAGGGAATGACAGCAATACACCTGAACAGTAAGCAGTGGAAGAAACAAACAAAATTAAGACAACAAATTTACAGGAAAAGGGTGTGTTGAGACATTTGCAAACAGAGCAAGAAAGGTAATTCTGACAAATAGAATTAGTGAGTAAATACAAAAACAACAAGGACACACCCTTTTGTGACACACCAAACACATAGCCTTTTGTGACACACCAAACACAGAACTTCAAGTGGAATCATTTATCAATCAATGGATCCTACAACAATCAGTAGAGACCACTATAATCAATGGCTCCAGATGAAGGTGCCTTTGGTGTATCACGAAAGGGCAAATCACACATTTTTGGAGTTACATAGCACACCAAACTGCCAGTTGAAAAAGATAAATGTAGGAATTAAAGAAGAGTTAAGCTTTGTACAATGTACACTGAAAAAAACAAAAACAAAAAAGACAACAACGTTATCATGACTTGAATAAAAAGTGCATTAACTAGGAAAGAATGATACCGAAAAAACCATATAACCTGAATATTACAACATACAATACACAATGAATACAGACAACATAGAATATATATAACTACAAATGCAGTTACTTGCCAAATAATTTTCAACGGAAGCAGTAGCACCTATACAATAGTACTTGTTTTCTACCAAAGAAGCACATTTAAAGCGTAAAACTCATCATGTAAATGTTTATGTCTAGACATTAAAATCATCTTGGACAAAATAAGATCTAGTGACTCATCATGTAAATGTTTATGTCTAGACAAAAGGAACAAATAAAACTATAAAAGTACTGTGATATTTTTAAGTAAAAACTTTGGCATACAACTGTCAAACACAATGAAATCAAATAGATCAATACTCCCTCCGTCCCGCAATATAAGTCATTTTAACTTTTTTGTTGTGTCCCAAAATATAAGTCATTCTCACATTTCAATACAAGATTAATGCATTGTTTTCACTTTCACACTAAACAATTTAATATTATAAGGCTATCCTTTCAAAAAACAATACAATATTTTCTCTAAATATTAAAAAGTAATTGTTTATATTTTTAAGTAAAAACTTTAGCATACAACTGTCAAACACAATGGAATCAAATAGATCAACACAATTTATTGGAATCCTCGATAATATATTTATCAAATAAACCCCTAGACTTCAAACACTAAGGGTACTCTTATCAGCCTCCTCATCCTTCAATTTATCTCTACACTAGGGATGAAAAATAGGGAAGAAGCAAAAACCTCTGCTACATCAACTTCTTTATCTTCACCCTACATTGGGGTGGATGAACAGTGCCACCCCAAATCTGAGGTTGCACTGTAGCTATCTCTACACTTATTTTATTGTTTATTTTCCTCACTTCCCTCCATTTATTTTTCCCCCAATTGCAAATCACTCCTCAGCAACAAAATAAAATAAATTGTTTATAGTTAAAAAATAAATATTTTAATGTTGTAGGGATAGAGATAGGGATGCTGATGTAGAGTATTGTGAATTTAGTTGCTGTAAAGTAGGGATATGTATTTTTTAATAGTATTTGTGAGGATAGAGATAGGGTAACTGATGGGAATACCCTAAGTTCGCAATCAAAACATATTAATTCAGATCTAGAAGCAGTAGATACATCATTCACTAATTATATCATCCATGAAAGCTACGTTATAAATATACAAACTGATCTATCCTTCGAACAGCGAATCTATGGCGGAAAAAGAGGGAAGCAGTATCAAAATCATTGGGAAAAAGGGAGTGCAGAAGGAATACATACATCATTGACCTTCTTCGAATAGCTAATGTTCAGTTGACCACATAGAATCAAATACGAAAGCAACTCACATCTTAGTAAAAAGTATGCATCATTGAGCTTATTTAAGTAGACTATATGGATCTATTACTACAGAAATAGACATCTCATAAAAAAAAAAAATACAACATTAAGCATCTGCGAATCGCAAAAGTTTAGTCGACGACATAGATATAGAAGTAAGATCTCTACCAAAAACAGTGTTGATAGGGTTCATGGCCACCTGATTCTTGGCGGCATCACCGATGAGACGCTCTGTTTCAGTGAAAGCGACATAAGATGGGGTGGTACGGTTGCCTTGATCATTGGCTATGATCTCGACACGGTCATGTTGCCAAACACCGACGCATGAGTAAGTGGTACCAAGATCAATACCGATTGCAGGTCCTTCTCCTTTCCCGGCCATGGTTTTCAGCTAATTCGATGAAAAATATTGGGCAAGAAAGGAGAGGCAGCTGCTCTCTCAGACAAAGGAACTAGGGGTTTTTTGAGGACGGCTTAGTATCAGACGAAGCGTAATTATATATAGAGGTTGAGTTTTTGATTCTTTCGTCTCTGTGTTTCGGGGTAATTCAACGACTCTAGCAGTTGACCACCGTCCTCGGTTGGATCCACATGCGAAACTCATGTTACCCAACATTAGATTCCAACAACACTGGATTCCGGGAAACTACTTGATGAGACTATTTCCTTTCTAGTTTTTTTTTTTTAGGTTAAATGTTGTAAAACTGTTTTTGATCTAAAATGAGAAAAAAGCAAAAAAAAAGATAGTGGTCGAGAAGAAAAACGCGCGTTATTCTACGTGTTTCTACAACCAAATGTAGTATACACGTATGTATTAATACGCGCGTTTTTTCGTCCTTCTCAATCATTATTTTTTTTTCTTGTCCGTTTTTCCCATTTTGTATCTTTTTTTATCCTTCTGGCCTCTGGCCCCTTTTTTTTTTTTTTTATTTTTTTAAACATTTTATTTTTAAGGGCTCCTTTTCTAGTTGAAATTTGTTCTTCCTCTTGGTTATGGTAACTACTCCCTTTCGGTGAATCAGTGTGACGTTCAGTAGCGATAGCGATACATTTTCTCAAATTGATTATGGTAGCTAGTGTCAATTAATAATGATAAATTGTATAGCGTATTATTATTTATACGAAAGAAACACACGCACACTCATTTTTATTCCTACCTGGAACTCGAATTCAGAACCTCCGAATCAAAGACAAATTGTATAGCGTATTATTACAACAGCAAAAGAAATTACGATTTTCAAAAACATATCGGAATGATATCAAATTACTTATCTAAATAATTTGAATGAAGATTATAATAAATAAAAAAAATAGGAAAAATTAGAAATAAAATCCATGTTTACTACCTAATTAGATTTTAATCCACACTATTTTTTTAGTTGAGATAAAGATAAAATAATTTGACTAAGACTAAATTACCCTTATTTAAGAACACGTTGTAGCTACTTATTCAACCCGGCTCCTCCGTTCTCTGCCTCTTCTCTAAACATTTCTTCCTCTTCTCTCTCAATCTACATTTCTTCTTATCTTTATTTAGTGAAATTTTACGAATTTCTCTCATATTGATCGTCATATTGATCGTCAATTGATCTTCCATGACTCAAATAAGCGATTCCCGTTTCTTCATTCGATTTCGACGAAGCTAATTGGAAAAAGAATTGGATATTGGCGATGAATTGTTTTCTTTTGTCTGGATTTCTGGTTACTTTGTTTTTGTCCCTTCTATGCAGTAGTTTTCGCACTTTGGACATGAATTACCGATGCTTGTTAATTCGACCAGTCTATATTTTATTAGAGCAAATCGCTGATGTAATTAAGAACATCGCTGAATTTCGACATGGATTTAGTTTTGATTTACAAAATGGGTGATGAAGTACAGTTAGTAAAGCTTTTGGTAACTTTATTGTATGTGATTGCAACTGCTTTTATTCTTAAGGTTGGCAAAAAAAATACACAACATACATATAATGTATTTTCCGGCCGTTTTGGCTAAGGCGGCGCTTGACCTACGGCCCGACCTATTTAAAGGTTGGTTTTATACATCCGCCCCCAATGTTCATTTCCCCCCAAATTTCAACTGTTGTTTTGGGGTGTTTTTATAGCTTTAATGTAGAAACTTGAAACTTGAAGGCCATTGTTATTTACTAAGCAACCCAGCTAAATTCTCAAAACATTATTGTTTTGAACCATTTTTTGCTACCTCAAAATGCTGAGCTCGTTCTGCTTTCAATCATATCTTCTAATGTAGTTTCTTCTTTGTAATGTTACACTTTTTATTCTTTTTGCTGCTCATGTTGAAGCTGATACCTTTGCTGCTGCTGATGCAGAAAATTAAAGCTAGATGGTGGGATTTGTTGAGAAAGTTGATGAGGATTTGTTTTACCTCAGTTGTTCTGTGTAATTATAACAGCAACAAAGGAAATCAAAAGCAAGTAGCCTATTTTCTGCTGTGGATTTCCTTTGGCATTAGTCGGCTTTTTTCATAATTGATTCTATATATGAGAAGAACCTTTTGCCTGTTGATTTTGTCAATGGACCGCATGAAAATCGATTCTACAATCGCAAAACGTATTTTCTACCAATAGTTTTTGCTTTTGATCTTCCATCTTCCTTTGTGTTTTTGTTGGGGTCAAGAAACAGAATCTGTTTGTTGGCTAGCTTGTTTGGTAGATGGAGAAATGGAGTGAGGTCTTTTTTTTTTTTTTGTATTTTTAGCACATGACATGATTATATATCCACTTTGTTATAAAAGTTGTTTATGTCATAAGGATCAAACATTAGCAAACTCATTCACTGTGATATTGTTAGTGTGTTACTTTAACATTGTTACTGTTAATATCGCTATGTATTGTTAGTAAAAGGTGTTATTGGTGAGTACGACTCAAAGTGCTTTCATACCGGGAAGGGGAAGTTCGGGAAATATCATCCTAGCGCAAGAAGTGATTCATATGTTGCACACTAAGAAGCAAGGGAAGAAGGGGTATATGGCAATCAAAGTTGATCTAGAGAAGGCCTATGATCGGGTCAGCTGGATTTTTTTGAAAAATATTATTGACAAAGTGGGATTCTCGGAACACCTGCAAAACCTTCTGATGCACTGTATCACCTCCACCAGACTCTCGGTACTGTGGAATGGAGAGAAACTGGAAGCATTCACCCCTAGCCGTGGCCTTCGGCAAGGCGATCCAATAGCACCATATTTATTTGTTTTATGCATGGAAGTACTTAGTGGTAAAATACTTGATGCTGTGGCCCAAGGGAGATGGAAACCACTAAAACTTTCAAAACAGGGTCCCCCGATCTCGCATATTTTTTTCGCAGATGACCTTCTATTGTTTGGTGAAGCAACGGAGACCCAGGCCAAAGTCATGGAAGAAGTACTCGCTGATTTTTGTATTTGCTCTGGTCAGAAAATTAGCACATCGAAGTCAAGATTCTATACTTCTAGTAATGTGGGGCATACGACGATTTCGGCGTTATCACAGTGCCTGCAAATGACTTATACGGCGGATTTGGGCAAGTATCTGGGGGTGCCACTACTCCATGGTAGAAAACGAGTCTCCCACTATATTTATCTCGAAGACAAGATGAAGAGTAAACTGACTGCTTGGAAATCGAAGTGCCTTTCAAGGGCAGGTAAGAGGGTTCTTATCCAAAGTTCTATAGCAACGCAACCCTTCTATACTATGCAGACTACTATGCTCCCCATGACTACTCTAAATTCGTTGGAGAAGCTATGTAGACAATTTTTCTGGGGAGATGACGAATCTGGACGCAAAATACATACAATAGCCTGGGATACGATGTGTCAACCAAAGCAAGCTGGCGGCTTGGGTTTCAAAAAGTTGTATGAGATGAATATTGCGTTTCTAGGTAAGCTAGTGTGGGAACTCATTACACGAAAGATACCTTGTGGGTTAAGGCGTTATCTCACAGTACAAAGAATTATCCACTACTTGCCAAGCCGGGAAGTTCCCCAACATGGAGAGCCATATGTAAGGCGTATGCTCATCTTAGAGCGGCATAGAAGAAGACCACCATGGATTTAGGTGGAGACCACCGCAAATGGTAAATTTACCGTGGCTTCCGGATATGCTCGTTGACGCCGATTGCCGACGATAATGGCACGGAAGATATCCGGAAACGAGATATGGGAGTTAAAAGGACCAACTAGAGGTAACTTTCTTTTGTGGATTGTGGCACGTAAGCGTTGCTGCTAATATGATGTTGCATTCTAGACACATTGTAGAGGATCCCATGTGTAATATCTCGTGATGAGGGTGATGAAACCACATTACATGCTTTAAGGGATTGCACCTGGGCTAAGGAAATTTGGAATCACTTTGTGTGCCCGCGAAGTTAGAGGTCGGTTCTTTAGGGCCACAACCGTTGTGGATTGGATGCGGTGAATATGTCTTCTAATGGGAGCAAAAATTTTGGGACAAATAAATGGAAGTACGTATGGAGAGAAGCGATCTATGGTATTTGGATGTGGAGGAATAGACTCAAACATGACCATGAAGAGGATCGACCCCCTTCTTATGTCTTTATTTCGAATATAGTTGAGAGAGCAAGGAACCTTAGACTTGCCCGAGGTATAGAGTAGAACATAATCTTTTGGTTTTTTGGATACACAATGTAACCCTATGGATTTTTGCCGCTTTGGAGGCTTGTTAATAAAGTGATCCCTTCATATAAAAAAAAAAAAAAAAAGGTGTTATTGCAGGCTATGGTATCTTTATTGGTTTTAATCTTTCCTTGCATTCCACTATTTGTTGTGGTGTGGCCCAGGTGATTGAATGATGTTGATTCAAAATGGTGAGGCAATGCTGGTGTTTTTTTGTCTTTAAAAAAATGGAGGAGCTAGATTTTCTATTGATGAGGCTTATTGAAATGTGGGTTTGAAGGATAAATGCCCATAGATGGTAAAAGACTACTTTGGTCTTCAACAACTCGAAGAATGTTTTAGTTCCCCCGATAGACTTTTTGATTATATTCAATATTAGTAGATTTTTATTCTCTTGTTTCTCTGGGAGTTGCATCTCCATAATTTTTTGATAGATTGTTTCATTACGATATCAAGCATTTTTTGATAGATTGTTTCATGGGAAACTTGAAGAACTATGCCTGAAAAGTAGTTGTTTGAGAAAAATATGCTTCGACGCATGCGGCGCGCGTGCGTCACGTATGCGGCATGCATGCGTCGCGAATTGTCCCTGCGGCACGCATGCGGCCCTCGTGCGGCCCTCGCAAGCATATTTTCCAAATAACTACTTTTCGAGCATATTTTCCCAAACAACTACTTTTCGAGCATATTTATTCAAGTTTCCCTTGTTTCATCACAAGTATACAAGAAAATTCAAGTTCATCACACGCTTAACAGCCATATGTTGCATTTACTTACTACTAGTTAGTTGGTTCTCGTAAATCTATGTTTAGAGTGATCCATTTCTTGCTCTGAACTTTCCAAATGTTGATCAGTTTCCAATAATATGTCTTTTTTTTTTAAATCAGACATGTACTATATGTTCATTTTAACCATATTTTGCATTCTAGAAACTAATAGTATTATATTTAAATGTTTTACATCAGACGTAATGCTATTGAACCTTGTACTACATATGTTATTGTTAATGTGTTATTGTTACTCTGTTACTGTAAACACTGTGATTAAATTTGGATTTCAAAAACTACGTCGAAAGTGTATCATATGAGATATCAAAATGAAGAGAGAAAAAATTATGAACTTTGGTGAAAGAATTTTGATGATTGGAGTTCTAAATCAAAAGTTACGGTTGTTTATAAAAAATACGCTCCCGATTAATGCAAATGTTACTTCGGTTTTCAAAAATTACGTCGAAATGGTATCATATGAGATATCAAATCAAAAAAAAAAAAAAAAAAAGAATTTTTATGGAAGAAGTTCGATAATCGGAGTTATAAATCAAAAATTTACGGTTCTTAAAAAAAAGCAACAACAAAGTATAATACATCAGTTCCATTGCCGTGTAATACATCTGTTCCATTGCCGTGTAATATATATGTTCCATTGCCAAACCTCGCGTGCTCCTTTTATAAATACAGGTGTTTTTGTACAGGGGATATTATTATTTTTTTTTGCAACTATTCAAATAGTGTGTCCTATTTATTTTGATTAAAAAGTGGATTTTGGCTCCATTCTCACAAAAAATTATGTGATTTCATGTTTAAATTAAAATATATGGCTGATTGAAAATTTGAGTAATAATACACACACAGTGTAGTTCCTCTTCAGTCAAAAGGAATAAAATACTCCTCTCATTTAGTGCGGTTCATAGTGGGTAGAAGTAGTTTCTGCAGTTTTTTTGTAAATTGATTTAATGAGTATTTTGGTACTTAACATTCAAAAAAATGTCCTTTTTAATAAAGATTATGGTCATGTTCGATTTCACAATTTTGAAATTGTTTTTGTCTTTTTGAATAAGTCTCCCTAAAATTTATTTCATTTTATTCCGGTGAATTTTATTTTCTCAATATTATTTATTGTATTTTTACTACCTCTAAACTTATTTGTTTAATTTTTTTTTGTGTTTATTTTTTATATTGAATTTAAAACATTTAAGCACCTTTTTAATATATGTGTTTTTGTACTTTTAATATTAAAATTAAAGCATTTCTTTAATTTATGTGTTTTGTCAAGTCGATTTGTTATTTTAGAATGGAGACAATAATTTTCTTACAAATTAAATTTAAGTAATTCTTCTCCCACATAAAAATACAAAATTAATTTTAGCTAGCGCTAATACCAGAGCATATGTAATATTTCGATTTTCGAGAAAAGGAAGATGTATCATTTTGCGAAAACGAAATATTAATATTCTTGTTTCTTTTATTGGAGTAAAGTTTTTGTGGATAAATAAATAAATAAATAAATATATATATATATATATATATATATATATATATATATATATATATATATATATATATATATATATATATATATATATATATATATATATATAAAGTCGAATTATATGTATATAATTGAAGGGAAAAGTCTGATTTTAAGGGTAATTAAGGAAAATAAGGTATTAGGTTAATTATTGGAATTTTATATATTTAAAGAAAATAAATCCCAATAGTTCCCATAACCAAAAAAAAATCAGATTTCTCCTTACGTTGAAAGAGAGACGGCGTGAGAGCAAGGGAAAGGGCTAGGAGATTTCTTCCAATTTCTAAGTCGTTTCTCGACCGTTTTCAGATTCGAGTAGAGCGTTCGAATCGTCGTGAAGAGGGCGTCGTTTCAGTAGTAAATGTTTGGAGCTTTGTCAAAGTATGATTTTTGACCTAGATGATGTTTTGGATGAGTTTGATGGATTAAAACTCATGTCTCTCGTAGTCTTGATGTGTTAGAAGCTTGTGATCGATTCTAATGCGAATTTGGATTGATCATATAGGTTTCTCTGCAAAAGAGTGTGCGTTCCTGCAGGTTTTCTGAGGATTAGGAATTGGTTTAGCTAGCTTGCTAAAAGGTAAGAGGATCTTCCTACAAGTTAATTACGGTTTATTAGGTTTCGTTTTAAGGTTTGAGATGATTTTTATGCTAGGAATCATACCTTCGTGTTGCCTAAGGATTTAGAGTTGTTATGGTAGATAAAAGTCATGTTTTTCTACTTTTTTTCGAGTATTTTGATGTTGAACATGCTTAGATTTGAGTAGAGATCGTAAAAGTGCGTAAAAACGTGTTTAGGGAGTTTTGTGCCCTCAGTGTGCGCACATTGCCAAGGATGAATGTTGTTTCAGTTGGACAGGTTCTGGAGTGTGCGCACATTCCCTTAAAATGTGCACACACTGGCCGGACTGAATGTATTTTTGCCCCATGTGCACACATTCCCCTGGATTGTGCACACATTGCCCCTGTTTTTGATAAATAAGTTGTTTTAAGCTATGGTATGAGTCTTAAATGTCGTTTCATGATCATAAAACATTAATTAAGCATGAACAAGCCACGATTGAGGTTCCGATTCGTTTAGTTTCGGCACCGGATGTACTCTTAAAGAGAGTTGAAGTCGGATCCATCGGAAGGGCATGAAAGGGCTTGTGCTTTGATGAACTAGGGTTCATCAATGTCTGTGTAATTGCTAGGCCTTGTCCGTGTTTAGGTGTCTAAGTAAGAGAGCATGAGATGTGAGGTAGTTTACTTGAAAACACTTAGGTGGCTAGTTAACATTCAATAATAAACGTACTTGTGTAGCTAAAATATTAAACATCAATCCATTCTTGGTAAGGCACAAGTCTATATCGCGATGTGTGGGCGTTCTGAAAGTGAATAACTCTATAATTCTTTGAGGCCCTATGTATGGAGGAATTAAACCCCGTAAGCTTGAGACCCTACGTATGGAGGGACTTCGCCGAACGTGTGCACTATCGGAGTCTACCAGAATAGGCTTCCGTAGTTATTAGTGTGATCCACCAATATGTTGCACCCAGTACCTTCGTGGTGAGTAGCACCATACGTAGTGCCCTTGAATTATGATGTAACAGAGATAAGCTAAGCTAAAACCGTATAGTCATGACATGTTGATGGACGTGGAATGAACCCTAGATTGAGTCGGTCTCAGAAAGATAGTTTATTTAATCATAAAACTTGCTTATAAACCTTAGTCAGTTTGTAGCTTCTACCTCTTATTGAGTACTTTGTACTTACCTCAAATGCATTGTTTTTCTATGTGTTTGGGGGAGAGAAGATTAACAGGTAGATCCGGAGTACGAGGAGGACTTTGATGACGACGTTTGAGGACGCCGACGTTGAAGCACTTATTTTCTGTTTTTATTATTATACTTTAGACTTGTTGTTTTTTGGGGAATTTCTTGTAATTTCTTTAGTACTTTCTTTTAGAGGATTTCGTACGTTGTTACGTTTCGTTTGGTTTCTTCCGTTGTAATAGATGTTACATTTCTATCTTTAGTTGAGTTTCTATTCTTAGTAGCAATTATGATGGTTTTTCTGAGTCTTTTTACCTTCCGTTTGCCTAACTCGATACGACGTAGTAGAGGCTTACATATAATATTGAATTTATTTAATATTATATGTGCCGAGCGTTTCGTTTACGGATAAGGACTCGGTATCCGGGAGCGGGGCGTTACAGTTGGTATCAGAGCGAAGCGTCTTTTAGGCTTCCTTTCATGTAAGATAAGATTTCTTTAGATATTTTAGTAACGTTATAGTATTTCTTTGATCATCAGGATGGTGACCACAAGAACCGGAGCTGGTGCAGAAGCTTTAGGAGTACGGAATGAGAGTCGATGCCTGTTGTATGAGGCGTCTTTGTGAGTCCTTCACCTCACCCGAGCCACACCTCACCAGCACATACTGAAACCCCCACACCACTATCTCAGCAGAGCCCGTCACCGCGACCACGTCAGAACCCTACACCACGACCCCAACCAAGGTACACTTACATATATGGTGAACCCGGGGAAGCACCCATCTGTGTCACTGTAATAGGAGACATTCCACTGGTTTACGTTCCTCCAGCAACCAACATCTACCCTTCATCGATTAGTGTTTACCCGCAACCGGTAAGCCACCCCTCTCCACCAGTTTTCCACCACCAGCAACATCAGACCTTCTATCCACCACCAATAGGTCACACTCCTCGACCTACCATACCACGTTCACCACGTTTTGATCATCAGCAAGGCGTTGGCTACCCACCTTATGGTTTCTATCAACCATCACCATAGCCTCAGCAACATCCTTACCAACCACAAACACCTTTTGGATACCCTCCAATTTACCAACCAGCCCGACCAGTTAGACCACCACCGACCTATGAGCAAGTGCAGCCGGTTGATTGGTATTCAAAGTTGAAGAGGAATCGAGTTCAGGATTTTTATGGGAATGTAGAACCGTCCCAGGTTGAAGCTTGGTTATGAGGTTTCGAGAAAGCATGCAGAAACGTTAATGTTCCTGAATCTGAGATGGCCCAGTTGGTAGTTGGTTTTCTTTTGGGTGCAGCTGAAGCTTGGATCGATGCCATAGAGAGTAGTAATAGAAAAGTCACAGATTGGGAAGGCTTCAAGGATATGTTTTACAATGAGTACTTCCCAGAAACAATGCAAGCAGACAAGGCGAGCTAGTTCTTAAGACTTAAGCAGGGTGTTCATATGACGGTATCTCAATATACTAACAAGTTCAATGAGTTGGAAAGGTTCTACCCGGAAATTATGAGAGTTGAAGAGAAGAAGATGGCTTTGTATAAGAATGGTTTATCATGGGAAATACAAGAGGGAATGTTGGGATATACACCAAGGACCATGGCGGAGATGCTGAACAAGGCTTTGGAAGTCGAGACGTTTAAGAACAAACCCTCGATAGTTATTGGAGTAAAGAGTGTTGGATCGTATAGTGCGCAATATATATCCTAAGGGGGGGTGAATAGGTTATTGACGGCTTTTTAAATTTTAATTAGCCTTTTTGGAGTTTAATTGATTAACCTAATGTGAATAATAAACTATGCGGAAGATCTAGCTAATATCACGTGTATAGGTTAATTTTCTTGTGAACGGACAGATTCAGAATCTGTCTAACGTGTTAATCAATTTAATCAGTTTAGCATGCTAAGTTTAGGAATTCGTCATCGTCATCATCGGTAAGCTTCGTTATTTCTTTTCCTACATCTCGGGCACGACGATCGGCCGACCAAAGGCCAAGGCCGATCCTCTTATGCGTTAAAAAGGGGGCTGTGCGATCTAGGGTTCTATCTTTGGGGATCACTAGAATTGTTTGGTGATCACTGTTTTTTTTTATATAGATTCGGGCTTCGTAGAGGAACGATTCTAGCTCGATAGCAGAGGGCTTTCAAGAAACGCAGCTTAACCGGTAAGAATACTTCTAGTTTTATTCAAGGGTGTTTACGCTTGGTTGTCCTGCTTCGGGGATGTTAAACGTTCATAGTAGTGTGTTTTTGCGTTGGTTGAAATCTATAGTTGATATGATACTTTTGGTATGGAGTTTTCTGGGCTTAAATTGTTGCTTTTGCTGCTGTCTTGTTGAGAAACGGCTCAGAAACCGCGTGGAGAATTGCTAGGGTTTGAGATGAAACCCAGGTGGACGGGCGTCCAGGCCTTCTGGACGGGCGTCTGCCTTGATTTCATTACAGACGGGCGTCTGGGTTACCTGGACGGACGTCTGAGGGGTTGTTTTACATTCAGGATCTAACTCTGTTAGGGTGAACGGGCGTCTATACATTATAGACGGGCGTCCGATATTTTGGACGGGCGTCTGGGTTACCTGAATGGACGTCTGAGGGGTTGTTTTACATTCAGGATCTAGCCCTGTTAGTTTGGACGGGCGTCCGGTAGAGTACTGGGACGGGCGTCCGGCCGTCCAAACGGGCGTCTAGTCTATATTGTTTTCCCTTCTTTGGTAACTGTGGTTCAATCTTATGAATATATTTTGGGAGTCATGTCTTGATGGGTCAGGGGTATTGACATCACTGTGGGGTTTGGAGTTTAGGCATTGAGGTTGTAGACCCATGGTGGTTGGGCCGGATAGGGTAGCACCCGAAGCCGGGAACCCGGGAAGGTTTCCTTACGACTTCAATGACCTTAATGTATTTAGGGAGTTGCAGACATTGGTATGGTCGGGCCGGATAGGGTAGCACCCGAAGCCGGGAACCCGGGAAGGTTTCCTTGCACCCCAGTACGCGATGGCCTACTTAATTAATGGTAGCATTGGCGGACGGTTAGGATCCTCCTCTTTAGGGTTTACCCTTTTGAGGGATGTGCACATTCGGGACCTTTAGGTGGATAGTTGTGATGTGTGGTATCCGTTCGGATTGGTCGTAACTTTTGTAGGTTGGTTGGGCCCTTCATAGATTGGTGGTACTTTTCATGGGTTGGTTTTACCTTACGTATACTAGATTTATTCTTACTCAACTTTATAGTTGACGGTTTTGCTTTCGTTTGACCTACGCTATGATCCATTTATGGGAGCGATTCTTAGCAGTGCTTCTATGGATGTTTGCTAGTTGCTTTGGGATGTCGCGGGGTTTGAGAGCCACGTAGTCGCAGTCACATGTTTTCTACCCTATTTGGAATTTTAAATTTTAAAGATTTTGACGTTCCGCATAATTTCATTTTCTTCAGGATATTTGTACTCACTTTAATACTTTCTCTTAAAATAATGAATGGTGAATGTTAACTCCGATCCAACCGTCCATAATGAAGCCCAAGGAGTGAGGAACAGATCTGGAAAGTTTCGTTGCGATCCGAGTTCGTTTGGTTTGTCGATCGTCGAAGATTTTGAACAACTGCATATTATGTTAGAAAGTAGTAAACCCTAGTTAGGGTTTTGGTTATTTATTTTCTAATAGATTAGTTACGGGGGTGCCAACGGTCCATTTTAGTGTTGCAGTCAATCACACAGATTACTATGCTATTACAACACTTTTGAAAATAAAATAGGGCTACAGAATAATACGGTATTCTGACTTGCTTGACTTTAGATCACACTATAGTGATTGAATCTAAACCACGGTAGTGACACAGTCACTAAGATTCAATCACAGTTCTGTTTCTAAAGCTCAAACACAACAGAATAATATACACAGCCTCAGTACTGAAGTAAGCTAAGCCTATTTCTCAAAAGAACGGTTTGAAAACACAGCACTTAGAAAACTAGAGTAAATGCGTGAACTTACTTAATGAGTCACAGACTCAGATGTGAGAGGAACGGTGCAAGAGAGAAAGAATAAGAAACCCCAGATTGAAAGCAATCCTAGTCCTAATCCAGCCCAGATGCAATCCCACACCCTAACCTTGATATATTACTCAGTTAAGAGTAATATAGACAAGCAGCAAACTTTCAGATTATACAAGGCACGTTTTTAGTATAAGAGGAATGTTTGATCAGTTTTGATATATCTGATATATATAGGCAGTGAAGTGAAGAGGTGTAATGCATGTGTAGTAAATGAGGTGCATTGAGACACTAATCAAGAGAGTAGGGTGGCGTGTTATACAATAATCAAGGAGACATAAATGAGACTGTTTGGATACCCCAAGACTTAATGCATTTATAACAGGCTGGCCGAAATTTTCTGACAGCAAAAATAAAATAGAAATACTTTAGACACGTGATTAATTCATTTATTTTATTTTGTTCACTTTATATAAAATTATCCTAAATGAATGCAATAGCCTATATAATCAGATGTATGGGTTTTGTGTTTTTATACTTTAGTGTGACACAAATATAGAGATAAACTTTGTTCACACTTCTGAGGCACATAAGGACATCATTTCTGTGCACATAGCACATATCACACATAGAACAAATTTACAGATCAGTCCTTGTATACACATTTTAAATTTCAATGAAACATGCAGGTTCTGTGAGGTGTGTGAGAGTGTATTTTCTCAAGGATGGAGTGCAATCCTAGAGCCGTCACAACATTCAAACATACATAAAATCGATTAACTGTGAGTGTGTGATATTTTGTGTAAATCAGGACATAACTAAGTGACACATAACAAATCATTTTATCAGACACGGACACTGGGATAAACACACGGATTATCATATCAATCAGCTTAAGGGTTTCAGATTAAACATGAACAGTCCTTTTAAAGGATTCGGATAAACATAAAAGACTCAGACTTGATTATAGACATGCAGATTATCATATTAATTTGCTTGAACGGTTTTCAGATCAAAACATGAATAGGTCTTTTAAAGGGTTCAGACAGATATAGAGCACATATTCGATTTATTTATAAAACAGAACCACATATCTTCATTTGTTTTAACGATCTGGAGCATAACGTTTTTAATGATGCTTCTGAAACACATAATCATCTAAAGAGTTTAAGACTTTGATTTAAGCATGTAAAAACTAGACCTTTTTCCAGATCGAACCATTTTTAAAGAAAGTAGAAGATAAATGTGTGATACCTGAGCCGATCTTTGCAAGATCGGACCTTACCATGAACAAGAAAGCTTTTTTTGTTCATCCGATCTGAGATTAAACCCATACAGACCGGTCAGATGAAAGGTAGACTCCATTTCCTTCATTCGGTCATTGATCTATCACAAGATCGATTTGATTTGGTACTGTGTATACATTTTTTTAAATTGACTGAAGGGTTTGATTTTTAAAATGAAGAAATTGGAAAAGTGATGAACGAATCATCTTGGTAATGGAAGGAGATGGTAGGCAGTGATAAGATGATGAACAACGGTGGTGGTTTGGCCGGAGAGATAGTTCAGAATGGAGGAGAAGAGGAGGAGAAGGCTGAGGAGGAGAGAGTGAGGTCTAAGGGCAAATGCGGCGAATGTTTAGAATTAGGGTAAGAGATTAGGGTTATGTGTTTATATATGTGGAGCCATGAATCGAGTTGAGACTTAGATCGAAGGAGAACTCAGATCATGCTGATTTAATTAACTGGGCCGGATCTTGGGTTTTGGCAGAGGCCTAGATGTCTTAATTATGTATAATAGGTTGGGGCTGGGTTCTAAAATAAAGAATGAGGCCCAAAGTCCATATTCGTGTATCAGTGTCACACCATATCATATAATGAGTGTATGATAACATTATCAAATATTTATTTTAATCATTTATGGTGTGATTGTGTGTGCAAGTATTTTTCAGGGTACCTGCAAAAACCAAATATAAAAATGCCGTTGTAAGTCATTTGGCTTCATGGCGGGTTAGTCAACAATAAATATATATGTCACATATTATTTAGATAAATGTAAAATTAATCAAACTATTAAATTCAAGATATTGTGGGCACAACAATTTCCCAACAAAAAGACCTTTGGAGAGTAGCCAAGTAGAAGATAAAATAGGGTTACAGAATAATACGGAATTCTGACTTGCTTGACTTTAGATCACACTATAGTGATTGAATCTAAACCACGGTAGTGACACAATCACTAAGATTCAATCACAGTTCTGTTTCTAAAGCTCAAACACAACAGAATAATATACACAGCCTCTGTACTGAAGTAAGCTAAGCCTATTTCTCAAAAGAACGGTTTGAAAACACAGCACTTAGAAAACTAGAGTAAATGCGTGAACTTACTTAATGAGTCACGGACTCGGATGTGAGAGGAACGGTGCAAGAGAGAAAGAATAAGAAACCCCGCATCGAAAGCAATCCTAGTCCTAATCCGGTCCGTATGCAATCCCACACCCTAACCTTGATATATTACTCGGTTAAGAGTAATATAGACAAGCAACAAACTTTCAGATTATACAAGGCACGTTTTTAGTATAAGAGGAATGTTTGATCAGTTTTAGTTATCTGATCAGTTTTGATATATCTGATATATATAGGCAGTGAAGTGAAGTGAAGTGAAGAGGTGTAATGCATGTGTAGTAAATGAGGTGCATTGAGACACTAATCAAGAGAGTAGGGTGGCGTGTTATGCAATAATCAAGGAGACATAAATGAGACTGTTTGGATACCCAAGACTTAATGCATTTATAACAGGCTGGCCGAAATTTTCTGACAGGAAAAATAAAATAGAAATACTTTAGACACATGATTAATTCATTTATTTTATTTTGTTCACTTTATATAAAATTATCCTAAATGAATGCAATAGCCTATATAATCAAATGTATGGGTTTTGTGTATTTATACTTTAGTGTGACACAAATATAGAGATAAACTTTGTTCACACTTCTGAGGCGCATAAGGACATCATTTCTGTGCACATAGCACATATCACACATAGAACAAATTTACAGATCAGTCCTTGTATACATATTTTAAATTTCATTAAGTAACGAAACATGCAGGTTCTATGAGGTGTGTGAGAGTGTATTTTCTCAAGGATGGAGTGCAATCCTAGAGTCCGTCACAACATTCAAACATACATAAAATCGATTAACTGTGAGTGTGTGATATTTTGTGTAAATCAGGACATAACTAAGTGACACATAACAAATCATTTTATCAGACATAGACCTGGGGATAAACACACAGATTATCATATCAATCTGCTTAAGGGTTTCAGATTAAACATGAACAGTCCTTTTAAAGGATTCGGATAAACATAAAAGACTCAGACTTGATTATAGACATGCAGATTATCATATTAATTTGCTTGAACGGTTTTCAGATCAAAACATGAATAGGTCTTTTAAAGGGTTCAGACAGATATAGAGCACATATTTGATTTATTTATAAAACAGAACCACATATCTTCATTTGTTTTAACGATCTGGAGCATAACATTTATAATGACGCTTCTGAAACACATAATCATCTAAAGAGTCTAAGATTTTGATTTAAGCATGTAAAAACTAGACCTTTTTCCAGATCGAACCCTTTTTAAAGAAAGTAGAAGATAGAGGTGTGATACCTGAGCCGATCTTTGCAAGATCGGACCTTACCATGAACAAGAAAGCTTTTTTTTGTTCATCCAATATGAGATTAAACCCATACAGACCGGTCAGATGAAAGGTAGACTCTATTTCCTTCATTCGGTCATTGATCTATCACAAGATCGATTTGATTTGGTACTGTGTATACAATTTTTTAAATTGACTGAAGGGTTTGATTTTTAAAATGAAGAAATTGGAAAAATGATGAACGAATCATCTTGGTAATGGAAGGAGATGGTAGACAGTGATAAGATGATGAACAACGGTGGTGGTTTGGCCGGAGAGACAGTTCAGAATAGAGGAGAAGAGGAGGAGAAGGCTGAGGAGGAGAGAGTGAGGTCTGAGGGCATATGCGGCGAATGTTTAGAATTAGGGTAAGAGATTAGGGTTATGTGTTTATATATGTGAAGCCATGAATCGAGCTGAGACACAAATCGAAGGAGGACTCAGATCATGCTGATTTAATTAACTGGGCCGGATCTTGGGTTTTGGCAGAGGCCCAGATGTCTTAATTATGTATAATAGGTTGGGGCTGGGTTCTAAAATAAAGAATGAGGCCCAAAGTCCATATTCGTGTATCAGTGTCACACCATATCATATAATGAGTGTATGATAACATTATCAAATATTTATTTTAATCATTTATGGTGTGATTGTGTGTGCAAGTGTTTATCAGGGTACCTGCAAAAACCAAATATATAAATGCCGTTGTAAGTCATTTGACTTCATGGCGGGTTAGTCAACAATAAATATATATGTCACGTATTATTTAGATAAATGTAAAATTAATCAAACTATTAAATTCAAGATATTGTGGGCACAACAATTTCCCAACAAAAAGACCTTTGGAGAGTAGCCAAGTAGAAGATCAAGAAGCACCTCAGCAGCAAGATGAGAAAATGATTACGGCACCACTAACGGCAAAGGCACCTAGTAGTGCTTTGGTTTGTCCGAAGTGCAAAAAAAACCACTCCGGGGAATGTCGAGCAGGTTCAAATGGATGTTACCTTTGTGGAGATACGGGACACTACTCAAAAGCCTGCCCTATAAGGAGTGCTAAGAGGAATCAAGGGAACAACCAAGAAAGGGCAAGTCGACCAACAAGGGTTTTTGCTTCGGGTGCAACCGAACCAGGTACCTCTTAGTTTGTTTGTTTTCTTAAAGTGTTCTTATGACATGAATTAAATTCACGTTGTAATTGTAGTTAAGTAAATGAGATTAATTTTTAGGCACGTTAATAACGGGTAACATAGCTATATCAACATTAATTAATAACGAGAGTGTCAAAACTTTTGTGTTAAGTAAGATAACTAGCAAGTTAAGCCTACCCTTCAACCTTTAGGAGACCTTTATGGACACCATCCGGGTACAGTGAATTAGATAGGGCTGAAGCATTTGGTAGAATATTAGTTAGCGCGGTTTCAATGGTTTAGGATTGTTTGGTCAGTCGGTTTCATGTGCAAGGGTTTGGAACAGTTTGGGAACTAGTAGCGTATGACAACGAGGTTGGCAAGAGCAGTTTTGTGAGAGGTTGTCCGTGGGGAACAAGTGAAGCTTCGGTTTGGTTTGTGTTGAAGAGAAAGTGCAACGGAAGGTCAAGGGTTTGAAGTATGATCAAGTTTCAAGGACGAAACTCCTTTTAAGGGGGGAGGAATGTAATATTTCGATTTTTGGGAAAGGGCAGACGTGTCATTTTACGAAAACGAAATATTATTATTCTTATTTTTTTTATTTGAGTTAAGTTTTTGTGGATAAATATATATATGTAAAGTTTAATTATATGTAAATAATTGAAGGGAAAAGTCTGATTTTAAGGTAATTAAGGAAATAAGGGATTAGGTTAATTGTTGGGATTTTATCTATTTAAGGAAAATAAATCCCAATAGTTCCCATAACCTAAAAGAAATTAGAATTTCTCCCTACATTGAAAGAGAGAGACGGCGTGAGAGCAAGGGAAAGGGCTAGGAGATTTCTTCCAATTTCTAACTTAACCTTGAGGGAATTTTCTATTGCTTTTAAATCTTGAAATAACTTAACCTCCATTGTTTTCAGAACTTATTGCCTGGTCTTTGGATTACTAAGTTGACATACCACCCTGGTACTCAACTTGTCACTTTTCAACTTTATTTATTCTCCAAGCTAACCCTTTTTGGCAAAATAATTGGATCAGAACGTCAGAGAGAAATATGACAGATGCATGTTTTTCATTCCCGAGAAGTCTTAGAAATCCAATAGACGGAATCCTTGCAGTTCCTCAGCAAGCCTTTGTTGCATTGATGGAAGTTGAGATCAAAAGAAATCAAGTATGCCAGGAAGATGTGAGTCAGTTGGGAGCTCAAGAACTCAGGACATAGGTCAGC
Organism: Gentiana straminea; assembly: GCA_036785695.1. NCBI lineage: Eukaryota > Viridiplantae > Streptophyta > Magnoliopsida > Gentianales > Gentianaceae > Gentiana > Gentiana straminea. Next base: position 14,372,605 of record JAVUPR010000113.1, on the reverse strand, counting down.
AAGAGCAAGCAATGTATGGCGTACCAATGATCGCGAGATGCGAGACAGTTGTTGAGATCGTGAAGAAACAAGACAATGATCTAGTTGTCTCCGGTTACAAGTGAGTGAATGGATCCCAACCAGACAATGGTCACAAGTTAGATGAAGATGACAACCGTTGGCATCAAAATCAGCTTTGGGTTCCGAATGCGGAAGATTGGGAAGGACAATGAAGAATGAAAACCACAAGATGGCAATTGCAATTCATCTCAGAGCGACCAAGATGTAAAAGAGTTGGAACAGTACTGCTGATGATCTTTCATGAAGATAGAGATAGAAGAGTTGGCTACAACAATAGCTACCGCGCCAACATTTTGTCAACATTTGAAACTCTGCATGGGGAAAAGGGAAGAACGTGAGTTTTTTGGGATAAAGTGGAGCGATGGCAGATACGAGACCAAAGTTGATACATCAAGGCAACGTGAAGATTGAAGCGGTTCGTTGAACTTCAAGATGGCTCAAGACAGGTAAAAGAGTTGGGAAGATAGAAGAAGAAGACTGTAAGAGTTAGAAGACGAAACGTTTTGCAAAGTCCAGAGTTCAAGTACACCCAGTTACATTCGAGTTTCGAGGACAAAACTCCTCTTAAGGGGGAAGAATGTAACATTCCGACTTTTCAGAAAGGGTAAAATAGTAATTGGGCATACCCACTACGACCTAATTATTATTTATCCTATTTATTTTATTAAAAAGGATTTAATTAAAAGGAATTAGTTATTTAATTAATGAGTTTAATTAAATGGATATAAAAAGGAAATAATCCTCAAAATACCTGGAACGGCGGCAGGGAGGACAGACGCAGGGTTTCAGAAAAAAAAAGGAGAACGAACTCTTCAATCGCAGGGTCAATTTGTTCATCATTTTAAGACGCTGCAGTAGAAGAAATCGATTTCTGGATGAAGACGGTCGTTTTCATACTCTTCGTTTTCTAAACAGTAAGTTTTCAGTTTAGCCCTAGTTTTTTGTATTCGTCGAGTTTGATTCTTCAAAAATTCATATCTTTCAATCCATAGCTATGTTTCGCAGACATGAGTATTCAAAACGATCGTCTTAGAGCGTAGATTATTCTAAAAATAGTTACAGCAAATAATCCAAGTAATATTCTGTTTCACACACTTTTGTATTTCGGGTTTTGCAAGGAAAATAGGATTTTAGGGTTTCTTGTTGATCAAATAGGTTTTAGGGTTGAGGATCAACAGTTGTTGCGGTTTTTTTTGGCGTTTTGCTTTTGGTTTTGATGGCAATTAAAGTAAGAGGCTCTTCCTAATGAATAATTATAGTTTTATTATGTTTAGGTTGAGTTTTGGTATAGATTGGTGGTTAGAAATCATGTTTATGTAGTTGTTGTCTATGTTAAGCTACGACATGTTTTGAACATGTTTCACTGTTGTTTTCTGAGTTTTTTTATGGTAAATATGTTTGGTTTGGGTTAGAAATCTTTAAGTGCAGAAAATCATGTTTTAGGGTTTAACTGCGTTGAATGCGTATGCATTGGATAGCAATGCGCACGCATTCCTGTTACAGGATTGTATGGTTTTAGTCTTAGCAGGTAGAATGGCACGCATTCATTGGAATGCACACGCATTCGTGATTCAGGATGTTCCATTCTTTTCATAGCAGGTGCAATGCACACGCATTCAATGGAATGCGCAAGCATTGTTGTTTCAGAGTGGTTCAGGTTGCTCCCAGCATGTGCAATGCACACGTATTGGCTGGATAGTTCTTCCAGTATGTGTTTTGGTCAGGGACTGCGCACGCATTGACCCCACTTTTAATAAATGTTGTTTTAAGCTACGAGTCCAGTTTTAAATGTTATTTCTTGATCTAATAACACTAAATGAAAATGAGCAAGCCTTGATTGAGTTTCTGATGCATTTAGTTCCGGCACCGAATGTACTCTTCAAGGGAGTTGAAGTTCGGGACCGTCGGAAGGGCATGAGAGGCTTGTGCTTTGATGAATTAGCATTCATCAATGTCTGTGTAGGAGAGAGAGTAGGTCTGTTAAGGTGAGGCTTCCCTTGAAAACACTTAGGTGGTTAGTTAACGATTTTTAAAATACATACTTGACTAGTAAAAGATTAAAGATCATGACATTCTTGGATAGACACCAGACAATATCGCGATGTGTGGGCGTTCCTGAAGGTGGATAACTCCGTAGGTTTACAAGACCCTAATTACGGAGGGACTTCACTGAACGTGCACACCCTCGGGCTTTCCCCCATGGTTATTGGTGTGATCCACCAATATTGTAAAAACCCGAACTTTTATTAAGGGTATTTTTGTCACTTCAAGAAATCCTATTTCGTAGTCTTTTATTTTTCAGCAATTTTTCCATTTAAAATAAAGGGCATAAATATAAGATAGTTATTGTTTTCCTAAAATTCTATTTTTGAAAGGAAAAGTAAAAAAAAAAAGGAAAAAAAAGAGAGAATTATAAATAGAAGGATTCTGCACATATGCATACGCATATTCACGGGAAAAGAGAGTTGCACCCAACCTCTTTCCGCCGCACCTGTATGGAAAAGAATTAGTTTTAACGGTTCCGTCGATCCGTTTTACAGATACAAACAATCAAAACGATCACAACAACAAGGCGAATAATTTTATCCAAACTATCTAATATTTTCAGCAAGGTATTTTTCCCAATTTAATCAGTTCAGTTCAGCTTTATCTTCAATAATTAGGGTTCGTTATCGTATCATCGCAAAGTCGTAGTTTTGACATAGAATTAATGATAAATTTAATTGTTTTATAGGAGTTGTTCGTAGATTCAGCTTTGAAGGTTAAGAGGTAAGGAGTTCTTCTATCAAAAGGTTACGTTTTTAATTTAAAAGGTTCCTTTCTGAGTTTAAAAATTATGTTGTTAAGTCGTTTGAATATTGTTTTACGTTAAACTCGCACGAAACTGGACATAATTATGTGTTGCCGGGTATTTGCCAAAGCTTGTTTTAAGAAAGTTATTACTCTTTCTTGTTACATTTATGTTTTATGCGTTTTGGTTTTTCATGTTAATAGTGGGGATAGGTTGGGAGTATGGTGTTACTATGGTATTTGAATACTCTAGTAGGTTATTTAAGGACTTTGATGTGGTATTATGTGCTTTATGTGCTCTAAGGTGTTTATAGTTAGTGACCTTGCGATGTACTGAACGGAGTACCATGGGTTCTAAGTCCCATGTCGGACATGTGACTAGTTGTATTCCCCATGTCGTTTTCAAGACGATGTACCGAACGGGGTACCGTGACCCAGACCCACGTTGGACGTATAACTAGTCATGTTCCCAGTGTCGCGCCATGCCCTCGTGTTAAGTAAGTGACAAGACAAGAATATGATGAGTTCATGAGTAGCCTAAGTAAGTAAGTAATGTAACTTAACAAATACGTGCAAGATAAACCGATATAGTAAGTAGGCATGTTTTCTATGCATTAAATATGTTCGCTAAAGTGGTTTTCTTTATGTTTCAAGTATTGTTAACTAAAATGTTTGTGAAAGTGGATAAAGTGGATTCGTGTCGTGTCTCCTCCGCATTTGACAACCATGAATCTCCTTTTGATCTTCTTTTCTCCTTACGAGCATCTAGCTAGTGCTCACTCCTTTATTTGGAATAAGAAGGTTGCGGGTACTTGACGAGTTTGGAAGTGCTAGTTTAAGAGTGCGGAATGAAGTCGGTTATGTTTTAGCTTCCTTTTGTAGTTGTTCATTCTTTCGGACAAGTGAGTCGTAATGGATAATAGTTTTGCTTTCAGTTATTTATGATTTAGTTTGACAGCAGTTGTTCTCTCGTTAACGGTTATTTTGGAGGACCCGAGGGTCTATTTTCTGAGTCTTCAGCTTGTTTCCTTCCGTGCGAATCTTTAAATACTCTGATATGACACGAGGATTACGTGGAATTTAGAGTTTACTCTAAATGTCACGTGCCGAGCGTCCCATGTCCGGATAAGGACTCAGTTTTCGGGACAGGGGTGTTACAGTTGGTATCAGAACCTACCTAAAACTTGGGCAAGCCTAAGTTTGGAAAGCTTGGGCGTTAAAACTGCTGTCTAGGAAGTTGATCTTTAGGCTTTAATCAAGTTCTTCAAGACCATCTTGGTTGTGGTCTTTCTCTTTTAATCGAGTTTCCTTCTTTACCCGGTGCATCCGGTTTCGAGGACGAAACTTTTTTTAAGGAGGGGAGAGTGTAAAAACCCAAACTTTTATTAAGGGTATTAAGGGTATTTTTGTCACTTCAAGAAATCCTATTTCGTAGTCTTTTATTTTTCAGCAATTTTTCCATTTAAAATCTATATATATATATATATATATATATATATATATATATATATATATATATATATATATATATATATATATATATATATATATATATAGTCACTAACCCGTGCGTAATGCACGGGTGGTGTGAAAATAAGAAAAAAAATCTTTAGAAAGATTTGATGTTTTTTTATTGTTCATTTCATTTTTCACCGATATTCTCCACTGCGGTTACCTTAAAATCAAAAACCCATACATCTCGGAGAGGTTAAATATCTTCATAGATATATAAATTTACATGCATGTAATTAAGTATAATCATTTAATAAGAATACGGTCAACAAATCCATCATAAAGCTTCAAAACAATCTATACTAAATTACAAATAGGCATCGAATGAAAAAGAAAAAGAAAAAGAAAAAGAAGAGATAGAGTTGAAATTATATTGTCTCTAATAAATCTATATTTCCTTTAGTTGCACTACATACTAAAGGCAACATGCTACATCAATTGCACGTTTATTAAGTTTCAGTTAATATGCAACACAAAAATAAAAATCTTGTATAAAAGAATTATATTAATAAAATAAAATCAGAAAGCAGAAAAATCACATATTCATTCACATCTAGTCCCTTAACACCAAATGAAAATATTACAATTTAGAATTTAACTCTTTGCCCCATCAAGAGAAAATGATATCAATATTGTCACCGACAATAGATTGTATGTTGTTTTTACACATGATTTCTTGCCTTTGATCCATAATCATTGTATTTTTTTTTCATTGCAAAGACATATCTACGACATAATAAGAAAAACTCAAATTAACAAACATGAGAGACTATGCCCCAATGATCCAAGTTGCACCATCAAATGTAGTTTCAATTTACAAAAGCCAGAATTTGGTAGTGAGTCGCGTTACAGTCAACTTACCGTTTTTAGCAGTACCACTAATTTTGAGCATCCTATGACTAAAGCAAAAGGCATGAACAGTGATGGATGAATGGGAAATTTGAGGAAAGTATGACAAATGTTAATAAAACCGAAACTCTTTATTCTTTATACACTTCTCTATAGATATAGATACCAAGAAATAGTCATTCAAAATAGAAAAGAAATGGTCATCCAACCAACATCTTTACTCACAAATCTTTGACCAAGAAAAAAAATGTGCAATGGGAGCGCATAATGAATGATAACACTCTCGATCAAAGTTACTACTAAAACAACAATAAAATAAAAAGTCACAAACAAACAAACGGCCACTAAATAAGTCCCGACCTTGACCTCAATCTCTCTGTAGTCGCTGCATCAATAAATAAAAATTAAATCAGGAAAAAATCAATTAAAAGCACCAATGGGAGCAGATAATGAATGATAACACTGTTAATTAACTGCCACCGACTATCGATCCAATTATAAGTTCTAAACTGTCGAAAAGAAATAGAATATTGGCTTACCCACAACATTGATTTTCAATTCCGATCCTCAACAGCCTATATGTTGGTTCAAATCCTTATTCTTTCCTGCATCAAAAGTAATGTTGTCTCTTAGTTGGTGTCTGCAACAAAATAAATAAATAAATAAAATAAAACAATTCACCAAAATAAAAATTCAATTAAATCAAATCACAAACTCAGGTACATGAATAGATGCTAATTTTCATATCATGTTGTTTTGCTAAAAAAAAATATACATATTCCGGGTCTTAATCACGAATTGGAAGAGTAGGAACAATAGGACAAAAATACAGCTTGCCCGGGGATAAGAAATAACTCCTTGGAGCTAGCTTACCCGAAAATAGAAATGAAGCTTGCCCTTCCCTCTAACCTCCATCACCCTTGACTAAAAACCTATTTTATCTCCAAAGAAAAGAAAAAAAATCACACCTCACCCCGATCAGCCTAAATAAATAACAAAAATGCGCAGATATTTAGATGAAATTTGTTCCCGAACGATACAATACTTGTTACGGCCTTATGGAAACGCGAATAAATAAATAATGGAAAGAAGTATAAAACTACCTCACTTCGGCAAGGGAGAAAACATTGAAACTCTCCCTCATGGAAGAAACATCCATCTACATGATAATTAAAAAAATAAAAACCTTGATGAAAAGGGTATCATTAAATCATTTCAGCAAAAATCAAAGAAAAAAATAAAAAAAGTTTAATACTTTAAAGATTTATGAATCTCATTTTCTCTAACACATTTCCATATCTCTTTTTTTAATTTTTATTTTTTTTATATTCATACCTCTTCAAACCCTCGCCTTTGATCGTTTTCCAAGCTGTCCTCCGTTACTGAAGCCTTTTACTTCTCTCCCATTGTTCTTAATTTAGTAGCTACATCGGGAAAAAAGAATGAACATGAACCATGTAAAATTATTGTGGGTACTTTTATTGTTAGTGTTTTGTTTAGTCAATCATACATGAATCAAGGCATGGATTAGTATATTAAATCAAGGGATAATGACATACCCGGTGCATGGGATGATATATATAATAGCACAAATTTTATGTTGGACCTGGTGTAAATCCTAGTTGGTGCACCAAAACCAATCAAATTCAACTTCCACCAATGGGCCCCTAACTTGTTAAAATTTTCCACCAACGTATCCCTTTGAAAGTCTTGACTTCAAGGTCAAAACTCGACCTGACCATCCTAAAATTAGTGATATAATAGATCCTGCAAATATATAAAAATTGAAAATTGGGTTGTAATATACAAATCCCTAAAGATTATTGGTGTATACAATATGCAAATCCAGATAATTAATCAATAAGACACACCCATACAAAATTGACACGGTTGAATCACAACACATGCTCCTGCTTTTCATCAAAAAATGCAAATCACTTTCTGTGCGTGCCAAATATGCATGAAAAAATAGAAATAAACAGCCGAGAATAACCGGAAAATATACCATGAAATAAAACGGGATCAATAATTTCTTCAGAAAAAATAATAGTAGCAAGTTCATGAAAATCAAGAAAACGGGGATCAACTCCCATGGGAGTCACTCGCTTGGTCGAGCAGGACATACCAGCAGTTTTTGTTTGAATTCATTCAGTGAAGAGTGAAGAGTGAAGAGTGAAGAGTGGAGGGATTTTAGGAATTGTGCCTATTCTAAACGTGTTAAATTTTTGTTAGGAATGTTTTTTTTTAATTTCTTTGACCGTGAGTTTGTTATATTGATGCCTAATCCCTCCAATTTAAGTATATATTGATGCCATCATAAAATGTGGATTTTTTGTAATTTAGAATTTATTTGCTTTTTATTGCTAATAAATATGTATATTTTGAACATAAATGCCATCAATATATAATCTTTGACCGTGAGTTTTTTTTTTTTTTTTTTTAATATTTTTTTTACCGGGTTTGGGTCGGGTAATTAAAGGGAAACGGGCTAAATTGCTTCCTCTATATATTATATATAGATAGATATATATATATATATATATATATATATATATATATATATATATATATTTAGGAGAAGAAATAAAATCAATTGCAACCCAAACCCGGAAAATACCCGATTGACCTGCTCCAAACCCAGAAAAAAAATAGGCAGGTTACCAAAAAAAAAAAAATTTAAATCATCATTGTAAAATATTTTCTAAAATCTTAATCAATCAAAAAAAAAAATAATCAAAAAGATGTATATACGGTAAAGGACCGCATTGATTGCATACAAATATTCTGTTCACACGTAAAAAAAAAATTATATATAACTCTACTCAATTTTTTACTTTTTAAAAGGAGCCCTACTCATTCTTTATAAATACTTATTATATATTATATTCATGAAATTTATAACTTGCAGCAACTACCTTTGTGTGCGATTTGGAGCAGAGCAACTACAATACTATTATGTGATGGTCTGTAAGTTTTACTCCCTCCCCTTTTAAATATGACCCTTATGTAAATACTGATGAAATTAAGGTGGGTTCTTCTTTGTTTATGTTTTTTTTTCCCCCTCATTTTTGTTGATTGATGTAATATGATACATCTACTTTTTGTGGTTCCTCGGTGGATTTAGTGGTTTGATTGAGTTGACACAGGTAACCAAAATCTCTCTAGAATTCATTTTAAAACAAATTTCATAAATTAATTTTTTATGAAATCGCTTTCGTCCGTTTTATAACTTTTGCAGACATAACTATGAAGAATTAGGATGGGAGATATCTCCGATTACATCTATTGATAATCACAATTTTATTTTATTTTTTTCTGCAGGGTAGTGTTTAATGGATGTTTATCGAAGATAAATATTCTACTTCCGAGATTAAGCTGTGTTGGTTTATATGTGTTTGTATATTCAGAATGTTATTTTTTCGGTATAAGCATTTATAGATATAGATGCCTTTCGTTTTATCCTCTATATATGGATCTTTGCCACATGCTTTGGTTAGATTTTTTAAGTTGAAATAAAAACAGAGAAATATGTTGCAAACATTTTGATTTCCATATTCTTACGTATGAAGATGATGGTGCAGCCGTGCAGCAAAACTAAAAGGTTGTCCTGGCGGCCTTCAAAGCTCTAATTACATCTCTCTCTATTCCATTGAAGATACGACGGCACCGACAAAAGCAGCGAACAGCCACTTACACAAAGAAAGGGGGAAAAAATGGAAATGTATATGTGTATTATTAGCTGTACACAACAAAACATGCCTCGAAATCACATACATGCTTCAGTTAAAAAAAAATATTTTTATTTTAGGAAGGAATTAAATGTATGATTTTGTATATACTGATGAATGAGAGTTTTGATTTTAAATTTGAAATAAAATAAAGAATTCTTATTGTTGAGGGATTATAGGGAGTGATTAATGCGTTAATTAAGAAGGATTTTAATTTAAAATAAAAGAAATGGTTATGGTTGAGAGATTATAGGGAGAGAGTTAATGTTGATTGATTTTTTTACTTGAGTATTTCTTTTTTCTGGTTTGGAGCGGATTCGCGAGATTTCGCCTAGAAAAAATGAATGGATTTGCATTAAACATGATTTTATTTTTTACTTTTATTTTTATTTTTTTAAGAAATTAAACATGTGATTCTGTCTACACTCAAAAATGAGAGTTTTAATTTGAAATTTGAAATAACAGAAAGAAGACTTATGGTTGAGGGATTATAGGAAGTGAATGCGTTAATTAAGGAGAATTTGTTATCGTTGAGAGATTATAGAGGGTGAGTTAATGATGATTGATTTTTTATTTAATGCTTTGATTTTTTTTCTTGACTTAACTTTGCCTATTTTTGTGTTTAGAACAGATTCAATTGGGTTATTTCTGGGTTAGGGTCAAATTAATTTTATTTTTGGAATTAATTAAATGTGTGATTTTGGACAGTCAATTTTATGAAAATTCTTGAGATTTCCTAAAAAATGAATGAATTTGCATTAAACGTGATTTTATTTTTTATTTTTGGAAGGAATTAAATGTGTGATTTTTTCTGCATTGGGAGTTTTTATTTGAAATTTGAAATAATGAAATAGTCTTATGGTTGAGGGATTGTAGGGAGTGATTTATGCGTTGATTAAAGAGAATTTAATTTGAAATTTGAATAAAATAAATTGTTATGGATGAACGATTATTGAGAGTGAGTTAATGTTGACTGATTTCTTCTTTAATACGTTGGTTTTTTTACTTGACTTGACTTGCCTATTTTTTTCTAGGTTTAGAGCGGATTCTAGAGATTAAATATAAAAAATGGATGGATTTGCATTAAATGTGTGATTTTTTTTTTTTCGGAATGAAGTAAACGTGTCATTTTGTCTACACTGATTATGAATGAGAGTTTTAATATGAAATTTGAAATAAAAAAAAGAGTTCTTATGGTTGAGGGATTATAATTAGTGATTTATGCGTTGATTAAAGTGAATTTTAGTTTGAAATAAAAGAAATTGTTATGGTTGAAAATAAGTCTACATACCATCTTTTTCACCAGAATGCAAGTTTTGTTGTTCTTTTTTTGGGGGGGGGGGGGGGGGGGGGGGTGGTGGTCTTTTTCATCCATTAGCCTAAAACACGAGTTTTTCTTTTCTCATAAATGCAATATTAAAGTTTTCATGTTGTTGCTTTGGCTTCAACTCATACATGTTTTTTCTTCGTGTTTACATTCGACCAATTCATCTTAGATTGTTTTAAATGCATCTGTTTAAATTTATTAAACCATATAAGGATGTAACCGTCTCTTAGTTGTTGAGTTTATTGAAATCAACTTGATGTTTAAATTTTCATTTATTTTTGTAGGGTCATAAAGTAATTAACGTCCAGAATTTGATTGCACTGGTGTACCATATCCATGCCAGGGCATGTTCGCAAGTGAGACTTGGATGTAGTATGACACTTTGGTGAAAAGATGATTTGGGATAGGGTTTGGTAGTGGGGTAGAGGGGATGGGTGGTGGTTAGGTAATTTGATATTGTGGTCTATGTACATCATACCAATGATTTGTTGGATATATGATACTGCTAATATGTATTTGATATATATTTGAGAATGTCAACATTCATCATATATTTACGTATGTCCAAATTTATTATTTTTTCATAAATTCAAATAACCCGTGCATGGCACGGGTTTTAGGCTAGTAAAGGGCATAAATATAAGATAGTTATTGTTTTCCTAAAATTCTATTTTTTTAAATAAAAAAAAAGAAAAAAAAAGAGAGAATTATAAATAGAAGGATTCTGCACATATGCATACGCATATTCACGGGAAAAGAGAGTTGCACCCAACCTCTTTCCGCCGCACCTGTATGGAAAAGAATTAGTTTTTAACGGTTCCGTCGATCCGTTTTACAGATACAAACAGTCAAAACGATCACAACAACAAGGCGAATAATTTTATCCAAACTATCTAATATTTTCAGCAAGGTATTTTTCCCAATTTAATCAGTTCAGTTCAGCTTTATCTTCAATAATTAGGGTTCGTTATCGTATCATCGCAAAGTCGTAGTTTTGACATAGAATTAATGATAAATTTAATTGTTTTATAGGAGTTGTTCGTAGATTCAGCTTTGAAGGTTAAGAGGTAAGGAGTTCTTCTATCAAAAGGTTACATTTTTAATTTAAAAGGTTCCTTTCTTAGTTTAAAAATTATGTTGTTAAGTTGTTTGAATATTGTTTTACGTTAAACTGCACGAAACTGGACATAATTATGTGTTGCCGGGTATTTGCCAAACTGTTTTAAGAAAGTTATTACTCTTTCTTGTTACATTTATGTTTTATGCGTTTTGGTTTTTCATGTTAATAGTGGGGATAGGTTGGGAGTATGGTGTTACTATGGTATTTGAATACTCTAGTAGGTTATTTAAGGACTTTGATGTGGTATTATGTGCTTTATGTGCTCTACGGTGTTTATAGTTAGTGACCTTGCGATGTACTGAACGGAGTACCATGGGTTCTAAGTCCCATGTCGGACATGTGACTAGTTGTATTCCCCATGTCTTTTTCAAGACGATGTACCGAACGGGGTACCGTGACCCAGACCCACGTTGGACGTATAACTAGTCATGTTCCCAGTGTCGTGCCATGCCCTCATGTTAAGTAAATGACAAGACAAGAATATGATGAGTTCATGAGTAGCCTAAGTAAGTAAGTAATGTAACTTAACAAATACGTGCAAGATAAACCGATATAGTAAGTAGGCATGTTTTCTATGCATTAAATATGTTCGCTAAAGTGGTTTTCTTTATGTTTCAAGTATTGTTCACTAAAATGTTTGTGAAAGTGGATAAAGTGGATTCGTGTCGTGTCTCCCTGCATTTGACAACCATGAATCTCTCTTTTGATCTTCTTTCTCCTTACTGAGCATCTAGCTAGTGCTCACTCCTTTATTTGGAATAAGAAGGTTGCAGGTACTTGACGAGCTGGAAGTGCTAGTTTAAGAGTGGAGCAATGAAGTCAGTTATGTTTTAGCTTCCTTTTGTAGTTGTTCCTTCTTTCAGACAAGTGAGTCGTAATGGATAATAATTTTGCTTTCAGTTATTTATGATTTAGTTTGACAGCAGTTGTTCTCTCGTTAACGGTTATTTTGGAGGACCCGAGGGTCTATTTTCTGAGTCTTCAGCTTGTTTCCTTCCGTGCGAATCTTTAAATACTCTGATATGACACGAGACTTACGTGGGATTTAGAGTTTACTCTAAATGTCACGTGCCGAGCGTCCCATGTCCGGATAAGGACTCGGTTTTCGGGACAGAGGCGTTACAAATATGTTGCAAGGGAATATCCTTAACCGGATGTGCGTAGTGCCCTTGAGTGCGGATGTAACATAAATAAGTTAAGCTAGAAACGTATAGTCATGACATGTTGATGGACATGAAGTGAACCCTAGATTGAGTCGGTCCCCTGAAGGTAACTTAATAATTCTAGTAATAACATTTTCGTTGTAGAACTTAGTTATTCATTAGCTTCTCACTTTTACTAAGTACTTTGTACTTATCTCATTTGTATTTTCTTTTGTATGCATTGTGAGGTGAGAAGACGAACAGGTTGACCAGGCGTAGATGACGACTTTTGATGACGTTGATGCCTTGAAGATGCTTTTAGTTTATTTCCTTGTAAAGGTTGTACTAGACTAGTGGTATCCTTTCTTTCTAGACTTGTTGGACTTTTACTTCTAGACTTTTGAAAGTCAAGTTTGTTCTTTTGAGACCTTGTATTGTGTAAGACTTTGGTTTTTCGTCGTTGTAATCTTAACTATCCATATTTAGTATGGTTGTAATCTGTTCTTAGTAGCATTTATGTTTTTACCTGAGTCTTTTTAGCTTACGTTTTCTTTATTTTGATACGACAACGTAGAGACTTGCGTATAAGGTTAGATTTATTTAATGTTATACGCGCCGAACGTTCTCTTCCGGATAAGGGCTCGGTATCCAGGAGCGGGGCGTTACATCACGTGCCGAGCGTCCCATTTCCGAATAAGGATTCGGTATTCGGTACAGGGGCGTTACATATAGAATCTTAATTATCTATCTTATATGCCCACATTTGAGGGAGTATATTGAGATAAATACAATCTCAATTATCTACCTCCTCATCAGCTGGCGTATTCACATACATACAATCTTAATTATTTACCTCCCACACTCATTTAAGGTAGCGCGTTGAGATATATACAATCTTAATTATATACCATCTTAAGTTTTTGGAAAATATGATAATTTGAACGTCAAAAAGTTTCTTTACCGTACCACTAGCCGGCCTAAGTTTAGCTCTCAGTTGCTTCTCCTTCGACAAATGATATCAAGAAATATCAAAAGTGACCGCTAAATCACTATGATTAATATCCTCACCATTCTGTCGGGTAGTGGTGAAGGGACCCCTTGGGCGAGAGATATCGCCTTTTGCATCTTGGAAGAAATATCAAAAGTGGAAAATTAAACTTTTTTATTTTACTAATTAGATTGACATTTATTGGATGAATTTCCAAATTTTATGGTGATCAATGACCACCAAATTCAATCTTGAATTCAATGGTTGAGAATGAGCACATATTCAGCACTTTTTGTGGCGTTGCTTGCATGACTGTCTTGCTATTGGCTAAGGCTTGCAGAGGCGGAGCATGGGGGAAGGTATTTTCCTGGCATGTGGGGAGACTCTCGAAACGATGCGGCATGTGATTTTCGAGTGTGAGATGGCAGACAGGGTTTGAAAGGCATCGTCATTCTATGGGACTTTACAGTACCTTCGCTCTGCCTCATTTGCGGAGTTCTTTATGAGGCTGCTTGAGGAACATGACATGCAGGATGTGGCACGATTCGTGTGGCTTATGTGGGGGATCTGGAAGGCGTGTTGTTCTGCGGTGTTTAATGATCAGGCGGTTTATGTCTGCGGTATGTATGCGATCTCTGGCTGCCTCGGCTGAGTATGTGGAGGCCATGAAGAGCTTTCGGGTACAAGATTCAGGTAGCCACTTACCGGATAGATGGATGAAGCCTTCTACAGATATGGTGAAAAGTAACGTGGATGCATAGGGTTATTCTCTAAGACTCGAATGGACTAGTTCTTCATTCCTTTGCATATCACTTCGATCCAGGTGACCCGGTTCAGTACAATGAGCTTAAAGCTATTTCCTTGGCTTTGGAGCACCTAGTGATTCAGAGTCTCGGGTGGATAGTGACTGTTTGACGTGCATTTCGCGTCTTCGACAGCCAGGCGTGGATCTCACGACTCAGGGCTGTTTAGTTCAGGATTGTTTGACGTGGATCTCGCCTGGGTGACGTTTTAGGCGCTTGTTTGACGAATATTTATTAGTAAATTCTTTTGTTCCCTAACAAATATGAGCACATATGATCACAATTATCAATGTGATGACATGTGTCCATTGAATTTTATGGTCAACGATTATCATAAAATTTCCCGAATTACAATATTACATTGAATTCAAAGTAAGATACGGGGATCTAAATTATTATATTATATGATTATTTTTTATTTTTTATTTTTTATTTTTTTTGAGGGCTGCAGGATCTATTTTTTTTTATTACATCATTCTCCGAAGTCAACTTGCGTGTTCGTATTGTTAAGAACCATATACTGATCCAAAAAAAAAAAAAAAAAAAAAAAAAAAAAAACAGTATACTTTTTCTGCAAAAACAAAAAAGAACCAATATACTCCGAGCCTTCACATTTAAGAGCCATGGATTTTCTTAAAATTTCAATCGGATTACTCCTTACCTTGATTTTAGTCCGAATTAGCTTCACTTCTCTTGCAAAAAGAAGCAAGAAACTTCCTCCAGGGCCAACCCGGCTTCCGATTATTGGCAACCTCCATTTGCTTGGTGATCAACCACACAAATCTTTAGAAAAGCTTGCCAAAAAACATGGTCCGATTATGAGTCTAAAACTTGGACAAATTACTACTGTTGTAATCTCATCTTCAGAGATGGCTAAAGAGGTTCTACAAAAGCAAGATTTAGAATTCTCCTCCAACAGATCTGTACCAAACGCTCTCTACGCCCACGACCACTACAAGTACTCTGCTGTCTGGCTGCCGGCGGCGTCACAGTGGAGAAGCCTTCGCAAAGTTATGAACACCAACATCTTTTCCGTCAAGAGGCTTGACGACAACCAACATCTGCGAAACAAAAAGGTTCAAGAACTCATAGATTATTGCAAGAAAAACAGTGAAAAGGGTGAGGCGGTGGATGTCGGTAGAGCTGCGTTTAGGACCACTTTGAATTTGCTATCGAACACAATTTTCTCGAAAGACTTGACCGACCCTTTATCTGATTCAGGAAAAGAGTTCAAGGAATTGGTGGAAAACATTATGATGGTGGTGGGTGAGCCAAACTTGGTTGATTACTTTCCTATTCTAGCAAAGATTGATCCACAGGGTATAAGGCGGCGCTCAACCATCCATTTTGGAAAGCTTTTGCAGGTTATTAAGGGCCTTATCCATGAAAGGATAACTTCAGGAATATCCCAAGGAGGCGTAAGTGACGTTGTAGATATTCTTCTTACCACTAGCCAAGAAACTCCGGAACAAATCCAAATGAAACACATCGAGCATATGTGCTTTGTGAGTGCGGCCATAACTTAATATTTTGTTTCTTTGCATATTTTTTGTCATTTATGATGCAAAATTATATATATTTTGTCATAAAAAATTTATGCTTATAAAACCAGCAAAATCGAACCGGGTTCAAATCAAACCATTGAGTTCTCAAGTGTTTTGGTTTGGTTTGGACATGAATATTCCCATCCAAACCGAGCAGCTACACTAGAAAACAACTCAACTCAACCCAAGTTCACCCTTGGTCTTAAAGGTGAGTAGCGAATAAACCTTTAAAAATTAAAAGTGAATATATATAACTTCTTCTTCTTGTAAGTGGTTGACATTGAATCAAGACATTGCGGTGTATATATGCTCTTATATTAAATGTATATTCCACAGGATCTATTTGCAGCCGGAGCAGATACAACATCAAGCACATTGGAATGGGCTATGACAGAATTGCTTAAAAACCCAGATAAAATGAAGAAAACACAAAATGAGATAGCACAAGTAATTGGCAAAAAGAATGTCATACAAGAATCAGATGTTGCCCAATTGCCATATTTACGGTGTGTTGTCAAAGAAACTCTTCGGATGCACACACCTATCCCATTCTTGGTTCCTCGCCGAGTCGAGCAAGAAGTTGAGGTTTGTGGTTACACAGTTCCAAAGGGCTCACAAGTTCTTGTCAATGCATGGGCAATTGGAAGAGATGAAACTACTTGGAAAGATGCTTTTACATTTATGCCTGAGAGGTTTTGGGAATCAGAATTAGATATACATGGACAAGATTTTGAGCTGATCCCATTTGGTGGTGGGCGGAGAATATGTCCTGGGTTACCGTTGGCAGTTAGAATGATTCATGTAATGCTTGGCTCGTTGTTGAATTGTTTTGATTGGGACAGTGAAAGTGGGAATTCACCCGATGGCTTGGACATGGAGGATAAATTCGGCATCACATTACACAAGGCACGTCCCTTACTTGCTATTCCATCCCTCTATAAATGAGGAGTATAATGTTTCTATGTAGTCCAAATAAGATTAGTGTTATGTCCAGGCCACAACAAAAATTTATAACCGAACTCGTATAAATCAATGTGTCATATGTTATGAAGCATGGTGTAAAAGTGTTTTACGTCAATTATTATGACATAATTATTGTGAAAATATTATTTCTCTCGAAATAAGGCCAACGCCGTAATCATCATCATGATTAAAATTACATATACCTCCCCACCAATAGATAGAGACAAATGGGAATAACCGAACCACGTCTACAAAATGCCCAGTCGCCCGGGCCTGATCACTGCAATCCCCTTTGTGAGGAGGCACCCCTTCTTTCGAAGTTACGGGGCTATCTGCAGTGAATTGTTTTGATAGAAGTAAAGGCTTAACTTTACTCTTCGTCTTCGATATTGTTTTGTTCTAACTGGAGTCCCCGATATTGGTTTAGAACGAAGACTTTCACACCATGTAACGTAGCTGGCATTCTATAAGCTATTGGCAAAAGCGCGAGAGATTGGGTCTTTCTTGTGAAGATTTAATGATAGTTTTACAATAAGATTGACAATGTAAGTGTTATATCATGACGACTGGTGAATTAATGAAACTGTATCTTATTATTGACTAAGATCGGGCCGGCCCTATGCTAAGGCATCCTAGACTTTTGTCATAGGCCAATTTTCGTTTAAAATTTTGGACATCATGACACACTCTCGTAGTTTATATCCAGGTCCAACGATCATAACCTATTTGTTAGATATTTTATTCACGTTTCATCGACCTAAACGAACCCATGCGAATGCATACCTTTTCGTATTTTTTCCGAATACCAATTATACATAGGGTTTATTCATGGACATATCCTTTGAAGACGAAGTGGTAAATCGATTACTTGCCTATATTTAGAATTCGGTATGAAATAAGCATCATCGGTATAAACATATAGTGTCTCCAAAGTTGTACTCCATTGTATCGTGAATATTTTTAAAGGCGTTTAAAATCATCCTTTTACGTATACTTTTTTCTAACACTATTTACCGAATACCAATTATACATAGATTGTCAAAAAGGATTATATTTATTTTTACGGGGGACGATACTTATTCCACCTTTGATAGTCATTATATTTGGGGTCGTTTACACAAAAACGATGGATTTTGGGTTATGAATAGTGGATTTGTCCTTATCACCCAATTTATATTTCCACTGTCCTGATACTCATTTTTTCCCTTTTTTTTTGTCCTTTTAAACCACTCCCCCTTATACATATTCATTAAAAAAAATATAAATAATACTAATATAAACACATATAATTTATTGACCCGTATATTAAAAAAAATCATATGTTTAATGTCAGCATACGAAGACCATCAAGTGGTCACAATAGTTCATATGATTGAATTGGAAAAAGAAGCGTATATGGAAATTGTGAAAGATCAGAAATGTCACAATTGAAAAAATACTGGATTTATAATTTTTTTTTTATTTTCTTTTATTATGTATTTATATATCATAACCGGTATCGTCTGATCGACCAACGGCCTTGCCAAATCGACAAACTCACCAAAATGGACCATCCGACCAAACGGCCTAATGCCTCTTTAACATAGGGCCCACCCCGACTAAAGTTGTGTTGTTCAAGTGGTATATCAACCATGTTGACAGTCACGTCATGTTTTATAAATTTTAATGCCAATATTGTTGGGAAATTGTGATGCTAAATGTAGTTCATTGTGTTTCATAATTTAAATATAACTTCATTAAATGTCATTTAAAAAAAAATTCATTAAATGTCATACAGTTTTGTATGTGGCATTGTTATTATTATTATATATTAATGATCATTAGATGAAATTGTTAAGATAATATTATGGCATCTTACATCATATCTTATGATATTATTACAAAATCTCTTTTAGTTGTTATAGTTATATTACATAAAAGATTGATTATTATGATCATCAAGATATAGTATCCAAATCCATACAAAAATAATACGAAAATTATTCTACAATACGCTTGTAACATTATACTAGATCTAACCACCAATATAATGTGAAATTCATGCCAAAGTGATATGTAATTACTCTAAAACATACTTGAAGCGAAAAACTACATCTAAACACCCAAATAACATATTTAGATTTGGTTGAACACCCCTTTACCTATGATTTCACCGGAAAGCTCCAAGAACTCTTGAAGAACACTCCAAGAAGATCTAGATCCATAAGAAAAGTTCCTAGAATCTAAGCAACCCACTTTGAATCTACCACCAAAACGAAGTTCTACGATTACTACAACATTTTAAACATTAAAAAGATAAGAAATCTCAAGAACACATCTAGATCTCGACAATAGAATTTTGAAACTCTTACCTGATGAGAGTAAAACTTGTATCAAAATGAAGATCTTTTCATGGTGAGCATTTTTGTGTGATTAATTTGCGATTTCAACAGATGGATTGATCAGTTGGTAAAGATTAATTATTTGAAGGAGAAAAAGACGGAGCTTGTTGAATCTGATAGGGTGTAAATCAACCGGGGCGGGGGTTGCAAACGGTTCTTTGGCCAAATAATTTATGTTTGCATTGTGTTATGGTCTAATCCTTAACACACGTGTTAGCTTAGTATTTTAAACTCAAGCGGGTCAGGTCATTTATTGTTTATTATGTTCACGTGGCTTTATTATATGAATAAAAAAATCACTTTTGTTATTATATATTTGTTTATTAAATTAACCAATTTAATATTGTATATAATAACGACCTTAGGGTTAAACCGTGATAGAGAAAACATAATGGTGATTATGGTTGATTAGATCTCGATGCACTCTAAATGATTTAATTTTTAAATATCTCTAGTCGTATGTATTATTAAACTTGATGACGATACGGGATTTCACCCCTCCACGTGTCGTCTATCGGTTGGTCCTCACGTGGGAGGTCAGTGCCAAGGTTCGAAGGTCGGGACACGAAGCGGTCTACGACAATCGACACTCGATCAGTGTAGGGCGGTGCTCCAGAGTCGGTCTAGCGCAAGTCGATTAGGTCGACCTCGAGGACAGAGTCCGCACCAGCTACGAAGGCCCATTATCCTTGTGATAACTTGGGCAAGGAGCAAGGCCCACTGAGGGTAAATGTGACAATATCTAAGACCGACCTAATATTAGGGCACGCATTATCACTATAAATACAACGATCCAGGAACTACGTAAGACTTGATTCCTGGACAACCACAGGATACGTAGGCAATCTAAGACAAGGTTCTTAGACTCAGCCGCAAACAACAAAAACACTCATCACGTTTACAACGCATTAGGGTTTTGAGTATTCAACACTAGATTAACGGAAGCCTAGATTAATTAGGCGAAGTAATTCGGCTTCATCATTGGCGCTAGAAGGAGGGCCTTCTATTGTTGAATACGTCAAGATCACGATGCCTCCCAAGGATAAAACTGCCAGGAAAGCTAACTCCAAGGCTGCGGATCAACAAGGCTCGCAACTCCACGAACATGTGGATCTAGATCCACAAGGAGCAAAAGACCCGGCAATGGACCCTATCCATGAGAATCCCCAAACTAAGACGCAAGGTCTCGCCCCGGAACATCAAACTATCGTGGATCAGCTAGCGGGGGCTGATCGTGAATTGACGGCCAGGATCATAGCAGAGGCGTACATAGCACAACAGCACGCAGATAGTGGTAAGAAAGATGCTACGGAGAAGCCCAAGCGAGCACCTAGGGACGAAGTCAGCGCGTCATCTAGCTCCGTGGAGAGGAAAATACGTGAAATCCAATAGAAACAACAAAGTATGGATGAGGACAGCGTCAGGCAAGAGCTGGATGTTATTCTGGGGAAAAGCCAGGTCTCTCTGTGGTTGCAATCGCCTTTTACCAAGGAGATCGAAGAGTTCCCGAAACCGAAGGGATTCAAAATACCAAAGATAGAACCCTATGATGGCACCACTGACCCCGAGGATCATTTACATAGGTATCTGTCGCAGATGAGATTGGACGGCGCACCCGATGCGATGAGATGTCGGGCTTTCGAGACACTGCTCGTTGGTCGAGCCAGAGAGTGGTTCAACAAGCTGCGACCCGTGTCAATCTCTAGTTTTACCATGTTAGCCCGAAAATTTCGAGACGCGTTCATTGTGAACAAGAAATTTCACTTAAGCACCACACACCTTATGAATATGAAACAACAGAAAGATGAAACGGTGCTAGAATATCTGAAGAGGTTTAATCTCGAGGCCATGCAGGTCAAGGACGCAGATGACCGACTTTTGATCACGTCGTTCGTAGGGGGGCTACGTAATACCAAGTTGTATATGAAGTTGAGCAGAGATGTCCCTCATACCATGGACGAATGTGTTAATGTGGTGCATAGATTCTGTCAAGGGGAAGATGCAGTGCGTCGACACACCCAATCCGACTGGATGGATTCGAAGAAGGACAATCGAGGTCCGAATAAGAATCAGTCAAGGGACAGAACATTGAGACCAAACCGACGGTCTGGGACCGCATTACGGCACCTATCTCAGACCGCCTGGGAAAGAAAGGACCTCCGCGATAAAGATCTCATCCCGCTCAATCGATCGCGCGGAGAAGTTTTGGCCATTATGATCTCGAAAGGCATATCGAAGAAACCGAGTCCACTAAAAAAGCCTCGGGAGAAGAGGAATCCCAGAAAATACTGTGAGTTTCATGAGGATATAGGTCACGAAACGGAGGAATGCTCTGACCTGAAGAGAGACATCGACACTTGTATCCAAGAATGAAAGCTAGATGAAGTGATTGACATATCTCAGTATAACGAGCCCAAGGGGCGCAGAGAATACAAAAGGAAGAATTCTGATTAGGGTCGCGATCGAGGTCGAGACAATCAGAGGCACATAGATCGATCACCACGCCGGGATCGATCTCCATGCCAAGAAAGAGATAATAGGGGCGACCACGATCAAGATCGGTATGACGATAATCGACCCAATAATTACATTAACACGATCTTTGGGCCAGCTGAGAACGACAAAGACCGAGCCAATCGAGAGCCAATTGGCAGCTCAAGGGAAAACAAGAAACTAAGATTTACCACGGAGGTCGGGTACGGGCCCAAAGATGACGTTCCCGAGTCTCAGAATCATAGTGAGGGGTTGGTAATTGAAGCGGTGATCAGTCGAGCCCGAGTATCAAGGGTATGCGTCGATAATGGTAGCGCGGTAAACATCTTGTATTACTCGGCTTTTCAGGCGATGAAACTAAACGACAGGGACATAACTCCTCTAGCGTCTCCTTTATTTGGGTTCACAGAACAAGCTGTCCACCCAATAAGGTCGATAAAGCTGCTAACGACGGTCGGGGATGGTGAGAAAGGGAGGACCCTCGAGTTAAACTATGTGGTAGTCAAGGCTCATTCAGCATACAACGTTATCTTGGGACGACCCGCTCTCTTCGACCTGCGCGCCATCATCTCCACCTTCCACAATAGCATGAAGTTTCTCACCAGGCTTGGTTCCTATGAAGTAAGGGGGGACATTGACGCTGCACGATGCTGTAACTCTATTGTAATGAACGGGAAGATGACAGTACAACAAGTCCTAGTCGAGGAACTAATTCCAGAAGAAGAGGAGGAGAAGAGTTGGATCTCAGTTGATCCAGTCGAAAATGTTCGACTATGGGAAGGCGAAGATGACCAGGGTGTGTAGGTCGTAATTTG
Source organism: Gentiana straminea (assembly GCA_036785695.1). Taxonomy (NCBI): domain Eukaryota; kingdom Viridiplantae; phylum Streptophyta; class Magnoliopsida; order Gentianales; family Gentianaceae; genus Gentiana; species Gentiana straminea. The sequence goes on along the minus strand of JAVUPR010000113.1, from coordinate 14,350,090 downwards.
GATCCCGGACAAAGAAAAGCAATCTCTGGTCGAACTTCTAGTCGAGTTCAGAGACGTTTTTGCTTGGAGGGCTGATGACATGCCGGGACTTCCGACAGATATAGCGGATTCATAAACTCGAGATAGACCAGGCCAAGAAGCCAGTCAAACAGAAAAAGAGGAACTTTGCACAGGACCGAGTCGCCGCTATAGAGAAGGAAGTCGGAAAGTTATTAGCAGCCAAGATAGTGAGGGAAGTGTTCTACCCAGAATGGCTAGCCAATCCAGTGCTAGTCAAGAAGCCCGACGGCAGCTGGCGTATGTGTGTGGACTTCACCGACCTGAATAAAGCATGTCCAAAGGACTCGTATCCGTTACCAAAGATCGATAGGCTAGTAGACTCTACCATCGACTTTGAAGTGTTTGGATTTTTAGATGCGTACAAAGGATATCATCAGATCCTTATGGATCCTCGAGACGCAGAAAAAATGGCCTTCATTACGGAATTCGGCACTTTCTGCTATGTATCCATGCCTTTTGGTCTGAAAAACGCCGGGGCTACATACCAGAGAGCAGTCAATAAAATTTTCGCCAAACAGATCGGCAGATGTATGGAAGTGTATGTGGACGACTTACTTATCAAGAGTCGATCCATGAAGAAGTACTTGGAAGATGCACGAGAAGTGTTTGAAGTATTGAGGGATACGAAGATGAAGTTAAATCCGAAGAAATGTACTTTTGGTGTCAGGTCCGGGAAATTTTTGGGTTACATGATCTCGAAGGACGGGATTCGAGCAAATCCGGACAAGTTCGACACGTTAAAGAACATGCCTGCACCTCGAAGCATAAAGTAAGTACAGAGACTCACCGGTTGAATGGCCGCTCTCAACAGGTTTTTATCGAGATCCGCGCAGCGCGCTCTGCCATTTTTTAAGATTCTCCGAAAGGCCAGTCCTTTCCACTAGGATGAGGAATGTCAGACAGCCTTCGAGGATTTGAAAGCCTATTTTCAGAGTTACCTACTCTTACTTCACCTCGAGAAGGAGAGAAATTGTTGGTTTATTTATCAGTCTGTGAAGAAGCAGTGAGTGCAGTTTTAATTCGAGAAGGGGTTCACGGCCAGGTGCCAATTTATTTCGTCAGTCTAGCTTTGCATGGGCCCGAGGTCCGGTACTCACCCACAGAGAAGTTAGCATTATGTCTAGTACATGCCTCGAGAAAACTAAGTCCATATTTCCAAGCCCATCCCATCACGGTGGTTACTGACCAACCACTGAAACAGATTTTGGCAAAACCCGACACCTCGGGTTGGTTAGCAAAGTGGGTAGTGGAAATGGCTCAGTATGATATAGAATTCGTCCCTCGAACTGCGGGTAAGGCCCAAGCTCTAGCCGATTTCCTAGCCGAAGGGATTTCCATTCAACTCGAGCAAGAAAGGCAAAGTACAGAAGAACAGTGGACTCTCCAAGTCGACGGGGCGTCGAGTAAAGAGGGAGCAGGAGCCGGACTCTTGCTGATCGGCCCAAGAGGTGAAGAGTTCCCATACGCCATTCGGTTCGACTTCAAAGCTACGAACAACGAGGCATAATATGAAGCTATGATCACTGGTCTAAAACTTGCCTTGAAGTTGGGGGTCGACAATCTGCTAGTGTACAGCGACTCGCAGTTGGTGGTAAATATATCAAGGGGGAGTATGAGGCCAAGGAAGAAACTATGAAGAATTATCTAACCGTGGTACAAGGTCTCATGCCTAAGTTCAAGACAGTTCAATCGAGCAAGTCCCCGAAGTCAAAATAAGAGAGCTGATGCGTTATCTAAGCTTGCTTCGAACTTTGTTTCGAGCAAGAAAGTCTTAGTCTAGTTGTTGACGGGCAGAAGCTACAAAGAATCAGAGGCACAGCCGATCAGTCAGCAGGCGTCTTGGATGGATCCAATAGCCCTTTATCTTAAGGACGGAATTCTACCACCCGACAAGGTACAAGCACGTAAAATCCGACTTCGGTCAGCACGCTATGCTTTCTTCGACTCCATCCTTTATCGAAAGTCCTTTATAACGCCATGGTTGAGATGTGCATCAGAAGAAGATGGGGAGTATTCTCTCGAAGAAATTCACAGTGGGGCTTGCGGAAACCATTGCGGGGCTAGAATGCTTGCCTGAAAATGCAAGCTAGCGGGGTACTTTTGGCCGTCAATGCAACGATATGCGAATGCCTGGTTCAGAGGTGCAGGAATTGTCAGATCCATGATAACATCACCCATCACCCATCGATCAATGGGGTGTCGACATAGTTGGACCCTTACCTCCAGCTCCGGGTAACAATAGATACGTGGTCGTCGCGGTAGATTACTTTACAAAGTGGGTCGAGGCCAAGGCCTTGACCGATATCCGAGCAACGACCATTAAGAATTTCTTGTGGATGGATATCTTATGCAGGTAGGAAATTCCCAAGGATTTGATTTCAGACAACGGTACTCAATTCGAAGATCGAAAAGTTAGGGAATGGTGCAATGAGTATCACATCAATCAACACTTCACCTCGGTCGCTCACCCACAAGCCAACGGATAAGTCGAGCAAACTAATCGACAGATCAAACTAGGGTTGAAAAAGAGACTAGAAGCCGAAGGAAGAGACTTGGCAGCGCAACTTCCAAGCATCATATGGTCGTATAGGACAACTCCAAATTCATCAACAGGTGAAACGCCTTCTCTCTCGGTTTACGGATGCGAGGCGGTGATTCCTGCCGAGATTGGTCTTCCCTCTCCTCGAGTTCTAGTATACAACATCGAAACGAATGACTCCGATCTTCGACACGAGAAAGATAGCATCGAGGAGCGAAGATAGATCGTGTTAGCTCGGATGGCTCGATACAAGCAAAGATCTCACAGTATTATAACTCGAGAGTTAGGTACAAATATTTCAAGGTCGGCGACTTAGTCCTCAGGAAGAACGAAGCAAGTCGACAGGAACCAACCGGAAAGTTGGAAACAAATTGGGAAGGTCCATATCAGATTCTGAAAGTTCACCCCAAAGGGTCCTACCAACTCGGACGGGCTGATGGAACCACGATCCCTCGACATTGGCATGCCAACAACTTGAGGAAGTATTACGTTTAAGCTAAGCCTTATTTTGATTAATTTCTGCCTTTACATTTTTATGCCTTGTAATAAGTCCATGTGACAATTTTATGAGTATTTTAATGAACATGTCTTTCCTCGAGAAGCTTTTGTTTTTGTTATGATTTACAGCCTTTACATTACAAATCTAACCGATACAAAGTGTCAAAGGCAACGCAGTCAACAACGAAAAGGGAAAGTCCGCAAGTCGGATCCCTCAGTATAGCCAAAAGCAAAACGATCCTACAAGGCAGAAAATGCTAAGGCAAAAAATTCGACCAGCCGTAAAGCAGAACGAGCCTAACGGGCAAAAAATGCTAAGGCAGAGGGAGGTTCGCAAGGTCGGACCACACGCCCAGAGAATGATACACCTATGGCAGAACTAGTCCGTGTGACAAAAAATGCTAAGGTGATCAAGTCGATCTCAAACAAGATACATCTATGGCAGAAATGGTCCGTGTGACAAAAAATGCTAAGGTGATCAAATCGATTTCCAACGTACTCAACTCGCAAGTGTAATAAGAACCAAAGGTTCATAATACACTTTGGGGGCAACACGACATCAATAAAGCACACAGCAAACAGAGCCAAGGCTCGACAAGCGAAGAGCTAAAAGAGATCGAAACAATAAAGATAGATAACAACAAGAAAAAGAAGTAAAACAATGCAAAATCAAAGAAAAATTGAAGCAAAACCGATGTCAAATAAGGCCAGGTCGAAAAAGACCAGCCAAAACAGGGCAAAAGTATAGTTGTACAAACATGTTTAAATCATACAAATTCCAAGTTCGACAAGAACAAAGTTCAAAAGGAGCAATAACTAAGAAGTAGCATCTGGAGTCGGACCAGCGCCAGTGTCGGAAGACGGGGCAGCAGTTGAAGGACCGTATTTCCGAGACAAAGATTCCCCTCGCTGGAACTCTTCGATATATTGGTCATATAATTTCTCCGCCTCAGGCTCATAGAATTGTGGCACGGCGAGTTTGCTGACATCAAACTCGGGGTAGACTTCTGAGGCGTGATTCACTGCCAATGTATAGCCTCCCATCATTGCCATGCGCATCATCACATCTGAGTCCGCGTTGAAATCACTCGACCTCCGGTACTCTTCGGTCATAGCTGCTTTGGCCGCCTCGATCTGCGCGGGAACCTGATTCAGCTCGGCCTTTAAGGCATCTCTTTCTTTCTCCAGAGAGTCTCTCTCCTGTCGAACCAGAGCCGCGTCGGCCAAGGAAGCCTTGTGCTCTTGCTGAACCTTCTCGAAATCCGAGATAGACCAGCTAATCTTTTGCCTTGATCTTGCCACTCGTTCTATGCTCGGGTCAAGTCGTCAGCGGTAGCCGTCAGAGCATCCTGCAGCTTCTTGACCTCGACAGTCACCGCTTTCTTAAGAGTCTCATATTGAGACTCTATGCCGGCGATTGCGGCGCTCTTCTTAACGTTATCATCAATCAACTTGCGGATCTGCCTCCTCAGATCCTCTTCCGACTCGACCGGCTTAGCCAAACGTCTGGCGGCCTCTCTTCCGAGCAGGCTATTCTTTAAAAAGAAAAGAAAAGCGTCAGACAATAAAGACAAGGCAAACGCCTCGAGAATAATCTTAAAAAAGGAAAAGAAAGACAAGTGACTTACGACGCGGCTCGATTTCCGAAGCGCCGCAGACAGAGCTTTGTCCTCCAAGGTGGTGCAGTCGTCAGCAACCGAGTTAATGTCGATCTCAGCCTCGGTTGAAGCCTCGCCGACCTTGGTCTTCTTGACCTTCTTCTGCTGATCCCTCACCAACTCGGTAAGGGTTGGCCTTTTCTTGGATCAAGCCGACGTTTCCTCAACGCTCCCTCTGACTTGAGCTGTAACGTCAACCAGGTCCTCTTCATCTTCATCCCGCAACGAACCAAAGCGAACTTGTAAGCCGCCGGTGGTTGGGGGTCGGGTAGGCAAGCGCGCTGGAACCGTCGACCCAACGCCCGCAGGAGTATTCTCGACCAGATCAGAGCTCCTTTCTTCGACGGAGGGGGGAGCTCCGGTCTCGGGCACTAATGTGTCAGGGGTCTCTTGGGCTACGAGAGGCGAAGCAACCCTGCTCTTCGGCGGCGGGATGTTTGTCGGGTCGGAGATAAGAGAGAACCTGCCCACTGCAAAAAGAAAGGACAAAGTTAGCATCAACAAAATACCAAGTTATCGACGTCGAGGAAGAAAAAAAATATGCAATAAATAGAGAAGTATCCTACGGTTCTCCTGATCGAGGGCATGAAGATTTCCATAGGGTGTCGGCCCTGCCTCCTCCCGATAAGCCAGACCGTAGAGAAGGCTCTGGTCTCGGGTGGCCACCTCAAAGTGAAAACCGTCCATCGTTCGGGCCTCGTGGGGGTTGAACCCTGACCCAACTTATCGTCTTTCTTCCTCGACCTCCATTGTCCGACGTAGGGGTTGTCCAGACCGTGTCGGAGAAAGAAGAACCGAGGCTTCCAATCCCCGTGCGACGAAGGTCCCTTGGACACGAACTCGTGTCGATTTGTCCTTCGCTGAAAGGTATACCACATTTTGTCCGGCATGGCTGATATCTTATAGTAATATCGGAAGAGGGGAATCGAGAAGCACACCCTGGCCACTCGACATGCCATCACGAACCCTAGCAAAATCCTGATGGCATTAGGACCAAGTTGAGATATACTTATCTCGTAATGGTGTAAAACGGCTATGATGGCCGGACACAGCGGAAATCTCTGGCCACTGGAAAGTTAGGCCTCGTAAACCGAACAGAATCCCTCCGGAGGTTCACCGGCATACGGGTTCACCAGCATACTGGTGTTGGCCGGAAGGTAATTGGACTTTGAATTGGGGGCCGGCAAGGCCGAACTTCTGCCTGATTCTGGTAAGATCATCAGGGGAAAGGGTAGAAACACAACCTTTTGGGCCTTTCCCTTCCATTTTGGTCACCAATTTCTTCGGCTCTCTAAGAACACCTATGGGGTCCTATGAAATTGTTTGCGAAGTAGGATCAAAGGCAGTAGGAAATGAAGTTGGGGTGGGAGAAGGTAATTCACTACTCCTATCAGACTCAGTTGCACTGCTAGACATGGATAAATGCAAGAAAAAGATGAGCACCAGAAAGATGCTTACTTGGAGTTGGAGGTTGTATAGAAAATGGTGAAATGGACTCTGCTCCGGTTCTTCCCCCTTTATGCTTACCAAATCTCCAAATAATGTGAAAGACGTGCTTGTAGAGAGTTATAAGGAGTTATAGCCCTCTACAAATCGCGTGGATCAAGGCACGACGTAACGGTTGCAGGGAGATGAGGCGTTAGTGCGCCATGACGTCACCACGTAGTGCCACGATTGGCCAGGGTTACAGGTGGCAGATGAAGCGTCAGTACTTTTTCCCGCCCAAGTGATGATTCAACTCGAAGATGATTTCAAAATAGCAGACTTTACCTCGGACAACGAGAGTCGCCTCTCTGAAGTCTGGGGGGTTTATGACGATACGGGATTTCACCCCTCCACGTGTCGTCTATCGGTTGGTCCTCCCGTGGGAGGTCAGTGCCAAGGCTCGAAGGTCGGGACACGAAGCGGTCTACGACAATCGACACTCGAGCAGTGTAGGGCGGTGCTCCAGAGTCGGTCTAGCGCAAGTCGATTAGGTCGACCTCGAGGACAGAGTCCGCACCAGCTACGAAGGCCCATTATCCTTGTGATAACTTGGGCAAGGAGCAAGGCCCACTGAGGGTAAATGTGACAATAGCTAAGACCGACCTAATATTAGGGTTAGGGCACGCATTCTCACTATAAATACAACGATCCAGGAACTACGTAAGACTTGATTCCTGGAAAACCACAGGATACGTAGGCAATCTAAGACAAGGTTCTTAGACTCAGCCGCAAACAACAAAAACACTCATCACGTTTACAATGCATTAGGGTTTTGAGTATTCAACACTAGATTAACGGAAGCCTAGATTAATTAGGCTAAGTAATTCGGCTTCATCATTGGACATTAATAGTACGGTTACACTAGCATGTATTTGATGTCTTTTATCTTATGAAGATAATGAAATACCAAATCTATAAAAGTGTAGGGACATTTGGATTGTACGTAGACGCGTATTGGAGAATACATACGTTAGACTGACTCACTTACTTAATTAGGTGTTGCATTTATGTGGCGGTTGTGTAATTATCATTTGAACCGGAGTCTTTATCATATCGCGGCGTGGATTATTATGCTTTGATTCTATTGAGGTTTCCTCTAGTCACGGGGCGATCATGCAGTAGTGATTGAGTATGGTATCAAAGCATATGTAGGAATTATGTCGTTCGCCTGGAATTTTTATTTCTAATGGTAAAAATGTATATCCGAAAGGGCCTTCTTATAAGAAATATTTTATTTTTGAAAATCTTTGCAAATCGGAAGTAAAGTGATAGTTTGAAAGAGAATAATATTCAGATTATAAGATACAATTGTTGATGTACTTACACTTAAGTAACGCGTGTATGGATATTGCATATGCGAAAATGATACAATTTATAGGGTAACCGTATCAAGAGAAGGGTTGACTCATTCCCATGATTGGAGTAATGATGCATTGCTGGATTCCAATCATGATCGTTAAGTATGAATGGTATTTTTTTGTAAATAAACGTTATACTTACGGCCAACATTTTTAAAACCCTATCGAGTCACACACATATGAATAATCGTCTGGAATGAAATTGCAGTTCTGGTGATAAGAGCCAAACCATGAATACTGCAAACCTCAGAGATAGAAGTAGGAGTAGGCCAAACAACAATGGCTTGAATCTTCTTTTGGTCAAGAATAAAACTCTTTCCACCATAAAATGACACTTCTTCAAATTGCTCTAAAGCTCATTAGCTTGAAGAACTGCTAAGACTTGCCTCAAATGTCCTTTGTGGTCCTCAATGCTTATTCTATAGATAAGTATATCATCAAAATAAACAACAACAAACTTAAGGAATGATTTGAGCAGCTGACCGAATGACATCACTAACCACTCGTATAAACCTTCTGGTCTCTTGAAGGCTGCCTTCAGCTCATTTCCTGAGCGAATTCATATTTGATGATAGCCACTTGTCAAGTCAATTTTGGTGAATACGATTGATCCATATAGTTGATCAAGCATATCATCCACCCGAGGAATAGGAAACCTGTACTGAATAGTAATACAGTTGATAGCTTTGCTATCCACACACATACACCACTGATTGTCTTTCTTTGGAACTAAGAGAGCAAGTACGGCATATGGACTCATGCTCTCGCGTACATGTCCAATCTTCAATAAAGCTTCAACCTTCTCTTTTAGAATCTTGGCCTCCTCAGGATTCAATCGATGGCGGGGCAAATTGGGTAATCTGACTCCAGGAATAAAATAAATATGATGTTGAATGTCTCTCATAAGATGTAACTTAGTTGGCTCTGAAGTGAGTTTAGGAAACTCGTCCAACAAGTGTTGAATAACTTCTGGAATCTCTGTCTCTCTATAATTAGTCTTGATAATCAAACCATAAGCTCCACCATTTTCTTTCACATCTGTACTAAAACCAAAATTCAAACGTCTGCCCTTCCACTTTGGAAGGTAACATAGGATTTCCCAAAGGCGCACCACAATCTTCTTGCCTTTCCATTGGAACATGTAGACATCATCTCAACATTTATGAGTGGCATCCACATCAAACTACCAAGGATGGCCCAACAGAATGTGGCATGCATCCATCTCCACAACGTCACAAAAGATATCGTCAGAATAAAACTTTCCCATAGATCGGGACTTTACAAATACGATTAACCTGCAATTTAGGACCTTTTTGGATCCAACCAATCTGACAAGGATTTGGGTGTGGTTCAGTTGGGGGTTTGACGCCCATATCCCGGATACCGAGTCCTTATCCGGAAAAGAATGCTCGACACGCATATAATTAAAATTTAATCTAATTATATATGTAAGTCTTGCAATATAATCAATAGAGTTCAATGTAAAAGCAAAACATTAGACTTGGGAAACTGAAACGACTAACACAACTGCATCTAATACATCATTAAAAGACTTTATTATAACTGTCAAATACAAATAATCCTAATATATTGATATCCACACACTCAAATCACTGATTCTATCATTACAAAGGTAGGAGAGTATATACCCAAATTGTAACAGAATAAAGAATAAAAACTCCAGCTACCTTCATGGGGTGGGAACAATAAAATATGGGTAAGCACACACGTACTTAGTAAGAGATAGAAGAATCAATACTATATATCTATCTATATACGTACTTACTCCTAATAGACTTTCAAGAATTTTTTAAATTCTTTAGAGGTCAAGATCATACCTAGTTACCCTGATTCTTTGCTTTGGCTGGTGAACCAAAATATTTTTTATGAGCATGTTACTCTTTACCAGTCACATCACTATGTTACTCTTGGTGGTTGATTAGTCAGCACCTTAACATTACACATCATAATGTGATAGTCAACCCGTCTTCAAAAATTAAATGGTCCCTGCTTTGGCCGATCATGTGTGGATGCACTCATACTAAAACGGGATGCGCATACACCGCAAATATGATAAATTACTTAACTTTTACCTATTAAAAACATTTATGGACACTATTGGAAAAAAATTACTTTTAAAATAATTTATGGACCCCGGTGAACAAAAATCACAACCAGTATTCGCGATATCACTTACGTTCATATCTCAATAAAGACAATATACCGGAGGTATGTCAACCCCTCGTTTTGGCTGATGGATTGAATCCAAAAAGATATTTTCACCATCGATATAATATTGGGAGTGCGGAGTGATGGAGTAAAAATTACCCGATAACAAATGAAAACCGGTGTCAAATCATTTTGTGGGATGCTACAGACTACGGTTCGTCTTGGGGGGTGGGTGGTCACCCCACATTTAGTGAAGTGACTCGTGAGTTAATCAGAGCCACACATTTTACTTCCAGGATGTATACTGTGTGGCTCTTATCAACCCATGTGTCATTTCACTCTAAATACACTCAACACCAAATAACTTCCCCTTGAGGGGTTATAGAAAAAAAGTGGAATTCATAAAATGAAATGTCGAAGTCCCCTGCAGCGGAAGAGGCAGCGGCATGGCTTGTCATTGTGTCGGTCATATATTTACTCATAACTGTGATGTGCCGCTCCAAAATACCGAGTCCTTATTCGGACTTGAATGCCCAACACGTATATAACTTAAATTAAATTAACTTATGTACGTAAGCCTTTAGAGATAATAATAGTGTTAATTTTTCGCGGAAGTAAAACGACTCGGGATAACACAAACTTACTAAGGGTAGAATAGGGAATCCAATGTTAATTCCATTACAACATTAATTAAAAAGAGTTCAACAAATATCATCCAAAAGATGTGTGCCAAAAGATAGTCTAAGCTATTACAAATGTTCTCAAATCATAAGTTTAGTCTATTACAAAAGTGAAATTATTAAATTCAGCAAGAGGCCACGAGATCACTCCTCATAGAACACGAACACCTCTTCACCTGCATCACCTGGTGGGAAACAACATAATAAAGGTAAGTACAAACGTACTTAGCAAAGGGTAGAAGTATCGAAAGCTAAATGTAGAGTGTTCCAATGCTCCCGTGAGGCACGGTGCGGAGCCAAAGCCACTATAACACGTACACCCAACTTTACAACGGTGCCCGCCAACTATGACAGGGACTTCATGTTCCATTATGGTAGCTTTGGCGCCCGCCAAGAGTCATTGGCCCCCGCCAACAGTTTACAAACTTCTCTGTTCACTATTGGCGCCCGCCAAGTCATTCTGAAACTCCTGATCAAGCTCGGCGCCCACCAAAATACTCTAGCACCCGCCAACTACTACTGGAACTCTCTGTTAGGGCTTGGCGCCCGCCAAACTTTCCTCAGCGCCTGCCAAACCACCCAGATCTATGAATTTGTGAATAAAAGCTGCAACTTTTGAATCCAAAACTCATTTAACACTTAAATCAACCAAATGATAACATTTTCTACAGATTATAAGCATGATTCAAAACTCCTAACATCTATAGATTCGATTGAACACCCCTTTACCTCAAATATTTTGAAGAAAAGATGAATGTTCAACTTGAAGCTCAAGAACACCACGAACACACCAAAAACACTTTGAAGATTGAATACCCATTTGATTATTTGCACCTAAAACATAGATTCGTGGTTGTTATAACTTTAAACAACTTGAATCTAAAAGATAACTCATGAAACCTTGAAAATTTGAAAAGTAGATATAGATATAAAAACATCTTGGAGCAACTTACTTGAAATGGAAGGAAACATATTCTTCCATGATCTCCTCTTCTCCTTCTTCTTCTTGAGGTGAAACATCTTCAAAAACAAAGATGGTTGTGAGCAAAACTTGAATTTCTCCCTCAAGTTTCCTCTCAACTTTTATCCTATCTTTTTCTTTCAAAAAGTTGGGTGAATGAAAGGATGAGAGAAATCAGGCTAGGCTAGGCTAGGCTTAGGGTATTGGGGTTGTAGGGAAAAATTTCATTTTCCAAAATACCCTTCCTTAAACCCAACTCTTATTCTTTATTTTAAAAGAGAAAAGAATTATGATATATCGTAAAATCATGAAATGACACTTATGTCTTTTCGTGAAAATACGGGTATCACAATAACATAAATAAATAAATAAAAAATCCTAATTTAAATATTGTATCATTAATAAAATCTATTTTGGTGCTTATTTAGATCGCACGGTCTATTGTTATAATACTAGCAGATCGTGGAAAATGGTACCCTCAAATGGTATAAAGGACTAGTGTGGAACATATCTCACACCTGGGATCTCGATTCCCGATTGCGCAGCAATTTCTTTCCAGCTAGTGCGTAAACGGTGTCGTTTCGATCCAGAAACGACGCCGTCTGTTGTGTTTTTTTATTTATTCGCATCGAGAGGCGTCGTTTCGGATTAAAAATGAAACGACGCCGTCTGACTGTTTTTTTTTTTATTTATTCGCATCGGCAGGGCGGGATTAAAAGACACCGCTTTTCGATACACACTACTGTGAAATTTGCCAGCGCGACGGTCGGGGATCGAGATCCCTCACACCTGTAAAGTGCATCTTTGAAATTAACTGTATAATGCAAACTTATTCGATTTTTGCTATGGAAATACTTTCGCGTCAGAATATATTTAAAGATTCACCTGACACGATTTTTTACAAATTCGTTGTCTAACGTTTACGTACTCACTGGGAGTCGAGTCCTTCATCAGTTGTATTTGATTTTCTCGATCGATATACACATAAATTGACCTGTTGACAGTTATGTTTGATACAAATTTTAACAATAATAATAATAATAATTTAATTGTTAATAAGCAGTGAACATTAATCATTATCTCCTCAATGGGACCAAGTAGTGTATAGTATTATATGGTATAATTAAGATTTGGATTGGAAAATATTGTCCAAAGCGTATAGAACAAGATAGCATGATATTTGACATTATTTACTATGCCTTTCGCGATCCTAAAAATGTCAACAATATAAACAAAGGAAATACAAATGTCATTCGTATAAATATTTCTTACTTCGAAATTCATTAAAGTATATGTATGTGTAATATCTCGAACTTTAGGAAAATGCAGACGCGCGTGTCAATTTGTAAAATTCGAATATTATATTTACTTCTTTTATGGATTAAAGTGTATTGTGTGTATGCATATTCGAAATATATATATATATATATATATATATATATATATATATATATATATATATATATATACATAAAAGTGGGAATTAAGTTGCAATTAATGGAAATAAAGGAGTTTTTGGACTTAATGTAATTAAAGGGAGTTAGAGGCAATTAAGGTTAAAAGGAGGTTTTATTTGAGGAAATTAACTACCCATTAAGTGAGAAGTTTCCAGGAGTTGTCAGAATTCAAAACATTCTAACTTTCACGTTGAAAGCGAAGGAAGGAAAGAAAAAGAGAAAAGAGACTTCTCCAAATTTCTCAGTGAGTTCTTGATCGTTTAAAGATTCAGAACCGCAGGGAAAGGGCTATGTGGTGATACTAAAAGTTCAGAGTTTTAAGAAGGTAAGAATTTAGCCCTAATCTTGGATTCTTCAAGAATCAATCAAGTTTCAAAGCATCGTTCGGTTTGATTCGTAGTTCTTTTGGTTTAGAGGCTTGTGATCATCAATTAATCTAAGTTTAATTGTATTCAAGTAGGTTAATTTGATTGAAGTTTGAGGAAGTGCTACAGGTTTCTTTCAAGTTGTGTTTTGGGAATTGCTTTGATCAAGTAATAGGCTCTTCTTAAAGTTTAATTAAGGTTTTATGATGTTAATGTTGAGTATTTGTGTTGCATTCCTGGTTAGAAATCATGTTCTAAGTTGTAGTTAAAGTGTTGGATGTTGTGGTATGTGAAACTTGTGTTTTTCGGCTGTTTCTCTATGTTTATTGATGTTAAACTTGTTTGGGATCGATTGGAGATCGTTTAGATGCATAAAACTGAGTTTTTAGGAGTTTCTATGCTTGGTCCGGGCCCCACCGATGTTGGTGCGGGCGCATCGGGAGGCAAAAAATCCGTTTTTACGTTCAGAGGCTTGGCGCAAGCGCACCGGACAGTCAGAAAACTCGATTTTACATTCTAGCGCACCAAAATCCTGTACGGGGCACTAAATCCAAAGCATGCGCATTGGACATGTTTTTTTGTGTTTGATCAGTTTGGAGCCCGAGTCTAGTTTTATGTGTTGTTTATTGACCTTATAACATTATATGAACATGAATAAGCCTCGATTAAGCTTCCGATGCGTTTAGTTCCGGCACCGGATGTACTCTTCCATACAATTGAATTTCAGGACCGTCGGAAGGGTATGAATGGCTTGTGCTTTGAGGAATTAGCATTACTCAATGTCTGTGTATGTGCTAGGCCTTGTCCGTGTCTAGTGGTCTAGAAAAGAGAGTAGTAGAGGTGAGGGAGCCTACTTGAAAATACTTAAGTGGCTAGTTAACAATTAATAATAAACATACTTGTGTAGTAAAAATATTAAACATCAATCCATTCTTGGTTAGGCACAAGTCTATATTGCGATGTGTGGGCGTTCAGATAAAGTGGATAAATTTGTAAGTCTTTGGACCCTACGTACGGAGGAACACCACCCCGTAAGTCCGAGACCCTACGTACGGAGAGACTCCGCCGAGCGTGTACACTATCGGGCTTTCCCCTGTGGATATTGGTGTGATCCGCCAATATGTTGCACCCAGATACTTCGTGGTGAGTGAACACCATGCGTAGTGCCCTTCTATTCTAATGTAACAAAGATAAGCTAAGCTAGAAACCAATAGTCACAACATGTTGATGAGCATGAAGTGAACCCTAGGGTTGAGTCGGTCTCATAAAGATAACATAATAATAACTAATGTACATAATAACTAATGTACTTCGTTGTAAGACTTAATTATACTTTAGTTTCTTACTCTTGCTAAGTACGTTGTACTTACCTACATTGCATTTTGTTGTATGGTTTGTGGGGTGAGAAGATGAATAGGTAGATCTTGAGCTTGATCAGGAGTTTGATGATGTTTGAGGACGACGATTCCATGATGATGCTTCTATGATAATTCCTTTTAATTTCAAAGACGTTGTATTAGACTATGATGTATTTTCTTTTAGACCGTGTTGTACTTTTATTGCTTTGTCAAGGGTGTAAGACAAGTTTGTTGTTCTTTTCTTTAAGACATCGTATGTTGTAAGTTCTTTTCGTTGTTGTAAGGATAACCTACCTTTTTTAGTTGGTTTGTATCTTTTCTTAGTAGCATTTATTATGCTTTCCGAGTCTTTTTATCTTCCGTTTGCTAAATTTGATACGACGTACTAGAGGCTTACGTATAATATTGAATTTATTTAATATTATACGTGCCGAACGTTTCTTTTCCGAATAAGGACTCGGCATCCAGGAACGGGGCGTTACAGTTGATATCAGAGCGAAGTGTCTTTTAGGCTTCCTTTCTTGAGATAAGTATCTTTAGACCATATAGTAACATTCTGATCTTCCTTGATCTTTCAGAATGGTAGAAACCCGTAGAGGCGTTTTTGGAGGTGAGAGCTCAAGAGCTGGGCAAGAGACCGGTCAGAATCAGAATAAGATGCTTCATCGGCAACGACCTCACCCCAAGTTAATCAAGAGATACCTCAGAATGTTGGACTACCTGATGATGAACCTTTACGAGTCACCATAGTAGGTGATATACCACCGGTGTATGTACCTCCAGTGACGAACGTGTATCCACCTCAAGCTAACGTGTACCATCCACCACCACCGGTAAGCCACCCACTTTTTTCAGGTATCCCACCATATCAGCAAACCTTTAACCCTCCACCTATGAGTTATCCGCCTCAACCTACCATACCACCGTCACCAAGAGTTGATCATCACTATGGTTTTGGTTATCCACCCTATGGACTTCACCAACCTTACCACATCCCACCTCAACACCAAGGACACTACCCTTACCACCAAGTACCACCAGTGACTCAACCTCAACAGCCGTATCCACCTCTATACCCTCCTCAAGTACCTTTGGATACCCACATGTTTACCCACCAGTTGTCCCACCGGTTAGACAGCCAGTTCAAGATCAAACTCCACCGGTTGATTGGTATACAAAGTTGAAGAGAAACAAGGTTCAATACTTCTTCGGTAATATGGAACCGGGCAAGGCAGAATTTTGGATAAGGAGCTTTGAGAAGGCGTTTAGGAATGTGAATGTACCTGAAACAGAGATGGCACATTTGGCAGTAGGTTTTCTCCTTGGTGCAGCGGAAAGTTGGATAGATGTGTTTGAGAGCAGCAACGGTAAGGTCACGGATTGGGAAGCATTTAAGAAGTTGTTCTACTCCGAATACTTTCCACCTACGGTACAAGCAAATAAAGCAAATTAGTTTTTGAAACTCCAGCAAGGTGTAAATATGACGGTTTCACAATACACCAATCGGTTCAATGAGTTGGGTCGGTTCTACCCCGAGATTGTGAGTGTTGAAGAAAAGAAGATGGCTTTGTTCAAGAACGGTTTGTCTTAAGAAATACAAACAGGGATGTTGGGATTCACAGCAAGGACCAGGGCAGAGTTGCTGAACAAGGCTTTGAAAGTTGAGACGTTTAAGAATAAACCCTCAATCGTTATTGGAGTAAAAAGACATTTTGAAGGCAGCTATGTAGAAGATCAAAAAGCACCTCAACAACAAGATGAGACAAGGATTGCCGCACCATTTGCAACCAAGTCAATAGTTGGTGCACCGGTTTGCTCAAAGTGCAAAAAGAATCACTCAGGGGAATGTCGGGCAGATTCAAATGGATGTTACCTTTGTGGTGAGACGGGACACTTTTCAAAAGCTTGCCCTGTAAGGAATTCTAGAAGGAATCAAGGGAACAACCAAGGAAAAGCAAGTCGACCAACAAGAGTTTTTGCTTTGGATGCTGCCATACCAGGTATCTTTTAGTTTGTTTGTTTTCTTAAAGTATTCTTATGACATGAATTGAATTCACGTTGTAATTGTATTTAAGTAAAGGAACTAACTTGTAAATGCATTATTTTTAATGGACAAATTAGCTATGTCAACTTTGTTTAATACAAGACGTCAAAACTTTTGTGTTAAGTAAGATAGCTAAGAAGTTAAGCCTACCTTTCAACCTTTAGGAAAACTTTTCAGACACCTTCCGGGTAAGTGTTTATAGAGGGCTGTTTGTTGATTAGAAGTTTGGTTAGTGCGGTCTCAGTATTTCAAGAAGGGGTTGGTCAGTTTTGGTCTAAGTGTACAAAGGTTGGTTCAGTTTTGGGAATCCGTAGAGCGTGGTTCTTTGAATATCAAGATCAGAGTTGTTGTTTGTGATCCAAGTGTAAACAACTAAAAGTTCAGAGTTTTGAGAAGGTAAGAATTTAGCCGTAATCTTGGTTTCTTCAAGAATCAATCAAGTTTCAAAGCATCGTTCGGTTTGATTCGTAGTTCTTTTGGTTTATATGCTTGTGATCATCAATTAATCTAAGTTTAATTGTGATCAAGTAGGCTTTGGTTGAAGTTTGAGGAAGTGCTGCAGGTTTCTTTCAAGTTGTGTTTTGGGAATTGCTTTGGTCAAGTAAGAGGCTCTTCCTAAAGTTTAATTAAGGTTTTATGACGTTATGGTTGAGTATTTGTGTTGAATTCTTGGTTATAAATCATGTTGTAAGTTGTAGTTAAATCATGTTTTTCTGTTGTTTCTCTGTGTTTATTGATGTTAAACTTGTTTGGGATCGATTGGAGATCGTTTAGATGCATAAAACAGAGTTTTAAGGAGTTTCTACGCTTGGTGCGGGCGCAACGGGAGGCAAAAACTCCGTTTTTACGTTCCGAGGCTTGGTACAAGCACACCGTAACCTAGTTCGGGCGCACTAGACTGTCAGAAAACTCGATTTTACATTTAGAGGCTTGGTGCAAGCACACCAGAATCCAGTGCATGCGCACTGGACTTGTTTTTTTGTGTTTGATCAGTTATGAGCCCCGAGTCTAGTTTTAAGTGTTGTTTCTTGACCTTATAACATTATATGAACATGAATAAGCCCCGATTAAGCTTCTGATGCATTTATTTCCGGCACCGGATGTACTCTTCCATAGAGTTGAAGTTTGGGACCGTCGGAAGGGTATGAATGGCTTGTGCTTTAAGGAATTAGCATTCCTCAATGTATGTGTATATGCTAGGCCTTGTCCGTGTCTAGTGGTCTAGAAAAGAGAGTAGTAGAGGTGAGGGAGCCTACTTGAAAATACTTAAGTGGCTAGTTAACAATTAATAATAAACATACTTGTGTAGTAAAAAGATTAAACATCAATCCATTCTTGGTAAGGCACAAGTCTATATCGCGATGTGTGAGCGTTCAGATAAAGTGGATAACTTCATAAGTCTTTGGACCCTACGTGCAAAGGAACACCACCCCGTAAGTCCGAGACCCTACGTACGGAGGGACTCCGCCGAGCGTGTACACTATCAGTCTTTTTCCTGTGGATATTGGTGTGATCCGCCAATATTTTGCACCCAGATACTTCGTGGTGAGTGAACACCATGCGTAGTGCCCTTGAATTCTGATGTAACAAAGATAAGCTAAGCTAGAAACCAATTGTCACAACATGTTGATGAGCATGAAGTGAACCCTAGAGTTGAGTCAGTCTCATAAAGATAACATAATAATAACTAATGAACCTTTCGTTGTAAGATTTAAATATACTTTAGCTTCTTATTCTTGCTAAGTACGTTGTACTTACCTACATTGCATTTGGTTGTATGCTTTGTGGGGTGAGAAGATGAACATGTAGATCTTGAGCTCGATCAAGAGTTTGATGATGTTTGAGGACGAAGATGCCATGATGATGCTTCTATGATAAGTCCTTTTAATTTCAAAGACGTTGTGTTAGACTATGATGTATTTTCTTTTAGACCGTGTTGTACTTGTATTGCTTTGTCAAGGGTGTAAGACAAGTTTGTTGTTCTTTTCTTTAAGGCATCGTATGTTGTGAGTTCTTTTCGTTGTTGTAAGGATAACCTACCTTTTTAGTTGGTTTGTATCTTTTTTTAGTAGCATTTATTATGCTTGCCGAGTCTTTTTAGCTTCCGTTTGCAAAACTCGATACAACGTAGTAGAGGCTTACGTATAATATTGAATTTATTTAATATTATACGTGCTGAACGTTTCTTTTCCGGATTAGAACTCAGTATCCGGAAACGGGACGTTACAGTATGTTAATAGAACAATGACGTTACCAACATTCATCGCATGCACTATTGGGTTTACAATTCACTTTACTTGTATAGAACTCAAAATTCAATTTTTTTCATTTTAATTGGATGATAGAAGACATTATTAAAACTCACTCTGATCCCTAATGTATGATTGATGACATAGATCAAGTGATAATAAAATACTTGACCACCATAAACCAATACTAGCAAGAGGACTAGGTCCATCGTAGTATAGCTATAGCGAATCAAGGGCGATCCCACAGGGAACCAATTATGGGTCATTCTATAAATAATTAATTAAGCATGTCAAACACATAAAAACGGTCTATGACCAACAAAGGACAAGAAAAGATAAATCGACACGACTCGACACAACATAGATAAATACAAAATAATTAACCTCCCCAATTATTATGTTATCGTTTGGATCTAGAGATTCTATATAATTAAACTAGACTCACAACTATTAACCCGATTCGTATTTCTTTTATATTGGCTACGGGAGTCATCCCCTAAACTAGATCTAGCTCCGGGTAGGCCATCTAGATCACTATGCTACATTACGTGACTTCGCTTTTAGGCCTCCATCTCATATAACTTGCATGCTTACAAAACTAGGGATGCCGATATTAACCGTATTCCTCACCTAGGCAACATTCCTGTGGTTAGGCGTACTTCCTAAGCGATCGCATCAGTCTCCGTCCCATTAACACTTACTTTTTAGGTATCATGTTAATCTACGATTTACGTATAATCAGGTGCGCGCAATTCCATAATATAACACAGATCTAGATCTCGCTGAAAGTCCCGGAAGATCAATTCATGAGACGACCTAGGAGTATTATATTGGTATTTCCTCACTACACGTTTTAATTAAAACGGACGAGCAACGTAGCCGTAGTCATACCTACTAAGATAAGAAATTCTAGGTGGACAATCACACCATAAAGACGTGGCTAGACTGACTCGGCGAAAAACTAAATCTTAGCGTTTCTCTATACTTATCGGATAAAATAGAAATTCATAAAGCAATTATATAGATCTACTAGAAACACGATTATTGATCAAAATAAAGTCGTACATAGATCACGAGACATAGACGTGGGCGTGCGGATCCTTATAGACAAGGAATCTCCACTGCCTCACGTCGTAATCTTATATCTACATCATTTAACTAAGAAATAACAATCTCAAACGATAAATAATAATTGGGGAATTAATTATAAAAACTAAGAGAAAATAAATACAAGAACTTACATAATTGCAGAACTTGTATAAAAACCACTCTAAGGAAAACTGAGGATTTTATTAGAATTTAAAAGAAGTGTCTGAGGTGTGTTTTTGCTAATGAACTAGTACAAGTATTTATAAGAGTAAAAATTCGCATGGGATAAGCCTGAACCGATCTAAAATAGGTTTCCTAAATCCAAATGAAGTCTTAAAACGTGTTAGGATAATTCCAAACTAATCCGGATGGAAAAGATCAGGACTCGCCCCCAGTGAACTGGAGGCTTGCTGCCAGCGAGTCCTCCAAAATTGGATGGGCTTGCTGGCTCTTGTCTTCCGTACTCCTCTTTTCGTGCTGCTTCGATATTTATACTCAATTTAATCCGATTCCACTTCGAATTGCCTTGAAATTTATCTTCTTCTTTGGTAGAAAATCTCCAATTTATCTTTATCTACAAAATAAATATTTATTGCACAGTAAATTGTATTTAAATAATAAAAAACGGATAAATACCAATTTATATTCTATAAATCACGTAACATTAAATAATCGATATACACATGTGATTTAACATAAAATATATATTATTAGGCTCGATTTAAGGATAATGTTGATGGCTTTTATGGGTATATTTTGACCGTCATCACTGATTCATGGTAAATCCTATGTACATCATGTTGAGTCGTCTGGGTAGTTCCACCTTCTTAAAGTTCAACTTATTTGTTTTTGTGTGCTTGCACTATATGCAATATTAACCTGACGACGATGCCAGAAATCGTTAGTAATGAAATCGAATTTTTAAGCGGGTAATTGGGTTTCGAGAAGATAACACAACTATTTAACCAGTGGATTTGCTGACGAACTATAACCAAGCCAATGTGGATTGACGGCCTACGTACCTCGAGATTTTGAGCTCAAGCTATTGACGTAACTCTGAATTGTGAGAATGATGATTTTTTTTATAATCTTCCTGGGTGGAGAAGTAGAGTGTGTAGTCATTGAAGTCGTGCTCAACAATTGAGAGCCGTTCTTAGGTCAGTTATGTTGTAATCATGGCCTTGCAGGCGTGAATCATGGGACCATTATGAGATCGTGTGTTTAAGCCACGTTGACTGTATAACTGCTGCTTGATTACGTTGAAGACTTGTACCGAGCTGTGTGGTCCAAAACCGAGGTGAATCTGCACCATTCCGGTTGTACGAGCTGGCGATTATCTTACTTCGAACTGATCATAAGAGACAAAGGACGACTTGCGTCATGTCAGTGTATTAGGACCGACCTGCACTTCATAAAGTATACTTTTCCATGACCGATCTTTGTTCGAGGCCCAATGTCGAGATAAGCCCATTAAGCCCGTTTTACTTAGATTTCCCCGATTGAATCTGTGAGGTCCACGTGTATGAGGTCGGGTCACACCCATGTCAAAGCCCTCCAAACCTGAGCTGGGATGCAGATCGTAAATTATTTATGTTTGATGATGACGTGACACGAGAAGAGACACTGTTGCTCAACCGTTCAGATATTTGTGATGTATGACAGTATGTTTTTGAATTTTAAAGGGCTGATTAGGTATCCCGAGAGATCATGATTACTTTCTAATCCCGTTGATTGAGTGATCCGGTAGCTAATAAGGACTCTTCATTTACACAACTCGATTGTTTATAAAAGCAAAATCGAATCATAGATTCAGTTCTTTGAAACTTCTTGAGTTATAAGTGCATTGTCGAAGAAAGATCTGTGTCCCCTTCTCAAAGCTTCCAAAAGACCTTTCTTGAATTCATCTAACAAGTAAGCTTATTTTTGTACAACTTTCTCGATTTTTGCTTGAAAACATGGCTCTTATTTTAGATTCAACAATGAGTACTAACTTTGATGAGTCCATTGGTAATGATACATCCGAAAGTGTTGAGCTAGTTGCCCATGAATCTTCTTTTATGGATGTTCCTGACCTAGAAGAGAGATTCAGCGATTCATGAGTTATGGCTATTTTTTATTTCGGAAAGGATGAAGCCCTCTTGGTGAGGAGTAACCCTTGTTCTCGTTCTTGGGTACAAATGAACTAGTATTGCATCTAATATGAGATCAATCAGAAAGCTCTTGTTTTAATATTTCCCAACCTGAAAGGTATTGTAATAAATACACATCTCAACTAGAGCCTAGCCTTATATTCCCAATCACAAAAGCCATTTATCACGCCTTGACTCAGAATGGGGTTGGTCTCCTGCAAATTAACACAAACGGGATCCGGACGGTTGTTGCCTTCGATTTATTCTAGGACCACAGGTGAAATTATTGCAGTTCCATTCCTTAGATCTTGTCATTTACTTAAGAAGTGTAGCAAACCTGGGGGTGGTGCTGCTTTAATCATCAAAATGAGAGTACAACCGGCCTTCAAGTTAAGATCTTTTCCAAAAGTCCTAAATCTCTAATGAATTGGAAGAAGCTTTTCTTTTACATTCGAGTTGTGAACTTGTCAGGCTTGATGAGTTGGAAAACTGATAGTTTGATTATGGATGAATATCTTGATATGTCATCTATACTATCTATATGGGTTATTCAGACTTTGAGGGTTCGGTTAAGGACCTCAACTTTTTCATCTCACATACTTCACTTTGCTGAATTGGAGAATGCCGGCTCTGAGAAATATGAAGCTCTTTCTGACACATCGAAGGGCCAATGTAAGGTTTCCATTTGTATAGGTTTAATTTGTGTGAATTTTTTGGCCTTTTAATAACCTTACATAAGCTATTTATTCCATTTTACAGTGGCAGCTTATCTGGGAATCCTTAATCTGAACAAGACTAAGAATAAGATTTTTTAGGTGGGCTCCTCAAGACAGGCTGTTGGTGTTAACATATACTAAATAAATGAAGGAATAATGGATGATGTGCACATATTCAGAATCAGAGCCGAATGCAACTTCCAAGCAGATTCAGTCAGCAGAGTACCGGTCGAGAGTTAAGCTAAATATCAGTCTAGCTGTGAAATCGAGTCTATTATAGTTTCACTAGACGTTTATAGTTGTAACTTAATATAAACACTTTGTAACTGACTTAGTAGGATTATCATCTATAAATAATCCATCATCAACATCATGTAACTTAACTTGATCATTCTTATTGATTAATTAGAATTTTGTATTTTATTTTGTCTTGTATTTTCAATTTCATCAAATTCAACATGGTACAAACCATTTTGTGCGCTAATTCTGATGTTTTCTAGGAAAACTTGAGATTTTTCTTTGAAGTTCTGCAGTTGTTGGAAGAATCTTGAGAGTCTTCTTCATATTCTAGTTGTTGGTTTCATAGAATCTTGAGAGTGTTCTGTATATTTGTAGTTTCTCTATAAACCTAGTTCTTGATCAATTTTTCTTGGATATTCTTTGATAATTCATGTTAGCCATGGCAGCGAAAAAGCAAGAATTGTGTCTCTCTAGTCCGTTTTGTCTTCATCCGAATGAAAATCCTTCATTGGTGTTAGTTCGGCCATTAATGAATGGTAACTACTATTATTCATGGAAGATGTCCATGTAAATGGTGTTAATCACAAAAAATAAGTATTGGTTTGTCTATAGTACAATCAATAAACCATAAGTAAATTCTGCTGACTTCCAAGCATTGAGGCAATGTGAAACGATGGTGAGAACATGAATTTTGAATTCAGTATATAACACTATTTCTCAGAGTTCGCTGTATTTTTGGAATGCCAGTGTTGATGCCTTTAGACTTTTTAATCTTCTTGATGAAATGAATTCTTTGAAGCAAGGGTCTGATTTTATGAATCAGTATTTTATGAAGCTGATGACCTTCGGGAAGAAATCAAGATTCAGGCCATCACCCTCATGTACTTATGAACCCCAATGTCAGAGTGATACCATGAAGACTCTGATGGATCACATGAAGACAAAACATGTGATGAAATTTTTGAAGGGATTAAGGGAAGATTTGAGCCAATGGTGTCTCAAGCAAAGTTGATGGTTCATTTTCTTGAGATTCGGGATGCCTTTGCAATGGCTATCAAGTTTGAGAAGAAAAATACTTATGCCCTTGACAAGGAAAAGAATCAAGATTCTACAGTCTTGTTAGCTCAAAAGACTGGACAAGGAAGAAGTGACAAAGGTTGTCAATCCGGAGTCAGATCTAGTCAATTCAGTATAGTAGAGCAATCAAGGAATCGGAATGACAACAACTCCAATAATGAGATTGATAATAAAGTTCAGTGCAAATTATGTGGATTCAATGCTCATACTGAAGATAATTTTTATAAGAAACATGGCTATCCATCTGGATTTTAGTCTAAGACTGGAGCCAACATGGTGGATCAGACAAATCAGATCAGATTCCTGGTGGGGAGGATCAGCGGAAAGAAATCTCAATGCCCTGGATTGGTTTTCAAATATCTCAGGAGCCTATGAGCTTCTTTCATGTGGTTTTTCAGTTGGGGTATTCAGAAACAAGACTTAGTTGTTGAACCACAAATGCAATGTCTGGTCCGGTAAACATGTGATAAATCAGTTTACTAACAATTGATCTATAGCCAGTATTGCCATCTAATAAAGGTGAATCCACATGCTTCAATGTTTATTTAGATTCCATTGGAGATTAAAAGGTTTAGCGACCAAAAACTCATATCCTTGCAAAAGATTCAGAGTATTTTTTTTTTCCTCTGTGATATAGAGATGCCATTAGGTGTTCTTGCAGCTTCAATCCATAAGAAGTATCTGAGTTTACCAAGATCCTTGATGGTAAACTACTTGTTTAAATTTTCTTTGACTAGTATATGATTAAGATCATGACTGACTACACTAATATCATCTACATAAACCAATAAGGCAATAAAGGACTTGTGTGATCCTTTGGTAAACAAGTTGTGATCATGTTTAGACTAACAAGTCATTGACTTTCCAAAGACTCTGTCACCATGCAATTCCATTGTATTCTAGCTTATTTCAACCTATAAAATGACTTGATTAATCTGCAAACCTTATTGGGGTTATCATGTAAACTTCCTCACGCAAATATTCATGTAAAAAGGCAGCGTTAACATCTGATACTATCGAAAATATCACAAACAGGTTTGGGTGATTTTAGCGGTGGATATATGGCGGAAGTGTATAATTTTTCCGGTGAGACGTGGTGGTGCGTATGAACACGATGAAGAAGAAATGAAGACAGTAAAAAAGTAAATGGGCAAGCTCAATTGTCGACGAATTGGCAGAGGTTATCAATGTTTTTGTATTAATGACTTGTCGTTTTTAGGGATACAACGTAACTGAATAATAATAAATGTAATTAACTACGTTGTCGTAGCTGCGTCTATTTGGGCGAGCTTGGTTTTAACCGCTATGGGTTCTTCGATCGTAATTGCATTGCATTAACTCATGTTTCCTGATATAGCGGGCTGGATCGTAGCTGGTGGACTATGGGCTGTGAGTGAGTAGATCCGCCCCAGTGCCGAGCTTTAAATGACGGGCTGAGAGACTTGGTGACTATTTCTCGTTGCCTGGCCAATGGATTGTATCGTAAAGGCCCAAGGTGAGTAGAATTGTGCCCAGCCCAATACGGCTTATTAAGGTGCGATTTGATTGGACCGAGGACCCTATTTGTTATTGGGCCTATGTAGAGGCCCAATGTGAATCTACGGGCTCCTTTGCAGGCTTGGCGTATCAATGGATCCCTACTCTTTGGTTTATTCATGGTGCACAAATGAATAAGTCATGGAATAGATTACCGTCTTGATTCACCGTATGCCGAGATGAATGTTGTCGAGCGACCTTCTTGGTATCGTGAGGCTCGAGTTTTGCCAATGATACCATGCTATGATAGCGACCGGGTTTTGATGCATTATGCCGAGAGGCGTATAGCCGTATGCTGTCGTTCATAAAGCGACCGGGCTTGGTTGCGCTATGCTTGAGTGAATAGCCGCAAGATGCCGTGCACATAGCGACCGGACATGATTGAGTTATGCTTGAGAACAAATAGCCACGAGATGCCATGATGATAATGCGACTGGACTTGATGGCGCTATGCGTGAGAGCATATAGTCGTGAGATGCCATGTAGATAGCAACCGTACGTGATTGATGCCATGCATAAAGCGACTACATTTACTCTTGTCAACTGTGGGGGTCAGCAGGCTGGAAAGAGTATGGCCTTATAGCGATATAGCCTGTGAAGCTTAAACGAAATCGCGTTTGCGTAGCGAGATGACCTGTAATAGTGGCAAGCTGAGGGGCATGTGATCTTATCTATTAGGGGGAGCTATGAAGCGTCGCCTCGATTCAGTAACTGACATGTCTGTTGATGTGAAGGGTCCCAATCTCTGATTGGCTAGCGTGTTTCGATAACCGAACTGCCATCGTTATACTGGATTTCAATGCGACGCATCGGTTCATCTCGATCCCTATATAAAGGAAGGCCCCCAACACTCAGACACTTTTCGAAAACTGATTATTCTCAGGTCAGAAATTCCGGGCTGTAGTAACCAAGCTTTAAGATATTTCCCCAATCTCTTCGCATAGGTAAATTTCAAAGCTTTTTCTTTCGTTCTTAGCCCATCATGATTTCATGTCATGAACACCTTTTCATGTCTGATTTCATGAATTTTCGCCGAATATTTGCTTGAGTGTTCATCTTTTTTTGACTTTTCCTTGAATAAATGCTTAGACTTCCTCGTTGGATACTAACATAGGATAAGTTTTCCATATTTCCTGTTGAACGAACATTCAAATCGTCCCCTTGAGTAGCCGCATAGGCTAGATTTCCTTGATTTTTGTTGAAGAACTCACGGAGGATCTTCAATTCCTATTGGCATAATGGAGATCCTCTTAGGCCGAGTTATTTCCTTGTGCAACTGTGAAAATGGAGGGGTGATAACAGTCTATTCAGTCTATATATTACACATTTATTTACCTTGAATTCTGCTCAATCGATGAGAGATAGTCCGAATATTATATGAAATACATGTCAAAAGACTAGTGCGTGTTCCTTGGTTAACAATTATGCATTTACATATTTATCCTAAGAATTCGGTACTATTTTGTCTCATTTTGCATGCTTTTCAGGTGTACCATTTTCCAGGAGCAATGAAAGAGTGAATCTGAGCTAGAGAAGTTATTGGGCCGAAGGGAAAAGCCCAAGAAGATGTCTACTAAAGAAATAGGAAGAAGTTGGGCTCGATCCAGTGAAAGCACAGCCCAACCAAGCGAGTACATGGGCAACAAGTTAACCGACCTACGAGTCAAGTTTTGTCGGCTAGAGGTTTTCATAGGTTTAATTTGGCTATAGAAATCTATTGGTCCCGTGAAAAAGGCTGACACAAGTTTAGAGGAGGGGTGAATAAACTTGTCACCAAAAACTATAAATAAAAACAAATTAGGTTCAGTTATAAACTTTGTGTGGAGTTGAGCTAACAAAGCCGAGTATATGTCAAACTGACTTGTGCTCTAACTGAGTTAACCGGCAGTGGATATTTTGAATCCTTTTTAATTAAAACTTTAGTTATCAGTTTGTATAGAAATATGCAGTGCTGACTCAGTTTCTGATGTTTGATGAGTTTGTGATCTAATGAAATATTTGCTAGAATACTGTAAATAAATGCATAAAGTAAATAAATAAATAAATAAGATAGAATTTATAGAGGTTCTAGGTGGTGTAATCCTGTCAGTCCTCTCTTCTCCTGTGATGTTGGAGGAAATTCACTATGTTCTAGAGGTTACAGTTACAAGACACAAAGTAAACTTAAACACTAATTGTCCTTGACTATTCCATAGCTTCACAATCTCCGTGCCTTAGTCCCTAACAGGTTGAATTGTTGTTTCACTAAGTCTGTTCCACTGGTCCTTGAAGGGTAAAATTGCCTCTTCACCAGCTCATCACAAACACAGTCTTCCAGACTGCACCTCAACTGTCCTTCACACCTTATTGGTGTTTCACAGTCTAACCTTTGATAAAATCAAAGTTGTGACTTGAATCAATAACTATGGTTCAACTTGTGATATGAGCTTCTTCTTCTGAATGTATGTGATTTGCACAGTGAGCTCTGTTTTTCTTCAAGTGTGGATCTTGATGTTTTTCTTGAAAGCTTAAAAACACTTTGAAGATTTCTTGATCTGGATCTTGCAATATAGAAAATAGCGGGAGTTCTTTTATGTCACTTTCCCCCTTACTTGAATCTTTCTTAATAGATTTTTCTTTTGAATTCCACACTTCTTTTTGAAGGAAAAGTGATCTATTTATAGGGGTTTTTCCAACGTTCGAATTTGAAATCTTGTAGCCGTTGGTGGTCCTGGTAGTATTTGTTGAATGTCAGTGTCCTTTCTGATATTTCATCAACCAATCGAATTGCTTGTTTCTAACGTTTTGATTCTCCTTCAGTGACTTCAACTTGAAACTGATCTTTTGGGGTTTGTCAGTTTCTAGCTGATGTAACTGAGTGTTTCAATTTTTAGAACATTAACTGAGTTTTTACTCATCTTCAAAATTTAGTACTCTGTATTCATCTGATCTTTATTGGCTTGATCAGAGTACACTATATAAACTTATATCATCCAAGATATCATTGTCCTTATGTATCTTAGGTCTTCATACAAGATCTATAAAGTCAGTTCAGGCCATCACAAACTTAGCTGAATTCTAACTTTACAGTCTCAGCTTTTAGTCTTCATAAACTATATTTGAACCCTCAGTTCTCTTATCTTCAGTAACTGAGTCTATGTCCCTCAGTTCTTCTAATAACCGAGTTTGAGCCATCGGCCTTCAACTTCTAGATAGGTCAACTGAGTCTGTGTCCATCAACGAACTTACGTTCTTCAATTCCGAGTATTTCTCAGTTACAGTTCTGAGTAACACTTTCAGTTTCTTGATATGATATCCAGTTTCTATATGATTTCCAGTTTTCAGTTCTACGACTCCATATCTATTACAATGCTTGTCTGATGTAACCTATACAAATATCAGACTCTAATAAATCTTATACATTCATTTCTAGACATCTTTTAGCTTTTTATTATAATAGTTAGTTCCAACACTTCATCAATGAGGTGTAAACAAACAATTAAATAAAAAAAAGATCAATCATTTTCAAAACTTCAAATTTTATTTTTAAAAAAATCTATATAAGACCAGTAGCTTCTTTGTACTATGTTTGCTTCACATTAAACATTGATTTATATGAAATAAATAGTTCTTGGCTTTCCTTTGTGAGTTTCTTGGTTTCCTTCTCCCGAAGCCATCAACTAGCTTGAGTTGATCAATCTAGATCCGCCATTATCAAAGGTGTGAAGCTTTGAACATTCCTTCGTGTCTTTAATATGGTAGATTAGTTTGTTTCTGCATGATGTAATTAATTTGAATGTTTAACGAACCTGTAATTTACAAGAATTAATCAGAACAATGATATGTAGTTTCAGAAGTATGAGCCTCCACACTCGATTTGAAGACGGTCTTTATCGACTAATCGAGGCAACTTTTGGGTTACCTTAAGTCTGGATATACAACGTCAGCTACATTGATCGACATGTGTAATTCACGTCTAGTTTGATCTGGCAAATCTGCTTTATGTTTTCGTAAATTAACATGAAGGACTTTTAGTGAAGTGTTAGTTTGGACATAGTCTGGATCATTCTTTAGGAACATGCTAGTCATTGTTGATAGCTGACTAAGGAGGTTCTCGGTCTTGAGCCGGCACTTTATAGATTTAATGCATGTGAGTTAATACATCGTAAGGTAGGTTAATGACACATAGATGTTTACTGTCCTTGCAAATAGATGTAAAGAATGTTAGGAGAATGCACCGGTAGCTAAAACTGAATTAAAAGCATATGTTCTTATTAGCTCGGGGAATTACTGAGGAAGTAAACATAATGATTAATTAGACCAAGCTAGGAGATAGGTAAGGAGGGGAGGAATACCCGTTTCTTTTTTATTTCTATGTTTGCAATAGACCACCCTTATGTGTTCTTAATTAGATTTAGTATATTTACTACTGAACGTTCCATTGTTTTTCTGTGATCGACCTTGATTCGCTTGCTGTACTACGATTTGACCTAGTCCTCTTGCTAGTATCAGCGACTTACACACGATCAAGTTTTGTGCAGCCGTTGCCGGGGACAATGGCCAAATTTCTTTTATAGATTTATTAATCCTAATTAAGAACCTTCTATTTATTGATTTATTTATTTAATCTTGTGTCTTGAGTCATTTCCGCAAGTTCCAGTGATGTTGTAAGATCAGAAGGAGGAAAATTGGGCTCGATTAGGCGGTAGTCCTTCTCAAAAAATCGAGAACTTGGAAACTGAATTATGAACATTCTCTATGTTTTTGTGTTTATCCATGTTCATTTTTAGTTAGTAGGTCCGCAACAGTTGAAATAAAACCCAGTTGAATCGGAAGTTTGCTAACCGTGTTTTTGTTTATCTTTTTGTTTTCTTGAAGGCCTTGCGAAACACTTCTGATCCTCATTTTGAAATATTTTCTGCAATAGGACGAGACGAGCACCATGCAACCGAGAAGCCAATTTGATTTGAACATGAAGCCAATGTCTATGCATCCTGACCCGAGTACTAAGAGTTCGAGTTGGAATGAAGAAAGTAATAAAAGGCTAAAGATGGATGATGAAGATGCTAAATCCAGAAGAGCCCAAGAGGCTAACTTAGAAGAATACGAGGGTTGGAGGCGAGGTAAGTCTCTTATACCGGTGTATGATATTTCATATGATTCTAATCTCGAGTATGACCCAGATTACGAAACCTCAGAGCCCGAGGAATACCCAGACTCCGGTAGGATTGAGAAACTGGTAGACCCTGGTAGCTTTAGGTTGCCTATTTTCAGAGAAGGTAGACTTTAGGGCTAGCCTTGTGTGTTTTCGGGCCTAGCAACAACACCATCCCTCTGTCTCTTTGCCTCAGGGCAAATTTTCCGGTTGACATGAACCATCGTATCACTATGCGGTTCGTGGATCGCCAAGTTGATATGGTCACTGGCAAGCTAAGTGATTATACGGTCACAGTATGGGGGTTTCGACTACCCTCTTGACATCATAGTTCTGGACATCCCCGAGGACCCCAGTGTTGTTGTACTCCTCGGGCGTCCATTCTTTGCTACCAGTTGAGCCTTGATGGACATGGATAACGGAACCATCATATTAAGATCTAAAAATGATGCTATAACAATCAAGATCTTAGAGCCGTTAAATAACCGACTAGGAGATTTCCGGTTGGTGAGTTCGACTTCTGAAAGTGTCAAGGATACTGAAAGGCGGAATGTTGAAAGCATTAGGAAGGAAGTTGTTGTACCAGCTACCGGAGATCACGAGTGTTTGACTGACCTGCTTCAAGAACAAAGAGAAAAGACCACTACGAAGGGCCAAGGGAGGCAAGTTATCCTACTCCAATGGATTTAGATGAGCCCACCCCGTGCAGTGCAAGCGTGAGCTTAAAATATAATAAAGTGGAGCCTTCGAGCGTAAATAAAAAGAAGCGAAGCAGATGAGGAAAGCCTAGTGCGTAGTCCAAGAGGGCCAAACGTTCTAGAAGAAGAGTTCAATGGCCTGATGGGGAATTTCGAGAGGGAGCCCACTTTGATGACAAGGAAGAATGTTTCTTCCTTGGCCTTAAGGGTCAAGGAAGAGCATGGATCGATAGAGGAGGCATGTGTACCTCGGTGAAGGCTTCCCGAGTGCATGTCTGGCGGATGAAAATCCGGAAATCTGACTGACTGAGAGTTAGAAGAAAAGTCTAGCTGAGGACTCTAAACTCTGAACTACTTCTTTATCCCTTAGGTTAGATCGAGTCAATAATAGTAACCCGAGTTAACGACGAGCTTTTTTTTCATCCAACCGCATCCAAGGCTCACATGCCAATGGATGGTGGGAAGGTTTTTTTTTCACTCGTTGGCCACTTAGGTAAAGTAGGTTAGGTTTTGAGTTAGAGAAATAGAAAGAAGGATGAAAGTAAATCAAGGATGAGTCATTCAGGGGCATGAATTGAGAAGGATCTAGTGAAGGGTAAGCCGGTCCGAAGATTGGAAAAATCTTGAAAAATGGTGCACTCGATTCGGCGATCAACGCACCCGATGAATAAAGGCCTGCAAACCCTAATTCCTAGGTTGTAAATAATTCTAGAACACTTCGATGGCGCGTGATGTGCATTCACCTAATCGAGCAACCTGTCAGACTGCAGCTGGAGTCACTTTCCATCTTTCCTACCTTTTTCCTCTTTCCCTATTACCCACCATTACTCCTCTTCACCTCAATCCCATCAAATCCTCCCTCAATCCACTCCCACAATAACTTCATGCCATTACTCCACTAAACCATTCCACCTTCTCCTATTTAAAACCTCATTCACCACCACCATTTCAACATATCCATTTCACCAAATCACCAAATTCTCCATCTTCTTTCTCAAATTTCTGGCCAACATCACCCCCATAAACCACCAACTAAACCACCCAAAATCCAGAAACCAAACCCAAAACCACCTCAATTCCCTTTTGTTGTTGTTGCTCTACTGTTGCTGCCATTGTTGTTGCAGCAGTTCTTCATCTCTATTCTTCATCTGCAACAATTCCTAGAAAAAATACAACTTTCAGGCTTTCGGTTCAGCGAAGAACCCGTCCGATTTAGTGAGATTTATCTAGAAAAAAGGCAAATTCCATTTCACGTTTCAGAATTCTGGAAAATTGTCTTCGATTCGATGAGCATTACTGCCGAAAAATCGAGCCTAGTTTAATCCTGAAATAGACCAGCCCAGCAGTCAACTTCTTCAACTTCAATGGGTCCCAAACACAGCCGTGCCACTAGACGACCAAGTGGTCAACAGGATGTTCAAGGAGATGCCAAACCCTTGATCGACGGGGTTGAGAAATTTGCATCATTGTAGATTTATAAAGCATTCCGAGATCACTGGAATGCACGTCATGTTTCCCGAGAGAGGGGCGTAGGACAACTATGGTGAGCTTCCGTCCGATCTTCTATTGCACCATGGTTGGTTGAGCAGGGCTGAGGTACCGGCCAGGTTCAATGCCATGCTAGTTCACGAGTTTTATGCGCATGTGTCGTATAATTGCCACACAACATTTGTGATGGTCCGAGGTGTGCATGTTGACTTCTCAGTTGAGAGGATCAATGCCTACCTTCGCATAGCCGATCCACCTATCGGTCCTGATGAGTACATGATTGCTATGACTGATGATGAAGTTTACAGAATTATAAACTAAAAATAAAATGCGGAATTATCATTAATAAAATGAAAGTTACAATTTGGATTACAATGCAGCTGATCATGGGGTATTTATAGCTTCATACACCTCATGGATCAGTTAGAAGTAAGTTACAAATGGTTACAACAAACTATAACTGAATAACCATTTTCTACATTACACTACACTAAAATATTCAGCATGCTGTTGTGCTTTCACACTGTCAGCAGTCTATTGTGTGTCAGTTGATTGTGTCAGCAGATTGCACACCGGCATTCCCTTCAGCCTCTATATTGTAACACCCCCTCAAGCTGAGAGTAGTATATGAACAACTTGCACTCAGCATTCCCTTCAGATACTTGAACTCTGGAAGATTTTTGAAATTCCCAATTTGTCTAGCAGATAGGAGAAAATGGGTGCATCCAAGGCCTTAGTGAGAATGTCAGCTAGTTGTTCTTTTGTGTTGACTGGAAGAAGTTTGACAAGTCCAGATTTGACTTTGTCTCACACAACATGGCAGTCAATTTCAATATGTTTTGTTCTTTCATTAAAGACATGGTTATGATCAATATGCATAGCACTGGCATTGTCATAAAACAACACAACATGCAACTGAACTGGAACCTGCAAGTCTTGTAGTATGTAGATCAGCCACTGGATTTCACAAACTGCATTTACCATAGCCATGTATTCATCTTCTGATGAGTTTTTAGCTTTAGTGGTCTATTTCTTAGTCTTCCAAGAGATAAGAGCATCTCTTATTAACATCATATAGCATGATACTGGTCTTCTGGTTTCAGGACAACCAGCCCAATCACAGTATGTGAAACCTTTGAGGACAAGGTTATTTCTTGCTAGGAACAAGATGCCTTGACCAGGACCTCAATAACCTGTGTGCTGCCTTCATATGATTTTCAGTAGGAGTGTCCAAAAATTGACTCAACTGTTGAACTACAAAGGCAATGTCTGTCCGGTGAAAGTGAGGTAGATAAGCTTTCCCACTAATGATCTGTAAGCTGTATTATCTTCCAAAAGTGGTGAATCATCATGTTGTAGAGTTTTCTTAAACTCTATAGGTGTCTTGGCAGGTTTTGCTCCTAGAAATTCATATTCTTCTAAGATGTTAAGAGTGTATATTCTTTGAGAGATTGATATGCCTGCAGGAGTTCTAGCAGTTTCAATACCTAGGAAATATCTCAATTTTCCTCGATCCTTAATAGTAAACTGCTGATGTAGGGCATCCTTGACCTACTGAATCAACTACTCATTTGGGCTTTCTATATGATGTCATCTACATAGACCAGCAAAGCAATGAAAGATTGTCATGACCCTTTTGTGAATAGACTGTGGTCATTCTTAAATTAAATAAACCATTGAGTTTCCAAGGACTCGGTTAATTTACAATTCCAATGTCTGCTGGCTTGCTTGAGGCTATACAATGATTTAGTAAGTCTGCAAACTTGATTCGGTTTAGTTGATGCACAACTTGGGGGTAAGTGCATATATACTTCTTCATGCAAATTTCCATGTAGAAAGGCAATGTTGACATCCATCTGATGTAGATGCCAATTATTCATTGCTGCTACTACAAGTAAAGTTCTTACTCTAGTAATATTGACAACAGGAGAAAAAGTTTCTTGATAGTCATTGGTATATGTTTGAGTGTAGCCTTTTGCTACTAATATTGCTTTGTATCTCTCTATTGAACCATCAGGATTTTATTTTATTATGTATACCCACTTGCACCCTATGGGTTTCTTTTCTTGAGGTAGATCAACTATTTCTCATGTATGAGTCTTTTGTAGAGCTTCAATTTCCTTTTGCATTGCTTCTTTCCACTCATCGTGCTTGATGGCTTGATTGTGAGTCTTAGGCTCTTTGATGGCATCAATGGCATTGATGAATCTGGCATACTCTGGTGAAAGGTTTTCTAGATTCAGTACCTCACTCAGCAGGTGTGGAGTCTGTTGAACCGTATAAGCACCACCTTGATAGAGGATTGGTGTTTTTCTTACCCTTGTGGATCTTCTTAATTGTGTTGGTGCAGGTGCTTGGCTGATAGGAGCATGCTCTTCATTAGATGCCTCGCGGTGATCACCGATCATGTGTCTGACTGGGCTGCTGGTTCATTGAGCAGATCATCAAAAATGTCCATTACTGGTAAAGGAACTGGCATGTCAGCAATGTATCTAGCCTTACCTAATACATGTTGAAATGGAGGAAAATAAGTCTCATGGAATTGAATATTTCTAGCAACAAAAAGATCTTTGTTTGTGATGTCCAATAGTATAGCACCCTTAGTGGTGTTTGAATTTCCTAGATAAACGCAAGTCCTACATCTTGAATCAAACTTGGTTCTATATTGTTGAAGTGTGCAAGAGAAAACCAGGCATCCAAAGACTTTAAACACAGAATAATCTGGTTTGGTGCCATAAAGCATCTCATGTGGGGTGCTTTCCTTTAGCAGTGGTGTAGGTGTGGCATTAATTAGTTTTACATCATGTAAAAGATAAAAACCCCAATACTCAATAGGCAAATTACTCTGGAACCTCAAACTCCTGGCAACATTCAGCAAATGCTGAAGTTTCCTTTCAACAATACCATTTTGTTCTAGTGTGCTGACACGGGATGTCTGATGGATGATGCCCTGCTGAACATAGAAATCAGTGAGCTGAAACTCAGTTCCATTGTCATAGCTAATTACTTTAATAATTTTGTGAAATTTAGTGGAGACAAATTTAACAAAGGACTTAACAATATCAGAAGCCTCAGATTTGTGCCTTATAAGAAAAACCCAAGTATATCTAGAAAAGTCATCTACAATAGTCAAAAAATATTGTTGTCCATTGACAGTATGTTGTCGTAAAGGACCCCAAATATATATGTGAACAAGATCAAATGTAGCATTTACAACAATAGTACTCAATGGAAACGGATTTTTCTTTAGTTTTTCCATAGGATAAACATAACAAAGGTCACGATTACAAAATTTTACATTAACATATTGTGAACTAATGACTTGCAGCCTCTTATCTGGAAAGTGTCCTAGTATGTAATGCTATAAAAGAGCAACATCTAATCTATCAGATAAGGTGTGATTTTCTACAGCATTGGCAACAAAAAGTCTTATTAGTTGATCCACGACATAGAGTCTCTCGTGTAACTCGGCTGAACCAATCATTTTCTTGTTCTTGTCCTGAAAAACACACTTGTTAGCAAAAAAAAACAGTTGTACCCTTTGTATTGTTAATAAAAGAAGGTAAGGATTAAAGATTATACTTAAAACCAGGGATGCAAAATACATCATGTAGGACCAGCTGAGGGTTTACTCTTACTTGTCCTATATGTGTAACAAAAACATTATTTCCATTAGGTAATCCCATTTTTATACCAGACGAAGGTTTTGGATAACTTAACAGATCCAATGAACCCACAATGTGATCTTAGCACCAGAGTCCAAGATCCATTGTATTGATCTTACTAAATTTAGATCACCTGTCCATTTAGCATGTGAGTAATGTGTGGCGGTCTCAGCAGGTTAGCCAACAACAAATCCTACATGTCTAGGAGGATCAGCACTCAGCAGAGCCATCAACTTATCAAGTTGCTGTGTAGTAAGATTTGGGTACCCTGGTCCAGCAGACCTATTTTGGACCTGATCTTCTTCTGCTGACTATTCTTCCTCTATCAAATTAGCCCTTTTGACTTGAAACTAGGAGGATATCCATTTTTCTTGTAACAAGTCTCTTCAGTACACCATTGAATCCACATAAACTGCATTGAACCTTTACGAGATTCTTAGGTCTGGCATTTGCAGCAGTTCCTGAATTTAGTCTACTGAATGTTTGGTTTTACCCCTGTCCATTCTTTTGACACAAGAGAACCATGGAATCTTGATTCTTGGCCATGTTAGATACATAAAACTTTTGTCTTTCAAATTTAATGGCCATTGCAAAGGCATCATGGATTTCTGGGAAAGGAACCATCATCATTTCCAGTGAAACCATTGGCTCAAAATCATCCCTCAAACCTTCAGAAATTTCATGACATGTTCATCCTCCACATGATCCATTAGTGAGCTGATTGCATTGCAGTGACATTGAGGATCACAAGAACAAACTAACATAGGCCTGATAGTCTTGATTTCTTCCCACAGAACCATCAATTTTGTGAAATTTTTATTGACAGAATCAGTACCTTGTTTCAGCAGATGCATCTCTTCAAGAAGATTTGAATGCCTAAAGGAATCAACATTAGAAAATCTAGCTGCAAGATTCTTCCAAACCGCATGTGCACTCTTGAAGTACATCAAACTCTACGCAATAGTGTTCTCTGCAGAATTCAAAATCCATGATCTCACCATTGTATCACACTCTCTCCATGCCATGAAATTCTGTTGAATATGCTTCGGCCTTTTGATTGTGCCGTCTACGAAGCCAATCTTATTCTTGGTGATTAAAACCATCTGTATAGACATCTTCCATGGATTGTAGTTGTTGCCATTCATCAATGGCTGAACAAGAACCATAGATGGATTCTCATTAAGATGAACATAAATGGACTGGAGGGATTTAATTCTTGATTCTTTCCTTCCATGGCTATCAAGAACTCCAGAATTTATGAACTATCAATAAAGGAAGTGGAAAAAGATTAAGATTTGATCTCAAGAAAAACCGAGTACAGTTTACTCTCAAGAAACTGAAATCATAGAAAAGAAGAAGAACACTCTCAAGATTCTTCAATGACTAGAAAAAAACACAGGAAAGCATTCAGAAATTCTCAAATTTCTGTTCCGATACCATGATGAAGTTTATAGAATTATAAACTGAAAATAAAATGCGGAATTATCATTGGTAAATTGAAAGTTACAAGTTGGATTACAATGTAGCTGAGCATGTGGGTATTTATAGCTTCATACACCTCATGGATCAGTTAGATGTAAGTTACAAATGGTTACAACAAACTATAACTGAATAACCGTTTTCTACATTACAGTACACTAAAATACTCAGCAGGCTGCTGTGCTTTCACACTGTCAGCAAGCTATTGTGTGTCAGCTGAGTGTGTCAGCAGATTGCACTCAGCATTCCCTTTAGCCTCTATAATGTAACAACTGAGTAGAATCTGGAGAGACTGAAGATGTTTGCTGAGTTGTTCGGAGTTGAGTGGAAGATGAAGACGTTAAGAGCTCCGACCATTTTGCTAGAGGGTGAAATTTTGTGGGATAGGAAGATGCTGCATCGATTTGTCTGTGCACACCGGGTGGCCGTGCGATCATCATGGTTCAGTGACAATGAAGCAGGCTGAGCTTATGCTCTACATCGAGAAGGAGCTAGAGGTGACTGCCGGTTTGCTTATGCACAACCACATTCGTTCCATTGAAGAGACGTCTGCCCGAGATCTACTACCATACTGCCACATGATCGATGCTTTTGCGACAAAGGATGGCTGCCCAGTTCTGGCTGGCGATGATTATGTGGAGCTCAAGCCCATTCTGAGCATGACCTCAGTGTTTGGTTCTCTTTAGACACCGCCAAGTTTGTCGAGCAGATAAGCGGGAGCGTACCCCTGTTCACGGTGGTGTGGCCAATCTCAGCACGAGATCAATGAGAGCTTTGTGCGAAAGTTTGCTTCTCTCCACGTGAAGCTCGATGGTAGGGCTGTTAAACGAACCGAGAGTTCATGAACAAAGCTCGAACTTGTCTCGTTTAAGCTCGTTCAAGCTCGTTCGTTAATGGTATCGAGCCGAGCTCGAGCAGTTTCTTCTGCTCGTTTACTAAACGAGCGAACACGAGCCCTGCTCGTGAACGCTCGTTAGTGTTCACGAACTTAGGTAATATATATAAATAATATATACACATTAACATTTTACATTGAGTTTGTAGTTGAACGAGCC
The DNA here is from genome assembly GCA_036785695.1 of Gentiana straminea. Taxonomy (NCBI): domain Eukaryota; kingdom Viridiplantae; phylum Streptophyta; class Magnoliopsida; order Gentianales; family Gentianaceae; genus Gentiana; species Gentiana straminea. The sequence continues at coordinate 14,310,903 of JAVUPR010000113.1, read as the reverse complement.
GAGCTCAAAAAAAAAATACTATTGAACGAGCCGAGATCGAAAAAAAATACTATTGAACCAGCCGAGCTCGAGTTCGAGCTTGTTTGCGAGCTTGATATCGAGCTCGAGCTCGAGATCAAACATTTTTCATACTTACCAAGCCGAGCTCGAACGGCTTTTTAGGCTCGTTTGTGTTAACGAGCGAGCTCGAACGAGCACAAATACAAACGAGCTCGAGCTTGAACTTCAGCTACTCGGCTCGACTCGGCTCGTTAACAGCACTACTCGATGGTATCATACCTCACCTAGGCATTCCACCGGTTGCCCCTCCACCCAGAGCTGCCCCACGTCGAGCTGCATCTTCTTCTACAGCTGGTCTCTTTACTTCCTCGGCCCTCCCGATTTTGAGCATCAAGTAGATCCTCTAATGGACTATTATTCTGAGTACGAGTTCTCAGATTAGTTTATGTCTTTCTTTTGTTTTTCTCCATTTTGCATTTATCCATTTTTTAGTTTTCCCCACTTTAATTTTCTTTTTAAGGATTATCTCTATAATGATAAAGATTTTGTCGGCTTAATTTGTTTGGATTTATCTTTCTTAATTTCTTACTGTGGACTTTAATATTATATCAATTTATGTTACCCGTACTTTCTCGATGTGTTTTGCGTGTAAGATTCATTGCAGATTTCCCAAATTGAATTCTTTTACCCAAGATTGAAGCATTTCCGATTCACTTTTTGAGCTCCGCGCTTAACCAAGCTAAGTTCCTTTCATGTTTTTAATCCTTTCAACATTTGGGACAATGTTTCGGTTAAGTGGGGGTAGTCACTTAGCTTTAGGTGTTGTATTTTCCAATTTTTTTTATTATCTCGATTCTTTTCGATGCATTGTTCAACACTTTTTCCTTTTGTTTTGCTTTCGAACACGATTGTAAAAATGTGAAGTCTTTGAGCTTTCAGAGCTAATTCATTACACCTCTATTTCACGAACGATTAGATAAAATTCGTGTCAACATTTGAAGTAGTTGCATATTAACCGCATACTCTTTTTGTGAACCACATTTTTTATTACGTATAACTCAATTCTTCAGCATGTATTATAGATGACGCATTATGTTGACTTGCGATTGACCCTATTTTCTTGAGTTATTTACCTATGGTCATTTAGGTCGAGTTTTGGATCTTATAAGGGCCAAGGATAAATGGATTTGGTAGTTTCTCAACTTGAGCAGACCAAGAGGATAGATAGATTTTTGAGATTCATGTCTACCTGAAAAAGAAGAAATTCTTTGGCAAGAGGGTTAGCAAGTTCGGTGTTAGATTTGATAAATTTTCTTGCTCAGCACCTACTATTGCAAGTTTCTAACTGACAACCTACCCAGCCCTCGCACAAATAATAAATAAGATAAACGCAAGTCTTGGAGTAGTACTCGGTTCTTGATCACTTCGTGCCCAGTTGACTTGACCTATTCAAATTGAATAAATCACATGTATAATTGAATGATGCAAATGGACGAACATGCTTGTGATTTGCTAGGTAGACCTTGAGTTGGTATAATGTGATTCTCTCTATACTACTGATGTTTAAGAGTTATTTTCACTCACACACTGGTTCATGAATTGAGTGTTGTTTAATATGTTACTGATGGATAGTGGTTGACTCATTTTCTTGTCTGGACTATTTGGCGCAGAGTTGTTTTTGGGGGTAGTTGATAACAATCTATTAAGTACTCCCTCTGTTCCAAAATAACTAAGGCAGTTGTCAAAATGTTATGTTCCAAAATAACTGAGGCAGAACATTTTCTAGGGTAGCATTTATTGCTAATTTTCCTACTTTACCTTTATTTAATACTAGATAAGAAGTTAAAAAGAATACCGCAATAATTGTATCATTGGGATTTTTTAGTTATTGCATCCTTAAAGTCATAGCATTAAATCACATCCTTATAACGTGTTTTTGGCAGTTGCCTCAGTTATTTGGAACGGAGGGAGTACTATATGTAGTTAAACCTTGCTAAATGAATAATTTCTCCGGTCCCGACTTGGGTAAAAGGCTTAAAATAATGTTCGATAAATGAATAACCTTGCTAAATGAATATTTTTTTCGGTCCCTAGGGTATTCATTTATCGAGGTTTAACTGTATTACACTTTTATTTACCCCGAATTCTGCTCAATCGATGAGAGATAGTCCAAGTATTGTGTGAAATACATGTCAAATCACTAGTTCATGTTCCTTGGTTAACAATTCTTCATTTACATATTTATCATTTGGATTCGGTACTGTGTTGTCTCATTTTGCGTGCTTTTCAGGTGTACCATTTTCCATGAGCAATGAAAGAGTGAATATGGGCTAAATAAGTTATTAGGCCGAAGGGAAGAAGTCCAGGAAGAGATCAGTCGAAGAAATAGGAAGAAGTTGGGCTCGATCCAATGAAAGCCCGGCCCGACCAAGCGAGTACTTGGGCAACAAGTTAAGCGACCTACTGGTCAAGTTTAAGTCCGCTAGGGTTTTTATAGGTTTAGATCGGTGATAGGAATCTACATTAGACCTGCAACGGCTTTGTACTATGTATGCTTCATATTAAACATTGTTTTATATAAATAAAAAGTTCTTGGTTTTGCTTTATGAGCTTCTTGGTTTCCTGGTTTCGTTCTCCCCAAGCCATCAACTAGCTTGAGTTGATCAAACTAGATCCACCATTATCCAAGGTATGAAACTTTGAACGTTCCATCGTGTCTTTAATATGGTAGATTAGTTTCTTTCTGCATGTTGTAATTAATCTGAATGTTTAACGAACCTGTAATATACCAGAATTAATCAGAACGATAATATGTAGTTCCTGAAGTCGGAGCTTCCGCACTCGATTATACGACGGTCCATATCGACCGATCGAGGCAACTTTAGGTTACCCTTAGTCTGGAGATTCAGCATCAGTTACATTGATCGACAGGTTTAATTCACGTTTAGTTAGATATGGCCAATCTACTTTTTGTTTTTGTAAATTAACATGAAGGAATTATAGTGAAGTGTTAGTTTGGACATAGTCTGGATCAATCTTTAGGAATGTGCTAGTCATTGTCGATAGCTGCCTAAGGAGGTTCTCGGCCTTGAGCCGGCATTTTCTAGAACTTAATGCATGTGAGTTAACACATCCTAAGGTAGGTTAATGACACATTGACATTTACTGACCTTGCAAATGGAAGTAAACAAGGCTAGGAGACTACACCCGTAGCTAAAACTGAATTAAAAACATATGTTCTGATTAGCTCGGTGAATTACAAGGGAAGTAAACATAATGATTAATTACACCAAACTGCACCGTTTCTTTTATGTTTCTATGTTAGTCATAGACAACCCTTATGTATTCTTAATTAGATTTAGTACATTTATTACTGAACGTTGCATTGTCTCCGTGGGATCGACCTTGATTTGCTCATTGTACTACGATTTGACCTAGTCATCTTGCTAGTATCATTGACTTACACGTGATCAAGGGCGAGGTGTCAAGATGGGTGGACACATTCATTTCGGCATGACTTTAGATTTAGGCGACTAACCATCTACCTCGCCCTTTTATTTTCAGGTGATGTCTTCTGAGAGCCTTACCGACTGTTGCTTGTTGGATGGCCAATGGTTGGCATCATAAAGGCCTGAGGTAAGCTGAATTACACCCGGCACAGTCCGGATATTAAGGTGCGAACTGATTGGGCCAAGGACCCATTCATTATTGGGCTTACACGGAGACCCAATGTGAATCCACGGCTCCTTTGCGGGCTTGGCGTATCAACATCCATCTGATGAAGATGTCAATTGTTGGCTGCTGCAACTTCTAATAGTTTTCTGACTGTTATCATCTTTACAACTAGAGAGAAGGTTTCTTGATCATCAATACCATATGTCCGTGTCTATCTCTTTCCGACTAATAAAGCCTTATACCTCTCTACTGATCTATCAAGGTTGTATTTTATCTTATACACCCACTTTCATCCAATAAGCTTCTTTCCATGTGGCAAAATAACAATTTCCCATGTGTTGGTCTTCTATAATGCCTTAATGTCCGTCTGTATTGCTTCCTTGAATTCATCATGTTTGATTTCCTGATCTAGTCACTGGATCGGTGACTGCATCAATGGCACATACATATTTGGCATATTCAACTGAGATTTTGTACCCACTCATGACTTGATTTAGCAGACGAGGGGTCTTCACAGTATTAGCACCTCTTTTATAAAAGTTTGGTGTCTTTCTGGTCCTGGTAAAATTCCTCAGCTGAACCGTTGGTGCAGGTGCCCGATCAGATGTGACTGATCTTCTACCGGACTTCTTAGCGGATTTTTCTCCTCGGTTGGATTCCTCAGCTAATCCTCAAAGTTGTGCAAAGTAGGAAGTGGTAGTGGAATATCAGTGGTGCACTGAGCTTTTCCTATACCTTGCTTGAATAAAGTAAAATAAGTCTCATTAAAATTGAATTTCTAGCAACAAAGATATCTTTCTTGGTGGTGTCCAAGAGTATAGCTCCATTGGAAGTGTTATAATTTCCAAGATAAATACAAATTCTACATCTAGAATCAAATTTCATTTTAAGTTGCTGAAGAGAGCATGAAAAGACCAAACAACCAAAAACTTTAAACACAGAATAATTTGGTATAAAGCCATATAACACTTTATAAGGAGTGCTTCCTTTTACTAAGGGTGTTGGTGTAGCATTGATTAGTTTAATAGCACTTAACGAACAATAACCCTAATACTCAATGGGTAGATTACTCTGAAACCTCAAACCGCTGGATACTGATACGCCAAGACCGGAGAAAAGCCCGTGGTTATCGACATGGCTCACGCATAAGCCCTGTAATGAATAAGGCATTTGGCCCAAGCGGTTCGCCCTTCATAATCCAAACCAAGACGAGTACAATCCAGCCTACCTTACGCCTCAATGATCTTCTCCATTGGTCAATGCAACGAGAGTCGATCCACCAGGCATCCAGCTCGACACAAAGGCACGGGGGCCGACCTGCTCGCCCACCAGCCTACGGTCATCAGCTCGGACCAAGACCACTTGAATAGGAAATAGTCCACAACGGTTACAAGCATAAGAGCCCGAAGAGGTCACGATACAAGCTTGTCTCAGTCGGAGCTCGTCCCAGTAGCCCGCCCGACATCACACGTACTTATTTTCCCGCCTTGTAACCGCCGAATATAGGCCCTATAAATAGCGGCATCACCCCTCCCTTTAAAACTACGTTATTTGGCTTGATCCCTTACAATTAAAGGTACGTTGGAAGTCACTCCGACACAGCCATAATCCACACAAAACACCCCTCATTTTATTTGTATTGTTCTTGAGCACCACCGTGTAATCCGCTGGACAAATCATTCATTTAATCACCACCGCTTAATTCAATAAAACGAGCTTGTGATAATTCCTACATTATCAGTGTGTTCCATTGCCAATAATTTTACATTTTTAACGATTTTCTACTAGAATTGCGGCTATTTTTTATTTTCCAGCAGCTTAAAGCCGCCGGAGCAGCGTTTGGGTGAGATGTCCCAACACTGTTTTTCCATGGGCGATGCACATAATGATTAGCTTTTGTTCACCCAACGCTGCTAGGACATTTCACTCTTTATGATTGGCTTACAACATTCCACAACAAAGCTTCATTGGCCACCAGAAGCCTAACTTTATGGTGCATCGCCTTTGTTGGCGCCATGCATGACAATGCAGCCACATGGATCAGGAACCTACCTCCAAAGTCGATTCGCTCCTGGCCCGATCGCCAAGGCAAATTCGTCGCAGAATTCAAGTCGACGGGTTAGCAGAAGAAAACGCACGATGATCTCTATGAAGTTTGGCAAGGGACGGGTTAATCAAATCAAAGCTATTGTGATTGGTTCGTTAGACTATACAACCAGACAAAGAGCCCTCACGGACATCACAATTATGATGAGCTTTTAAAGCGGTCTAGAAAAGGGTCTGCTCAAGGCCGAGTTCACTCTCAGGTGGCTAGAAAAGCTACAATAGATGCTCTTCCTGGTCAGGAAATTCGCTGCCTCTATTGCTTTTCCATGTTCGTCATCTGGATGAAAAGAAAGAGCTGAGCCCAACTCAGCAAAAGAGAATGCCAACCAAAATCGGGCACTCAAAAGGCCCAAAAAATTCAAAGAGAACTGTTCACCCAACTTACAACTCCCATCGAGGAAATCATGCACGAGGTCAAGGACGGCCTATCCAATCCTCGCCCGAGGCGACTTGATCCGCACGGAGATCCTGACATGACTAAGTACTGCGAGTATCACAACGATCATAGGCACGACATGAAATCTTGCCGCCATTTGAGAAAAGAGATCGAGAAATTGGTCACTCGATGGGTCATCGATAGATACAAAGCAGAGGGAAACAACGCCCCGAGAGGCAATACCCAAGCTCAGCTACAAAGAAGAGAGATTCATTGAACATCCATACTCTCTGGGTTATGACATTTACTCCCTTGAGAATAATTACGCATTTTTTTCATTTTATATTGTAACGCTCGAACTTGCCGAACATAAGGAAGGAAAAGCTCAGCTTTTCAATTCACTTCCAAATGTGCTTGATTACGCTTTATCCTGAACCTCGTTACACTTCGGTCGTTTTTTTACACAAAGTATGCGAGACGGCGATCCAACCTCGTAACACTTAAGTCGTTTTTTACACGAAGTACATGAGACGACGATTCAACCTCGTTATACTTTGGTCATTTTTTACATGAAGTTAACAAGATCTCGATCCACAACAGAAAACCCACTCCCTATCAAACTCGACCCCCTAAGCCCGAGAAATCGATGGCAAGGCACGGCAAACAAAGTGTCCATAATGCCAAGATCTATCCTAGAAAAAAGTAGGTGAATTCGTTCTATTTACAGGAGCTTGCATGCCAAAAGTACTACGATTTCAAGCATACAGGAAACGTGCCGAATTATCGCTTTGGTCGTTTCTAACACAAAGCACACAAGCTTGACATATTGTTTCCAACAAGCTCACTCTGAACGCCCTCGACATTATCAAAAACAAGGGGCCCACTATAATAGGTTGACTTGGGAGCTCTATGCTCAAAATAAATGACAGACTCTAATTCGATTAAACAATCCGCATAAGTCTGATAACGCCCTAAATGATACCATTAATTATACTCTTATTCACCTCGAATAATGCTCAAGAGAGCATAGATAGGTTCGTTATTATGTGGAATATGTGTCAAATGCTATGTGCGTGTACCAAGGATCGTAATTCTGCATCTATGTTATTTTCCTGAAGATTTGGTACTGTTTTGTCTGGTTTTGTATGTTTTATAGGATGTACCGAATCTAGAGCATTGGAGAACGGATCTGGACCAAAAGGAGCATGTTGGGCCAAGTGATTAAAGTCTAATAAGAAGTCTGCTGAAGAAAAAGAAGAAAAGTCAGCCCGGTTTACCGAGGGCTAGGGCCGGTAAACCGAGGACTTGTTGGACACGAAAAATTCGCCGTATTATCTCGGTTGGTTAGGGTTTTAGAGAGTCATAATTCGGCTAATGTATCTATATAAAGCCGCATTAGCAGATTATTGTATAAGTTCTAAGTTACAAATATTATATTTCAATCTTTTATATACAATTTGATGAAATAAAGTTAATCCAAGCTTTTGAGGGCTATTTCTGGTTTTCTCCTTTTCTCTACCATCTCTAGCTTGAGTAGATCGAGCTAGATCTCCATTGTTGAAGGTATGAAGCTTTGAACGTTCTTTTTGTCTTCAATATGGTAGATATGTTTGTATTTATGTGTTTTAGTTAATCTGCATGTTTAAAGACCCCATGATTTACTTATATTAATCGTATGTGAGCAATGTAGATCCAGGAGTAGGAAAAGCTTACCCCGGTAAACCGGCGGTCTATACCAGTTTACCGAGGTATTATTTAGAAAACCTAAAATTAGGATTCAGTACAGCTACGTTGATCGACAGGTTTAATTAATAGTAGGTTAGATCTGGACAATCTGCTTATTGTAATCGTAAAACTAGCATGAAATGTGAATAGTGAAGTGTTAGTTTGGACATAGTCTAGAATGGACCCTAGGAACGTGCTGATCAGTATCGACAGCTGTCTAGGTGGGTTAGCGGTATGAGTTAGCACTCGATATCGGTAATTCTAGTTCTTTGTGCGTATGGGCTATTACGGACCAATTAAGGAGGGTAGCTTGCATATAGATTGTCGACTACCATTGTCGGAGTAGATAGGGTTAGGAGTTGCACCCGTAGCTGATGATAATTAAATCAAACGCTCGCTCAATTAATTTAAGGAAATTATGTGGGGAAGAAAACGTAACGATTAACTAATCCAAGTTAGTAGATCGGTGAGAAGAGGGGGAGAAATACCATGTATTCTTAATGTCTATTGATGGTACATGACCGCCTTTATGTTGCTTCTTAATTAGGTTAGAATCATTTATAGTTAAAGTTGCATTGTCTCTGTGGTATCGACCTTGACTCGCATTTACTATACTACGATGTACCTAGTATTCTTGCTAGTAATATCGACGTTAGTGACTTACACGCGATCAAATTCATGACAAAGTTATACATGAAAGTCGAAAACATTAAAGAAGGCCAGAAGGCATTACAAAAACAATGTTATTACATATAAAAAATGGCGAGCACAAGGGTTAATGAAATTACAGATTAAATTTTTTTAGAAATAATTCAAAGAGCGAGGCTGGCACACTGATATTCAGTTGAAGAATTGGGCTGAGTAGTAGGCAGATTGGTCGAAGCAATCATCTCATCCATCACTTGAGCGAACTCATCCGTCTGCGCAGGAAGCACCACATGAGAATTGGAACCGCCAACGATCGGCACCACAACAAGGCATACTGGGAAACTAAGAGTCCCTCGCCTCTAGTTGTGCCTCTACTAAAGACGCAAGGTTAACTGGCTCAACCATCGGCGGAACCCACACTTTAGCACCAGTAGGCTGCTTCTTCGCAAAATACCCCATCTTTGCCTCAGTATAAGGAACCCACGCATGAAAAGCCCGTAGAGTCAGGTCAAACAACTTCAGAGTAGCCCATCGCAAAATTTGCTCTAAGGAAGGAACATGGTCACCCTGGTCCCTCAGCATGCACCTCGTTGCATGATAAAAGCCTTGATCAAAATGCATTTGAGCAGCCGTGGACACTGCATCTTTGCATTCTTGGGACTTTTTGAAATCCGCGACAACCTACTCATTCGCCCGAGATAGCATATTTGGCATCTGCTCCTTCATTTCCGCCGATTTTCGAGCCACCCCGGAAGCATGTTCAGGTTTCTTATTAACAGCAGCTCGAGCTTTCTCCACATCGCCTTTTATTTGAGAAATCACATTGTTGAATTCTCTGGTTTTCTGCTCAGCGATGGATTTGATGCAACAGAGTTCCGTCTCGGCCGTGATTCTGGCCAGTTTATCCACATGCTCAACCTTGTCAGCTCAGTTTTCAGCAATGGCTATTCTACTTTAGGCTTCCTTTAGATCGCTCAAGGTCTTTTTCGCCCTCTTCTCTGACTCGGCCAAATCACTTTCCCATTTGAGGAGGTCCCTTGCGCACTGCTTGGCAACAGTCATCATATAAAGATAAAGAGGAAAAGATACAAGTTACATTGGGTCTCTTTGGCACAGATTATATTACCATATCAAGTTGACAAAAATCAATGACAGTAATAACAAGTTTACCTGGCTAGCGAGGAGGCCGGTCAAACCAACAATATTAGTAGGTTTCTCAATTAAGTAATCTAGTTGGTCGGACATGACAACCCACTCCGAGATTCCTTCACCAACTGCTAACTTCGGCCGAGCCCAGTGCATGTACCTCAGCCGGGGTACCTCCTTGATCGACTTCTTGGTTAGGATGCCCTCATTACGGGTTTTTGGGCAACAAAAGCCGTATCTTAACCAGATCGGCCCCTCCCCCAGGGGCAGGAAGGAAAAAAGAGCCACCTTTGAACGGGAATAGTGGGACCCGCTCTAAGAAACTCATTTTCCTTCTCGTTGCGAGCTTCCTCCAGAGCCAGACTCTCCAGATCGATCAGTGGCTATTTTCTAAGAGGTTGTCGGGTTCGCAGCACTTGAAGTTCCTGTCGCGGCGGCAGATGAGCTCACATCACCCACGGACTTTTGATTCTTCCTACTAGAGTTCCCAGATCGACCCCCTTTTCAGGTCTGTCCTTCGAAACTGCAACATTGGTAGCCCGAACAATACTGGGGCCGACCTCTGAGCTTGGACACTCGTGTTGGACCTATCTCTCTTTTGTCCAACGGTCTGCACTGTCTCTTCAAAGATACTCATCGCCCTCTACGCCACACTGCAGGAGCAGGGCGAGTTTGAACCACGGGCAGAGGATCCCGCCTCTAGGAGAGCTTTCTCTTCTCTTGCAGGCCGAGCTAACATACGCATCTCAGACAGCTTCTCGGTGGCATCCATATTTTCTACATCAAGAAAAGGAGCTCGCATAAAACAAAAAAGCAAAAAGTAAAACAACTCGTCGTCTTCATAGGAATCTGGAAAAGACTATGAACGCTCTAAGACAACTAAGCATCACAGCCACTATGTTCATCGCCAAAACATAGAGAATCATGCATATGCAGACATTCATAGCAAACAAAGCATGTTTGGGAATGAAATCGAAGCATAACACAAGGGCTTAACCTTATCAGCTTCGGAAAATAAGATCGGAGCTTGAAGGCTACTTCACAATCTATCCTGAGAGTCTTTCTGCTTGCCGGAATCCACCAACGGTTTCCGGTTTTCTCTGTCTGGGATACTCGAAGTCATGAAAGTATTTTAGCAATGGAGTCTCCCACTTTATTAGAGGCCCAAACCGGGAAATATGATGTTCTTCAAAATTCAAAATCATTAATTATGCGTCCTTTCGATATCCGGAGTCATAATTACTACCAATATCGGGTGGCGTGACCCAATCAGAGGACACGGCTTGTCAGGATGCAATGGCTACATCAGACTCTAACACTTACGTCAGGCCTCGACATCAAGGCACGCTCTTTAGCCCGCCCCGGCACCACACCAAAATAGATCACTTACGATCATGGCCAACGAATAAGTCCGGTCGCTTCGGCGCGGCATCACATTGGAACTCGCCCTCGTGCGAATCTTCTATAAGTCTGGTCGCTTCGGCACATAATCATATTGGAACTCGCCCTCACGCGAATCTACTATAAGTCCGGTCGCTTTGGCACAACATCATATTAGAACTCACCCTCGTGCAAATCTTATTCAAGCCTGATCGCTATGTGCACGACACATGCGGACACGCCCTCAAGCGTAAAGCATTCAAGCTCGGTCACTATATGCACGGCACCATGTGCACATGCCCTTGAGCATAAACCATTCAAGCTCGGTTGCTATAGGCATGGCACCATACGGACACGCCCTTGAGCGTAAAGCATTCAAGCCCGGTCGATATATGCACGGCACCATGCGGACACGCCCTCGAGCGTAAAGCACTCAACCTAGTCTCTATATGCATGGAACCATGCGGACATGCCCTCGAGTGTAAAGCACTCAAGCCCGGTCGCTATATGCACAGCACCATACGGACATGCCCTCGAGCGAAAAGCATTCAAGCCCGGTCGCTATATGCGTGCACCATGCGGACACGCCCTCGTGCGTATCTCATATAAGTCCGGTCCCATTGGCACGGCATCATACTGGAACCTCGCCCTCGTGTGTATATCATACAAGTCCGGCCGCTTCGGCATGACATCATACTAAAAATCACCTTCGTGCGAATCTCATGTAAGCCCGGTCTCTTTGGCACGACTTCATATGGGAACGTGCTTTTCAACATAACGCATCTAAGTTAAGCTCTCCACAACAACCATCATGGCACATAGTGAATCAATAAGAACTTACTCCATGATGTATTCATGAGTGCACCACGAATAAATCATAAAATATGGGGCCATAGATACGCCAAGCCTGGAAAAGATCCCGCAGATCCGGACCTGGCTCACACATAAACCTAGTAACGGATAAGGCCCTCGGCCCATACGGTTCGCCCTTCACATTCCAAACCAAGCCGAGTAAAATCCAGCCCGCCTTGCTTCTCTATGATCTCCTCCATTGGCCAAGGCAACGGGCGTTGATCCACCAGGCATCCAGCTCGACACAAAGGCACTGGGGGCCGACCTGCTCGCCCACCAGCCTGTAGTTCATCAGCTCAAACCAAGCCAACTTGACTAGGCAACAGTCCACAATGGTAGGGGCAAAAAAAGAGCCCGCAGCATTCATGATACAAGCTCGTCTCAGTCGCAGCTCATCCTAGTAGCTCGCCCGACATCATGCGTACTTATTTTCCTACCTTGTAACCGCCGAATATAGTCCTTATAAATAGTGGCATCACCCTCCCTTCAGAACTACGTTATTTGGCTTGATCCCCTACAATTCAAGGGTACGTAGGCAGTCACTCCAAGCAGCCATAATCCGCACATAACACCCCCCATTTTACTTGTATTGTTCTTGAGCACCACCGTGTAATCCGCCAGACAAATCATTAATTTAATCTAGATATCCATAGCTTAATTCAACAAAACAAGTTTGTGATAATTCCGACATTATTAGATACATTCAAATGATGCTGATTTTTCTTTCAACAATGTCATTTTGTCGAAGTGTACTTACATATGATGTCTGATGAATAATGTCACATTGTTCATAAAAAGGACTTTGTACGAAATTCAGCACAATTATCAGGTCTCATAACTTCTATAATTTTATAGAACTAAGTAGAAACAAACCCCTAATAATGGGTTTAAGAAGCTTCAAACATCTGTTTAATGAGAAAAACCTAAGTAAATCTAGAATAATCATTAACAACAATTAGAAAATACTATTGACTATTCATGGTGGGATACCTTAAAAGGTCCCGAATATCCACATGCAAAAGATCAAATACATAATTAACAACATTATTTCTCAATGGAAAAGCTTTTTCCTTATTTTTTCCATAAGACACACAAAACACAAGTCATGTTCACAAAATTTTACATCTAATGCGTTGGACCTAATGACTTGTAATCTTTTATCTGGTAGATACCTAATCTATAATGCCAAAAAAAAAGTTTTGCAATACAGTATCATATAGACATCTACTCTCTACTAACTTACAAACAAATTTGGAAATTGTTGTGTTAGTAACAGATTTCTAAATCATAATGTAAAGGCCTCTATGCATCTCAGCTGAACAAATCATTGTTTTCTTCTTGGTGTCCTGTAAAACACACTTGTTAGCAGTGAAAATAGTTGCACAATTTGAAAGCTTTGTTAATGCAGGTAAAGATAGCAAATTAATTTTAACCAGAAATGTACATGACATTATGCACAGTCAGATAGGGTTGTCACAACTTGCCCAGTGTGAATCACATGTACATTGCTTCCATTAGGTAATCCTACTTTCATGTTAACTACATGTTTAAGATTACTTAATCTAGAGAAAGAACACACAATGTGTTATGTGGCTTCAGAGTCCAAGATCCATTGTGTATGTTTTACTAAACTAGTGTCACCTGATCCTTGAGCGGATGAGAAATAAGTGTTTAGTGCATGGATTTGGTTATTGCATGCCTGGATGAATCAGATTTCAGATGAATCAACAATCTCTCAAATTGTTGTGAAGTGACACCTTGAAGTCCAGAAACTTAGCCTGTCTGATCCTCCTCACCAGCAGACTGATCAAAATATGTCTGATCTACCATTTGTCTCTGCTATTAGACTTGAAGCCATGTGGATAGCAATATTTCTTATAACAATTATCTTCAGTATGGCCATAAAATCCAAAAAAAGTACACTAACATTTCTAATTGTTCTTAGTCTTGGAACTATTCATAGGCAAATTCCTTGATTGTTCTACTATGCTGAACTGACTAGACCTAGCCCTATATTGATCAGCTCTATCATTCATGTCTTGTCGAGTCTTCTGGGTCATCCAGATTGTAGAATCTTGATTCATTGCCTAGTTAGAAGAATAAGTTTTATGTCGCTCAAATTCGATAGCCATTGCAAATGCATATTGAATCCCTGGAAACAATCAGCATGGCTTGAGAGACAACATTGGCTCAAATTCCCCCCTCGGACTTTTTAGAACATCGTCAATGTTCTGATTCCATGTGATCCAACAAAGTATTCATGGCATCACAATGACATAGGAGTTCACAAGTGCATAGAGGAGTTGGCCTTATAGTCATGACTTCTTCCCAAAGAATCACTAGTTGTGTAAAGTACTGAGTCACAGAATCAGCTCCCTATTTTAACGAATCCATTTCTTCAAAAAGATCAAGTAGCCTGAAAGCATCAATACTTGAAGAACGATCGGTGAGATTCTTCCACACAGCTTGGGCACTCTTAATATACAGTGAACTCTAATGAATGTTCTGTTAGCTTCAGTAGTTTCTTTTTCACACGTGTTGGTTGTAATGAATGTTAGCCTTTATTTGTGTTTATTTATATATGTAGTTTGATAATAATGATGTTCTGGTAATCAATTGTTTTGGATGAGTCTCTGCATGTTTAATTACCTTTCTTCCGCTCTGTCGTTACACGTCAAAGGTCACCAATTTTTCGAGTTTTTTTTTAGTAGAGCTTCAATTACATTACATATAACACAATCTATTTATATAATCAATCTATACACAAACCTATAGCTTTCGACGCCAACAATTCTTTTTGTTTCCTCTCTAGCATTACGTTTATAAATGAAAACACTCAAAATCACAGAGTCCCTTCCACATGGTGAAGCAGAATTGAAATGCCGTTAATCCCAATGCCGGTATAGATTTCTCCTCCTCCGATCTCGTAACATGCCGGATTACTTCCGAGTAAAATCTGCAAAGGCAGCAACAACAACAACCGTCGTTGACGGATGCCGGACGGTGTGGCGTATGAGGCTAGAAACGGCTCTTCGTAAAGCCGTGGCATGTACAATAATTAGCTGCGCCACTCTCTTCGGTCCGGAGGTACTCAGACGACACATCACATTTCCGGCGTTTTCTTACGTAACCGCCATATTAATCATCAGTGAAGGTAATTTGGGTGAAACTATAAGAGGTTGCTGGCATGCATTTTGTGCCACTGTTCAAATAATACCGATTACTATGTTGAGCATCCAAATCATTGGGTTAAGACGATTTTACCCTTTCACGGCAGCCTTAGCGGTGGCGGTGATTTCATTTGTGGTGGCGCTTCCTGAATCAACGGCTTTGATGTCTAAGCGTATTGCTTTTGGACAGCTTGTGATTGTTTATGTGAATACTGTGATTCATCGTGAAGACTCATTGGGTAATTTCCATGGGAGTATGCATCCTCTTCATGTTGCAGCTAGTACAGCACTCGGAGCCATTTCTGCTCTCATTGCTATGTTGCTTCCCTACCCTCGACTGGCTTTTTTCCAGGTAATTAATTAATAATAAGTAATTTGATTTTTTTTTTTAAGGGAAAGTAATTTGAATTTAAGAAAGTAAGATTTTGTGTTCATAAATAATTACCGGAATTCAATAATAATAACGTCAATCTCTTTTTTTTTTTTTTTTTTTTTTTTTTTTTGTGAGTGGATCATCTAACCATTTTCAACATTGCTCTTAAAAAAATTGTTGAATAATAAATATGATTTGTCACCAAACAACATCTTAAATTTTCACTATAATTAGATAGGGTAATATTTTGAAATTCTGATTATAACTTTGAAATTGTTTTTACACCCTATTATGAACTTATTAGCAATTAATGAATCGTAAATAATGGTAAATATTATAAAAGTTTGTTACGACGACAATATTACTTTATTAAGCCAATTGTTATATAAAGAAATATGTGCGGTACATATTAAAAGATTTAACCAAAAAAAGTTTGTTGATGTAAAATGGAGATGTAGTATTTTTTATGTTCTTATCTTATATATCTTTTGAGGAATTTGATAGGTTAAAATTAAAAATCAATAGTTAGTTCTCAAAAAAATATAAATTACTTTTTAGAATTTCGACTCATCACTTGTTTAACTTTCTCCATAAATTTTTTCTTCAGTCCATTGGACTTGTTAGATTTTTCACAATTACATATCTATAACAGTAATAATAATAATAATAAATTATATAAATACGTGCATCACTGGTGGAAGCACACAGGTGTGCCCCTGGGGGCCAACGGGCCCACGTACCTCAAAATCGATAATTTAAGGGTCCGTTATTTTTTTACACAATAATATATATAGTTTGTATTTTTATATTGAGTTTCCAATAACTTATCAATCAACAATGTATATCAAACAAACGTTTGAGTCTGGTTATATGCAATTTTTTTTGTTTTTTTTAAAAATATGTTTTTTGTTTTTTAAAAAAAATAGTTAAAACTTTGACTTTCAAATTCCAAATAAATAATTGACAACTTCAATCCCAAAATATATTCAACAATTGGCAACTTCAATTCCAAACAAGACTTCAACCGTGATTTAAATCTATTCAAAATATATTCTGTACTGGACAAAAAAATTTGACGGATCAAACTCGATTTTTTTAGTTTTTTTTTAAAAAATAATTTCCCCCTCAACATTTCACATACCTCCGTCCTTGATTCCAAAATATATTATTGTTTGCTTTTTGTTTGTTTTTTTAAGAAATAGTTGACACTTTAACTTTCAAGTTCCAAATAAACAATTGACAACTTCAATCACAAAATATATTCATCCGTTCATGCAAATGTCTGTTTCCCTCTCCCTTTCCCGTTTTGTCGTCTCACGTCTCAACTCTCAAGCATTGAAAAAAATACTTTCAATAACAATCGATTTTATTTTAAAATATTTATAATGTTCTTATTTTATTTAGAAATTTTTTTTTTTTTGTTACTATTTTTGTTTATGGTTACTATTTTTTTAGAAAAGCCTTTTTTTTTTTTTTTTTCGCTTGCCCCGAGCCTTTAGACGGGGACGTGCCTGTAAGCACATGGAGAGCAGGGCAACATCCCCATGGTTGTTAAAAAAATATATTAAAGAAAACTTTTAATGTCTTTGGTTAATTTTCGAATTTGTTAGGGTGCTTTCATTGAATTTTTTTTTTCTCATGTATATATTTGAGATTGAATTATCGATCATAAACCAGATGATTTCTTATATGCCATAAAAGTTTGTTGGTCTAGTCAAATACAATTCACTCTCTCGTGTTTAAAAATGATAAGTTTACTTTACGCTAAGTTTATCACCATTATATCAACAAAAGTTAAATTAATTAGTATTAAAATAATCAGTGATGGACCCAAGAATTTATAAGGGGTCGTCTTGGTTTTTACTTTTCTAATTGATATACATATCTCCGGAAAAAAAAAACAATTCAAAAAAAATGTCATTAATCGTATATCTAGTTACGAATATGTAGTGTAGTAACTCTTGCGCTTTAAAACCATAATAAAGGAATTGAATTTGTTTTTGTGGTGTTTAACTTTTATGATTAGATTTAGATTGTATAAGTTAGAAAAAAAAAAAATCTGCAAATGTACTTCAAACGTACACCGGTTTTGTGATGTTTACTTTTTATGATTAAATTTATATTTATAAGGTAAGAAAAAATAAGTTTTGATTTAAAAGGTGTAAGGTAAAGAAGAAAAAAATAGATTTAGATGGTACAATGTATAAAAAGAAGCTAGAAGAATGTTCAAGGGTATAAAATGCAAAATAAAATGTTACTTCAAACGTGTCTCGAGCCCAAGACTATGAGATTACTAAATAAATAAATAAAATCCCTCAAAAAAATTTAAAAATAAAAATTTTTCTTCAAGGGTATAAAATGCAAAATAAAATGTTACTTCAAACGTGTCTCGAGCCCAAGACTATGAGATTACTCAGGGCCGGCCCTCGCTCAGTATTGTACTAAGCACTGCCTCCCGAATCGCCTTTTAATTGATTTTTTTTTTTTTAAACATACTTATTGTTAGATATTTTTTCATAAATAAATATTTTGGTTATCGTTTGCTACGAGTTGCCGTACGAATTAATGTTATCGCAACGAAACGGGGTTCGACCTGCCCGGTCAGGTCGCGGTGGGTCGAGGGGGCAGCGTCCCTTCGCAGGGGTCGAGGGGGCAGCGCCAACTCGTGGGGGTTCGGGGGCAACGCCCCCGAAACCTAAATCAATGCATGCATCAGTTCATGAAGGGATATGCATTTTCAGATACACGCATTTTCGAACTGATATGTACTTACCATTTTGTGTAAGGGTTGCATGCTTTCATCCGGTGCAAGGAGTACATCCAATCGTTTATGGGGTACTTGCAACCTATAAAAAACATAAGTATGAAGACGAAAATCCATAAATTTGACAACATCATTAGAAAAACTTTGAGTGTTCTCGGGTTTGATTCAAACAAGTCACTGTTTGAATCAAACACCCCCATTGTATCCTGAAAGAGATTTTCATTTGATCTCTTAGTGACAAATCGTGTTGGACAAAACATCTCTTAAAAGACAACGTTATTAACGTGCCTTGAGTTTCTAATTCTCTCGTCAAATCCTAAGTACTACATTTTTTCCAACACTTATCGCATTTTTAACATCCGTATATGCAAAAAATTAATAAAACTTGTTTGTATATATCTATTTTTTTGGGTCAAGTAAATTTTTTTTATTAGGGCCTTTATCAATTAGAATAAAAACAAATT
Organism: Gentiana straminea; assembly: GCA_036785695.1. Lineage (NCBI taxonomy): Eukaryota > Viridiplantae > Streptophyta > Magnoliopsida > Gentianales > Gentianaceae > Gentiana > Gentiana straminea. The sequence goes on along the minus strand of JAVUPR010000113.1, from coordinate 14,292,224 downwards.
TGGGCCTCTACCAAAAAAGAAAATTAACATATCTTTTTAGGTTGGATCGGATTAAATCTACACGATTTTTTTTTTTCTTTTAGCGAAACATGTACCGTTGGGCCTCCCGACAGAATTGGGCCTAAGACCCGGGTCTCGAAGGCCTTAGGGGAGGGCCGGCCCTGAGATTACTAAATAAATAAATAAAATCCCTCAAAAAAATTTAAAAATAAAATAATTCCACTAGGGCAATGTAAATACATATTAGAAACAAGAAGAATAAAATACATGTATAAATACGAATAGTAATACAATTATACAAAAATATTGTTCAAATTTTAGGATGGTCTTGAGACCACCCCTCATCCCTATTGGGTTCGTCCCCGAGTATAAGAAATAATTTCAAGTATAACATGTGTATAAAACTGTAGCAAATTCTAATAAATGCCTAGTCAATTAATATTTCAAAAACTTCAAACCTAGCTAAATGTCGCCAATAAGGCATTGACCCAGCGGTATGTGTTGTGGTTGTTAATCCGGAAGTCCGGGTTAGAATCCCAGGAGGGACAGTTGTTATAATTGAGGGTGTAAAGATGATCAACAATGCCTTGAATTCCTGCAAATGTAGAAGACTTGGAACCTCTCCGTTTCACGAATAGATCGATGTCCTTCTTAAATTATTCGACCCTTATACTTTGTCCCGGGTTTCACGAATATTTAAGTGAGATAAAACTGAGAGAACAACCTTTAAACTCTGGACAAAAGATTAAAGAGCACTTAGAAGTTTTAAGATATATAGAATGACTAACAAGGATGCTTACATTTATTGTTGTTTTTAACAATGTAAACTTGCTTATATATAGCACTTGGATCCGAAAAAAAAGCAAAGGAATGCGTCCCTTAAGTTATAGACACCAAATGAAAAGGTTCCATTTGGTTGTACCCACTTAAAATGGCCAAGAGACACCAATAATTCAGTTTTCGGGCCACAGGCGGGCGCCTATGAAGACAGGCGGGCGCCTGTGAAACACCAGAAAACTGAACAAGAAGCTGTCCGACTTTTTGCCTAAGCAGAACCCCACAGGCGGCCGCCTAAGCCCACAGGCTGGCGCCTATGACACTGATTTTCAAAAAACGAATTTCCGTTTGTTTTACGAACTCCACTTGTTCATTTTACATCTGTATACTCGTGAACACTTATATAAGCGTGCACTCCGCACCTCCGTACTTATATTATAGTGTCACGGGCATAACCATCCTTGTACTAAACCCCGATAACCTCAATGGCTTGTGATTATACTTAAATCACCAACAACAGTGTGTGTGCGTTAAAAGAAAAAACTAGCTAAATGTCAACTACAAAATCTAGGCAGAAATAAATTAAAAATATGAGTGATAGTTGCACAACAAAATACACATAATAAAATATACAACACATTTTTGCATCATTGAATATTACATTGAACCTAATGATTTGTATTAGCAAATTGTGTTGTATCATTTACTTGTGTATATTTTATTGTGGCGGAAACGTTTCTGTGTTTATAATAATCAAAGTAATCCTCCTGCAAACAGTTTCTTTACAATCGGCTATCCCACATAATATTAATCGTGGAGGTATTTAGGAGGAAAGGACATGGACAAGGGACAAGGGACAACAGACAACTTGCAAAATATGCTCAGATTATGACTGAAAATAAGGCAATAAATTAAAAAAAACAATTTGCAACTATCTAACCATTAATTTATCTACATTATGTTTGAATTGGTAAAATTTCCATATATATATATATATATTCTTGTTTGAAGAGTTGTTGAGAACCCTATGGTGTTTAGGCTTGAGAGACGCGGTCGTTTTCTGTCTTAATCTGATGCCAGGCCGACATGGGCGGGCGGATCTCCGGATATCTTGGAGTGTTACTGTATAATTATGAAATACTAGTTAGTTAATTCCACTCAAAAAAAAAAAATAATAATAATAAATATTTAGTTAATAGCAAGGGATACTACCAACCATATATATACTTTTGAATTAATGATTATGGTCTAAATCATCATGACTAATGAGTCATACATTATTATCATTTATACAAACAGATGTATGTATATATCGTTATTGATTATGATGGACGCGCAACGACTAATGATAATAGCATTTATACTAATTAATGTCAATTTCTTTTTAGTGGGTGAAAAACTAATGTCATTTTAGTGTACCATTTCTTCGGTGTGATACCAAAACAAACGTGTTGAATATACATTTAATGTCTACCAATTCATCAATGTAATAATAACAATGTTTTTTAAAGTGATATTGATAACACTTGTTGAGTGGTGTATAAATTTGGGTTCTCTGCGAACATTAGTTCTTACTTGCTGAACAAATAAAAGTTTCCGTAAATAATTAACAAAAAAAAAAAAAAAAAACAGAAATTTTACAATGGTCTAAAACCAAATCCTTCTTGGCATGTCCAATCAATAGGATTTAAAAGATTTCTGGTGGACCCCTATGTATAGTAACAAACAACCTATTATATATTTACAAACTGATAATTGGGTGGTTTAAAAATTTTGTCCATGATCACCATAAAATTACTGGAAAAAAAAATTACTAAAGTTAAACCACTTGCTTACTAACGAGCTGTCATTTCAATTACGTTAGCTAATTCACAAATTATAAAATAGTCGACCGGGGTTATTCAAATCACCCCGATAAATCTATCTGGAGCACTACATCTAATGTTAAAAAAATAGACAGTTACAGGAGCGCCCTTAAATCTCAAATGTAGGTTTACTGAAAGCCCATCTTGATAATTTAGAATCAATAGAATATGAGATATTATTATCGACACTTATTTGTAAAAATACTCATATATTTAATTTTGTCCTCTTCTAAAATATTATATTATTGAAGAAACACAGATCTTCGAGAACAACGAACAAACAATATATCTATATCTATATTTATATTTTTTTTAAGGAAAGAACTATAATTAAAGAATATCTATCTATATTTATATTATACTCATAATAAAAGAGTGATAAGGTATTTCTCCTAAAAAATGTTTCTTGCGTTCGGTGTTTCCCCCAAAAATTGTTTTATGCTTTCCCACTTTCCCCCATTTTTTTAATTATCATAAGATAAAAATTACAACATAAATAATTACAATTCTTATCCTTTTTTCTTCTTTACCTAAATAAACAATTCACTACGTTTTTTATAAACACTACATACTCATCCTTTTTATTTTATTAATTTATTATATTATATCAATTTATATTATCCCTTTTTATTTTTATCAATTCTTATCCTCTTTTTTACCGTACTACATAAACAATCACTACATAACTTTTTTATATATTATATTAATTTATTATATTATATTATATATCCTTTAATTTTATTTTACTTACTATATAAACAATTCTTATCTTTTTTATTATATTATATTATATATCCTTTATTTTTATTTAATCGTATATAAATTTCTTTTAAGAAAAAAAATATGTATTTTATCAAATTGTTTTTTTTTCGAAGGGAATAGCAAATTGTTTTAATATAGAAGACTTACACTCGGCCACAAGTCTGACATAGTGTGTCCTGGGCAATAGTATTTTATGAATACGCTATGGACCCCTTAATTGTGCAAAAAAAACTGACCAATTTTCACTTTTTTTCAAACTATTTTTAAAGACTTGAGCAATTCTAATCTAATGTATTAACACCACCATAAAACGTATTTTTTTTAGAAACAACACCACCATAAAACTGGTGTTCATTCATGAGGGTGCATTTGTATATGATTTCGTTTACATATATTCAACACATCTACTTGACAAAGGATGATAACATGGTATTTTTGCATAAACAACCATAAAGCACAATTACATGAACATCTACTTGATAGGCCACATCTACTTGATAGGCCACTTGGAAATTCAATATGAGAGAACTTAGTAGAAAAACTTTGTACAAACTTTAAGAATTCAAAGACTCAAATGGTTTATCATACTTTTGTCTAGATAACTATTATTTTAATCAAAATAAATAAATAATTAGTATTAACATTAAAATTAAATGATAATATTTCAAGTGCATTTTGAAATAAAATCGTAGTGAAACATCTTAAATTTATCAATATAACTATTATTTCAAGAAATTAACGAGTAATAAGTAACTACGCACATAGAAAACATGATGTCAATTAAAGAATTATTTCCTCTAAGTCCAGAATGCTGGTAATTTATCACAAACGAGAAGAAAAAAAATCTTAGTCAAATATCGAAAACTTAAGCAAAAAATCTTAAAGCATAAAACCTTTCTTCGAGGTCCGTTCATCTGTCCAATTAAAAAAGAATAAAAGTAAAAAAAAAATGTATTTTTCTTACTTCTATAATGAACAAAAATACACTAAAATGAAAACTATTTCGACCTACGGTCAAAATATATATTGACCTAAGCCAGTGGTAGATGCTTCAGTAGGGGTTCAACAAAGGGAAAAAGGTAAGTTAAACATTATTAATGGGGTGGATACTCTTAATTCTATCATTATTGACAACATTGTTGATGATGCTTTGAAAAGTCAAATTGTTGTGAATCTTGGTTCAACTAACGGGGACAGTTTATAAAGAAATGAGGAACATTATGTTGATGATTTGCGTGCTCAAACTGAAGTTTGAAAATCAACCTTAATAATAAGGGCTTTGTTTACTATTGTTGAAGAAGATGAACAATCTCACAAGGCCAAACAATTATCCTTACAGAAGTCATAATTTGTTGATGTTAAGGTGGATGATGAATCTTTGGCTGATGATTTCGTTCTTGACAAAGATTTGCATGATTATCAATAAATGACAGAGGAATTTGAGCTGAATGAATCTGTTTTGGACGATAGACATGTTTTTCAACGGTGTGTGGCGGTCACGCCAATGGAGAATAGTGGCTTCTAACACTCTCACTTTCATTTAGGGACAAAAGTAATGAAATCATTTGTTTGGACAAGGACAAGCAAGAAAATGTATGATGAAGATAAGGTCAGTGAAAGCATGTCAATTAATGAAGGCACGGATGACGATTACGGAGATGTTCCACATGGAACAAGAGCAAGGAGATCAAAGAGATAAAATGGATTCATGTGGAGCCAAAAATACTCACTTCGTAATAGATTTTAAGAGTTTAATCTAGAGTCATTCGATAAGAAGATTTGTTTTATAATTTGACTAAGCACTTAAATAATGCGCTTTTCGATCTCAGTAGATTTTTCCTATTGGGTCTTGCTACTAAGATGTTTTAATGAGACGTGATTTGGTGTTGAAATGACATCGACATCATTATCAAGGCGGGTAGGATCACATTTTGTGCATTCTTTTTAGGTTTAATCAATAAAAATTAAAAAAATTCCTACAACCGCGTTTTGCACTTTCCTTTTTTTTTTTTTTTGGCATTCTACTTTAATGATGTTGAATTACCATCTATCAATCACATAATATCTTTTACATAATAAGAGTGTGTATGGTGAAAGGGGTAGAAATATGTGGTATTAATGAATTATGTTGAATAGGAGTGTGTATGGTGAAAGGGGTAGAAAATGAATTATGTTGAATAGGAGTGTGTATGGTGAAAGTGGTAGAAATATGTGGTATCAATGAATTATGTCCAAAAGATACACCATAAACTTTTAATAATACATGAAGTTTACATGATTTGCAATTAAGAACGCTTATCATAACTAATATAATGATAAATACAAAACGAATCATAATATGATTCGTTTCCAAACATGACCATAAGAATTCAATCAAACATAGTCATTTTTGTAACAATGAGCATTATTCAACATAATTTATTTATCAATTACACATATACTTAAACATGTGTTAATATTAATTTTTGTTTGAAATATATAAATTTAAACAAAACACGTGCGAAAACACGTGCATTTCGCCGTATGTATGTATGTATGTATGTATGTATATATATATATATATATATATATATATATATATATATATATATATTATTTTTATTAAATGCTAAAAATCTTGTCTACTGCATTTCCTAAGGCTGAGCTTGGTTGGGTTGGGTTTTTACATAATATGAGTAAGGTTGGTTCAAGAAAATACTAACCCAAACAAAACCAAACGAATATAAAACTCAATGGGTTGGTTCGGGTTGGTTTTGGGTTGGTTTCGGGTTGGGTTTAAGGTTTTCATCCATAAAACATGTATCGTATATGCTATAAAATCCACACACATGTATATATCAAAATTCGTGTTCCATATCATATGTTCATAACTATAATCGTTAAAGAAAACACTTTTTTAAGGAAAAAAATGTTAAAATTTTATAATTAAGAGTCCAACAAATATAACAAACCAACAAAATATAGAGATAATAATTAAAGACCAATAGTCATACATAAAAAAATACATAAACGGATTCTGTTTTCCTACGAAAGATCAAAGAATCGTAGACGGAAATCGAAAATGAAGTGATAGCATCATTTTGATAACACCCTTTTACTTTGGACAGAATATATATATATACACATATATATATCGATCGGTATATATATATATATATATATATATATATATATATATATATATATATATATATATATATATCGGGTTGGGTTGTCAACCGACCGAAAAAAAAAAAAAAAACAAAAACAAAAACACCAAACCAACCCAAAATGTTTTCAGCTTGGGTCAAAACCCAACCCGAAAATTTTGGGTTTCAATTCGTTTGGGTTTTCGGATTGGTTCGGTTTGGATTTTGGGTTGGATTGGGTTCACTGGGTTTCCTACTCAGCCCTAGCATTTCCTTTCAAAACTCAGGCCTCTAGTATTAGAATGTTGAATACAACATTTAGGTCATCAACAGTGGAAGGTCCATCAAAAGGTTTAAAACTTTTACACAAAGGTGTTTTTTTAATTTTTTTTTTTTTTATTATTATTATTATGAATAGCGGGAAAAGGTTTGTGTAGCGGGTATATGTTATCAAGCTTTTAAAATGTTTATGTACATATATACTGGAGAAATGATATATATATATATATATATGATGGGATGACATTGTGATAAAACTTGACCATTATAGATGCCTTTAGAACTCATTGTGTTTACTCTTACACGTGAAGCCGTGTCCAGCTCTAGGTAATCAGATGGATCTAGGACGCCCAAGGAGTGTGAAATATGTTTGGAAAAACAAAAGTGCAAGATAAAAAAGATGTTAACAGAGTCGAGATTGTCTTGAGATCGAAATACCCTTGGATATTCAAGTCTGTTATTTGATTAATAACAAGCATAAAAGAGTAGCCAATTAGATAACCGATCAAGTGTCGATCGGCTTTTGAATGATAAAACGTGGAGTACCTGGAAATACTACTAAAACTTAAATGTTAAAAATGCAATGTTGCATGATGGTTATAACGAAGATAAAGCAGTTGCGATCACACGATCATGTCTGCAAATCCTACAAAGTCGAGGATGTGAAGCAAAGCTGCTTATTGGCCATGCACGATATTGCGGTTGTTGCTCAGCTAGTTCCACGGCACTAACCAAGCTTTACTTTCGTTCCTAGTTTCAATAATGAACTAGAGTTGTTTCACTAAAAAGAAAACGACAACCCACCAAACAATTTGACCCGGCATCGATCCAGCCCACATTGATCTACTAGTTTCTCTAAGTCTGGTAGATGACTTATACTTACACTTTCTTCAACCATTCATCTTCCTTTGGATATGAATTAGAACCAAAATATCATAGTTTAAGAGTTCATAGATGGCTGACCCATCTTCCGGCATTTGAACATGCCTTCACTTCAGGTAAATGAACAAAACCGAAAATCCTATTTTATCTGATCTGACATGATATTTGATATAAATATAGCATCGTTACCAAATTATATATAAGAATAAAAAACGAAAGCCAAAACTCATTCGAACCGACCTGCTGATATGTCGTCTAAATTTATATACAACTTCAACTTGCGTGCAGCATATAGATATGGTGTAATATGTGCTTATGAATCCACTCACTGGTGACAGGTGAGAAAACTTTCGAGATTATACGTAGAAAACACAGTGGAGAGAACAGATCTTTACCTTCAGGCTTTAACCACTGATGACCCAGCTGCAGCCGCAGAGTTCATCGCCAGGTCCAAGCCATTGGACCAAGTAGGCAAGAAGCTTCTACATAGTATCAGCCTGGTTCAGGTGAGTCCACTTAACTACTTTAATCCTGAAAACCAGTACATTTGCATAAATATGCACCAAACTTGAACACCAATTCCTATCTAAGCATTTTTTATTTTCTTTTTGGCAGGACGACATTGTTTGGGAGAGACCGTGGTTGAGACGGTCGAGGCATGGTTTTATACGTCCCGAAAGAAGACTACGATCTCTTGAAATACCAATGAGAGGAATGAAAATTGCACTGAATGGAAATAATCTTTGTTTGCCTGCTGGACCAGCTAGTGAAGAAATGGTTAATCTTCTGATTGGTGTTTCAACATTTCTTAAACTTAAAGCTGAACAAGCTAGATGCTTTCTATCTTTCAATTCAACTACGGTTCCAGATTTGAAAACAGATTCGATAAGCAAGATAAGTTTGCCTTATGCGACAATCCTTGCAGTTTATCAGGATTTATCAGCAGGTTTCTTCTTGTCTTGTGTTCAACAGTTCATCGATGATTCTGAGCCGAAAAAAGTTGGAGATGAATCTGTTGAAAACAGAAAACAACAAATAGACCAGCAAAAACTTGGGTGCTCAAGTTGGGTTTTCCAGCTCAGAAAGAAAAGATGGAGGTTTGCAATCAAATGCTCTCTTTCGTTGTTTTTGGCTATACTAATTGGTTTGCTATTCAACAAAGGGCAAGGTTACTGGTCAGGCCTTACGATTGCCATCAGTTTCGTTGAAGGAAGACAAACAGTTTTTGCAGAGGCAAATGCTCGTGCCCAAGGAACAGCGATTGGCTCTGTCTATGGGGTCCTAATGTGCTTCATTTTCAAAAAGTTGCACAAATTCAGGTTTTTAGGACTTTTCCCTTGGATCATTATCACCAGCTTCCTAATGCATAGTCGGATGTACGGCCATGCAGGTGGAACTACAGCAGTAATTGGAGCCCTTTTAATCCTAGGTAGAAACAACTATGTAATGATTCCAGACGAATTCGCCATTGTTCGACTCACAGAAGCTATCATTGGGTTATGTTGTTTTCTCCTTGTTGAGCTCCTTTTTCAACCAACCAGAGCATCCACTATGGCCAAGAAGCAGCTCTATCTAAGCATATCAACGCTTCAAGTCTGCATACAACATGTAATTCTCGCTTGTACGCGTGAAACCCAATCATTGGCTAATTTACAAGCTTTAAGAGAAAAAACAAGAGTTCTTAACTCACAGATCCAAGATCTAGAGAACTTCATGCAAGAAGCTAAAAGAGAACCCAATTTCTCATTCTTGGCGTTCCCAAGTTCCAAGTATAAGAAGCTACAACAATCACTGTCAGGCATGGCAGATGTTCTGGGCTGTATGTCTTATAGTCTAGAATACTTGTTACAAGTATCACATGATCAAACTGATCCAATGAAAGAGATTAAGGAACACATGCATATCGACTTGGAGCTTTGCAAGGAAACCTTACACGCATCATTGAAATGCTTAGAGACAGTGTCCCATGAATTATTACATGAGAAAACATGCCAAGATGAAGAGAAGGGGAATATGTTTCCAAGCGAAATGCCCGGCACATGGAACATGGAAACAATAAACAGTGGAAGTTTTCGAGAATCAAAGCAGGCTCAAGATATTCTCAACAGTGTAGAGGATGAGGGTGAGCTTAAAGGAAAAATGCTTGTTTCCTTGTCAGCATTGGGGTTCAGTGCAAGCTACATGGAAGAAGAAGTAAAAGGAATTAAGAATGTAGCAAGAGAACTGATTCAGTGGGAGTATCCGTCAAGCCAAGTATAATTTTTTTCGTATATCCTTACCAACTAGACAATAAAATCAATCTTTTTTGAATCCGACCAAACACAGAACTGAAAAACTTACCCACGTCACAATCCAACTGGTCTAAAAAATGAGTTCAAATTTAAAAGAAAGTTCCAAATATAATTCATAACACTTAGGTACTAGGTGCATCATAAGGTTAACAGGAAGCAGTTGCTAACAGATAAAGGCTGCTTGATGCACAGACGAACCATGTACGGAGCGTCCTTAGAATTGGTCAAGTCAAGCCATTATGTCTATTGTATGAAGAAAAAGAAGAAATGATTCATATTCTAAACAAGCAAAAGGCCCATTGGGGCCTCACTTCAGTCGGGTCTCTACTTACTCCGGTTTTAGCTGAATTTGACCTGCTCAAACTCTTATTACTAGGAATAAGTCAGATCAGACTAGCAAACGAAAAACCGGCTGGCCTGACCTGGTTTTCAAAGCAATTCCATAAAGATGATCACCTAATTCTCACAAAACTCTCAAATAATACTTATAAAAATGCACATTGACTAGAGCCTTACCTACATGCCCGGTAAACATACATTGAGAAACTCATCATAAGGCCATATATGTAGAGAGTTCGAATTCTTTTTTTCAATTTCCAAAGTTGCAAGGGCATATCAATTGAACAACGAAGAGAGTAACGGGAGATGTTTTGTGGGCGCACCCACGACCTAGACATAGTAAATCATAGTGGTAGAAATTTCACCTTCTGACCTTCAATAAATTGGGCAGCAAGATATCCCATGAGCACAAGCTAAAACTACAGACTCAAAGGTCACAGTAGTATCAGATGTGCCTTTGGTCATAAAGAACAAAGAAAAGCCTCAATTACCATTGACAATATGAAACTAAATGCTCACCATTTAACACCAGCCACCAATAAAGAATTTTATTCTACAAATTTAAAATCAAACTCCATTATCATGAGAAGCAATCCATTCATAAGTATCATAACAAAAAGTCTCACAGCATTATCGGGATCAAGACAGGTATGAAAATAAAGACTTAGTTGCCTTCATATTTTGGATCCGCCACCACATAATGGTAAGCAATGACCAGCACAAATATAAAGATTCCAAGAAAATTAGCGAAGAAGCCAAGGTCCTGATCGTCGAACATCTGGTTAAAAAGTATATACAAAAACATGTAAGTTCCTACAATATTTTGAGCATTAAAACTTGTTACTTTTACGGGAAACGACCTCAATACGAAACATGAAACAATAGAGTAAACTTGTGGATGTTGAACGAGTGAAAATCATTAACAGCTGCAACAAAAACATGCAACAAGAATGAAAGAGAGACGACCGGGTTTGGTACATGTTAACTTTAAGAGTCCAAATCAAGTGGCATGCTTTGACAAATGAGTTCAGTCTTAAAAAAAATAGGTCTCAGGCAGCATGCTAACTATGTTTAGGCTGCACCACACCTAAGACATCCCTACTTTTCACACCCATTAATGATGTATAAATCCCAATACGAAACTAATCACCAGAACGGCGCTATCATTTCTTTCGCAAAGTCCCCATCTCACAACTCAATCTTCACCCCATCAAAACAAAATGCATTTGAAGGCCAACCAAAATCAATCTTTCACCATAAAGATATCAAGTAAAATATTAGAATTGACTATAACTCAGTAATCAAGTCAAATATACGGTGCCACCGAGAACTCAAGTTAATTACAGCGCAAAGCAACAAATAATACAACTAGAGGAGCAACGTATTACAATTCTAAGTCAAATAAAAATAACATGAAAGACTGGACAGATAAAACTGTAATTCCACAAAAAAAATGGAGAAAAACACGGGCAATCGTTAGATCGAATAGGATTTCAAAAGGCCAGGAAGAAATGTAATAAATCGTAAAAGAAATGAAACAAGTACGAGTCTTAATCAGAGCATCTTACAGTGGTACGCTGGAAAGAATGTCGATACGAGGTTAAAACAGCTGGTTTTCCCACAAGTCACAAGTCCCAAGTCCCAAACCTAAAAGCCGGCCGAATGTATGAAGAAGCAGATTGAGTTTAATACGGGGTGCCGTGGGTGGACTGAACCACACGACGTCGTATGCTACTTTAAAGAATAGAAAAAAGAACGCAATTGACGACATATACACAGAAATGATTAATAAAAAAAAATGTTATGAACCACCACAAAACAAGTTCCGGTAGCGTTTGACTACCATAGTCACTCTAAGGCTGCGGAATCTTAGCTAGCGATTAGCAGTCGCTATCTAGGCGGAGGTGTTAGTCACATTTTCGGGTTCCTCTCACCGTTTGACTGCGGCGGTCAACGGTGGCGGATCTTCGTTTGCTCACCTTCGCTGTAGTTCTTGTTGTTATTGCCTGTTCCAATGCTTACCAAATTGTTTGTTAGTTTGTATTGTTTAGTATTTTATTTTGCCCCTCATGGGGCTTTCCTTTTGTCAAAACCGCTCCTTTGAGTCTTTGCTTTGACAGTCACTTGGTTGTTTTTTAGTGTTTTATTGTCTTTGTGTCCTGGTTTGTAAAGTCCGTTTTGCTTTGGTCTTGTCTGTCTTGTTCCGGCTTTGTCAGTACTTTTCACCGCTATTATCCGGCTATTAACAAAAGCTTTCGTTATTTTGGGGAAAAAATGTTTCACTCCAAAATAAGTTTATGAGAAAGACACGATTTATACTCTTGTGATAAGAGGAGAAGAATGTCATTTTATATTCGTCTATAAATGGTTGCACAAATTAGCCTACTTATATAATTTCATCTACTTGCTTTCAGCCGATGGTCATTTGTCTGCTTCATTGGAAGCTGCTTAGTCGTGTCAGTGTCGGTGCCATCAACCCGTTTAATCAGCAGTTGTTGTAACGCCCCCAGACCCCGGGCCTGGTAGCGCTAAATGAGTAGTAGAATGCACATCATATAAGTGTGAGACATAAATGTCTTGTCAACCCGGGTTAGCCTTTTTAGATCAAGCGATGATGGCGGTCTAAACAGTTGACCAGATCATTTATGACTCATGTAGCGCTATCAGGCCCAGGGTTTAGGGCGTTACAGAATAGTATCAAAGCCGACTATCAGACGGATCTAAGTGCCACATGCCACCTCTAGATGAACCTAAGTGCCACAGGCCACCTTTAGAGTCCTCTGGTATAGACGAACTAGGTGATGAGAGTCAATTCGACTCTGTTTTTCTACTACTTTTGTATCCCGTAATGACTCGTTTTGTACAATTCCGGGAGATTTTGGCTAGGTTTTGATGCTTTATACTCCATTTTGCTTTTCCCGAGTTCCGGATGTATAATCCGGAAATCTCGATCATTTTTGGCGTTTTACTCTCATTCTCGGTTACCCTAATGTCCCGTAGGGGTTACGTTTGGTGTGTGTTTTGATGTTTTTCAGGAACTAGGTGTTCGAGAATGCCCGGAAAACGTGTTACGGAGCTTCGGGATGCATGGAAGCTCATGAAGGAGCAAAAGTGTGCCAAGCGTGCGGCTGGCTTACAGGCGCACGCTTAGAGAAGGGAAAAGTGTCAATGTTTCAGTCCATGTTTCCTCATGTTACTAAGAAACCCTAGGCGCACGCCTAGAAAGGACTCTGCTGTTGGATATTTTTGGATTTGTTGTCAGGCGTGCGCCTGGCATTCCATAGGCGCACGCCTAGCAGCCTGTTTTGGCAAACACTATAAAAACTCAATTTTGAGTTTTGGATGGAGATATCACTTTTCACAGCATTTTTCTGGCGATTTTCTCTTCCAAGAACACCATAGATTAGGTTTTTAAGCTTCCTTAGTATAATCTTTTGTAATAAACTCTTGGATCATCTTGGATTGCATAGCTATATATTCAGTTTTCTCTCTTCTCAGATTTTTATTGGTTTTCAGCTTGTGTAGGTATTTCTAATCTTTATCTTTCGTTGTTTGTTCTTGTTGTATGATGAAATATTGTATTTTAATAGTTAATATGAGTAGCTAATCACCTTATAGCCGAGTTATGTGATAATCATCGAAACTGGATCCTAGCTTGTTCAAATGTTATTCTTGATGTTTGATTTGATCATTCTTGATGTGATTGTAGTCCTAGAACTTATTCTTAAATGAATTTTATTGAACTCGCGACTCGATAATCGTATATCACGCGTCTTCTTTATAGATGTATTTTGCGAGAGGATACGGGAAAAAGGGTTCTAAGATCATCCTATAAAATCGACTGAGTTGTTCAGATTCGGTTTCGTGTGTGAGGTTTTTATCGATTTGTCGAGCGTTTCATTGGCCGTAGACCGTGTTAGGTCAGTTAAATCCGGTCAATGGACTGTTGAACCTAACATAGGATGGTAGATTATCGAAATAATGTCTATTCTCGAAAATAGGAAACGACACCCTACGTATGGCATCAAGACGTTTAGGTAAATCAAGAATACTTCCGGACTTAGCTAGGGTTTGGTAAGTGGTTGATTGGACCATAGCTTGGCTATCACCTTTAATCATTTTAAGCTCTCGTTTGTAGTTAGTCTTTGCAAACATAGGAAGTTATAGTTTAATAACCTTATCAACAATCTTGTTGATCTAAACTAGATATGACACTAGCTTTGGTACTTAAATAAATTCCTTATGGGATTACGACCTTGCTCACTAGTTTTATACTACAACCGACTCGGTACTCTGCCGGTCAAAATTGGTATACTATAAAACGGCCATCGAGTTTTCTGGTGCCGTTGCCGGGGAATAGAGTTAATATCTTGTAAGTTGGTTAAATCTTCAGGATTAGGTCGTTGTTTCTTTTTAATTGTTTGTTGTTGTTTCATTGTTTGTGCAGTGTATGAACCGTAGTAGCAACGAGGAATTGGCTGAATATAATCCGGAAATCGAACTTTACTTCCGCCGACAATTGGCTTTGAGAAATAGGACGATTGATCGTCGTGCAGCTCAACAAGCCGAATCATCTAATCCGGAAGTTGAACCCTCAATGGCTACGAATACACCTGCAACCAGTAGTCAAGGATCTCCAACCGGGGGAGGAATACACGAGCATCATGTTCAGGAAGTTGAGTCGATCCATATAACAGTGTGGCAAATCGAGTCCTCCAGTTGAGGGAGGAATTGGACTTCGTACCTTCGGGAACCTATTCAAATCCTGAGACAAGAATAGAATCAGAGGGAACCTCCGCCTCAGAATGTGCAACAGCAACCTCAAGTTCAAGGGGCGAATTTGAATCCGAATGCTTTTGTCCAACAGCCCGCACCTCAGGTTGATCCGAACCAAATCATACGACAGTATCAACAAATGATGTTGCAAATGGCTTAGATGAACCCAATAGTGAATCAATACAATCCGATGGCTGCTCAGTATAACCCTATTCTTATGAATCCAATGATAGGGCAGTATCAGAATCCATATAAAAAACCTAACGTGCAAATACCACAACCGATACCAGTTCCGGTGCAACAAGCCGCTCAGAACTCACAGCCTTATCAGGCACCGGTATTCCGACCCCCGGTTATCCAAGGTATGGTGAGAGTCCCTGGCAGAACACTGAGGGATTATGCTACACCCGCTATTGGTGAGGGTCATGCTCCTATTCGTATCCCACTGATCTAGGCCAACAACATGGAAATCAAAGTCATGTTTGGAATTTGCTACAGGAGATCGCTCAGTTTTAAGGAAAACCCGAGGAGGATCCGAACAAGTTCTTAAATCACTTTATGCAAGTATGTAAGATGGTGAAGATTAACGGGGTTTCAGAGGAGGCGATTAGGTTGATATTGTTTCCACATGTCTTGAAGGAATATGCTGTCGAGTGGTACGAATCTTTGCCTCATGATTCATTACATACTTGGGATGAGGTAACGAGAACTTTTCTATCAAAATACTTCCCTCCGGGACGAACTTTGGACATGAGGGCAGACATCTCGACTTTTGAACAGTGGGCTTCTGAGGAGCTACACGAGTTGGGATAGGTACAAGGCAATGTTGAGGAAATGCCCGCAAAACGGTTTCGAAATTTAGAATCAAATGCACATATTTTACCGAGGTACGGATAAAGATTCCAGAAGAACATTGAATTCTGCGAGTGGAGGAGATCTTATGAGTTTAAAACCGGATGTTGCGTTAGCTACGATTGAAAGGATAGCCGAGAATAACCGACAATGAAATTCTATTAAACCAAAAGAGCGTCAAAAGGGGCGCAATTCTGAGAAAGAGGTAAAAGTCGGTGGCTATGATCAGTCGATGCAAGACGAGAACAACAATTTATCCAACAAAGTGATGATGTTGGAGAAACAATTACGTGAGGTGATTCTCGACCAACGAGCGGTGAATAAGTGTTCTTCTTGTGGGGGTATGCATAAAACTTCGGAATGCACCAACACGGATGCGACACCGAAGCAATTATTACCAAAGGCTCAAGTTAATCAAGTGAGTATGGGAGAAGCACCTATTCCACCGATATTGAGTCCGGAACAGTTAAGTCAAATATCCGCGGATCAAATGAATCAAGCTTTGGTGAACCAAATGGCCATGAATCAATGGGTGACACCACCGGTGGACCCGAATACGATGCCGGTTAACCCTATTTATGATGTGAACTATGTTCAGAATCAGAAATGGAGAGGGCAACCGAATCAATGGCAACCAAATCATAATTGGAACTGGAATCCGTATCAAGTCGGGCCTTCTAATCAACATTTTCAACATCAACAACAAGTCGGTCCTTCAAATCAAAGGCCGAACGCTTATCAACACCCAAACTCTCCGGGGAGAATAGATAATCAGAATCAACAACCACCGAAAACTCTTGAACAGATTGTGGAGCAATTGAGCAAGATAGTTTCTGACAACTATAAAGAGTTAAAAAAAATGGTCAGACTACAATGCAAGCGTCCATACGAAACATAGAGCATCAATAGACGCATAGAGACCTCATACCTCATACCTCTTAGTGCGAGACTGAGAAGCATATAGTTCCTTTAGGTGGACCATGATTGTGTAGGCGTCCATAGACTCATGTTGTTTTTGCAGTTCAGGTGTCATCGAAGCAAGCATGATACATGTAGCATCAGTCCTGTCAGAACAGTGCTTGTTATATTCTCGACGGCATCTGCAGCCGAACCCTCAGCGGGCTTATCCGGCAGGGCCTCGTCCAAGACATAGCCAATCTTCTCGTGCCTCAAAACGATTTTGAGGTTTCTTTCCCAATCGAGAAAATTAGTTTCGTCAAGCTTATTTTCGATGATAAAACGAAGGTTCAATTTGTTTGGCATTTTCTACAACAATAAATAAAGATAGAATAAGTAAAAGCTCAAGTATAAAAAAAACCCTAAATTTGCACTTAAAATTTTATAAGGTTTTTACGCCCACTAGCCAACTATTCCCAATTGTCTTTCAAGAAAATAATTTCTTTAGTGGGCAAGATCCCATCGAACTACCCCGACCCCTAGCTTTGGCTGATGGGCCGAAAATAATTAAACAGGTAGACAACGATTTGTCGATCATATCTTATACGACTCTTGTTGTTTGACCAGTCAACTCTTTGACAATTTTTCATCTTATAAAAATAGTCAAACCCTTGCCTCTTAAATCCAAACGACCCCGTTTTGGCAAGTGGCCGAGAGAATTCTTAGTCGAGTCATAACCCCAATATTCGTGAGATCTCTTTCGATCATATCTCGATAACGACGATATACCCGAGGTAGGTCAACCCCCGCTTTGGCTGGTGAGTTGGGTCCGAACAAGGGCTCTTCACCGTCGTTATAATATGGGGAGGCAATTTCAACTTGATTTTTGACGTGAGAATAATTTTTAAATTAATTCACTTAATTAATTTTGTTTAATTATGGCTCATCTACTATGTGCATATTACTACGATATCATATAAAGTAAAACATACACAACATTCCGCGCACAAAATAACCGGTATGATCATGGACTTTTCCTAAGTGCGGTTTCGAATACAAACTGACGAAACCGCGGGTCACAAACTAAGGGTGTCTGCAACCGCCAATAGGATCTTTATTGTTGTACGCCAATGGGTTCTTTATCTCTCTTTGGTCTTCATTTTCTTGCTCTATTCTTGTTACATAATAATCTATCTAATAAATAATTACACCCGCCGCACACGGGGGAAGCTAACGGGAATGAAATAAATGCAAAAATTAAACTAGGTCACGTTCTTCATAACGGCCTAGGGCAATTTTTCAAAAACCAACATAAAGAAAACATTCTCATCTATCCTATTGGTCGATTCCGTGATCAATCGGGGTCCATATAATCACATTATATCTACACATCTACATTATACAATTATATCTTATGAATAGATCAAATTTTAATTTTTAACTACTTATGCGTCTTATTTTATCACATCAAAAAATTAAATAAATTTTAATTAATTATATGAATTAATCGAAAATAAAATTAACATTTAATTTTAAATCGATTTTAATTTCAATTTTATTAAATTTGAACTATTCAAATTAAAATTAAAATTATAAAGACTCCAATTTGTTTCCTTTCTTTTTGGTTCTTAACCAAAAGGGATGCCTTTGGTTTCCTAAACCAAAAGACATATTCCAAAACCAAATTTGGTTTGGGCCTGGAACTTTCCAAAATCTAAATTTTGGAAGTGGCCTAGACCTAGGCCTTTTACAAATCAAATATTTGAAAAGGGCCTAGGTCTATTCCAAATCAAAATTTGGAAATGCCAAATAGTTTTGGTTTAGGCCTGGCCATTTTCCAAAATCAAAATTTTGGAAGTGGCCTAGGCCTAGGCCTTTTACAAATTAAATATTTGAAAAGGGCCTAGGCCTATTTCAAATCAAAATTTGGAAATGCCAATATTTTGGTTAATATGCCACTATGGTTTCCCAATGGCCCAAACTATTTGAACCATTGGTTGGCCATACGACACAACTAAACAGACGAAATATCTATGCACAATAAATATCACAAAACGAAAATGGTCGATCTCCCCGTTGGAAGAGGACAGCCGACGACGGCAGCCTTAAAGCCGCCGCCGCCGCCGCAGAGGAGGGGGCCGCCGCCAATCGGCCGAGCCCCCCAATCGTTTCCTTTTTTGTTTTAACTGTCTCGTGATTTAAAAATCTTGCATCTATCGATTAATTACTACGCAATTAAATTGTGCTTATTGCTTAAGCTCGAAGTCTGGCCCTGATACCACTGTTAGGAAATCATTAGTTTAACGCAGCGGAATTTAAAATTTGATTTCCTTTTTCTAGATCGTTCTTCGTTTAATGCAATAAACACGTTAAGTAGTTTGACGGTTATACGTACCTTGATGATCTATAAGATCGTCGCTTTGACCGCCAACGGAGAGTAGTACAGTGTGCGAGCCGTCCACGTCTCCGGCCTCTATCGCTAATCCACACGAACTCCTCGCCGGAATCCTCCTTGGATTGCTATTGAAAAACTCCGGTTGCTAGACCTGCCCTTTTCCTCTCTCTCCAACTCACTATAGGATGCTCTCTATTTTACACAAGAACTATGAGCTCTTGCAATTGTGATGTACAAAGGAGCTTGACACCCACCTCTTATTTATAGTGAGAGGGCCGCCCCATATGGTGTGGAGAAGAAGAAAACATTTTCCCAATAAAATAAGGAAAATCAATTAGATTGATTTATCTCTTTAATTATAATTAATTTTGCCAATATCTTATATTGAATATAATTATCTTATTACCATAAATCTATTTTTCCAAAATCAATTAATATCTTATATTAATATTATGGTAATCTTATTAATTAAAGTACACAATCCAAGTGTTATATTACGAGTATCTATAATACATAGTGAAGTCTTTATACCCTAAATGTGGTGCCCCAAATGCCAATTAATTGACTTCTGAAATATTCTTTAATTAATATAATTTATATATAATTAATATCTTGTATTTTATGTATTCATAATAAATAAATACCACCATATTAATTTACCACTATAACCTTTGTAGTCCAGAGATAAAATTTCTTTATTTGGTTATCAACTATAACCGCATTTTAATCCGACTCGATGTTCATATTTGTGTGACCCGATAGGCTTCCAAATATGTTGGCCGTAGACACAAAGTGCAAATTACTAAAATGCCCCTCATACCTAACTATCACGGGATAGCGTCTAGCAACACACCGTGACCCCCAATCATCGGAATAGTCAAAAGCAATGACTACTACCTTTCATGTAAAGCAGTTACCGTGTAACTTACAATCCTATCGCTGTAATAATATCCATACGATCGTATCTTGAGTGTCAATACATAACGATCGTATATTATAATCTGGATATCACGCTCTCTCGGTATAACACATTTACTCCCACTTTGCAAAGATTCTCGAGAGCTAGACATTCCTTATAAGAAGGCCATTTCGGATATTCGATCCCAATCATAGGATACGCGATTCCCGGATGACCAAACATGTATACTCCGCATGCTTCAATATCATACCCAATCACTACCGTATGATCGCCCCGTGGCTAGGGGAAATCTCAATAGTGTCAAAGCATGACAATCCGCACCGTGATGCCATAAAGACTCCGGTCAAAAGGATAATTACAAACCGCCACATAGTGTGACACTTAATGTAAGTGGGTCTGTCTAACGTACGCATTCTCTAATACACGTCCACGTACAGTCCAAGTGTCTTTACACTTCGATAGACGAGATCTATCCCTACATTCTTTTAGATAGAAGACATCCAATACTTGTTATGATTATACTATCAATGTCCCATTTGACAATACATAAGACTAGAGACATTTAAGTACCAATCTTGTTATAGTGATTAGAGATCTCATCAACCATAATCACTATCATGGTTTCTCTATCACAGTTTGATACTAGGGACGTTACTATATATGTACAACAAATAACATGAAGATAAACAATATATAATAACATAAGTGCTTTTATTAATCATAATAAAGTTATTACATGAACTAAATAGACTGTAAACGACCCGAACCGGTCGGATCCGGTCCAACCCGATTGGGTTTAGGACACCTTTCCAACATAGATCGCATTTACCGGATTCGCCAGCCTAAGATTTCTCTCAATACCGAGATCATCATCCTCAACCACTATTTCTTCAATCGACACTGATGTGGGGTCACACGTGCTTAAGATGATCGGGTACATAGAGAGGCTCGGGAAGCTGGGCCACAAATTGGAACGAGAATTAAGTATTGACTTGATTCTACAATCTCTACCCGATTCATTCTCGCAATTCATGATGAATTATCACATGAACAAGATAGATTGCTCCCCTGCGGAGTTATTGAACATGTTGAAAACTGCTGAGGGCACTGTGGGGAAGGGAAAGCAAGTGTTGCTGGTCACTTCTAGCAAGGGCAAGGCTAAAGCCCAGAAAAAGTCCAAGAAGGCGAAGGCTGCACCTAAGACAACGCCTAAAATAGCAAAAGACAAATCCAAGGATGCTTGCTTCCATTGCGGTGAGACCGGACATTGCAAAGGCTTCTTGAGTACCAATTGCTTAGTCATGCTTACTTCAATACTTATCTATTAAGTAAGCTAGTTTCATGCTAGTACTTTACCCAGAGGAGATACATGATACATCTAATGGACATCTGCTTATATAGTATTTTATAACACTCCCCTTGAATGTTCATTTAAACAATACAATGAATATATCTCGTTAAAACCTTACTAGGAAAAAAATTGTACGGGAAAAATCCTAGTGATTGAAAAAGATACATTAATATGTGCTTCTACCCCTGATGAAAAACATTATTTGACGTGTAAGGAAATCAAGCATGGTTGACGCAATGGATAACAAAAATTTGATTTCCTTTTACCAATAATCAACTCCATTTAAACAATTAATACATAATAAAGTAGACAAAGAATCATACTTGATTGATCCAATTGGATCGACACTTTATGTATAGTTGATAGTCCAAACACCGATTCGTCCAAGTGTCCAGCCTCTAGTGATAATCCACACGAATAACCGCCGTAATCCTTAAGCCACACGAACAACCGCCGGAATCCTTCAAAGGCTGCTATAGGAAAAAGTCGACATCTAGGTCGCCTTTTCTTCTCCCTAAAATCTCCCTCACAAAAATATATTTCTCTCTAACGTTTTACAAGAATATTGTGTTACAAAAGCGTTGGCACAACTCCATTTTTATAGGGAGATATGAGGCGCCACTTTTCCTCTCCCAATTGGCTTGTGATTAGCTTCTTGACTTGGGGTAGGGAATGTTATAGTATATGTGTTGAATGTTGAGTGCCTGTCAGCTGACTAGTGAAGACTCAGCAGCCTGCTAAGATAGTCAGCAGAACAATTTTGAGTAGAAACGGTTATATTGTTAAGATGCTGTTATAACCGCTTGTAACTTCTCTTAACGAATTCATGAGGTGCATTGTAACTTAAATCTTGAATTATTCTTCGAATAATAATACTTCCGCTTTCTTTCTTTCGTTTTCGTTGTATTTCACAACCTCAACATGGTATCAGAGCTGAAACTTGAGAGTTTCTGATGTTTTTCTGCGTTTTCTTCTGATTTCGGGAGAATCTTAAGAGTATTCTTCGTCTATTTTGAGTTGTTCAAGGTTTCTTGAGAGAAAACTGTGATTATTTTGTGCTCTTGGTCATTTTCCGATTGCATTCAAGTATATTTCTTGAGTTTTTGTTAGCCATGGCAGCCAAGAAGCAAGAGCCTTCCAGCCCTTTCTATGTCCATCCAAATGAGAATTCGTCCTTAGTTTTGGTGCAGCCATTGATGAATGACAATAACTACAATCCATGAAAGATATCTACGGAGATGGTGTTGATGACCAAGAACAAGATTGTGCTGAGTATTTTGTGGTATCAATGTATATGTTGATTAATTTTCAAAAGTAAGAGCATTATCATCAGCTACTCTATCTCCATCCCACAAAATACTAGTAAAAAATACATATCCTCATTTTACAGCAATTAAATTCAGATAACTCCACATCAGCATCCCTATCTCTATCCCTACAACATTAAAATATTCATTCTTTAACTATAAACAATTTTATCAAAAACATCTTTTCAACTTTTAAACATTTTGGCAGGAGAGAAGGAGAGAAACAATAATAAAATAATTAGGGATTGCTACGGTTGCACCTTACATTTGGGTGACACTGTTTATACTAGTTTATACAATAAACTTGATTGTATACATTATAGGGAAGGCTGGAACATGTTCATTTTTTCCTCCATCCCTAATTTTATGCTGTAATGTAGGGATAAAGTATGATATAAAAAAGCTGATGCTAATGCTCTAACATCCCCTTTGATTAAAGCTTTTATACAATATTTTAATACAAGTTTTCTAAATAATATTATAACTTGAATCTGTTTGTGTGTGTCTCTTATTTAATCATATTATATTATCATATGTCACACTAACTTAGAAATGAGTAAATTAATTAAATCTAATTATTTGAAAATCGAAATATATTATAAAATTAATTTTATGTATATTTTGATTAATTAAGTAATTGAGTTAAGGCCTAATTTTTTATCCTTGATCCAATGATCTGCCAGCCTTCTATTGGACTTTATTAAATCTGATCCAATATTCTTTTATTCGGTCCATAATTCATCATGTCAGCTATGAAGCACATACACTTCAATCAGTGTGCCGTGCTCCATGTCCGACACATTTCTAATAGGATTCATGACCGACACGCCTCCGACACGTATTGGTTGATTAAATTAATTTTATTTAAAATTTTAATATCCGATACACATCCGACACGCCGTCGACACGACGCCGGCACTTATCCACACGCCTGAACCCAACTTTTTTCATTTTTTTTTACTTTATTTAAGTTTTCTTCAATAACACTTAAAATACACGATTTCAATAAAGATTATAATTCCACAAAAGTGCGCGTATTTAGTTTATATGTTTCTCGTTCGTAAACAATCATTTTTACACTTTGTAATATTTTGAAGGTCAATAACAATTTTGTTTTTACTTTTGAAACCGTATAAAGATCGAATATCTATTTTGGATATTCCTAAAGTTTACGTATCACATATCTTATCTTGTCTAGTTTTTTTTTAAAATATTTTTATAAATATAAAAATATTTTTATATCTTATTTACATCATATAATGTTAATATATATATATATATATATATATATATATATAACATGTGTCGGTGGCGTGTCGTGTCCTTAAATTTTTAAATTAGCCGTGTCGCTGTGTTCGTGTCGTGTCGTACGCGTGTACGTGTCCGTGTTTCATAGCATGTCGGTCTATTTGTATTAGACCCGGAATATAAGTTGTTTAGCCCATTAACACCTCTCTTATCCAGGCCCGCATACCTACTAAACAAATATCCCTATCCCTATTCCCAAATTCATTTCGTCCTTTGCATAAACAACTAAGTGTTCTATCCGACCCTTCCTTATCTCGTTCTCTCTGTAAATCGTAATGTTCCCATCGAAATCTTCACTGCATTTACCCTCATTCAATTATCCCGATTGATTCCTTCCCCGACTCTCTGCATCTTGCACTTCGTAATGCCTTGATTGATCATGTGTGGAAGAAATATATTTCTGTTTCGTTTGTATTTTTTTTTGACCAATCATTTGTATTATTAAATGTTTGTATTTCGGTAATATTATCAAATGTTTATATGATATTCATTTATCATACATTAATTTTTAAATATATATTTTGTTATTTTATGAAATAAATATATTTGTTTTTAATTTATAAAAAAAGAATATGAAATATTCTTTGAATATTCTTTTTGGTGTAAAATTTGGTGTAGAATGATTGGAGTCTTGGAGTAGAATGGTGTAATTTTATATCATTTTGATGTGAAAATGGAGATGCCCTTGGAGATGCTCTATGTATTTGAGAGGATCATTGCTCGGTAGGAGGGAGTAGAATAGATGATGGAAGGAAATTGAAATAAAAGTCCAATGATGTAAAAATCAAATTCATGTAGTGAATCAGACATTGTACCGAAAAAATAAAAAATAATCCATGTCTAAAGGTATTATTGCATGAAAATAAGGATCAAACTCAAAGGAGGCAACTTAGTAAATTACTTTAATGGATAGTCAACACAAGGGAAAAGAAGAAAAGAAAGTTCACAAGTCTCCGTCCCATAATTCTTCAACTGACTTGTATTGGCCACCACCAATGAAGTGTTCTCCAAGATAGCCCCTATACTGAGGGATTTGGGTGATTTGATCAACTACTTCTTTGCTGAGTTCACAGTCAAATATTTGGAGGTTCTCTCTCATCCTCTGATCGTTATAGCTCTTCACGATAGCAATTGCCCCTTGTTCGTATATCCATCTAAGTGCAACCTATATATAATTAATGCATGCAAAAGGAGACATGCATGATTCAACTTTTTCAAGAAAACCATTGTGTACTATGTACGGGACGCGTGATAGTGTAACAACAAAATAACCACAACATTATACATAACACATTTTTTAACTATTGATTATTATGTGGGGCCAACTGATCCAAATGAATGCCACAAAAATCTATGATGATAAAGACTGTTGTGACACTTTGTTGTACGTGTATATTTTGTTGTGCAACAAACATTTCTCCTACATAATCCCTGTTAATTACTATCTCCGTCCCATAAAAAGTGTTCATATTTTGAAAATAAATTGTCCTATAAAAAGTGTCCATTTAAAAAGTAAATACATCAGTTAATGTATTTTATTTCCCAAATATACCCCTATGTTAGCATTTAATGTTTGTATGTTCATTTCACATCCCAAAAGAAGCATTTATTGTGTGATGGGGTGTATATGTCCATTAGTACTTAAAATACTACATATTAAATGATTTTTAATCTGTATGCAAGGCAAAATGTGGATATTTTTTATGGGACGGAGGTAGCAGTTACTCAAAAAAATCAATGATATAGAAATATCATTTCCCTTATAATCAGATAAGAGAATTTATATCACATATTGAATGTATCAAAATCACTATTATAATATTAAATATTACTTCAAATGCATAGTGTAAAGCCATTATAAAACACAAACACAGACACACACACACACGCATATATATATGTGTGTATATATATATATATATATATATATATATATATATATATATATATATATATATATATATATATATATATATAGTATATATATCACCCGTGCAATGCACGGGATAACGTAGAAGGTGACAAAGAATAGTAAAGAAGACGAGACAAAGCGTTTGAACTTAAAGTTACGGTGAAGAAATATATGAAATATGAACAGTATGTATGTGTAAGATTATTCAATTCAATGCATGCATATGAATAATATATTGTATTGATAAGGAGTGAAGTGTACTTTGGACCCAAATAAGGAAAATGGTGGAAACACAAATGATTGAGAGTTATGGTTCAACACAATGAATTGTGTATAGAAAAAGTAGACAATTTTTTTTTATTAAATGAGTACTCAGTTTCCATTTGCCTGTTCAATTGAATGCCAACATCATCAAATCAATGGAAAGAAAAAGAAAAGCAAAGAAACCTATCAACATAAAAATAAAAATAAAAATAAAAATAAAAAATTCCAATAATTTTGTTCCAAATAAACGATGTCGATTCGGTCATAGTTAATCTACTTTTATTGACATGAAAACTTTCGGCAACCTCCACATAAACTTCACACGGGTGGTCTTACAATGCCTCAACTCAACTTTGGACTTATCAAAAACCGCACAACTGAAATTTGACACATCTGAAAAACCAAAAAAACCCACAATAACTCATTACACTGAAATGTTGAATCCCCATCTGACATTAATAGAAAGAAAAACTCAAAAAGTAATAACATAAGCTAATTAGGGATGCCCAACGAAAGCACCTGTTGATGTAAAATTTATGTGAGAAAATAGCAAAGTACAACCTTTAGTTATGCGGCGGCAATTCAATCTGGAAATTTTGAGTACCCTGATTTTGATTGTCTACTAAAACATATGAATTTTGAGTACACTCCCAATTTAATTTTCTTCACCGCATATTTTCCGCTTCAGCCCAATCCTCCATCGTTGCAATGATGAATTACACTACAAAGAAGAATAATGAATATTTAGCAAAGAGTAAAACAAATTTCAATAAAAATCAGAGTTGTTCACAGTCTAAACCATTAAAATTCCATAATGGAAACCCAAGTTAGTAAGTTGGAAATATTTATTGATTTTAAACTTTATATTATTTTTAAGGTATACATTTAAATAAATATATATACAATATATATATTTCTTATATATATGTAAAATTAAATGAGTTTTACCCATTCAAAATTCTGAGCTAAAACCTCCTATAATTTTGGTAAATGGGATAATGGTTGTTAGATTATATCCCACAAAATCAGCCATAATGGTTAATAGGATATCCTTCTATATAAACAAAATAATACATGTTGAAAAAAAAAAAACATCTGCACATTTTCTCTTTATAAAAAGTACACTATCACCTATTGTTTTTGACGACTTTAGCATTTGCTAGAGAAAAGTACTCTTCAGCCATTAGTATCAAAGAGAATAAATTATATACAATATTTCTCCCTTACAAATTGAGCATTGAGTGAATAGTGGTTCGGGATACTTCTCGCTGCACACGACAGTATCAACGGGTTGTCAAATCTTGGGAGAGCAACGCACTATCAATAATTTACCAGTGCAGTGGGACGTTTTATTCTCTAAAGATAGCGCCACTGTGTGCTTCGACCCAGGCTTTTTCTATACTTATCTCTATTATTTTTAGCACTTTTTTATTGTTGTTTATTATTTTGTTGTTGTTGCTGCAAACATAATCTCTTCATGTTTGTGTTGTTTTGTTCTTTGACAATTATTTTCCAACAGAAAAGATATTAACAAATTCATCAGGAATGGCGATTAGCAATGACATATACAACAAAAAAAAAAGAAAGGGAAAAAAAAGACCACACATGATTTGAAAATCAACCAAAAAACAGAAACATTAATGAATGAAAGAATGCTTAAAAAGATAGCTGCGCCACCGTTGTGCATAATTTGAAAGAATGTGTTTATGGACCTCAAGGCAATAAAGCTTAATGTAATTTAATGCAATTCAATTTCAGAAGACTTTTCACACTGAAATGGAAAGGGCAAAAACTAAACTATAAACGTAGGCAAACATATTTCTCCATGTTGCATTAACCATGATAGAAGTCTTGAAAAAGTAAAAAACTAACACTCACAAATCCTCAACACTCACAAATTATTCATACTAAAGTGGTAAAGAAAAAGTGAACTTCCCCTCAAAGACAAAAACCAACGCCGTGTAAGGGTGATAATGGTGATTCAACCGAACCTCCTGTCATTGCGGCATTGCCGTCCTCCCTGGCATGCCTTAACAGCTTGAATAGCATCTGAAACTCTGTATACTGAACATCAACAAAGCAACTTAAGACTTGAGTACCCAATCAGAAAAGTAGCATATTCACTATTTTTTTTGTTTGACCCAAAACGCAGCAGCAACAATATAGCAGAGATGTCTTTAACAATTTTACAAAACCTGAGCATTAACCAAAGAGTAAACACAAAAATTGCAGCATCAAAACTTAGCTCAGCAACACCAATTGCAGTAGCTATACTTGGTCCAAAACACATCTCAAAGTAATAAGAAAAACAGCACAACAAAGCAACGTTCAATTCTTTAATGAATTGGTTTTTTTCCCTTTTTAAAACAACAACTTGCTTCTTAAAATGTTGTCTCCACTTCCTAAAAAGAAAAAATTGTATGCAGACCACCACTGTGAAAGAAAAAAACATACAGATGTAGAAAATTGAAATTTGGACCTCTTTGGATCGGAAAAAAATCTATCAACCTGATCGATTTTATTCTTCTTCCTCATTTTCACCAATTATGCAAACAAATTGAAACAATCATAACATTAGCAAATTTGAGATGGGACACCTTGTAAATGAGGTGTCCCCAATGCATATGTATTTACCAACCATTGAAAATTTCAATCACTTTTAACATAATAACAAACAGAAAATCAAATAAGCAAACCTACCAAATTGATAATCAAGACAATACCAAATTGAAAATCAAAGCAAACATAGCAAGCTGGAAAAAAAAACCCGCATGCAAATGGGAAAGGACAAATGATTGACACAACTCTAGTCGGATTCATCGATGCTCCGGATATCGGTCCGGCCACCAAAACGTTCAACATAATCGTCATTCCGACTGCAATCCCGCCCAGATCTCCCACCGCTCTGGAATCTGTCGCGACGGCAAAAACCACAAACATTAGAAGGGGCGGTGGCGACAATTTCAGCGGCTAATGACTGTCCGTTCGATCCCACCGGTAATGTTCCGAAATAAGAATTCGATTCCACGTCGAACATTACCGCTAATGTGCAGCTCGCTGGGATTGATCCCATTAATTGTGATATTATATAAATCTGTACTTGCTTATGTGAAAATATATCATTAACACCACACAAAAAAAAATTACTTTCGCTATTTAAAATTCACAAAACCATAAAATCGAATTTTAATAATTTTGATATTGTTAATTACTCACATCTTTCCATGGAAACCGTCGGAAAATAGCTAGGGTAATAGTGACGGCCGGATTGAAATGAGCACCGGAAATATGACCTTTTTCAAAAGATCCACAACTATGGTAAATTGGTAATCGATCATATACCATTTTTCCAAATTTGAATAGGATTCCTTTTCCGTTTCTCTTTTCGCGGGTTCGGAGCGGGTCAATCGGGTAATCGGGTTAAATCCCTTCATATATATATATATATATATATATATATATATATATATATATATATATATATATATATATATATATAATCGTATTTCAAGTTTATAAGTATTAATAACTTTAAATACGATTACGGGTCAAAGATTAATATTTAAGAAAATTAACGTATCAATAAATAGATATTTGGGAATATTAGGTTTTAGTTCACTTTCCGTCCTGTAAATAAATTTTAATCCACACTCAAATTTTTTATTGATTTAAGGACAAAACATTTTTCTTTAGACTAAATTACCCATAATATAACTAATATAACGCACCCACCTAAATCTGAGCCTATTATCGTATTCAGTAATTTTATGGTGATCCAGGTGCAAGTTTTTGAACCATCAAATCAGCACTTTCAAAGGAATACATTGATGGAAAGATTTACAGGTAGGATTCCATTGATGGAAGTTGAATTTCTATTGGTTGACACACCAAGTAAGATTTGATCCTGGACCATAGTAAAATTTGTGTATCCTATTAATGGACTTTCGGTGAACTGATTCTGCCGGAGAGGATTTCATGGCTGCACTTCATACGACAAATGGGCTCCCTCCCAATCTGATGGATTCACTTAAGATTTCTTTTGAAAAGGGAAAGGAGGACTTTGAGCGGATATTGGTGGATTGTAAGCCGGATTTGGTGATTTATGATGCTTTACAGCCATGGGCGCCGGAGGCTGCTGCAAAACTTGGGATTCCGGCGGTACAGTTTATTGCTAATGGAGTTACCATGTCTGCTCTCATGTTAAACGCCTCCAAGAATCCAAGTACGTATTTGTTAAACGTCTCCTGTTACGCCCCCTTGTTGTCGTCATCTCCCCCAAATACCACCTCCCATTTCGCGTTTTAGCCCCGTGCTTTCAAAATTGTTGAAATTGCACTTGGGTGTTGTCGTCACCTGGGGCCCACGCCTGCTTGACGGTGGCTTCCATTTTTTCTTGTCATTCTTCATCATCATTGTCTTTCATATTCTGGCAAGTTCAAATAATGGTTCGGTTTTTAAGGAAAGCAACAAGTATTTATTGAATTTTCCACCTTCCCTTTATACTCCCATCTAATTTTTCGTGTGTAGTTCTTGTTTTTCTCTCCTAACTGATCATTCCAACATGATTGGCTTGATGTAATTTCCTTAGAACACTAGCATGCTGAATTAGGGTGGAGGAGTTAATGCATAATTAAATTTTCAACAAGAAAATACTTTAGCTTTTTGGAGTACAACAAAATAAAAATGTTGTTGGCTGCCCCTAATCTGGGAAGCATTATACAATAAAGAAGTGAATTTGATTTATGTCAAATTTGAAAATGGTTGAAACTAGTTGTATGATGCTGGATGTTTGGAAATAGGTAAATGTAACAGTAGAGGAATGACTGCTTTTGTGTGTGATAATTGTGATAACTGAGAAGACAGGTTTCTTTTCTTTTTCATACTATTTGGATTGGTATGTTTTGCTGTAAATCCATAAACTTCATGATATGATGATTCCTTTGATTCATTTGGTTGCAGCTGGTCAGTGGTCAGGTCTTCTAAAATTTTAAATTTTGTTTGTTTGCAGCTTGTTTTGATCATATAGAGCTATCTGATGGTAGTCTTGCGTGACCCTAGTGTTGTGCCGAAATATTGTGGATCAGAACTAGAAGGAAATATTGAAGAGGGTAGCAGCAGATCGATGCCCGACACTAGTGTGTTACTTTGTTGGTGTGTTATTTTATTGAGAACAAAAATAGACTAGTGTGTTACTTTGTTGTTGTGTTACTTTGTTGAGAACAGAACAAAAATAGACTGGTGTGTTACTTTGTTGGTGTGTTACTTTGTTGAGAACAAAAATAAACTAGTGTTACTTTGTTGAGAAGAAAAATAGACTAGTGTGTTACTTTGTTGATGTGTTACTGTGTTACTTTGTTGAGAACAAAAATAGACTAGCGTGTTACTTTGTTGGTGTCTTTGTTGAGAACAAAAATAGACTAGTGTGTTACTTTGTTGGTGTGTATAGACCAGTGTGTTACTTTGTTGGTGTGTTACTTTGTTGAGAACAAAAATAGACTAATGTGTTACTTTGTTGGTGTGTTACTTTATTGAAAATAAAAATAGACTAGTGTGCTTTGTTGGTGTGTTATTTTATTGAGAACAAAAATAGACTAGTGTGTTACTTTGTTGGTGTGTTACTTTCTTGATTCAAATGGTTATGTTTGTGTTTATTTGTCTTCAGAAAATTGGAGGAGCCTAGATTCTCTGTTGATGAAGCCGAGCCGATGCTATTTGATGCATTTTCTACTTCATACATCTTTCATGGAGTTTGATGTGGTGCGGGTTTGAAGGATTAATGTCCATAGATGGTAAAACATATGCTTTTGTCTTCAAGAACTTGAAGAATGTTTTTGTTTCATTAATATGATTTTTGATTACATCCAATAGTATTAGGTTTTTATTCTCTTGATTCCCCCGAGTTGCATCTCCATAATGCTTTCATAGATTGTTTCATTAGAATATGAAGCATTTTTTTTGATAGATTGTTGTATTATGCAATGTTAATGGTGATATTTTGGATGTTAATAAAACGTGTCACTGTTGCTGTGTCACGGTTACTGTGTTACTGTAAAAACTGCGATAAAATTCGGCTTTCAAATACTACGTCCAAAAGGTATCAAACGTAGTCTCAAAATGAAGATAATAAAAAAAATATGAATTTTGGTGAAACAATTTTGATGATCGGTGTTCTAAATCAAAAATTACGGTCGTTTATAAGAAAAAACGCTCCGGTGAATATAAATATTTTTTCGTCTTTCAAAATATACGTCGGAAGGGTATCTTGTTTGGGCTCAAATTGAAGAGTAAAAAAAAATATGAATTTTGGTGAAAAAATTTCGACGATTGGAATTTTAAATCAAAAGGGGTGTTTGAAAAAAAAATAAAAACAAAACAACAACAAAGCAGCAATGCAGCATCAAATATACATTAATTTATACCGGGAAATTTTATTTGGGGGCTTTAGTTATTTAAGCTTGTCAACCGAAATTGTTGCAACAATAAGCTTATGACATAAATCATGTCATGAACAAGCTTGGACTCTCCAAGTTAGGTGAAAAGCCATTAATGCCCTCCCCCTTCTTGATTTGGGGTGATTTACTTAACACTAAAAATGTAATTAACCCTTAATTAAACATCCCATTAAACTTTGCTTAATCCAACCCCCTAAATTAGGGCGGGTAAATTAACCAACCCTAATTTACGCGCCAAAATCAGATCAGTATCCAATTACTCTGCTTCCGCCCCTCTCTTTGCAAAGCGAATAACTCTGATGTGTCTCTCCATCGGTGTCCAGTCATTGTCCTCGCCGGAACAACCCTCTCTTTTCTTCTTCTCCGTCAATCATTGTGTTAGCCGAGCTGGGTGGTAATCGAAAGGGTTTCTTGGCTTTCCATACCGGTATGTGAATTTAGGGAAATTGAGTTTGTTAGTTTACTTACCCTGCGGGATTAGCTTAAACCGTGTGTTTAACTCGAATTGAATTGAAAATGGGGGCGACCACGATTGAAAATGGATATTTTATTTGAATTGAAATGGTTAAATGTTGAATTGGTGATTTGTGCGGTTATTACACGGTATGACTATATATATATATATATATATATATATATATATATATATATATATATATATATATATATATATATATAATTTGAAGAATTGTATGACATGGTGAAAAATGAGTTGGAAATCGATACAACTAAGTATGAGTTTGAGATGAAATATATGGTCCCCATTAGTAAAGCTAGACCGATGGTGCTTGATTGCGATAAGCTTGTGAATCGGTTTATATATGTTTGTAATTTAAAACAAGATGCTTTATTAATATGTTTGAAGGAAAAGGAAAAGTGTACCGAGGTTTATGAAAGTCAAGAAACATGTGAAGTAGTAAATATGTCGGAAAGTCAAGAAACATGTGTTGAAAGAGATGAAGAGACAGATGTTGATGTTTTGGCAAATGGGATGAAAGAGATGTTGGATGTAAGAAGAGAAAGCATGGAGACATGTGTTGAAAAGAATGTTAATGAAGAGATAGATGTGGATGTTGTTGGGAATGCCATTGAAGAGATGTTGGATGTAAGAATAGAAAGCATAGAGACATGTGTTGAAAAGATCTTGTTAATGAAGAGATAGATGTGGATGTTGTTGGGAATGCCATGGAAGAGATGTTGGATGTAAGAATAGAAAGCATAGAGACATGTGTCGAAGATTCTCATTTGAACACGGGGGTGACAACATGGACTTTAATGAGCAACTTGAAGACTCCTTATTGGTGAATTTGGGTGAAGATGTTTATTTAGAAGAATCATATCAGAGAAATAGCATGAGCGGGGCTGATGAATTTGTTAGTAATATCATCCGCAGCGGAAGCAATTTAAGGATCTAGATCTATATAATACACGTAATAAAACAACTAGATCTATTCTACAAGGGGGTTGTAGAACATACCTCTTGGATCTCAAAATCCAAGTTGGAGAACCGCAATAGAAAAGAAGATGTGAAGAGCACCACGATCTTCCGTACGTGTGATCCAAGCAACTCCCGGTGGAAGGAAATCCTCGTCTCGAATCCTTCCGATATGCTACCCGGAAAAATCTCCAAGATTTTCCCCATATTCCCCTTGGCCGAAAATTTTCACCTTCTCCTCTCTAAGAGGTGTAGGTCGAAATTATTGTGTTGTTTAAGGCTTGGGAGAACTCTCTTTATATAGGAGAGTAAAACTTAACCTCCAAGGATTAAATAATTAAGAGATAATTATTACATTAATCCTTTTCCAAATAAAAGATAAATATAATATTTATCCCAAACAAATTAGGATAAATAAATATATTATCCAATATTCCATAATTTATCATTTAACAAATAAAAGATAAATCACACATTAAATAATTATCCAAGAAAACAAATTCCTTAATAATTAAATAATATAACATGCGCACCTTTTCCTACAAATTCAAAGTCCACGCATATTTTGACCAATTTGGGTCAAAATTGGTCAACACACCAATTCGGGCGGGAGTCACGAAAAATGTCTTTTCCGTGTATTTAATTATTTAGTCCAACTAAACAATTAATTCACATATCGTTTTAATAAAGTCCAACAAGAACTAAATTAATATTATTAGGATTCGACGTCCGAGAATAGCTATGCGTTATATTAGGAGGCACGTCGGGGACCATGGACTAATAATCGGCGGCTCCGATAAATCAAATAAATAATTATCTTACGAACGAATAATTATATTTGATAAATCAATCACGGGAATATGCCACCATAATCCCGTGATCGCACTCCTCCGATTATGAGATTACATTTATCTCCTCACGAGAATAATAATAGGCGTCCATTGATATAATCATTACATATGGATTAATCCTCCATAGACTGTTCATTCTAAATCGGGAAGTTACCGTTAACCCTTTTTAGAACCTCTTATCCTTATTTAACATTAACCCCCTAGTGATCAATTAATTCATACACCCCACTGGTAGCTAATCGGTGTAATATGAACTCCATGGATCGATCGGTTTCTAGGATTAACAAATAAGGGAAGCGTCTATCTACTTCCATAAATGGAAGGAATGGATTCCGTATCCGTGATAACACGGACTACTCACTCAATCCAAGGTACAATGCCAAGATGGGGTAATTCGGACCACGGACTCGGTGTAATCCTTAACCGTCAAGTCAAACTTCATATTGATTCAAGCGAGTTGACGTGTGATCACCTCGATTAAGATATATCCATAAATATGATCATCCATTGATTCGATAAGACTTCTCGATTACGGAATTATATCATGAACTCTAATCAAATCGGTCCAGCCCATATGATATATCTATCATATATAAATGCCCCACTAGGTTCTCTTAACCGAAAGTCCGGATAAGACGATCACACCTATTGTGTTCGGGCGCATTAATAGCACGTTAAAGGAGAGACCCGATACTCTCGATTAACTTCACTACGGGCTAATTGTATTTTAAGTACATCTTCACTAACTCAATCCTCCCGTGTATATACCATACACCGAGTTAAGTGATTACATAAACGATATACTTTAGGGTTTTCTGTAGTGTAAATACTATTGTCACATCGGTGAATATGAGAATAATAAATATGAATAATAATATCATTTCATTTATTAAATAAAACAATTACAAAATTGTCTTTCGGGCATCACACCTAACAATCTCCCACTTGCACGAAAGCATGTGATTAATTGTTTTAGAGCACACCCTATTATTTAAAATACAACAAACTACATCTCCCACTTGCTCTAAAGCAATGGAGACTTATCCCGTATTCTAGTACCCACTAAGCATGTCATAACCATTTCAGATTCCAAAGTACACTCCGAGTATGCCGTCGTAGGATAGGACAGTGACTCGGGGAGCACCTACATCTAAATGTCATGGGTCTTAATGATTAGTCAGGTTGTCGGCTAGAGACGATCCGAAGAATCGAAACGTTACCGGTCCATCTAATCTTGTGGTACTGAGTAAACACTGAGCCCGAGATCGACTTAATGATCATCCTCAATCTGACTTAAAGTCAAAATCAGTGTATCACACATATCCAAGTTCATACATGAATATGTCCGCATATTATTCCTCGTTCTCTCAAGATACTAAAGGACATACTAAACTTACTTTGTTAACCGCCGAATCTAAGATTCGATCAAAGTTGACGTTCAATAACCTGACCATCTCTTACTAGAAAGAGAATCTATCCCATTTCTCTTGATCCGAAGATTTAGAGAGTCATTCCTGAGGCATAGGGTAGAACTTCCTCGTTGAATGTTGCATACACAGATGCATCATCTTAACCAATAAGATGGATGGGAAACCAAAGGATCGATTCTAATGAATTCGACCGAGTCAAACTCTTAAGAATGTTGTCCAAATCTCTGTTGCAGAGAATTGTGGTATTGTCAGATTCTGACTTCAGATAACACACCCATGTTGATTCCAACTGGTGCAGTGTTATCCTTCACAAACACTAATATATATTTATATATTCACTACTATACTAAAATTGATATCCAGTCTACAAAAAGACTTATCAATATTCTGGTCAAATCCACATATTGTAGAAATATATGACTTCCAATGACCGAGAGGTTTGCTTTTTATCCACAAAGGACATAAGCCTTGACAGTCATCCTATCATAAGTTCATAAGTCAATACCCTTCTGTTTCGAATGAATCCAGACTCCGTTTGTTTGGCAAGAAAGTCTCGGGGAATCACCCCTATTTTCTCGCTTTTGAACGAAATCATGCAATACCGAACTCATTCTACTCTTTTCCGTGTAGATCCAATTACTCCCACTTTGGGCTCCGAGACGCTCGGTGGTTCTACAAGAGTATGAACGGCTACTCCGGAGTACCAAACTCCATTCACGGGGTTATGGCTTGTAAACCAACCTCTATTATCGAATCCTATACTCGCTCACAAAAGAGCATAGGTCATCGATCGATCCTTAGACTACAAAGTCTGCAGAACTCGTAACGGGTGATGGATAAACCATACTCCCACTACATTCTGGGTGGATCGAAATTCTGATCTAGTTTAGTAGTATTTAGTGTTATCACCAACAACCGATGTTGGATGTGGTCGATTTTAATCGCTTAGTAACTACCTTGAGTAAACGTACTTCAAGGTTCAAGGTTTTTCGATCATGGATTCTATCGAAATGATGCAACGGTATAACTCCGTCCCTTCCCGATTTCAAGAATCCTATATCTAACCTTTATACTCAATAGTTTAAAAGATATAGCACGAATGGTCATTGACCGAACGTATGCACGAAATTCCCGCCTTACCTTCAAGCACCGTGTGCTAAATGCTTATATTTACGGAAGTGGGGTGAACCGAATCCACACCTTATCCGTAAATTCCAAAGCATATTCTAGGTAGACTTCTCGGTCTTACATTTCAATGTAAACCGTTATTTCGCTTCCAATATCTTTATTGAGTTAAGCGAAAGTATTGTAGCACATCTAAAAAATATATAAGGCAATTTAACGGTTTCTCACTTAGTGAAAGCATTTCACTATGAGGCGGCCGAGCATCGGTCCCTAGGACTATGTGATGGCCCATTTCGAGTATAGAATACTCTATCTCTGCGTTGAAAACGAGAGAAACCTCATAATATTTTGGATAAACTTACCGGAGTGTTTGAATAGTTATCAGACAAGAAGTCACTACTCGGAAGCTCCTACTAGCTCGTATCTTTCATCAGACCCCGAAGGTCGTCATGAACAAGCTATGTTACTTCTTTATATCCATTATCCTTTCCCGATTGAAAGGAAACTTAGTCATTGAACCTTTGAGACAATATAACCAGACTGGGAGAAAGGAATCACCCTGAGCCAGTCTTCAGGTCTTGTCTTTTAGGGACTATGCACTAACTATGGAATATGAAGAAGCGTTTATCTAAATATAGAAACCAATTGCTTTTAATAGTTCTTAAGATGTGTTTTATATACATATTTCAGCAGTTCTAAGTGGTTTTTTGACTTTATAAAAAAAAAGTCCGAGTCTTGGATTCGTACTACAAATGGTATATTCACTTTCTATACGACAAACAAATTATCGAATAGAAGGTAAATCCATTCGTTCCAACGAATCTTAAACAGAAAATAAATTTTCCGCGATATCCAAGGATTGAATCCGAGATTCATTTCCTTATATCACTCCCACTTTTCTAGCTAAAATTAACTGCCCGTTGTTTACTCTTTTAATCGTTAAATGCACTGCTACATTGTTCTTCCAAAGAACTTAGCTCAAGAAAATCGCCAAGGATTCATAGGTTGGTGATCCAAAATCACTGTCCTTATCCTATGATTTTCAATTAATTTTTCGATTTAGCCTTAAAGTTTACTCAGTTTAGATGACTAACACTTTTAGACATATTCTCCCATTCTTGACTTTCCTTGAATGGAAACAGTCTTGAACCAGCGGTTCGTTTGAGTAGACACTACTCTTGAACCGTGGGGTGTCTATTTCGAGTGTTACTCGTCGGGACTTCTCGGATTTTCTAATATACCAGAAAAAACAACAAATCATAACATGAAAGCTCCCACTAGTTTTTCGGTTCCAAATACCGTCTAACGAGCAATGCTTTATTTTTATGATTTTCCGATTTTTCGATTAGAAAATCTTTCGTACATAGTTCTATTGTTTCCGAGAAAAACAACAAATCATAGAAACTCCCACTAGTTCATCGATTCCAAATATCGTCTAACTAGCAACATTTCATGACTTTCCGGTTTTTCAATTAGAACGGTTACGTGTGTAGTCGATTACACTTTTCTAATGTTCTAGAAAAACAACAAATCATAAAGCTCCCACTAGTTCATCGATTCCAAATATCGTCCAACTAGTAACACTTCATGATTTTCCGATTTTTCAATTAGAAAATTACTCGTGTAATCACTACACACTCAAAATTCACTAGAAGAATTTTAAAGTCCGAAATCACCTAAGTTTGTCTCCCGTTTGGCACGAGTGACACTTAGTGACATATCTATATGTCACTCGATTTTTAAAAGGCTTAAGAGAAAATATCTCTTTCGAAAAATAATTGCATTATCGATTAACTAGTTCAACGTCCTAGTCACTTTCCACTTTTTAACAAAGTCAATACTAGTCAATTAATTTTTTAAGCAATTTAGTAAGGGATATAATGCTGTAAATAAAATGACATATATTAATTCAAGTTTAACACTACTATATTAAATTTTAGGAATTGTAAACTAAAAAATAAGTCTACTCTACCATTCCAAGGTTTTAACCTCGCATCTCAGTGCCGCCGTAGGGTAGGTCAAAGAGATGACGGTTAAATCGAGACAATCTCATCAATGAATAACGTGTGAGAATCAAACATCCCACGAGAATCGAACATCCCTTTATTCATTGACTACCTTCCTTTTTTAGCCTAGATATTACCAAAAATACCCATGATGAGTGTGACCTACTATATCGGATCTCTTAGGTACGCCCCGAGTGTGCCGTCGTAGGATAGGTCAGTGACCCGACGAGTACCCAGAAATCCTATCTTTTCGGAGACCAAGCCATGAATGTTGATAGGGGTGAACACCATCCGTAGGGG
Source organism: Gentiana straminea (assembly GCA_036785695.1). Taxonomy (NCBI): domain Eukaryota; kingdom Viridiplantae; phylum Streptophyta; class Magnoliopsida; order Gentianales; family Gentianaceae; genus Gentiana; species Gentiana straminea. The sequence continues at coordinate 14,252,321 of JAVUPR010000113.1, read as the reverse complement.
GACGAAATCAAAGCGCCGCGAGGCGTCACCCTTCTCTCACTTACTTGTATATATAGTAGAGGCCGTGGGGTTGGTGTCGCCTCCCCGCTCCCACTCAATATTTTGGAAGTGGTGGTGGGTTAACTAACCACGTCTTTTTGATGTTAACATAAAAGCTCATCAAATCAAGGATTCCGAATGGTGTCGGTAACGTAGGCAAGCCTACCCGTCCTATTCGTTGGAACATATGTGACGGTCGGACGAAATCGGGTCAAGACGGCCCCGTTGAGATAAGAAGGAATCACCCCTCCGCTCTCCAGGTGTAGCTTAGTCTTGCCGGACCCCCGTGCATACATCACACTAGGAGGGTTAAGTCGGTCGAGCCTAGCTCAGTTGACCACCCAACCTATAAGCGAACCGTTTTTATCCAAGATTTATTGTTCTTTTACCATCATTCAATCTCGTAGACACTACGAATTGAAAACGTGATCTCGTTTGGGCTTTAAGGCGGTTCACCGAGAACACACACCGAAAGGCTTAACGATTTCATAACCCGTCCTCGGATCATTAATTAGTTACTAAATTTATTAATTACCACGTATTAATTAAATTTCAACTAATTACACGAGTTTGTATACATGCCTATTTTAATTACCAAAATTAAAATTCTACATGTATGCATGGAGTGGATTTATGATATGATGCATGTCATGGCAATTCCGATTTTATATCTATTTTATGATCGAACACATAAAAAATAAATTGCGGAAATTTAAACACCGAGATGGATTGTTGGTACCCCCGTATCTAATCTATCCTAGGAAAAATAAATTACAATCTTGTTGTCTTCGAGTCTTGATTTTCGAATCTTGAACTCGAAACTTCCGGATCTCAAACCTTCGATCTTGACACGAATCTTGAACGACGAGAGAGAAGGCCGTAATATACCAATATATTCAAAATATATATATATATTATCAAATTGTTTTTAAATATTTTTTTTTTTTTAATAACAGCCATCGGCCAAGTATAAAAAAAAAACTGAATATTTTTTTTTTATATATATTATTAATGAGGCAAGTCACGGCAGAAAAGTTAAAAAAACTTTTTTTTTTTTTTTTTTTTTTTTTGGTCAAAACTTGCGGCCATGTTCTAACATTAGGTTACAACGAAAAAAAAAAAATTGCTGCCGCCAAAAAAAAAATGATTGCCGACGGAAAATAATTAAACAATTCGGCCCCTCCCGTTTTTACCTTCTTGATGATCTTCAATACACCATCTTCGTCGTCTCGAACCCGGAATATCAAAATAATAATAAAAGATGCTACTTTTACATAAATTTCGAAATTTGACATAAATAAAATACAATTCCTATGCTCAATTGTTACTAAACAAAGGAGCTACAATAGATCTAACGAGTAAAACAAGTACTAACCCCAATCCATCTCTTCAACCAAGACATTCATAACATAAAAAATAAAACAAAAATTTTCGGCCCCCTTAAAAAAAAATTGGGACAAAAAAAAAACTACATGTTTTCCACTCCTAGATCTAATATTTTATACGTATAAATATAGATCACCCTGGCGACTGATACCACTGTTAGTAATATCATCCGCAGCGGAAGCAATTTAAGGATCTAGATCTATATAATACACGTAATAAAACAACTAGATCTATTCTACAAGGGGTTGTAGAACATACCTCTTGGATCTCAAAATCCAAGTTGGAGAACCGCAATAGAAAAGAAGATGTGAAGAGCACCACGATCTTCCGTACGTGTGATCCAAGCAACTCCCGGTGGAAGGAAATCCTCGTCTCGAATCCTTCCGATATGCTACCCGGAAAAATCTCCAAGATTTTCCCCATATTCCCCTTGGCCGAAAATTTTCACCTTCTCCTCTCTAAGAGGTGTAGTCGAAATTATTGTGTTGTTTAAGGCTTGGGAGAACTCTCTTTATATAGGAGAGTAAAACTTAACCTCCAAGGATTAAATAATTAAGAGATAATTATTACATTAATCCTTTTCCAAATAAAAGATAAATATAATATTTATCCCAAACAAATTAGGATAAATAAATATATTATCCAATATTCCATGATTTATCATTTAACAAATAAAAGATAAATCACACATTAAATAATTATCCAAGAAAACAAATTCCTTAATAATTAAATAATATAACATGCGCACCTTTTCCTACAAATTCAAAGTCCACGCATATTTTGACCAATTTGGGTCAAAATTCGTCAACACACCAATTCGGGCCAAGTCACGAAAAATGTCTTTTCCGTGTATTTAATTATTTAATTCCAACTAAATAATTAATTCACATATCGTTTTAATAAAGTCCAACAAGAACTAAATTAATATTATTAGGATTCGACGTCCGAGAATAGCTATGCTTATATTAGGAGGCACGTCGGGGACCATGGACTAATAATCGGCGGCTCCGATAAATCAAATAAATAATTATCTTACGAACGAATAATTATATTTGATAAATCAATCACAGAATATGCCACCATAATCCCGTGATCGCACTCCTCCGATTATGAGATTACATTTATCTCCTCACGAGAATAATAATAGGCGTCCATTGATATAATCATTACATATGGATTAATCCTCCATAGGCATTGTTCATTCTAAATCGGGAAGTTACCGTTAACCCTTTTTAGAACCTCTTATCCTTATTTAACATTAACCCCTAGTGATCAATTAATTCATACACCCCATTTGGTAGCTAATCGGTGTAATATGAACTCCATGGATCGATCGGTTTCTAGGATTAACAAATAAGGGAAGCGTCTATCTACTTCCATAAATGGAAGGAATGGATTCCGTATCCGTGATAACACGGACTACTCACTCAATCCAAGTACAATGCCAAGATGGGGTAATTCGGACCACGGACTCGGTGTAATCCTTAACCGTCAAGTCAAACTTCATACCGATTCAAGCGGTTGACTCGTGATCACCTCGGGATTAAGATATATCCATAAATATGATCATCCATTGATTCGATAAGACTTCTCGATTACGGAATTATATCGTGAACTCTAATCAAATCGGTCCAGCCCTATATGATATATCTATCATATATAAATGCCCCACTAGGTTCTCTTAACCGAAAGTCCGGATAAGACGATCACACCTATTGTGTTCTGGGCGCATTAATAGCACGTTAAAGGAGAGACCCGATACTCTCGATTAACTTCACTACGGGCTAATTGTATTTTAAGTACATCTTCACTAACTCAATCCTCCCGTGTATATACCATACACTGAGTTAAGTGATTACATAAACGATATACTTTAGGGTTTTCTGTAGTGTAAATACTATTGTCACATCGGTGAATATGAGAATAATAAATATGAATAATAATATCATTTCATTTATTAAATAAAACAATTACAAAATTGTCTTTCGGGCATCACACCTAACAGAATTGTCAAATAAGAATCTTGATGGCTTTGTTGAGAGAAATGAGGTTGTTGATCCCTTGAATGCACCCCCAACTATGGTTAACGTGCAAAGAACTGAACATGAAGACTTTCGTTGTAGCCGTACTGTAGGTGATACTTTAGTGTGCATTCCCGAACATGAAGACTTTCGTGTGAATGATCCGTTTAAATGCAAAAGTTTTTTGGTATTCAAACTTGCGAAGTTGGCTACGAAGTACAAGTTTGAATTCAAAACGCAAACTTCCAACAAAAGCGTTTATTCAGTTTTATGTGAAGCCGCCGGATGCAAATGGCGTTTGCGAGCCACCAAACTTCAAGCACCATCTGAGCGATTTGTAGTGGTAACGTATGCAAACAAGCATAGCCGCCCACCTATTGCTCCTCGAAAAGACCATAGACATGCTACGCACAAGCTAATTGGCACATACTTTGCCGTAAGGTTTAAAGATGCCAATCGTATTAACGCACCAAAGGACTTGATGCATGATTTCCAAAGCAAGAATTTGGATATGATGTAACTTATTGCAAGGCTTACGGGGCTAAGGGTTATGCGAAGGATTGATAAGGGGTAATCCAAACAAAAGTTGGGGAGAATTACCCAAATATTGTTATAGGCTGAAGGCTAGAAACCCGGACACTGTATATCATATTGAAAAAAGTGATGGGAATGTTTTCAAATACTTTTTCATGGCACTTGGTCAAAGTATTGAGGGATTTTATTTGGCGATGCGGAAAGTCATTTCTGTGGACGGCACGCATTTAAAAACGCGTTATAAAGGGACCTTACTTGTGGCAACATGTCAAGATGCAAATCATCAAATATTTCCACTTTCTTGGGGTGTTGTTGCTTCTGAAAGTATAGAGTCTTGGACATGGTTTTTTCATAAGCTAAAACCCATCATTGGGGACACGAATGATCTTGCGATACTTTCTGATCGTGCCGATAGTATTAAAACATCTTTCAAGGCGGTGTTTAAGAATGCGCACCATGGGCATTGCATGTATCACATGCAAAAGAATTTGAGGATGAAATATCCCGTACGTGGTGTGGGAAAGCTCTTTCGTAAAGCTGCGAGAGGCCTATACAAAAGCGAGAATTCAAGTTGCATTTCGAAACTTTATGTAGTAAATGTCCGAAAGCCGACGAATATTTGAAAGAAGCGAGAATTCCTTATGTGGGCTGAGCTAAATTTGAGGGATTTCGTTACAACATAATGACCACAAACCATGCCGAGTCTCGTGAATGCTAGGCTAAAGCGTGCACGAGAATTTTCAATTGTTGGGTTGATTGAACATATCCGGGAGATGTTACAGGATTGGTTTGCTAAAAGAAATGAATCATCTACAAATTGCCAAGATGCTCTTACTCCCAAAATTGAAATCGAAGTGAACAAAAGCTTCGAGTCAGCGAAACGATTTTCGCTTAATACACTTTCCTCGGATAAGTATGATGTTCGTGAAAAGGATGTCGTTATTTCTTACATCGTTGAGTTGGATTTGAAGACTTGTACATGTAAAAAATTCCGTATGGATATGTATCCATGCGAGCATGCACTGTTGTGTTGAAGTATACAGGGAAGCAAACCTCCAAGTATTGCACTTGGTATTATAGCGTCAATTGTTGGAGGCTAGGTTATTCCAAATGTGTGTACCCACTTCAAAATGAAGATGAATGTGTGTATTCCGATGATGTGCTTAACGATGTGGTTTTGCCACCGAAGGTGCCAAAGAGACAAAGTGGACGGCCATCAAAAAAGAGGAAACGCTCAGCCGGGGACAGAAAGACGAAGTATGTTTGTGGAAAATGCGGTGTCAATGGTCATTACGCTTCCACTTGTAAGAGTTTGATTGGTGGAGAAATGCTCACCAACAACACTCCTACTTTGCCATGATAAGGTATTGTATGGATTAATATTTAGAGTTCTTTTTATATTCAATCATGTTACATTGCATTAAGCTTGTTACCTTTTTTCTTTGACAATGTTACAGGAAGGCGATGGGATACATATTGTGGCTGTTTAAGTATTAGTGTTGATGAAGAGGATGAGATGTTTACATATTGTGGATGTTTAATCATTGAGGATGATTGGTTGATGTGTAAGATTCGAAGACGTAACTTGTGTTGTATTTTGAATAATGGAAAGTGATGTGTTGATGTGTTTGTTTGTTATTGTATTTTGAATAATGGCAAATTCTATGTGTTGGTTGTTCTTCTTTGGTTGATTGGTTGATGTTTAAATCTGGAAGATGTGGATGATGTTGAATTTTGAATGATGGCAAATTGATGTGTTGGTTGTTCTCATTTGTTTAATGTGAAGGGAAGTTGTTCGAGTGTCACGAATGTGGTGTTTTGCGTCCATTAAGGGTGTTGTAAAACATTCACTCTAGAAACGAGGTTTAAACTTGTGTCGGCCCTGGAAACAAGTTCAAGCTTGTGTAGCCCCATGAAACGGGTTTAAGCTTGTAAAACATTGATGTGTTGGTTGTTCTCATTTGTTTAATGTGAAGGGACGTTGTTTGAGTGTCACGAATGTGGTGTTTTGCGTCCATTAAGGGTGTTGTAAAACATTCACTCTAGAAACAGGTTTATCTTCTCAAAAAAAAAAAAAAAACAGGTTTAAACTTGTGTCGGCCCTGGAAACAAGTTCAAGCTTGTGTTGGCCCAGGATACGGGTTTAAGCTTGTAAAACATTGATGTGTTGGTTGTTCTCCTTTTTGTTTAATGTGATAACCATTCAAATCCTTCAAATAACCATTAGATAAGAAAACCAAATGAAATGTACAGAAATATACAGAGAAATACAGAATACCAAGAAATTTAGTTTTTATTTCGTAAGATGACATACGAAATAAAAGGTTAGACAAGTAATAGTCAATAATACAAGTTTCTTTTGAGATGAATTGTTCCCTACCCTGGTCTTCTCAAGTAGTGTCTCCAGGCGAGCAATCCTTTCTTTATCATGGAGTAACATTTGAACCATGGAATCTGAATTGCGACCTCTCAATAACTCAGTGACGTTGATCTCAACTTGTTCAATTTTTTTTGCATCATTGTCTCGCATGCACTTTATCATTTCAATATCATTTTGAAGGACACCGATTGTGCATTCAAGTTTATTTGTTTTCTTCATCAAGTTCACAGAGGTAACATCTTCATGTGGCCCGAGATGAAGACACCTTGCCATATGGCCTAGTAGATGAAGACACTTTGCCATATGGCCCGGTAGATGCGTACACCTTGTCCTACCATATGAAATAGTCACATTTGACTTCATCATCCCGCAAAATAAGAAATTCCAATTATTATACGTACACATTATCCCTTGAAAGTAAATGGAAAGTATAACCAAAAAAATTAGTCATACTTGGCCAATAAGGACAACCGTAGAACGCCTCTCCCTGGGTTAGCATCTGTTCCTGAAGTCACCAATTTTGCAGGAACGCCACATTTGCATAACAATGTACGCTCATGAAATGTCCCAAATTCATTTACCTTGCTAGAAGAACTGGAAATCGGAGAAGTACCCTTCATATTTTGCTTCAGGTTCGTTTCAGAGATTGCAGGCACTATGAAAAGAATTGTGCATAATTGAGTATTAAATGGTCTGTCTATATATCAAATAAATAACTAAACGCCCCTAACAAGTACTCCCGATTCACAAGAGTGCAATCTATGAGTGAATTTGACTGCTTCTTCGTTTCAAAAAAAACATAATTCATAAGAGCATAGTAACTCACCAAAATTAGCTCTGTTAAGTAATTGATGTCTAGGTAAATTTACCCCAATATGTTAGAAATTAGCTCAAATTCACAAAAATGTAACCAAATTTCTGGAAAAACAAAAGAGTTGCCTCGGAAAGCCCCTGGAAGAAAAGCTAAAACAAAAGAGCATAGTAACTCACCAAAATTCTATTAAGTAATTGATGTCTAGGTAGATTCACACAAATATGTTAGAAATTAGCTCACATTCACAAAAATGGTGCCAAATTTCTGGAAAAACAAAAGAGTTGCCTCGGAAAGCAACTCGGAAAGCCCCTAGAAGAAAAGCTAAAACAAAAGAGCGAGTAACTCACCATAATTAGCTCGTTAAGGCAATGATGCTCGTTAATTCACACAAATATGTTAGAAATTAGTTCAAATTAAAAAAAAATGTAACAACATTGTGGAAAAACAAAAGAGGTACATCGGAAAGCCCCTAGAAGAAAAGCTAAAATAAAAGAGCAGAGTAACTCACCAAAATTAGCTCTGTTAAGGCATTGATGCCCTGTTAATTCACACAAATATGTTAGAAATTAGTTCAAATTCAAAAAAATGTAACAACATTCTGGAAAAACAAAAGAGGTAGAGTAACTCACCATAGAAGAAAAGCTAAAACAAAATAGCAGAGTAACTCACCAAAATTAGCTCTAGTTGGTTTCTTTAATGGAGATTTTGAAGGTTGAATGGTGGGAAGATCAAAAGAGGGAAACACATCAATGAAAGGGGCGGGGGTGTACTTGGGTTGGTTAGAGGGGTTAGTTGTGGGTGAAGAATTCGAATCAAATCAAATAGGGGAATTTGAAAATTTCTAAATTTTGGGCGATTCTTAGCGGGAAAGCAGGCCCCCAAAAATTTTGGTTGCAACAATTGAGAGGGGAGCAGCTTAAGGGCGGGAATTGATGATGATGGAGGGGGAGAGAAGGGTTCCGATCACAAAATTAAAAAAAAATGAAAATAATTATTCTAGTCAAATCATTTGATTGATTATATTTATTTATTTTTTTATTCTGGTTACATCATTTGATTATTAAAAAAAATAGTTAATGGACTTTTTGTGTGACATACTCACGTAAGACACCATAACCGGACTTCTGATTCAATTAGGACTACTTATGGTGTGACATACTCACGTAAGACACCCTAAACGGACTTATTGTGTGACTTACTCACGTAAGACACCATAAACGGACTTATTGAGTGACATACTCACATAACACACCCTAAACGGACATATTGAGTGACATACTCACGTAAGACACCCTAAACGGACATATTGAGTGACATACTCACATAAGACACCATAAACAGACTTATTGTGTGACATACTCACGTAAGACACCATAAACGGACTTTTTGTGTGACATACTCACATAAGACACCATAAACGGACTTATTGTGTGACATACTCACGTAAGACACCATAAACGGACTTATTGTGTGACATACTCACGTAAGACACCCTAAACGGACTGATTGAGTGACATACTCACATAACACACCCTAAACGGACATATTGAGTGACATACTCACGTAAGACACCATAAACGGAATTATTGTGTGACATACTCACGTAAGACACCATAAACGGACTTATTATGTGACATACTCACGTAAGACACCCTAAGCGGACTTATTGTGTGACATACTCACGTAAGACACCCTAAACGGACTTATTGAGTGACATACTCATGTAACACACCCTAAACGGACATATTGAGTGACATACTCACATGAGACACCATAAACGGACTTATTGTGTGACATACTCACGTAAGACACCATAAACGGACTTTTTGTGTGACATACTCACGTAAGACACCATAACCGGACTTCTGATTCAATTAGGACTACTTATGGTGTGACATACTCACGTAAGACACCCTAAACGGACATATTGAGTGACATACTCACGTAAGACACCCTAAACGGACATATTGAGTGACATACTCACATAAGACACCATAAACGGACTTATTGTGTGACATACTCACGTAAGACACCATAAACGGACTTTTTGTGTGACATACTCACGTAAGACACCCTAAACGGACCGATTGAGTGACATACTCACATAACACACCCTAAACGGACATATTGAGTGACATACTCACGTAAGACACCATAAACGGACTTATTGTGCGACATACTCACGTAAGACACCCTAAGCGGACTTATTGTGTGACATACTCACGTAAGACACCCTAAACGGACATATTGAGTGACATACTTATGTAACACACCCTAAACGGACATATTGAGTGACATACTCACATATATTGAGTGACATACTCACATAAGACACCATAAACGGACTTATTGTGTGACATACTCACGTAAGACACCATAAAAGGACTTTTTGTGTGACATACTCACGTAAGACACCATAACCGGACTTCTGATTCAATTAGGTTTACTTATGGTGTGACATACTCACGTAAGACACCCTAAACGGACATATTGAGTGACATACTCACGTAAGACACCCTAAACGGACATATTGAGTGACATACTCACCTAAGACACCATAAACGGACTTATTGTGTGACATACTCACGTAAGACACCATAAACGGACTTTTTGTGTGACATACTCACGTAAGACACCATAACCGGACTTCGATTCAATTAGACTACTTATGGTGTGACATACTCACGTAAGACACCCTAAACGGACTTATTGTGTGACTTACTCACGTAAGACACCATAAACGGACTTATTGAGTGACATACTCACATAACACACCCTAAACGGACTTATTGAGTGACATACTCACGTAAGACACCATAAACGGACTTATTGTGTGACATACTCATGTAAGACACCCTAAGCGGACTTATTGTGTGACATACTCACGTAAGACACCCTAAACGGACTTATTGAGGGACATACTCATGTAACACACCCTAAACAGACATATTGAGTGACATACTCACATAAGACACCATAAACGGACTTATTGTGTGACATACTCACGTAAGACACCATAAACGGACTTTTTGTGTGACATACTCACGTAAGACACCATAACCGGACTTCTGATTCAATTAGGACTACTTATGGTGTGACATACTCACGTAAGACACCCTAAACGGACATATTGAGTGACATACTCACGTAAGACACCCTAAACGGACATATTGAGTGACATACTCACATAAGACACCATAAACGGACTTATTTTGTGACATACTCACGTAAGACACCATAAACGGACTTTTTGTGTGACATACTCACGTAAGACACCCTAAACGGACCGATTGAGTGACATACTCACATAACACACCCTAAATCGATTGAGTGACATACTCACATAAGACACCCTAAACGGGCTTATTGTATGTCATAAATCTAAAAAGATCAAATATCAATAGTGAAAATCACCGTAATGTCAATTGTCGTGACACATCGCTCTATCATTACTCGTCTGTGAAAATGGTACTACTATCTACTCGCTTGAAAACAAAATGAAATGAATAAAAATGAAGGGGGAATGGACGGTCCGCGGTCAACAATGGACCCCTGCCACTGATTATGTCATGTTTTGTCCTCTTTCTACTTTTTTTTTCACGCCTTCTATGCATGCGATGGGACGGTATATTCTCTCTTTTATTTCCTTCTTGTTTATCACGCAGAGTAGTTGTTTTTTTTTTTTTAATGCAATCCTCTTTTTTCACGCCTTCGATGCATGTTTTTTTTTCTTCCTTATATTCTTTATTATTATAATTTATAAAGTATGAAAATCCTATAATTACATTATTTCTCCCCGTTAATTAATATAATCTTTTTTCTTTCTTTTATATCAGACACTAATTAATTTTTTCATTCAACTCACATAAGCAATACAAATCATTTTATTTTCTTATAAACAACATATGATTAAAGTCTGCTCATTCCAAGTCTGTTAACATATACAAAACCAGAAAATTAAAATTAATGAAGAAGTTCCCATCTCTCGTGCCATCATGTCTTGCTTTTGCTCCTCCAAATTGGTGCATACAGTTTTTAACTTGTGTAACATATACAAAACCGTAACCAACCCCAAGGAAAAAGCATAACAAACCAAACTCATGGCAATTTCCAAAGAACAAAATATTTCGATAAATATATTATACAATAAACATGAACATAAAAATAAAAGCATTAGTTTCGGACATGAAAATAAATTATACAAACAAAAAATTAAAATTAAACCCAAAGTTTCGCAAACAAACAAGAAAATTAAAATTAAACAAACGACATAACAACAACAAAGTTTTTCGTAAATCACGATAATGTGGCGTATGTGCAATCCTTTTCCCCGTCGTCTCATTGCAAACCCGGGACAACTTGATTGATCTTCTTCTTGTAGGTCCGCATCGTCTCTTTCGCATTTGCCACCTCACGCCTCTTGATTCAACCTCCTCAACCACCTTCACGTTGATGTTCTCGGTTTCATGAAGAAGTTCCCATCTCTCGTGCCATCATGTCTTGCTTTTGCTCCTCCAGCTTGGTGCATAAATTCCTTCCTTAACCGCTTCATCTCTTCCTCCAGCTCTTGCTTGAATATGATTCGAATTTGTTGCCTTTCTTCCTCCAAATTTTCATGAATTCGTTTCTTTCCGTTGCCATTTTTTTCTTTGATGTGCTTCCCGATTTAGAGATATACGGTATTTATCTCAAATCATCCCGTAATATATATAGCCTAGGTTAACCCTATGTTAATTGTAGCGTTGCAAGCAATTAAATGGATGCGGCGTTTCACTTTTCAAAAACTCGACTTTGTAGTTGAAACATTTCCAACGCTTCGTAAACCTTCATGACTTTGGTAGTTGAAACGAATCGAAGCCTTGTATTCACATTTTCTAAATCAAATTCCACCTTTTATTTAAATAAACCAAAACAAATTCATTTTGAGAACCTTTCCTATAATAATTAATCCTTCAATAATATCACAACGTACTCAATCAACTACCTTATTATATCGTGAGTATTTTAATGTTAAACCATAGCACTAATTAAGGAGTATGGTTTTGTTTTATTCTATCGTGATTATTCTTTAATTATCTTAATATATCTATCAAAAAATCAAATTTTCTACCCAACTTTAACTTTGTGTCCAAATATATTAATTAAGGAGTATGGTTTAATTTTATTCTATCGTGATTAATCTTTATTTATCTTCATATATCTATCAAAATACAATTTTCTACCCAACTTTAACTTTGTGTCCAAATTATATCGTTTTGTTTTAAACTTGATTATAGGGTTTAAACTTGATAATCAGCTCCAAAATGAACCTAAGTAAGAAATGAAGTACAATTACATGCACAACCAAAAATGTAAATGTTGATGATACTAACCTTTGGCTATTATTCCATCATCCCGCCTTTTATTTGAATAACACACATTAGCATTTATGCCGAATTCTTTAAGGCAAGGATATCTTCAACAAGCAAATCCGCCGTCATCATTCCAAGATCCACCGTTAATAGCCATTACAGCAGAGACAGAGTCAGATTCCACAACAATCTGGGAGACATCATAGTCCTTAGCAATCCACAAAGCTTCTTTGATAGCCAACAATTCTCCTTGAAGGATGGAGTTGCTTCCCATAAATCCCACGAATCCTCTATACAATATTCCATTACCGTCTATGAAGACCCCACCAATGGCCACCATGCCTCTACCATTCTCATCAATATCCATGCAGCTGGCATAAGTGTTGACCTTAATCCAAATTTCATCGTGAGGTTCCAAAGCAATCCAACGAGGCTCCTTCACAACAAGAATACATTAATTAGAACATTCAATAGTCATAACAACATTATACATGTGTTAATATCAAATTTAAAGCAGATTTTTTTTTAATACTAAGAATGGACTTTAGGGAGATGAGCCCCACATGCCGATGGTACAAGAGTCTCCAAATCTCGTAGTTGCATGGTTGCTCCAAGTAAAGGCAGTACGAGTAGCCCAAATCTATCAAGTTACAAATGCCGACATTGAAGTTGAAGTTATCAATCCTACAAAGATTATTCTCGAGATGACAAGATGAATTCTATTTGGGCGGGCTTCAATACAAGCTTAATATCGAGCAAATCTGAATTCCAAATGATACAAATACCTCCGCATCTTCCAATAGGAGGAGGATAATGTATGGAACCCGTAAAACCAATCTTAGCAATGACTTTAAAGGCTTTTTTCGCCCGGACGGTTTCAAGAAGGACCGCCACATCGGGTTTCGTTTCAAAAGAAACTCTTTGATGTGCCTCCTAAATTCTTTGGAGCCGCACTCTCGCAATTCCAAATGATGATCTTAATGATACCAAAGGTGTGATGAGAGGAGATGTTCTCAAAAGAAGAAAAATTACTATGAATCATTGCTTCCATGAATTCCAACTTGGGATCCTTCGGTCCTACTGATGATAGACTCACATTCCACATCCGAATCATCTCCTTCCGCCTATGGCTATTGTGCGAGCCCTTCACCCCGTGCACATATTCAACCATCAAACAAGACTCCACCTCCCCCGCAGATGTATATTTGAGTTTAGTTTGGTCCCGTGCCATAAAATTCTTGTCATTCTCTTCAATAGAGGCTTGGTATTGTTGCTTTGTTAAGTTTACGAGTTACTTTAAGTAAAAAGATTCCTGGGGTCATTTTACGAGTTACTTTAATCAATGTATGTGACATTGTACCATTATTGGTACATCAATATTATTTTATTAATTGTACTTTTCATTTGCTGACCCCCCCTTTTTATTGTACTTTTTATTAATTGCGTAAACATATATAAAGGTTCTTCTTCTTTATTCATCCAAATCCCCTCCTTTCTTATTCTACTATTTTATTAATTGCAAACCTTAATACCCTAATTTATTTGCATGCATGCAACAACTGATGTATAAGAAACTACATCCATACGTTTCAAAAAACAAAAGAAACTACGTCCATGATATCATTCAAAACAAAGAATAAAACACTTAAAAAGATAATATTATAAATGATTTCATAAGAAAAAGTTATTACATAATATCAAAACAGACTGATAATATTATAAATAATTCAAGTTCATAAAATTTTTACAACATAATATTATTAAATAAAATACAAATATGTAGATAAAGTGGGGTTTGGATGGGGATGGGATTTGATCACATGCCGTGATCCGAGAACTCTATAACATGCTCTCTTATTGGGAGAGTTTGTGGTCGAACCCCAACTCCACTTGGGGCCAAAGAAACATTATTGTTCTCCGGCCATGGCATCATGCGATAGTACACGAATGCAGATGCACATCGCACTGCAATTTTGTAAGCATCATTGCACAGCCGTATCAGATCGTTGATTTTCTTTTTGACTGTTTTGATGTTCTCATTGATATACGCCACTTCAAGATACATGGAATCCGACTCCCGTGTCATCCATATTTTCGCTTGATCAATTTCATAATGGCATTCATGTCTTCGCGCGTCCAATTTTCTTTCCAGCTTCTTCAACCTCGGTTTCTTAAATCTGCGATGTCCTTAGTATGCTTATCCATTTTCTTCTTCTCGCTTTTCTCGTTTTTATTTGTAATAAATATGAATTGTACACCCGTGGTTATACTACTATTTATAGGCCCATTTTATCTTTTTTTAAAGGTGGTGGCGTCTCTTCGATTTACCCTATATGAGACCCTTCAGATTAATTGATATATGTATATATCTCTTCGTTTTACACTACCATGACACCCTTCACATTCGTAACTGTATCTCTTCAAGTAGTACACTACCATGACACCCTACGATTCGTATCTCTTCGATATACTACCGTATATAGGCCCATTTTATCATTTTCTAATAGTTTAATTCCAGTTCTTACCCGCAACATTCTCAAACATGTCTCATTCACCGAAACAATCTTGAACTTGTGTAACATTAAATTAAACTTGTGTCAACACAAACTTGAAACTATGTATAGTTAAAATTAAGAAATGAATCCATTATGTTAAGGGTCAATGACAAATCATCAAATATTATAATGTTAATCAATTTCAATTACAATTACAATTACAATTACAATTACACCTTTACGTTAACTATATTGATTTGTATAATTCTTTAAGAATCACTAAATTAACTTCTTCATTTCAATGGGTCAAATTTTCTAACAAATAATGTTAACCAACTAATGAATCAAACCCTAATTCTCAAACATGGAAGAAAATAACAATTACAAATACAATATACATAATAATAAGAATGAAACCAAATTTCTCCTTCAAAACATTCTTCTTCAAAATAACAATTACCAATACAATACATATTAATAATAAAGGAACCATAGTTCTCCTTTAAAACATACTCACGTAACAACAATAAACATTTTAGTTCTCCTTCAAACTTCAAACCACCCACATTCTTCTGTAAATATTAAAATGACATAGTTTAATGATAAGTCATAACCAAAACCCTCATAGATGGTTAACACACTTTTACAATGACATATAAATGCATATGCAATTTCTATGTCTGCAAGTTCCATGAAAGCAATCCCGCAACCAACTTCTTTCGCCAATCCGGCATATGCGCACTCCGAATCAATGATAGATCCACTCCTCCAAGCATGAACTCCACGAATTTAAGAACGAAAATGCCACAATCACTCCTACCAAATTACAAGAATTACAAGATAAGTTAGTCACGACAACGAATACCTTAATAATCCCTATATATATTGCATAAATTTATGAAACGTACCCATTATCTTGAGATGGACAATCCACGCTCTTCACCGCTAGTTTTCTCACGAATAATTCTCATAGCCTTTTACATGGTTCTTCGAAAAGCTCGGTATCACAACTTGCATAGGCGTGACACAACTTGCAAGAAGCTCTTTTCTGACATGCCCCGGAAGGCTGTCATACACGTAAATTATCCTCCCACTCAGATCAATTTTCAGAAGAAACCAATGATCCCTCTCTATCATCGGCACATACAAACTTGTGCAACCTTCCCATGATTTGCTAAATTCGTGAGCCGCCCCCTTCACAATATTCATAAATACTCTATCAAATCGTCCTTTGCATACTGTATTAATTCCTCCTTTGTTTTTCTTTCTCATGTGTCGTGTGTGAAAGCCTTTGACATAACTTGCAAATAGTGTATCCATGACACGTGCATTTTGGTCAAACATGTTCGGGTCCACTAAGCATCGCCGTCGAATTTCACACAATGAACTATCCATTACCTGAATATCAAAAAATATATATATATACTACTAAACAAAAACATACTTTTTCAATTTAAATTGATGTTAATTTACAATCTAAAGCATATACTACTTACGTTGCTTGGCAAGCTCGCCCCCCTCACAATTCCTTTCAAAATACTTGCTTGGATGTCACAGTCAACCAAACTCACCTTGCAGTACACCGTATAAATAAAAAGGAAGAAAAACTAATTAATCATCAAAATAGGGTTTACAAATTAGGGTTTACTTCAACCGTATGACATTCATACCTGTCTTCACATGAACTAATTAATCATCAAAATAGGGTTTACTTCAACCGTATGACATTCATACCGTCTTCACATGAATCTATAAACCGATCAAGACTTTTCATCATCACAGATCCATTTTTCGGAACGGATTATAAGCATCATACTTATTCACTTTCCTTTTTTTCGGTAGTTTAATATAAGTGGCGCTAATTGCTTTTCTTTTTTCCGGCGGCGTCGGTAGATTGAAACGTACAACTATATAAAACATTCAATGACGTAATTAGTTTGGATTATACATATATCTACTAACATAAGCTCAAATTAATTATTTTTGTAAATCTACCTTTAACAACTTTTTTCCCGCCCGCTTTTTCCAAATCATCCTCATTTAAGATGACCTCGGCTCTCTCTTCACCTACGGCATTACCTAATCATAATTTCAAGAAACAAAATTTTATGAATAAACTAATTCTCTCACCAAAACACATAAAGGACATTTTAATTATACCTTCGCCGTTTGGGTTTGCCTCACCTTCCTCCCTTATTTTTACATCTACATCACATTCCATAACCTCGTTTAGCTTTTCAAAGAACTTCCTCCTCCATTTCAATGTCCTCATTTATCTCTTCACCCACGGAATTTCCTAATCATAATTTCAAGAAATTAAATGTTATGAACTAATTCTCTCATCAAACTACATAATGAACAAATCAAAATGACAAGTTTCACATTATACCTTCGCCGTTTCGGGTTTCCTCGACCGTTTCCTCAACCGGGGCTTCAGGTTGATCCCCAACCTCTTTATCACCCTCGCTTACATTTTCAGGTGGGAACTCCCCTACCTCTTTATCACCATCCCCATCCTCATTCACAATAGCAGCACCTTCTTCCTCAATTTGAGTGGCCTCAACCGGAGCATGGACTTCATCACCTACCTCCTTATCACCATCGCTTACACATTCAGGTGGGACCTCCCCTACCTCTTTATCACCATCCCCAACCTCATTCACAATAACATCAACTTCCTCCTCAATTTCAGTGGCCTCGTTTCTCTCTTCACCTTCACTTTCATTTTCTAGTGGGAACTCCCCTACCTTTTCATCACCTTCCCCGGCTTCCTTCTCTTCAACTACGGCATTTCCTAATCATAATTTCAACAAATACAATGTTATAAACTATTTCTCTCCTATATAAACAACATAAAGGACAAATTTAACTTTACACCTTTGCCGTTTCGGGATGCCTCCACAGCTTTCATCTTCCATTTCATTCAACTCTTCATTAGAAAGACGAACCTCCATCAATTTAACTTTACGCTCGGAGCGTATCCACTAAAGCGCACATTCTTTTGTTCTCTTCATCAATTTTTACCAACTCTTCGCACATTCTTTTGTTCTCTTCACTCACAAAGAATTTTTACCAATTCTTTTAGCTTTTCATAATCAACGTTACCCGTTGATTGCTCGTGTGCATTGTCATAAGTAGTTTCATCATCTTCAACTTCAACTTCCCGGAGCATCACAAAATAAGCTTTTTCCTTTTCACCTTCGGTTGGAACCAACTTTCGAACTACATCCACCCGCATCATGATTAATGTGAAGGATGCATTTACATACCAAACTTAAGATACAAATTAAACATCACTACCTCTCCCGATTCAAGAACAACTTCAACTAATGCGAGTTGACCCTTTTTGCATTTCCCCACTTCATCATCCTTGGGAGAGCATTCTCATCAACAATCTCGGAAAACTTCCTTAAAGAAGGAATTGCTTCAAGTGCCCAAACCTACGATGCATTTACATACAAGTGATTGACCAAACATAACAAAAAAAAAACAACATACGTATATATATATATATATATATATATATATATATATATATATATATATAATATATATATATATTATGAATTAAAACACCGCATTTCGCTTTTACATACCTTCAAAGCATGCGGGAAACCATAGAAAGTATATGCGATCGGGACCTTTTTGAGAACATCTCTTAGGTCCCTCCTCAAAACATGAACAAGGTGCTTTCATAAGACTCATTTCCCCATGGATACTTGTTGAAAGCATCCAAATCATCAACCAACCGAAAAATCCACCAATCCACCGCACGTTTCTCTTCGATGCCCACACAACGTACGTCAAGATAACGATCAACCCCAACTTGTAACGGTCTACATCATTCTTAGTGCTATTAAACTTTTGCCACACATGCTTCCTATACACTGACGTAAGGTTTTTAAAATACTTCTTAACTAATTTAGACTCTTTTCCTACGCCTTTCTCGACATTGCTATCATTGCCAACCAAGAAACCGGTAACAAGCGCCAATTCTTGTACACTGAATCGTATCTTTTTGGCTCCAACTTTGAACCAAAAAACTTCTCGATTTACAGGGTTCGCCAACCTCATTATCAACTGATGTACTATCTGGTTGGCTGGCAGATCCTTCAGATGGATTAAATGTCCAAAACAAGATTGTTCCAACTTTGTTTTGTGCTTTGTGTCAAGCTTTTGATAAACTGCATTTGCTTTACCAATTTGACATCGGTTTACGATTTCACATTTTGCAGTCCTATCTTGTCCGCTAAGTGCATAAACCAACGTCATTTTTCAACCAATCTATTACCAACAAAAAATAAACAAAAGTATCAATCGAATGAAAGAACAAAGGAATTTGAATACAATTGAAGCAAATAACACATTTTGAACAAATTTCATCACCGCCATTGTTTAAGCTAACAAATTTGGTTACACAATTTGCTTTAACCGATCCCACATCATTCAACACCATAACAAATCACACATCTTCCTATTCTCCAAAATCATATACATAACAAAATTTAAACTCAACCCAAAAAATCAAACTTTTGTAAATTCATTAACTCGATTGAATTATAATCCACATGCAGATACCAAACCCCAAAATAATACCTTTTGCAGACTTGCTCGGTCATCTTCTTCAACTTTCCGATCACCTTCCTCAACTACCGGTGAGTTTGCACACTTAGCTCGATTGTTGACAAGAATTTTGCTGATCCTAGGTTCGAATTTGGGTAGAAAGACGGGGTGATTTTGGGTAGAAATGACAAGAATTTTGTTGAGCCTATTTTGCTCGATTCACGGTGGTAATTAAATTGGATGGTGGAAATGAATAATGAGGTTAAGGAATAATTGGATGAAGGAGTTAAGGGATTTGGGGATAAATAGAGAGGGGTATATCAGTCCATCCAGGATTTTATAAGGTTTTTACCCTTTTTCAATTTTTTTAAAAGTAAAAAACAGGTCAAAGCTTATAATTGCAAAGCACAAAGTTCATAAGCTCATCGGTGTCATTCCCCCATTTTATTATGGTCCTGGACCAATGATGAATTGGTGATCCAGGACCAATAGAAAAATGACAAATAACACAAGGGCCCACCGTGTAAAATATAAATCTCATGTATTGACGTTTTTACCCTTCTTATAAGACATTTCATTGGTGGACAAGTATGACATTGTGGTTCTGACCACCATAAAACCACTGATTTATACCTGATGTTCTCCTAAGGACGCGCGCTTGTGTGTATAGGATCAATTTTGTCCGTGTTAAATTATTTTGTCATTTTTGTAACTAAAGAAAATAATGTGTCATATTTATTCATTTTATAAATATTTTTGTCCTTTTTCCCTCAATCCCCCTATATATTATTGTATAAAATTTTTAAATATTATAAAAAATACACATAAATATCATTTTTTTTTTTAATTTAGGGGTCAAATGATCTATTTCACAATACATGTCGCCGCCCCTGTTCATCAATAGGTGCTACGAGAGAAGAGTGATTTATGGGTCCAACCTCAGCATGTCATCACATAATTTATCAATTACAAATTTTAAAATGAATGGAGACTTTTTTTCTAATCACGTGGAACCATGAAAAAAATACTTAAATATAAGTGGTTTCGGACCACCAAGTCATACTTGTGGCCGGACCACCGTAGAATTTGCCAAAGAGGGTGTAATGCACTGACTGTGGCACTAATTAGGAAAGATATCCCCTTCGCATATTAGTTTTTTTTTTTTTTTGAGAAACCTCTTCGCATATTACTAAAATATTTGTTTATTATATGTGTTTTTTTAATATAAGTTTATTATATGTTACTAAACTACAATATTTGGACCATCCACAGATGGTGATTGGAGAATTTATACTATACAAAATTATTGGCACCGGTGGTGGTCCTTATATAGTATTTATTTATACTCAATTGATACATTTAATAATTAGTGTCCTACCAAAAAAAAACAAAGAAATTTAGTGTCCTTAAAGGTTTTTTTTGGGTTCTAAAGGCACCCCGTTTTTATTTCCGACACCCATTATTTGATTATTTTTTCGAATGAAAAAAACGTCAATGCCACTCGTGTTTGTTTTTGAACACCAACGTCCGTGTTACCGACGTTGGTGTTCAACAACGAACACCAGTGGAAAGTCAGTGGACCGACGTTTCGTAAACGTCGGTGCCACTGGTGTTTGTTGTTATACACTAGTGGCACCGACGTTCCCTTCAAAAAAATCATCGTGGTGCCGGAGTAATTTTTTATGGTGCCGGGAGTAATGTGGTGCCAGAAGTAAGATGATGTTTCCTTTAGAAGCCTCTTTTTTTGTATTTAAATAAATGGAGATTTCATATGATACTCGGTAAGATGGAACATGGTTAACTAAGTCTGATTTAATTATTAGTAGATAGATACAGACCTGCGCAAAGGTCTTGTTTTTGGAAGCTGAAATATCTTTGAGGACGTTGCAAAAATGAAATACCTGCGCAAAAGTCTTGTTTCACTGCTTTATTGCCCCAAAATGAACCATACGCGCCAA
Source organism: Gentiana straminea (assembly GCA_036785695.1). Taxonomy (NCBI): domain Eukaryota; kingdom Viridiplantae; phylum Streptophyta; class Magnoliopsida; order Gentianales; family Gentianaceae; genus Gentiana; species Gentiana straminea. The sequence goes on along the minus strand of JAVUPR010000113.1, from coordinate 14,230,780 downwards.
GTGGGGACCAATGCACTAATGTTAATCCCTTTCTCCTTGCAAAATGGAAGCAATTTCCTTTGCTGCCATACCACACTCATCTCCACCTAGAACGGATTCTGAAAAATTGTTCAACAGGGTTTAAAAATGTTTTTAAGAGTAAATGAAAATTTAGCGAGGTTCATAAATTTTTTCTATAGGTAGAACTTAATATTTTATTGTTTTAGCCGAGTCCGTGAACCCCGTTGTGAAACATGTGGCTCCGCCACTGGCTACGAGGCTTTGTCTAATCATTTGCATGACAGTCGCAAATGATTTATAGAATAATGTCACACAATAATACAATAAGATACGGCAATGGCAGATCTATATGGTGTAGGGTGGGGTCTCATGGCCTATGAGATCCGTGAATTTTTTTTAGTATTTAAACGATAGAGTTTTGTTGTTAAATATATTGTTAAACTCCGGTAACCCTACTGAAATTTTTCTTAGATAAAAAATATAGTTTTAGACTCTGACGATATTACTGAAACTAATTGCTGGATCCGTCCCTAGGATACGGAAACGTCACCAAACAAAAGTATCCGTGCATCATAGATAAGGCCATAAGGGGCATGTAGGGAAAATAAGAAAGAGGTACTTGATTAACTGCTGGAGGGATGGTAGAATTATCAAGAAGAATGGAGAGTTTTTCACAAGTGAAGTTGCTTACACCTACAGATTTTGTCAAACCCAATTTTTCGTCCTTTGCATAAACAACTAAGTGTTCTATCCGACCCTTCCTTATCTCGTTCTCTCTGTAAATCGTAATGTTTCCTAAGTAAACCACTTTTATGTCTTTTTTTTTCTTCCCAACCACCGTGTTGGGCTTGGGCACGTATAAAAGATTGCAAGTATGTCGAATAACAAATATATTCCAAGTTCAATAATCTACGTAACTCGTACTTATTGGTTGATGATTGGGATAAAGTTGAATTTTTAAAAACCCATACAACAAGTCTTATTTGTAGTTTAATAAGAAACCCCTGGGTCTGTTTGGACATAGACGATACTCAAAACCGTTGCTACTGAAATCGTGTTGAAAACTAGATATTCGAATTTTATGAGGATTATCCAACTACTGTAAAAGGTAGATTTGTTGGTGATCGAATTATAGCTGGGTAATGCACTATTGTCTGCCTACATACCATTATGGATTTAAGGGATCAAGTTATATGTTAACGTGGTGTTACTCAATGAAATTCTAAAGGTTGGAGAAGATGATCCTATTATAGAACATCATTGTGGGAGGAGTTAAGGATGTCATTGTTGGCGTCATGGCCAATGACTGGGAGCGGGTATAAAGGCGCTCATGAAGTGATCATGGCCATGTAAGCAAGAGTTGTGAGACAGTTCTATGAACGTGGGGTAACGTTGTGTTTGACTGTATAACCATGTCTGAGTTCATAAAGTCTTTCGATGTGGATATATATAACGAGGTGAGTGGACACCATGTCAGTGGTACGAGTTGGTAAGCAATCTTAACTCCAAACTGGCTTTGTGTATCAGGATACGACATGTACCAAGTTGGTGGCTCGGAAGCTTTTATCGCCTCATGGTGGTCACCTGGGTTCTACGTTGTGCTTCTCCACAAGCTTTCACCCAGACTGACGGAGCGAGTGAATGTCTTGTTGGAGTTGAGGTGATGTGCCTCCACTGACTCGGATGGGTCGGGTATATCCCTCGGCTTGTTGGACGAGGTTTGTTTAGAAGATCCGGAATAGTCAAATAGGTGCCATGTTTGTGATTCAGGTCATACCCACATCAAAAGCCCTCTAGAGATGAGGGAGGACGTAGGTCGTAGGTTAGGTATGCCCAATGAAAAGGTGGCACAAGACCTATGGTTGTATACCAAACGTTTCTAACGTCAACACTGCTTGTATTCGAAATTTGAAAGACCTTTATGCTTATCTCCAGACATCTCTTAATGTCCTTTGGAGATCCTATACATATTGATGATTGCTTTATCAAATGAGGCTTTTTCGTTAGTGACTTGACGGTGTTATCCTTTCCATTAGGGAACTTTTTGTATCCACTTTTCACATACATTATAATGGCTGCACTGACATGATATTTTTCAAGGTTGTGATTGCAGTGACATGACATTTTTAATGTTGTGAATAGATGATATTTTCAAGGTTATAATGCAGTGTCAAAGTTTGCACTTCAACAACTATACAATAACTTCAATCATTATGCAGTGACATGATATTTTTATTGTTGTGAATGCAGTGAGATGATATTTTCAAGATTATAATGCAGCGACATCAGAGTTTGCACTTCAATAATAATACATTATGCAGTGACACATTCCAATAGCATTTACAGCAATATTGTGGCAAGCACGTAGAGAAAACACTTAATGCAATCAGAATATAGTGACATCATCTTTTATACTTCAATTACGAAACACAAACTTGTATGAAGATGCAGTGACATGATTTTTCAATAGATAAAACAATTATAACTCTTTGTAGTAGCATTTCAAGTACAATTTCAAGCGAAGCTTCTTTTCTAATTTAGTGACATGCACTCAGTGACTACCCTTGTGTCCTATTATTGACTTTTCTACTATTGAATTTCAATTTTCCAACAAAAAAAAATCATATTTTCTTCCAGATTGACATTATGTTTTGTTCTATTGTTGCATGCTTAGTGTTAATGTATACTTACTCAGTTTTCTTTGTTTTTGTTGCTCCCCGTTTCTTCTCCGTTGATATTACTTGCTTTCTTCTCACCAGTGTCGATTCTTTGTAGTGACGGTATCAATTGAACTATAGTAACTTCTCCTCTGATTTCACTGCTTCTTCTCTCTGATTTGGCTCTGATTTCGCTGCCTCTTCTTGCCGTTTGTTATGTCAATATCCTTGAGCCGTTTTGTGCGTTCACGTCGCGTCGTGTTTGAAAATGGAGGTTTCGTTTGTGTAACTGTTGAAGCATTGAAGCGGGAATAGAATAGGGGTATTCTGGTTCGTTTCTGATTTTTGTGTCATTATAACCAATGAAATGTTTTTGGTGTCTTATTTGCCTATTTAAGTCAAATTTGTGTCCTTATGGCCCATTCTCTTTTATTAATTACATATTCCAAATATTTATGTCTAAGATTAATTCCATTCAATCTAATAAGGTGCATGGACCACCTAATAGAAGAATAATAAATTATTCTTACAATCCCCCGTATATGGCCTAGCCAGTGTAGCGGTTGGGGTGGTGTAATGCCACGCCGGACCGAAAGCCGGAGTGTGGGGGTTCGAGTCCCGTAAAGGGCCGGCCCCTTTCGGTTAGCGGAAAAAACAACAAGCCTCTTCCCCGAGCTGCTAGGTCCCTGATTAACCTCTACTCGCACTCCTGTGGGATCGGGGGCGAGGGGACCCTTCCGGGTAGGGTATAACCGTTTTTTAATAAATTATTCTTACACAATTGACTAAAAAGCTCAATAAAAGTAATTATAAAAGTGAATGTCTTTTCACATATCAAAATATCTTAGCACACGTATTTTTTTTTTTTCCAATTTTATCCTTAATTTCGTGCATATTTATTCTGATCCGAATTTAGGCATAATGTTGATTTTCTCTGCCCGAATTTGGATCAGAATGTGTGAAATAAATTTTTTGACCGGAACTGGGTCTAAAATACACTTAAATTCTAACTGAAATTAGATCAGAATAATCAACCAAATTCCGATTTATGTTGTGTTAAAATGGTGTGTGTTGTTTGAAAAGATGCTCCCTTATAAAATAAAGGGTTTATTCTTAAAAAGGACAATTTGAGAGTATAAATATTTAAACAGGACGGTGTAATTTTTTATTGGGAAAAAAGGACAATCGTTTATTCTATTATAATTTAAATTCTCTTATATTTAATTACAAAAATGTATATCTTTTGATCTGAATGTCAAAAGATCGTAATTCTTTCACAATATTTTTCTTTTTTTCGTTATCTTTATTTAGACATCCAATTTGATATTTTTTTCGATGTCATTTCGAGGCCATTTTCGTCGAAAACAACGAAATAATTGAACAGTGGAATAGTGAATTTGAAGTCAATTCCACTGAACCAAACAGTGGATTTGGGGTAACGAATAGTGAAATTGTCCTTATCACCGAATTTGTATTTCTACTGTCCTAATTTCTAGTTTTCACTCTTATTTTTCTTTTTAAACCACCCAAAAATAAATCCTTAGTTGTCACCTTTGTCATTAATGTTCCACTTTCATAGACTATATACAATTGTAATAAATGCATTTGTGACACTTAAATAATTAAGATAACATAATTTTGACGAGTTTATTAAACTTGTCTCAAATGACAAGGTAGAAGGGGAGTAAGGATCCTGTCAAGAATTTGAGGAAGTGTTCTCTCAAAGTAGAATTGATCTAACCATGCATACACCTAAAATGTGAAAATAATCTAACCGTAGATTTTTATTTTAATTTTTAAAACTACGTCGTTTTGGTGATAATGTATAAAAACAACTGCAGTTAACCTATTTGAGAGGATCATTGCTCGGTAGGAGGGAGTACAATAGATGATGGAAGGAAATTGAAATAAAAGTCCAATGATGTAAAAATCAAATTCATGTAGTGAATCAGACATTGTACCGAAAAAACAAAAAATAATCCATGTCTCAAGGTATTATTGCATGAAAATAAGGATCAAACTCAAAGGAGGCAACTTAGTAAATTACTTTAATGGATAATCAACACAAGGGAAAAGAAGAAAAGAAAGTTCACAAGTCTCCGTCCCATAATTCTTCAACTGACTTGTATTGGCCACCACCAATGATGTGTTCTCCAAGATAGCCCCTATGCTGAGGGATTTGGGTGATTTGATCAACTTCTTCTTTGCTGAGTTCCCAGTCAAATATTTGGAGGTTCTCTCTCATCCTCTGCTTGTTATAGCTCTTCACGATAACAATTGCCCCTTGTTCGTATATCCATCTAAGTGCAACCTATATATATAATTAATGCATGCAAAAGGAGACATTCATGATTCAACTTTTTCAAGAAAACCATTATGTACTACGTATGGAGTAGCGATACACCGATATAACTTCAAATGCAGAATATAAAGCCATTATAAAACACAAACACAAATACACATGTGCATGAATACCTACATATACATATATATATATATATATATATATATATATATATATATATATATATATATATGTGTGTGTGTGTGTGTGTGTGTGTGTGTGTGTGTGTGTGTGTGTGTGTGTGAGGGATCGAAAGTGTTACATCGTATTACAAGTTTATAAGTATTAATTTAAAAATCTAAGTAGGGTTAGGGGTCAAAAATTAACGGGTCAGTTAGTAGATATTACTGTATAATTTTTTTAAATATTATAAAAAAATTACACATAAATATCATTTTTTTTTTAAAATTTAGGGGTCAAAATGATCTATTGAAATACATGACGCCACCCTTGTTCGAGAAAAGCTATTATACAACAGTGATTTTATGAATGACACCAAATGGAGGGGTGATATGTGTTTTTATACACCCTCTCTCACATAGTAGGAGTGTGTAGGAGTGAATTGGACGCATTTCACTCATCCACTTAGTATCATCCATCAATCACCGTTGTATAATAACTCTTCTCGGTTCATCGAAGATAGTGTAATGCATTGATCGTGGCACTAATTAGGAAAGATATTCACTTCTCATACTAGTTAAATATTGGTTTATTATTTTATATAAGTTTATTAGAAGTTACTAAACTACAATATTTGTACCGTACACAGATGGTGATTGGAGAATTTATATTATACAAAGTAAGGGGCACCGGTGGTGGTCCTTATATAGTATTTATACTAAATTGATACATTTTATACATATAATTAGTGTCCTTAATGATCAATTTGTGTTTTTTTAGTATTTATTAAATATAAAGGGAGATTTCGTATGATTCACAAGCTATTCTGACTGAATAAGAGGGAACATGGTTAAATTAAATGCTCTGATTTAATTTGAGTCGTATGTTAAGCGTTTTGTATATCAAATTTCTGTCAGAAAACCAATTTTTATATATTCTGACAGGAAAATTTACCACATACTTTATAAGTTTGAGACAGAAAAAGTAAACGCCAAAAAAAAAAAAATTGAAGGGTAGGGGTAGGTAGATACAGACCTGCGCAAAGGTCTTGTTTTTGGAAGCTGAAATATCTTTGAGGACGTTGCTTTCTTTCACTGCTTTATTGCCCCAAAATGAACCATCCGCGCCAAGTGGGGACCATGCACTAATGGTAATCCCTTTCTCCTTGCAAAATGGAAGCAATTTCCTTTGCTGCCATACCACACTCATTTCCACCTACAATGCTTTGTCTAATCATTTGCACGACAGCCTCAAATAATTTATAGAATAATGTCACACAAAAATACAATAGGATACAAGATACGTCACCAAACGGAAGTACTATCCGTGCATAATGGCTGATACAGAATCTCGGGTAAGAGGACGATAAAAAAATTTAAATGACAAATAAAAAGTTAAGGAAGGCAAACAAGATGCATACTACATATATTAATCGATTTTTTTTTTCAGATTGAGGGAGGACAATTGACCCCTATGATGCACGGATACTCCATCCTGCAAGCGTATCCCGTATCCGATACGTATCGGATATCGATACTCAGGATACTCCATTGGATACGTATCTGGGTCACATTGTAATTTTTAAAAGTTGGATACTTTACTAGGTACACGTATCTTGATTACAGATACGGGTATCCGAAAAACATGATACTTAAAGAATGAGTTTGAACCTTAATATGTGTAAATGTGCACACACACACACACACACACACACACACATATATATATATACACACACACACATGTATAGTCATTTTATTTTAATTATTTACAGTTTAGTCCTTATATTTTTATTATTTACAAATACACCCCCATATCCGCATCCTATATTTTCATAAAATCCCGTATCTACGTATCCCGTATCCGTATATCCCATATCTGTACGTAGGTCCGCCACTATCCGTGCATCATAGATAATGAGCATGTATGTTAAATAAGAGGTATACCTGATTAACTGCTGGAGGGATGGTAGAATTTTCAAGAAGAATGGAGAGTTTTTCACAAGTGAAGTTGCTTACACCTACAGATTTTGTCAAACCCAATTTTTGGCACTCCTCCATCGCCTTCCATGTGCCATGGATATCGAACGGGAGGAGGTCTTGCTTCTCGAATGCGAACAAATCAGCTCCGTTCCTTATTCTTACAGGCCAATGAATCAGATAAAGATCCAAATAATCTAGCCCCAGTGTCCTGAAAAAAAAAATCGTAGTAAGGTTGTTAGAGAGCACTTGCAGTAGATACTGTAAATCATTTAAAAACTCTATTTTAGAGATTTCAACATGAAAAATAACACTGTAGCAGATACTTTATTTTCTACTGTAAACTACAGATTTTATAAAATTTCCTTTACATCTACCGCATTCTTATAGATTCTGTAAATTTTACTTTATGTCTATTGCATTATATATAATAGAGAATCTGATGCATTTCATCTTAGATAGAGATTCTGTAAACTAGAAAAATGCATGTTTAAAACTGTAAAGTAGAGAATTTGTTACAGGTATCTGATGCGAATGCTCTTAGGTCCATAGTTTTAGAAGTTTTTCGTTTATTTTTATGATTCAAGTTTAGTTATTTTTCATTGTTTCCTTATTTACTCATTGTTTCTTTATTCTCTAAAGTCCATAACCGTTCCTTATCCTTATGCTTATTTACAGGGGCGGATTTATGTTGAAGAGATTGGGTCACTTGACCCCGAACTAAAGGAAAAAAAAATTTATATGTATTTTTTTAACGTTATACGGTATATCTTTCTCGATCCCTAACCCGTATCATTGTGCTCCCGCAACCACCCCTGCTTATTTACACATATAGGTCTTTTACTTTTTGTATTTTTCCTCAAAAGAATTGACCCCTGCTGAAACTACCTTTATAAATTTACAATATCAAACTCGACTCATTGAGTACTCGATATAACTCGTTTCTAAGTTCGATTATTTTTTAAATTGATTTATTTTTCATAAAATATGACAAGATCGAACTCGAGTCGTCAAATACTCGATTAGACTAATAATTTTTTTACTTTTCAAAATGTTATTTAATATTAAATTTGTAAATATATTTAATTAAATAATTATTTAATATAGTTCGATTAACTTACGAGCTACTCAATTACTATATTTCGAAGCACGAATTCAGTTCGGTTAGTTATTTTAATAGCTCAATTTAATTTCGAACTCTAAAAATTGAAACGAGTTAAGCTTTTTTTTTTTTATAAATAGAGGTAATTCACAAAAAGCTCGATTAATTTACGAATCTACAGTGAATTAACAAATCACCGCAAAAAAAAAAAATTTGATTCAGGGGAGTGATAGAGATACTCCTTCAAGTATACACCACTTTTACACCATCATCATCTCACCGGCCTCATGTTTTTCACTTGTAAAAGAAATTTAAAAAATCACAATCACAAAATTATGTTGGAAGTAAAAATGGTGTACACTCTATCATTACCCTTGATGTCAGTTTGACTAACCAACGTTCCGTTTCCGTAATATCCGGTCCCCAAAAGGAGTCCGGATCCCCTACGGTACAAGATGAGCGGTATAAATTGTTGTGCATCGTTTCCGTCCGAATTTTGGACGGGAGCACCATTTCACTTTTTTCCCGTCCAAATTTGATTCACTCTTTTACCGTCGAAATTTAGATGGATCCGTTGAAATTTGGACAGATCCATCCAAAATTCGAACGGAAACAGTACACAGCACTTTGTATCGCTTACCTTGTACCGTAAGGGATCCGCTTCCCCTAAAAGCCACAAGAAAAAAAATAAAAATAAAACAAAAATAAGAAAAAGAAAGAGGAATGTCCAAAAGAGGAGGCCACGTAGTCGATTATAGTGCCTTGTTGAAAAACCACTTGACCAAAACTTACCCTGAATAAGAGTATTAGCTCCGTTTTAAAATATAAGTCATCATATATGTTTTTATACAGTTTAAAAAATTGGTTGAATAACATAAATTTAATGGTTAATGTTTAAATCATTAATACAATAATTGTTAAGTAATGAAAAATAGTTGGATTGATAATAAATTATAAGTAAAATAAAAAAAAAGTAATAAATATTCTATTGGTAATGTATAATGATTAATATTATAACATAAAAATAAAAAAGAGAGTAAAAAGACTTACTCCTTCCGTCTAATTTTATTTGTCATGTCTCATTAAATGATCTAATATTTTTGCATATGATAAAGTATTACTTAAATGTCATAAATATAAAAATATTGGATCATTTAATGAGATTCAAAATATTAAATATGATAGTCAAAATCTCTTTAAAAAGTCAAATATGACAAATAAAAATGGGAATGAGGGAGTATATTTTAGACGGAAGGAAGTAGTACAAAGCAAAGCGGACCATGGTTCAAAGTCGCGGTCGCGGTGGCCAACTCGGAGACCACCGAGTCACTTGAATCGTCGCGTCGCGGTATCGTTTCAGACGAGAAGAGTTTTCTAATGGATAAAATGCTTAAAAAATTGAAAAAAAAAGTCAAAAAATACAAAAAAAAATACAAATAACTAAATACAACATTAAAATGTTCAAAAAAAAAATCCACGATATCATATTATTTTAAGTAAATACAATAACATACATGCTGTCCAAATAGTTTGTGATCACTAAAGTCTTAACGACATATATCAAAAAGGCAAAGTCTATATTAGTGATAAATATATATATATATATGATATTAATTTAAGAAGATATCATGATGAGACATTTTAATATGAGAAATAATACGATCACATCGAAATTACACAATCAATTACCATAACAGTGATCTATTATTGATTTTTGTGACTACTATATTGATTGATCTATGTCATATTAATCAATGGTATAACATACAATTGGTTGTGTAATTTTATTGTGGCTACATCATTTCTATTTTAATATAGTGCCATAAACCTTTATCTCATACACAAAACCCAAAAAAAGAAAAGAAAAAAGAAACACGTATACAGATGTTACTCAACAATAAATTTGCTTATACCTTAAAAAAAAAAAAACAATGAATTTGCTTTCTTAAGAAATAAAACAAATCTCTCCCCCAGAAAACAAATAACACAAATAAAGGCCATCCTCAGAAAAGGAGAGGAGATAACCGAACTCGACCCGGAGAACCAAAGGCTTAGTAATCAAAATTTAAGATCAAGCCATGGAGGTGAGAATGAAATCAGAGATGAATCGAAGATATTGATTCAATCAGAGAGAAATCGGAGCAAAATCATTGATGAGAACGATGTTGAGACTTTCAATTCAAATCAGAGAAATCAGAGCTCTCCTTAGTCCTTCTTCTAGATCTACTGAGTTCTATTCTTCAGTCCTTGCCTCCTTGCTTTGTGACAATCTGTTGCTTTCTTGGTTTGGTTCCTCACACAGCCACGGGTCTATTGTTTTTGCAGGTTCTTTGTCAAAAGTTTTCGATGATTTATGTCCGATTGGCTTTGTTTTTTCTATTCTTCTTGTTCCGATATGAATCCGAGACGAAGCCATAACTTTGTACCGGTAATGGCCTGAGTCGGAGACGATACGGCCGAGTCGGAGCCGACTCGGCCGAGACTTTGAACCATGAAGCGGACACGACTTGGGCTAAGCGATAAAATGAAAATAAATAAATAAAGAAATGATAAAGATGGAAGGGAATTATGTTAATTACCCAAGGCTTTTCTTCAGAGCAGGCAGCACAAGGTCGGGATGAGCATCAGCACAAGAAAGCTTAGAAGTAATGAAAAATTCATCCCTGTTCTTTACCAAGCCCATTTCAACTGCTTGGGACACAGCCTTTCCCAACGCCTCCTCTGTTCCATAGATTGAAGCCGTGTCGAAATGACGGTTTCCTACTTTAATGGCCTCCACAAAAATGGCAACCAGTTCCTCTACGGTTGGGTTGTTGAGGGATTGGGCTGTACCAAACCCCAAAACAGGCATCTTCTGCCCTGAGTTCAACACTATTTCTGGGATTATGACTTTTTCTCCAATTGTTTCTGCCATTTAGATTGATTCAGTTCAAAACTCCTTATGCATGAATATGTTATATATACAGCATGAATATGTTATATATACAGGCCGGTTTATTTATTTATTATTTTTACGAAGGGAAACCCAATTTCCCTTCCTTTACACAATTTTCTCAACGAAGACATTTTTTTCAGGCTGTGTTTACGAGGAAGGAGAGGAGAATTGGCCGGGGTGTGGAAAGAGGAATAATATAATAACCGGAAGTCTTTTTTTTTTTTTTTCCTTTCTTCCAACCACCGTGTTAGGCTTGGGCACGTATAAAAGATTGCAAGTATGGCGAATATCAAATATATTCAAAGTTCATTAATCTACGTAACTCGTACTTATTGGTTGATGATTGGGATAAAAGTTGAATTTTGAGGGAATTGAAAATATATACCTTTGAGTAAAAATAGTTTATTTTATATACCCCTATTTTTAATTCTTACAAGCATAACTCCATCAAAATACTCGGTAGGACGGGCAATTTGACATTCAGGACGAAATTTATTGTCATAAGGCCGGGTTATTTTTTATTGAGGCTTGGATTAAAATAACACGTTCCGACAACTTTACTCATTTGGACGGGCTAAAAATTCCGCATATGTTTTTAATATTTATTTTGCATGACCGACGTTTTATTTTATTTTATTCTGGGGCCGAATTTTCGTCTATTTTTTTTTTTTGTTGGAACCCCATCTATTTTGTTTCAATTACATCGTCCTTATTGGAAAAAAGAAACAGAAACCATCATCGACTGCAAAACCCTTTCTTTCTCCGACGAATTCTTCTCCGATGTTGCAAAAACATAAAAAAACAACATGAAACATCAAACCAACATGTACATGCATTTGGTCGGTGTGTATTATCGGGACGGGCTTATTTTCATTTGTAGATCTGAAAATTTTCCTGGGGAAAATGACTGATTCTTTACTGTTGTATATCATCATGAAAACATAAATCTATGTGCAATTCTATTTTACTGCTATGCTTTTTTGATATTGTGGCTTTCTGTATTTCTCTTTGTGCTTGTATATATTTTAAAACGACCATGAAAACATGAATCTATCGGAGAAGAAAGGGTTTTGCAGTCGACGATGGTTTCTGTTTCTTTTTTCCAATCAGGACTATGTAATTGAAACAAAATAGACGGGTTCAAAATAAAATTAAAAAAAACAAAATAGATGAAAATTCGACCCCAGAATAATAATAAAAAAAAACGTCTGTCTTGCAAAATAAAAAAAAAAATATGCGGAATTTTTAGCCCGTCCGAGTGAGAAAAGTTGGTCGGGACGCGTTATTTTAGTCCGGCCTCAATGAAAAATTATCCGGCCTCATGACAATATATCCCATCCTGAATGCCAAATTGCCCGTCCTACCGAGTATTTTGATGAGGTTATGCTTGTAAAAATTAAAAATAAGGGTATCTAAAACAAACTATTTTTACCAAAAGGTATATATTTTGAATTTTCGTCAATTTTTAAAAAGCCATACAACAAGTCTTCTATGTAGTTTAATAAGAAACCCCTGGGTCTGTTTGGACATAGACGATACTCAAAACCGTTGCTACTGAAATCGTGTTGAGAACTGGATATTCGGATTTCGTGAGGATTATCCGACTATTGTAAAAGGTAGATTTGTTGGTGATTGAATTATAGCTGGGTAATGCACTATTGTCTGCCTACATACCATTATGGATTTAAGGGATGAAGTTATATGTTAACGTGGTGTTACTCAACGAAATTCTAAAGGTTGGAGAAGATGATCCTATTATAGAACATCCTTGTGGGAGGAGTTAAGGATGTCATTATTGGCGTCATGGCCAATGACCGGGAGCAGTTATAAAGGCGCTCATGAAGTGATCATGGCCATGTAAGCAAGAGTTGTGAGACAGTTCTATGAACGTGGGGTAACGTCGTGTTTGACTGTATAACCATGTCTGAGTTCATAAAGTCTTTCGATGTGGATATCTATAACGAGGTGTGACGTGGCCTTTTCTAATGCTAAACCAGTCCTTAACCGACAGTGTATCGGGTCAAACTGTAGTGCTATTATAGCTGGGTAATGCACTATTGTCTGCCTACATACCATTATGGATTTAAGGGATGAAGTTATATGTTAACGTGGTGTTACTCAACGAAATTCTAAAGGTTGGAGAAGATGATCCTATTATAGAACATCCTTGTGGGAGGAGTTAGAGTTAAGGATGTCATTATTGGCGTCATGGCCAATGACCGGGAGCGATTATAAAGGCGCTCGTAAGTGATCATGGCCATGTAAGCAAGAGTTGTGAGACAGCTTCTATGAACGTGGGGTAACGTCGTGTTTGATCGTATAACCATGTCCGAGTTCATAAAGTCTTTCGATGTGGATATCTATAACGAGGTGTGACGTGGCCTTTTCTAATGCTAAACCGAATTCTTAACCGACGGTGTATCGGGTCAAACTCGTAGTGCTAGTATGGTGAGTCGAGTGTCGAATCCTCGGGGAACTTGGTAATTCTTCTAAGTGTGGTTAAACACCAAAGAGTCATTATTAACTCGATCTAAACCGCAATTTTATAACACGAGATCACTACTATTCTACTCAACATAAAATAAATGCGTAATTTAAAAGTTATTCTAATATAATATATATAGATATATAAATATATATAGATGTACATAAATTGCAAAATATATATATATATATACAAATATATAGATACCAATATATTTTAGAACTAGACAAATAAGTTTATAGAACTAGCCAAAGTTTATATAATTGAATTATACGATCTTTTCCAGTAAACGGAATGTGCTCGATCTTTCCTTTTATTTTAGGTCCAATTGAGTAAATGAAACGGTGCACTCCTGAGGTTAACAATTCCTCCTCACACGAGCGTATGAAATTGTCATATGTCATTGTCATCGCTTCAATCTCCACAACCGCCCCATGCTAATCTCGCTTAGTCCGAACAGTACCGAGTACAAATCTACCCCGGATAAAAGAGGTTATTCCGTTTGTCGACGGCCGATGTTATTCAAAAGACTCCGGTTGTCAGGCGGATCGATTTAACTTTCCGGTGTTAGTTTCAATTAAACCGTTGATTTTAACATTATTATGATCTCGAGCACAATTTTAATAAGATTAATCTTTCCCAAGACAAATCTGCCCCCGGGTAGGAAATAGGATTCCGTAGTCACGCTTTCGCACGACCAATTTTACCCACCGGTTTTTCTATCTTTTATCTCATATCCTAAATTCTCTGATCAGTTCATCGTTAGGTTATATGGTGCGATTCATCTTGGTTAATTACGTCAATCCGAATATTATCAATACGTTACAGAATAGAAAAAGATTCAGTTAACTCAATTTTAATCAATTTTAATTAGACAACATTCCTTTACCGAAAAGATCGAAATAAAACGATTACATAACTCTGGCTAGTTATCAGAGTTAGCCTAAAAACATTATAACAATGAAAAAGATAAAAACAAACATAAATACTTAAGAAAATTTACCGATTACAAATGCTGAATCAGAGTTGTATTCTTCCGGACATTACAACGACTTCAACAACATCGAACTTCCGATAATTTCCCGAGCATTACAACGATACTACGAGATTATTATTTTTGGCGTAAAGCCTATTTACAAACTACCACTAAAAAAAAATAAAGAGGAGAGGAGATATATATATAGGAGATGATTTATATATATTGGTACATCGACTCTGTTTGCAAATGATCTCCTTATATAGACAAAAGTCCTTGGGCCGGACCGGTCCGAGATCAAGCCGGACTGGTCCGGTGTAATGATTATCTCCACCACTTTGATTGATCAGCATGTGCTCCGTATGCTTATATATTTTTATATATAATTATTAAACTTCTAAAATTCATATCTCGAGTTCTGGACCTCCAAAAATCATGATTCAAGAGGCATCGGAAAGCTCTCGGGAAAATCTACAACTTTCATGAAAGACTCTTCTTCAGATAATGTCGTTTTAATGAGCCATTTATTTGTCGAAAACATTTCTCGATTACCAATTAACCAAATTGATTGGCAACTTGACCACTTAAGCTATTCAATTGATCATTTAAGCTCGTGGCACTCTCTAAATCCTTCCAGAGATATGATTAAACTTCAATATGTCGATTCTCGGGGTCTCGGTTTATAAATCTGCAATAAAATACCACAAATACCCATGTAAATCTGACACGACACTCCGATTTACTAAAATCGGTACGAAATTACAGCTTTTTACTATTATTACTACTAACTACTCTAAATTATAAAGATTAATATTTCATATCATTTATATCATAATATCATATATTTTATATAGAATTCGTTGATAAAACATAATAATATAACGTATATTTAATCATATAAAAGTAGTATATCAACTACTCCCACTTAAACTTTGATCGTCCTCGAGCAAAAATAGGCGGTTAATAAAAGATAATATAATTGATCGATTATAATTTTTAATGTAATTTAAATTGTCAATATTATAAATATATTACTCATCCTAATTTAAAATCGTAAGAAGACAGAAAGTGTATATAACTTAAATAACTTAAACATTAAATATTATTTAGATGAAATTGTACATGTAATACTTAATAAGTATAAATAAAATATTAGAATTATTTTTAATCGCAATTATTATGAAATCTTGGAATCAGAAACTTGGTCAGGTAGTCGACAAAAATGGCTTATAAAGTTTAGGCTAAAGATGTTGGCTAATCGGAAAAAAGGAAATCAAAAGGAGAGAGAGGCAAGTCGTACGTACCTACATCTTCATATTCCTGATCAAAAAATAATCATCGATTAATAACATCTCTTTTTTTTTTCTTCAGATTTTCTCTCTTTTTTTTTTTTTTGATTAAGAACTAAAAGCGTGAGTGTGTGTAGAAAATCAAACTTACAAGCATTGCTTCATCAAGATTGATCGGAGTACTACTCTTTCGATCGAAAATTACAAGTCCGGTTTCCCTAAACTTGTAATCATTCTTGAGATCTTATGATTCGACTTTTCTTTTTCATTCGGTGCCTTCATTCCCAGCAATAGGACATTTCTAGATAATACCCTAGCTGGACTACTATCATCAGGCAAGCGGGAGCTTTTCACCTCATAGTGATATAGGACATTTCGTGATAATACCCTACTCACTCAAATCATTGGTAGCTACAACCGATATGTTCTTTTATTTTTAATTTGTCGATCACGAGATAAGGAAGATACGATATTTGATTAATTCTGTGTAAATATGGTGCTTCGTTCTTAATTTAGAATATTAATATATCCGAGCTTATTACCAAAATCGACTATCTTGCAAGCGTCATGAGGTAAGATCGAATATACTAATACTTATCTAATTTTTCCAATCTCAGCATATACCAAAACTTAGCTTTTATGTCTTCATCTCTTTTCATAAGTACGTACAAACTTGCGGAATTTCAAGGAAATGTAGACCAAAATTAGCTAAAGGTTGGTTACTTCTTAGATAATCACAATAGCCATTTCGAGTGAGGTCTTGATCACTCTAATCAAGGCTGAGGTAGGAACAAAAATTGGAAATTTATTTAGGTAGGCTATTTGGCTATAGTTATATTTTTGTGGTGCCAAAAATCGACATCCCTAGTCCAATTCCAAACTCATAATTCATATTGAAAAGAAAATGATTCTAAAAATTTTACTTATAATTATCAACATACTTATATAATTTCATGAAAACAATATCTAATATTAATTATTCAATTATATAAACTTAAAATCTTATTAAAATCTAAATTAGACATAAAATATAATTATAATATATCTAATATACTTTACTTAATTAAAAACTTATTCTTCCAAATTATATCATTTCTTATTCATATTTATATATTAACTACTAAAAAATTGAAAATAAGTAATAAAATTTTTGATAATTTTATAATTTATAACTATTTTCGAAAATTTTAATGAATTTTCTAACCTAACTCTTACTCCCCACTTACGAAGTGGCATCGTCCCGATGTTCAATGAGTATTAAATAAGTAGGTTTGAAAATAAAATTAAAATTATCTTTTATCGTTATTATTCTGATTTTATTTTTAGCATATACTAATTATATTATTAAATAACAAACAAACTTAAAAAACTGAGACATATATATATTAAACAAGATAGATTATTACAAATTAAAAGAAAAACATAAACTTAACTAAAAAAAAAAAACTTCAAACTTAACTAAAGTTGACTTATTAAAACTTAAACATCATCAACAAACCACCAACAACTATCTAGATCGTAGATGAACAACCCGGTGTATCAACCGGTAACAATCCAACTCGATTATCTTTAGACGGAAAAATCTCATCCGTCTCCAGCTCTCCCACTCCACTCATCTGAGTACACAGGCGCGATATCATCCAAGAATTAGGCATAAGTTTCCCCCTACTACCTCTCGTGATTGCAAACTCCAACACAGTCCTTTGAATCAAAATTCCCCAATCGACAAATACACCAACTGTCAAAGCATACAGCAGAAGCATTTCATTATCACTAAGGCTCCCGAAATCCCAAGTAGGATACACCCTAGAATTAATGAAATGTTTCCACGCCTTTAGGTGTGGAAGTAAAGCACGTGTAGACATTTCGTGATTTGTGTCGAAAAGTGGAAACGACATTGGAAAGACTCATGGACTCTGTTCAAATGATTGTGTGGATTTTGTAAGCCCCATGTTATCTCAAAATGCTGCATTGAAACCGGTGGAATTGCAAAAATTTGGTTGATAATAGATGAAGAGAAGGGAACAGCCACTCCTCTTACTGAAACAATTTGAGTGATATCGATCATGGACGTCGTCATGAGGGCAGAATAAAATTCTCGAACTATCGAGACATTTATCCTTCCTCTCGATGTACTGACAAATTTTTTCCAACCAAAACTTTGAATAATAGTTTTTCCCCATTGATCAATCTTATCGACATTTAAACCTTTCTCCAACTGGATCGGAGAATTCGCAAAACGATGGTGTAAAATGATATTCTCATTAGAAGCTTGAGATTCCGGATGATCCGGGGTGTGAGGCTCGTAAGAATTGACAGAAGGAGATGATCGGTTCGACATTTTAAAATCAGATGAAAATTTAAAATTAATACAAGAAGGTAAGAAGATAGATAGTGAAAGAAGTGAAAAGAGATGGCAATTGTTGTTCCTGTCTTTACTTCATTAAATAGATAGTAAAAAAAAAACATACGTATGTGCATTAGACGGACTCAAGAATGACTCACCCCTTTTTCCTTCACGGCTCGGTCCGGGAATAGGCCGGACCGGTCCGGCCTCATCCAGCTTTTACTGAGGACAGAGGAGAAAGTCAAATTGAATTTTGGTTTTTTTTTACTTCACGTGCCTATTACTACCTACTTCCTTGAAGATACTTCATAAGGGTTAATTTAACTTGATACGAACAGATAAAACGACACATTATATTTTTGTAAAATGACGTAGTAATAATACAAAAATTATTTTTGGGTTTTTTTTTATTTATAGTTTTGATAAAAACTAAAACGATTTAGAATGCAAACCAAATTTTGATAAGACGACTATAAAATCAAAATAAACGAAAACGAAAACAAACCAATATCTAAATGACAAATGTCGAATAAAATGTGCAGTAAAAATGTTTAGTCAAACACAATTATTAAATTCAATCTTCTTCATAGTCTTCCTCTGGATCGACATGAAAGCTTGAACTCGGAAACGACTGAGAAGCTGGTGGCTAAACTGTAGTCGTGGTCCTGACTGAACTATCAAGACCCATCGAACTCATGCCAGTCGTGATATGTGCAAACTCAGTGAATCCTCCCCAACTAGACATCGCCGGTCTCTGAACACCTGTCGAAAATACACCTGTTCCACTAGATTGGCTTCTAAAAGGATATGACGATGGATGAAAGCTCGAAGGTGGTGGAATAGGTGTTACCCAATCCGGTAAGGTATAAGGATCTGACTGACAAGGTGGATAGGCAGGATCATCAAAAGTAGGATTACGAAGCAACTGCTTGTTCCTTCTTAAACCTCTACGAATATCATCACACCACTGCCTATTACTCTCAGCATATAAAGCCATGTTGGCTTGACCACGTGCAACGTCTGACACTAAAGATTGAAACATATCATAGGTGATAGTGTTGGAGAAAGGAGTTTGTTGAGGCTGACTCGAAAAAGATGGAAAAGAAGAAGATGTGAAAACTCGTGGAGCTGGTTGAGTTTGACTACTTATAATTAAAGAGCGTTTACTACCATCCGGAAGACTAGTCAAACTCGGTCCAATCAGATTGGCATCTGCCAGAGCTAACTTGTCATTAGGTAGGAATGGTACTCCCAGCCTACGACATAAATCAGAGATAAAACAAGGGAAGTACAGATGACTCCCTGGTCTGGCAATGACAATACTCTCGAAAATCCTTTTAAACATCACCTTACCAACATCCACTCTGACATCATTTACCATCGCCCAAGCGATACAAACATCTTCCTTTCCAAAAGCAGTATGTTTACGTGAAGGGTAGAGATTATGGGTAATAAATCTTTTAATTGCCCTCAACCCTCTAAAACAATTCCCGTAATTAAATCTATTTTCTACCCACACAGCGGTCGGGTCAAAAGCATTCGAGCTCTCGGGCGATCCGCTCAAAACTTGCGGATCATCTAGATTGAAAACTACCCTGTAATCTTCCTCATCGGGAAAATCTTCAACTCCTAGAATTGCATTTATTATGGCAGGGTTAAAAGGAATATTTCTGGCTCGTAAGGGTACAGTTTGCGGCCGAGTAAGTCGCTCTTGTGACAATGTAGATAAAACCGAATAAAACTCGGCCTACTAGAGTCGTGTTAATCTCCCCTTCTCTTCTGGCTGCTAGTTCTAACCACTGTCGTTTTTTAAAGA
This sequence comes from Gentiana straminea, assembly GCA_036785695.1. Lineage (NCBI taxonomy): Eukaryota > Viridiplantae > Streptophyta > Magnoliopsida > Gentianales > Gentianaceae > Gentiana > Gentiana straminea. The sequence goes on along the minus strand of JAVUPR010000113.1, from coordinate 14,210,730 downwards.
TATCTTTGACTTCATCACCTAAGTCATCCAAATCTAACCCCTTTTCAACCAAGACATCACATTTACTATAAATTTTATCATACGCTTTCTTAGCCTCAGGTGATGCGGTTTTCTCAAAGCTCACGGCTTCTTCTTCAGGTGATAAAAGTACTGTGCCTACAACAGGAGTTGAAATGGGAATGTTTGATTTTCGCTTTTTAGAGACTTTCCTACTCGACTCAGCCATTCTACGATATTGGTAATGCCAATCAACAACAAAAACAACAAAAAATAAAAATGTCACAACACACTCAAAAATCAAAACAGTTGAAATTAAGCTAAAAAATTATGAAAAATACGAAATTGATAACTAAATAAACTAAATTATACCTTAATATGAAGAAAACGTTGAAAAGTAGGCCGGAAAAGTTGAAAAAGTCGCCGGAATGAAATGTAGCTTGTGTTTGCTCCCTTTTGATTTTTTCAAATTTGTGTAGAAGAGAAGAGATGAAAAGGGGAAGAAATCAAGTAGTGGTAGTGTGAGAAGTGAATTTTTTGTGGAAGAATTGATAAAAATTTCGAGTGGTGGGGTTTGGTGTGTGGGGTGCGGGCTGTTGAAGAAAATTAGGGAAGAAGAAGAAGAAAAGAGGGGTCCCCGTATTTTTATGTTTTTAGACCCCGGACCGGTCCGGATTAAGGGCCGGATCGGTCCGTGAACAAAATTTTTACTTTTTCCGATTTTTTTTTATTTTTACTTTTTATGATTTTTTGATAAAAAATTTAATAAAATTTAGTTAAAACCTTAAAAATAATTTTATAACAATTTTAAAAACCTAATAAAATCTTTATAACACTTAAAAAGCTTATAAAAATTTATATTAATTCTTATAAAATCTAAATTAAAAACTTTTATAAAACTTTTATAAAACTCCTCAAATTTCATAAAGATCCAATTTTATAAAATTTTCAGAAGTTGTGCGAAAATTTTATAAAATAAAACATAAGAAAAGACTCGAAACTTAAGGGGTTCCTGATTTTTCGATTTCTAAATCTTCCAGAGTTCTGATATAACGCTCAATCAACCTAACTCCTAAAAACGAAGCATTTGAATTATCTCTCGGAATTCCATCGGGATTTTCGGATAACCACCTAATCGTTCCCTTCCTAACAATATTCAAACACTCATCCTGGGATTTGGTTGTGTTTTTCCCACAGCGTCCAACATGTTCACTTTTTCCACGTGATTCTACATCTCATCGAAACTTTGCCCTTCTTTTCATCGCACTCCTTGATGTTCCATTACATACTTCTCTCAATCTGATCTCTCTCAACAATTTCTTGTTTTGTTCAAAAACTAAAGCTTCTATTTTAAACGCGACATCTTTATTAAGGCCTAACTTTAAAAGTAAAATAAAAACTCCTATTCTATCTAAAAAGGACATCCAGTTCTTTTACGTCTATCCGGTAAAAGACGAAAAGAGTTTAAACATTACTAAAAACACAGAAAAGTAAAGTAAAGATAGATAGCACCTGGTATTCGGGCCGATTCCGGTTTCTCTCTTTTCTTTTCTTTCGTTTTTCTTTGCTTTTTTAATTTAGCGGGGGATCAATCAATAACATTACTTCTTCTTTCAGTGTGATTCCTTCTCACTCCACAAATAACTTTACTCGTAGCCATTGGCTATGTCCCGGATTTATCTAATGCGAATAAACAAGTAATAATATTTATAAACCGGTTAACCTCAAGTATAAGGATCGTAGTACGAGAGGTTAATGCCGGGTCGATCCTACGGGGAACGACGAATGTGAATCCTAGTTTTTGCTTTAAACTAACTATGTCACGAATCTAACCTAAACGAATAACTAACCTAAACAAATATGCAGAAAAAGTAACTAGACAGAGGATTGCTCCAATGCTAGGCAAGATTGAAAGCGATAAAAACTAAACTAAACTAAACTAAAGTACAGAAAAGTAAACTAAAGCTAAACAATTCAAGTTTTAAGGATTAAATCAAATTATAACGAACGAACAAGCAATTGATCCACCTATCCTATCAACATTCAATTCTAACTCGGATTAATTCGTGATCTCTACTCAAGTCGTGATTCACCTAATCAAAGGCATAAACTCCTACTCTCGTAGACGAGTTCGTTTTCTAATCTTTTATCTTTCGATGTTAAAGATTACGTCTTTCTAACCTAGGCGTGAAATCTTTCAATTTCTAATCTAGAAAATCAATCTAATAACTCTCGTTTTAGTTAGATCGAAGATCTATTCTTTTATCATGGTGATCTAGGGTTGACATGACTCTCATCACATAACCAATCATCAAAGCAAGCATCTTTCGATTAAACATGCAATAAAACATACAAAACATGATAAAAGAAACGAACTTGAAATAGATACTCACAGATTAATCACGAATCAAAACTGAATGGTTGAAGGAAGGCTTCACAACGCTTGTTCAAAGAGGGTTTAGCCTCTTAGCATCTTCTTGACAACTCGAATTGATGAATAAAAGTACATGAAATTATCTAATCTAATCTAGAGTTTAAGTGCATAAAACTAGAGAAAAACTGAAGGAAAAACGCAGCCAAGCTGCCCCTAGGGTTTAGGGTTCGAAAATTGTATGATTAGGGTTTGGGAAATCGCGCCTATTTATAGATTTTTAGGTCGGTTTCGCCGAGTCGGTGCCGTGGACGCCCGTCCACTATCTTGGACGCTCGTCCAGCCTCTATGAACGGAGAATGAACGCTCGTTCGAACGCGTCCGAACTCTCTCGAATGTAAAATACGATTACGGACGCCGCTTCACTTTTATGGACGCCCGTCCACTACCTTGCTCTAGTATTTTGCTCATAACTTCACTTCTAGGGCTCCAAATGAGGTGATTCAACATGCGTTGGAAAGCTATTTCAATCCTCTACAACTTTCATCAAGACAACTTTCCCTGAAAGTGCCTACAAGTGTGGACAAAATCCCCATGAAGTGCCTGGTTCCGGTTTCTTCAATGATTCTTCACTTAAACATCTTTCAACTCTTCCATCTTCATGTGATCATCGTTTAAGCTCCTTACTCATCATGAAAACGTACCTAACAACATGATAGAAACATGCAAAATGTAACATCATACGAATAAACATAAAACACCGATAAAATCACGTAAATATCTCGATTTTGCATTTAAACACATTTAAAACTCGTTTGCTCAATAAATCTAATAAGCACTTACTTTTCTATGCAATTTATCGAGATTATGGGAGAAATCGTTACGAAATATAACGGTATAAATCACATAAAATCACCCTTAACAACTCCCCCACACTTAAACCTTGCTCGTCCCGAGCAAAACAAAACAAAATCAAGCTCGAGATAGTATATACATCTCAACAAATATAACATATATTCAATAACTTAGAAGTTCACCATTGTGTGTGTGCATAGCCATAGAAAACTTCCACTAAATCCAAACTTGAGGAACTCAAAGTAAAACTAGCTAATACCCCCTCGTAGACTAGCAATAAATGACACTCATAAGATGCACCCTACAAACGTGACATATCCCGAAAAGAATGATCGAATATATCTAGGGCCTTTCGAAATACTCGAGAGGATAATCCCTACAACATATCTATCGGTTTATACTTGGGGATAAGATTAACGAAAGACTAAGTCTTATATTCATTTCATAACCAATTTCAAGTTGATTTAATTACTTCACATTTAAACACACATCGAATGAGCTATTGCCCGTCATAGCGAGAATAGGACATTTCGAGATAATACCCTACCTTACTCCAATCATAAGGCAGACTTTTTCTTCGACTTGTCGTGAGCTTTTGGTCATCATAGTGGAATAAAACATTTCGAGATAATGCCTTACCGCACTCAAATCATCGACCGCTTCCGACACACCCATATTTCATTATTAACTCAACTTTTTCTTAACATGACATTAGCTACGTGTTACTTATCACATTCAAACTTCTAGATATTCACGGTATCCTCATACTACGGAACTAAATACAAACTATCATAAATCTCACGATATATACGTAGCACTAAGTACATGACTTATAAGAAAATCAAAAACTACTAATCCAAAACGGGGTATAACCTTATAAAAATAGCTCTTCATTCACTATGGCACGTGAAAAATAAATCTTGTGAAACAACTAACTTATCAAACATATGACATAAAGCATCGATGAATATAACAAACCGAACAAAACATGCATTGCTCACTCGAGACAAAACACAAATTTTGAAAATTTAGCCCATTTTAGCATAGAAATAACATCATATAAGCAAATGGTAGATACATAGCGATCATTCCCCTCCCCCACACTTAAATAACAACATGTCCTCATGTTGTGCAGAAATAAAAAGAAAGAAAGAACTTAGCTGATAGTAGTTCGAAAGTGGCAAGTCTGGAAGTGGTCGCGATCCAGATCCAAAAATGCTTGATGAAAGCAGTAGACTGTGGACCATCCACCGGAAAACTGATATCATCTGAAACTCACAATTGCTATCGCAAGTATCCTGCATACATGAAAAACAACACAAAACGTACCTCGGGGGATAGGGGGAAATTATATCACATGAAACACAAGAGATAATCGTATTAGATGGAAAAATCATCGTCCAAGGAAAAGTGCAGAACATCCAACCGTCAATTACAAATACAGAGCAGATTCACACAAAACCCTAACTAGACTAAAACTAAACGAAGACACACAAAAGAAAAACAAAAGAAAATAAACAAAACAAAAACAGATATCTAGGGTGCCCCTAGTAGCGCTTTTGGTTTATGTCGTTAGCTCGACACCATTTAAGCTCAGCCTGGGTCAGGCCATTTGACTTTTCTTCCAGCCACTACCTCGTGTAAGCTCTCATCAGTAGCGTGGCTGCAGAAACATCTCATACAAGGGTCAAATCTTTGATAGCTTTCCAAGCCCGCTTAAACTTCCCCATGGTCGATCTCTTCTTTGCCAGCTTCCTCTTAAGTTGTTGCTCTTTGAAAAACTCTTCCATATCCCAACTACCTGCTAGAACTTCTTCTGATGGACCAACACCGTCATCCTCCGAAAACAAGTCAGGCGAAAACTCGGTAAACTCATCGACTTTAGGGGTGCTACACCCGAGGATTTCGAGGAACTTAACAATCAAAGGACTTTCCTTGGCTTGACCAAGGTAATGTTTACACCTTTGACCATTCACTCGGAACTCGTTGATCACCATAACCGCGCGGTTCTAGAACGCCCCCGGAATGACTTGGAGAATCTCAAAGGGGCCGGACCAACGTGTCCTCAACTTTCCAGGAAACAAATGCAACCTGGAATTGTAGAGTAACACTTGCTCTCCGACTTTGAATTCTCGCTTCTTGATCTTTGCGTCGTGGAGGAGTTTCATCTTTTCCTTACTAATCCTGGCACTTTCGTAAGCTTGGAGTCTAAATTCGTCTAATTCATGCAACTGCTGCAGTCGGTGTTTGCCACAGGATTGGGAGTCGAAGTTCAAAAACTTGGTAGCCCAATACGCCCTGTGCTCTAACTCAACTGGCAAGTGGCACGATTTACCATAAACCATTTGATAGGGTGATGTACCCATGGGGGTCTTGTAGGCAGTCCTATATGCCCATAGCACATCATCCAACTTAAGACTCCAGTCTTTTCTATGACTATTCACCGTCTTTTCCAGGATCTTCTTCAAGCTCTGGTTGCTACGCTCAACCTGACCACTAGTCATAGGATGATATGGCGTGCCGGTCTTATGACGAACACCATACTTCTCGAGTACTTTCTCCGGTGGTCGGTTGCGTAAATGTGTCCCTTCGTCGCTTATCAAGGCCCGTGGACATCCAAACCTCACAAAGATGTTTTTCTTCAGAAATTTCATGACCGTTTTATGATCATTGTGAGGAGTGGCTATTGCCTCCACCCATTTCGAAACATAGTCAACGCAGACTAAGATGTATTTGTTCCCGCAAGATGATGGGAAAGGTCCCATAAAATCGATACCCCACACATCAAAGACTTCGCATTCAAGAATGGGTTTCAATGGCATGTCAAACCTCCTTGTTAAAGCTCCGGTTCTTTGGCATCTATCACAAGACTTACAGAATGATTCTGTATCCTTGAAGATAGTAGGCCAATAGAAACCGGATTGGAAGATCTTCGCAACCGTTTTCCAAGGACCAAAGTGACCACCTGTGGGTCCACTATGGCATTGCTCGATTATATCGCGTTGCTCAGATTCAGGAACACACCTCCTTAGAAAACCATCTTTGCAGATCTTGAAGAGGTAAGGTTCATCCCAAACAAAGTATTTCATATCAGAGAAGAACTTCTTCTTCTCTTGATACGACATTTCAGGATCAAGGTATTGGGCATGAAGGTAGTTTACGATGGAAGAATACCATGGAACATCAGGAGCGCAACCATCGATAAGCATGATATTTTCGAGAGGAAAGTAAAGATCTATATCATCAGGTTCGGTCTTTTCCTCACTCAACATTCTAGACACATGATCAGCCACTACGTTCTCACTGCCCTTTTTATCTTTGATGTGCACGTCAAACTCTTGTAGGATCAGTATCCAACGTAGGAGGCACGGTTTAGCTTCCTTTTTGGTCATGAGATATCGCAAATCCGCGTGGTCAGTCCAAACAGTGACTGCGGCACCCAACAAGTAACTACGGAATTTGTCCACGGCGAACACCACAGCTAACAATTCCTTTTCAGTTGTTGTGTAGTTGACTTGTGCGGGGCTCAGTGTGTGACTGGCATAGTAGATTGGCTGAAACTTCCCTTTGATTCTTTGCCCTAATACTGCACCAACTGCATAGTTGGATGCATCGCACATGAGCTCAAAGGGTAGGTTCCAGTCAGGCGATATAAGAATTGGAGCAGAGATCGGCCTACTCTTAAGCTCTTCAAACGCGCGCTTGCAATTCTCATCAAAATCAAAAGTAACGTCTTCTTTGAGTAAAGTAGACAGGGGCTTGGCAATCTTTGAAAAGTCCTGGATGAACCTCCTATAGAAGCCGACATGTCCGAGAAAACCTCGGACTTCCCGAACATTCTTAGGATAACTCATCTTCTCAATAGCTTCTACCTTAGCCCTATCTACTTCTATACCCTTGGCGGACACCTTGTGGCCAAGGACTATGCCTTCATCTACCATGAAATGGCATTTTTCCCAATTGAGCACTAAGTCCTTTTCCACACATCTAGACAACACCTGATCAAGATTATCGAGGCAATCGTCGAAGGATTGACCAAAGACCGAGAAATCATCCATAAAAATCTCCATGCACTTTTCAACTAGCCCGTCAAAGATTGCCATCATACACCTTTGAAAGGTGGCCGGGGCATTACGGAGACCAAATGGCATCCGCCCGTAGGCGAATGTCCCATAAGGGCAAGTGAAAGTGGTCTTCTCTTGGTCAACGGGGTCGATGGGTATCTCGGAAGTATCCCGAATATCCATCCGGGAAACGATAGAATGCGTGCCCCGCCGGACGCTCAAGCATCCGGTCATGAATGGAAGGGGAAAATGATCTTTCGGTGTGACCTCATTGAGTTTTCTATTGTCAATACATACCACTATAGCACGTAACGAGCCTCAATGCTATCTCCTCTCCCTTCTCATTTTTCTCAATCGTAATTCCACCTTTTTTGGGAACTACTTGAGTTGGGGATACCCACTCACCGTCCGCAAATGGCGTATATGATACCCATATCTAGAAGCTTTATAATTTCCTTCTTGACTACCTCTTGCATGTGAGGGTTGAGCCTTCTCCGAGGTTGTCTAACTCGTTTTGCACCCTCCTCGCCTTGATTTTGTGCATACGGATGTCGGGAGATATCCCTCGGATATCTCCCACTGCCATCCAAAGGCTTTCTCATTTTTGCGTAGGACGTTTAACAATTTAAGCTCTTCTATTCGAGACGGCTTGCGAGAGATGATCAAAGGAAGCTTGTCACCTTCTCTCGTAAATACATACTTAAGATGTTTAGGCAACGGCTTCGAACCAAGTCTACGGGGGTTCCTCTAGACTTGATTTAAGATCTCCACTCCTCAACTCAACATCGTCGAGTTTACTTAGTGGCCCTACGCCAAAGCTTCTTCTCGTAGCCCATCCTCAAAATCGGTAACGGTCTAGATTGACCACACCATGATTATTCGGATTATCGATCAATCGCTCATATTCTCGCTTCTACAAACCCAAGACTTGCTTATCCATGAAGTCATTGAAGTCATCGACGTCTCCTCAATGGAAAAGCCGGTTGGAGAACCGGAGGGTACTTGAATAGATTTAGAAACGCTATAGCTCACCTCTTGGTCACCAACTCGGATAGTTACTTTCCCACCATCACAATCGATGAGGGCTCTAGCCGTAGATAGGAAAGGTCTTCCAAGAATCGGAGGGGACATTTTCATTTTTCTCCATATCTAAGACATACCGGTCAACGGGAAAGGTAAACCTACCAACTTGAACCAATACGTCCTTTAGGATCCCCGAGGCTTTCTTTGAAGATCTATCGGCGACCGCAAGTTCATGGTAGTGGGTTCTAGAAGACTTTGTAAACCCAAATTTGCTTGCACACGGATAATGGCATCAAGCGATAGATGCACCCAGGTCACATAAGGAATTTGGGAAGACTAATCCCCCCATCGCAATGTGAGCACAAATTTTCCCGGGTCGCTTCTCTTGATTGGTAAGCTTTCATAATTAACCGAGAGAACACTCCTTACCAACTCGCTTGATCCATTCCTGCTAACTTCTTCTTGGAAGATACAACATCCTTGATGAACTTTGTATACTTAGGCATCTCGACCAAGACCTCGGATAATGGCGATTTACACGAGTATTTTTCAACAATTTAAGCACCTTTTCGTACTTCTTATCTTCGCTCAACGGGATGTTGCTCTTTCTAGGTGGAAAGGGAAGCTTTTTCAAATCATCCTCGGAAAATACTTTCTTCGAGGACGAACTAACGGCCTTGTCTTCCAAATCTTTCCACCGAACCGTCTTTTCATTCTTTTTGTTAGTCGGGGGATCGGCCACACCGACTATCATTTAACTCATCATTCCTCGGGGGATCGGCCACACGAGGACTTCCAATTGATTCTTTATTCCTCAAGGGATCGGCCACTTGAGGAATCTCAACTCTTTCTTCTATCGGGGGATCGGCCACCGATTTGCCTTCTGCGGCCGAGGGGATGATGGTTGCTCAATTTCCCCTCTGCCCTTATCGGCGGCGGGGAGGGGCTAGTGGTTTCCCTGGAAGCCGGGGGGACCACCAACTTGAGAACCACTTCTTAAGTTCATCGCACTGGCCTCCTCTTTACCGTATTGCATTATTGGCACGAGGTCAGTGCATTGGCTTGTTGCTTAAATCGGCTTGAGCGACTTGACCGCCTCTTGGATTCTTTTCCGTGAAGCCGGGCAACCGCCCGACGGTCTAGAGGCTAACCGCTCGGCCAATTGCCCGATTTGCCTCTCAAGGCTTTTCATCGTCTGCTTTGCTCCTCCCGAAATGAACTCCATTCGGCTTTTATATCGTCCCGGTGGGAGGTGCCTTGAGAGTTTTGAAAGTTACGGGGAAATGGCCGGCTTGGCCGACTTTGGAATGCGAAATTAGAATTGGCTGGCCAATTCGATTGAACCTTTGCTTGTGGATTGGAAGAATTATAGTTTGGGTTCGATTATAACCGGGGTTTCTATTGAAGTTCGAATTAGGATTAAATCCCGAAGATTGATTAAACCCTTGGTTTTGGAAATCGCTGATCTCGCCGGAGAATTGGTTATTGAATCTCGATTTGTCCGGCCGAGAAAGCATTGACTTCCGCATTCCGCCCAATCATGGGACGAAGCGAGCGAGCGCATGCCCTATGCTTTGTCACATACTTGGCATGTGATTGGATTATCTTGTCCATAGTCATGAACGGCATTGACTTGCGAGCGAGAGGGGGAAGAAAATTGACATTGGCCAGTCATATGGCCAGTCTGGCAGCATGCTTCACAATACAGAACTTGAGAGTTCTGTGAAAGTGAAGGAGCCTGATAACTCGGGTAGGGGCCGGTGTGAGAGGCTCGGTTGAGAAGGTGCCATCTCGCTTTTGCGGTATGGCAACAAGACTTTGCATAGTCACCCTTCGACCTTGGGAGGGGGAGGAGGTGCTTGGATGGCTTGATAAGAGGGGCGTAGTTATATTTGGCAATGTCCTCGAACAACGCCCACCCCTCATCGGTGTGTTTTCTTGAGAAATGCCCCACCAGAGGAACTATTGACCATGCCCTTGGTGAGCTCGGTCAATCCGCTGAAGAAAGTATGGACTTGCCTTTGCTTTGGCAAGCCATGATGGGGACACTTTCGCAGGAGAGACTTAAACCTTTTCCACGCCTCAAAGAATGATTCATTTTCCAGCTGACGGAATGTGAAGATTTCGTTCAGACAGTGGGCTGTTTTTGAAGGAGGAAAGTATTGACTTAGAAATTCCTTCTCGAGCTCCGCCCACGTAGTGATGGATTCAGAGGGGAGAGAGTGATACCACTCGAGTGCCTCCCCCGTAAGGAAAATGGAAATAGTTTAAGCTTGATGGCGTCCTCACTTACACCTTGGATACGGGTAGTACCGCATATTTGCAAGAATGTGTGTAAGTGAGTGTGGGGGTTTTCGGATGGGAAACCATGGAAAATTGATGCATGCTTGCATCATCCGAATAAGTCCGGGTTTAAGCTCGAAGTTTGGAGCGATAATGGTAGGCATGACGATAGCCGGGTTGATGGTGACCGTGCCGGGCATGGCATAGTCGGCCAACGTCCGTCTATCTTCCGGCGCCATTATTACTATTCTTTCAATTTCTCCCGAAAGATATTGCTCAAATTCTTGATCTAGAGCGTTTCCTTCGTCGAAACGAAGTCTCCGCCTATTGGGTCGGACTATGGTCCGCTCGGGGTCGGGGAATAGATTAGTGGTCCCTTATGACTACGAGTTTGCATAAACCGAACACCAACTCAAGGTGTTGAGCAAGAAAGGATAGAAAGTGACGAAAGGACGGATCGGACGGAGGGAAAGGATAACTAAACCTAGAGGAATCAAAAACTACGAAACTTAACTACGAAAAATTTAAAAACGAGAAAAACGAGGAAACACCAAAAACGTGTTGAAATCTTCGAGCCCAAAATGGAAGGGAAAACAGTGGATTTTGACCTCGAAAACGGTGTCGGACGGCCTCCGGCGGTCTGCCACGTCGTCGGCGTCGGAACGAGCTTTCCGAATTGGGGTCCTGCGCGCCAATCCGACACTCGAGCCGAAAGTTATGGCCAAAATACTATCAAGTGCTAAAACGGACCCTTTTATCCTAAAATTTGATCGTGAAAGGTGTGGAGTCAGATGATTCAACCTTAGATGTCACCGAATCAACGTGGAAACTAGAAAGGATAGAAACAAAAACCCTACCTACGAAAAGACAACGAAACGGGGAGGACGGACGGGCGTTTGGAAATCCGAACGCTCGTCCGCAAATCGAAATTTGTACGGGATTGAAGAATTTTCGGTGGACGGGCGTCCGATGTAAACTAAACGCGCGTCCGACTAGAGCAAGAACTTTTTACGGACGGGCGTTCGGTAAAACGGACGCTCGTCCAATGCGAAACGTTTAGAAAACAGAGAGCAGAAAAAGAAACGATACAGAAAACAGAGACTAAAACTCAAAAACAAAAGTCTATACTACAACTAACAAGAACAAAAATTAATTAACAGAAAAAAACAAATACAGTAGAAACTCTTTAAATTAATACTCGGTAAATTAATAAACTCTCTAAAATAATAAATTTGTCCGGTCCCGACTTGGGCCAATGTAAAAAATTGAAAAAATCGATAAAATAATAAGATAATAATTTTTCGGAAGATCCCTTTATAATTTTCGGTCCCAAGAAAATCATAAATTAATAATTCATAAAAACTGAAAAAAATATATTACATTTAGTACTTCAAAAGTCATTTAGTACTTCAAAAGTCATTAATAGTGCTAAGCTTGGAGTCCCAAGGTTCACTACAACATAATTCTAAGAGGCATAGACTAATTTGGCTTTTTGTTTGGTATGTATAATTACTTAGTTTATACGGAAATATGAATTATACGTTGAATCGGTTAAAAACTCTTTAAATTAATAATTATTAATTTATCGATAAATTAATAACTCTCTAAATTAATAAATTTCTCCGGTCCCGACATTATTAATTTATAGAGTTTCTACTGTAAGTAAAACAACTAAATCACCAACGAAAAACAGAAATAAAAACAAAAACCTAACCAAAATTACTAATGAAAAACAAAAACTAGACAACCGTCCGGTTTCCCCGGCAACGGCGCCAAAAACTTGTCCCGGATTTATCTAATGCGAATAAACAAGTAATAATATTTATAAACCGGTTAACCTCAAGTATAAGGATCGTAGTACAGAGGTTAATGCCGGGTCGATCCTACGGGGAACTGACGAATGTGAATCCTAGTTTTTGCTTTAAACTAACTATGTCACGAATTTAACCTAAACGAATAACTAACCTAAACAAATATGCAGAAAAAGTAACTAGACAGAGGATTGCTCCAATGCTAGGCAAGATTGAAAGCGATAAAAACTAAACTAAACTAAACTAAAGTACAGAAAAGTAAACTAAAGCTAAACAATTCAAGTTTTAAGGATTAAATCAAATTATAACGAACGAACAAGCAATTGATCCACCTATCCTATCAACATTCAATTCTAACTCGGATTAATTCGTGATCTCTACTCAAGTCGTGATTCACCTAATCAAAGGCATAAACTCCTACTCTCGTAGACGAGTTCGTTTTCTAATCTTTTATCTTTCGATGTTAAAGATTACGTCTTTCTAACCTAGGCGTGAAATCTTTCAATTTCTAATCTAGAAAATCAATCTAATAACTCTCGTTTTAGTTAGATCGAAGATCTATTCTTTTATCATGGTGATCTAGGGTTGACATGACTCTCATCACATAACCAATCATCAAAGCAAGCATCTTTCGATTAAACATGCAATAAAACATACAAAACATGATAAAAGAAACGAACTTGAAATAGATACTCACGGATTAATCACGAATCAAAACTGAATGGTTGAAGGAAGGCTTCACAACGCTTGTTCAAAGAGGGTTTAGCCTCTTAGCATCTTCTTGACAACTCGAATTGATGAATAAAAGTACATGAAATTATCTAATCTAATCTAGAGTTTAAGTGCATAAAACTAGAGAAAAACCGAAGGAAAAACGCAGCCAAGCTGCCCCTAGGGTTTAGGGTTCGAAAATTGTATGATTAGGGTTTGGGAAATCGCGCATATTTATAGATTTTTAGGTCGGTTTCGCTGAGTCGGTGCCGTGGACGCCCGTCCACTATCTTGGACGCTCGTCCAGCCTCTATGAACGGAGAATGAACGCTCGTTCAGAACGCGTCTGAACTCTCTGAATGTAAAATACGATTCTGGACGCCAGTTCACTTTTATGGACGCCCGTCCACTACCTTGCTCTAGTATTTTGCTCATAACTTCACTTCTAGGGCTCCAAATGAGGTGATTCAACATGCGTTCGAAAGCTATTTCAATCCTCTACAACTTTCATCAAGACAACTTTCCCTGAAAGTGCCTACAAGTGTGGACAAAATCCCCATGAAGTGCCTGGTTCCGGTTTCTTCAATGATTCTTCACTTAAACATCTTTCAACTCTTCCATCTTCATGTGATCATCGTTTAAGCTCCTTACTCATCATGAAAACGTACCTAACAACATGATAGAAACATGCAAAATGTAACATCATACGAATAAACATAAAACACCGATAAAATCACGTAAATATCTCGATTTTGCATTTAAACACATTTAAAACTCGTTTGCTCAATAAATCTAATAAGCACTTACTTTTCTATGCAATTTATCAGATTATGGGAGAAATCGTTACGAAATATTACGGTATAAATCACATAAAATCACCCTTAACAGTGTTCTAACTCAACTGGGAGATGACAAGACTTACCAAAGACTAGCTTATAGGGAGAGCAGCCAATTGGTGTTTTAAAAGGCGTACATCGTACGCCCATAATGCATCATCTAATCTAACGCGCCCGAGTTTTTAAGATTTGAATCAACCGTTTTTTCCACGATTCTTTTGATTTCTCTATTCGACACCTCTACCATCCACTAGTCTGCGGATGATAGGGCGTTCCTAACTTATGCGTTACACCATATTTTTCAACTATCTTAGTAAATGGTTTATTACAAAAGTGTGACCCTCTATCACTAATGATTGCCCTCGGAATGCCATATCTTGTAAATATATTCTTTTTAAGGAATCGTATGACAACTTTGGTATCATTAGTGGGAAGAGCTTCAGCTTCTACCCATTTCGAAACATAATCTACCATTACAAGAATAAATCTTTTTCCAAAAGATATAGGGAAAGGTCCCATGAAATCTATACCCCAAACATCAAATAACTCCAACATTCTAAAATAGGTTGCATAGGCATTTCATGTTTTTTAGATACATTTCCCCATTTTTGACACGATTCACAAGATTTAACATACTTATAAGCATCTCTATATAGTGTAGGCCAATAAAAACCACATTGTAAAACTTTAAGAGCAGGTTTCCAACCTCCATGATGACCTCCTGCCTCACGATCATGACAAAATGATAAAACACTTAAAATTTCATTATCAGGCACACATTTTCTGATTATCCCATCCGAACATTTACGGAAAAGGTCCGGTTCCTCCCAGTAATAAAATTTCAAGTCATAAAAGAACTTCTTTTTCTGTTGCCAAGTCCAATGAGACGGAATATAATCACAGGTTATGTAATTAATGATATCTCCAAACCAGGGTGATATTTCCTTAGAAGGAATTCTATTCTTTAATAACTGCATGGTTGAAGGAGTATCTATTCTAAATAGTTGTTCATCAGGAAATGAATCTTTAATTTCATTTCCTATTTCTTCATCATTTTCCATTCTACTTAGATGATCTGCTACTACATTCTCACTTCCTTTTTTATCTTTAATTTCAATATCAAATTCTTGAAGTAAGAGAATCCATCTAAGAAGACGAGGTTTAGCATCTTTCTTACTTAGTAAATACTTCAGTGCTGAATGGTCTGTATAAATTATTACCTTAGAACCAACAATATACGATCTAAACTTATCTAAGGCAAAAATTACAGCCAACAGTTCTTTTTCTGTAGTTGCATAATTTAGTTGAGCTGCGTTTAGTGTGTGAGATGCATAGTAAATAGCTTTGAGAATTTTGTTATATCTTTGACCTAAGACAGCTCCTACAACTAAATCACTCGCATCACACATAATCTCAAACGGCAAACTCCAATCTGGTGCTACTAACACTGGTGCAGTAGTCAACCTCGCTTTTAAGGTCTGAAAGGCTTCCATACATTTACTATCAAAGTTAAAAGGTACTTCCTTTTCAAGTAAATGACTTAGAGGCTTTGCTATTTTTGAAAAATCGGCAATGAACCTTCTATAAAATCCTGCATGTCCGAGAAATCCTCTTAGGGTTCTTAAATTAACTGGTGGAGGTAATTTTTCAATTACTTCGATTTTAGCTTTATCAACTTCGATACCTTCTTCAGAGATTCTGTGACCTAAAACAATCCCTTCTGATACCATTAGATGACATTTTTCCCAGTTTAGTACTAGATTGGTATCTTCACAGCGTTGTAACACTCGTTCTAAGTGTAACAAACAAATATCGAATGAATCTCCGTATACACTAAAGTCATCCATAAAAATTTCTAAGAATTTCTCAACCATATCAACAAATATAGCCATCATACACCTTTGAAATGTAGCTGGTGCATTACATAAACCAAACGGCATTCTTTTATAAGCAAAAGTTCCATAAGGACAAGTGAAAGTAGTTATTTCTCTATCTCCTGCTGCAATGAATATCTGTAAATATCCTGAATAACCATCTAAGAAACAGTAATACTTATGTCCACTTAAACGTTCCAACATCTGAACTATGAATGGAAGTGGATGATGATCTTTCTTAGTATGATCATTTAGTTTTCTAAAATCAATGCACATTCGATAACCGGTAATCTCTCTTGTCGGAATCCATTCATTCCTTTCATTCTCTTTCACTGTGAAACCTCCTTTCTTTGGTACCACTTGAGTTGGACTTACCCATTCACTATCTGATATGGGAAAGATTATCCCCATTTCTAATAGCTTAATGACCTCTTTCTTAACAATTAACTGTAAATTTGGGTTGAGGCGGCGTTGCGGTTGAATACAAAGTTTAGCATCTTCCTTCAGAATTATCTTATGAACGCAAATCTCAGGGCTAATACCTCGAATATCGGTAACTGTCCATCCAAAAGCTTTCTTATGCTTTCTTAACATTCTAAGTAATTGATCTTCTTGTTGCTCAGTTAAAGATGATGAAATAATAACCGGTAATAGATTATTAGTTTCAAGAAAAGCATATTTCAGATTTAAAGGTAACGGTTTCAATTCCAGATTCTTAGGTGGATCTTCCAGTGATGGTTTAAGAACTGGTCCTTCTAGTTCTAATTCCAAATACTTATGCCATGATGGTTTAAAAGTAAAACTTCCTTTATCTAGAGAAAGGATTATCTCTTTCATTTCGGTGTCTTTCTCATCTTCCTTATAGATAGACAGAGTTAAGCATTCTTCTAATCTGTCTTCAAAAGTTGGTAACTGATTATCATAGACAAAATGAATATCTTCTATAAAAGAACATGATTCTGGTGATTTGTATGGATGGTTCATAGCTTTGAAAATATTGAAAGTAACTTCATCTTCATTGACTCTCAGAATTAATTCTCCTTTCTGGACATCTATTAAAGTTCTTCCTGTAGCTAGAAATGGTCGACCTAAGATAAGTGGCGCTGAATATCCTTCTTCCATTTCCATAACTACAAAATCTACTGGAAAATAGAACTTGTCTACTTTAACCAATACGTCTTCAATAATTCCTTTAGGGTATTTAATCGATCTATCTGCCATTTGCAGAGTCATTTCAGTCTTCGTAAGATTTCCTATGCCTAGCTTCTTATAGTCCTCATAAGACATGAGATTTATACTAGCTCCAAGATCACATAAGACCTTTTTAAACAGAAATCCTCCAATCTCACATGGAATGGTAAAACTTCCAGGATCTTTCGGTTTAGGTGGTAACTTATCTTTGCAAAACTGAGAACATTCTTCATTTAGACATATATTCTCATATTCCTCTAATTTTTTCTTGTTTGACGAATATCTTTCGAAACTTTCCATAAGCGAGGCATACTAATTAGAGCTTCGATAACGGGGATATTAATATGAATATGACGAAAAGTATCAAGGAAACGAGCATACTTCGATCAGTTTTAATCTTTTTAATTTGATCTTTAGGTGGGTAAGGTAAAGATTCTAAATCTACAACCTTTGATCCCAAAGTCATTTTCTCTTTTCCTTTCTCCTTAAACCTTTGAGTATTACTTGATCGCCAAGTATCATGATCTTGAGTTTTTTCTTTTAAAACATTCCCTGAATCAATCTCTACTTCAGATTCCTTCAGTTCTTCTTGTTTTTCATCCTTGTTTTCATTATCTTCTATTCTAACATGTTCCTTGAATAAAGTCCTTAAATCTTTATCCATGGGATCTTTCAAAATCCTAGGGATTTTTACCCATTTCTCACCTTCATTCTCAGGTTCCAAACTTCTATTCCTTTTCAAGAAATTCTCTATAATTTCTTCTTTTTCATCAGTGAATTTAATTTCATTTTTAGTTTCATCATCTAAAACATTTTCTACTTCATTATTCCCGAAGTTTTCTACTCCATTACTACCACAGAGTTTTCTACTTCTCGTAACTACAACATTTACCTCTCTTGGATTTCTTTCAGTATTACTTGGTAATCCTCCCGGAGGTCTACTGTTATTACGTTCACCTTCCTTACTCAAATGATCTTCCATATTCCTTAATGAGGCTTCTATCGTTCTCATTCTGGTATCATGTCCAGTCATAGATGTTTTTATTGAACTCATATCCTTAGTGACCGTACCAATTGAAGTCATCATTGTTTCCATATTCTTAGCTTGAGTAGATACTACACCCATCATATTTTCCATTAGTTTTTCCCATTTTTCAACTCCTTCAGCAGGCTGAGTTGAACTTTGAGTTACTGGTATACTTTGAGTGGTATGTTGAGGATAGGATCTAGGTAATGATTGTAAATTCTGATTAGATGTATTTTCTTGATAACCTTGATTATTATTCATATTCCTATATGAAACTGGATATGGCGGTTGTCCTTACTTACTAGGGTTTTCAGACCATCGATAAGTAGGGTGATCTCTTCTAAAAGCATTAAACGAGTTTGAATATGCATTGTTCAAATTCCTATGCTGCTGAAGAAAACTCACCTCCTCTCTTGAATATCCTGTTGGTTCTTCAATCCCTAATGGCATATTATCCTGATTCGAGTATTCAGTTGGTGTACTATTTTCTGAACTTTGGTTTTTGTTAGATTGTAGGCCATCAAATTTCCTACTCAAATTTTCTAAATGTGCTAGAACTTCCGTATTATATGTACTTCTCCTGCAAAAGCTACTTTTCTGGTGCTAGAACCGGTTTCCCACATTCTGTTGTTTTTGGAAATCTTTTCTATAGCATCGTAAACTATTTGAGCTTCACTCATCATTAAAGAACCACCACATGCATGATCTACATCGGCACGTGAATCTTTTCTTAATTTACGACAAGAAAAGTTGAATTTGCATATCTAAGGAATAACCATGGTCGGGACAGCTCTTAACAATTTTTTAAATCTTTCCCAGGCATTCCCGAGCATTTCTTCAGATCCTTGTCTAAAGTTAGCAACCTCGACTTTTAATTCCAAATTTCGTCCAGGAGTGAAATATTGTTTCAGAAATTCAGTTTGAATCTCCTCCCAACTAGTGAGTGAATGATGTGGAAGAGACATAAACCAATCTCGGGCTCGTCCTTTTAAAGAAAAAGGAAACATAGTCATCCTCGTTAATTCCTTATGAGCACCTTGACTTTTGGCTGTATTGCATAGTTCTTCAAAAAGATAGAGATGATGATGTGGATCTTCATCATCCTCTCCTAGGAATTGGGCTCTTGCGTCAATTAAACCAAAAAGATGAGATTTAATCTCGAAATTATTCGCTCCTTCATTAGGTAAAAGTATGGGATTATTAGTCTGGTTTCTTCTTATGGTTTGATCATTGATAGGTCTCGGGTTTGGTGGGTTATTACGATTATTCTGGTTCCGATTCTGATTATTTCTATTATTATTATTATTAGGGTTAACGGGGTTTTGTCCATGCCCTAGAGCATGTTCCAGCCCTTGTTCAGGTGTTTCATCACTGATTTCGGCCATTCTCGTATTTCTGTTTGAAGATGATTCTTGGTCAGGATTCCCCCGACTAGTATGACCTCGTTTACTCTCTACTCTTAACTTGCCTTTCGTAAGTGTTTATGTCAGGCTTATAAGGAGTGAGTGGGGCCTTACCACTTCTGGTCATCAACTAACGAAAATAGAAAATAATACGAAACTGATAGTAGTAGAAAAAATTGGTAACTTACCTATAAGGTAAGTACCAACGAAAAATAAAATAGAAATGGGATAAGAAAAGTGTTGACTTATTCTCGAGAATTTTGAGCTAATACAAGTAGTAACCATAGACACAAAAAAAGAAATTAGCGACGTATCCCCGGCAACGGCGCCAGAAAGCTGACGTGGCCTTTTCTAGTGCTAAACCAGTCCTTAACCGACAGTGTATCGGGTCAAACTGTAGTGCTAGTATGGTGAGTCAGAGTGTCGAATCCTCAGGGAACTTGGTAATTCTTCTAAGTGTGGTTAAACACCAAAGAGCTGTTATTAACTCGATCTAAACCGCAATTTTATAACACAGATCACTACTATTCTACTCAACATAAAATAAATGCGTAATTTAAAAGTTATTCTAATATAATATATATAGATATATAAATATATATAGATGTACATAAATTGCAAAATATATATATAGATACAAATATATAGATACCAATATATTTTAGAACTAGACAAATAAGTTTATAGAACTAGCCAAAGTTTATATAATTGAATTATACGATCTTTTCCAGTAAACGGATTGTGCTCGATTTTTCCTTCTATTTTAGGTCCAATTGAGTAAATGAAACGGTGCACTCCTGAGGTTAACAATTCCTCCTCACACGAGCGTATGAAATTGTCATATGTCATTGTCATCAGTTCAATCTCCATAACTGCCCCATGCTAAGCTCGCTTAGTCCGAACAGTACCGAGTACAAATCTACCCCGGATAAAAGAGGTTATTCCGTTTGTCAGACGGCCGATGTTATTCAAAAGGCTACGGTTGTCAGGCGGATCGATTTAACTTTCCGGTGTTAGTTTCAATTAAACCGTTGATTTTAACATTATTATGATCTCGAGCACAATTTTAATAAGATTAATCTTTCCCAAGACAAATCTGCCCGCGGGTAGGAAATAGGATTCCGTAGTCACGCTTTCGCACGGCCAATTTTACCCTCCGGTTTTTCTATCTTTTATCTCATATCCTAACTTCTCTGGTCAGTTCATCGTTAGGTTATATGGTGCGATTCATCTTGGTTAATTACGTAAATCCGAATATTATCAATACGTTACAGAATAGAAAAAGATTCAATTAACTCAATTTTAATCAATTTTAATTAGACAGCATTCCTTTACCGAAAAGATCGAAATAAAACGATTACATAACTTTGGCTAGCTATTAGAGTTAGCCTAAAAACATTATAACAATGAAAAAGATAAAAACAAACATAAATACTTAAGAAAATTTACCGATTACAAATGCTGAATCAGAGTTGTATTCTTCCGGACATTACAACGACTTCAACAACACCGAACTTCCGATAATTTCCCGAGCATTACAACGATACTATAAGATTATTATTTTTGGCGTAAGGCCTATTTACAAACTACCACTAAAAAGAAAATAAAGAGGAGAGGAGATATATATATAGGAGATGATTTATATATATTGCTACATCGACTCTGTTTGCAAATGATCTCCTTATATAGACAAAAGTCCTTGGGCCGGACCGGTCCGAGATCAAGCCGGACTGGTCCGGTGTAATGATTATCTCCACCACTTTGATTGATCAGCATGTGCTCTGTATGATTATATATTTTTATATATAATTATTAAACTTCTAAAATTCATATCTCGAGTTCTGGACCTCCAAAAATCATGATTCAAGAGGCATCGGAAAGCTCTCGGGAAAATCTACAACTTTCGTGAAAGACTCTTCTTCAGATAATGTCGTTTTAATGAGCCATTTGTTTATCGAAGACATTTCTCGATTACCACTTAACCAAATTGATTGGCCACTTGACCACTTAAGCTATTCAATTGATCATTTAAGCTCGTGACACTCTCTAAATCCTTCCAGAGATATGATTAAACTTCAATATGTCGATTCTCGGGGTCTCGGTTTATAAATCTGCAATAAAATACCACAAATACCCACGTAAATCTGACACGACACTCCGATTTACTAAAATCGGTACGAAATTACAGCTTTTTACTATTATTACTACCAACTACTCTAAATTATAAAGATTAATATTTCATATCATTTATATCATAATTTCATATATTTTATATAGAATTCGTTGATAAAACATAATAATATAACGTATATTTAATCATATAAAGTAGTATATCAAGGTGAGCGGACATCATGTCGGTGATAAGAGTTGGTAAGTAATCTTAACTCCAAATTGGCTTTGTGTATCAGGATACGACATGTACCAAGTCGGTGGCTCGGAAGCTTTTATCGCCCCATGGTGGCCACCTGGGTTCTACGTTGTGCTTCTCCACAAGCTTTCACCCAGACTAGACAGAGCGAGTGAATGCCTTGTTGGAGTTGAGGTGATGTGCCTCCACTAACTCGGATGGGTCGGGTATATCCCTCGGATTTTTGGACGTGGTTTGTTTAGAAGATCCGGAATAGTCAAATGGGTGCCATGTTTGTGATTCGGGTCATACCCACATCAAAAGCCCTCTAGAGATGAGCGAGGACGTAGGTTAGGTATGCCCAATGAAATGGTGGCATAAGACCTATGGTTGTATACCAAACGTTTCTAACGTCAACACTGCTTGTATTCGAAATTTTAAAGACCTTATGCTCTTCTCCAGACATCTCTTAATATCCTTTGGAGATCCTATACATATTGATGATTGCTTTAACAAACGAGGCTTTTTCGTTAGTGACTTGACGGTGTTATCCTTTCCATTGGGGAACTTTTTGTATCCTATTTTCACATACATTATAATGGATGCCCTTTTTGAAATTCAAAATAGCTTATTTTTCTTCCGAAAAATCTTCTTCAAATATTCTAATTGATTCACGAGGATTATTCTCGGGCATTTAGAGAGTCATTCATCAAACGGACTCTTAGCCTTCACTTGGATATGAAAGTAACTCTTGGGGTGTGACCATCGCTTCAAACAACTCCGCACCCATTTTCATTCTTTTTCGATTCAAGATGAGTACTTCCTCTATAAACATTTCAGTCGGGAGGAAACCATAAGAATCTGACTCTGATGATGGTGAATATTAGGGAAGGCATGTACATACTCCTTCCCACTTTTGTCCCTCATGGGATATGCATATTACCAATCGTATCTCTGACCCAGGGGTGGCCCGGCGATAGGTTCAGGGGAGCGCACTTCCCATGGATGACTGCTATGTTGCCAGGTTGACTGACTCGAAGTTGGCTGACCGATCATACAAGGACATGGCTTAAGTGAGTTGTCCTGCTTTATTCCTATTGATATTCCTTCTCAATGTGTTCTTTTTCTTGACATGTTTTTCATTCTTTGCAGAACTTCCTAATGCAGATAGAGATGTGGCAACGTCTGTCCGGAAGTCTCAAGCACGGATTTTTGCTTTGGAACTTGAGAACGCCTCTCTCCATTGACGTCTTTCTGAGGCGGAGAAGGCTAAGGAAATTGAGGAGGAAGCTAACCGGGAGTTGATGGATCGGTACGATGGGGTGGTAAGGGAGCATACCGATCTTAGACATGAGATTCTTTACGAGCTCAAATTCGCCGGAGAGGATTCAATGCGATTAAAAAAAGAGGCAGAAAGAGTGCGCCAAAGAAACCAATTCTAAAATCATGATGCTGAAGATGGTTATGCCAAGATCAGATGGCAAAACATCAAAAAGATGTTGAAGGCTTGTTTAGGGTGATTTTATGTGATTTATATCGTTGTATTTCGTAACAAATTCCTCCATATTCCTATAATTTGCATAGAAATTAAGGGTTTAAGCGAATTATTGAGCAAATGAGTTTTAAAAGTATTAAAGTGCAAAATCGAGCTAATTACGTGGTTTTATTGGTGTTTTCTATCTATATGTATGATTTTACATTTTGCATGTTTTTGTCGTGTTGTAGGTACGTTTGCATGGCATAGGATGAGCTAAAAAAACATATTCAATTGAAGGTTAGATAGAAGGAGAAAGATGCAAGTGAAACTTGGAATGAAGATTTGGAAAAGCCGAACGAGCGTTCAAAATTATATAGGACGGGCGTCCATCGCCTCAAACGTGAGTCCAGATGGATAGAAAGGATAAATATGGGAATATCTTTATTTCTATTTTATTAGGGTTTAAGCTTTTCTAATAATAACCCTAAGTCGGAAAAACTACTTATAAAAGGGGGCATGCAGCAGAAAACGAGAACATATACACCTGGAGACGAACACAGTGCAAGAACCGAGGAGCCAACCACTCGGTCGACCGAGTGCCCCTGCTCGGTCGACCGAGCCATATTTTAATTTTTATTTTATTTTTTTTAGTTTATTTTCTTGTTTCCCGACGATGAATAAAGGCTGAGCAGTCCGATCAAGCTCTGTGAAACCTGTTTCAGCGACGAACTCGATTTCAATTCTTGGATGTTTTGTAAGTTTAATTTAAAGTTGTCTTCTTTTCTATGATTAATTGTTATTTTGCAATTTCAATCGATGGATGTCTTTGCATGTTGATATTTACCGTATGACGAGAGTCGGTGTAAACTTGATCACCATAGGAAAGAGTAGAGCTTTAACCTATTTAACGAGAGTTGTTAGGTTATGAGTCTAGGTTCATCATGAATCACAATTTTAGTTAATTCATTACAAGGTTATCTTAGAAAGAGATTGAGGGATATCATCATCACCGGAAAAGATGAGATTTTGCATTCGTTTATTTTATCAAGTTGTACTTGTTCTACCTTCATGTTTTATGCTGCAGGTTAATAGAACTTAGAAATACGAGAGTTAATAAGGAGAGTAGCAATAATTATTCCAACAAACGAGAGTTGAGGGATAATGTTGTTAGATTAGGGTTTTTAAATCCGTATCTTTGCTTTGTAAATGCGTTAGTTAAACCGAGAGGTAAACTAATTAATGGCGTGATAAATCGAGAGAGGAAACGCTTCTTTAGATAAGATTTAAATCCAAGGAAACTTGTGAATGAATGTTTGTATTTCTTATTACTTTCGGTGGGGTGATGGATGCGGGAATTGGTGGATCATTGCTCGTTCGTTATTTGTTCAGTGTTAGTTATTATGTTTCTTTGGTTAGTAGAATAAGTTTTATTTATTTTGTTCGCAAATATCGTTTCCTGGCTTTGGACTGACAATCCTCTATCCAGTTTATTTTATCGTTTTTAGTTTCGTTTTAGTAGTAACAATTTAGAAGAATTAATAAGATTAGATTCAACATCCCAATTCCCTGTGGATCGATACCCGTACTTACCCTACTATGCTAGCAATTACCCGATATTCGGTCGGTTAGGAGTTAGTTTGCATGTTAGGTATAGGTTTATAAATTATTTTTTTGTTTAGTGATGCAAAATCCTCCGAACAAAAGTGGCGCCGTTGCCGGGGAACTCGGTGTTTTGTTGAATCTAATTGAGTTAATTTTTCTATTTTGTTACGATTCAATTTTTTTTCTTTTCTTTCAATAAAAGTAGCGTCACACAAATTGAGAGTTTTTATTTTTGCCATGTTTCGATGACCGTTGGGTTAAGAATGTGCAAAAAGTTTTTTACTCGATTTGTGAAACGTGAAGTGTAACCTAATCTGTAACCTAGTGTGCTCTGTGCTTAAATTTATCCGTGGCTGCTGTATGTGTGATTTGATGATCTGAATTGCCATGAGTTTAAGATGTCAGTCTAGGGTTTTCGGTTGTGCTTTACTAAGTTGCAGGTTGCTGTATCAAACTTTCAAACGGGCGTTCGGCTCATTGAACGCCCGTCCAGTGCAAAATTTCCAGGCAACCGCCCGTTTGGTATGTTGAACGCACGTTCAGGTTCCAATTTTTCTTGACTTGATCTTTAATGCTTTATTTGACGTGGATACTTTCATACGAGCTTCTGTGGCTAATTATTTTTACGTAGGTGTTCTGAACTTGCATGTTTACATCTTTCCATCTACCGATCCATGTTAAATAATTGATTAACTTTTATATACATGATTCATCTATGCATGTTATAGTTAATGTCGGTTCTCGTATGCTATAACTGTTCTTATTGTTATTTAGTAGCTAATGTCGGTTTCCGTATGCTACATATCGTTGTGATGAATCCTGTGAGCTTTGAGACTTATGTGTTTTCTTGTTATTTTTGTAACTCATATGGGTAGCTAATGTCGGTTTTCCGTATGCTACCATTGCATCTTATGAGTTGTATCTGTTTAGTATAGCTAACTATTGGTTTTCCATAATGCTATCACCTTTGATGAGTCTTAAGGCGCGTCTACACTGCATATAATGAATAGTACTGTCGTTTATCGTAAACTATCATTATTTGGTAGACGTTTATGATATACATGTCGTGTTGCAAATGAGTGGGCTAGTTTTCTTTCTTTTATTTTCTTTTATTTTTGCATATCATTTAGTTGCATATCATTTAGTTGCATGTCATTTAGTTGCATTGTTTTTCTATTTTTCACCTTGGTTTGAGAGCGTCAATCTTATAGATCGAGAGATGAGATTGATAGGCGAATTATCTACGAGAGTAGGAATTCATACCTCCGTTAGGTGGACCACATCTTTAATTAAATCATCACAAGATAACTTTAGAGAGGAAATTAAGGGTTGCGGGATCGGAGGAATATTTGCTTGTTCGATTGTTTAATCACCATGATCATCGTTTTTATAGTTGTTTATTGTTTTCTTTTTAGTTTATATCTTAGATTTAAGTTCGCAAATATCGTTTCCTGGCTTTGGACTGACAATCCTCTGTCCAGTTTATCTTTTCGTTTTGTTATTTTTAGGTTTTAGTAATAATTGGTATCAATCTTAGGAAAATTAATGAACTAGATACCCCGATTCCCTGTGATCGACTCCGGTATTAGCCTCTTTACTACGATCCTTGCACTTGAGGTATATCGGATTTATAAATTTTATTACTTGTTTATTTTTCATTGCATAAAATCCGAGACATTGTGAATATATGATATTTTCAAGGTTATACTTGCGGTGTCAAAGTTTGCACTTCAACAACTATACAGAAACTTCAATCATTATGCAGTGACATGACATTTTTATTGTTGTGAATGCAGTGAGATGATATTTTCAAGATTATAATGCAGCGACATCAGAGTTTGCACTTCAATAACAATACATTATGCAGTGACATGACATTCCAATAGCATTTACAGCAATATTGTGGCAAGCACGTAGAGAAAACACTTAATGCAATCAGAATATAGTGACATCATCTTTTATACTTCAATAACGAAACACAAACTTGTATGAAGATGCAGTGACATGATTTTTCAATAGATAAAACAATTATAACTCTTTGTAGTAGCATTTCAAGTACAATTTCAAGCGAAGCTTCTGTTCTAATTTAGTGACATGCACTCAGTGACTACCCTTGTGTCCTATTATTGACTTTTCTACTATTGTATTTCAATTTTCCAACAAAAAAAATCATATTTTCTTCCAGATTGACATTATGTTTTGTTCTATTGTTGCATGCTTAGTGTTAATGTATACTTACTCAGTTTTCTTTGTTTTTGTTGCTCCCCGTTTCTTCTCCGCTGATATTACTTGCTTTCTTCTCACCAGTGTCGATTCTCTGTAGTGACGGTATCAATTGAACTATAGTAACTTCTCCTCTGATTTCGCTGCTTCTTCTCTCCGATTTGGCTCTGATTTCGCTGCTTCTTCTTGCCGTTCGTTATGTCAATATCCTTGAGCCGTTTTGTGCGTTCATGTCGCGTCGTGTTTGAAAATGGAGGTTTCGTTTGTGTAACTGTTGAAGCATTGAAGCGGGAATAGAATAGGGGTATTCTGGTTCGTTTCTGATTTTTGTGTCATTATAACCAATGAAATGTTTTTGGTGTCTTATTTACCTATTTAAGTCAAATTTGTGTCCTTATGGCCCATTCTCTTTTATCAATTACATATTCCAAATATTTATGTCTAAGATTAATTCCATTCAATCTAATAAGGTGCATGGACCACCTAATAGAAGAATAATAAATTATTCTTACAATCCCCTGTATATGGCCTAGTGGTAAGCGGCTGGGGTGGTGTAATGCCACGCTGGACCGAAAGCCGGAGTGTGGGGGTTCGAGTCCCGTAAAGGGCCGGCCCCTTTCGGTTAGCAGAAAAAACAACAAGCCTCTTCCCCGAGCTGCTAGGTCCCTGATTAACCTCTCCTCACACTCCTGTGGGATCGGGGGCGAGGGGACCCTTCCGGGTAGGGTATAACCGTTTTTTAATAAATTATTCTTACACAATTGACTAAAAAGCTCAATAAAAGTAATTATAAAAGTGAATGTCTTTTCACATATCAAAATATCTTAGCACACGTATTTTTTTTTCTTTCCAATTTTATCCTTAATTTTGTGCATATTTATTCTGATCCGAATTTAGGCAGAATGTTGATTTTCTCTGCCCGAATTTGGATCAGAATGTGTGAAATAATTTTTTTGACCGGAACAGGGTCTAAAAAACACTTAAATTCTGACTGAAATTAGATCAGAATAATCAACCAAATTCCGATTTATGTTGTGTTAAAATGGTGTGTGTTGTTTGAAAAGATGCTCCCTTATAAAATAAAGGGTTTATTCTTAAAAAGGACGATTTGATAGTATAAATATTTAAACAGGATAGTGTAATTTTTTATTGGGAAAAAAGACAAGTGTTTATTCCATTATAATTTAAATTCTCTTATATTTAATTACAAAAATGTATATCTTTTGATCTGAACGTTAAAAGATCGTAATTCTTTCACAATATTTTTCTTGTTTTCGTTATCTTTATTTAGACATCCAATTTGATATTTTTTCGATGTCATTTCGAAGCCATTTTCGTCAAAAACAACGAAACAATTGAACAGTGGAATAGTGAATTTAAAGTCAATTCCACTGAACCAAACAGTGGATTTGGGGTAACGAATAGTGAAATTGTCCTTATCACCCAACTTGTATTTCTACTGTCCTAATTTCTATTTTTTCACTCTTATTTGTCTTTTTAAACCACCCAAAAATAAATCCTTAGTTGTCACCTTTGTCATTAATGTTCCACTTTCATAGACTATATACAATTGTAATAAATGCATTTGTGACACTTAAATAATTAAGATAACATAATTTTGACGAGTGTATTAAACTTGTCTCAAATGACAAGGTAGAAGGGGAGTAAGGATCCTGTCAAGTATTTGAGGAAGTGTTCTCTCAAAGTAGAATTGATCTAACCATGCATACACCTAAAATGTGAAAATAATCTAACCGTAGATTTTTATTTTTATTTTTAAAACTACGTCGTTTTGGTGTTAATGTATAAAAACAACTGCACTTAACCTATTTGAGAGGATCATTGCTCGGTAGGAGAGAGTAGAATAGATGATGGAAGGAAATTGAAATAAAAGTCCAATGATGTAAAAATCAAATTCATGTAGTGAATCAGACATTGTACCGAAAAAACAAAAGATAATCCATGTCTCAAGGTATTATTGCATGAAAATAAGGATCAAACTCAAAGGAGGCAACTTAGTAAATTACTTTAATGGATAGTCAACACAGGGGAAAAGAAGAAAAGAAAGTTCACAAGTCTCCGTCCCATAATTCTTCAACTGACTTGTATTGGCCACCACCAATGACGTGTTCTCCAAGATAGCCCCTATGCTGAGGGATTTGGGTGATTTGGTCAACTTCTTCTTTGCTGAGTTCCCAGTCAAATATTTGGAGGTTCTCTCTCATCCTCTGCTTGTTATAGCTCTTCACGATAGCAATTGACCCTTGTTCGTATATCCATCTAAGTGCAACCTATATATATAATTAATGCATGCAAAAAGGAGACATTCATGATTCAACTTTTTCAAGAAAACCATTATGTACTACGTATGGAGTAGCGATACACCGATATAACTTCAAATGCAGAATATAAAGCCATTATAAAACACAAACGCAAATACACATGTGCATGAATATATATATATATATATATATATATCTGTGTGTGTGTGTGTGTGTGTGTGTGTGAGGGATCAAAAGTGTTACATCGTATTACAAGTTTATAAGTATTAATTTAAAAATCTAAGTACGGTTAGGGGTCAAAAATTAACAGGTCAGTTAGTAGATATTACTGTATACTTTTTTTAAATATTATAAAAAAAATTACACATAAATATCAATTTTTTTTAAATTTAGGGGTCAAAATGATCTATTGAAATACATGACGCCGCCCTTGTTCGAGAAAAGCTATTATACAACAGTGATTTTATGGATGACACCAAATGGAGGGGTGATATGTGTTTTTATACACCCTCTCTCACATAGTATGAGTGTGTAGGAGTGAATTGGACGCATTTCACTCATCCACTTAGTATCATCCATCAATCACCGTTGTATAATAACTCTTCTCGGTTCATCGATAGGTGCTATGACAGAAAGATAGTGTAATGCATTGATCGTGGCACTAATTAGGAAAGATATTCACTTCTCATACTAGTTAAATATTGGTTTATTATTTTATATAAGTTTATTATAAGCTACTAAACTACAATATTTGTACCGTACACAGATGGTGATTGGAGAATTTATATTATACAAAGTAAGGGACACCGGTGGTGGTCCTTATATAGTATTTATACTCAATTGATACATTTTATACATATAATTAGTGTCCTTAATGATCAATTTGTGTTTTTTTAGTATTTATTAAATATAAAGGGAGATTTCGTATGATACACAAGCCATTCTGACTGAATAAGAGGGAACATGGTTAAATTAAATGCTCTGATTTAATTTGAGTCGTATGTTAAGTGTTTTGTATATCAAATTTCTGTCAGAAAACCAATTTTTATATATTCTGACAGGAAAATTTACCACATACTTTATAAGTTTGGGACAGAAAAAGTAAACGCGAAAAAAAAAATAAAAAATTTGAAGGGTAGGGTTAGGTAGATACAGACCTGTGCAAAGGTCTTGTTTTTGGAAGCTGAAATATTTTTGAGGACGTTGCTTTCTTTCACTGCTTTATTGCCCCAAATTGAATCATACGCGCCAAGTGGGGACCATGCACTAATGGTAATCCCTTTCTCCTTGCAAAATGGAAGCAATTTCCTTTGCTGCCATACCACACTCATTTCCACCTACAATGCTTTGTCTAATCATTTGCACGACAGTCTCAAATAATTTATAGAATAATGTCACACAAAAATACAATAGGATACAAGATACGTCACCAAACGGAAGTACTATCCGTGCATAATAGCTGACACAGAATCTCGGGTAAGTGGACGATAAAAAAATTTAAATGACAAATAAAAAGTTAAGGAAGGCAAACAAGATGCATACTACACATATTAATCGATTTTTTTTCGGATTGAGGGAGGACAATTGCCCCCTATAATGCACGGATACTCCATCCTGCAAGCGTATCCCGTATCCGATACGTATTGGATATCGATACTCAGGATACTCCATTGGATACGTATCTGGGTCAAATTGTAATTTTTAAAAGTTGGATACTTTACCGGGTACACGTATCTTGATTACATATACGGGTATCCGAAAAACATGATACTTAAAGAATGAGTTTGAACCTTAATATGTGTAAATGCGCGCGCACACACACACACACACACACACACATATATATATATATATATATATATATATATATATATATATATATATATATATATATATATATATATATATATACACACATATATATATATATATATATATATACACACATGTATAGTCATTTTATTTTAATTATTTACGCTTTAGTCCTTATATTTTTATTATTTACAAATACATCCCCATATCCGCATCCTATATTTTCATAAAATCCCGTATCTGCGTATCTCTTATCCGTATATCCCGTATCTGTACGTAGGTCCGCCACTATCCGTGCATCATAGATAATGAGCATGTTGGTTAAATAAGAGGTATACCTGATTAACCGCTGGAGGGATGGTAGAATTTTCAAGAAGAATGGAGAGTTTTTCACAAGTGAAGTTGCTTACACCTACAGATTTTGTCAAACCCAATTTTTGGCACTCCTCCATCGCCTTCCATGTGCCTTGGATATCGAACGGGAGGAGGTCTTGCTTCTCGAAATCGAATTTGATCAAATCAAATCCGTTCCTTATTCTTACAGGCCAATGAATCAGATAAAGATCCAAATAATCTAGCCCCAGTGTCCTGAAAAAAAAAATCGTAGTAAGGTTGTTAGAGCACTTGCAGTAGATACTGTAAATCATTTAAAAACTCTATTTTAGAGATTTCAACATGAAAAATAACACTGCAATAGACGGATATACTCTATTTTCTACCGTAAACTACGGATTACGTAAAATTTTCTTTACATCTACCGCATTCTTACAGTTACGTAAATTTTACTTTATGTCTATTGCATTATGTATAATAGAGAATCGACGCATTTCATCTTATATAGAGATTCGTAAACTAGAAAAATGCATGTTTAAAACTCGTAAAGTAGAGAATTTGTTACAAGTCACCGATGCGAATGCTCGGTCCATAGTTTAAGAAGTTTTTCGTTTATTTTTATGATTCAAGTTTAGTTATTTTTCATTGTTTCCTTATTTACTCATTGTTTCTTTATTCTCTAAAGTCCATAACCGTTCCTTATCCTTATCCTTATTTACAGGGGCGGCTTTATGTTGAAGAGATTGGGTCACTTGACCCCGAACTAAAGGAAAAAAAAATTATATGTATTTTTTTTACGTTATTCGGTATATCTTTCTCGATCCCTAACCCGTATCATTGTGCTCCCGCAACCACCATTTGCTTATTTACACATATAGGTCTTTTACTTTTTGTATTTTTCCTCAAAAGAATTGACCCCTGCTGAAACTACCTTTATAAATTTACAATATCAAAATCGACTCATTGAGTACTCTATATAACTCGTTTCTAAGTTCGATTATTTTTTAAATTGATTTATTTTCCATAAAATATGACAAGATCGAACTCGAGTAGTCAAATACTCGATTAGACTAATAATTTTTTTACTTTTCAAAATGTTATTTAATATTAAATTTGTAAATATATTTAATTAAATAATTATTTAATATAGTTCGATTAACTTACGAGCTACTCAATTACTATATTTCGAAGCACGAATTCAGTTCGGTTAGTTATTTTAATAGCTCAATTTAATTTCGAACTCTAAAAATTGAAACGAGTTAAACTTTTTTATATAAATAGAGGTAATTCACAAAAAGCTCGATTAATTTACGAATCTACAATGAATTAACAAATCACCGCAAAAAAAAAAAAAAATTAAATAATTTGATTCAGGGGAGTGATAGAGCTACTCCTTCAAGTATACACCACTTTTACACCATCATCATCTCACCGGCCTCATGTTTTTCACTTGTAAAAGAAATTTAAAAAATCACAACACAAAATTATGTTGGAAGTAAAAATGGTGTACACTCTATCATTACCCTTGATGTCAGTTTGACTAACCAACGTTCCGTTTCCGTAATATCCGGTCCCCAAAAGAAATGAAAATAAATAAATGATAAAGATGGAAGGGAATTATGTTAATTACCCAAGGCTTTTCTTCAGAGCAGGCAGCACAAGGTCGGGATGAGCATCAGCACAAGAAAGCTTAGAAGTAATGAAAAATTCATCCCTGTTCTTTACCAAGCCCATTTCAACTGCTTGGGACACAGCCTTTCCCAACGCCTCCTCTGTTCCATAGATTGAAGCCGTGTCGAAATGACGGTTTCCTACTTTAATGGCCTCCACAAAAATGGCAACCAGTTCCTCTACGGTTGGGTTGTTGAGGGATTGGGCTGTACCAAACCCCAAAACAGGCATCTTCTGCCCTGAGTTCAACACTATTTCTGGGATTATGACTTTTTCTCCCATTGTTTCTGCCATTTAGATTGATTCAGTTCAAAACTCCTTATGCATGAATATGTTATATATACAGCATGAATATGTTATATATACAGGCCGGTTTATTTATTTATTATTTTTACGAAGGGAAACCCAATTTCCCTTCCTTTACACAATTTTCTCAACGAAGACATTTTTTTCAGGCTGTGTTTACGAGGAAGGAGAGGAGAAGTGGCCGGGGTGTGGAAAGAGGAATAATATAATAACCGGAAGTCTTTTTTTTTTTTTCCTTTCTTCCAACCACCGTGTTAGGCTTGAGCACGTATAAAAGATTGCAAGTATGGCGAATATCAAATATATTCAAAGTTCATTAATCTACGTAACTCGTACTTATTGGTTGATGATTGGAATAAAGTTGAAATTTTAAAAAGCCATACAACAAGTCTTATTTGTAGTTTAATAAGAAACCCCAGGGTCTGTTTGGACATAGACAATACTCAAAACCGTTGCTACTGAAATCGTGTTGAAAACTGGATATTCGGATTTTGTGAGGATTATCCGACTACTGTAAAAGGTAGATTTGTTGGTGATCGAATTATAGCTGGGTAATGCACTATTGTCTGCCTACATACCATTATGGATTTAAGGGATCAAGTTATATGTTAACGTGGTGTTACTCAACGAAATTCTAAAGGTTGGAGAAGATGATCCTATTATAGAACATCATTGTGGGAGGAGTTAAGGATGTCATTGTTGGCGTCATGGCCAATGACCGGGAACGGTTATAAAGGCGCTCATGAAGTGATCATGGCCATGTAAGCAAAAGTTGTGAGACAGTTCTATGAACGTGGGGTAACGTTGTGTTTGACTGTATAACCATGTCTGAGTTCATAAAGTCTTTCGATGTGGATATCTATAACGAGGTGAGCGGACACCATGTCAGTGGTACGAGTTGGTAAGCAATCTTAACTCCAAACTGGCTTTGTGTATCAGGATACGACATGTACCAAGTCGGTGGCTCGGAAGCTTTTATCGCCCCATGGTGGTCACCTGGGTTCTACGTTGTGCTTCTCCACAAGCTTTCACCCAGACTGACGGAGCGAGTGAATGTCTTGTTGGAGTTGAGGTGATGTGCCTCCACTGACTCGGATGGGTCGGGTATATCCCTCGGCTTGTTGGACGAGGTTTGTTTAGAAGATCCGGAATAGTCAAATAGGTGCCATGTTTGTGATTCGGGTCATACCCACATCAAAAGCCCTCTTGAGATGAGCGAGGACGTAGGTCGTAGGTTAGGTATGCCCAATGAAAAGGTGGCACAAGACCTATGGTTGTATACCAAACGTTTCTAACGTCAACACTGCTTGTATTCGAAATTTGAAAGACCTTTATGCTTATCTCCAGACATCTCTTAATGTCCTTTGGAGATCCTATACATATTGATGATTGCTTTAACAAATGAGGCTTTTTTGTTAGTGACTTGACGATGTTATCCTTTCTATTAGGGAACTTTTTGTATCCACTTTTCACATACATTATAATGGCTGCACTGACATGATATTTTTCAAGGTTGTGATTGCAGTGACATGACATTTTCAATGTTGTTTTTGTATCCACTTTTCACATACATTATAATGGCTGCACTGACATGATATTTTTCAAGGTTGTGATTGCAGTGACATGACATTTTCAATGTTGTGAATAGATGATATTTTCAAGGTTATAATGCAGTGTCAAAGTTTGCACTTCAACAATAAACAGAAACTTCAATCATTATGTAGTGACATGACATTTTTATTGTTGTGAATGCAGTGAGATGATATTTTCAAGATTATAATGCAACGACATCAGAGTTTGCACTTCAATAACAATACATTATGCAGTGACATGACATTCCAATAGCATTTACAGCAATATTGTGGCAAGTACGTAGAGAAAACACTTAATGCAATCAGAATATAGTGACATCATCTTTTATACTTCAATAACGAAACACAAACTTGTATGAAGATGCAGTGAGAACCCAGTGTGGAACAAATGGAGGTAGTAGGCACTAATGTACAATCTGAGCAACCTACTGACCTGGAAACATCTGTTGATGAGACTCTTAACTTGCTTGTTGAGACCTTTGGAGACCTTTTCAGGCCCTCAATGCCATCGAAAGCAGGAGCGGTACATCGGGAAAAAGAGTGCCAAACTTATGTTCAAGGATCCAAAATACACACTTGACAGTGATGATTCATCTGATTCTGATGATGATCCCCCCATGTTCCCTGGGGAGACCAGTGGAGTGGCAAAAGGGACAACTGATGTAGCCATTGGTCAAAGATCTACTGATGGTGCAGCAGATCAATCTGCTGATGCTTTGGTGAGTCTGCTGAAGATCAGCAGAATGAAGATTTGGATGATGAGAGGGTTTGTAACAAAATTTTTGTTGTCCTGCAATATATATAAAAGAGAAGACAAGAAAATTTGTAACAAATAATTTTTATTAATATCAAGTAAAAGCGGGTACAATCTCTAGCAAACTCCATATTTCTACGGGATAGCCTTTGATTCTCCTTTTGATTTTTGCCGAGGGTCGCGGGGACTTGTTCTCGGACTTTGTTGGAATTATTCCGATTTGGTGGGAAGAACGCCTTG
This sequence comes from Gentiana straminea, assembly GCA_036785695.1. Lineage (NCBI taxonomy): Eukaryota > Viridiplantae > Streptophyta > Magnoliopsida > Gentianales > Gentianaceae > Gentiana > Gentiana straminea. Next base: position 14,174,645 of record JAVUPR010000113.1, on the reverse strand, counting down.
TTTATTGAAGATCTCCGAATATGGCGGTTGACCTTCAAATGTTGGTTGAAGAACTCCGGACTTGGCGGAAGGATCTTCGGATGTTGTTGGCGAAGAACTCCGGACTTGGCGGAAGGATCTTCGGATGTCGCTTGAAGGTTGCTTGAAGAACTTGAAGGCTTGTGGCTTCTTAGATCTTTGCTTCCTTCTTCTTGGTGTTGGAGCAGAGGGCTTGATGCTTTTTTCCTGACTTCTTTCACCCATTTGTTGTTGTAGATCTTCTCCACCTTCTGGTTATTGCTTCCTTAGCTTTTCTTGATCTTGCTTGATGATTTGCAAATGACTAAGCTAGGCCCTCCTATTTATAGGTGTGGAGTAGTCAAAGGATAAACAAATGATGATTATCTCTTATTTATTTAATTTAATAAGATAATAATTTCAAGCTTTTATCCTTTAAATTTCTTATTTATCTTATACTTTTTATTGAAAAGATAATAAGAAATTCAATTTACTATTATCTCTTTTATTTTATTTATAGAAATAATAATATTTTAATTATCTTTTATATTTATTTTTCTAGAAGATAATTAACAACTACATCTTCAAAATGGCTCTTTCCCGAACCTTTCCAAAAAAAAGTAGTACGTCGTCCCTTTTTTTTAATATTTAATTAATTATCCTTTGCTTCATAATTTTTAAAGGATAAAAGAAAAATATATTTGATTATTTTTCTCCAATTAAATTGGGGAAAATATTAAATAATTTAATTTCTTGGACAAATGTCGACATGTAACATTTTAATGCCCCCTCGAGACTCGGTCGCTGATTCAACTTATCTCAGTAACGAGTCTCGATTTTCTTAGTTTTTTTTTTTTCCAGTTGTAGCCGGGCAGGTCCAAATTATGGCATGCTACTCCTCCCATGCAATATGCCCGTTGCATGTAATTCCGGAAACGTGTTTTCGGCGGACGGTACTTGGCATGTACAACTCTAATCAATCCTTTATTGATTAGGATGTTTATCCTTTTTTACTTCGATGAGGCTAAAAATAAGATTGACATGAATCACTTCAACCATTATCCCATTAGGAGGAGGAAGTGTACCGCATCCAATATATGTCTATATAAAGAACTGGAAGGCCGCCCCTTCATGCATTCCTTCAGTCTATCAGCGTATTTCGTCAAGTGCTGTGAAAATTAATCCAAATAGCCACTTCTTCAAACTAGTTTGTCGACAACCAGCTCCTTGGGACGACTACTCAAGCCGCTACTGTAATATTCCTTCAAGTTCAGGTTCGCAAAAGCTTTCAAGCTATAATTTTTTGGTTTTCTGATGGCTTTAAGTAATTTATTTATTTATTTATTTTTCCGAGTCAGAACCTCGTAGGAGATACTTTAGTCGAAATTGCCACCACTTGTTTCAGTAGTCTTTTAACATCAGACGGTGACTCCTAAGGTGCCTCTTTTTGAAGTAAAGCGCCCTTTTTTTTGGTCCGAGCAGTACCTTTTTTATTTGTTCCTCCCGTTCTCGCTTTTTTTTTTTTTTTTTTTTTTTTTGGTAACAAATTGACTTCACCAGAATTGTCCGTTTCCCTTCCCTGTGCCATTGTTCACGTCGGGCAAACAATGTTGTTGTTGCTGTTGTTGGTTTTTTTTTTTTTTTTTTTTTTTTTTTTTTTTTACTTGCAGCTTTAGTTATTAACATCCAACATATTTGTTTGCAAACACACAGGATCATCCAAACATCTTGTCGGTTGAGTTTAGGATAACTTCTATATATATATATATATATACTAGCCATTAACCCGTGCATAATGCACGGGTGATATAAAATTAAGAGACAACTTATAAACTTGAATACTTAATTGAAAAATAACGCAGCCAACTTGATACTATAACCAATTCAAAATATCATCAAGCTATCAGAGCATCTCCAAGGAGGAATGACTGAGGACTATTGCACCATTTGAGTGCAATGGTGTTACTCCAATGTACACTTTTCTCCCCATTTTACCAAATCCCTTTCTTCTATCACCATATTTGTTGTCGGGTTGATGCGACACCATTTGCCATTTTAGTCACTGCAGCCTTTTTCTTTTTCTTTTTTATTAATTCAATGTATTAATATAGAATATTCTTGGAATATTTTTTTTTGGTGTAAGATTTGGTATAAACGGTTGGTGAATAATGAAGTGATTTTACACCATTTTGGTGTTTTGGTGTAAAAAAAAGGGGGAAAAACCCCTTTGGAGATGCCCTTAGTTGAAACATTTCTACAACACCAACATTCATAATGAACATATAATCATTTCTTCTCCAGACATGAAGTAGTCTGATGCTATTAGTAAGTGAAAAAATAAACATAACAGTGTATTATACACTAAGCATGCAGAACTCATTACCGGTCTCGTATAAAGAAAAATAGTACAACAATTTGACATAGCTATGAAACCATAGCAAGAATGATCTATAATGTAGAAAAAGTTGGAAAAGCGGTTTTGGGATCAAAACAACTCGAAAGCAAATCCCAAACTTCACCTTGATTAATTAATAAACCCCAACATGTTCCGTGATTAATGATTGATACAATGGTTCAAACTTGAATCAAAATTATAGAGTTCAATTATTTCACTTTGATATTTTCACTAAAGAACTTAAAAAAACACTTCAACACTTGACAGATTTTTCTAAAAACGTATACACTAATTGGTGCTTCACTTTTCTTCGGCTAAATGTTTTGCCTGCATTGAAACATACACAATTTAACATCGTGTCAGTTGGGCACATGAAGATGGAGGGTTGTGTACAAATAGGGATATAAAACTGAATGAGCAAAAAATATTTCTCGCATTCTTAACGGTATAGAACTTTACACTCACAACTCGGATACACATTTTTCTCACAATTTACTAAATTACACTCACAACAATCAGTGCAAAAGTCTCAAATGTTTGCACCAACTGCTTGATTTCTTGCATAATGAGGAATATTCATCGCACAATGAAAAAACTCACCATACCATCATTGTCTCTTCATCCATAACCGCATGGTACGCACTTGTTATTACATATCCCGTCGGCACGTGTCTAAAACATTGCATAATTGAAACAAATTGAGTGGTGAAAACGGTGAAATTTGTGACCGTTTAAATATAGCACATATTTAATGGCATAAGTAACTCAAAGTGTTCGGATATGACTTATAACGCTCCTAGCAATTGATTTGGGATAAGTGGGTAAGCCTCAGATAATCTACGTCTCTAGGGCCACACATTAGTTGTTATCCAACCATAACAAATAGTCTTCAACCCAAAGAATCTCGCCTTGAATAAATCTGAATTTCCAAAACATCCCGCACCATAAAAAAGCAAACATAAATTCATAACATCCGTACTATGATTACACCAAACAAAAGTCCATACTCAAACAATTCAGAGAGCTTGATCCAAACATTTTAACTATATCACATAGAACGGATTCCCAAATGGATTTGGTTGCGGCGCAGCCGTAAAAGTCAGTGGTCTAGGCATACCAGGTTGCACCCCGGGTTGTGGTCTTAGATTATCATACATTTCTGCATCAGAATACAATAAAGGAAAAGAAATTTGTTACCGTCTCTTATCTGAGAAAAGAAAAATCAGCCAGGGATTCGAAAATGATGTATAAATGCAGATCCTAATACTATCGATATACCTCAAGTATAGTTGCGGCACGTATAGTGCTGCACGGTTTATGCAACGGCAGGCGGAGGTGGTAGCGTCGGCAAAGATGAACGACCTCGGCCTGCTTGCACATGGTATCAATATTAGAACCTTAGGAGAGAATGTAACCTATTTTAGAAACTTATATACCGCGTGCATGTATCATCATAATCTCATGCCATCTTTCTGATGTATAAGAGCAGAGCGGCAATGTCGGAGGGGGCCTATCCTCAAACATTTCAAGAGCTGCATAAAATCAAAGGATATATCACAAAATGCCAAGAAAAAAGAATTAATATAAAAAATGATTAAAAAAAAAAAAACAAAAACTCAATTGAAGAGATCGAACATATCGGAAAACAAAAGTCGGCCCTATTAGCTATTAAACAACCAGCAATTAAAAAAAAACCCGTTTTGTAGTGCAAAGTGGCTAGGACAAAAAGGCAACAATTAAGTTTTGATCGATAATAAAGCAACAACATCAACAAATGGATCAAGGAAAAAACAATGTCTCACAAAATCAAATAAAAATAGTACCTTTTAACGATAAAATAAAAATAAAACAATGTTGTTACCTCTATCGCCCGATAACCGTGTTGATTTAAAATAGAAGATATTACATGAAAGAATAATGAAAGAAACCCACGATGCATCAAAGTAATTGAGTGGGAAAATAACAATAATTCATAGTACAAACATATGCAACTAAAGGAACTAAAGCCTCTAAAAAACAACAACAACAACAATGTCTAACAAAACAAATATTTAATACCTTTACCGAAATCAATGGCTGAAATGTATCTTTATGAATAACAAAATGTGCTAAAACTCAAACATCGATTGTTGTCGTGAATGGCAAAAATGAATTGAAATGGAAAGGAAAAGAAACAATTCAAAGCACCTTCTACAAAGAATACAACATAAGTACATAACGCAAGCATACGATGATGTACACGGTGCCTCCGATTGTGAGTGTTGATTCACAGGCGGGCATTTGAACACTTTACTCATGATGAAACAACACAATAGCCCTAGCCAAATCGAACAAAAATCAAAACCAATGTTGAGATATGCGAACCTGATAAAACGAAAAACCAAAATCAAACTTGAGATTGTTGGGAATTCTACGCAGCAAAATATATGAACAATACCTGAAAAAATTTGAAAAACGCACAGGATCATCAGTAAAATTTGAAAAATGAACAGGATCTTCAAGGTGGAAGCAGAGAGGGTTTGTTGTAGTGATCTGATTTATTTTTTGAAGGTGTGATCCGATATTGATCTGATTTATTTTTTTAAGCCGTGATATATTTGATTTGCTGTTGTGATCTGATTTTTTACGCACATGATCTTCAGTTTGAAAGAGGAGAGGGTTTGTTGTAGTGATTTGATTTTTTTTTAAGGTGTGATCTGATATTTGATCTGATTTTTTTTTTAAAGCTGTGATCTGATATTTGATTTGTTAGAGTAATATGGTTTTTTTTTTTTTTTGTGATTCGATATTTGAGTGGTTGTTTTATATATATATTTATATATATATATATATATATATATATATATATATATATATATATATATATATATATATATATATATATATATATATAAGAGGTCACAATTGCCGCAAGATATTAATGACGAGGAAGGCTTTTTGTTATGCTACTAATACTTGTACTTGCTCTGCTATTGCCTGGCTGAGGAAGATTTACGGAGCCTAAACCAAAAAATACGCGAGCGGGGCATACTGCCACTCTGTGCGCCATAAACACCACCTCCAATTTATACCGCATTCATCTTTCAGCAAAGTTGCATTGTCTCGTGGGGAACGTAAAGAGATTTAGTAGGTAATAAGTATAACCATAAGTGCAATATATATATATATATATATATATATATATATATATATATATATATATATATATATATATATATATATATTATTTTTTGCAGAGAATCGCATCATGGAAATTATCCGGGAAGTGACACAAAATAACCAAAAGCACTTAGTGGTTGCACATCGTCCCGAAGACGCAGATCAAATTGGGTTTCAGCTTGCGGTTCATCCACCTATGAGTGGCTCTCGTTCTGGCGACTTAACCCAAGGTATCGACACGACGACACGGCTTTACAGAGAGTTGAGGCGGTCTAATGGCCATGTAGAGTACATGTTATGCCCTATGGCGAATAGCACGATGGCTCGGAATCATACCTTTTCCACCCTTGGTCGGCGAATTATTGACGGCGAGGTCCAATGGGGGACCGTGTTAAAACCACCGGAGTCTTCAACTTCATAGAGCGATATTGGGAGTGGCTCGAAGACGTGCTTTCCCGCAATAAGAGCATTTTGAAAAGGACCGGCTTATACGATGCCCTGAGCGCATCGCTCTTCAGCTACTCTAGATGCCCAAGCACTATCCGAGCTTTCTGCGAGATATGGTGCCCAGAGACCAACACGCTTCACACTGATGCTGGAGAGATGTCCATCTCGTTGGCGGATTTATGGCACATTGGTGGACTTCCTGTCACTGGAGACCTGTACGAAGAGGACATCCCTAGCATTGACGAGTTGACTGGTTCAGGTGCTCATCAAAGGGCGAAGCCCCTTCCCGTGAGCTGTCAGCATCATTTTGATGCCTACCTTCACTGCTTGGTCGGCGTTTATGATTATGAGAATCCGGAGGTTCCCCTCTCCCGCTGTGTTGATTATTGGTGTAAAAAGCCGACGGTGTACAAAAAGCCCACCCCGGAGAAAAGGGGAGCGTATCGTCCAAAGGATACTCAAAAATCCTAGTGGCGACATAGCTGAAAATTCTCGGCGGTGGTCCCAAAAAGATGAAGAGTTGTTTGCCCGCCTTCATATCGAAGAAAACTCAAGGGATGAGTCTTTTCTTTCCGCTTTTATCGCCGCTCGTTCGCCCTCCCGTCTAGTGATGCGACGATTAGGCCTTCGACTTTTAAAATGGCAAGCCTGATTGCCCATGGGAGGGTTCATTGTGTTGCTGTTCCAGTGTTGGCCAGCATATATAGAGGGCTAAACATGATTTCACGCTCATCTGCCCCGGAGCGAGGGGATTCTTGTCTTCCATGGCATTATGCCATTGGGTGGATCGCGTGTTATTTTGGGACTCATCATAGAGTGTCGTCACCTTTTCCGGGACCCATGATGGTTTCTTACTCAGGCGTAGGAGGAGCCAAAAACCATAATGATCATGAAGGTAGAGACCTTATTCACCAAGCTCGTGGCGTCGCTTGGTGGGCATCTGTTCCAAAAAGAAACAAGACAGAGCTTAAGGTTGATGATGGTGAACTGATCACTAGAGATCAAATCTTCCTTCGGTCGGTGCGACGGTTGGACAACGGTCCCGGCGCCTTCAACTTGGAAATTCAAAAGGTCGGGAAGGAACACACACTTCCGATGGTAGTTGAAGATGGCGGTGATACTATACCACCCCCGCTTACTCAGGAGAGAAGCGACTTTGGTACCAATCCTATGGCCAATGTAGAGGCTACTGCTGAGAGCGGCACTCAGATCCTTGATGGTGATATTGAGTTATACGATCAAGGCGTGGATGAAGAACTTTCTACAACCCTTTCCATGAGTGGAGAGCGCGTCATACCTGCCCCTTTCGCCTCACTTCCCCGAGGGGCAGAGGTTTCAGAGTTCAAGCCAAGGGACGTGATCTCGAAGTGTCGTCACCATTTTCTTGAGGCGCTATGGGAATCTATCAGGGACAAGCTCTCATGCTGCGCCATTGACAAGCTATCTTCCGTTGAGAATGGTGTCTACGAAATATTCTCGGGGATGGAGAATACCAAGGCGTTGGACCTTTCTCATTTGAAGACTCGTCTGGACACACTTTTTCGGAACGCCTCATACTACGGAGCTGCTCTAGAAGATGTTTCGAGGCGGTTTCCTGAAGAGGAGCATGATGCGAAACTTTCAGTTCTTTGTGAGCGTCTTTCAGAGGCCGAGATGGCTGAGAAGGCATATCTTCAAAAAGTTCAATCTTCCCAAGCCAAGCTTTCAGAGATCCGAGGTAGGAAGGAAGAACTCCAAAAGGAAATGGCCGCCCTGCAGAAAGAAGAGGATGAGATTGCTTTGTCACTCAGCAACTTCGATGAGGGATTACAAGGATTGACCGCTTGTGCATCCCAACTGAGAGTTGAGATTGCTGACTTGGAGGACACATTTCCGTTACAGCCAGAAGAAGTTGATGTTCTGAACAAGATGAGGGAGTTACTAGAAGGAAACCGACGTGACTTGGAAGACTTCAAGCTACCCGTTTAGATCCCTTTTTTTAATTTTTTTTTTCCTCTTGAGATTTCATTTTTATCCTTTTTTTCTTGTTCATTTACTTTCTTCCTGGATGTAATAAAACTCTATTTATATCAATAAAATCTTATTATTGTTCTCATCTTCTTGAAGGGTTTTTTTTTTGTTTTCTTGGTATGACTGAACTTGTAGTAACTTCTCAAGCTGCCTACGTACCCTGGGAATGCTTTTAGGGGATCAAGTCAAACGTAGTTCATCCTTTTTTTTTTTTAATTATTGTTTTTATTTTTTATTTTTTTGTTTTTGCTTTGAGGGGGTGATGTAGTTTAGGCTCGCGCTTAGGAGCATAGATTGTGCAGTTTAAGCTCGTACTTAGGAGCATTGATTTGATCATGCATAAAATTTCTTGAGAAACTTGCCGTTGATTGGGCCAAATTTGACGCCATCTTTATCCACCAATTTGTATGCACCATTTGTGTAGACCTCTCGAACAATATAGGGGCCATCTCATTTTGATGTAAATTTCTCTTTGGATTTGTGTTATGATGATAGGTTTTCTTACTGCAAGGACAGTATCACCAATTTGGAAGACTCTTGAGCGAACTTTCTTGTTGAATGCCTTTGACAACCGTGCTTGATAGCATTCAAGATTCTGCTGAGCTTGTAGCCGTTTCTCATCTAAAGCTTCCAACTCTTCAAGCCGTAAGCGAGCATTATCTTCATCTGAAAGACCTTCTTGTATGGCAATCCTCAATGAAGGTATTTGTTGTTCAAGGGGCAGTACGGCCTCTACTCCGTAAACAAGCGAATATGGTGTGGCTTGTGTTGGTGTTCGATAAGTTGTGCGGTATGCCCAGAGTGCTTCGCCCAGACGTTCGTGCTAGTCTTTCTTGTAATTCGCCACGATTTTCTTCAACAAGTTGCATAAGGTTTTGTTGAAGGCCTCTGCAATTCCATTGGCGATTTGTGTTGTTTAAAGTTGAATTGCTCGGTCAACTTATTCATCAAGCTATTCACAAAAGGCTTCCCATTGTCCGTGATGACGTAGAGTGGGACTCCGTATCGATAGATGATGTTTACCCGGATGAAGTGAACTACATCTTCCTTTTTTACTTGTCTCAATGGGACGGCTTCTGCCCATTTTGAGAAGTAATCAGTTACGGCATAGATGTAAAGATGTTGCCCTGAAGACTTTGGTAGTGGACCAACCACATCCATTCCCCAAGCGTCAAAGGGCCAAGCTGCTACAGTTGGGTGCAGTGGTTCCGGAGGCTGATGAATGAAGTTAGCATGGAACTGGCATGCTTCACATTTTCGAGCGTAGTCCATGTAATCTTTCACCATGGTTGGCCAGTAATACCCCATTCTTTTTATGCGAACGTGGAGCTTTGGACCGGATTGATGGGCACCACAGATCCCGGAGTGAGCTTCCCCTATAGCATGAAGAGCTTCGTCTTCTCTGAGGCAACGAAGGAACACTCCTTCAAAGGAACGGCGGTACAATGTATCATTGTAAAGGATGAAGCGTGGAGCTCGACGTCGCACATCAGTCTTCGTCTTTGGGACATCTGGGAGCCTGCCATGCTTTACGTATTCTATCAGAGGGTGTCTCCAGTCTTCTTGGTCTATCTCGTAGAGACACACGGCATGACTATCACTGTCATTATCCTTATCTTATTCAAAGTATGGAGGAACCACCCATTGTTCACAGATAGGGACTTGCATCTTTTCACCACCTATCGCCAGAGTTGCAGCCAAATTTGCTAGAGCATCGGCCTGCTTGTTTTATATTCTCGGCACATGCTCGATGATGACGTCGCCAAGGTAATTGATGATCTTCTTTGCGTAGTTGTGGTATGGGACTAACTCAGGTTTCTTTACGTCATAGGTACCTTCGATTTGGTTGATGATCAACTTGGAGTCCCCATAGACGTTTAATCTGCATCGCTTCACGTCCATTGCCATTTCAAGTCCTAAGATCAAGGCTTGGTATTCGGAGACATTGTTGGAGCAACATTCTGTTAACTTGAAAGAGTATGGCAACACTTAACCTTCAGGGGAAACAAAAATAACTCCAGCGCCGGCACCACTTCTTTGTGCTGCTCCATCGAAGTACATTTTCCAATGCGGGAGCACTTCAATCACCATGACATCTTCATCTGGCAAGTCATCCGACAACTCCCACTCTGCAGGTATAGGATGGTCTGCCAGGAAGTCGGCAAGCACTTGTCCCTTTACGGCCTTTTGAAGGACATAAATGATTTCAAACTGTTGCAGTTGAAGGTACCATCTTGCCAATCGATCTGATAACACCGGTTTGGACATGACTTACTTCAGTGGGTTTGCTTTTGATACTAAATGCACGGTGTGAGCTTGAAAATAATGCTTCAACTTCTGGATGGCAAATATAAGGGATAGGCAGAGCTTCTCGATTGGACGGTACTTTAGCTCGTGCGGGGTCATCATTCTGCTCAAGTAATATAAGGCGCTTTCTTTTCCGTTGTCGTTTTCCTGAGCAAGCAGTACGCCTACTGATCGTTCTTGCACAGTGATGTAAAGGATCAAAGGTTTACCTTTAACGGGGGCCGTCAAGACCGGAGCATTCATCAGATATGTTTTAATGCTCTCGAAGGCTTTCCTGCATGAATCATCCCATTCAAACGGAACTCCCTTTTCATCAGGTGGCTGAAAGGTTGGCATCTTCCAGCAAGATTTGATATGAACCTTCGTATGTATGCTAGTCTCCCTTGCAGACTTCTAAGTTCATGAGATTACGAGGCTCGTGCATCTTCATGATGGCTTCCACCTTGGATCCTGAACTGACTCCAAATGCACACTTTAGAGGATTCATTTTTAGTTGGAACCTTCTAAGCCTATCGAAGACCAGTCTCAGGTCACTTAGATGGTCGGCTTTCTTCTTCGACTTGACAACCAAGTCATCCACATAGCATTCAACGTGTTGGTGTAGTATGTCGTCAAAGATCTTCTGCATCGCGCGTTGATACGTTGCCCCCGCATTTTTCAGACCAAAAGGCATCACCTTATAACAGTAAATCCCCTTGGGTGTCCGAAATGCAGTAAGTTCTTCATCTTCGGGAGCCATGCGGATTTGGTTATACCCTGATGAGCCATCCATGAAAGATAGCGCTTCGTGTCCTGTTGTTGCATCCACCATGAGTTCGGTGATAGGCAAATGGAAGTCGTCCTTTGGGCATGCGTTGTTTATGTCTCGAAAATCCACACACACGTGAATTTGACCATTCTTCTTCCTCACGGGGACGATGCTTGAAATCCATGTTGGATATTTGACCTCGCGGATGAAGCTTGCATCAATGAGCTTGTTGACTTCTGCCACTATAAGTGGCACGAGGTCTGGTCTGAATCTTCTTTGTGCCTGCTTGACAGGGCGTGATCCATTCTTTACAGACAACTGATGGACGGCTACCTTCGGATCAAGGCCAGGCATCTCTTTGTATGTCCAAGCGAACACATCCTTGTACTTATGAAGGATTTCAAGGTACATGTTTTCTTCTTTACTGGTTAGAAGGGCGCTGATATAGGTGGGCCGTGGCTTATCTTCGGTTCCAAGGTTGATTTCTTTTAGCTCATCAACTGTTGACTTGACCCCTTCTTCTAGTTCTGGGGGTGCTTCTTCGGCATCTTCTTCTACATCATCATTACTCAGAGTAATATGATGGATGGAGGCATAATTGAGCTCTTCTTGGGTCAAATCTCCCGCATCTTCAAATGCTTCACCTTTTGGTGGGAAGCCTTCTTGTTCCGCAATGTTGGTATAGAAAGAGGAGCCTACACTTTCTTCGGGCTCATCTTCTTGATGTGCCAAAGGCACATCCTCCGTATTTTTCTTGGACTGATTACCAGTGTAAACCACCGTGCGCATTTTAGCCTTCATTATATTCCCACAATGGATGAGAAGACACGTGCGACGTTTCATTCTGGATGGGATCAGACTCTTAATTTCTTTAGAGTCAATGTTTTCCATCCCTTTTTCGGAAGCATGCCTGCGTGTTGGTCCTCTTCGGCTCTTGACAACCCTATGTTTTGGTGGATTCTTGGTTATGACAGAAAGCCTTTCAAAGACAGAGACACGCTCTTTCTTAGGTTGTAACCTCTCAAACACGGATGCCCTTGGAAGTAGATGCTCTGGAACATTTTTTGAAGATGATTCATCTTCAATTCCAATATAGTTGTTGGTTTCCTTCCTTATCGAAATGAGTACTAGGCCCGTTCGGGACCCGATGACTGGAACTTTTACTTTCACGGCTTTGTGTGCCTTTTCATGTTCTTTGCCCTTTGCCCCCACTTTTATGGTGGGGCTCCGAGATCCGTTTGATGCCTTCGCAAGAAGTTTGTAAGCGATAGGATCAAAACCTTCTTTTCTCGCGGCCGGTAATGGACCGTGCTCTATAATCGGACCTTCTTTCGGGCGAGTAAACCCCTATAAAAGAGCATTCGTATTTACGATGTCAATCTTGGGAAGTGGTAATGTTAATTCACTCAAAGCCTTGGACTTTTGAAGTGGGTGACCATCTTCATTCCTCTTCATATTGTGTTGAGGCACTGAGGGTTTTACCCCTCCATGCTTGCCTGTATTTTTCTCGTTTGCAGCTTCTTCCTCCATTATGTCGGCCCACTTTTCACTTCTTTCCTGGGGCTTGCAGGCGTTGGCTATTTTCAACGGAAACGGCTTCAAGTAGAACTTGGCATCCGCAAAGTGGGTTTCGGCCTCGGTGAAAGGCTTGTCATCAGCAACGACTTTTCTCAGTACACCATTGCGCCAGTATTTGATGCATTGATGAAGGGTTGAAGGGACGATCCCATTCTCATGTAACCATGGCCTTCCTAGCAACATGTTGTAAGATGTCCTGGCGTCGATCACATGGAACAACACGCTTGAATCTAATTCATCGATCAAGATGTCGAGTCTTATCACTCCGATGGCTCTTTGCCCCCCTTGGTTGAATCCTTGGATCATCAGGTGGCTGTCGGAGAGTTCGTCCAATGAAATTCCCAACTCTTTCATCACTCGGAGTGGCAAAATGTTGACAGCCGATCCTCCGTCTAACAATAATCGGTTGACTTTCTGCTCGCGAGTGTAGGCCGTGACAAATAACGGGTGATTATGAGGTGCTGCCCCTAACAACATATCATCGTCTGTGAAGGTGATCTCGATCGTGAAAGTGATCTTTGCTTTGTGTGAAGACTATTCTTCAGTTGGCGAGTCTTCCTCCTTGTCTTTGTCATCTTCTTCCACGTAGGTAGAATGACATGAGACAACTTCTTCCTCTGCATCCTTTTCAATATGCTCAGCTTCGAAAATATTATTGGGCATGTATTCTAGTAAGGTGACTGGAGTGCGATGAATTTTGTACTCGGCGTTTTCCAGAGGAACTCATCTGCTTGGATTTTCCCCTTTCTTGGTTTCTTCTTAGTTGTCATAGCCCTTCGGATTCTCTTTGGTTTGGCTGGCTTGGATTGGTTGGCCCTTGGCCTTATTGACTCAAGGTGAGGTGTCACTCTCTTCTTCTTCTTCTTGCGAGTTACTAGAATCCATCCATCCTCATCTTGTTTCAGTTTGGTGGCCTTCGTGGCTTTGTCCACTACTTTTGTTTTTCTGTAGGATGTTTCAGTGTTTTTCTCATAAATTTGTGGAATCACCGGAAGCTTAATCTCGACAGGATCGAGTGACCCAAATTGAATGGTCATACATTGACCATTAACCGGCTCTACTACAGTGACTTGATTCGTGCTCGCTTGCTCTTCTTCAAGAACTATATTTCCTTCTTCAGCCAATTGCATAACTTTGTCCTTGAAGACAAAGCACTTTTCAATAGGATGCCCAGTCAGGCAATGGTATTTGCAGTAGTTGCCTTTGTGAGCTTTAGCAGCGTCTTCAGGGAGCTTTGTTTCTGGAAGCTCGATGAGTTTTAGTTTGAACAACTCATCAAAAATCGCGGTCACATCAGAATCAAAGAAGGGATACTTCTTGTGCTGCCTTTCATTCAAGGTTAGCCTACTTCTTTCATTTTTTCGTGGCTCAACCTTCCTCCATTCAGGTTGTTTTGACGCCTGGTTGTTGACTTTGACAAGCGCCACCGTTGTAGCGTTAGACTCTTTCTTTTCTACCTTGGGCGTAGCTTTGACGGATTTCTTGAATTCATGTTTTTCTTTCCCGTTCTTAGGGTCTTGGACAGGGGCCTGACCTCCATTGGCGGCAATGCTCAGCTCCATGTCGTGGGCGCGAGTGGCCAACTCTTCAAAAGATCTTGGCAGAATTCCCTTGAGGATGTACTGCAGTCCCCAATGCATGCCTTGAATGCACATCTCAATTGCAGAGGCTTCGGAGAGTTGGTCTTTGCAGTTAGGGCTTAGACTTCTGATAGCAAAATAACTAACCGCTAACTTTGACCGACAGAGTATCGGGTCAACGGTAGTATATTGTTGTCAAGGTCGAATCCACATGGAGTAATGTCTGAGTACCAAAGCCGACGTTGAACTTAGTTTAGGTCAAAATAATGGTGGGAAGGTATTATACTAATGCAAAAGTAAAGATTAAACTAATGGTTTTACTTATATGATTAAAAAGCATAGCCGAACTACGATCCAAATGGGTTACTTTTACCCCACAGGAAAGACTTGACAAGGAGCGTGTCTTAACCAACCTACCTATACAATTCAGTTTATATGACATCCACGGGTGCCAACTCCTAATTCTGGTGTTAAGGTCTGAACAACTCTCGCTTAACTTGCTAGGGTAATTAACCCTCCCTTTAGAAATCTAACTAACCTAACATGGTTTACCAGAATCTAGAGCCGCTCGGAAAACCGATGAAAACCTACATAGGGCACAGTCCTAACAACTAGCTATGTTGTCAATCTAACAACTAGGCTGTGTCTACGCAATGATCCTAAAACCCCTTATCTCGCATCTCACCGCAAAATACATCTATAAGTTCGATGTGTGTGTGACAATGAACTAGGTTGTCGATCTAATTCAAAGCTATAATCTTTATAAGAACAAGTTTTAGAACGTGGATTAATCATACAAACGTTTAATTAAACACTACACTACTCCCGTCTAATCCCCCTTAGGGCGTTTCACCCGCTTTCACATAATTCGACTACACAACGGATTAACTACTCATGGTAATAATAAAAGTACAGAAATTTATGAAGAAATTAATAATAAACATGATAAAAAGATTGAATAAAGTTTACCAAAAGTAATCGTAGCAATCCCCTACTCGAATCGTCACTTCATTATGTTCCAATCGCAAAATAAAATAAATAAAAGGCTGATGTTCTTGCATAAATTGAAAGAGAAAAACAATAGATCTAAACCTAAGAAAAAAGATAAAAACTGCCGTGTAAAAAGAAATAAAATCTGATGTAAAAACTGTGTGTTAAAATTTGACCTAAGTGGTTTTTTATATAAATCAATAGTCTCCTTTACATTTTCCGTCTACTTCATTGATTGATTGTAAAGGGCGTGGGCCCCACTTCTCCAAAATTTTCTATTGGTTGAGACATGACCCCACTTTCATAAAGTGTCCCCTTCAATAGTCAGATCCCTCCGTCTTTTTTAATAAAAGAGTGGAACAAAAATAGTTTATATCACACCCTAGATGTGATATTTGCTGTTTTTTGCACGGTATTTTATTACAATTATTATTTTTTTCTCAAGCACCCGAATTTGAATCTTGTGTAATTTCTTCATACGAACTCCGTTTTAGACGATTTTCGTACCGTTGCGATCCTCGTCACGCCCTCTATCACGCCATATCTGTAATAAAAATAAACCACATACCCAAGCTTGACAAACACCAATAAAACACACCCAAATCACCCAAAAATATCGAGATTTTCGACGTAAACGTCTTATCGTCTCGTGATTCAACTCATGGTGAAATGTGCCTATAAAAACACTTAACTACCCCAAAATTACATCGAATAGGCTACAAATAAGGGGTAAAATGCACACGAAATTATAGCAAAGTTGACTCTTATCAACTACCCCCCACTTAGAGTTTGCTCGCCCTCGAGCAAATCAAGCGATTCAGAAATAAATCATGAGGTCAACGTTGCGATCATTTGGGAAACCAAAATATCAATGAGTACAAACTAGTCAACAAGCGAATAAACGAGAGCCAAAACAAATATTATCATGGAAATGGAATGTGTGTGTGCCATAGCTTCTCAATCATTCATCACAATCAACCGGCTCAGATTATAAATGCATGACTAATGGCGTTACTCCATAGGCTTATACTTCATAATCATCTCCACTAATCTGGGTCAAATCAAGGCTGACTAAGGTCAAGCAGGACTTGCACGGTTGTAACGTTAGGCTAGGGACATGGTTAAACGAAAGGATAAAAGGAATATCAAAAGAGAAAAATGAGTGAGTCTAATCTAAACATCTTGAATTTGCCTCATAACTCACCTCCTTAGCTTGATTCGAGCAATCTTTCTCCTTCTTTACACTCAATTCCAAACATAATTCAATGAAAACTTGTCCACCGAAGAATTAACACATAGCCCTTTTTTCGGCAAATTTGACTTAATTTAGATATTTTTTTTATAAACCAACACCAACACTTTTTGCTACCTTCTCCTTCGTAGTACAAAAGATCCACCAACACCATAATTTGATACACATCTTCGCCACCCCACACTTGTGCTAGCAAGTGTGCCAAAAATAAGATTAAAACTCACTCGTAGGGTGCCAAAGAAACGTAGAACACAAATAAAGGCTAAGGGTCGGTAAGTATAAGCTAATCAACGAATGGCTAAGTTTCTGTGGAAATTATGTACATGGTTGGCTATTTGGCTCTGGTTGGGTCAAAGAAATGCCAGGACCGTCATCCCTTAATCTACCAAGATTGACCTTTCTATTTCGCCTCGAAGTTAATGATATAAGTTCTAGGTAACATATTAATGTCTATGGCAACTATAACCATTCACTAATCAACCACAACTCATGAAAGCAAAGCTATTACGTGCATAAGAATTCTATTTCCACTACAAGATAAAGGTTTGACTCGCATACATTCAACTCTTGACTAATAATTAACCAAAGAATATAGTGACTCGCATAGGATACACAACGTCAAAGTCATGAAAAATTGTAAAAATAGCTCAATTTTCACTCGAATGGACCAAACACCAAGCATGTAACTTATTCAATGCATTAAATTTAACATAAGCAGCCAAGTGAAGCTAAGTATACCACCCCCCACTTAAAATGGAACACCGTCCTCGATGTGTGAGTGATAAAGTAAAGAAAGAAAGACTTAGTTGAACTGGCAATAGGGCGGAACTCTGTGAAGTGACAACCTCTAATGTATCTCCCAGGGTACCTGTTCAATCATAACATAGAAACCAAGAATCCACTACAACGAGAGGCCGAAACCTCGAGCGTAGGTAAGAACAAGTATGGAGATGTATATAACAAATAAAATATGGGTTATCACAAAGCATGCAACGAAATTCGAGATGCGTGGTCAAATTTTCATCATTTCTCAAAAAACAAACCTAAAAACCTAAGAAAAAGTGGGTTGCCTCCCACCGAGCGCCTTTGTTTTACGTCGTTGGCTCGACCAAGTGACACTTAAGCAGACTCAAATCACTTAAGACTCAAAACAACTCAAACCAGAATATTTCACATAAGCATTAAAACTCATCAACCAAAATCTAGACTCAAGAAGACCAATAGCTTAAGAAAAGTGAACAAAGCGAGAACCATGGAAATTGAATTGTCTAAAAAATTACCTCTTTTGGTCCTTGATGCTACCTCTTCCCGATGTGGTCTCTTTCTCACACTTCTTTGAGCCGCATTCACCGGAGGGAGTGAAAACTTGATCTCATAATACTCATCATCACAAGGTGGATGAGTGAAGTAATCCGGGACCATCGTATCAGGAATCACCAATCCATCCGGTGGCTTCAATTTTAGTGGCTCATCAACTTGATCTCGATCCACAAGTGAGGTTGACGGTTGAATGAGCGATCCCAACATCTCCTTAGTCTCGATCTCCACATAATCGACGACCACAATCGAATCTACCATACTCTTGGAGTGTGAGGTAGCGTCATCTCGATTCGAGGGGTTACAAGGTTGGTATACGGTTATATTTGTCAAGTCATTATATTGTATATCATGGGAAAGCACTGTACTTGGTAAAAGTTGCACCTCTTCCATCTCCAAATCTTGTAGTTCCTCTTTATCCCAAAGCGTTTCATTACCAAATATTTCTTGCTCACTCAAAACAATAGTCGATTCCACTGTACACTCCACCAATGTATCATCAGATATTTCAATAGAATGTGATGGTTTATGGGCGATCCCAACTCAGTCACTTGCTCCGTCCTAAAAATCGTGAGATCCCTCTGAATAGAAGCTAACTCCTTTTGCATAGCTTTCAACTCAGTTTCCATCCTCTCTTGTTCTGCTGCTTTCTGTGGTTGGGCAACTCCCAACTCTCTACCACTAACCGATTCATCAACCTCACTCTCCACCTGAACTTCTTCACTGTCAACTTCCTCTGCAACCTTATTCACCCTATGTGCACAAGCCTCATTTTCATGTTATAGCTCCCGGGCTTTCTTAAGCGAGAGGAGATCTTTGGATATGTCTTGCAACATGTTCTTCCTACGTGCCCATTCTGCTCTAGTCGCGGAGGTTCTATACTCACCGCGCACACTCCTTCGGTTGAGCGCCCAAATCCGATCCATAGATTCCGTGACCTCCCTTTGCAACTCATCCATCCGCTTCTCCTAGTCAGAACTTTGGTGTATCCGTACTCTCTCGACTTTCGCCACAGAAACCCTCTCTGCCAGCTCCTCTATTATCTCAACTTCCCGTTCTTCTTCAGCATAACCGGGATCAATCTTGTATTCCTCTTGCGGTTGAGATACAGAATGGTCATACTGACTCTATTGCTGCTTTATAAGTTGTTGCAGGAGTTGTTGGGAAACATGGTCTTGATACCCCTCATCCCTTAGCATTTGCAACACTCGGTTGACATTCGCTTGGTTGAACTCCGGTTTAAAGTTTTGGCAATTCTGCTGAACCGGTTGATATTGTTGGACTGGTTGAAAATCACCAATCCCATTCCCCTGATTCCAATCTTTCCCGTTCCTACCAAACTGTCCATTACTGTTTCCATTCGAATAACCGTAGTATTGATTCTGGTTTGCACTTGCGCACTGATAATCCCAAGAACTCTGGTCACTCTACTGCTGATATATAGGTGGAGGCGCATACCATTGTTGTGCATATTGGTTCATTGTCATCCCTTGTTGTTCAGGTTGGTAGTGTGGAGGTGAGACTCTATCCATTGTAGCATACACTGCAAGATCTCAGAAAACAACACCACACAATCAAAGTATCTCATCACCACCACCACAACAATAGGTGGTGTGACGCTTCAATATACGAACTACATCAAGAAAAGAAAAGAAAAAAATAAAAAAATAAAAATAAAACGACCTAAGCCCAAGCTTTCAGTCAACTTGCAAGATATTCACGTTACTCCCCGGCAACGGCACCAATTTGATAAGTAGAGATTTCGTAATCCGGCTCGATCAAATACAATTTATAAAACTCGAAACCTTAAGAAAAACTCACTTTTTAACCGGCAGTGAACCGGGTCGATCGTAGGTAGTGCGTTCAGAGTCCGAGGTCGATCCCACGAGGAGATTGATTTGAATATAAAACTTGTGTTAAAATCAGAGGGTAAAGAGTATATGAACAAGACAAAAGATCGAAGCTTTTATTATTTCACGACATACACAAGGATCTGAATCAAGACTTTTATCCAGAGTAAATTTCATCAATCTAATGATCTACACAATCAAAACCATATTGAGAGAAAACAAATCGAAATCAGGAATACTCACAATAATGAAGATCAAAATATTGCAGATCAAGACTTTTGAATCCCAAATCAGCAAAAGCTATCGGCCTTTAATTCATACAATGATCCCAGGCACGAACTCCACCAAGCTATCGATCGAATATCGTATTCTACTCTATTTATATAAAAATCTAAACTAAGAAATTGAAATACGGGGCCTAGTCCAGAGCTGTAATCCGACTATTTAAATGTCAACCTGTCATAACAGCCGCCGAAGCGGCTGGGTTGAGCACCTAAGCCGGCCTCGAACTCAGTCTAGGCCAATAAAAGTCAGAATATCAGTTTCGTAGGTTTAGTTGCTCTTAAGTAGGCAGAAAATCGCGACCTTGACCTAGTTGGGCCGACCAACTTGGCCCATTTAACTCGTCTTCAGTAAATTGGTGATAACTTTCTGTGTAGAGCTCCGATTTGACCGATTCTAGATGCATTGGAAAGGTCGTTCAATTACCTACAACTTTTATGAAGATGACTTGACCAGAAAATGCATCCAAGATAGGTCAAAATAAACATTAACAAACAAGCATGGTGAAATACTGTTGTCGGCGCCAAACGAGCATTTGCCTCATGTCAAACGCCCGTCTACCTTGAAATCTGATTCTTGATTAGGGTTTCTTGAGATTCGAATGAGCGTCTGGCCTGCCTTGAACGGTCGTTTGTCTTATACGAGCTTTCTTGAATCGAGCTGAACCTACCCAAACGCCCGTTTGGGGGTCATTTGGACGCCCGTCCAGCTGAAAACCCAACTTTCTGAATGAGTGTCAGCTCTGTGAACGCCCGTTTGGAATGGGCAAATGCCCGTTTGAGGTGGGCGTCCTGCAAACGCCAGTTTGGGTATGGCAAACGCCAACTTGCCTTGATTTTGCTCCAAACTTTACTTTTCTCAACTTCCATGCCACACTTGTGCCTTGATATACTCTTTCACTTTAAAATATCACCTTCCGGGCCTCGAGTCACCTAAGTCCTGCAATAAACACACTAACAAAACACCACGCATAATTCTGCAAAACAAAAGTGCTCGGAAAAGAGTCAAATATCGCTAAAAAAGCGGAGTTCCCTATCGATGTGACAATTTTGCCCCCGTGCATATAAATCACGATATTACTCTTGAAAAGGCCTAAATCTACCCAAAACATGCCAATAAAGTGATAAACGGGGGCTAGATCACATACAAAAGTGCAATGAAGTTGACTCCCATCAACTTCTCCATCTATTGATGTAATCAACAACTTTCTCTTCTTTCCATTGGCGAGAGTTAGTCAACTCCACCATGCTGACCGACCTACGAGTGCTGTAGAAGCGGTTGAGAAAGGCTTGCTCAAGTTGCTCCCAACTATTGAGAGAGGCAGGGGCAAGGTCGGTGTACCAGTCAAAGGCGTTTCCTTTGAGGGAGCGCACAAATTGTTTCACCAGGTGATCTCCATAGGTCCCGGCATTGTTGCAAGTCTCGATAAAGTGAGCCACGTGTTGCTTGGGGTTGCCTCTCCCATCGAACTGCTGAAACTTTGGGGGTTGGTAGCCTGCAGGCATCTTCAAGTTATCAATCCTTTGTGTATAAGGCTTGACATAGGTTTGAGATGATTTAACGGTCCCTCCAATTTGTCATTGATGGTACCCATGATGAGTTCCTACAGCTGGCTGATTGGAATGGTGCCATCAGGGGAGATCTTCAAGTCGCCTATAGATGTAAGAGGCCCGGCGCTTTGATTGTGAGAAGTGCCTTCATGAAGAATGTTCAAGTTTTTTGCCTGAGTAGAGGACTTAGCATTCTCCTAATCCTTCGAAGATTCATCATTTTCCTCGCGATCATCAAACAACGTTTCTTTTCCTTTGTTGGATTCCATAGGGGAATCAAGTCTGCTTGCCAGTTTCACGATTTGAAAGTCTTGAGTTTGAATTTGATTTGCGAGGGATTCGACAGCCTTAGCCAAGTTGGCAATCTACTCCTCGAGGGTGGTGGAACCCGTCATCATGACGTCCGCAGTCATCGGTGATGTTGGCCTTTCAGAAGTTGTTTGTGGGAAGAGGGTTCTTTGCCCACGTGCCTTAGCCATGCTCCAAGTAACCGGGCCAAAGTGTTGTTCTTGAGATGAAGAGTCAACAGCAACTTTGATGATTTTTGCCTTTGAGGGAGCAGCCTTGGAAGTAGAATCCTTCTTGACAGTGACGTCATTTGGAACAGCAGTCTTAGGAGCCATTCGTTCTTGATTTTCAGCAAGGAGAGATGAAAGGAGAGATTGGTCCCACCGGGCGTGCCAGAAATTTGTAACACAAATTTTGTTGTCCTGCAATATATATAAAAGAGAAGACAAGAAAAGTTGTAACAAATAATTTTTATTAATATCAAGTAAAAGCGGGTACAATCTCTAGCAAACTCCATATTTCTACGGGATAGCCTTTGATTCTCATTTTGATTTTTGCCGAGGGTCGCGGGGACTTGTTCTCGGACTTTGTTGGAATTCTTCCGATTTGGTGGGAAGAACGCCTTGTTTATTGAAGATCTCCGAATATGGCGGTTGACCTTCAAATGTTGGTTGAAGAACTCCGGACTTGGCGGAAGGATCTTCGGATGTCGCTTGAAGGTTGCTTGAAGAACTTGAAGGCTTGTGGCTTCTTAGATCTTTGCTTCCTTCTTCTTGGTGTTGGAGCAGAGGGCTTGATGCTTTTTCTCTGACTTCTTTCACCCTTTGTTGTTGTAGATCTTCTCCACCTTCTGGTTATTGCTTCCTTAGCTTTTCTTGATCTAGCTTGATGATTTGCAAATGACTAAGGCCCTCCTATTTATAGGTGTGGAGTAGTCAAAGGATAAATAAAATGATGATTATCTCTTATTTATTTAATTTAATAAGATAATAATTTCAAGCTTTTATCCTTTAATTTTCTTATTTATCTTATACTTTTTATTGAAAAGATAATAAGAAATTCAATTTACTATTATCTCTTTTATTTTATTTAAAGAAATAATAATATTTTAATTATCTTTTATATTTATTTTTCTAGAAGATAATTAACAACTACATCTTCAAAATGGCTCTTTTCCGAACCTTTCCAAAAAAGTAGTACCTCGTCCCTTTTTTTAATTTAATTATCCTTTGCTTCATAATTTTTAAAGGATAAAAGAAAAATATATTTGATTATTTTTCTCCAATTAAATTGGGGAAAATGTTAAATAATTTAATTTCTTGGACAAATGTCGACATGTAACATTTTAATGTGTTACATTTTTTTAATGTCTACAGGGTTACTGATCTTAGTGAGCCTGATGTCAGTTCAGAGGATTCAGTTCAATATCAAGACTGGGTTGACACTGAGGGCACATTATCCAAAAACTGCCAATACTCTGAGAAGGATTGCCAATGCTGAAGGATTTCAAGAAGAAAATAGGGCTGAATTCCCTACAATCCTTGTACAGAGGGTGCTAACCAGTGAGGATCAGACAGTGATTGCACAGAGATTGGATATGGTGATGGGATTTGAAGGATCACCTGTGATTGAGGAGGTTCAGGCTACTGAGGATCAGACAGCACCTGAACAAAGGTTGGAACTGGTGGTACAGGTTGGTGAGGTACAAACAGCACCTGAACAAAGGTTGGAACCGGTGGTACAGGTTGCTGAGATACAAACAACACCTGAACAAAGGTTGGAACCGGTGGTACAGGTTCTTGAGGTACAAACAGAACCTGGACAAAGGTTGGAACTAACTTTGGGTTTGGAGGAAACCCCTGCTGTTGTTGTTGAATAGGCTGCTGTAGTGGAGCCTGCTGGAGGAAAGGTCAATGAAGGGAAATATAGTCAGCAGACTGTTGTTATTGATAAAGATGTACAACTGCTGGACTATGACTACAGTGATGAGGAATTTCAAGTGCCTGAGGAAGAACCTATTGATGATGAACCTCAACAGGCATTTGTGCCAGTTTTTGAAGAACCTGCTCTTGATCCCATTCTGGAAGAATTCCAAGGACCTAACCCTGCTGGAAGGGATATGAGCTATGCCATGGTTGTCAGCAGACAGAGGGCACAATACAATGTGGAGGAGACTACTGATGATTGCTGGACATATGGATGGAGGAATGGCTGGTGGGGTACCAGCACATGTCTTGGAGGAGTTGAGGGCTACATCATGAGTGATATTACCGCTTTAAGAACTCAACTTGACGAGGCAAGAGCGAGAGGTTTGAAGATTTAATTAATCCGGTGGAAACAAAAACAGTTGCCTCCAATATTACTTCCACTCGCATGCTCTTGCTGACCTTACCCAAGATGTGAGAGGAATTAAGCAAGGTAATACACTGAAGGACAAGTTTTGAAAGACCAATTTACACCTATTCATCAAAAACTTGATAAACTTGCTGAGACACCCAAGCCTACTGTGGTTGAAGCTGCTGGAACACTTCACCCTGCTGGATTGGATCCTAAGTTTACTGAGAGGATCAATCTACTGGAGCAGACTATGCAACAAAGGATTACTGCAGTTGATACTAGAACTGAAATCATGGAAGGACAACTGAGTAATCTAGTCATCACACATGAGAGTGTTCATGGCCTACTGTCCCGTTTTGTTGATGATGTCAATAAGGGGGAAGAGAGCCAAACAGTAGTAGCAAAAGAGGCTGCTAGAATATTGGCTAAGAAAAGATGGGAAGATGACACCAATGCATTCAGAGAATCTGCACCTGACAGACTTCCACTCACTGATGATCTTCTCAGAGAATACAAGAAGGTATACAACAACAAAAGGAGACCTTATCATGACAAGGGCTTTCATGAAGGGTTGAACTCCTTTCTGGGACTCAAGTTTTGGGAAACAAGAGTCAAGGCCTTGAGAGCTGCTCACAGGTGGAAGAGGTGGCTCTAAACTCTAAACAGGCTTTGTGTATCAGGATACGACATGTACCAAGTCGGTGGCTCGGAAGCTTTTATCGCCCTATGGTGGTCACCTGGGTTCTACGTTGTGCTTCTCCACAAGCTTTCACCCAGACTGACGGAGCGAGTGAATGTCTTGTTGGAGTTGAGGTGATGTGCCTCCACTGACTCGGATGGGTCGGGTATGTCCCTCGGCTTGTTGGACGAGGTTTGTTTAGAAGATCCGGAATAGTCAAATAGGTGCCATGTTTGTGATTCGTGTCATACCCACATCAAAAGCCCTCTAGAGATGAGCGAGGACGCAGGTCGTAGGTTAGGTATGCCCAATTAAAAGGTGGCACAAGACCTATGGTTGTATACCAAACGTTTCTAACGTCAACACTGCTTGTATTCAAAATTTGAAAGACCTCTATGCTTATCTCCAGACATCTCTTAATGTCCTTTGGAGATCCTATACATATTCATGATTGCTTTAACAAATGAGGCTTTTTCGTTAGTGACTTGACGGTGTTATCCTTTCCATTGGGGAACTTTTTGTATCAACTTTTCACATACATTATAATGGCTGCACTGACATGATATTTTTCAAGGTTGTGATTGCAGTGACATGACATTTTCAATGTTGTGAATATATGATATTTTCAAGGTTATAATGCAGTGTCAAAGTTTGCACTTCACAACTATACAGAAACTTCAATCATTATGCAGTGACATGACATTTTTATTGTTGTGAATGCAGTGAGATGATATTTTCAAGATTATAATGCAGCGACATCAGAGTTTGCACTTCAATAACGATACATTATGCAGTGACATGACATTCCAATAGCATTTACAGCAATATTGTGGCAAGCACGTAGAGAAAACACTTAATGCAATCAGAATATAGTGACATCATCTTTTATACTTCAATAACGAAACACAAACTTGTATGAAGATGCAGTGACATGATTTTTCAATAGATAAAACAATTATAACTCTTTGTAGTAGCATTTCAAGTACAATTTCAAGCGAAGCTTCTGTTCTAATTCAGTGACATGCACTCAGTGACTACCCTTGTGTCCTATTATTGACTTTTCTACTATTGTATTTCAATTTTCCAACCAAAAAAATCATATTTTCTTCCAGATTGACATTATGTTTTGTTCTATTGTTACATGCTTAGTGTTAATGTATACTTACTCAATTTTCTTTGTTTTTGTTGCTCCCCGTTTCTTCTCCGCTGATATTACTTGCTTTCTTCTAACCATTGTCGATTCTCTGTAGTGACGGTATCAATTGAACTATAGTAACTTCTCCTCTGATTTCGCCGCTTCTTCTCTCCGATTTGGCTCTGATTTCGCTGCTTCTTCTTGCCGTTCGTTATGTCAATATCCTTGAGCCGTGTTGTGCGTTCACGTCGCGTCGTGTTTGAAAATGGAGGTTTCGTTTGTGTAACTGTTGAAGCATTGAAGTGAGAATAGAATAGGGGTATCCTAGTTCGTTTCTGATTTTTGTGTCATTATAACCAATGAAATGTTTTTGGTGTCTTATTTGCCTATTTAAGTCAAATTTGTGTCCTTATGGCCCATTCTCTTTTATTAATTACATATTCCAAATATTTATGTCTAAGATTAATTCCATTCAATCTAATACGGTGCATGGACCACCTAATAGAAGAATAATAAATTATTCTTACAATCCCCTGTATATGGCCTAGTGGTAACCGGTTGGGGTGGTGTAATGCCACGCTGGACCGAAAGCCGTAGTGTGGGGGTTCGAGTCCCGTAAAGGGCCGGCCCCTTTCGGTTAGCGGAAAAAACAACAAGCCTCTTCCCCGAGCTGCTTGGTCCCTGATTAACCTATCCTCGCACTCCTGTGGGATCGGGGGCGAGGGGGCCCTTCCGGGTAGGGTATAACCGTTTTTTAATAAATTATTCTTACACAATTGACTAAAAAGCTCAATAAAAGTAATTATAAAAGTGAATGTCTTTTCACATATCAAAATATCTTAGCACACGTATTTTTTTTTCTTTCCAATTTTATCCTTAATTTCGTGAATATTTATTCTGATCCGAATTTAGGCAGAATGTTGATTTTCTCTGCCCGAATTTGGATCAGAATGTGTGAAATAAATTTGTTGACCGGCATTGGGTCTAAAAAATACTTAAATTCTGACTGAATTTAGATCATAATAATCAACCAAATTCCGATTTATGTTGTGTTAAAATGGTGTGTGTTGTTTGAAAAGATGCTCCCTTATAAAATAAAGGGTTTATTCTTAAAAAGGACGATTTGAGAGTATAAATATTTAAACAGGACAATGTAATTTTTTATTGGGAAAAAAGGACAAGTGTTTATTCCATTATAATTTAAATTCTCTTATATTTAATTACAAAAATGTATATATTTTGATCTGAACGTCAAAAGATCGTAATTCTTTCACAATATTTTTCTTTTTTTCGTTATCTTTATTTAGACATCCAATTTGATATTTTTTTGATGTCATTTCGAGGCCATTTTCGTCAAAAACAACGATACAATTGAACAGTGGAATAGTGAATTTGAAGTCAATTCCACTGAACCAAACAGTGGATTTGGGGTAACGAATAGTGAAATTGTCCTTATCACCCAATTTGTATTTCTACTGTCCTAATATCTATTTTTTCACTCTTATTTGTCTTTTTAACCACCCAAAAATAAATCTTTAGTTGTCACCTTTGTCATTAATGTTCCACTTTCATAGACTATATACAATTGTAATAAATGCATTTATGACACTTAAATAATTAAGATAACATAATTTGACGAGTTTATTAAACTTGTCTCAAATGACAAGGTAGAAGGGGAGTAAGGATCCTGTCAAGTATTTGACGAAGTGTTCTCTCAAAGTAGAATTGATCTAACCATGCATACACCTAAAATGTGAAAATAATATAACCGTAGATTTTTATTTTTATTTTTAAAACTACGTCGATTTGGTGATAATGTATAAAAACAACTGCACTTAACCTATTTGAGAGGATCATTGCTCGGTAGGAGAGGGAGTAGAATAGATGATGGAAGGAAATTGAAATAAAAGTCCAATGATGTAAAAATCAAATTCATGTAGTGAATCAGACATTGTACCGAAAAAACAAAAAAATAATCCATGTCTCAAGGTATTATTGCATGAAAATAAGGATCAAACTCAAAGGAGGCAACTTAGTAAATTACTTTAATGGATAGTCAACACAAGGGAAAAGAAGAAAAGAAAGTTCACAAGTCTCCGTCCCATAATTCTTCAACTGACTTGTATTGGCCACCACCAATGAAGTGTTCTCCAAGATAGCCCCTATGCTGAGGGATTTGGGTGATTTGGTCAACTTCTTCTTTGCTGAGTTCCCAGTCAAATATTTGGAGGTTCTCTCTCATCCTCTGCTTGTTATAGCTCTTCACGATAGCAATTGCCCCTTGTTCGTATATCCATCTAAGTGCAACCTATATATATATATATATATATATATATATATATATATATATATATATATATATATATATATATATATATATATATTAATGCATGCAAAAGGAGACATGCATGATTCAACTTTTTCAAGAAAACCATTATGTACAACGTATGGAGTAGCGATACACCGATATAACTTCAAATGTGTGTGTGTGTGAGGGATCGAAAGTGTTACATCGTATTTCAAGTTTATAAGTATTAATTTAAAAAATTTAAGTACGGTTAGGGGTCAAAAATTAACGGGCCAGTTAGTAGATATTAGTGTATAATTTTTTTAAATATTATAAAAAAATTACACATAAATATCATTTTTTTTTTAAATTTAGGGGTCAAAATGATCTATTGAAATACATGACGCCGTCCCTGTTCGAGATACAACAGTGATTTTATGAATGACACCAAGTGGAGGGATGAGATGTGTTTTTATACAACCTCTCTCACATAGTAGGAGTGTGTAGAAGTGAATTGGACGCATTTCACTCATCCACTTAGTATCATCCATCAATCACCGTTGTATAATAACTCTTCTCGGTTCATCGATAGGTGCTATGACAGAAAGATAGTGTAATGCATTGATCGTGGCACTAATTAGGAAAGATATTCACTTCTCATACTAGTTAAATATTGGTTTATTATTTTATATAAGTTTATTATATGTTACTAAACTACAATATTTGTACCGTACACAGATGGTGATTGGAGAATTTATATTATACAAAGTAAGGGACACCGGTGGTGGTCCTTATATAGTATTTATTCTCAATTGATACATTTTGTACATATAATTAGTGTCCTTAAAGATCAATTTTTTTTTTTTTAGTATTTATTAAATATAAAGGGAGATTTCGTATGATACACAAGCTATTCTGACTGAATAAGAGGGAACATGGTTAAATTAAATGCTCTGATTTAATTTGAGTCGTATGTTAAGTGTTTTGTATATCAAATTTCTGTCAGAAAACCAATTTTTATATATTCTGACAGGAAAATTTACCACATACTTTATAAGTTTGGGACAGAAAAAGTAAAACACCAAAAAAAATAAAAAAATAAAAAAATTGAAGGGTAGGGGTAGGTAGATACAGACCTGTGCAAAGGTCTTGTTTTTGGAAGCTGAAATATCTTTGAGGACGTTGCTTTCTTTCACTGCTTTATTGCCCCAAAATGAACCATACCCGCCAAGTGGGGACCATGCACTAATGGTAATCCCTTTCTCCTTGCAAAATGGAAGCAATTTCCTTTGCTGCCATACCACACTCATTTCCACCTACAATGCTTTGTCTAATCATTTGCACGACAGTCTCAAATAATTTATAGAATAATGTCACACAAAAATACAATAGGATTTGTTAAGGGTGTTTTTATATGTTTTATAAGGCTATATTTTATGATAATTTCCCCCGTATTTGTATTATTTGCATAAGAAAATAAGTGTTTAGATGGAAATATTGAGCATGTGGTGTTTTTAATAAGTTAATCGCAAAATTAGTCAATTTATGCGTTTTATTGATGAATTTATATTTAATTGGACATTATTACATTTTGCGATATTTTTATGTGTTATAGATGCACAAATTCGAGCTCAAGAGGTGATTCAAAGATGATAAAGTCAGATTTAATTAAAGAGGAAGAGATAATGATGATTTACATTGAAGAAAAAGGGATAAGTATGGAAAAATCAAGATAAAGTCGAATTTGAACGAACGTCCAAGTCCCGTCCACATGGACGGGCGTCTGCTGAAATGAACGGGCGTCCGGCCTGATGAAATCAATACAGAGTTTTTCCAAGTTTACTGGACGAGCGTCCACCATCTCCAAACGAGCGTCCATTTGAGAAATTTGATACAGAGAGTTTGGACGCTGAGTGGACGGGCGTCTGAAGCAAGTCCAAATCCATCCGACGGGCGTTCACAAGTATGGACGGGCGTCCTTCGGCCGACTTAGCGGCGCCGCCTTTGTTTTCTATATATACAACGCGTTTTCTCTACCTTAAGGATACTATATACTCATTATTCGAAACCCTAAACCTAGGGGCGGCTTTAGGCTGCATTTTTACTTCTTTTATTCCAGTTTTTTATGCTCCAAATTCTAGATTAAAAGTAGGCAGTTTTATGTTAGTTTTTTCTGCAATTTCGAGTTTCCAAGAGGATGTTGAGAGGCTAAGCTTCATCAAACGAGCATTGTGAAGCCACCCAACACGTTTTGATTCCGTTTCTGCGATTATATTGTGAGTTTTACCGAAAGTTGTTTCCTTTATGCATGTTTATATTGTTTAATTGCAATTGTATCGAAAGATTTGCATGTTATGATTGTTTTATGTTGATGAAAGTCTCTATAAACCTTAGATCACCATGATAAGGAATAGTTGTTTAATCTATCATAACGAGAGTTAATAGGTTAGATTGCTAGGTTAAAGTTTACACCTTTGATTAGTAAAATCGTTAATCTTAGATCGAAAGATATAGATTAATAGGTGAATTACCTAAGAAATTAGGGTTCATGTTTTAGACAAGGTGAAATCACAACTTGGTTAGAAAACGCAATATAATCGAGATAGGAATTGATACTTGTTAGGATAGGTGGATCAATCGCTCGTTTGTTCGTTAAAACTTGAATTTAATCCCGTGAAACTTGAATTGTCTAGATTAGTTACTTTTATTTCATATTCGTTTAAGTTTAATAGTTCTCAACCCGTATCTTTCCTGGCTTTAGATCATATCTTCTGTCCAGTTTTACGTTTTAGTTAAGTTTGTTTTCAGTTTCGTTTAGTTTTATCCGCTGTTTAGATTAGTTTTCGTGACATAATTTAATTAGACAAAAACTAGGGTTAACAATCGCCAGTTCCCCGTAAGATCGACCCGGTATCAACCTCTATACTACGATCCTTATACTTGGGAATACCGGATTTATAAATATTTATTACTTGTTGTTTTGTTAGATAAAATCCGTGACAAGTTTTTGGCGCCGTTGCCGGGGAACCGGACGGTTGCCTAGTTTTTGTTTTTCGTTTTTCTTGTTTATATTTCGTTTTAATTCCTGTTTTTAGTTGATAATCGTTTAGGTTATTAGGATATTAGGGTTTTAGTTTAGGGTTTAAGGTTCTTCTTTCTCTTGTGATTAGTTTTCTTTTCTTCTATCTATCTGTCTCTGTTCTTTTCTCTGTTTTTCCTTACCCCCTTTCTTTTCTGCAAATTTTCTGCTTCTGTTCTAGTTTTCCCGCTACCAAACGGGCGTCTGGGATCTTGGACGCCCGTCCGCTGGAAAATTTTCAATCCTGTAGCGTTTTCACTCACTTAGACGAGCGTCCATAAAATTTGGACGCCCGTTCAAGTTTTCTGAAGACCAGACGAGCGTTTGGGCATCCGAACGCCCGTCCAGTCCAAAAGTTGGGCAGACGCCCGTCCAAACCTTTGGACGCCCGTCTGTTTCATCTTTTCCCTTAATAATCCTGTTTCTTTTTCTTCCTTTCCTTTCTTTTCTTTTATTAGGCTTTTAATTTTTAGTTTAGGCTTTTAATTTCTTAGTCTTTAGGTTGCTTTCACTTGTTTTTGGTCCGGTTTATGCAAACTCGGAGTCAAAAGGGACCGTTACTATATACCCATGACCCCGAGCGAACCGTAGTCCGGCCAAACGGGCGGATTTTCCGTTCGCGGTTCGCGAGACGAGCCGAGCAAGATCTTGAGGATCGGCTAGCCAAGGAAATCACCGATTTTGTAATAATGGGCGCTAATGATAGACGTACGTTGGCGGACTACGCCATGCAGCGCGCATCACGATCAACCCGGCTATCATCCTACCGGCCATTAATGCTCGGACCTTCGAGCTAAAGTCTGGCCTCATTCAGATGATGCAGCATGCATCAATCTTTCATGGGTTTCAGTCGGAAAATCCACACACTCACTTGCATACATTCTTGGAGATATGCGGCACCACACGCATCCAAGGAGTAAGTGAGGATGCCATCAAACTGAAACTCTTTCCTTTTTCGTTGAAGGGAGAAGCTAAGGAGTGGTATAGCTCTCTCCCAGCTGAATCTATAAATACTTGGGCAGAACTCGAAAAGGAGTTCTTGAGTCAATATTTCCCACCTTCCAAAACTGCCCAATGTTTGAACGAGATATTCACTTTCTATCAAAAAGAGAATGAATCCTTTTTCGAGTGTTGGAAAAGATTCAAGTCTCTGCTTAGAAAGTGTCCCCACCATGGCTTGCCACTGGAAAGGCAAGTCAACACTTTCTTTAGTGGATTGACCGAGCTTACAAAAGGCATGGTCAATAGTTCATCTGGTGGGGCGTTTTTGAAGAAAACGCCTGATGAGGGGTGGGCACTGTTCGAGGACATTGCCAAAAACAACTATGCCCCCTCTTATCCAGCCATTCAAGCACACCCTCCTCCTAAGGTTGAGGAAGTCAACATGCAAAGTTTGATCGCCATGTTGTAGAAGCAGATGGCAACTTCTCAAGTTCCAAATCAAATGAATCAAGCTTCTTCTTTTCCACAGAACCCTCAGGTTCTATATTGTGAGAGCTGCTGTCAGACTGGCCACATGAATGGCCAGTGTCAATTCAATCCCCCTGCACCTTATCAAGTGAATGTTGTTCATGATTATGGACAGTGTAATCAAGTCACATGTCAGAATTGTGACAATATGGGGCACACTTCTCGATTCTGTCCTATGAACGGACAGAATGCTGAAGTGAATGCATTCTATGGCCAGAACAACCAAAGGTCTAATCAAGTTTCTGGCCAGAATAATTTCCAAAACCACGGGTTTAATCAATCTTCCAGTTTCAATCCTAATTCGAATTTTAATTCGAATCAACATTTCAATAGAAACCCTGGTTTTAATCAGAACCAGAATTCCAATTTCTCAAATTCTACTCAAAGGTTCAATCAGAATTGGCCCGCCAATTCTAATACTGTTGTCCAAAGTCGGCCCAGCCAGCCCTATTCTCAAAATTTCCAAAACTCTCAAGGCCCCTCCCAATCTAACAATCTTGAAGCTAAATTGGAGGAGCAAAATAAAAGTATCCAACTCCTGATGACTACAAATAAAAATCTTGAGAGACAAATTGGGCAACTGGCTGAACAGTTAGCTTCTAGACCCACAGGGCAATTGCCCAGTTTCACTGAGAAAAATCCAAAGGGCGGTCAAGTTGCTCAAACCGACTTGAACAATAGCCAATGTACTGACCTCGTACCATCAATTCCATACGGTAGAGAGAGGCCGGTGCAATGAATTTAAGAAGCGGTACTCAAGTTAGTGGTCCTTCCCACCGGGGAAACCACTAGCCCCTCCCCGCCATTGATAAGGCGGGAGGGGAAGTTGAGCACCTACACTCCCCTTGGCCGAAAAGAGAATGCTCGGGTGGCCGATCCCCGAGAGGTGAAAAAGTTGGAAGTCCTCGGTGGTGATCCCCGAGGAATGAAGAATCAAGTGGAAGTCGTGAGGCCGATCCTCGACTAATAAAAAGATTGAAAAAGCTTGTTCGGTGGAAGGATCGGAAGACAAAGTCATCAATGCATCTTCAAAGAAAATCTTTTCGAGAAATGATCGAAAAAGCTTCCATTTCCACCAAGAAATAGCAACATCCCTTTGAGTGAAGATAAGAAGTATGAAAAGGTGCTGGAATCTTTTGAAAAATACTCAGGTAAATCTTCCATTATCCGAGGTCTTGGTTGAGATGCCTAAGTATACAAAAATTATCAAGGATGTTGTTTCTTCAAAAAGGAAGTTGTCAGACATGGAGAGGCTGATTGGTGAGGATTGTTCAATGATCAATTATGAAAACTTACCAACCAAGAGAGGTGACTCTGGAAAGTTCGTGCTTACAGTGTTAATGGGAGGCCTGGTCTTCCCTAACTCTTTGTGTGACACAGTGCGTCTATAAGCCTCATGCCATTGTCCGTGTGTAAACAAACAGTGGGTTTAATTGATCTTCTAGAACCCACTACCATGAATTTGCAATTCGGCGATAGATCTTCTAAGAAAGCGGCGGGAATCTTAAAAGACGTACTAGTTCAAATCGATCGATTTACCTTTCCCGTTGACGGTACGTCCCGGACATTGAAAAGGATGAAAATGTCCCCCGATTCTTGGAAGACCTTTTCGTCTACGACCGAGCCCTCATTGATCGATGGTGGGCGAGTGACGATACGTGTTGGTGATCAAGAGGTGAGCTATAATGTTTCCAAATCCATTCAAATACCCTCTGGTCCTCCAACCGGTTTTTCCATTGAGGAGACGTCTGATTACTTCGATGATTTGATGGAAAAGCAAGTCATGGTTGTTGCAACGGAGTATGAGCGACTGGTTGATAATTTGAATAATCATGGTGTGGTAAGTCTAGAGCCGTTAGAAGCTGAATTTAAGGATGAGTTGTTGGAAGGAGAAGCTTTGGCGGTGGGACCGCTCGGTAAACTCGGCGATGTTGAGTTGAAAGGTGGAGAGCTCAAATCTAGTTTAGAAGACCCCCTGCATTTGGTGTTGAAGCCGTTGCCTAAACATCTTAAGTATGTGTTTTTAAGAGAAGGTGACAAGCTTCCATTGATTATATCTGCCAAGCTGTCTCGCTTAGAGGAAATGAAATTAATCAACGTCTTGAAGAAAAATGAAAAAGCCTTTGGATGGCAAGTAGGAGATATCAGAGGGATATCTCTTGACATCTGTATGCATAAGATCAAGACAAATGAGGGTGCGAAATGTGTTAGACGTGTTACCCCAGGAGGAGGCTCAACCCTCATATGCAAGAGGTGGTTAAGAAAGAAATTATCAAACTTCTGGACATGGGAATCATCTATGTCATCGGTGATAGTGAATGGGTTTCCCCGACTCAGGTAGTTCCCAAGAAAGGTGGAATTACGATTGAGAAGAATGAGAAGGGAGAGGAAATAGCATTGAGACTTGTCACTGGTTACAGAGTCTGCATCGATTATAGGAAGCTCAATGAGGTAACCATGAAAGATCACTTTCCCCTTCCATTCATTGACCATATGCTTGAGCGTCTGGCGGGACACGCATTCTACTGCTTCCTAGATGGATATTCAGGATACTTCCAAATACCCATTGATCCAGCTGATCAAGAAAAGACCACTTTCACCTGCCCTTATGGTATATTCGCTTACCGGCGAATGCCATTTGGTCTCTGCAATGCCCCAGCTACATTTCAAAGATGTATGCTGGCTATTTTTTACGGGCTCGTAGAAAAGTGTATGGAAATCTTTATGGACGATTTTTTGGTCTTTGGTCAGTCTTTTGATGATTGTCTTGACAACCTTGACCAAGTCTTAGCCAGATGTGTGGAGAAGAACTTAGTGCTCAATTGGGAAAAATGCCATTTCATGGTTGATGAGGGAATAGTTCTTGGCCACAAAATCTCCGCCAAAGGTATAGAAGTTGACAGGGCAAAAGTAGAAGCTAGCGAGAAGATGAATTATCCCAAGAATGTGCGTGAAGTGAGAGGCTTTTTTGGACATGTCGGTTTCTACAGAAGATTCATTCAAGACTTCTCCAAGATAGCCAAGCCCCTGTCTACTTTACTAAAGGAAGACGTTGAGTTCAATTTTGATGAGGATTGCAAGCAAGCGTTTGAGGAGCTTAAGGACCGTTTAATCTCTGCTCCAATTCTTATATCGCCTGACTGGAATCTACCTTTTGAGCTTATGTGCGACGCATCCAACTATGCCGTTGGTCTTTGTTTTAGGACAAAAAATCAAAGGGAAATTCCGCCAATCTATTACGCCGATCACACATTGAACCCTTCTCAAGTTAACTATACTACTGCGAAAAGAAATTATTGGCCGTAGTCTTTGCTATGGACAAGTTTCGTAGTTACTTGTTAGGAGCTCAAGTGATTGTGTGGACTGATCACGCTGCTTTGCGATATCTGATGACTAAGAAAGAGGCCAAACCACGACTACTGCGTTGGATACTGACCCTACAAGAGTTTGACGTTCAAATTAAAGACAAAAAGGGCAGTGAAAACGTAGTGGCTGATCATGTCTCACGAATGCTAAGTGAGGAAAAGGATGACCCTGACGATATAGATCTTTACTTTCCTCTGGAAAACATTATGCTTATCGATGGCTGCGCTCCAGATGTTCCATGGTATTCTTCCATTGTAAATTACCTTCATTCCCGATATCTCGATCCAGAATTGTCCTATCAGGAGAAGAAAAAGTTCTTCTCGGATTTGAAATCTTTCGTTTGGGACGAACCTTATCTGTTTAAGATCTGTAAAGATGGTCTGCTTAGAAGATGTGTTCCAGAATCTGAGCAACGCGATATCATTGAGCAGTGCCACAGTGGACCCACTGGAGGTCACTTTGGTCCTTGGAAAACCATTGCTAAGATCTTCCAATCCGGTTTCTATTGGCCCACGATCTTTAAGGACACAGAAGCTTTCTGTAAAGCTTGTGATAGATGCCAAAGAACCGGTACTCTGACAAGGCGTTTTGACATGCCTTTGAAACCCATCCTAGAATGCGAAGTCTTTGATGTATGGGGTATCGATTTTATGGGACCATTCCCATCATCTTGTGGTAACAAATACATCTTAGTCTGCGTAGACTACGTGTCTAAATGGGTGGAGGCTCAAGCCACTCCTCACAATGATCATAAGACGGTCATGAAATTTCTAAAGAAAAACATCTTCGTGAGGTTTGGATGTCCACGTGCCTTGATCAGTGATGAAGGGACGCATTTACGCAACCGACCCCTGTAGAGAAAGTTCTTGAAAAGTATGGTGTTCGTCATAAGGCGGCACACCATATCATCCGATGACTAGTGGTCGGGTTGAAAGGAGCAACCAAAGTATTAAGAAAATCCTAGAAAAAACGGTCAACGGTCATAGAAAAGACTGGAGTTTGAAGTTGGATGATGTACTATGGGCATACAGGACCGCCTATAAGACTCCTATGGGTACATCTCCATATCAAGTGGTTTATGGTAAGCCATGTCATCTGCCAGTCGAGTTAGAACATAGAGCTTATTGGGCTACAAAGTTTCTGAACTTTGATTCCCAATCTTGTGGTAAGCACCTACTGCAGCAGTTGCATGAGTTAGACGAATTCAGACTCCAGGCCTACGAAAGCGCCAGGATTACCAAAGATAAGATGAAACTCCTCCATGACGCAAAAATTAAGAAAAGAGAATTCCATGTAAGGGAACAAGTTCTTCTGTATAATTCCAGGCTACATCTGTTCCCTGGTAAGCTGAGGACACGATGGTCCGGTCCCTTTGAGATTCTCCAAATTATTCCTGGAGGCGTTCTAGAACTACGCGGTTATGGTGACCAACCTTTTCGAGTTGCAGCCATGGGAGATTTTCCAGCAGCATTTTTATTCTTTCTTTGGATAATCTTGTGAGTGATTTTATTTAGAGTTTGTATCTCTCCTTTGTTTATTTGTTTATGCAATCGATATCGGAAGATGTATTGCTATTTGATGTTTTCCGTATGACGAAAATCGGTGTAAACCTTAGATCACCAAAGGAAAGATTAGACTTTTAACCTTGACATAACGGAAGTTGATAGGTTAGATTTCTAGGTTGTTAGATCTAATAAATCTTGCACCTTGTTTTGAGAGCGTTAATCTCTATAGATCGGAAGATGATGAGATTGATAGACGGATTACTTACGGAAGTAGGAATTCATACCTTTGATTAGGTGAACCACAACTTTGATTGAATCATCATAAGATAATCTAGGGAAGAATTAAGGGTTGCGGGATGGTGGATCATGTTTGTTCTATGTTGATTTGCTTCAGTCATTATCATGATAGTTGGTTTTATTGTTTTCTTAGTTGTAGTTTTATTTTATTTGCTTTTGTTCGCAACGATATTTTCCTGGCTTTGGACTGACAATCCTCTCTCCAGTTTATTTTCCGTTTTAGTTTAGGTCTAGTAATAAATAGTAGTGGCAATTTTAGAAGAATTAATAAGAACTAGATTAAACAACCTGGATTCCCTGAGATCGACTCCGGTATTAATCGCTATACTACGATCCCTACACTTGGGGAATACCGGATTTATAAATATTTATTACTTGTTGTTTTGTTAGATAAAATCTGTGACAGCAAGCACTATATTGGTGAACCTAAAGAGAAACCTTTGATTGTTCGTTTCCTCGATATCCTCGGGTGTGGTGCTACAAAAGTCGAAGAATTTGACGAGTTTTCACCCGACCTGTTTTCAGAGGATGGCGGTAGTGGTCGATCTGAAGAAGTTCTAGCAGGTAGTTGGGATATGGAAGAGTTT
Source organism: Gentiana straminea (assembly GCA_036785695.1). Lineage (NCBI taxonomy): Eukaryota > Viridiplantae > Streptophyta > Magnoliopsida > Gentianales > Gentianaceae > Gentiana > Gentiana straminea. Next base: position 14,136,153 of record JAVUPR010000113.1, on the reverse strand, counting down.
GAGAGGGAGCGTCAGCTGAAACGTCATCAGAAGACTCAAAAGAAGAATAAGTCAACCATGGGGAAGTTTAAACGTGTTTGGAAAGCTATCAAAGATTTCACCCCATGTGTTAAGTGCTGTTTCTGCAGCCGAACTACTGATCAAAGTCTAGACGAGGTAGTAGCTGGCAGAAAAGTCAAATGGCCTGATCCATGCTGAGCTTAAACAGTGTCGAGCTAACGACATTAACCAAAAGCGCCACTAGGAGGCATCCTAGATATCGTTAGCTTTAGTTGTTTTTGTTTTATGCTTTTTATTGTTTTAGTTATTTAAGTTTAGTTTACTAAGTTTTCTTTTTGTTGTATCTGTCAGTTAGTTGTGCTTTCTAGATATGGATTTCGGAGTTCTACCAGAGGAGTTACCTTTCCTTAGGAAGATCCCACTTATCACTGTAGATGACGGACCGGGAGGAACTATAGTGTTGCACGTAGACTTTGATATTAGTACCCGCATCAGGATTGTCACCTATGTTCTTATTGTTCCCCGCTGTTCGGGAGGTGGAGACTTCACTACTGAGGAGTTGCAGGCAGCTCTAGGACGTCCGTACACAATCCTGAATGACCCGATGCTGACAGATTTAGCGCTAGTGCTGCAAGCTGAGCATTTTCGAGGTGTTGACGTAGCTGGTGAGGACTGGGGTCTGCAGGATGAATATGATTTCCCTCCGGCGATTGACATGCTCCGCCGTCTTATCCGGGTGATAGATTGGTCGGAAATTTACGATGACTAGCGTTCTTAGGTTGTTTCGTCGAGCTCACGACGTAAAACAAAAGCGCTCGGTGGGAGGCAACCCACTATTCCTTTTGTTTTTATTTTTCTTTTCGTTCTATGTATTTTCTTGGTTTTCATATTGTAATTTTGAAATTTTATTTAAGTTTAATGAGAAACGGCTTATTTGAATTTAAATTGCATGAAAATTTGATAATTTTGTTGAGAAACTGCATTGGACGCCCGTCTAGAGGTCTGGACGTCCGTCTGTCCTGTGTATCTCTTGGACGCCCGTCCAACATTGTGGACGCCCGTCCGATTATTTCCCTCCAATCCTGTTCAGTTTTCAAATGTTTGGACGAGCGTTCGAAAAACAGGACGCCCGTCCGGTTCATATAATTTTCCACCGGACGCCCGTCCACTGAGTTGGACGAGCGTCCCACATCTGTCTATATATACCCCCCTCCGTCCATGAACCCTCATTTTTCTAGATTTCAAACGCGAAAACCGACTTTTCCCCTCTTTTTGCCCTAGAATCTTCGATTCTAAACTATTTCAAGCGATTCAAATTGCTATAGACCGCTCTTGCTCCCCTCTCTTCGATTTTCAAAGCCAAATTCCCCAACACACCATCTTTTTGGAGAATCAGAGCCCTCTTCAGTCCGACTTTTTGAGGAAAAAAATCCGATTTTGGGAGCCAAATTGGTGTTGTTTGGACTGATTTTCTTCTCGATCAGCATCTACTCACCTTACTTGGTAAGTTAGTAACAACTTTTTTAGATTTTCTTCACGTTTTTGTGAGTTTGATCTTTGGGCCGGCTCGTTCACTTGAATATTACCTTAATTCATTTTTTTTTTCTTCTAGTTTTGTGGTTTCTTTCTACTCTATTACTGTGCTGTGGTGTTGTGATGGATGATGCATGGGTTGTTTGGTGCTGCTGATGGTTGTGGTTTGTGGTTGGGTTGTTTTGACATCCCGATTTGGATGTTAAACGGGTGCCTTGTTTTGATTTGGGATTGTTTTGGTTTAGTCTAGGATTGACTCATGGTCCATAAGAAGGCGGTAGTCAAGAGACATGGTAAGGATGTGGCCAGGGAGGCCGGAAAGAAGCGTAAAGAGTTTGACCCCACCTTAGTTGATCCAAACCGAGGTGTTAGCATTCGAGAGCAATCCCATAGAGCCACCCAAACTAGGGCAACTTTGAGGGATGAGCCAACCTCGGAGTCTGAGACGGATGATGATATTCCATTGGTACGGATGCCTAGGGCTCGGAGATGTGGAGCATCGTCTAGTGGTTGAGGAGGCTGTGGATGCTACTCGGGAAGAGGAACCGGTTGAACCTACGGCTGCACAACCTCGGAAGAAAGCGAAAACCGTAGCCCCTATGCCTATGCCTCGTAGATTCGTGAACCCTAGAGCCCACGACGCTTATATCAAACATTATTTCTCGAGGACTATGTTGATTGAGCGGGCTACATTGGAGACTAAGGTAGATCCGGGGTTCGTCAAGTTGCTAAAGGACCGGCAATGGGATGCCTTGATGACTATCCCGGCTACCCTGGTCAATGGCTCCCTAGTTCGGGAATTTTATGCTAATTGCTCGGAAACCGACTTGGAGACGGGAATAGTTGTGGTTCGAGAGGTGGAAGTTCCTTTTACGCCGGATGTGATTAATCAGAATTATAACTTGGCGGCTTTTGAGGGTCGGGATTATAAGGAGGAGATCGTTCATAGGCGAGTACGGGGCAGGATCCTTTGGAGGAGTTGAGGTTGAGAGTTTGCCCAGATGTGGCTTGGACGTTGAGACCGGGTGGAGACCGGAAAGAGTTAGTCACCACTACCTGGACGGAGGACTGGAAAGTCCAGTGTAGGTTCGTTCAAAGTCGGTTGTTGCCAAAGAACAACTTGACGCATTTTCATATTGGTGACCTAGGCATGCTATATGCGTTGACATTTGGCCTAAATGTGAATGTGGGACAAGCGTTATACGATGAGGTGGCTATCAATCAGAAGATTTATACGCGTAGCTTGATTATCCCTCACCTGATTCACAGTTTGTGTATTGATGCCGGTGTGCCTGAGTATGGAGCGGATCATAAACCGAAGAACCCGAGGCCTATACAGAGAGAAAGGGGTAAGTCTTCGGGACATTCTGAGTCGGGGGCACCACGTGAGCCTGGTTCTTCGTCAGCACCGCCTCGAGCATCCTCTCTTCCTACTTTATCTCCCTCGGTCCGGATGAGGTTGAGTATGGCCAACATTGTTCGGGACTGGATGGAGGATATTCAGACTTCTCAGAACAACATCTTGACCATTTTACGGTGCATCAGTGAGGACCGGAAGCCGAGGGACGACAGAATCTTCGATCCGAGCACCATGGATTATATCTATTCTGATGAGATTGAGCAGGCCATTGCGGATGTTCTGCACGAGTCTGAGTCGTCTACTGATGCGGAGCGGCCTGACTCTCCTGCGGGTGGAGCACCTCCGGCTGATGATTCTGCGGCACCGGGGCAGTCATGATTTTATTTGTCCATTTTCGATTTTGCTTTGTCCTAGATACTATGATTGTATATTCTTGCTACTTTTGATTACGTGATTCGTTGTACTCCTCGTTTAGCTACTATTTATTCTTTCCGATGGATCATGTAAGCCATAAGGCATCAGTACTTTCATTTCTACTTTGTTTAAACTTGTGGATGTGTTTAATGTTTCATCTTTTGATAATACTCGGTTTTGCTATATCTTTTCATTCTGGTATACTTCCCCGTTTTCCCCGAGATGTTTCCGTGTTTGTCAAGTCGTGCAGGTATATTTTTAGCGGTTTTGTCGAGCTACATTGTATGGTTACGAGTTCTAAGTGTCACTACGTAGGCTCCGGCCTGACCGACGATTCGAGTATCTGTTAAAATCAGCTAAGTTCTTTCTCTATTTACTTTCTGCACAACATGAGGACATGTTGATATTTAAGTGTGGGGGAGGGGAATGATCATGATTTGATATGTATCTATACAATTGCTTACGAGTCTATGCAAAATGAGCTCGAATTTTCAAAAAAATTCGACATTTTTTGTTTTTGTTTTGTCCCGAGTAGGCAGTTCAATTCAATGTTCGTTATTTTTATAGTCATCTAAGCTATATATCATATGTTTGATAAGTTAGTTGTTTCACCTTAGATCTATTTTTCACGCGCCATAGTGAATGATGAGCTAATTTATAAAGTTATACCCCTTTTTGACGAGTGATTTCTGATTTTCTTATAAGTCATGTGCTTAGTGCTACGTATATATCTTGAGATTTATGATAGTTTGTATTTAGATCCGAAGTATGATATACTGTGAATATCTAAGGTTTGAATGTGATAAGTAACACGTAGCTTACTGTCAAATGAAAAAGTTGAAAAATATGAAGTAATTGGGTGTGTCGAAAGCTAGTCGATGATTTGAGTGCAATAGGGTATACCACGTATGTCCTATACCACTATTATGACTAAAAGCTCACGACAGTTAGGAAAAGCTGCCTTATGATTGGAGTAAGGTAGGGTATATCTCGAATGTCCTATTCTGCTATGACAGGGCAAGAGCTCATTCTAATGTGCGTTTAAAAAGTGAACTAGTTAAATCAACTAATGAATTGTTATGAAATGGATATAAGACTTAGTTATCGTATATCTTATCCCCAGTATGATAGATATGCTGTAGGGATTATCCTCTGAGTATTTCAGAAAGGCCCTAGATATATTCGATCATTCTTTTCGGGATATTTCACGTTTGTAGAGTACATCTTAGAGTGTCATTTATCTCTAGTTTGAAGGGGGTATTAGCTAGTTTTGCTTTGAGTTTCTCAAGTTTGGATTTAGTGGAAGTTCTCTATGGCTATGCACACACACAGTGGTGAACTTCTGATTTAATTGGATCTATGTTATATTGTCTAAGATGTCTGTTTTCGTTTCGAGCCCTAATTTTCGTTTTATTTTGCTCGGGACGAGCAAGCTTAAGTGTGGAGGAGTTGTTAAGGGTGTTTATATATATATATATATATATATATATATATATATATATATATATATATATATATATATATATATATATATTTTTTTTTTTTTTGAGAAGTTTTTATATGTTTTATAAGGCTATATTTTATGATAATTTCCCCCGTATTTGTATTATTTGCATAAGAAAATAAGTGTTTAGATGGAAATATTGAGCATGTGGTGTTTATAATAAGTTAATCGCAAAATTAGTCAATTTATGCGTTTTATTGATGAATTTATATTTTATTGGACATTATTACATTTTGCGATATTTTTATGTGTTATAGATGCACAAATTCGAGCTCAAGAGGTGATTCAAAGATGATCAAGTCGGATTTAATTAAAGAGGAAGAGATAATGATGATTTACATTGAAGAAAAAGGGATAAGTATGGAAAAATCAAGATAAAGTCGAATTTGAACGAACGTCCAAGTCCCGTCCACATGGACGGGCGTCTGCTGACATGAACTGGCGTCCGGCCTGATGAAATCAATACAGAGTTTTTCCAAGCTTACTGGACGAGCGTCCACCATCTCCAAACGAGCGTCCATTTGACAAATTTGATACAGAGAGTTTGGACGTTGAGTGGACGGGCGTCTGAAGCAAGTCCAAATCCATCTGGACGGGCGTTCACAAGTATGGACGGGCGTCTTTCGGCCGACTTAGCAGCGCCGCCTTTGTTTTCTATATATACAGCGCGTTTTCTCTACCTTAAGGATACTATATACTCATTATTCGAAACCCTAAACCTAGGGGCGGCTTTAGGCTGCGTTTTTACTTCTTTTATTCCAGTTTTTTATGCTCCAAATTCTAGATTAAAGTAGGCAGTTTTATGTTAGTTTTTTCTGCAATTTCGAGTTTCCAGAGGATGTTGAGAGGCTAAGCTTCATCAAACGAGCATTGTGAAGCCACCCAACACGTTTTGATTCCGTTTCTGCGATTATATTGTGAGTTTTACCTAAAGTTGTTTCCTTTATGCATGTTTATATTGTTTAATTGCAATTGTATCCAAAAGATTTGCATGTTATGATTGTTTTATGTTGATGAAAGTCTCTATAAACCTTAGATCACCATGATAAGGAATAGTTGTTTAATCTATCATAACGAGAGTTAATAGGTTAGATTGCTAGGTTAAAGTTTACACCTTTGATTAGTAAAATCGTTAATCTTAGATCGAAAGATATAGATTAATAGGTGAATTACCTAAGAAATTAGGGTTCATGTTTTAGACACGGTGAAATCACAACTTGGTTAGAAAACGCAATATAATCGAGATAGGAATTGATACTTGTTAGGATAGGTGGATCAATCGCTCGTTTGTTCGTTAAAACTTGAATTTAATCCCGTGAAACTTGAATTGTCTAGATTAGTTACTTTTATTTCATATTCGTTTAAGTTTAATAGTTCTCAACCCGTATCTTTCCTGGCTTTAGATCATATCTTCGTCCGAGTTTTACGTTTTAGTTAAGTTTGTTTTCGCTTTCGTTTAGTTTTATCTGCTGTTTAGATTAGTTTTCGTGACATAATTTAATTAGACAAAAACTAGGGTTAACAATCGCCAGTTCCCCGTAAGATCGACCCGGTATCAACCTCTATACTACGATCCCTACACTTGGGGAATACCGGATTTATAAATATTTATTACTTGTTGTTTTGTTAGATAAAATCCGTGAACATTAATCGATTTTTTTTTTCAGATTGAGGGAGGACAATTGCCCCCTATGATGCACGGATACTCCATCCTGCAATCGTATCCCGTATCCGATATGTATCGGATATCGATACTCAGGATACTCCATTGGATACGTATCTGGGTCAAATTGTAATTTTCAAAAGTTGGATACTTTACCGGGTACACGTATCTTGATTACAGATACGGGTATCCGAACAACATTATACTTAAAGAATGAGTTTGAACCTTAATATGTGTACATGCACACACACACATACACACACACACACACATATATATATATATATATATATATATATATATATATATATATATATATACATGTATAGCCATTTTATTTTAATTATTTACTGTTTAGTCCTTATATTTTTATTATTTACAAATACACCCCGTATCCGTATCCTATATTTTCATAAAATCCCGTATCTGCGTATCCCATATCCGTGTATCCCGTATATGTACGTAGGTCCGCCACTATCCGTGCATCATAGATAATGAGCATGTAGGTTAAATAAGAGGTATACCTGATTAACTGCTGGAGAAATTGTAGAATTTTCAAGAAGAATGGAGAGTTTTTCACAAGTGAAGTTGCTTACACCTACAGATTTTGTCAAACCCAATTTTTGGCACTCCTCAATGGCCTTCCATGTGCCATGGATATCGAACGGGAGGAGGTCTTGCTTCTCGAATGTTAAAAAATCAGCTCCGTTCCTTATTCTTACTGGCCAATGAATCAGATAAAGATCCAAATAATCTAGCCCCAGTGTCCTGAAAAAAAGAAAAAAAAAATCGTAGTAAGGTTGTTAGGTCCATAGTTTTAGAAGTTTTTCGTTTGTTTTTATGATTCAAGTTTAGTTATTTTTTATTGTTTCCTTATTTACTCATTGTTTCTTTATTCCACTAAAGTCCATAACCGTTCCTTATCCTTATTTACTGGGGCGGCTTTATGTTGAAGAGATTGGGTCACTTGACCCCGAACTAAAGGAAAAAAAATTATATGTATTTTCTTACGTTATTTAAAATTTTATACACCAATTATTATCAACTAACGTTTATTTAAATATTGATTTCTTGACCCGTAATCATTTTTGAATTTTTAAAATTAATACTTATAAACCTGTAATACGGTATATCTTTCTCGATCCCTAACCCGTATCATTGAGCTCCCGCAACCACCCCTGCTTATTTACACATATGGTCTTTTACTTTTTGTATTTTTCCTCAAAAGAATTGACCCCTGCTGAAACTACCTTTATAAATTTACAATATCAAACTCGGCTCATTGAGTACTCGATATAACTCGTTTCTAAGTTCGATTATTTTTTAAATTGATTTATTTTTCATAAAATATGACAAGATCGAACTCGAGTCGTCAAATACTCGATTAGACTAATAATTTTTTTTTTCTTTTCAAAATGTTATTTAATATTAAATTTTATTTAATATAGTTCGATTAACTTACGAGCTACTCAATTACTATATTTCGAAGCACGAATTCAGTTCGGTTAGTTATTTTAATAGCTCAATTTAATTTCGAACTCTAAAAATTGAAACGAGTTAAACTTTTTGTTTATAAATAGAGGTAATTCACAAGTAGCTCGATTAATTTACGAATCTACAGTGAATTAACAAATCACCGCAAAAAAAAAAAAATTGATTCAGGGGAGAGATAGAGCTACTCCTTCAAGTGTACATCACTTTTACACCATCATCATCTCACCGGCCTCATGTTTTTTCACTTATAAAAGAAATTTAAAAAATCACAACTTATGTTAGAAGTAAAAATGGTGTACACTCTATCATTACCCTTGATGTCAGTTTGACTAACCAACGTTCCGTTTCCGTAATATCCGGTCCCCAAAAGGAGTCCGGATCCCCTACGGTACAAGGTGAGCGGTAAAAGTTGTTGTGCACCGTTTCCGTCCGAATTTTAGACGGATCCGTCCAAATTTGGACCGATCTGGACGGATCCGTCCAAATTTAGACGGGAGCACCATTTCACTTTTTTCCCGTCGAAATTTGATTCACTCTTTTCCCGTCGAAATTTAGATGGATCCGTTCAAAATTCTAACGGAAACGATACATAACACTTTGTATCGCTTATCTTGTACCGTAGGGAATCGGCTTCCCCAAAAGCCACAAGAAAAAAAAGTAAAAATAAAACAAAACTAAGAAAAAGAAAGAGGAATGTCCAGAAGAGGAGGCCACGTAGTCGATTATTGTGCCTTGTTGAAAAACCACTTGACCAAAACTTACCCTGAATAAGAGTACTAGCTCCGTTTTAAAATATAAGTTATGATAGATGTTTTTATACAGATTAAAAAATTGGTTGACTATCATAAATTTAATGGTTAATGTCTAAATCATTAATTCAATAATTGTTAAGTAATAAAAAATAGTTGGATTGATAATAAATTAGAAGTAAAATAAAAAAAAAGTAAAAATATTTTATTGGTAACGAATAATGACTTATATTATAACAAAAAAAAAAAAAAGAGAGAGAAAAAGACTTATATTTTAGACGGAAGTAGTACAAGCAAAGCGGGCACGACTTGGGCTAAGCGATAAAATGAAATAAATAAATAAAGAAATGATAAAGATGGAAGGGAATTATGTTAATTACCCAAGGCTTTTCTTCAGAGCAGGCAGCACAAGGTCTGGATGAGCATCAGTACAATAAAGCTTAGAAGTAATGAAAAATTCATCTCTGTTCTTCACCAAGCCCATTTCAACTGCTTGGGACACAGCCTTTCCCAACGCCTCCTCTGTTCCATAGACTGCAGCCGTGTCAAAATGGCGGTTTCCTACTTTAATGGCCTCCACAAAAATGGCAACCAGTTCCTCTACGGTTGGGTTGCAGAGGGATTGGGCAGCTGTACCAAACCCCAAAACAGGCATCTTCTGCCCTGAGTTCAACACTATTTCTGGGATTTTGACTTTTTCTCTCATTGTTTCTGCCATTTAGATTGATTCAGTTCAAAACTCCTTATACATAAATATATTATATATACAGGCCCGGTTTATTTATTTATTATTTTTATGTAGGGAAACCCAATTCCCTTCCTTTACACGATTTTCTGGGTTGGACTTATCTGGTTCCTCCATTTACGGAGTGGGCCCTAATATTAAATTGAATGACCATGGTGTCAGTATTTTACCTTTTTCCTTCCTACTTATCCATCCTTTTCTATGTATATTTTTTTATTTTTTTCCCTCCCTTTTTTTTAGGGATGTTTTTTCCCTTTGAAATCCATGTTATTATCTATACTATATATATATAGAGGAAGGGTTTTAACCCAATTACCCGTTAATTGATCCGAAAAATACACTGCAACAACCGTTTTCAATATCCGATAACCCGCTAAAAATAAAAGATAAATCTTATTAAAAAAACGGATCATGGAATAGTGGGGAGTTCGAATGGAAGTTGTGGTAATAGTGGGTTGGTTAATTTCTTTTTATTAGTGGGGAGTTACCGAAACCTTCCTCGCAATTTGCCGCACGATCTCCTCCCAAACTTCCTCATTCCAAAAAAACCACATTTCTCCCCCTCACGTAATTTCTATTTCACTTCAGTATCCACATCTCTTCCCTGCAACATTTCCATATACCGGTTCCATTTCTTTCTCCCTAAAAAAAGTGCATAAAATAACTGTCACTCAAATCCTCCTCCCTCAAAAGATTGTATTTTTTTAATAGTATTTTTAGCTTCATTAACATAATTTCTCATTGTAGGAGCCAATTCAATGTTCTACGACAAATCTCAGGTTTCTTAATTTTTATTTTTAATTTTTTGTTGCTCCACCACAGATAGTATATTGATTTCTGTATTTTTTATGATCATTTTCAGATTCATAGTCATAATGTGTATGGGGTTGATCATGCTTATTTTTTTTTTTTTCGGCTTGCAGGGAAGCAGAGTTTGCACCGGAGCTACAATTGATCTGGGACTGTATCTTCAACTTCTCATCATTAGAAATGAAGGTGGTTTTTTTTTTTTAAGACAAAAGAAATGAAGGTTTTTGTAGATGATTTTTATGGTTGTTGTCCATTCAAGTTTGTTATTATGAATTATATACCATATTTGGGAACTCTCAAATGATCTTCTCCATAATTTGCTAGGACTCTTAGTTGCCACTTTTGAATGCATCAATGACTATAATTAGATTACATTTGTGTTGGTAGTTTGGTTTTTTTCGCAAAACATTATTCAGTTTAACAACACATGATGCATTCTTTTGCAGGGTGCACAGTTATGTCAAATCACCGGGACAGTTATGTTATGTTATACATGCTATTGCAATAAATTGGACTATTTGTTCTTTTTTTTCAAAATTGTATTACACCGAAGGAATGTTACTGCTTTTTCTTTTGTTCTTTACTTTTAAACTGTATTGTCTTTGCAATAATGTTTCTTTACTTGGCGATTGAATGGCAGTTGGACTGGACACTGGACTCGGCAATTGAGGCATTGATTGCGGTGGGGATTTTCCGGGTTATATAGCATCATCGGAAAGTAGTCGTAGCTTGAAGCAATTTCTTGCTGCTTCAAGCTTTACCTGCACACGATGAAGGTATATTTGTTCGATTTAAGTGTTTCCTACTGCCCGCCCTTTGGGACCAAGTTTGCATAATGGAGGGGAAACACTTGCTATAATACCTGGGTAAAGTAGGTGGTAAAGACATGGAGCATGGTGGTTATGCCTCCTGCAATTATAAGAAGGTTTGCACGTCCTTTGTTCAGTGTTCATCGAAAATACTATCCGCTCTCCATATAGTTCTATGTGCTTTTTTATTTTATAGAATTAACTGCGTTATTTAGCCATAACAAACTGTTTGAGAGGCTTCACTAGCTAATTCTTGCATGCACATTCACTGCTCTCTTCTTCACAAAGTACTAAAAATTTGTTGGGAATGTCAATGTCTTAAGTTTTATGAATACTAACCCCAAAAATAAGTTTTATGTTCATCTAATGTCGATCAGATTGATTATCTTATTGATCATATTTTGTGGGCGGTTTTTCTTTTAAATTTTTAATGCTTTGTTTTTTGTTACATTGTTTATATAATTGTTAAGGGTTACAACACAGTTGGAGGCCAGAGAATTTTAATGGTCATGCGAAATTTGCAGAGCATCTACCGGAAAATGGTTCTCAGGTTTGGCTTCTATTTTTTTTTATAGATTCTTTTTACAATTTCTCAAAGTTGACTTGGTGATGTGAAATAGTTGTATCAAGATGAACATTTGTGTTCATGGTGACCAAGGTGTTCACAGATGAGTTTCTAACTTTCTCATGTGCCCGAATTTAAATGTTGTCCATTTTAAAGTGAAGTTTGGCATGTTTCCAATCTGAATCAGTTGTGTTTGTAATTTCTAAGATGGTACACTGTAATCTCAATAAAATATTCATGAGTAATAAGTTTGGCATGTTTCCGTTTCCTTCCTTCAGTTATTGTCTTTATGATTTTAAATCACTCACTTAGATGGGTGACTATTCTCTAATACAAATTGACCTACTGTTTCATTCCTTTTATCGTCTATATGATTTTAAAGCATTTACTTTGATCAGTTAGATGTGTATTATTATTTGATACACATTCCAAATTGTAAAAACAGTATAGCATGAATAAAAGTGAGATTTGATACCTATTCTATTCAGACAAGGCAATCAAAAAAGCCAATGTATGAGCTACTCCCTCCGTCCCATAATACAAGATATTTTGGCCATTTCACACAGTTTAAGAAACTTCACAAATGAGTTACTTTTTAATGTTTCAAGGTAAAAATACGTATTGTTTTTTGGGACAAACTAATAATATTGCATTGTTTAATGTGAAATTGAAAATAATGCATTTAATATTGTATTAAAATTTGAGAAGTACTTATATTTTGAGACAGTACCACAAAAAAATTAAAATGCCCTACGAAAGAAGTACTTACTACAAAGTCAGAAACCTTGGCAATATTAACTGCCACCAACATATTGTGTTTTAGTGTAGCGTTGAAGACAACTTTTATCCTTTTTTTATTTTTTTTCCACAAAATCTCAGTGTTTCTTTTGTTTGTTGATTGTATCTTTCCGGTATTTATGATTCTACACACATGTTATGAAGTAAATTATCATGGGTTGTCAAATTTGGTAGGCATGATTTTATTCACACAATGATAAATCTTCTTCATCTTAGGGACTCTGAATTTTCACAATGTTTGGTGTTTATAGCAGGAGTTATTGAAAATATGAAGTTTTAGATTCTAATAGAGTAAACTATTCAGCGCCATCACAGAAGAGATTTGGCTTCTGCCAATGATGTGAAGTTCGAAAGATGATGCTTGGTACTAAGATTTTATTTACTCATTGTGAACATAATGCAGAAGTTCAGTTTACAGATTGCTTTGAAGATGTATCTCCTACAATTGGTAATTACTTTCTACCCTTATATTTCTTTAACCCTTTTGTTGTGTGTTCTCCAGCTTCATCATTATGTTTGGTACTGGAACATCGTTTATTCATTGTGAACGTAATGGTGAATTTTGTTAATTATTGTATGCTCAACATTTTCATATGTTGTTGAACGATTGCGAGCAAGAGTGCTAAAGGAAGGTTATGGAATTGGAATGAGCAAATAAAATCTAAAAAGATCAGTCGTTCCTGTCTCCTAAATCATTGTTGTTGCAACAAAGAGCGAGTAAGTAAATTGAGATCGATCCATTAACTATTTGTATGTCCCCTACTAAGGTCACACATTGTTTCTTTTTCTTATGTCTGAGCATACTTCACTTACAGTGTTAAAATGTTTCTTATTTTTGTTCTAAATTTTTTTTTGTGTTGTTTGTGACGTGTATTAGTAGATGGAGTTGAAGAGAAAGATAAGGGAGCCTAAATAAAGAAAATGTTATCACATGGGCCTTGCCATTAGAGATGGAGAAATGGTTTTGGTTGTTGCCCACATTTTTGCTTCTTTCAACGATACATTGATCGTGAGTATACATATACTACCTCCGTCCCAAAATGCAAGCACACGTTCATTTTAAATGCTTTAATATCATACATAACCACACCACCATATGCCTTTGTGTTAAAAGTGTGCTGGATTACCAAATTCAATTTTTATAGATTGAACATCCAATTTTTTTGTCGTCGTTTAATGAATGTATTGTCGCGTATGTATTTACATTATTTTATTGTATGATAATTCTCTATATTTATTTAGATTATCAAATGATAGTCGATTCAATTTTTTATTATACATTTATCTATCCCGTGCATTATGCACGGGTAAATGACTAGTACATATATATAAATAAAAGTCACTGTAGTCAAAAGAAAAAAAATACCCATTAATTTTATAGTTTTTTTCTGAGAAGGACAAATTTATTTAAATATCAGGCTCCAAGTACACTACAGATTAATTAGGATAAATCAGATGCAAACTTACCGAAATACCCTTTATTTTATATATAATTGTAGAAGAAAAAAGGCCAATGTACAGGTAAAGCTTCTATAATTTTAGAACGAAATTATTGTCTGCTATTTCCCAATTGCAATACTTAATTTAGAGTTTGATATTTCACTGGGATTCCCAAAAAATGTTGGACGGCAACGGCTAGCCGCCGCCATTACTCTAACTACACGACAACGGCTACCCTTTATTTGCAGCAGTTTTTTTTTTTTTTTTTTTTTTTTGAGAATTTTCTCCCATTTTTTTCACAAATGTGCACGATCTTAAGGTCCTCAAATCCCCCTTTGGGGTTCCCCTTCCCAATTAGGGTTTAGTTTGGTTCCAAAAACACCTAAAACGCGAATGTTGTTGCATCTGGATGAATGTTACTGTGAATGGGTATTTTTGTCCAAAAAATTTGTTTTTGTCCTTTATAATCTTTGAAAATGAAAAATGTCCTTCCAGACCCATTTCTGTTAATTTTTGTCCTTATGGCCCCTCCCCCCTTAATTTTAGTTACTTTAGAATACCGAAAAATACATTTATTACATTTTTTTTTACAATATACTACCACTAGTTTATTATTCCTTCAAAAACTTTTCAAACCCTCCTTCTTTGCATTAATTGTATTCGAAGGGTAAATTAGACTTTATGATCTATAATTAATTAGATAAATTCACTTTCTTAATATGTAAGTATGCAAACCCGTAAAGTGATTTGTATTAAGTAGTATATACATATCATAGGCATATCCACATGTTTAAGTGTGGGTCACGTGATCCAATTGAGATTCAATTTTTTAGCGTTAAACGACGTAGTCTTGCCGTTAAAAAATATAGGTTTAGGCTTCAGTGACTCCACTGAAACAAGCTTATATAGACCAAAAAGTTTTAGGCTCCGGTGACCATTATTTTTATATTTTGACCTATAATTACATGTATGAAATTAAATTTACAAAAATATATGTGATACGAATATACGGTTCAATACACTTTCTTAATGTCTCGATTTTTGCACACTTGAGTTTGTCGATTTAAACTCAAGCGTGCGAATAAACAAAGAGGTCCGAGCCTAGGCCCCCAAAATTGTTAGCATTTTAGGGTCTACTCTTACGGATGGTGTATTGAATAAATATTCAATTCATTACTCATTAATGTTGGGACATTGCTCACACTCTTAATGTATAAGAAAATATAGTAGCACATTTACTACCACCAATTGGTTTTAGTACAATAGTAAGCGTTTGATCTTAACATGGTATCGGAGCCAGAGGTCATGAGATCCTACCCTGGTATCGACATTATTTTAAAAAAAAATTGTGCAAGTATTGGAAAGATTGTCCACACTCTTGAATGAAAAATTGTGCAAGTGTTGGACAGATTACCAACACTTGGGGGGGGGGGGGGGGTGGTGGTGTTGTCTTTACAAAGATATTTCGTCCGTCACAATTTTTCACTTATGGACCTGACGAAAATCTCTCTCATTATACAATGGATGTGTTTGATTCAAATAATGACTCATTTGAATGAAATCCGATGACACTCAGAAAGTACTAATGATGCTGTAAAATTAAGAATGATTTCGTTTGCATGCTTCTGTCTTTTATAGGCTGAAGGTACCCATACACAAAGTGATATACTCCTGCACGAAAGGACAAGGGTCATCTCGGTTCAGCCAAACACTGCAACTTTTGGCTTCACGAGGTGTATCTCTTTGCAGGTTCATGAATCTAAACAAATGTTTGAACTCGAACTGATGCATGAATCCGAATATGTTCAGCTAGGGGTGCTTAGCTTTCTAGGGTGTTGCCCCCGAGCCCCCACCAGTTGGCACTGCCCCCTCAACCCACCCCGACCTGACCGTGGGTCGTAAGCAACATTAATCTATACAGCATTAATCTATACGAGTTGGTCAAATCTCATTTCGTTGCGTCAACATTAATATATACCGCAACTCGTAGGCAAAACGATTATAAAATATTTAATTCATGAAAAATATCAAATATTTATCATTTTAATGTGTTCATGCATCCGATATTGTGTTATTTCTCTCTACATTGTGTTTTCTTTTATTGAAAAAAAAAAAATATATATATATATATATATATATATATATATATATATATATATATATATATAGAAAAAAACACAACACTGTGGTTTGAAAGGTGAAAGAGACCGAATTTTTTTTTTGAAAGGAAAAAGAGACCGAAAATTAAATCATAAAATATACCATTGAGAAAAAAGATGCACACCGTAAAAGAAGGAAAAAAAAAAGGAAAAAAGAAAAGAAAAGTGAATGGTGGAAAGCAAGACGAAAAACGTAAAGTACTGACACCATTGTCTTAATATTAGGGAATTTTTAGGTAGTGTGTACCTATGTAGGTATACATTACGTGGCAATTCTGTAATCTGATTATGTGGCTCTGATTGTGCTACGTAGTGTGTACCTACATAGGTACACACTACCTAAAAATTTCCCTTAATATTAGGGCTCACTCCGTAAATGGAGGAACCACGTAAGAGTGACCCACGAAGACATTTTTTTCTGGCTGTGTTTATGAGGAAGGAGGGGAAAAGTGGATGGGGCCGGGGTGTGGAAAGAGGAATAATATAATAACCGGAAGTCTTTTTTTTTTTTTCTTTCAACCATCGTGTTGGGCTTGAGCACGTATAAAAGATTGCAAGTATGTCGAATATCTAATATATTCAAAGTTCATTAATCTACGTAAGTCGTACTTATTGGTTGATGATTGGGATAAAGTTGAATTTTTAAAAGGGCAGTTGTCCAAAAAGACATAAAAAGTAAAATAATAGGTATTTAGGACACTATTAAATTTTAATTGATAAAAAGGACAAAAACTTTGAAACCTTACCAAATTATCCCAAATTACCAACGAAAATCCTTATAAGAAAGGTAAAAATGTAAATTAATGACATTTATATTTTACACGGTGGGCCCTTGTGTGTTTTATTAAGACCATAATAAAATTTCTGTCAACTAAATTAGTCTATTAAAAACTAATTAGTCCTTATTACCAAATAATTTGTTAGTCCGTCCTTAACGCCCTATTAAGTTGATAAGTAGTCATTATCAACAAAAAACCCTTTTTAAAAAGCCATACAACAAGTCTTATCTGTAGTTTAATAAGAAATCCCTGGGTCTGTTTGGACATAGACGATACTCAAAACCGTTTTTACTGAAATCGTGTTGAGAACTGGATATTCGGATTTTGTGAGGATTATTCGACTACTGTAAAAGGTAGATTTGTTGGTGATCGAATTATAGCTGGGTAATGCACTATTGTCTTCCTACATACCATTATGGATTTAAGGGATGAAGTTATATGTTAACGTGGTGTTACTCAACGAAATTCTAAAGGTTGGAGAAGATGATCCTATTATAGAACATCCTTGTGGGAGGAGTTAAGGATGTCATTGTTGGCGTCATGGCCAATGACCGGGAGCGGTTATAAAGGCGCTCATGAAGCGATCATGGCCATGTAAGCAAGAGTTGTGAGACAGTTCTATGAACGTGGGGTAACGTCGTGTTTGACTGTATTACCATGTCTGAGTTCATAAAGTCTTTCGATGTGGATATCTATAACGAGGTGAGCGGACACCATGTCAGTGATACGAGTTGGTAAGCAATCTTAACTCCAAATTGACTTTGTGTATCAGGATACGATATGTACCAAGTCGGTGGCTCGGAAGCTTTTATCGCCCCATGGTGGCCACCTGGGTTCTACGTTGTGCTTCTCCACAAGCTCTCACCCATACTCACGGAGCGAGTGAATGCCTTGTTGGAGTTGAGGTGACGTGCCTCCACTGACTCGGATGGGTCGGGTATATCCCTCGGCTTGTTGGACGAGGTTTGTTTTGAAGATCCGGAATAGACAAATGGGTGCCATGTTTGTGATTCGGGTCACACCCACATCAAAAGCCCTCAAGAGATGAGCGAGGACGTAGGTCGTAGGTTAGGTATGCCCAATGAAAGGTGGCACAAGACCTATGGTTGTATACCAATGTTTCTAACGTCAACACTGCTTGTATTCGAAATTTGAAAGACCTTATGCTTTTCTCTAGACATCTCTTACTGTCCTTTGGCGATCCTATACATAATGATGATTGATTTAACAAACGAGGCTTTTTCGTTAGTGACTTGACGGTGTTATCCTTTCCATTGGGGAACTTTTTGTATCCTCTTTTCACATACATTATAATGGATTCCCTTTTTGAAATTCAAAATAGCTTATTTTTCTTCCGAAAAATCTTCTTCAAATATTCTAATTGATTCTAGAGGATTATTCTCAGGCATTTAGAGAGTCATTCATCAAACGGACTCTTAGCCTTCACTTGGTTATGAAAGTTACTCTTGGGGTGTGACCATTGCTTCAAACAACTCTGCACCCATTTTTCATTCTTTTTCGATTCAAGATGAGTACTTCCTCTGTAAACATTTCAGTCGGGAGGAAACCATAAGAATCTGACTCCGATGATGGTGAAAATTAGGGAAGGCATGTACATACTCCTTCCCACTTTTGTCCCTCATAGGATATGCATATTACCAATCGTATCTCTGACCCAGGGGTGGCCTGGCGATGGGTTCAGGGGAGCGCACTTCCCATGGATGACTTCTATGTTTCCAGGTTGACTGACTTGAAGTTGGCTGACTGATCATACTGGGACATGGCTTAAGTGAGTTGTCCTGCTTTATTCCTATTGATCTTCCTTCTCAATGTGTTCTTTTTCTTGACATGTTTTTCATTCTTTGCAGAACTTCCTAATGCAGATAGAGATGAGTCGTTGTCTATCCGGAAGTCTCAATCACGGATTTTTGCTTTGGAACCTGAGAACGCCTCTCTCCATAGACGTCTTTCTGAGGCGGAGAAGGCTAAGGAAATTTAGGAGGAAGCTAACCGGGAGTTGATGGATCGGTACAATAAATTGGTAAGGAGCATACTGATCTTAGACATGAGATTCTTTCTGAGCTCAAATTCGCCAGAGAGGATTCAATGCGATTAAAAAAAGAGGCAGAAAGAGTGCGCCAAAGAAACCAATTCTAAAATCATGATGCTGAAGATGGTTATGCCAAGATCAGATAGCAAAACATCAAAAAGATGTTGAAGGCTACCTAAGCAGAACGGCTCTAAGTCTCCCGTGGTCGGTACTTATACAAATCCTTGATGATTTCCGCCTTAATGCTCAACATGACTTCTAGAATGATTTCCACATCCAGGACATGCATGGACAGCTTCCCAGAATAGCCATTATTTCCTCATTTTGTACTTATCTTCATTGCTTCGAGGCATCCATTGAGTAGGGCTTGTTCTATTCTCCCTTGTGAGGTTTTAATGTCATCATGCGGGGAAGTCATATTGGTATTTCTGAAATGAATCTCTATTGTACTTGTAATATGTAGTTTTATCGAGATTCTAGTAATTAAATCTTGGCTTATATCCATTTTCCTTTGGTTTCTTTACTTGTCTTTTCACTTTTATTTTCTTTGTTGATAGTCTGAATGTACACGTATGTATATTTCTTTATTGTGTTTAGAGAAACTATATTCTTTTAAGTGTGCGGAATTTACCACTTTTCGAAGAGCACCTCTGTTCTGTTGTGAGCTTATGCTAAATGATCAGGTAGAAAACTTGGTCGTAGCCCGAAGTGCAACTACTAATTTTCCCTCTTAGGGTAATAGATATTATTCAGTTTATCCATTGTTGGACCTCATGAAGGGGGTTAATGTAACGAGGACAACTCCTGCTTGCTCTCTTAGTCTTGGATAACGATCTGACATGTACATTAATTCTAAACTTGAAGAACTTCATCTTGAGGCACAGAGCCAACATTCTAAGAATGTAAGGGTCATTATTATGAGGAAGTATACATTTACTTTTCCTTGCCCTTTTTACAACACACCTTGTGATCAATGTTTACGAGAAGACTATTTCTCTCATATATTTTTATAACCCTTTATCAGAGACTTTTCAGAGTCTGCCTTTGAAAGGCATATTCGTCTTGATCCCTTCTAGAGTATACTTGCATCGAGCTGCTGAGGTCGATGGAAGTATACTATACAAGGATCTTAGTGTTAACAGAGATTTTTGATTTTTTATCTCATTACCCTGCAGGTTTTCACAAGTCTTTTTTAATGTTGAACATTTCCTTAACCATTCTTGGGTCCAATTTTGTTTTCCAATGTGAGTGAAAGAGATCCATTGGATTTGACTGATTGCTCCTCTGAGGTGGTCGAGTTAGTAGGTGCTTATGGTTGGGAGACTTTTCTTGGACAGACTTTGCGTTACAACGCGATGATGGTTAGGGATTTCTATGCTTATGTGCATGCCAATCCAGGTTGCACAGAAGCCATTATGAAGGGGAAGACTATCCGATTCGATGTAAAGACCTTCAGGGCCTACTTTGAGTTAAAGCCGATAGATTAAGAGTCAGAGTTGGAGTATTCAGCTTACATATGGGCGAGGAGACTGCACATCTTTCACGATATAGAGGGTTACTATGGAGTTCATATTCGTAGGACCGGTCAAGAGTGAGACCGCACATTCTTCTTGGAGAACGACCTCTCCAGTTGTAGTAGGACCATCCTCGATCACTGTTGTCATATCCTCATGAGTTGCAGCCAAATGCGCCAGCATACACATTTTTAATTCATCAAAATTCTTAATAGAAAACATGGATACTCTAATAACAGCATAGTTAGATTCAATTTTAAAAGGATAAAAAAATTGAAAACACAAGCAACAAATCTCTGATAGCAAAATACTTAACCGCTAACTTTCACCGACAGAGTATCGGGTCAACGGGAGTATAGTGGTAACAAGGTCGTAACCACAAGGAGTAATGTCTAAGTACCAAAGCTGACGTAGAACTTAGTTCAGGCCAAACAAAGGTGGAAAGGTCTTATACTAGTGCAGAAATAAAGATTAAACTACCGGTTTTACTTCTAAGTATTAAAAGGCATAGCCGAACTATGATCCCACGAACTATTTTTACCCCTTTGGAAGGACTTGACAGGGAGCGTGTCTTAACCGACCTACCTATCCTATGTAGTTTAACGACATCCACGGGTGCCAACTCCTAATTCTAGTGATTAGACTGAACAACTCGATCTAACCACCTTATGTGAAGCTAACCGACTCTCCCTTTAGAAAACCGATTACCCTAACATGATTAAGGTCTATAGTTGCTCTAACAATGATGAAAAACCTCTGTATTGAAAACGGTCCTAACAACTAGGCCCTTTCCTGTAAAGTAGTTACTACTTGAGCTACAGAAGATGCTATCTGCGCAACGACCCCAAAATCCCTTTTCCCACATCTCACCGCAAAATACATCTATAAGTTCGATGTGTGTGACAGTGAACTAGGTGATGAATCTAATTCAAAGACGTTTTAATAAGTTTTTGGACGTGGATTAATTGTTAAAACATTCAATTACGCACTACACTACTCCCTATCTCATCCCCCTCAGGGTTTTCACTCGCTTTCACATAATTCGACTACACATGGAATTAGCTACTCATGATTATACCAATAACAGAAATAAAGATTGAAATCATAACTAGAAAAATAAAGGAAAAAGTATTCATTACCATATCAAAAATCTGATCCACAAAGTATTGAAGAAATAATTGCTATAAAAGTCGAATTTTTGATCTTGAAACGAAATCTAAGCTATAGAAAGTGTTTAGAATCAAAGGATGTAAACTAAGGAATCAACGGATCAAAATATGTTTATCCTACACCAAAAACGCACCAAAAATATGCCTAAGGTCATAAATAACTCTTGTATGAAAGAATAAGGCTGCGTATTTATAGTGCTAGGTTAAAATCCGCTGCTGTCGAGGGCAAACGCCCGTTTGCCTCCTGGCGAACGTCCGTTTGCCTGGAAATCTGATTCTTGATTAGGGCTTGTTCTTGATAAACCGCGTTTGGCTTCTTTGAACGCTCGGTTGATGGATCATACCTTGGGGGTAAACACCCGTTTGGATTATCTTGAATGCCCGTTTGCTGAATATGAGCTCAGTATTCGAGCTAAACCCATCCAAACGCCAGTTTGAGGGTAATTTGGCCGCTCGTTTGTCTTCCAAGCCAACTTTCAGTATCAAATTCTAACTTGGCAAACGCTCGTTTGAACTGGCCAAACGCCATTTTGGTCAACGTGTCATCAACCTTGCTGCAAACGCCAATTTGGGTAGAGCAAACGCTCGTTTGCCTTGATTTCACTCCAAACTTGATTTTTCTCCACTTTTATGCTACTTTCGTGCCACGAACATGTTTCTCACTCCAAAATATCACCTTCCGGGTCCTCGAGTCACCTAAGTCATGCAATTACATATACGAACAAAACACCACGCGTAATTCCGCAAGACAAAAATGCTCGGAAAAGAAGTAAATATCGTCAAAAAGGGGGAGTTTACTATCGATGTGACAGTTTAACTCCCCGTACGTATAACTCTCGATATTACTCTCAAAATGGTCTATATCTACCAGGAACATGCCAATAAAGTGATAAACGGGGGCTAGATCACATACAAAAGTGCAGTGAAGTTGACTTCCATCAACCACCCCACACTTATCCTTTGCTCGTCCTCGAGTAAACAGGCGTATTAAAGAGACCAAGGGATCAACGAGACAAATGCATATAAAACCACTCACATCGTCAAGGTAAAAGATAAGTGAAATAGTAAATGCAAACATCTTGACTCAATCGTTATCAGACAAACGGAAAGTGAGTGTGACATAGCTTCAAAGTCATAAACCAAATTCACCGGTCTATATTATAGATGCCTAGCTATTGCGACTACACTAAAGCTCATATTAATAACATCTCCACTATCAGGACCAATCAAAGTTAAAAACGGTCCAGTAGGACTTTAAGGGTTATAACGTTAAGCTCGGGACAGGGTTAACCGAAAGGAATTTTTTTGGGAAATAGAGAAGAGAAAAATACGAGTGAACCTAATCATCATGTGTATCTCATTCTCAAAACCATGTAGACTACATCAACACTCCTTTGATCAACATTTACTCGTGATAACAACTCCGAACTCCAACATCATATAAATATATGCACAAATGAGTCCACTACGGCTTTCTTTGGCTCACCACTTATTCAAACTTTGTTCATCTTTTCATTTCTTTCTCTTTTTTTTCTTATGCTTTCAAATTTTTCCATTTTCTTTTTTTCAAACTTTATTTATTTCTCAAACCAAAAGCCTAATCAATGGATAACTCGAGCTCCTCCCCTTTAGAATACCGGCTCGTACTAACCAACTCCTCTCAAAGTACGCACCATTTCCCACCCCACACTTGCTTCACAAGTGTGTCTAAAGTAACAACTAAGTCCACTCGTAGGGTGATCCAAAGAAATGTGACCAATAATATAGCTCAGGGTTAGGGTAATACAGGCTAAGTAACCGAAACAGCTCATTTTCGGACGGTGGTCAGACCGTCCTAGCAAGGCTTAGAGGGGGTACGAGGATAAAATGTTGGGATTTTGGCTTATTTGGCTCTAATCGGGTCAAAGAAGCGCCAGGACTGTCATCCCATGTCTTACCTAGGTTAATCCTTTTATTTCGCCTTGAAGTTACAATATGGGATCTAGGCAGTCGAATTGTGCTCAAGTCTACCATAATTGTTCACTAGATCCTAAGGCCTATGAAATTGAAGCTAAACGTGTGAAAGAAGTTCTGTTTATAGGATAAACCTAGCGTCTTGCTATAAACATTCAGTATCTCGCTAAGTCGTTTACCAAGCAAATGTGAAAATTAAAACATACAGACGGACGTTGAATCCTTGGAAAATTTTAAAAATCTGACTCGAAAACGGACACAGACTAAGAATATCACAAAATTGGCACATTTGACAAACAAACCATCAATACAAAGCTAAGTCGTATCCACCCCCCACTTTGAATGAAACATTGTCCTCAGTGTGTGAATGAGAGAGAAAATGAGACTTAGCTTTAGACCCGGCAGAAAGGCGGTATCGAATCCCGTAACAGCCTCGTATAAGCATGACCCACGTCCTTATATCAACGTAGATAGAAACAACGCAAAGCATGCACGGGACATGGTCCTCGTGCCAAAATAGATATAATAGGGATATGGGGGTATACCAGTAATAAGACTCTATCACGTCAGAAAACTCGACACGCAATATGTCACGCATAAAATAGATCGCTATAGATGGAGAAATAACCCTTACGGGTAAAGCACAGAACATCTAAGCATAATAGAAAGGCCCAGAGGCACAAAATCATATAAAATATCAACGTGCGTAGGCATACATCATCAAAGGCGAGTACAAGTAGCGCAAACTCAAAAACCCCTAGATCACCTTTTAATCCAAACAGTCTTATTATGGCGGGGTTGCCTCCCTCCAAGTGCCTTTGTTTTACGTCGTTGGCTCGACCGGGTGACTCTTAGCAGACTCCAATCAAGACAAACCTAAACAACTCTAACAAATAGGCATCACCTAGCACTTAAGCACGTAATCAACTTAGCCAAATTCCGTACTCATCAGTTTAAGCATGCTCACATATATACCAAGTACAAACATCAACATAGTAGAGCTAATGAACGGCATACCTCGTTTAGCTCGTGATTCTACCTCGGGCCATCCCGCAACATCTTTCTTATCAACATGCACTTCCCCCAGCATTAGGATTAACGGTAAGACGGGCGATCCCGATTCATTCTCTGTCTCGATCTTTCTCTCATCGACGACATCATGTGACCTCACCGCCTTCCCTTTCACTGGGATCTTGCTTTCCTGCATGTTAGTATGAGCCACAACACAAGAAAATATAGACTCGGCATACCAACATTCATCATGTGTAACTTTACGACCTCTGTACTTGTACACATTCAGTTTCTCTCTCTCGCCTCCCACGCGTCACCCCAATGTGAGCATCGCTCATGGTCAAAAAAGGCCGACCAATCAGGGCAAATGTTCGAAAGTCCATTTCCATGTTGAGGATCACAAAATCTACTGGGAAAACAAACTTACCTACTTGCACCAAGACATCTTCCGCTACCCCCATAGGTGTCCTCACTGACCTATCAGCCATCTGAAGGGTCATTCTCGTAGGCTCTAGTTCTCCCAACCCTAACGTCTCATATAAGGCTCTAGGCATCAAGCTCAGAAGCTCCTAGATCGCATAAGACATTCTCGATCACAGTATTGCCTATGGTGATAGGGATGGTAAAACTGCCACGATCTCTCCTTTTCGGGGGTATCTTAATATCATACACCGCTGAACACTCCTCCCTCAGCTTTACTACTTGATTCATTTTCTCTCGACTCAATAACGCCCCTTTCAAACACTTATAGTACGCCGGTACACTCGCGACCGCCTCTAGCAAAGGAACGTTAATCTCTACCTTCCTAAGAATGTTTAGGAACTTATTTTGACTATCAGTGAGAAAGTTCTTCCTAGGACCCTTAGGTGGATAAGGCACCGTACTCTCATTAAAATCAGGAGGGGGAGGAGGCATAAAATCATTCTTACCTTGAGCTTTTGGCCGCGACGGTACGGATGTAGCCACTTTCCTGGCAGGGGTGGTCGACTCTTCCTCTTTAATATCTATCACTATGAAATCCTGCTTCTTCGCTGACTCTTCCTTCTTTCTCTGAGTCTCTAGTTCTTTCTCCATTTCCATCTCCCTCTCTTTATTTGCAATTGCTAGATCTCTCTTGACTGGCCAACTCTCTTCTCATCGCCTCTAACTCAGTTTCGACTCTGCCTATTTTTAAATCCTCAGCCTCATCTCCTTCATTCAGATAATTCTCTGCTTCGGTCACTTTATCTCTCTTTGACCAATCAACCCCTAGATCTCTGCTACTTCTAGTTAATACTGCATTCACTTCCCTCAGATTCTGTTCAGTATTGCTTGGGAGGCCACCACTCAAATTTTTCTTTAATGTATTCGTGATTTGACCCACTTGGGTTTCTAAGTTCCGGATAGCGGAGTGGGTGGCTACCTTTTTCTCCACAACATTCTTATTCAGCTCAGATACGCTCCTATCCAACTTTTCTAGGAGCATTTCTGTGGAAGTCTTTTGAGCACCAGAGTTATTCAATTGCTGATTATTTTGGTTGTTCTGGTGGAGATGAGCATTCAGATGTTGATAGGTGCCGGAATTATTGTTTATGGGCGACTGATTTGCTTGCTGGCCCTGATTCTGGTTCCATCCCTGATTCGCCCCCAATTCTGATTCTATTGTTGCTGTTGGCCCTGTGATTGAGTTTGCTGATTCTGGTTATTCTGATAGTTGCCTTGGTTTTGATTCTGGTAGGAATTCTGACTCTGGGGATTTTGGTTCCCAGGTCGGTTATATGAGCTTTGGTTTTGTCTAAAACCTTGGCTTTGATTATTGTTACGATTCTTATTCTGTTCTGCCCCTGATTCCAACCTTGACCTTGCTGATTCTGATTCCACTGTCCCCCACTACCTTGTCCAACATAATTCACATCATATTGCTGTGAATCATCACCCATACCATACTCCATCGGTGGCCCTTGCGGATTGTCGAAACTCTGATTCCACTGTTGCTGGCCATAATCCTGTTGAGTTGTATTCATCTGCCCCATTGCATAAACATTCATCTTCTGCTGATCGTTCTGGTTTCCAAACTGTTGTTGTGCTGGGGTAGATGTCAACTATTGTGGGTAAGTGAACTTTTTCGATGATGTACACTCCAATGCTGAGTGTCCACCCCCACAGAGTTGGCATTGCTTGCCTTCTTTCTATCCAACTCCATTTGGTCCATCTTCGCACCATTTCTTGTATCTTGTCATGCATGGCTATCTCTCTATCCAACTCTTCTTTCAAAGACTTAACACTTTCCATTGGAGCCTTCTTCTTCTTCCTAGACGACCTCATTGCCCTTCTCCATCAGCCATATTCTCAATCTGTCTCATAGCTTGATCTGGTGGAAGATTCATAATATCTCCACCACTTGCGGCGTTCAGCTTGTTCTGGTCCACTGGATCTAAGGCCCTGAATAGTATAATAACTTGCTCAACCGTAGGAAAACCGCGTGGAAGGTATCTCTTCAGTAGACCCCTAAATCTCTCATACGTCTCCTTCAATGTCTCTCCCTTGAGACCATCAAACGAAGAGATTTCTTCTTTCAGATCCAGAATCTTAGCCGGAGGGAAGTACTTCCTCAGAAACACTCTTACCACATCCGCCCATGTATGTAACAAATAATTAGGCAATGAGTCATACCAGTCCTTAGCAGCTCCTCTAAGTGCAAACGGGAAAACTCTCAGCTTTATCGCCTTGTCACTTACTCCATTGTATTTCATCGTCCCACAAATCTGAAGGAAGTGATCCAAAAAGCTATTTGGGTTTTCAGTTGACTTCCCGTGGAACAAGGCATGTTCCCCCTACATATTCAAGATGTTTTGCTTTATGTCCATGTTGTTGGCATTGATTAGGGGCACTCTGATTGGATTGTGCCATGTAACTTCCTATGGTGTAGTGATGTAGTCTCGACAGACTCTCGGTCCCCGAGCTTGTCGTATTCTCTAGGGTTGAACCACCCGTTGTGGTTGCTATTGATTAAACTCGCCGCATAGGTGGTTGCCGAGCATATGGGTTTTGGATCCCCTATTGGTCTTCCCGATTCCTCGCATCCGCGTACTCGGTTTACAGTAGCTTGGTCGAATTCTGGTTCAAAGTTCTGGGCATTCTGTCTTCCCCTGTTCTGTCCAATCCCTGTTCTCTGATTAAATTGTAGGGTGATCAACTGCTGTAACACTGTATCGTCTCCTCTTAGCTGCTCTACACGAGGATCTCTCGGTGGAGTTTGTAAAATGTTGCATTACCACTAGTAGTGTTCTAGGTTTGCCCTGGTGCATTATGTTCATTGAAGGGATCACTGGTATCTCTACCGTTCATTATATCCTCCATTTCTTTAGAGGAATCTGAGATAGAGCTTTCTACTACCCCTTCTTCTTCAAACAGGGGGTTTGGACTAGCAATCAGGATTTCTTTTTGGCGTTGACTGTTTCTATGGCGAGCAAAAGCTTCAATCGGCTCAATTAGAGGTTGTTTTGAAGATCGGGTCATGCACTGTAAAATAGGAAACAATAAGAAAATGAAATAAAAATGACCTAAGCCCAAGCTTTCGGTCAACTAAAAAGATATTAGACGTTACTCCCTGGCAACGGCGCCAAAATTCTTGATAGCAAAATACTTAATCGCTAACTTTCACCGACAGAGTATCGGGTCAACGGGAGTATAGTGGTCACAAGGTCGTATCCACAAGGAGTAATGTCTAAGTACCAAAGCTGACGTAGAACTTAGTTCAGGCCAAACAAAGGTGGAAAGGTCTTATACTAGTGCAGAAATAAAGATTAAACAACCGGTTTTACTTCTAAGTATTAAAAGGCATAGCCGAACTATGATCCCATGAACTACTTTTACCCCTTAGGAAGGACTTGACAGGGAACGTGTCTTAACCGACCTACCTATCCTATGAAGTTTAACGACATCCACGGGTGCCAACTCCCAATTCTAGTGATTAGACTGAACAACTCTATCTAACCACCCTATGTGAAGCTAACCGACTCTCCCTTTAGAAAACCGATTACCCTAACATGATTAAGGTCTAGTGTTGCTCGAACAACGATGACAAACCTCTGTATTGGAAACGGTCCTAACAACTAGGCCGAATCTACGCAACAATCCCAAAACCCTTTTTCCCACATCTCACCGTAAAATACATCTATATGTTCGATGTGTGTGACAGTGAACTAGGTGATCAATCTAATTCAAAGACGTTATAATAAGTTTTAGGACGTGGATTAATTGTTAAAACATTCAATTACGCACTACACTACTCCCTATCTCATCCCCTGTTCGGTAAGTTTTAAATTTATTATTTTACCGGAACACCCCAAGTGCAAGGCACGTTGTAGTGGGTATTACCGGGTCGTCCAAGGAATCGAATGATGTCGGAAACAAAAATGCAGTTAACGTACCGGTGAATTGTCACGATAAATCTAATTAAAACAATAAAGTTCCTACAAATTCTATGATCCTAAATAATTTTATATTAAACTAATAAAACAAAAGAGATCAAATTAAACCTAAATAAACTATTGAATCTAAAATCCAAATTGCTATGAAAAATTACTGACTTTCTTCTTAATGTAACGAGACAGTAGGGCAACAAGGATTCTACCAACCAACCACCACCCAACCAAATTTGTCGATGAATCAAATTTCTTGGTGTGATCTAACTTAAATCCAATCAAATTTCTTTAATCAAATTTATTTGGTTTCTGTTCCTTTTCTCAAGTGAAACAAAATTAACAATGGAAGAACATGATCATGAGTTCATTTCCGAATCTCCTACCCAATTAACAATAAACTAATCTCTCGGAATATCATTAACTGTATCGAATGAAGGGTTCTATGTAAATTTAATTCTCATCAAATTCAAAACAACAATCGTTTCATCGATTTTTCAATCTAACAAAACATACATTCAAACAATTCAAAACAACAATCGTTTCATCGATTTTTCAATCTAACAAACATACATTCAAACAATTCAAAACATTCGATAAAGAAAAATAAATTCAAACTCACTAATAATGTTTACTGAAAATCTCTTGGTTGTGGTGATGTTTTAATGGCTTCATCCCGTTGTCCTACTGCGAATTGCTTAGCCTTCAATCATCTTCGATCTCCAAAAGAAAATTGAAAGAAAGAAACTCATGTTTTTGTGTGATGTGGTGTGGTCGTTGCTAGGGTAATGATGTGTTGTATTTTTCTCGTTCGAATGCCGCCGCTTATATATAGGGTTTCGCCGACATAAGGAAGGATCTAGAAAAACGCGTCGATTTTGCAGCTTCGGGGTTCGGTCGACTGACATAAGACACTCGGTCGACCGAGCCTACTATTTACGCGTTTTCACACTGTTGCTTCGTATACCGTGTTCCCCACTTCACTCTTTCGATCTGATCTGATTTATCCTCTCTTCAATGCTCCGATTTCCTTCTTTATTTTGAATTCACTTGATTGAATGGGATTAATCTTCTCCATTAATAATATCCCCCTGCATATCTTTTAATTTTCTGCAAAATTAGGTAGTCTCATTAGGATTTTAGAATTTTCTAACAATCCAAAAACAATAGATCATGAATATTTAATTTAATCCTCCCACTAGTTTATCGGTTCCAAATACCGTCTAACTAGTGTCACTATATTCACGATTTTCCAATTTTATGGATTTATAAATTCTTTTGTGTAGACACTACACAAATAAAATTCACAAAGAATTTTATAATCCTAATATATTAGTACTTATTAATTTTTCAATGGTTCGAAAAACAATAAATCACAAAATTTAAAGCTCCCACTAGTTTATCGGTTCCAAATACCGTCTAACTAGCGCACTATATTCATGATTTTCTATTTTTTCGATATAAAATCCTTATGTAGACACTACACGATTAAAATTCACTAGAATTTTAAAGTCCTAATCTTGTCATGATAATAATTTAGAATCTCAGAATTTTTCCAATAATCGAAAACAATAAATCATTAAAAGCAATCACCAACTTATCGGTTCCAAATACCGTCTAACTAGTGTCACTTATTCACGACTTTCCAATTTCTCGGATTTATAGAATCTTTGTGTAGACACTACACAATTAAAATTAACCATGAATTTTATAATCCTCAAAGAATTTTAGATCCATAAATTAAGTTTATCATGTGAATTTTATATCCCGATAAAATTCCGTTTCATTTAATTAATTTAATTTATTTTTAATCTAAATTAATTATCGTGTTCATACATGTCTAATTAATGTCAATATTAATTTTCCACATGTATGCATATGCTAGGAGTGAAATTCATGAATATGATGCATGACATGGTTATATCACATAAATAATCACAAAAGAAAATAAATGCAAAAAATAAATCACTGAGATGGATCGTTGGTACCCCCGTATCTAATCTATAATTGAATAAACCCTAAGCATAAAAAAATTATTAATCTAGTATTTTCTTCAGCCACCTCAGGTATTTAATTTTCTGCTCTTGTTTCTTTATCAAAAACTGCTCCAGCCGAATTGGTAAGAATCTCCTTCTTCCTTCAACACCACTTGAGTTCGAATCCCCTTTCCTTTTTATTTTTTTTTTCGGTCGGTTTTTTTTTTTTTAGTCGTATTTTTTTTTTCCGAATCGTATTTTTTTTTTCGCTCGGTTTTTTTTTCAGTCGTATTTTTTTTCCGAATCGTTTTTAAATTTTTTTTTTCCGCACATAAAAAATTTCGGAACAGGGAAAAAAATCATAAATTTATACAGCCAAAGGGATTCAAACTCAGGTCTGCCAATAATTGAACATATGACTTGACCACTATGCCGCGGCTCTTCTTCTTCATAGTCTTCATCCGAATTAATTAACTACCATTCGGCCGAATTAAATGAAATTACAGAAAATTTAAGTCACAAAAATAAATTACATGACATCCTATACCCGGAAAAACGGGTTTACAATAGATGTAATGGTAAACAAGCACCAACTCCAATCCATCTCGTCAACCAAAACATTCAATTGCATAAAAAAAATAAAAGATGCAATTTTTATTCTATTCCACTCCTTATTAATTAATTATGCAATCATGATCGAAAAATTGCTTTAACCTGGCTCCGATACCACATGCTGGATATACAAAAACCCGAATCCGGATCCGATCCAAAATTGGATCGTCAGATCTGATTCATAGCACCGATCAAGACGCTCGATCATGCACAGTAGAAGCTACGAATAAATTCGCATGCGATTTTACCATGACATGTTTCACATAATAAACTAATCTACAAGAAGGTTAGTAGATTTACCCCAACCGGAGAGAAATAGGCAATCGACCAAAGGGAGAAGCCGTGATCTTCCGGATTGTATCTCCTAGCAATGACTGGTGGACGCCAATCCTCGCCGTAGAACCTCCTCGAATATGCACAAGAAAAACCCCACTTTTTCTCCTCTTAATGACTAGAACGAGAAACTAATTTTTCTCTTCTTTTAAATTGATTGTGGCGCAATATTGGTGTGTCTATTGTGCTAGGAGGAACTCTCTTTATATATGAAAATAACTAGTCAATAGAGTTATCCTTTTCACACCACAATTACCTATTCCCATAAGGAAAAGATATTTTTGCCATAAAAATAAGAGATAATTCCTAAAAAAATCAATCTCTTAATTTATCCATTAATTACCAACAAATAGATAATTAATTAATTACACATGTGACATAATCTAGAAAAATTTCTTTTCCTAATTTATCACAATATGTGGCGCCAATTTCATCATTAAATTTAATAGAAAATGTCTTTTCTATTTTACATATTATTTATCAAATAAATAATATTGCATATTCATTAAATAGACCAACTATTTAATTTATTCTCGAGGATGCATAAAAAGAGAAAACACTCGCGTGTCAGGAGCCAACCCGGGAACCATGGACCTATAACCATTAGCTACAATAAATTAAATAAAATATTCATTGAACAGAATATTTCTACTTAATTCATTAATTCCGGAATTACGCCACCATAAATCCGAAACTGAACTCTATCGATTATAGACATAACTTATTCTCAAAACGTCGAGTCGAGTCGATAAGTGTCCATTGATATAATCATTACATATAAACTAACCCTCCATGGACTATCCGTAATGAAGTGGGAATATTTCCGTAAACCTTTTTCAATACATCTCATCCTCATTTACTCTTAACCCATTAGTGATCAATTAGTTCATAACCAATACGAACTCCGTGGATCGATCACTTTCTAGGATTAACAAATAAGGGGATTGTCTTTCTACTTCCCGTAGGAAGGAATGAATTCCATATCTGTGAGACACACACTACTCACTTATCCCAGAATAGTGCCAACATGAAAGTGATTCGGACCGTGCCTATTAGCGATCCTTAACGAACACATCAAACCCTATCCTGAAACTAGTAGGAGCATGCAATCACTTCAGGATTAAGGTTAATCCATATATGATCATCTTGTGATTTAATAAGATTTCTCAATCACGGAATTATATGAGAAACTCAAGATAAAATTGGTCCAGTCCTATATGACTATATCATATATAAATGCCCCACTTAGACAACCAATGCCGACGGTCCGGATAAGACGGTCACACCATAAAGTGTTCTGGGCGTATTAATTGTGGTTTAATCAATAGACCCCATACTTTGATTAACTTCACCATGGACTAACAATTCAAGTGTATCACCATAAACTTAATCCTCGCGTGCGTCACACACTAAGTTATATGGATACATATGATACGACTTAGGGTTTCGGTAGTGTATTACTTACAAGCACAAAGCAAGTATTAAGATGAGAATAAATTTGCCATTTATTAATTCTAAAAACAATTACATAAATTGTCTTTCGGGCGCTACTTCCAACAAATAGTATCTTATACGACACTTGTTGTTTGACTAGTCAACTCTTTGACAATTTTTCATCTTATGAAATAGTCAAACCCTTGCCTCTAAAATCCAAACGACCCCGCTTTGACTGGTGGCCGAGTGAATTCTTAGTCAAGTCATAACCCTAATATTCATGAGAAACGATCATATCTCGATAATGACGATATACCCGAGGTAGGTCAACCCCCTGCTTTGGCTGATGAGTTGGATCCGAACAAGGGCTCTTCACCGTCATTATAATATGGGGAGGTAATATTTTGACTTGATTTTTGTTGTGAAAGTATTTACGTAAATTAATTCACTTAATTAATTTTAATTACGGTCTCATCAAATATATCTATCTCTATAGACATACATCCTACACATTGATCTAGATCATGTCTAGTCATGCATCTATCGTATCATATAAAATAAATACAAGCACAAACTAAATAAATGCATAAAGTAACCGGTATGATCATGGACTTTTCCTATGTGCGGTTTCGAATACAAACCGACGAAACCGCGGATCACAATCTAAAGGTAGTTGCAACCGCCAATAGGATCTTTAATGCGCCATCTCCAATGGGTTCTTTATTCTTCTTTCTTTGGTCTCCGTCTTCTGCTCCATTCTTGATACATAATATTCTATCTAGTAAAATAATTACACCCGCCGCACATGGGGGGAGCTTACGGGAATGGGATAATGCAGAAAATAAACTAGGTCACGTTCTTCATAACGGCCTAGGACAATTTTATAAACCAACATAAAAATTAAATCATTCACATCTATCCTATCGGTCGAGTCTATGATCAATCGGGGTCCATATAATCATATTATATCTACACAACTGATTCATACACTAATATCTTATGAAAAAGACAAATAAAAATTTAACTACTTACGTCTTAATTAATTGATTAACGTTTAATCAATCAAATAATTTTATCCAATCAATTAACTAATTAACATTTAATTAATTAAATGATTTTTAATCGAAATAAAATTAATAGGTTTTTGTCAAAAGGGACGGACTAATGTGTTTATCAGGATCCAAGGAAACTGATTATTAATTAGGACAAAACCTACGTAAACTTACCAAAATGCCCTTTTTTACTAATTTTAAAAAATATTCACGCTCTCAGCCCTAGCATAGCCGCCTGTGTCAGCCTGTTCCGCCATGTCTCTCCCTCATCCAGACTCAGCCACCTCTCAAACCAGCAATACCACCGCAACTGCCACGTCCCCTACTACGGCCTCATCCAACCCTGCCGCTATTGTAGCCTTAAAACCTACTCTTCACGCCCTCCGTCCACCTTGACCTCCGATGGTGTTACCTCTTCCAATCCGGCGTATGCTTTGTGGGTTCGACAGGATTCATTGATTCATAATCTTCTGTTTGGGTCGGTTTCTGCAGATTTGGGTCCGTCTCCCCTCTGACCTCTACGAAATCTTTGTAATTCAATGCTCAACCCAGAAAATCCGGCTGTTGCTTCATCTCCTACCTCTTATGTGGTCAATCGAGCATTCACCGCCTGATTCTTTACAGATTTGCAACACGTTTTTGTATAGAAATGTGATGGCTGACCATCTCGGTGATATCCTTCCATATTCTGCAGATTCGAAGCTTTATTGTCTCGATTCGGTTCTGTTTTGCAACACGTGAAGGAGTCGTGATTTTGTTTAATAAACGCCTCGATTCAGTGGATTTAGAACACGTTTTTCTGATTAGAAAACGTGACGGCTGAGTGAAAAACATAACCATGGGCATTAGGATTTGGGGAGGAGAATGAGGAACGTATCATTGTTACTATATTTTTTTGGTTTTACTACATGTATATTATAGGTTGTTACTGCTAATTTTTTAACGTTACTACATTTTTTGTTGTAACTTTATCTATTTTATGGGTTGTTACTACTTGTTTATTGGCTGTTACTATATTTTTTGGGCTGTTACTACTTCTTTTTTTGCTGTTACTACTTGTTTATTGGATGTTACGACATTTCATGCGCTGTTACTACACTTTATCTAGTATTATTACATGTTTAATGTGTAAAATAAAAATCATGGGTATTTCGGTCCATTTATTATAAATTTGTCCTTTTAATCACATAAAATGACAATTGTCCTTCCATCCCCATTTATGATATTTTTTGTCCTTCTGGCCCCTTCCCCCTAAAATTAATGGTTAATTTTAAACGATTTCAATTTTAATTTTAATCAATTAGAACTATTCAAAAAATAAATCAAAATAAAATTAAGTCTCTTTTGTTTCTTTCCTTTTGATTCATAATTAAAAGGGATGCCTTTGGTTTCCTAAACCAAAAGGCACCAACCTTGGTCATTGTTAGGTGGAGTGCCCGAAAGACAATTATCTAATTGTTTTTATGACAGAATTAATAATTCATCTTATTATATGCATATATGCTTATAATTAAGACACTACTGAAAACCATAAGTACCTCGTTTATGTAATCACATAACTCAGTATATGGCTATACATAAGAGGATTGAGTTAGTGAGATGTACTTAAAATTGATTTAGTCCGTAGCGTTTATTAATCTGAGTACGGGCCTCAAGATTAATTTGCTAATAATACGCCCAGAACACTTTAGGTGTGACAGTCTTATCCGGACTGTCGGTAATAGGGTACCTAGTGGGGCATTTATATATGATGATAATCATATAGGGGTACAGGGACATTTGATTTGAGTTCTCGATATAATTCCATGATCGAGAAGTCTTATCGAATCACAAGATGATCATATATGGATTAATCTCAATCCTGAGGTGATCACAGACAACTGCATAGACTAGGGTAGAGTTTGATGTGTTAGTAAGGATCACTTCGTAGTATGTGGTCCGACACTTCTCGTTGGCTCTATTCTGGAATGAGTGAGTAGTCTGTGCTATCACAGATATGGAATCCATTCCTTCCCTCGGGAAGTAGACAGACAGTTCCCTTATTTGTTAATCCTAGAAATTGACCGATGCGCGCAGTTCATATTATATTAGTTATGAACTATTTGGTCACTAGGGGGTTAATGGTAATTAAGGATAAGAGGTTTCGAGAAGGTTTACAGAGATATCCCGAATCGTAACGAACAGTCTATGGAGGATTTATCCGTATGTAATGATTATATCAGTGGACGCTTATCGACTCAAAGTTGAGTGTAAGTTTATATCTATATTTAGCAGAGTTCAGTTTCGGATTTATGGTGATGTAATCCCAGAATTAATAGATTGGATATAATTGTTCGGTCTGACGAATAATTTTATTTAATTTATTGTAGCTACTGAATATGGGTCCATGGTCCCCGACGTGGCTCCTAACATGCATATGTTTTCTCGTCGTTTCACCTCAATTAATATTAAATAGTTGGATTGGACTGTTTAATAGATATATGGATTAATTGTTTAGTTGGACTAGATAATTAAATACATGGAAAAGAATTTTTTTCGTGGACTCGGCCCATTTGTGATAAAAATGCGTATGGCCTATTTTTAGGGTGAGGCGCATTTTTTGTTGTTATTTAATTATTGGGAAATTAGTTTTCTTGGATAATCATTTAACATGTGATTAAATTATTTATTTGTTAAATAATTTCAGGAAAAGAAAATCTTTTGCATATCCTAATTAATTTAGGAATATTCTAGATTTATCTTTTTAAGGAAAATGATTATTTTGATTGATTTTGTATTAATTAAATAATGCATTGGAGACTAGGATTTCTCTCATATATAAAGAGAGTTCTCCCAAGCCTTTTATCACAGAATGTCACACGCATTATTGGGAGTATTATAGCCTAGAATTTTCGGCTATAATACTAGGGTTTTGAGTTGGGATAATCCTCGGGATTATTCCGGTAGCATATCGAGAAGGTCCGGCGGCTTGAAACACCATCCACCTGGTGGTGGTTGGAGACACACGTTGGAAGACTTTGGCTTCTCAACTAGGCTCTCAACTAGCTCAGATTGGATAGACCTTGTTCTTGGCATTTTGCACCATAAAAATGTTGGTAATCTAACCCCCTCATAGGTTAGATTTATTGTTCATGTATTTTGATTGTTTAGATCTAGATCTTGTACTTTCCGCTGCGTAATCGGGTCAATCTATGATTGATCCGGCGATATTACATCCTACAGTCATTTCCAAAATCAAAATTTTGAAAAGAGTCTAGGCTCAGGCCTTTTCCAAAATGGGCAAAATCAAAATTTTGAAAATGGCCCAGGCTTAGGCCTTTTCCAAAATCAAATATCTTGAAATGGCATACGCCTATTCCAAACAAAATTTTTAATGCTCTAAATTATTTTAAGGCAAATCATATTTACCAAATAATGCCATGTGCCATCCCAATGGTCCAAACTATTTGAACCATTAGTTAGCCACATGAAATCAACTAAACAAAGAGATATCAATCACAACTATGAACCATATTGAAAACACAAAATACATAAAACAAAACTTTGGAGATCAACCACCTTTGACGAGTCAACCGACACTGGCAGCAGGTTGCCCTGCCGCCGCGGCCGATGGTGGTGCCGCCGCCAGTCAGCCGAGCACCACCCGACCCTTTTTTTTTTTCTTTTCGTGTATCGTTTTGCGAATCAAAAATCTTTCATCTTTTAATTACGTGATTTAAATGATAAAATTAACTATACAAATTAACATGCTTATTGCTTAAGCTCGAAGCTCTCTCTGTTACCACTGTTAGGAAATCTACGCGGGAACGCAGCGGAATTCAAAATTTATTTCCTTTAACCAGGATCGAGTTAGTTTAAGCAACAAACATAATAAGATGGTAGACAGGGGTTACCTTGCTTGATCTAAAAGATCGACGCTTTGACCGTCTAAGGAGAGAAGTGGTGCACGGAGCCGCCCAAGCGTTCGGCCTCTACCGCTAGTCCACACGAACAAACCGCCGGAATCCACCATTGGATTGCTACTAGAAAAACTCGGTTGCTAGACCGACCTTTTCTCTCTCATAAATCTCTCTTTAAGAAGCTCTCTATTTTTCACAAGAAACTATTAGTCTATTGGAATTATGATGTTCAAAAGAGCTAGCCAACCCCTTCTTATATAGGTGTCGGGGGCCACTTTTAGATCTCAATCTGATTGGGAGAAGCTTCCTAGTAGATTGAGGAGAAAGTAAACATTTTCCTAATAAAATAAGGAAAATATATTTGATTGATTTATCTCATTTAATTTAATATCTCATATTAAATATTTCCAAGATATTGTCAAAATCTAATATTGACTATCTTTATCTTATTACCATAAATCAATTTACATATGTGTATATATATATATATATATATATATATATATATATATTGGAAACAAATGTGCACAAGCACAATCTATATGAATGTCACGTATGTGACTATATATATTTATATATTTTATCTTATATTAATATATGGTAATACCATTAATTAAATTGCACAATCCAAGTGTATCTTATACTCATGAAATATGCGCCCCTTTGACCAACAAATTGGCTTCCAGAATATTCTTTAATTAATCAATATAATTAATATCTTGCATTTAATTTATTCATAAGAAATACCACCATATTAATTTATCATTATAACACTTTTATAGTCGAGATAAGCATTCCTTATTCGGTTATCACTATAACCACATTTTAATCCGTCTAGATGTTCTTATGTGTGTGACCCGATAGGCTTGCGAATATGTTGGCCGTAGGCACAAAGTGCAATTACGAAAATGCCCTTATACCTAATGATCACGGAATAGATTCTAGCAGCACATCGTGACCCCCAATCATCGGAAGAGTCAAATGCAATGACTACTACCTTTCATGTGAAACAGTTACCGTGTAAATATATCCTATCGCTGTAATAATATCCATGCCGTCGTGCATTAAGTGTCAAACATAAATGACCGTATCTTATAATCTGGATATCATGCTCTCTCGGAATAACACATTTACTCCCACTTTGCAAAGATTCTTGAGAGTAAGACATTCCATATAAGAAGGCTCTTTCAATATTCACTCCTACCGATAGGGTACGCGATTCCCGGACGACCAAACTTGTATACTCCGCATGCTTCAGTATCACACCCAATCACTACCGTATGATCGCCCCGTGGCTAGGGGAAATCTGAATAGTGTCAAAGTATGACAATCCACACCGTGATGCCATGAAGACTCCGGTCTCAAGATAATTACACAACCGCCACATAGTGTGACACTTAACAGTGTAAGAGGGTCATTCTAACGTATGCATTCTCTAATATACGTCCACGTACAGTCCAAGTGTCTCTACACTTTGATAGACGAGATCTATCCCTGCCCTTAAAGGCAGAAGACATCTAATACATGCTAGCCTGTTTGTACTATCAATTCCCTGTTTAATAGTACATAATCGCCTATCATGGTTTCTCTATCACAGTTTAATACAAATGACGTTATCATATAACAATTCATAATTGGTTCTTTAAAAAAACAAATATATGACAACAGAAAAGCCATTTATTATATATGTATAATCATAAAAAAATAGTAGAAATTATCCGACCTGGTTTAGGACACTATTTCAACACCTTGGGCTGAGAAGGTAAGAAAACTAGCTATCAGGGTCTTAAAGGACATGAATGGCTCTATTGGGACCCTGAGAAAAACCAGTAGCAAAAGGAAAAGTTACCTCATCAAATATTACATCTCTAGTGATATAAATCCTTCCACTCATGTCTAGACATTGATAGCCCTTATGTATAGGACTGATTCCTAGATTAACACACTTGCTAGAGTGAAACTGAAACTTTGTTGTCTGGAAAGGTCTAAGATGTGGATAACAGGCACATCCAAACACCTTAAACTGTTTATAGTTTGGCTTGGTTCCAAACAAGCATTCATGAGGAGATAAGTTATTTAAGACATGAGTAGGAAGACTATTTATGATCATAGTTGCCTGTTGAAAGATATGCCACCAGAAACTTAATGGCATTGAGGCTTGAGCAAGGAGGTTCACTCCTAGTTCAACAATATGACTATGCTTTCTTTCAGCCCTACCATGTTGTCCATGAGCATGGGGGCAGGGATGTCTAAAACTAATACCTTGATCTTTCAAGTAAGATTCAACACTTCTATACTCAACCCCCCAATCTGATTGGAGACACTTAATAGATGTAGAAAATTGATTTTCAACCATTTTTGGAACTATTTGATCATTTTACACACTTCTGATTTTAACTTTAAGGGAAAAAGCCAGGTATACCTGGTGTGATCATCAAGAAAATGCACATAATAAGTGTAACCACCAGTGGATTTAATAGGGGAAGGCCCCCAAACATCAGATGAACAAGGTCAAAAATATTAGCAGCATGAGAACCAGACAGGGCATAAGGTAAAACATGTGATTTTCCAAACTGACAAGATTCACAAAACATAAGCTTTTCATTAAGAGGAATATTACAACTTTGTAGAAGTTGACTCAAGATCCTTGGAGAAGGATGACCTAGTCTCCTATGCCAGACATTAGGATCTTTATTGACATTAAAAGACTGAACCCTACTAGACTCAACTAGGAAAGCAGAAGAAGTCTTGACATTGGATTGAGGGGAGCTCTTAACACTCTCAAGCTGATTGCCCATCTTATACAGACCATGCTCCAGTATTGTTCCTGTTAGAAGATGCATCCCTGTTTTCTTGTCCTTCACAACATAACAGGAGTCAGTAAATTCAACGATAACATTATTAACACTGGTATGTCTTGAAACACTAAGAAAATTATTAGTAAATGTTGGAACATGAAGCATAGAGTTAAGTTTTAAAGGATGTGATAAGTGTGTATTTGAAATTTTGGATTGACCAATATGATGAATATGGAGTTGCTCACCATTACCTACTCCAAGAGTGTCAGAACCATCATATCCAGAGCTCAAATGGAGATTGTTGAGGTCCCCTGTGATGTGATTTGTGGCCCCTGTCACGGATTTATCTAGCACAGCAAACAAGTAATAAATATTTATAAATCCGGTTTCCCTCAAGTATAAGGATCGTAGTAAAGAGGTTGATACCGGGTCGATCTTACGGGGAACTAAACGATTGTGATTCTAGCTTTTTGTCTAACCTAAATTATGTCACGAAACTAATCTAAACAGTGAATAAACATCAAACAAAACAGAAAATAAAACTAGATAGAGGATATAATCCAAAGCTAGGAAGGATACGGGCTGCGAACCAATTCAATACTAACCTAAACTAAGATTCAAATAAAAGTAAACTAACTAAGCGAATTCAAGTTTTAGGGATTTAAATCAAGTGTGTAATGAACAAACGAGGATTGATCCACCTATCCAACAAGCATTGATTTCCTATCTCGATTATATTGTGGTTTTTATCTAGGTTGTGATTCACCTTATCTAAACATGAACCCTAATTCCTTAGAAAGTTCATCTATTAATCTATTATCTTCCAATGCAAGATTAACGCGTTTCCTAACCAAAGGTGCAAACTTTATGTTTATAATCTAGCAATTAAACCTATTAACTTCCGTTATGATAGATTCAAATTACTACTCTTATTCATGATGATCTAGGGTTTATTAAGATTTCCATCAACAATAAACAATCACACATGCAGATCTTCCGATATAAAAGCAATTAAACATAATAAACATGAATAAGAAACAACCTTTAAATAAAAACTCACAGTATAACCGAAGAAAACGAAATCAACAATCGTTGGATGGCTTCACAATACTCGTTTGATGAAGCTTTTAGCCTCTCGGACATCCTCGCAACTCAAATTTGTATAAACAGTGCATAAAAAGTAACTAGTTTAATCTAGATCTAAAGTGCATAAAAACTGGAATAAAAAGGAGAAAAACGCAGCCTAAAGCCGCCCCTAGGTTTAGGGTTTTGAATAATGAGTGTATTGTGTCCTTGTGTGGAGAAAACAGCCGACTATATATAGATTTTAAAGTCGGTTTCAGCAAGTCGGCTACCGGACGCCCGTCTGGATCCTTGAACGCCCGTCCACTCTTCATATGAACTTCAAATCGGGCCGAGTCACGATCAAACGCTCGTCCAAACAGCGTCCACCTCAGCGTCCAAACTTCCTGAATCAACTTTCCATCCCTGGACGCTCGTTCAGTTTCAGCAACGCCCGTCCACCGGACGGGACTCCGGACGCCACCCAATATGACCGAATTTCGATTTCTTGATCTCTATCTCTTTTTCATCTTGTCAATGCCTTCATTATCTCTTTTAATCATCATATATGTCGACTCTTATCTCTTTTGATCATCAATTGAGCCTTGAAAAGTGCATCTACATCATATAAAAACACCACAAAATGTAATATCGCTCAAATAATCATAAAAACATAATTAAAGCACATAAATCAACCTATTTTGCAATTAACTCTTTTGAAATATCATTTACTCAATATATTCATTAAACACATGCTTCTTATGCAATTTAGTACGAATTCGGGGAAAAATATCATAGAATATAGCGTTATAAATCGTATAAAATCACCCTTAACAACTCCCCCACACTTAAGCTTTTGCTCGTCCCGAGCAAAACAAAACAAAAATTAGGCTCGAGAAAAGAACAGTACATCTAAACATACATAACACATATCCAATAAATCAGAAGTTCACCATTGTGTGTGTGCATAGCCATAGAAAACTTCCACTATATCCAAACTCGAGAAACTCAAAGCAAAACTAGCTAATACCCCCTTGTAGACTAGTAATAAATGACACTCATAAGATGCACCCTACAAACATGATATATCCCGAAAAAGATGATAGAATATATCTAGGACCTTTCTGAAATACTCAGAGGATAATACCTACAACATATCTGTCAGTTTCTACTGGGGATAAGGTAGACGATAACTTAGTCTTATATACATTTCATAACACTTCATTAATTGATTTAACCTTTTTCACTTTTAAACACACGTCAGAATGAGCTATTGCCCTGTCATAGCAGAATAGGACATTTCAAGATAATCCCCTACCTTACTCAAATCATAAGGCAGCTTCTTCTGACTGTCGTGAGCTTTTAGTCATCATAGTGGTATAGGACATACGTGGTATACCCTATCGCACTCAAATCATCGACTAGCTTCCGACACACACGATTAATTCATTAATTCAACTTTTTCACTTGGACAATAGTTACGTGTACTTATCACATTCAAACTTACAGATATTCACAGTATAACATACTCGGAACTGAATACAAACTATCATAATTCGCGAGATATAAACGTAACACTAAGCACATGATTTATAAGAAAATCAAAAATCACTAATCCAAAAGGGGTATAACTTTATAAATAGCTCATCATTTACTATGACTCGTGAAAAATCGATCTCAGGTGAAACAACTAACTCATCAAACATATGATATACAGCTTAAATGACTTATAAAAAATAGCGAACATTGAATCGAATTGCCTACTCGGGACAAAACAGAAACAAAAGTGTCGAAAAATTTCGAAAATTTTAGCTCATTTTAGCTCATTTGCATAGAAACATTACGAATTAAGCAAATGTGTAGACATATCGAAACATTCCCCTCCCCCACACTTAAAAAATCAACATGTCCTCATGTTTTGCAGATCGAAAGGAAAAAGGAAAAGACTTAGCTGATTGAAACCGAAACGCGAATCGTCGGTCAGGCCGGAGCCTACATAATGACACTTTAGAATGCGTAACCGTACAATGTAGCTCGACGAAACCGCTAAAAATATACCCGCACGTCTTGACAAACATGGAACCATCTCGGGGAAAACGGGGAGTTATACCAAAATAAAAAGAGATATCAAAAATGAAGATAAAGCAAAAGTGAAAGCATTCAATACATCCAGAAAGTATAAACACAGTAGAAGTGAAAGTACGGGTGCCTTATGGCTTACATGATCCATCGGGAAAAGTAATAGTAGCAATATCAAAATTACAACGAATCATATAAGAAAAAATATCAATAACATACATCCATCGAATCAAAGAAAAAGAAAAACTAGAATCAGAAAAATAAAATCAAGGCTGGCTCGGTGTCCCAGAATCATCGGCCGGAGGATCAGAGGAGGGACCAGAAGGTGGTGCCGTAGCCCTAGCTGCCGAGTCGTTGCTCCTCATCCGAAGATGTCTCGCAGTCGTGCGTAACATCCGCAATGACCTGCTC
The DNA here is from genome assembly GCA_036785695.1 of Gentiana straminea. Taxonomy (NCBI): domain Eukaryota; kingdom Viridiplantae; phylum Streptophyta; class Magnoliopsida; order Gentianales; family Gentianaceae; genus Gentiana; species Gentiana straminea. The sequence goes on along the minus strand of JAVUPR010000113.1, from coordinate 14,091,575 downwards.
GATCTCATCGGCAAAAAGAAAATCAACGGAGCTCGGATTGAAGGTTCTTTCGTCCCTCGGCTGCCGGCCCTCACAGATACACTGAAGAATCGATAAAATATTGTTCTGTGTATCCCGGATATCTCTCAGCCATTCCCGGAAACTATTGGCCATGCTCAATCGCATCCTAACTGCGGGAGATAAAGTAGGAAGGGAGGATGCACGAGGCGGTGCCGAAGAACCAGGCTCCTGAGGTGTCTCCGTCTCAGTCTGTCCCGAAGGCTTGCCTTTTCTCGCTGTATCGGCCTTGGATTCTTCGGTTTGTGATCGGCTCCATACTCGTGCACACCGGCATCGATACGAGACCGTGGATCGTGTGAGGGATAATCAAGCATCGGGTATAGATCTTCGATTAATAGCCACCTCATCATATAACGCCCGCCCCACATCCACGTTCGTGCCAAATGTCAATGCGTATAACATGCCTAGGTCACCAATGTGAAAGTGCGTCAAGTTGTTCTTAGGCAACAACCGACTCGAATAAATCGACACCGGACCTTCCGGTCCCTCCGTCCAGTCATGGTAACCAAATCCTTCCGATCGCCTCCCGGCCTTAATGTCCATGCCACATCCGGACACACTCTCGCCGCAACTCCTCCAAAGGATCCCGCCCCAAACTCGCCTATGCACAATCTCTTCCTTGTAATACCTTCCCTCAAAGGCCGCTAAGTTGTATTTCGATTGATCACTTCCGGTGTAAAAGGAACTTCTACCCCTCGAACCACAACTACCTTCGTCCCCAAGTCGGTTTCCGAACAGTTTGCATAAAATTCCCGAACTAGGGAGCTATTTACCGGGGTAGTCGGGATTGTCATCAAAGCTTCCCATTTCCGATCCTTGAGCAACTTAACGAACCCCGGATCGACTTTGGCCTCCAAAATGGCCCGCTCAATCAACATCGTCCTCGAGAAATAATGCTTAGAATAGACGTCATGAGCTCTAGGGTTTATGAATCTACGAGGCAATGGCATCGGGGCAACGGTTTTAGATTTCTTTCTAGGAGGGGCAGCCCTAGGTACAACCGGTTCATCCTCACGGGTAGCTTCTACGGTGTCCTCAGCCCTAGACGAGGCTCCGCCTTTCTGAACTCTAGGCATCCGTACCAAAGGCACATCGTCATCAGTCTCAGAGTCAGAGGTCGGCTCATCTCTCAAAGTAGCCCTAGTTTGGGTGGCTCTAGGAGGTTGTTCTCGTATACTCACACCCCGGTTAGGATCAACTAAAGTAGGATCAAACTCCTTGCGTTTCTTTCCGGCCTCCCTAGCCACTTCCTTACCATGCCTCTTAACCACTCCCTTCTTATAAACCATATTCTAAACCTAGACTACACGAAAGCAATCCCAATTCACAACAAGAGATACCCGTTTAACATCCAAAGCGGGATTTCAAAACAACCAAACCACAACCACAATCATCACCAACCAACCCATTCACCATCCATCACAACACCACATCACCATATCAGAGCAGAAAGAAACACAAAACCAAAAAAAAAAAAAACGAATTAAGATGACATTCAAGGGAACGAGCCGACCCAAAGATCGAACTCGCAAAAACGTGAATAAAAACTAGAAAAGTTGTTACTAACTTACCAAGTAGGATGAGTAGATGTGGATTGATGTGAAGATTAGTCCAAACAACACAAATTTGGCTCCAAAAATCGGATTTTTCCTCTTAAAAGTCGGACTAAGGAGGGTGCTGATTCTTCTAAAATATGGCGTGTTGGGGAATTTGGTTATGAAAATCAAAGAGAGGGTATCAAGAGCGGTCTATAGCACTTTGAATCGCTCAAAATGGTTTAGAATTGAAGATTTTAGGCCAAAAAGAGGGAGAGGAAACGGTTTTTCGATTTGAAAAAGTGAAAAGTGAGGGTTCATCGAAGCAGGGGGTATATATAGGCAGATGTTGGACGCTCGTCCAACTCGGGGACGGGCGTTCACTGGGAAATCAGATGAACTGGACGGGCGTCCGGTTCAGTAAACGCTCGTCCAAGAATTTAAATCACATACAGGATTGGAGGGAAAATATCGGACGGGCGTCCAGGCGTAGTGGACGTCCGTCTAAGGATTTGTCATAGCGGACGGGCGTCCAGTTTTCTGGACGGGCGTCCCAGAAGGCAAAAGTGCAAAAATCATAAAATTCCATACACCCCAAATTCAAAAGTACATCTCTTATTAAACTTAATTAAAACTTCAAAAATACAACTTTAAATCAAACAAAGTACATAAAGTGACTAGAAAATAAATAGAAACAAATAGAAAACAGTGGGTTGCCTCCCACAAAGCGCTTTTGTTTTACGTCGTTTGCTCGATGAAACAAACCTAACTAACGTTAGTCTGCATAAATCTCGTCCCAATCCACCAAACGGATGAGACGAAGAAGCATATCAATAGCAGGAGGGAAATCATAGTCGTCTTGTACGCCCCAGTCATCTCCAGCTACCTCTAAACCTCTAAAATGTGAATCATGTAGTACCAGCGCTAGATCTGTCAGCATAGGGTCATTTAGGATCGTATATGGACGTCCTATAGCTTCCTGTAGCTCCTCAGTGGTGAAGTCACTACCTCCCGAACAGCGGGGTACAATGAGAACATAGGTGATGGTCTTCGTACGGGTACTAAGCTCAAAATCTACGTGCAAGTCTATAGTGCCTCCTGGTCCATCAGCTACTGTAATTAGTGGGATCCGACTAATGATGGGGAACTCCTCAGGAAGAACTCCGTAATCCATATCTAAAAAGCACACTAACTGACAGATATAAATAGAAAAACTTAGTCGCCTAAAACTTAATTAAACTAAAACTTAAATAAATAAAACACTAACAACGTGAACAGAACCTAACTAATATAATAAGGGATATCTAGGATGCCTCCTAGTAGCGCTTTTGGTTAATGTCGTTAGCTCGACACCGTTGAAAACTCACTGGGTCGTGCCATTTGACTTTTCTCGCCACCACTACCTCGTGTAAGCTCGATCGCAGTGTGGCCGCGTAAACAAGATCTCACACATGGGGTGAAATCTTTAATAGCTTTCCAAATACGCTTGAACTTCCCCATAGGTGACCTCTTCATTCTCTCGAGTCCTCCGATGACGCTTCAACCGACGCTCCTCTCCAATTCTTCCATATCCCAACTACCAGCTAGAACTTCTTCAGAAGGACCACTACAGCCATCCTCTGAAAACAGGTTGAGTGAAGACTCGTCGAATTCTTCGACTTCCGTAGCACCACACCCTAGGATGTCGAGGCAACGGACATTCGAAGGTCTCTCTTTAGGTTCACCAATATAGTGCTTGCACCTTTGGCCATTCACTCGAAACGGGTCACCACTATAACCACGAAGTTCTAGAACGCCTCCAGGAATGATTCGGAGAATCTCGAAAGGGCCGGACCAACGTGTCCTTAACTTTCCAGAAACGAGATGTAACCTAGAATTGTATAGAAGAACTTGTTCACCGACTAGAAATTCTCTCTTCTTAATCTTAGCATCGTGGAGTAGCTTCATCTTATCTTTACTAATCCCGGCACTTTCATAGGCACGGAGTCCGAATTCGTCTAGCTCATGTAATCGCCGTAGTCGATGTTGTCCACAAGATTGGGAATCAAAGTTCGAAACTTTGTAGCCCAATAAGCTCTATGCTCTAACTCGACAGCGCATGACATGGTTTCCCGTAGACCATTTGATATGGAGATGTACCCATAGGGGTTTTATAGGCGGTTCTATAAGCCCAAAGTACATCATCCAATTTCAAACTCCAAATTTTTATGACCGTTTACCGTCTTCTCCAGGATTTTCTTGATGCTCTCCGTTGCTTCTTTCAACCCGACCACTAGTCATCGGATGATATGGTGTGCCGCTTTATGACGAACACCATACTTTTCAAGGACTTTCTCTAGGGGTCGGTTGCAGAAATGCGTCCCTTCATCACTGATCAAGGCTCGTGGACATCCAAACCTCACGAAGATATTCTTCTTTAGAAATTTCATCACCGTCTTATGATCATTGTGAGGAGTGGCTTGGGCCTCCACCCATTTAGACACGTAGTCTACGCGGACTAAGATGTATTTGTTACCGCAAGATGATGGGAATGGTCCCATAAAATCGATACCCCATACATCAAAGACTTCGCATTCGAGGATGGGTTTTAAAGGCATGTCAAAACGCCTTGTCAGAGTACCGGTTCTTTGGCACCTATCACAGGCTTTACAAAAAGCTTCTGTATCTTTAAAGATCGTAGGCCAATAGAAACCGGATTGAAAGATCTTAGCAACGGTTTTCCACGGACCAAAGTGACCTCCTGTGGGTCCAAAGTGACTGATTCACTGCCCTTTTTGTCCTTAATTTGAACGTCAAACTCTTGTAGGGTCAGTATCCAACGCAGTCGGCGCGGTTTAGCCTCTTTCTTAGTCATCAGATAACGCAAAGCGGCGTGATCGGTCCACACGATCACTTGAGCTCCTAACAAGTAACTACGAAACTTGTCCATAGCAAAGACTACGGCCGTAGTTCCTTTTCGCAGTAGTAGTATAGTTAACCCGAGAGGGGTTCAATGTGTGACTTGCGTAATAGATAGGTGGAACTTCCCTTTGATCTTTTGCCCTAGAACAAACCAACAAGATAGTTTGATGCGTCGCACATAAGCTCAAATGGTAGGTTCCAAATGGCGATATAAGAATTGGAGCAGATATTAAACGATCCTTGAGCTCCTCAAACGCTTGCTTGCAGTTCTCATCAAAATTAAACTCAACGTCTTCCTTTAGTAAAGTGGACAGGGGCTTGGCTATCTTGGAGAAGTTTTGAATGAACCTTCTGTAAAACCCGACATGTCCAAGAAAGCCTCTAACTTCCCGCACATTCTTAGGGTAGCTCATCTTCTCGATAGCTTCTACTTTTGCCCTGTCAACTTCTATACCTTTGGCGGAGATCTTGTGGCCAAGAACTATTCCATCATCTACCATGAAATGGCATTTTTCCCAGTTTAGTACTAAGTTCTTTTCCACACATCTGGATAACACTTGATCAAGATTGTCGAGGCAATCATCGAAGGACTGACCAAAAACCGAAAAATCATCCATAAAGATCTCCATACACTTCTCTACAAGACCGTCGAAGATAGCCAGCATACATCGTTGAAATGTAGCTGGGGCATTGCAGAGACCGAATGGCATTCGTCTGTAAGCGAATGTACCATAAGGGCGGTGAAGGTGGTCTTTTCTTGGTCACCGGATCAATGGGTATCCGGAAGTATCCCGAATATCCATCTGGAAGCGATAGAATGCGTGCCCCGCCGTACGCTCAAGCATCCGATCAATGAACGGAAGGGGAAAGTGATCTTTCATGGTTACCTCATTGAGCTTTCGATAATCGATGCGTACTCGTAACCGGTGACAAGTCTCAATGCTATCTCCTCTCCCTTCTCATTCTTCTCAATCGTAATTCCACCTTTCTTGGGAACTACTTGAGTTGGGGAAACCCATTCACTATCCGCGATGGCATAAATGATTCCCATGTCCGAAGTTTAATGATTTCTTTCTTAACCACCTCTTGCATATGAGGGTTGAGCCTTCTCTCGAGGTTGTCTAACACATTTTGCACCCTCATTCGTCTTGATCTTGTGCATACAGATGTCCGGAGATATCCCTCTCGATATCTCCTACTTGCCAACCAAAGGCTTTTTCATTCTTTTTCAAGACGTTGATAAGTTTCATTTCCTCTAAACGAGAAAGCTTGGCGTATATAATTAGTGGAAGCTTGTCACCTTCTCTTAAAAACACATACTTGAGATGTTTAGGCAACGGCTTTAGCACTAAATCGCAGGGGGGTCTTCTAAACTAGACTTGAGATCTCCACTTTTCAACTCAACATCGCCGAGTTTACTCGTGGTCCCACCGCCAAAGCTTCTCCTTCCAACAATTCTTCCTCAAAATCACTGCTAATTGGTCTAGATTAACCACACCATGAGTATTCAGTTGTCAACCAATCGCTCATATTCTCGCTTCTACACCATGACTTGCTTATCCATATAATCGGTAAAATCATCCGTCATATAATCAATGGAAAAGCCGGTTGGGGGTCCAGAGGGTACTTGAATGGACTTTAAGACATTGTAACACACCTCTTGATCACCAACTCGGATAGTCACTTGCCCACCATCGCAATCGATGAGGGCCCTAGCCGTAGATAAGAAAGGTCTTCCAAGAATCGGGGGGGACGTTTTCATCTTTCTCCATATCTAAAACATACCAATCGACCGGAAAGGTAAATCTATCAATCCGAACCAAAACGTCTTTTAGATCCCCGAAGCTTTCTTAGAAGATCTATCGAAATTGTAAACTCATAGTAGTGGGTTCTAGAAGGCTTTGTAAACCGAGCTGTTTGCATACAGACATTGGCATAAGGCTTATAGAGGCACCTAGATCACACAAAGAATTAGGGAAGACTAGACCTCCCATTAATACTGTAAGTACGAATTTGCCAGGGTCACCTCTTTTAATTGGTAAGTCTTCATAATTAATCATGGAGCAATCCTCACCAATTTGCTTTTCCATGCCTGCTAACTTCTTTTTCGAAGATACAACATCCTTGATGAATTTTGTATACTTAGGCATCTCAACCAAGACATCTGATAGTGGAAGATTTACCTGAGTGTTTTTCAAAAGGTTCAGCACCTTCTCGTACTTTTTGTCCTCAATCAAGGGAATGCTGCTCTTTCTCGGTGGAAATGGAAGTTTGTTAAGGTCATTCTCAGAAAAAAATTTCTTTGAGGATGCACTTACAGCTCTGTCTTCCAGATCCTTCCATCGAACAGCTTTTTCAGATTTCTTAGTAGTCAGGGGATCAGCCTCCTGACTTTCGATTGCTTTTTCGGTCCTCGGGATCGGCCACTTGAGGATCACCAACTTCTTCACCTCTCGGGGATCAGCCACACCGAGTTTTCTCTTGCGGTTGAGGGGAGTGTAGGTGCTCGGCTTCCCCTCCCCGCCTTATCAATGGCGGGGAGGGGCTAGTGGTTTCCCGGATGGGAAGGACCACTAACTTGAGTACCGCTCCTCGGATTCATTGCACCGGCCTCCTCTTTACCGTATTGAATTGATGGCACGAGGTCGGTACATGGGCCTTTTTCAAGTCAGCCTGAGCAACTTGACCACCCTTTGGATTCTTCTCAGTGAAACTGGGCAGCTGCCCTGGGGGTCTAGAAGCCAACTGCTCAGCACCTGCTTTGCTCCTCTAACTTGGCTTCAATATTGTTATATTGGGAGGAGCTTTGAGAGTTTTGGAGATTTGGAGCATAGGGCTGGCTGGGCCGACTTTGAAATTGAGAGTTTGAATTGGAAGGCCAATTTTGATTGAATTTTTGCGTAGGATTGGAAAAATTCGATTTTTGATTCTGATTAAACCCAGGGTTTCTGTTGAAATTCTGATTCGAATTAAAATTCGAATTAGGATTGAAATTTGAAGATGGATTAAACCCTTGGTTTTGAAAATTGCCCTGGCCAGGAAACTGATTGAACCTTCGATTGTTCTGGCCATAGAATGCATTCACTTCCGCATTCTGTCCGTTCATAGGGCAGAATTTAGAAGTGTGCCCCACCTCGTCACAATTCGACATGTGACTTGATTGTACCGTCCATAATCATGAACAACATTTACTTGATAAGGTGCAAGGGGGATTAAATTGGCACCGGCCATTCATATGGCCCGTCCGACGCAATTTTCACGGTGTACGTAACCCGATGGTTCCGTGGAAAAGAAGAAGTTTGATTTATTGGATTTGAAACTTGAGGTGGTATCATCTGCTTCTGTAGCATGGCGATCAAACTTTGTAAATTGACTTCCTCAACCTTGGGAGGAGGAGGTGCTTGAATTGCTTGGTAAGAGGGGGCATAGTTATACTTTGCAATGTCCTCAAACAATGCCCATCCCTCATCGGGCGTTTTCTTCGAAATGCCCCACCGTAAGAGCTATTGACCATGCCTTTTGTAAGCTCGGTCAATCCACCGAAGAATGTATTGACTTGCCTTTCCAAAGGGCAAGCCATGATGGGGACATTTTCTCGAGAAGAGACTTGAATCTCTTCCAACATTCAAAGAACGACTCATTTTCTTTCGATAGAATGTGAAGATGTCGTTCAAACACCGGGTCGTCTTTGAAGGCGGAAAGTATTGACTTAGAAATTCTCTTTCAAGTTCAGCCCGTGTGGTGATAGATTCGAGAGGGAGAGAGGGTGTACCACTCTTTAGCCTCTCCCTTCAAAGAAAATGGGAAAAGTTTCACTTGATAGCATCCTCACTTACTCCTTGGATGCGTGTAGTCCCGCATATCTCTAGGAATGTATGTAAGTGGGTATGCGGATTCTCCGATTGATAACCATGAAAAATAGATGCATGATGCATCATCCGAATAAGTCCCGGTTTTAACTCAAAGGTTTGTGCGAAAAGAATGGCTGGAATAACAATAGCCGGGTTGACTTTGACTTCGCCTGGCATGGCGTAGTCTGCCAACGTACGTCTATTATTAGCGGCCATTATCACAAAATCAGTGATTTCTCTAGCTAGTTGTTCTTCAAGATCTCGCTCGGCTCGTCTCGCCGAACCGCGAACGAAAATTCCGCCCGTTTGGCCGGACTACGGTTCGCTCGGGGTCGTGGGTGTATAATAACGGTCCCTTTTGACTCCGAGTTTGCATAAACCGGACCAAAAACAAGTGGAACGAAACCTAAAAGCTAAGAAAGTAAAAGCCTAAACTAAAATTAAAAGCCTAAAGAAAAGAATGGGAAAGAAGAAAAGGAATCAAAAGTGTTGAAGAAAACAGGACCAGACGGACGTCCAAAAGTTTGGACGGGCGTCCAGATGAAATTGAGATCGGACGGGCGTTTAGTGATCCAAACGCTCGTCTGAAAGACGGAATACCTGAACGGGCGTCCAAATATTATGGACGCTCGTCTAAGTGAATAAAAACAAAATACAATTGATAATTTTCCAGCGGACGGGCGTCCAATATCCCAGACGCCCGTTTGCTAACGGGAAAACTAGAACGCAGAAATTTGCAGAGAATAAAAGAAGGTAAGAAAGAACGACGAGAAAAACGAAAAGACGAAGATCTAATCTCCAAGGAAACTACTAAGGGAAAGTCTTAAACCTTAATTATCTACTTAACAACTACCTAAAACAATTATCAACTAAAAACAGAATTTAAAACGAAATAAAACAGGAAAACAAACAAAGACGAAAAAACAAAAACTAGACAACCGTCCGGTTCCCCGGCAACGGCGCCAAAAACTTGTCACGGATTTATCTAGCACAGCAAACAAGTAATAAATATTTATAAATCCGGTTTCCCTCAAGTATAAGGATCGTAGTAAAGCGGTTGATACCGGGTCGATCTTACGGGGAACTAAACGATTGTGATTCTAGCTTTTTGTCTAACCTAAATTATGTCATGAAACTAATCTAAACAGTGAATAAACATCAAACAAAACAGAAAATAAAACTAGACAGAGGATATAATCCAAAGCTAGGAAGGATACGGGCTGCGAACCAATTCAATACTAACCTAAACTAAGATGCAAATAAAAGTAAACTAACTAAGCGAATTCAAGTTTTAGGGATTTAAATCAAGTGTGTAATGAACAAACGAGGATTGATCCACCTATCCAACAAGCATTGATTTCCTATCTCGATTATATTGTGGTTTTTATCTAGGTTGTGATTCACCTTATCTAAACATGAACCCTAATTCCTTAGAAAGTTCATCTATTAATCTATTATCTTCCAATGCAAGATTAACGCGTTTCCTAACCAAAGGTGCAAACTTTATGTTTATAATCTAGCAATTAAACCTATTAACTTCCGTTATGATAGATTCAAATTACTACTCTTATTCATGATGATCTAGGGTTTATTAAGATTTCCATCAACAATAAACAATCACACATGCATCTTCCGATTTAAAAGCAATTAAACGTAATAAACATGAATAAGAAACAACCTTTAAATAAAAACTCACAGTATAACCGAAGAAAACGAAATCAACAATCGTTGGATGGCTTCACAATACTCGTTTGATGAAGCTTTTAGCCTCTGGACATCCTCAGGAACTCAAATTTGTATAAACAGTGCATAAAAAGTAACTAGTTTAATCTAGATCTAAAGTGCATCAAAACTGGAATAAAAAGGAGAAAAACGTAGCCTAAAGCCGCCCCTAGGTTTAGGGTTTTGAATAATGAGTGTATTGTGTCCTTGTGTGGAGAAAACGACCGACTATATATAGATTTTAAAGTCGGTTTCAAAGAAGTCGGCTACCGGACGCCCGTCCGGATCCTTGAACGCCCGTCCACTCTTCATATGAACTTCAAATCGGGCCGAGTCACGATCAAACGCTCGTCCAACCGCGTCCACCTCGGCGTCCAAACTTCCCGAATCAACTTTCCATCCCCGGACGCTCGTTCGCTTCAAGAAACGCCCGTCCACCGGACGGGACTCGGACGCCACCCAATATGACCGAATTTCGATTTCTTGATCTCTATCTCTTTTTCATCTTGTCAATGCCTTCATTATCTCTTTTAATCATCATATATGTCGACTCTTATCTCTTTTGATCATCAATTGAGCCTTGAAAAGTGCATCTACATCATATAAAAACACCACAAAATGTAATATCGCTCAAATAATCGTAAAAACATAATTAAAGCACATAAATCAACCTATTTTGCAATTAACTCTTTTGAAATATCATTTACTCAATATATTCATTAAACACATGCTTCTTATGCAATTTAGTACGAATACGGGGAAAAATATCATAGAATATAGCGTTATAAATCGTATAAAATCACCCTTAATAGCCCCACTGTCCATATACCAAGCAGGATTAGAAACTGATTGAGGAGATGCAATGTAAACAGCAGGTCTAGGAGCATTCTGATTACTAGAAGGTCTAGGATTATTACTGTTTTGACTTGGCCCTGAAACTTACATCAAATCTATGCCAACATTCAAGAACTGTATGTCCATTTTTTCCACACAATTGACAGATACTCATGTTGTTAGAATTAGACCTGTCACCCCTACCACCACCTCTAGATCTTCCACCTCTATTACCCCATCTTCCTCTGTTAGACTGCTGGAATTGTGCTCTAGATTCAGAAGCATTAAAACCTCTGGGATACATTTGTGCCAGATTTAGAAAAGGATTTGATCCTGTAGAAGATGGATTAAAACGAGCAACTAGTCTTTCATGGGTAAGGAGTTGGGACTGAACCTCCTGCCAGCTCATAGACCCAACTCTAGCAGTAATGTTAACAATGGCATATTCATAATCTCTATCCAAACCACCGAGCACAACCAAGATTAATTCAGACTTAGAGATGGGGTATCCTGCTGCTAGCAACTTATCAGAATAAGATTTCATAAGAGCTAAATAATCACCCATAGATCTACTACCTTTTTCAGTCTTAGTGAGAGTAGTTTTATATTCGAGCATTCTTGCTTCTGAATGAGAATTAAAAAGATTTTCCAGGGTGCTCCAGACTTCATAAGAAGTATTACAACCAATTACCTTAGATAAGGCCTGTTCAGTCATCGAGCTGAGTAGCCACCCCATTAAAAGTTGATCAGTGGAATCCCATTGTTCAATTGCTGATGCCAGATGCAGATTCAATCCATAAGTTAGAGAAGAAGGTCTAGGAACTATACCAAACAGGAAGCCTTCTAACTTATATCCCTTAAAAAGGAAGTATAGTATACTTCCATAGCAAATAGTTTTCTCGATTCAACTTCACAGTGCATGTAGATCGAAGTAATGAAGTTGAATCTGTAGCATGCACACCAGGAATGAGTGTGGGGAGAGGACGGGAACTGATAGAACCAGTCAGAGGAGAAATAGGAGTGTGGTGGAGCTCATGTAGAAAAGTAGCCGGAAATATGTACTCCGGTGGTGAATAGAAGTGTTGGGATGGAAGAAAAAGCGGAGAAAGGAGTAGATCCCCATGAAAGGGGAGGAATGACCATAGATGTAACTGGAGCTGGAACATTGGTGGTTGTTTGATGTTGCGCTGAACACCAGATTTGCGGTAACAGTGTTTATCTTGAGGATATGAGGCTGATATGTGTGATTTCTCCGGTGAGATAGCGGCGGAAAACAAGAATTAGGGTGGCGGATAGGTGTTTATGATGAACAATTGAACATGTCGGCAAATTGGCAGAGTGTATCTGCTTGTATTAGATCTTAGATTAGAGATTAGCTTTCTATTACTTTGTGACCGCATATTTATAGGCTAAGAACTAAGTCGGCTTACCGTTCACTGACAAGACAATTAAGAGTACATGACTAAGATAAGTATGCATGTAATACAAGTGTCCTTGCCAGCTATCATTAGGGGGCCAACTGGATTGGCCAGCTGGATCGATAAGTATGGCGAGCAGCGAACAGCGGACTCATTTGTGCCTTGTCTTGGAATCAGCTTGACCATATGGGCAGATATCACACGGAGAAGATGGGTTCGGCTTAAGACTAGCGGACATGTTCCATTTCATTGTTAGCAGCTAGGCCCCAGCTCGTAGCTAGCGGGTAAGAGATGGTGTGTAGCAGCGGACACAGGAGACAGAGGCCCAATATCTATGCTGATGGGCTAAGATAATAGGCCCAATTTAGATGAACAGGGCCCCATTCCGATCCGGATATATCAATGGCCCTCTACTCTGTGCCTGGCGTGTCCGCCAAGGCGGAGAGTAGAACATGAAGAAGAATTTTAGGAGCCGTATCTTTGTGTTGTCGTTAGTGACAGAGGTATGCCGATAATGTTCTATCGGGCTTGAACTAGTGTTGGTGAAAACCACCAGCTATATGCTGTGCATTTGTAGCGGACATGTTTAATCGCCGATAACATTCTATTGGGCTTGAATCAGTGTTAGTATCGCGTAGCGAATTACCAATTATGTGCTGCGCATTGCAGCGGACAGGCTTTATCGCCGACAACGCTCTGTCGGACTTAAATTAGTGGTGTTGTTCTATCAGAAGTGTTTTGTTGAATAGGCCACAGCGGGTATTAATAGATGTTGACCGCTTGAAGAGGTACGTGTTTGTTGTGATATTTTGAGGCAGTGTGATCGGGCAGGTCGATGGCCGCCAGAGGGGAGCTGAACGGTTGGAGATGGTAACGGACGTATCGGTTCACGAAACGTCACGTCAGTCACGTGCACTGACACAGCGGTTGAACTGAACCGTCCTATGCTCTGATTGGCGGAGAAAAAATCGGTAACCGTTCCAGTCATCATTACATTCAAATTTCGAAATTCCAAGCATCGTTCCCCCTCAAATTTCCCTCTATAAATAGAGGCGTTTCCCCCAACTCTTCCACTTTTCCCCCTTTTGTATCTCTTAAAGTATTTCCGACGATTTGCACCAAAGAATTCCGGCGATAGCAAGCAGGTTTCCGGCAAGCGTTCATTCCAAGAAAAGATCAACACTTTACTTCTTTCTTTATCAATCAGGTACGAAATTTCTCTCCTTTATTGTTTCTCGATTTGATTATGCTCTTATTTCACCAACTCTTCTTGCTAGGAATACGAATTCTGTGATTTTGCCTATGTATTTTTACTTTACTTTTCTCTGATGAACACTATGAGCCCCGTCATTCAAGCCTTCTTTTTTTTTTTGATTTCATGTTTCTTTCCGTTTCCCTAGTAATATCCATGTATGCATGTATATTGATTGTGGTTTTTTCGCCAATGCTAAAGTATTTGTGTTTGCGTTTTGAAGGTGTGTTTGTTTTAGGGTTTTTTCTGGGTGAATTTGGGGTTTTTCTGGGTGACTTTAGGGTTTTTCTGGGCTCGATTTTTGCTTAAGGAAGATGGAAGGGCGAGGTGTCGGGGTGTGAAGGCTCTCACCTCGGCCCGATTTCCATACCTGGGTGATTTAACTAATCCACCTTGCCCTTTCTCTCTTTTCCAGAATGTCGTCAGAGCATACCGAATCTGACGAGGAGGTTAGGGCCGCTGCGGGCTATGGCTCAAAAGATGCGAGCATGGATGAGGCTAGTTCGAGCGGCGCCGAAGAGGTGATGGTTGAGGAGGACCAGGAATTTGTTAATATAGACTCTGATCCTGAGGTCGCAATTATTGGTGAGGGCGCTACTGAGGGCGAGGTCGAGGATGACGACCAGATGGCGCTAAGCGGTCTACTTACCAGGATGGAGAAAGCTATAAATACTGGAGCTGCTAAACGTAGCGCTAAGGTCAAGGAAGCCGTGGAAACCGCTGTGGTATCGGAGAGGCCCAAAAAATCTCCAAAGGTCATTGTGTCCAAAAGGAAAACCTGCCTCTGACGAGCCCGCAAAGAAGAAGAGGGCGCCTAAGAAGAGATCCGCTGCTGTTGAAAGGGAGCTCGCAGAGCAAAAGCGAGCAGACAGTGATCTTGTTACTCGATGGAGGGAGTTTCGAGACCGGGAAGATTATACCTTGGTGTTGGGCGCGTATGATATCTCCGCGGATTATCGTTTCGTCAGTATGGGCGCGACCAATGTGTCGTGGACTTGTGGTCGGGAGCAACAAGACTATCTGTGGTTGCACTACGACCATTTTGTGGCCGGACTCAGACCTCCCTTTGATCCATTTTTCATTAAGTTCATGGAGGAGCTGAAGGTGATGCCCTGCGACCTTAGTCTGGGAGTAGTCCGTGTGGTTATGTCCTTCATCATAATCAACAGGTTAAGCGGACGCGAACCGTCGATGGCGGCACTCTTATATTTTTATGGTTTCTCTCGGAAAGGTGGTGCCGTCCAAATCCAGCCGCGAAGTCGATCCTAGAGCAGTGGTAGGCCCCGGCTTTTATTCGATCTTCCCGACAAAGTGGCGGACTGGGATAAGAGATGTATGAAAGTTGAGTCCCGAATAGGATGGCCGTTTGAGAAGCTGCCGGTGAATTCGGTTAAGACAGAGCATCTGACCGCAATAAAAACCCAATTTGACGATGATGAATTTATATCCGAATTGAAAGACGACCTGGGCTATACCCGCAAAGGTGAACCTCAAGCCCGAGCATTTAATTGGAGGTTGCTACTAGATGTCGGCCAGCCCTACCTCAGACAGGCCGGACTTTCTGGAGCCGGCGTTGGCGAACCCTTAGTGGTAGTGGACCTATTGCCGACTGACCCAGATTGGCATGGGGAGTGTCACCATGGAAAGCGCATGCCCTCTAAATGCGTTATTTGTGGCGGCGATCCCTCTATACGAGCACCGAGTAGGATTTTTACTTGTACTCTTTTTGATATTGATACTTTTTATAGCTTTTTTCATGTCATTTTTCTGGTCGCTGATAAACATTATTCTCCGTAGGTACCATGGATAAGTTAGCTCAACGCAGCCAACTGACAAGGAGGAAGACCACTGGTGAAGTAAAAAGAGCCGCTGAGCTAAAGGGGATCAAAACCCCGCTCCCAATGGTTGACCTAACGGCGGGGGCGGCCGGAGCCTCTGGAGCCAAGGTTGTGAAATCAACCCAACCGTCAGTAGTAGAGAAAACCGCGGCGAGCAGAACCCTGAAACAGACCACATTGACCAAGCCGCCGGCAGGCGATAAAAAGAAAAGAGTCGTCGTCGAACAGATTGAGCCAGCAGGAGATGGCAGCGGCGAGCAGGATGTCCCTCCTCCTACAAAATCCAGAACCGATGACTCTCAGAGAAAAGAGGCTACTGACAAAACCAAAGCCTCTGATACAGGCAAATCTGTGGCCGGTGAGGTAGTTTCGGCGGGCACAAAAATAGTGGTGCCCTTTGCTGGTGTCCCTGCTGGGCCTAGAGGGTGTCCCGCCGCATGGTTGGACAAAGTGTTCATGCGTCAACAGCCTCTCGAACTGCCCAAGGCGTGGACAATCTCAAGGGGTATCGCCGACGTGCCCCCACTGAGGCATTTTAGATGGGGTCTCCCTAATGATATCCAGCTGAAGATAGGTCGCGGGATTGCGGACAGAGTTGTGATGCCGGACCAAACTGATCCCCGCCGTGCCTTCCTTGGGAGTATCGATGCTTTGTGGGGTTTATATGGCACCACGGTGAGCATGGTAAACATCTTTCTTGCCTTTGTCTTTTTGTTCTTTTTATTGCCATTTTTCTTAAGTCAATATTGATCTCGCTGTTTATTTTTCTTCCTTTAGGTTGGCACTGGCTTGGCGCAGTTCGTCAATGATTATAGAAACACTATATCTGAGAGCGCCAACGTCGGAAAAGAGCTGTCGGATACGAAGAAAGCTCTCGCCGCCGCAAATGAGTGTCGGCTGGGCTTCGTGGTAGTCTAAGCGCGGCTGAGGCAGAAAATGAGAAGATGAGATCTCAGCTCGCTGAGGCCAATAAGGTTAACTCTGAACTCATGGAGCAGGGTAGGTCCGTTGACCAAACCATGAAGGAGATGAAGCAGAAAGTTACCGAGGCTCAAGCTCATTGGAAAGCCGAGCAAGCAGTGAGCGTGGATCTGCGAAAAC
Source organism: Gentiana straminea (assembly GCA_036785695.1). Lineage (NCBI taxonomy): Eukaryota > Viridiplantae > Streptophyta > Magnoliopsida > Gentianales > Gentianaceae > Gentiana > Gentiana straminea. Next base: position 14,075,063 of record JAVUPR010000113.1, on the reverse strand, counting down.
AGCTGGCGGATCTAAATTCAAGTGTCCAAGGCCAGATTGAGGCCACGAGTAAAGCCACTGCTGATGAAAACTTTATGATGGGATACGACCAAGGGTTCTATCACATCGCAAGGTGTGTCTTGGCACATGACGGCGACACTCCTGACCTCGATGTCTTGGAAGAATGGATTCTTACTCACCCCTTCTCCGATAATCTAAAGGACTTTCACCCGCGCATACCCTTTTCTGATATTGAGCTTCAACGATATGTCCCAATGTATGATCCAGATTGGGTGGTTCCTGCTGTGGATGAGTCGAATCTAAGGGAGCGTGTGCGCCGGGCTACCGAGGCGAGATAGGCGGCTACTGAAGAGGGTGAGCAGGCTGGAGAAGAGGTCGAGCAGCCCGGTGAAAAGTCAAAAGATCCTTCTGTGTTTGAGATCAATGCTGATCAGATGCTGCACCATTCTCTCCACGAGGAGAATGTCCATAATGAAGAAATGCGGCCCGAGGGCTCTTGATTTGTGCTTCCTATTCTGTCAAACATTATTTTGATTTCGCATATGTATAACTTTTTCTTTCCGCACTTTTGTCCGCACTTTTATCCTTGTAATAATAATTTCCAAGTTTGTTTGCTGCTCGCTTAAAGTATTCTTGTTTTTTGCTCGAATTTATTGTCTAATACGATTATAATATCATCCGGCCTCCTTGTTTGAGATAAGATTCCAAGTCGATCTTGAGCGGACTCGTCTTCGAGATATGACCCCCTTGAATCTTATCTGAAATAATTTGCTTGCTAAAAATTCATGGTCGCTTTAAATTTTTCCAAATATTGCCCCTATTTTTAACAAAGTCTGAAGTCTGGCCGAAGGTTTTGTTGAAATTTTTTTTCGAACACCATTCATTTTCTACCCGCGTACACTTATAATAATATGCAAAAAGAGAGAATGTAAAATCGGGCTTTATTAATTTCGACTCATCCTGCTAGATGAGTGAAGATTACATGCAAACAAGAAAGCCTAACCACTCACGTCGTAAACGAGAGCATAGCCATAACCCTAGCCGATTTGTTACATATAGTACCTTTTGAGGTTGTCCGCGTGCCACGGTCTATTGAGCTCGTAGCCTTGATGATTTCTGAGTATATAAGTTCCTTTCTTGATTTCTCGTGTAACTATAAGGGCCTTCCCAATTTGCTGTTAGCTTTCCTTTATCCGTCTCCATACCAGTGGCCTTTCTATTTCAAAGAACAAAATCTCCGACCTTTAATGAATGGTCGCGGATTCGCTTGTCGTGTTGCTGTTTAGCGAGTTGCTTGTAGTTCGCGAGTCGATGGTATGTCGCTAGTATTTTTTCTTCCACTAGACCCAAGTCGATCTGCCTGTTCAATAGATTATCCGCTGGGTCGTATAATGCGACCCTGATGTTGGGCAGAGCCATTTCGACGGGAGTCATGGCCTCTGATCCATAAGTAAGAGCAAAAGGTGTGTCTCATGTGGGTGTTTTGATTGTGGTGCGGAGTGCCCAAAGTATATCGGGTAACTCGTCAACCCATCCTCCTGCTTTTACCTTGTCATCCACGCTCTTTTTCAGCATCTTGAATATTTGTTTGTTGCCGGCCTCAGCTTGGCTGTTCCCTTGAGGATAAGCCACGAACGACTGCCAGTGTTTAACTTTGAAATCTTCACAAAGATTCGAGAAGTCTTTCCTGAATTATGGGCCGTGATCTGATACTACTGTCCGCGGGATGCCAAAACGTGAGAAAATCTGATCGTGTAAGAAGTAACCCGCAGCTTTCGCGGTTATTTTGACCATAGATTTTGCCTCGATCCATTTTGTGAAGTAATCAACCGCCACTATGATAACTTTGCACCCGCCTCTTCCTGGTGGAAAAGGTCCGATGAGATCGAGTCCCCACATGTCGAAGGGCCAAGGTGCGACTACGATGCTTTGTTCCACAGATGGTATTCGGGGAATGTCTGCATGTTTTTGACACTCTGGACATTCTCTGGCTAACTTTTCTGAGTCTTTAAGGATCGTCAGCCAATAATATCCTGCGGTTATAACCTTCTGGGCCAAGGAGCGGCTAGCGGGATGGCCCCCGCACACCCCTTGGTGAAGCTCGATAAGGATCGTCTTGCTTTCTTCCTCTCGAACACATCGCAATAGAGGCTTTGTCGCAGAACTCCTGTAGAGTATTCCGTTGTTTATAATATACCTGGCCGCTCTTTTCTTAAGTGCGCGAGTTTTATCCGCTCTGTCAGGCTAGATGCCTGACTCTATGTAGGCCTGAACCTCGTCGATCCAGCATGTAGTCGGCGCTGGTGCGTCGACTTCCATGATTTGTGTTTCTTCTATAGCGGGCACAGCTAGATACTCTATCATTATTGAAGGATCCACAAGCTCTTCTTTGAGTGATAGTTTAGAGAGGTAATCTGCTCGCTTGTTGTCCTCTCTTCGAATTCTGATGAACTCGCAATAGCTGAAGCCAGCTTTCAATCGTCGGACAATCTCACCATACTTCTCAAGAATACCACAGTGTGTGTTATAGTCCCCTGAGATTTGGTTGACGATGAGCTGGGAATCGCAATAGACTTCAACATTTTCCACATTTAACTCCTTTGCTAGTTTGAGCCCGGATATAACTGCTTCGTACTCAGCTTGATTATTCGTGGCCGGGAATTCAAACCTTAAAGCTTTTTCGATTTCCTCCGTTGTTCCGGGTTCCATCAGAATTACGCCGGCCCCACAACCATTTCGATTAGATGCCCCGTCGACATATAATTGCCAACATTGATCGGGTTTAATCTTGGCCGCAGCGGGCTCCTGTGATAAAGGCGAACTAGGCTGTGGCGAGCTGAAACTTGTCTCTACAATAAAATCCGGCAGTGCTTGACCTTTGATGGATTTTCTAGGTTGATATTGTATGTCGAACTCAGTAATTTCGATAGCCCACCTGAGGAGTCGACCTGAAAGATCCGGTTTATGCAGTATTTGGCGCATTGGACTATCCGTTAAAACAATTATCGTGTGTGAAGTAAAGTAAGCCCTGAGTTTGCGGGCAGCAATAACAAGCGAGTAGGCTAATTTTTCAACATTAAAATAGCGACTCTCCACCGGACTGAGAGCCTTGCTTACATAGTAGACGGGATTTTGGGGGGTTCCGGCCTCCTTGACAAGAACGGCGGCAACAGCCGGTCCGAAGCCGCCAGATACAAAAACAAAATATCTCCCTCTACAGGGCTAACCAAAAGAGGTGGCTTCCCTAGATACTCCTTCAGAACTTGAAATGCCTGTGAACATTCTGCGTTCCATGAGAAATTTTTGTCGCCTTTGAGAATCTTGAAGAAGGGAAGACACTTCTCCGCTGATTTTGATATGAAACGACCTAGTGCAATGATGCGGCCGTTGAGCCTCTGAACCGCCTTGATAGTCGTAGGCTCTTGCATGTCGATCAAAGCTTGAATTTTTTCCGGGTTAGCCTCGATGCCACGATGACTAACCATAAACCCAAGAAATTTGCCTGCTTGGACACCAAAAGTACATTTGGCCGGATTGAGCTTCATTGAGTGTTTTCGAACATTGTTGAAAGTTTCTTGGAGGTCAGCGGCGTGACCGTCCCCAGCAAATTTGACAACCATATCGTCGATGTAAGCTTCCATATTTCTGCCTATTTGTGAACTGAAGACCTTGTTGACTATTCGCTGATAAGTCGAACCCGCATTCTTCAGCCCGAATGGCATCATTTCATAATAATACAAACCTCTGGCGGCTCTGAAAGCCGTTTTCTCTTTGTCGGACTCAGCCATCCACACTTGATGATATCCAGAATATGCATCCAAAAAACTTAAAACTTCAAAACCAGAAATGGAATCTACTAACCGATCAATTCACGGAAGCTGATAAGGATCTTTCGGACAAGATTTGTTGATGTCCGTGAAATCGACGCACATTCTCCACTTGCCGTTGTGCTTTTTCACCATAACAACGTTTGCCAGCCAAGTAGGATAAGCTAGCTCTCTTATTATCCCCGCTTGTAGGAGTTTTCCGACCTCTACCTTTACCGCCGCTACCTTTTCGATTGAGAATTGGCGTGCTCGCTGTTATATCGGCTTGAAGGTGGAGTCGACGTTAAGTTGATGTAGGGCGACGTCTGCTTCGACTCCTCGCATGTCTGTGACTGTCCAGGCAAATGCACTCAAATTTTCTTTGAGTATTTGTATCAAATTTTCCCTTTCGACAGGACTCAGCCGAGCTCCTATCTTGACTTTCTGTTCGGGATATTCATCATTTATGATTACCTAGACTAACTCATCTTCCTCTGTAAAATCAGGCTCATCCCTGACTTGCAATGTCTCACACTCCACTTTGACTGGTTCCGGCTCGACCGTGACCCTGATCATGTCGATGTTTTCCATGTTATGTGGCTGTTCGATTCGTGCTCATTTTTTTCCTGTCCTCATTTCATGTATATATGTTAGGACAGCCGCATGCTCGCTATCGACGTTCCGATCCTGTCTCCAACATAAAACTTTGCCCGCTGATGCGGAATGGAAGTTACCATCTGAAACTGTTTCAAAGCTGGCGTCCCAATTATCATGTTATAATTGGACTGTAGGTCGACTACCAGAAGCATCACCTTTTCAGTGCGAAAGGGTGCATAATCCCCCATCTGTACATCTAAGTCGATGGCCCCCTTGACTTGTATTTTGTGATTAGTGAAGCCCTCAAGGGTGCCATTATACGGCCTTAAATTGGAGTCGCTAAACCCCAATTGTTTGAAGCAATTGTAGTATAAGATGTCGCGGCATGCTCCTGTGTCGACCATTACCCTGTTGACGCAGGCCCGATTGATGACTACCGAAATGCATAAGCACATATATTCTGTATTGATTGAAGTTACTAGCTCACTTCGAGTAAAAGCGAGAGGTTTCTCGTTCCCCCGCAGAACTACAGGCTTCTCCATATGTTTGTTAATGGAGCCGATACGGCTCTTGATCTGATTGTTACTGGGAGGAGGTTCGGTTATCACTCTAATGTTTCTGTCGAACTGGAGAGCTTGTTGATTCCACCTGTCTGGACCACCGGCATCTAGCTTGAGGTGATCGTGGTGGAGAGATGTTTTGGCTATGGATTTTAGATATTTCTGGCTCAAAATGTTAAGGTGAAAGGCGTTTGTGTTTTCCAGGCGGTTTGCGGCTAAATGACCAAACTTTCTTATGACATGAAGATCTGAAACCGATAAAAGGGTGTATAAACCAACCTGGGTATTAAAGATGGACTCAAGTGTGAGTTTGCAATGATTTTGATGATCTCTTCTCTATGTAGGTTGCTGAGATGAGGAGAGTAGCGGTTTCTGGGCTGTATTATCCCAGAAGATCAAAGCTTTGGTGATCGATGGACTGAAGGTGATGGTAACCTCGCCTGAGACACCGTGAAATCGTCTTTGTGGTGGAGCAAGTGATCTTCAAAAGCTGAATGATGATGAATGTTCCCGGTAACGGAGCCAACTGATGTTGCGCTGAACACCAGATTTGCGGTAACAGTGTTTATCTTGAGGATATGAGGCTGATATGTGTGATTTCTCCTGTGAGATAGCGGCGGTAAACAAGAATTAGGGTGGCGGATACGTGTTTATGATGAACAATTGAACGTGTCGGCAAATTGGCAGAGTGTATCTGCTTGTATTAGATCTTAGATTAGAGATTAGCTTTCTATTACATTGTGACCCCATATTTATAGGCTAAGAACTAAGTCGGCTTACTGTTCACTGACAAGACAATTAATAGTACATGACTAAGATAAGTATGCATGTAATACAAGTGTCCTAGCCAGCTGTCATGAGGGGGCCAGCTGGATTGGCCAGCTGGATCGATAAGTATGGCGAGCAGCGAACAACGGACTCATTTGTGCCTGTCTTGGAATCAGCTTGACCATATGGGCAGAGATCACACGGAGAAGATGGGTCCGGCTTACGACTAGCGGACATGTTCCATTTCATTGTTAGCGGCTAGGCCCCAGCTCGTAGCTAGCGGGTAGGAGATGGCGTGTAGCAGCGGACACAGGAGACAGAGGCCCAATATCTATGCTGATGGGCTAAGATAATAGACCCAATTTAGATGAACAGGACCCATTCCGATCCGTATATATCATTGTTATGGTGGAGCTTTCTGTAGTGGTGGCCATGGTGGTCATCTCAGCCGTAGACGGAGCTGATGATGCCATTGAAACCGGGCTCCGATACCAAGTTAGAAATACAGAAATGAGAGAACATATACTTCATTCATTATATTAACATCTTGATTATTCATATATTCTGCAGCTAGCAAATATATAAAGAAGTACATTCTAGTGTAAAGGGAAAGTAACAGATTTTTCAGAATCTACTAACAAATCTAGATAAGGCATAACTTGGACCATTGGATCATAGATGATGTGTACACCATAGATCATGCCACATCATCATCTATTTCTTAACACTATGTATTTGAGAGGATCATTGCTCGGTAGAAGAGAGTAGAATAGATGATGGATGGAAAGTGAAGTAAAAGTCCAATGATGTAAAAATCAAATTCATGTAGTGAATCAGACATTGTACCGAAAAAATAAATAATAATCCATATGTCTCAAGGTATTATTACAGGAAAATAACGATCAAACTCAAAGGAGGCAACTTAATAAATTACTTAAATGTATAGTCAACACAAGGGAAAAGAAGAAAAGAAAGTTCACAAGTCTCCGTCCCATAATTCTTCAACTGACTTGTATTGGCCACCACCAATGAAGTGTTCTCCAAGATAGCCCCTATGCTGAGGGATTTGGGCGATTTGATCAACTTCTTCTTTGCTGAGTTCCCAGTCAAATATTTGGAGGTTCTCTCTCATCCTCTGCTTGTTATAGCTCTTCACGATAGCAATTGCCCCTTGTTCGTATATCCATCTAAGTGCAACCTATATATATAATTAATGCATGCAAAAGGAGACATTCATGATTCAACTTTTTCAAGAAAACCATTTTGTACTACGTATGGAGTAGCGATACACCGATATAACTTCAAATGCAGAATATAAAGCCATTTTAAAACACAAACACAAATACACATGTGCATGAATACATACATATACATACATACATACATATATATATATATATATATATATATATATATATATATATATATATATATATATATATATATAGTGTGTGTGTGTGTGTGTGTGTGTGTGTGTGTGTGTGAGGGATCGAAAGTGTTACATCGTATTACAAGTTTATAAGTATTAATTTAAAAATCTAAGTACGGTTAGGGGTCAAAAATTAACGGGTCAGTTAGTAGATATTACTGTATAATTTTTTTAAATATTATAAAAAAAATTACACATAAATATCAATTTTTAGGGGTCAAAATGATCTATTGAAACACATGACGCCGCCCTTGTTCGAGAAAAGCTATTATACAACAGTGATTTTATGAATGATACCAAATGGAGGGGTGATATGTGTTTTTATACACCCTCTCTCACATAGTCGGAGTGTGTAGGAGTGAATTGGACGCATTTCACTCATCCACTTAGTATCATCCATCAATCACCGTTGTATAATAACTCTTCTCGGTTCATCGATAGGTGCTATGACAGAAAGATAGTGTAATGCATTGATCGTGGCACTAATTAGGAAAGATATTCACTTCTCATACTAGTTAAATATTGATTTATTATTTTATATAAGTTTATTATAAGTTACTAAACTACAATATTTGTACCGTACACAGATGGTGATTGGAGAATTTATATTATACAAAGTAAGGGACACCGGTGGTGGTCCTTATATAGTATTTATACTCAATTGATACATTTTATACATATAATTAGTGTCCTTAATGATCAATTTGTGTTTTTTTAGTATTTATTAAATATAAAGGGAGATTTCGTATGATACACAAGCTATTCTGACTGAATAAGAGGGAACATGGTTAAATTAAATGCTCTGATTTAATTTGAGTCGTATGTTAAGTGTTTTGTATATCAAATTTCTGTCAGAAAACCAATTTTTATATATTCTGACAGGAAAATTTACCACATACTTTATAAGTTTGGGACAGAAAAAGTAAACGCCAAAAAAAAAAAAAAAAAACAAAATTGAAGGGTAGGGGTAGGTAGATACAGACCTGCGCAAAGGTCTTGTTTTTGGAAGCTGAAATATTTTTGAGGACGTTGCTTTCTTTCACTGCTTTATTGCCCCAAAATGAATCATACGCGCCAAGTGGGGACCATGCACTAATGGTAATCCCTTTCTCCTTGCAAAATGGAAGCAATTTCCTTTGCTGCCATACCACACTCATTTCCACCTACAATGCTTTGTCTAATCATTTGCACGACAGTCTCAAATAATTTATAGAATAATATCACACAAAAATACAATAGGATACAAGATACGTCACCAAACGGAAGTACTATCCGTGCATAATGGCTGACACAGAATCTCGGGTAAGAGGACGATAAAAAAATTTAAATGACAAATAAAAAGTTAAGGAAGGCAAACAAGATGCATACTACATATATTAATCGATTTTTTTTCGGATTGAGGGAGGACAATTGCCCCCTATGATGCACGGAAGGAGCAAGCGTATCCCGTATCCGATACGTATCGGATATCGATACTCAGGATACTCCATTGGATATGTATCTGGGTCAAATTGTAATTTTTAAAAGTTGGATACTTTACCGGGTACACGTATCTTGATTACAGATACGGGTATCCGAAAAACACGATACTTAAAGAATGAGTTTGAACCTTAATATGTGTAAATGCGCACACACACACACGCACACACACACACACACACACACACACACACACACACACATATATATATATATATATATATATATATATATATATATATATATATATATATAGTCATTTTATTTTAATTAACGGTTTAGTCCTTATATTTTTATTATTTACAAATATACCCCCGTATCCGCATCCTATATTTTCATAAAATCCCGTATCCGTATATCCCGTATCTGTACGTAGGTCCGCCACTATCCGTGCATCATAGATAATGAGCATGTAGGTTAAATAAGAGGTATACCTGATTAACTGCTGGAGGGATGGTAGAATTATCAAGAAGAATGGAGAGTTTTTCACAAGTGAAGTTGCTTACACCTACAGATTTTGTCAAACCCAATTTTTGGCACTCCTCCATGGCCTTCCATGTGCCATGGATATCGAACGGGAGGAGGTCTTGCTTCTCGAATGTTAAAAAATCAGCTTCGTTCCTTATTCTTACTGGCCAATGAATCAGATAAAGATCCAAATAATCCAGCCCAAGTGTCCTGCAAAAAAAAAACAAAAAACAAAAATAAAATAAAACAAAACAAATAACATTAATCTTACTATAAGGTTGTTAGGTCCTTGCCTAAAAAAAAAAAAGGTTGTTAGGTCCATAGTATTCAGAAGTTTTTCGTTTAATTTTATGATTTATGTTTAGTTTAATTTTATTGTTTTTAGTTGTTTCCCTATTTACTCATTGTTTTTTATTCCTCTAAAGGCCATACCCAGTCCACACAATAGGTCCCTTTTTTTGTTCCCTCAAAATAATTAAATCGTCAAGTGTCTCAAAAAGGATAGAGCTTCCAATTGAAAGTTTGAGAGGACACGCTATGACATATTTTGAGTTGATTTCCTTTGTATTTTGATGGGGATGAATTTATAAGAAGCTACATATATAATCAAACTCGACTCGTTAAATACTCGACTTGTAAGTTTGATTATTTTTTTGAATTAATTTATTTTTTTTATAAAATACGGCAAAATCAAGCTTCACTCGTCAAATACTCGATTAGACTAATGATTGTTTTTTTATTATTAAAAAGGTCATTTAGTATTAAATTATAAATAAATTAAATTAAATAATTATTTAATATGATTCGATTAACTTACGAGATAAATCGATTAATATATTTTAAAGCATGAGATCAACCGTTAATTATTTGAGTAGCCTGAATTGAACCGTTATGTATTTTTTGTTCTATTTAAAATTTTTATATAATAATATGTATTAATTGAGTCGCTAAATTTTTTTAAAATTGATCTTTGACCCATATTACTATCTGGATTTTTAAAATTAATGCTTATAAACTTATAATACAATATGTTGTTTTCAATCCCGACTCATGTTTCAGAATTCCTGAAGTCGGCCATCACCTGAAACCATTCATTATGCTTGTAAAAATTACTTTTACTTTTGATATCGTTCCGTTTCCAGAATATCCGGTCCCAAAGCCACAAAAAAAGAAAAAGAAAAAAAATAAAGAAAAAGAAAAAGAAAGCATGTTTCAATCTCATCTGACTGGGATACAATGTTGAAAAAACTCTTAGACCACACTTACCCTGAATTTCAGGCACGAGCACGACCAGGGCTAAGAAAAATAAAATAAATAACGAAATGATAAAGATGTTACCCAAGGCTTTTCTTGAGAGCAGGCAGCACAAGGTCGGGATGAGCATTAGTACAATAAAGCTTAGAAGTAATGAAAAATTCATCCATGTTCTTTACCAAGCCCATTTCAACTGCTTGGGACACAGCCTTTCCCAAAGCCTCCTCTGTTCCATAGACTGCAGCCGTGTCAAAATGGCGGTTTCCTATTTTGATGGCCTCCAAAAAAATGGAAACCAGTTCCTCTACGGTTGGGTTGCTGAGGGATTGGGCAGCTGTACCAAACCCCAAAACAGGCATCTTCTGCCCTGAGTTCAACACTATTTCTGGGTGACGATGCTGGGTTTCGTCATTTGATAATATCGGGCTGTTCTTCTATGTGATAATGATAAGAACCCTAAAATCTTCAAAGAAAATGTGTGTGTTTGTTGTATATTTTGGACCGAGCTTGAGAGTCTCTCTCAAGTTGCCTACGTATCCTGTTGATTATTCAGGAATCAAGCCCCCTTCGTAGTTCATCTTAACTAGTATTTATAGGGGCTATTTGTGCCGTAACCCTAATTATGGGTCGGTGAGGTTATTGTCACATTTGCCCTTACGGGCCTTGCTTCTTCTCCAAGTTAAACTAGGCGCGAGATAATGGGCTTTTACGGCTGCACGCGCTTTATAGCTTCGTGTTGCCGATACTCGACTCGAGAATTCGAGCTTGTACGCTTCTCGCGGACATTACTCATGTCGATGTGGATCGTCGATGTCGGTATGGGATTGCCGCCAGGCTTCCCGACCATGTCGATGTCGTAAGTTATCGAGTCGATCCTTTAGCCACCACTCGCTCTAATCTAAGAGTCTCATCTCGTGATGCCACGTGGAGGTGTTCGATACGGTATCGTCATAAGTCCCCGCATCAATCGAGCTCTTGAGGTCGGGTCGATGCGCAAACGTGTACCTCGGCTATTGTCAACCCTTGGCCTTATAATGTGCGGTTAAGTTGATGCCGACTTCGATGTCGTATCGTTTTTGTCCCTTTAAGACTTATAATCGTTAACTGTCGACATTGAAAGCGGTCGACACGCAGATCCTCAAATAAGGAGTCGATACGAGTTTTAGATTGAGCTCGTGGAGCTCGAATATTGAGGTTCGATGTCGAACCTTTGATGAATAGCGAACCGCGCCAGTTTTATCAGCTTCCCGCATTTTATTTTTGCCGAGCTGCGCCGACCGTATCGACTTCCCGGACTTTGTTGAGCGAGCCGCGCCGACCGTATCGACTTCCCGCATATATTTTTTGCCGAGCTGCGCGCCGATCGTATCGACTTCCCGGACTTTGTTGAGCGAGCCGCGCCGACCGTATCGACTTCCCGCATATATTTTTTGCCGAGCCGCGCCGATCGTATCGACTTCCCGGACTTTGTTGAGCGAGCCGCGCCGACCGTATCGACTTCCCGCATATATTTTTTGCCGAGCCGCGCCGATCGTATCGACTTCCCGGACTTTGTTGAGCGAGCTGCGCCGACCGTATCGACTTCCCGCATATATTTTTTGCCGAGCTGCGCCAATCGTATCGACTTCCCGGACTTTGTTGAGCGTGTGAATCCGACTTTCAGATCAAGTCGTTAGGTCTGATTTCATAGACTATTTGAGTTCGTCTTTTGTAAACTTTGTTAATTCGATCCGCAAGTCACTTGTGAGTGATCATAATAAATAATATAGTTAAAACATTTATCTAATAGTAAAGATTCCACAGCAGTATCAAAGTTGAATAAAACATTAGAGGGCACAGGATTTGCCCTGAAAATAAAATTTCCTCGAGCTAGAGGCTTTTCATTTGAGTCGATCGACCCCCCCCGGAAGTCATGGGATCGTATTCACAGGGCGGTTATCTAGGTAATCCGCCGTCTCTGGGGAACGGTCTCTTCTGCGGTAATCATCCCGCTGCTCTCTATTGCCACTATTGTAGCGTTTAAATCCATGCCTTCCCCTCGGCTCGACCTGCTGTGATCGATCTACGACCTCGTCAAGCTTCCCTTCCATCACAGCTGTATCTATGTCTCGTATCAGATCTCGGCAATATTCCGATTCGTGCCCAATATCTTGGTGGTACTTGCAGTACTTGTTGGGGTTTCTACTCTCCCTGGGTCCCCTCATTGGTGGGGGATTTCTGGCCAATCCCTTCCTTTGCATGATTGTTAAGACCTGTTCACGAGGCCTGTTTAATGGGATGAAGTCCTTCTCCTGTGGGGGTCCCTTCTCCCCGAATCGATCCGAGACGGATCCCGTAACCCGATCCCAACTCGACTTTCTTTTCTTATCTGAACCGTCTTCAGGCTTGTTCCTCTTGTTCTCGCCCTTTTCCATCTCTCTCTTGATCCTATTGGCTTCTTCCCCCTGGCAGTGCTTGTAGGCGACATCTAAACACTCCTCCATCGTATGAGGGAGCTTACTGTTAAGTTTGGCATGTAGCCGCCCTTCTCGCAGACCTGACACGAAGGATGCAACCAGCAACCGATCGTCTGTGTCGCGTACTTGTACGGACTCTTCATTGAAGCGTCTTATAAATTGTAGCACCGTCTCATCCGGCTTCGCTTCAAAGTCAAAAGATGAGTCTCGGTTTCTTTGAAATGGTCGAGCGACGATAAAAGCATGAACGAACTTCCTAGTCAAGGTCCCAAAATCGGAGATCGACCTCGGGAGGGATTTTGTCTTTGAACCACTCCCTAGCTCTTCCCCGTTAGAAGTGCGGGGAAAGCCTTGCACTTCATTTCGTCCGAAGCATTGTACAAGTTCATATGCGAGATGTATTGGTGCATATGATCGTAAGGATCCTTGGACCCGTCATAGGCACTAACTTAGGAATCTTAAATCTCCGCGGGTCGAGGGTAGTTGTCGATATGCGCGGTGAAGGGTGATGCGCGGATCGACTCGTCCGATCGCTTTCCGAGAATGATATCGAGTTCGGCTTTGGCCGTGTCCCGGTGCGGCACATGTTCGTATGGACACTTGATTCTACCAATTCCGCCTTGTTTTGGAGCTTCGGTTGGATATTTGTATCTCGGGATTTCGGGGGTTTCTCCCTTGAGAGTTTCATCCAAGATCGCTTTAATCGTGGCGTTATCCAGATTTTTCAAGGATTCCACCGTTGCTTGATTGGTTGGATCTTGAAGGACAAGATTAGGTTCTTCCTCCGCCGCGACCGCGTTTCTTTGAACATCCCTTTGGATGGTTGACGTTGCCGGCTTGCTTGGGGCCGGGACGCATCCTTGGGATCTGCGGCCCTTTTCCCGATATTCTTGGGTGGTGCCATAATTCTTTTTAGGGTGTTCTTGACGGATTCAATCGATTATCGGTAGAAGGCCCTCCTTTCAGCGCCAAATGACGATGCTTTGGGTTTCGTCATTTGATAATATCGGGCTGTTCTTCTATGTGATAATGATAAGAACCCTAAAATCTTCAAAGAAAAGGTGTGTGTTTGTTGTATATTTTGGACCGAGCTTGAGAGTCTCTCTCAAGTTGCCTACGTATCCCGTTGATTATTCGGGAATCAAGCCCCGCTTCGTAGTTCATCTTAACTAGTATTTATAGGGGCTATTTGTGCCGTAACCCTAATTATGGGTCGGCCGAGGTTATTGTCACATTTGCCCTTACGGGCCTTGCTTCTTCTCCAAGTTAAACTAGGCTGCGAGATAATGGGCTTTTACGGCCACTGCACCGCTTTATAGCTTCGTGTTGCCGATACTCGACTCGAGAATTCGAGCTTGTACGCTTCTGCGGACATTACTCATGTCGATGTGGATCGTCGATGTCAGTATGGGATTGCTGCCTAGGCTTCCTGACCATGTCGATGTCGTAAGTTATCGAGTCGATCCTTTAGCCACCACTCGCTCTAATCTAAGAGTCTCATCTCGTGATGCCACGTGGAGGTGTTCGATACGGTATCGTCACTGGGATTTTGACTTCTTCTCCCATTGTTTCTGCCATTTAGATTGATTCAGTTCAAAACTCCTTATGCACGAATATATTATATATACAGGCTGGCTGTGTTTACGAGGAGGGAGGGGAGAAGTGGATGGGGCCGGGGCGTGGAAAGAGGAATAATATAATATAACCGGAAGTTTTTTTTTCCTGTAAACCACTTTAATTTTCTCTTTTTTTTTTCTTTTCAACCACCGTGTTGGGCTTGGGCACTTTTCTCCTTTTTTTTTTTTCCTTCTTCTTTTCAACCACCTTGTTGGGCTTGGGCACGAATAACAAATATATTCAAAGTTCAATAATCTACGTAACTCGTACTTATTGGTTGATGATTGGGATAAAGTTGAATTTTTAAAAACCCATACAACAAGTCTTATATGTAGTTTAATAAGAAATCCCTGGGTTTGTTTTGACATAGATGATACTCAAAACCGTTGCTACTGAAATCGTGTTGAGAACTGGATATTCGGATTTCGTGAGGATTATCCAACTACTGTAAAAGATAGATTTGTTGGTGATCGAATTATAGCAGGGTAATGCACTATTGTCTGCCTACATACCATTATGGATTTAAGGGATCAAGTTATATGTTAACGTGGTGTTACTCAACGAAATTCTAAAGGTTGGAGAAGATGATCTTATTATAGAACATCATTGTGGGAGGAGTTAAGGAAGTCATTGTTGGCGTCATGGCCAATGACCGGGAGCAGTTATAAAGGCGCTCATGAAGTGATCTTGGCCATGTAAGCAAGAGTTGTGAGACAGTTCTATGAACGTGGGGTAACGTTGTGTTTGACTGTATAACCATGTCTGAGTTCATAAAGTCTTTCGATGTGGATATCTATAACGTGGTGAGCGGACACCATGTCAGTGGTATGAGTTGGTAAGCAATCTTAACTCCAAACTGGCCTTGTGTATCAGGATACGACATGTACCAAGTCGGTGGCTCGGAAGCTTTTATCGCCCCATGGTGGTCACCTGGGTTCTACGTTGTGCTTCTCCACAAGCTTTCACCCGGATCGACGGAGCGAGTGAATGTCTTGTTGGAGTTGAGGTGATGTGCCTCCACTGACTCGGATGGGTCGGGTATATCCCTCGGCTTGTTGGACGAGGTTTGTTTAGAAGATCCGGAATAGTCAAATGGGTGCCATGTTTGTGATTCGGGTCATACCCACATCAAAAGCCCTCTAGAGATGAGCGAGGACGTAGGTCGTAGGTTAGGTATGCCCAATGAAAAGGTGGCACAAGACCTATGGTTGTATACCAAACGAATCTAACGTCAACACTGCTTGTATTCGAAATTTGAAAGACCTTTATGCTTATCTCCAGACATCTCTTAATGTCCTTTGGAGATCCTATACATATTGATGATTGCTTTAACAAATGAAGCTTTTTCGTTAGTGACTTGACGGTGTTATCCTTTCCATTAGGGAACTTTTTGTATCCACTTTTCACATACATTATAATGGCTGCACTGACATGATATTTTTCAAGGTTGTGATTGCAGTGACATGACATTTTCAATGTTGTGTGTTAAGGGTGATTTTATACGTTTTATAAGGATATATTTTATGTCAATTTCCCCCATATCTGGATGTTTTTCATAGAAATCGAGCTTTATATTGGTTTATTGAGCAAGTGAGGTTTTAAATGGTCTATTCGCAAAATTGGTTAATTTATGTGTTTTATTGATGGTTTTATGTTTATTTGGATTATATTACATTTTTGCGATGTTTTAATAATTTGTAGATGCATATTTTCGATTCAAAAGATGATCAAGTCGGATTTAATTGATGAGAAAGAGATAAGGATGGAATTGGCTTGAAGAAAAGAGATAAAGATGAAGAAATCAAGTTGTTGATCCAGCTGAACTGGCGTCCAAGTCCCGTCCAGGTTGGACGGGCGTCCATCAAAGTAAACGGGCGTCCAGAGGTGCAAAATCAGTACAGAGTCTTGAGATATTTGATGAACTGGCGTCCAGACCCATTGAACGAGCGTCCAAGACAGGAAAATCGATTCAGAGAGTCCAAGGTATCTTGGACTGGCGTCCAACAAGATGGACGGGCGTCCTTCGACCGACTTACAGCAGCCGACTTTATTTTCTATAAATACCAGCGCTTTGTAAACCCTAGGGATATATTATTACACAGCCGCATACACAGAAAACCCTAATTTCAAGATCAAGTCACCTCGGCCGGCTGAGCCTTGGTGCTTGGCCGGCCGAGGGTTGTTTCTTTTCATCTTTATTTCGTTTTTTCTGCTGTTTTTGGCTGGATGATTTGGAGGCTAGACGATTTGTTCAAGTTATTTAAATCCGTTTCAATCAGGTTCTTTCTTTTCAATCTTAAGTTTGTTTTGTGATGTTTGATTAAAGTTGTTATCTTTTCTATATGCTTATTGTTTATGCAATTGATATCGAGAGATGTATTGCTTATTGATGTTTACCGTATGACGAGAGTCGGTGTAAACCTTAGATCACCATAGGAAAGATGGGATTTTTAACCTTGACATAACGAGAGTTGATAGGTTGAATATCTAGGTTGCTAGATTGAGAGATCTTACACCTTGGTTTGAGAGCGTCAATCTTATAGATCGAGAGATGAGAGATTGATAGGCGAATTATCTACGAGAGTAGGAATTCATACCTCCGTTAGGTGGACCACATCTTTAATTAAATCATCACAAGATAACTTTAGAGAGGAAATTAAGGGTTGCGGGATCGGAGGAATATTTGCTTGTTCGATTGTTTAATCACCATGATCATCGTTTTTATAGTTGTTTATTGTTTTCTTTTTAGTTTATATCTTAGATTTAAGTTCGCAAATATCGTTTCCTGGCTTTGGACTGACAATCCTCTGTCCAGTTTATCTTTTCGTATTGTTATTTTTAGGTTCTAGTAATAATTGGTATCAATCTTAGGAAAATTAATGAACTAGATACCCCGATTCCCTGTGATCGACTCCGGTATTAGCCTCTTTACTACGATCCTTGCACTTGAGGTATATCGGATTTATAAATTTTATTACTTGTTTATTTTTCATTGCATAAAATCCGAGACATTGTGAATAGATGATATTTTCAAGGTTATACTGCAGTGTCAAAGTTTGAACTTCAACAACTATACTGAAACTTCAATCATTATGCAGTGACATGACATTTTTATTGTTGTGAATGCAGTGAGATGATATTTTCAAGATTATAATGCAGCGACATCAGAGTTTGCACTTCAATAACAATACATTATGCAGTGACATGACATTCCAATAGCATTTACAGCAATATTGTGGCAAGCACGTAGAGAAAACACTTAATGCAATCAGAATATAGTGACATCATCTTTTATACTTCAATAATGAAACACAAACTTGTATGAAGATGCAGTGACATGATTTTTCAATAGATAAAACAATTATAACTCTTTGTAGTAGCATTTCAAGTACAATTTCAAGCGAAGCTTCTGTTCTAATTTAGTGACATGCACTCAGTGACTACCCTTGTGTCCTATTATTGACTTTTCTACTATTGTATTTCAATTTTCCAACAAAAAAAATCATATTTTCTTCCAGATTGACATTATGTTTTGTTCTATTGTTGCATGCTTAGTGTTAATGTATACTTACTCAGTTTTCTTTGTTTTTGTTGCTCCCCGTTTCTTCTCCGCTGATATTACTTGCTTTCTTCTCACCAGTGTCGATTCTCTGTAGTGACGGTATCAATTGAACTATAGTAACTTCTCCTCTGATTTCGCTGCTTCTTCTCTCCGATTTGGCTCTGATTTCGCTGCTTCTTCTTGCCGTTCGTTATGTCAATACCCTTGAGCCGTTTTGTGCGTTCACGTCACGTCGTGTTTGAAAATGGAGGTTTCGTTTGTGTAACTGTTGAAGCATTGAAGCGGGAATAGAATAGGGGTATTCTGGTTCGTTTCTGATTTTTGTGTCATTATAACCAATGAAATGTTTTTGGTGTCTTATTTACCTATTTAAGTCAAATTTGTGTCCTTATGGCCCATTCTCTTTTATCAATTACATATTCCAAATATTTATGTCTAAGATTAATTCCATTCAATCTAATAAGGTGCATGGACCACCTAATAGAAGAATAATAAATTATTCTTACAATCCCCTGTATATGGCCTAGTGGTAAGCGGTGGGGTGGTGTAATGCCACGCTGGACCGAAAGCCGGAGTGTGGGGGTTCGAGTCCCGTAAAGGGCCGGCCCCTTTCGGTTAGCGGAAAAAACAACAAGCCTCTTCCCCGAGCTGCTAGGTCCCTGATTAACCTCTACTCGCACTCCTGTGGGATCGGGGGCGAGGGGACCCTTCCGGGTAGGGTATAACCGTTTTTTAATAAATTATTCTTACACAATTGACTAAAAAGCTCAATAAAAGTAATTATAAAAGTGAATGTCTTTTCACATATCAAAATATCTTAGCACACGTATTTTTTTTTTCTTTCCAATTTTATCCTTAATTTTGTGCATATTTATTCTGATCCGAATTTAGGCAGAATGTTGATTTTCTCTGCCCGAATTTGGATCAGAATGTGTGAAATATTTTTTTTGACCGGAACAGGGTCTAAAAAACACTTAAATTCTGACTGAAATTAGATCAGAATAATCAACCAAATTCCGATTTATGTTGTGTTAAAATGGTGTGTGTTGTTTGAAAAGATGCTCCCTTATAAAATAAAGGGTTTATTCTTAAAAAGGACGATTTGATAGTATAAATATTTAAACAGGATAGTGTAATTTTTTATTGGGAAAAAAGGACAAGTGTTTATTACATTATAATTTAAATTCTCTTATATTTAATTACAAAAATGTATATCTTTTGATCTGAACGTCAAAAGATCGTAATTCTTTCACAATATTTTTCTTGTTTTCGTTATCTTTATTTAGACATCCAATTTGATATTTTTTCGATGTCATTTCGAAGCCATTTTCGTCAAAAACAACGAAACAATTGAACAGTGGAATAGTGAATTTAAAGTCAATTCCACTGAACCAAACAGTGGATTTGGGGTAACGTATAGTGAAATTGTCCTTATCACCCAACTTGTATTTCTACTGTCCTAATTTCTATTTTTTCACTCTTATTTGTCTTTTTAAACCACCCAAAAATAAATCCTTAGTTGTCACCTTTGTCATTAATGTTCCACTTTCATAGACTATATACAATTGTAATAAATGCATTTGTGACACTTAAATAATTAAGATAACATAATTTTGACGAGTGTATTAAACTTGTCTCAAATGACAAGGTAGAAGGGGAGTAAGGATCCTGTCAAGTATTTGAGGAAGTGTTCTCTCAAAGTAGAATTGATCTAACCATGCATACACCTAAAATGTGAAAATAATCTAACCGTAAATTTTTATTTTTATTTTTAAAACTACGTCGTTTTGGTGTTAATGTATAAAAACAACTGCACTTAACCTATTTGAGAGGATCATTGCTCGGTAGGAGGGAGTAGAATAGATGATGGAAGGAAATTGAAATAAAAGTCCAATGATGTAAAAATCAAATTCATGTAGTGAATCAGACATTGTACCGAAAAAACAAAAGATAATCCATGTCTCAAGGTATTATTGCATGAAAATAAGGATCAAACTCAAAGGAGGCAACTTAGTAAATTACTTTAATGGATAGTCAACACGGGGAAAAGAAGAAAAGAAAGTTCACAAGTCTCCGTCCCATAATTCTTCAACTGACTTGTATTGGCCACCACCAATGACGTGTTCTCCAAGATAGCCCCTATCTTTGAGGGATTTGGGTGATTTGGTCAACTTCTTCTTTGCTTTGAGTTCCCAGTCAAATATTTGGAGGTTCTCTCTCATCCTCTCGCTTGTTATAGCTCTTCACGATAGCAATTGCCCCTTGTTCGTATATCCATCTAAGTGCAACCTATATATATAATTAATGCATGCAAAAAGGAGACATTCATGATTCAACTTTTTCAAGAAAACCATTATGTACTACGTATGGAGTAGCGATACACCGATATAACTTCAAATGCAGAATATAAAGCCATTATAAAACACAAACACAAATACACATGTGCATGAATACATATATATATATATATGTGTGTGTGTGTGTGTGTGTGAGGATCAAAAGTGTTACATCGTATTACAAGTTTATAAGTATTAATTTAAAAATCTAAGTACGGTTAGGGGTCAAAAATTAACAGGTCAGTTAGTAGATATTACTGTATAATTTTTTTAAATATTATAAAAAAATTTACACATAAATATCAATTTTTTTTAAATTTAGGGGTCAAAATGATCTATTGAAATACATGACGCCGCCCTTGTTCGAGAAAAGCTATTATACAAAAGTGACACCAAATGGAGGGGTGATATGTGTTTTTATACACCCTCTCTCACATAGTATGAGTGTGTAGGAGTGAATTGGACGCATTTCACTCATCCACTTAGTATCATCCATCAATCACCGTTGTATAATAACTCTTCTCCGTTCATCGATAGGTGCTATGACAGAAAGATAGTGTAATGCATTGACCGTGGCACTAATTAGGAAAGATATTCACTTCTCATACTAGTTAAATATTGGTTTATTATTTTATATAAGTTTATTATAAGCTACTAAACTACAATATTTGTACCGTACATAGATGGTGATTGGAGAATTTATATTATACAAAGTAAGGGACACCGGTGGTGGTCCTTATATAGTATTTATACTCAATTGATACATTTTATACATATAATTAGTGTCCTTAATGATCAATTTGTGTTTTTTTAGTATTTATTAAATATAAAGGGAGATTTCGTATGATACACAAGCTATTCTGACTGAATAAGAGGGAACATGGTTAAATTAAATGCTCTGATTTAATTTGAGTCGTATGTTAAGTGTTTTGTATATCAAATTTCTGTCAGAAAACCAATTTTTATATATTCTGACAGGAAAATTTACCACATACTTTATAAGTTTGGGACAAAAAAAGTAAACGCGAAAAAAAAATAAAAATTTGAAGGGTAGGGTTAGGTAGATACAGACCTGCGCAAAGGTCTTGTTTTTGGAAGCTGAAATATTTTTGAGGACGTTGCTTTCTTTCACTGCTTTATTGCCCCAAATTGAATCATACGCGCCAAGTGGGGACCATGCACTAATGGTAATCCCTTTCTCCTTGCAAAATGGAAGCAATTTCCTTTGCTGCCATACCACACTCATTTCCACCTACAATGCTTTGTCTAATCATTTGCACGAAAGTCTCAAATAATTTATAGAATAATGTCACACAAAAATACAATAGGATACAAGATACGTCACCAAACGGAAGTACTATCCGTGCATAATGGCTGACACAGAATCTCGGGTAAGAGGACGATAAAAAAATTTAAATGACAAATAAAAAGTTAAGGAAGGCAAACAAGATGCATACTACACATATTAATCGATTTTTTTTCGGATTGAGGGAGGACAATTGCCCCCTATAATGCACGGATACTCCATCCTGCAAGCGTATCCCGTATCCGATACGTATTGGATATCGATACTCAGGATACTTCATTGGATACGTATCTGGGTCAAATTGTAATTTTTAAAACTTGGATACTTTACCGGGTACACGTATCTTGATTACATATACGGGTATCCGAAAAACATGATACTTAAAGAATGAGTTTGAACCTTAATATGTGTAAATGCGCGTGCACACACACACACACACACACACACACACACACACATATATATATATATATATATACACACATGTATAGTCATTTTATTTTAATTATTTACAGTTTAGTCTTTATATTTTTATTATTTACAAATACACACCCATATCCGCATCCTATATTTTCATAAAATCCCGTATCTGCGTATCTCTTATCCGTATATCCCGTATACGTACGTAGGTCCGCCACTTATCCGTGCATCATAGATAATGAGCATGTAGGTTAAATAAGAGGTATACCCGATTAACTGCCGGAGGGATGGTAGAATTTTCAAGAAGAATGGAGAGTTTTTCACAAGTGAAGTTGCTTACACTACGATTTTGTCAAACCCAATTTTTGGCACTCCTCCATCGCCTTCCATGTGCCATGGATATCGAACGGGAGGAGGTCTTGCTTCTCGAAATCGAATTTGATCAAATCAAATCCGTTCCTTATTCTTACAGGCCAATGAATCAGATAAAGATCCAAATAATCTAGCCCCAGTGTCCTGAAAAAAAAAATCGTAGTAAGGTTGTTAGAGCACTTGCAGTAGATACTGTAAATCATTTAAAAACTCTATTTTAGAGATTTCAACATGAAAAATAACACTGCAGCAGATACTCTATTTTCTACTGTAAACTACAGATTCTGTAAAATTTTCTTTACATCTACCGCATTCTTACAGATTCTGTAAATTTTACTTTATGTCTATTGCATTATGTATAATAGAGAATCTGATGCATTTCATCTTAGATAGAGATTCTGTAAACTAGAAAAATGCATGTTTAAAACTGTAAAGTAGAGAATTTGTTACAAGTCACTGATGCGAATGCTCTTAGGTCCATAGTTTTAGAAGTTTTTTCGTTTATTTTTATGATTCAAGTTTAGTTATTTTTCATTGTTTCCTTATTTACTCATTGTTTCTTTATTCTCTAAAGTCCATAACCGTTCCTTATCCTTATCCTTATTTACAGGGGCAGCTTTATGTTGAAGAGATTGGGTCACTTGACCCCGAACTAAAGGAAAAAAAAATTATATGTATTTTTTTTACGTTATACGGTATATCTTTCTCGATCCCTAACCCGTATCATTGTGCTCCCGCAACCACCCCTGCTTATTTACACATATAGGTCTTTTACTTTTTGTATTTTTCCTCAAAAGAATTGACCCCTGCTGAAACTACCTTTATAAATTTACAATATCAAACTCGACTCATTGAGTACTCGATATAACTCGTTTCTAAGTTCGATTATTTTTTAAATTGATTTATTTTCCATAAAATATGACAAGATCGAACTCGAGTCGTCAAATACTCGATTAGACTAATAATTTTTTTTCTTTTCAAAATGTTATTTAATATTAAATTTGTAAATATATTTAATTAAATAATTATTTAATATAGTTCGATTAACTTACGAGCTACTCAATTACTATATTTCGAAGCATGAATTCAGTTCGGTTAGTTATTTTAATAGCTCAATTTAATTTCGAACTCTAAAAATTGAAACGAGTTAAACTTTTTTATATAAATAGAGGTAATTCACAAAAAGCTCGATTAATTTACGAATCTACAATGAATTAACAAATCACCGCAAAAAATAAATAAATAAATAATTTGATCCAGGGGAGTGATAGAGCTACTCCTTCAGGTATACACCACTTTTACACCATCATCATCTCACCGGCCTCATGTTTTTCACTTGTAAAAGAAATTTAAAAAATCACAACACAAAATTATGTTGGAAGTAAAAATGGTGTACACTCTATCATTACCCTTGATGTCAGTTTGACTAACCAACGTTCCGTTTCCGTAATATCCGGTCCCCAAAAGGAGTCCGGATCCCCTACGGTACAAGGTGAGCGGTATAAATTGTTGTGCATCGTTTCCGTCCGAATTTTAGACGGGGGCACCATTTCACTTTTTTCCCTTCCAAATTTGATTCACTCTTTTACCGTCGAAATTTAGATGGATCCGTCGAAATTTGGACGGATCCATCCAAAATTCGAACGGAAACAGTACACAACACTTTATATCGCTTACCTTGTATCGTAGGGGATCCGCTTCCCCCAAAAGCCACAAGAAAAAAAGAAAAAAAAACAAAAATAAGAAAAAGAAAGAGGAATGTCCAGAAGAGGAGGCCACGTGGTCGATTATTGTGCCTTGTTGAAAAACCACTTGACCAAAACTTACCCTGAATAAAAGTACTAGCTCCGTTTTAAAATATAAGTCATTATAGGTGTTTTTATACAGATTAAAAAATTGGTTGAATATCATAAATTTAATGGTTAATGTTTAAATCATTAATACAATAATTGTTAAGTAATGAAAAATAGTTGGATTGATAATAAATTATGAGTAAAATAAAAAAAAAAGTAATAAATATTCTATTGGTAATGTATAATGGCTAATATTATAACATAAAAAAGAGAGTAAAAAGACTTACTCACTCCGTCCCATTTTATTTGTCATGTTCGACTTTTTTAAGAGATTTTAACTAGCGTATTTAATGTTTTGAATCTCATTAAATGATTTAATATTTTTGTATATGATAAAGTATTACTTAAATGACATAAATATAAAAATATTGAATCATTTAATGAGATTCAAAATATTAAATACGATAGTCAAAATCTCTTTAAAAAGTCAAACAGGACAAATAAAAATGGGAGGGAGGGAGTATATTTTAGACGGAAGGAAGTAGTACAAAGCAAAGCGGACACGACTTGGGCTAAGCGATAAAATGAAAAAAAAAAAAATAATAAATAAATAAATGATAAAGATGGAAGGGAATTATGTTAATTACCCAAGGCTTTTCTTCAGAGCAGGCAGCACAAGGTCGGGATGAGCATCAGTACAAGAAAGCTTAGAAGTAATGAAAAATTCATCTCTGTTCTTCACCAAGCCCATTTCAACTGCTTGGGACACAGCCTTTCCCAACGCCTCCTCTGTTCCATAGATTGCAGCCGTGTCGAAATGGCGGTTTCCTACTTTAATGGCCTCCACAAAAATGGCAACCAGTTCCTCTACGGTTGGGTTGTTGAGGGATTGGGCTGTACCAAACCCCAAAACAGGCATCTTCTGCCCTGAGTTCAACACTATTTCTGGGATTATGACTTTTTCTCCCATTGTTTCTGCCATTTAGATTGATTCAGTTCAAAACTCCTTATGCATGAATATGTTATATATACAGCATGAATATGTTATATATACAGGCCGGTTTATTTATTTATTATTTTTACGAAGGGAAACCCAATTTCCCTTCCTTTACACAATTTTCTCAACGAAGACATTTTTTTTCAGGCTGTGTTTACGAGGAAGGAGAGGAGAAGTGGCCGGGGTGTGGAAAGAGGAATAATATAATAACCGGAAGTCTTTTTTTTTTTTTTCCCTTTCTTCCAACCACCGTGTTAGGCTTGGGCACGTATAAAAGGTTGCAAGTATGGCGAATATCAAATATATTCAAAGTTCATTAATCTACGTAACTCGTACTTATTGGTTGATGATTGGGATAAAGTTGAATTTTGAGGGAATTGAAAATATACCTTTGAGTAAAAATAGTTTATTTTATATACCCCTATTTTTAATTCTTACAAGCATAACTCCATCAAAATACTCGATAGGACGGGCAATTTGACATTCAGGACGAGATTTATTGTCATGAGGACGGGTTATTTTTCATTGAAATTTGGGTAAAATAACACGTTAAAATGAAACTTTCTTTCATTCGGACGGGCTAAAAATTCCGCATATTTTTTTAATATTTATTTTGCATGACCGACGTTTTATTTTATTTTATTCTGGGGCCGAATTTTCGTCTTTTTTTTTTGTTGGAACCCCATCTATTTTGTTTCAATTACATCGTCCTTATTGGAAAAAAGAAACAGAAACCATCATCGACTGCAAAACCCTTTCTTCTCCGATGTTGCAAAAACATAAAAAAACAACATGAAACATCAAACCAACATGTACATGCATTTGGTCGGTGTGTATTATCGGGACGGGCTTATTTTCATTTGTAGATCTGAAAATTTTCCTGGGGAAAATGACTGATTCTTTACTGTTGTATATCATCATGAAAACATAAATCTATGTGCAATTCTATTTTACTGCTATGCTTTTTTGATATTGGCTTTCTGTATTTCTCTTTGTGCTTGCATATATTTTAAAACGACCATGAAAACATGAATCTATCGGAGAAGAAAGGGTTTTGCAGTCGACGATGGTTTCTGTTTCTTTTTTCCAATCAGGACTATGTAATTGAAACAAAATAGACGGGTTCAAAATAAAATAAAAAAAACAAAATAGATGAAAATTCGACCCCAGAATAATAATAAAAAAAAACGTCTGTCTTGCAAAATAAAAAAAAAATATGCGGAATTTTTAGCCCGTCCGAGTGAGAAAAGTTGGTCGGGACGTGTTATTTTAGTCCGGCCTCAATGAAAAATTATCCGGCCTCATGACAATATATCTCATCCTGAATGCCATATTGCCCGTCCTACCGAGTATTTTGATGAGGTTATGCTTGTAAAAATTAAAAATAAGGGTATCTAAAACAAACTATTTTTATCAAAAGGTATATATTTTGAATTTTCGTCAATTTTTAAAAAGCCATACAACAAGTCTTCTCTGTAGTTTAATAAGAAACCCCTGGGTCTGTTTGGACATAGACGATACTCAAAACCGTTGCTACTGAAATCGTATTGAGAACTGGATATTCGGATTTCGTGAGGATTATCCGACTATTGTAAAAGGTAGATTTGTTGGTGATTGAATTATAGCTGGGTAATGCACTATTGTCTGCCTACATACCATTATGGATTTAAGGGATGATGTTATATGTTAACGTGGTGTTACTCAACGAAATTCTAAAGGTTGGAGAAGATGATCCTATTATAGAACATCCTTGTGGGAGGAGTTAAGGATGTCATTATTGGCGTCATGGCCAATGACCGGGAGCAGTTATAAAGGCGCTCATGAAGTGATCATGGCCATGTAAGCAAGAGTTGTGAGACAGTTCTATGAACGTGGGGTAACATCGTGTTTGACTGTATAACCATGTCTGAGTTCATAAAGTCTTTCGATGTGGATATCTATAACGAGGTGTGACGTGGCCTTTTCTAGTGCTAAACCAGTCCTTAACCGACAGTGTATCGGGTCAAACTGTAGTGCTAGTATGGTGAGTCAGAGTGTCGAATCCTCAGGGAACTTGGTAATTCTTCTAAGTGTGGTTAAACACCAAAGAGCTGTTATTAACTCGATCTTAACCGCAATTTTATAACACAGATCACTACTATTCTACTCAACATAAAATAAATGCGTAATTTAAAAGTTATTCTAATATAATATATATAGATATATAAATATATATAGATGTACATAAATTGCAAAATATATATATATATAGATACAAATATATAGATACCAATATATTTTAGAACTAGACAAATAAGTTTATAGAACTAGCCAAAGTTTATATAATTGAATTATACGATCTTTTCCGATAACGGAATGTGCTCGATCTTTCCTTTTATTTTAGGTCCAATTGAGTAAATGAAACGGTGCACTCTGAGGTTAACAATTCCTCCTCACACGAGCGTATGAAATTGTCATATGTCATTGTCATCGGTTCAATCTCCACAACGCCCATGCTAATCTCGGTTAGTACGAGCAGTACCGAGTACAAATCTACCCCGGATAAAAGAGGTTATTCCGTTTGTCGGACGGCCGATGTTATTCAAAAGGCTCCGGTTGTCGGGCGGATCGATTTAACTTTCCGGTGTTAGTTTCAATTAAACCGTTGATTTTAACATTATTATGATCTCGAGCACAATTTTAATAAGATTAATCTTTCCCAAGACAAATCGCCCCCGGGTAGGAAATAGGATTCCGTAGTCACGCTTTCGCACGGCCAATTTTACCCTCCGGTTTTTCTATCTTTTATCTCATATCCTAACTTCTCTGGCCAGTTCATCGTTAGGTTATATGGTGCGATTCATCTTGGTTAATTACGTCAATCCGAATATTGTCAATACGTTACAGAATAGAAAAAGATTCAATTAACTCAATTTTAATCAATTTTAATTAGACAGCATTCCTTTACCGAAAAGATCGAAATAAAACGATTACATAACTTTGGCTAGTTATTAGAGTTAGCCTAAAAACATTATAACAATGAAAAAGATAAAAACAAACATAAATACTTAAGAAAATTTACCGATTACAAATGCTGAATCAGAGTTGTATTCTTCCGGACATTACAACGACTTCAACAACACCGAACTTCCGATAATTTCCCGAGCATTACAACGATACTACGAGATTATTATTTTTGGCGTAAGGCCTATTTACAAACTACCACTAAAAAGAAAATAAAGAGGAGAGGAGATATATATATATATATATAGGAGATGATTTATATATATTGGTACATCGACTCTGTTTGCAAATGATCTCCTTATATAGACAAAAGTCCTTGGGCCGGACCGGTCCGAGATCAAGCCGGACTGGTCCGGTGTAATGATTATCTCCACCACTTTGATTGATCAGCATGTGCTCCGTATGATTATATATTTTTATATATAATTATTAAACTTCTAAAATTCATATCTCGAGTTCTGGACCTCCAAAAATCATGATTCAAGAGGCATCGGAAAGCTCTCGGGAAAATCTACAACTTTCGTGAAAGACTCTTCTTCAGATAATGTCGTTTTAATGAGCCATTTGTTTGTCGAAGACATTTCTCGATTACCACTTAACCAAATTGATTGGCCACTTGACCACTTAAGCTATTCAATTGATCATTTAAGCTCGTGGCACTCTCTAAATCCTTCCAGAGATATGATTAAACTTCAATATGTCGATTCTCGGGGTCTCGGTTTATAAATCTGCAATAAAATACCACAAATACCCACGTAAATCGACACGACACTCCGATTTACTAAAATCGGTACGAAATTACAACTTTTTACTATTATTACTACTAACTACTCTAAATTATAAAGATTAATATTTCATATCATTTATATCATAATTTCATATATTTTATATAGAATTCGTTGATAAAACATAATAATATAACGTATATTTAATCATATAAAAGTAGTATATCAACTACTCCCCACTTAGCTTTTGATCGTCCTCGAGCAAAAATAGGCGGTTAATAAAAGATAATATAATTGATCAGATTATAATTTTTAATGTAATTTATATTGTCAATATTATAAATATATTACTCATCCTAATTTAAAATCGTAAGAAGACAGAAAGTGTATATAACTTAAATAACTTAAACATTAAATATTAATTAGATGAAATTGTACATGTAATAATTAATAAGTATAAATAAAATATTAGAATTATTTTTAATCGCAATTATTATGAAATCTTGGAATCAGAAACTTGGTCAGGTAGTCGACAAAAATGGCTTATAAAGTTTAGGCTCAAGATGTTGGCTAATCGGAAAAAAGGAAATCAAAAAGAGAGAGAGGCAAGTTGTACGTACCTACATCTTCATATTCCTGATCAAAAAATAACCATCGATTAATAACATCTCTTTTTTTCTTCAGATTTTCTCTCTTTTTTTTTTTTTTTTTTTTTTTTTTTTTGATTAAGAACTAAAAGCGTGAGTGTGTGTAGAAAATCAAACTTACAAGCATTGCTTCATCAAGATTGATCGGAGTACTACTCTTTCGATCGAAAATTACAAGTCCGGTTTCCCTAAACTTGTAATCATTCTTGAGATCTTATGATTCGACTTTTCTTTTTCATTCGGTGCCTTCATTCCCAGCAATAGGACATTTCTAGATAATACCCTAGCTGGACTACTATCATCAGGCAAGCGGGAGCTTTTCACCTCATAGTGATATAGGACATTTCGTGATAATACCCTACTCACTCAAATCATTGGTAGCTACAACCGATATGTTCTTTTATTTTTAATTTGTCGATCACAGATAAGGAAGATACCTGGTATTTGATTAATTCTGTGTAAATATGGTGCTTCGTTCTTAATTTAGAATATTAATATATCCGAGCTTATTACCAAAATCGACTATCTTGCAAGCGTCATGAGGTAAGATCGAATATACTAATACTTATCTAATTTTTCCAATCTCAGCATATACCAAAACTTAGCTTTTATGTCTTCATCTCTTTTCATAAGTACGTACAAACTTGCGGAATTTCAAGGAAATGTAGACCAAAATTAGCTAAAGGTTGGTTACTTCTTAGATAATCACAATAGCCATTTCGAGTGAGGTCTTGATCACTCTAATCAAGGCTGAGGTAGGAACAAAAATTGGAAATTTATTTAGGTAGGCTATTTGGCTATAGTTATATTTTTGTGGTGCCAAAAATCGACATCCCTAGTCCAATTCCAAACTCATAATTCATATTGAAAAGAAAATGATTCTAAAAATTTTACTTATAATTATCAACATACTTATATAATTTCATGAAAACAATATCTAATATTAATTATTCAATTATATAAACTTAAAATCTTATTAAAATCTAAATTAGACATAAAATATAATTATAATATATCTAATATATTTTACTTAATTAAAAACTTATTCTTCCAAATTATATCATTTCTTATTCATATTTATATATTAACTACTAAAAATTTGAAAATAAGTAATAAAATTTTTGATAATTTTATAATTTATAACTATTTTCAAAAATTTTAATGAATTTTCTAACCTAACTCTTACTCCCCACTTACGAAGTGGCATCGTCCCGATGTTCAATGAGTATTAAATAAGTAGGTTTGAAAATAAAATTAAAATTATCTATTATCATTATTATTCTGATTTTATTTTTAGCGTATACTAATTATATTATTAAATAACAAACAAACTTAAAAAACTGAGACATATATATATTAAACAAGATAGATTATTACAAATTAAAAGAAAAACATAAACTTAACTAAAAAAAAAAACTTCAAACTTAACTAAAGTTGACTTATTAAAACTTAAACATCATCAACAAACCACCAACAACTATCTAGATCGTAGATGAACAACCCGGTGTATCAACCGGTAACAATCCAACTCGATTATCTCTAGACGGAAAAATCTCATCCGTCTCCAGCTCTCCCACTCCACTCATCTGAGTACACAGGCGCGATATCATCCAAGAATTAGGCATAGGTTTCCCCCTACTACCTCTCGTGATTGCAAACTCCAACACGATCCTTTGAATCAAAATTCCCCAATCGACAAATACACCAACTGTCAAAGCATACGGCGAAGCATTTCATTATCACTAAGGCTCCCGAAATCCCAAGTAGGATAAACCCCAGAATTAATGAAATGTTTCCACGCCTTTAGGTGTGGAAGTAAAGCACGTGTAGACATTTCGTGATTTGTGTCGAAAAGTGGAAACAGACATTGGAAAGACTCATGGACTCTGTTCAAATGATTGTGTGGATTTTGTAAGCCCCATGTTATCTCAAAATGCTACATTGAAACCGGTGGAATTGCAAAAATTTGGTTGATAATAGATGAAGAGAAGGGAACAGCCACTCCTCTTACTGAAACAATTTGAGTGATATCGATCATGGACGTCGTCATGAGGGCAGAATAAAATTCTCGAACTATCGAGACATTTATCCTTCCTCTCGGTGTACTGACAAATTTTTTCCAACCAAAACTTCGAATAATAGTTTTTCCCCATTGATCAATCTTATCGACATTTAAACCTTTCTCCAACTGGATTGGAGAATTCGCAAAACGATGGTGTAAAATGATATTCTCATTAGAAGCTTGAGATTCCGGATGATCCGGGGTGTGAGGCTCGTAAGAATTGACAGAAGGAGATGATCGGTTCGACATTTTAAAATCAGATGAAAATTTAAAATTAATACAAGAAGGTAAGAAGATAGATAGTGAAAGAAGTGAAAAGAGATGGCAATTGTTGTTCCTGTCTTTACTTCATTAAATAGATAGTAAAAAAAAACATACGTGTGTGCATTAGACGGACTCAAGAATGACTCACCCCTTTTTCCTTCACGGCTCGGTCCGGGAATAGGCCGGACCGGTCCGGCCTCATCCAGCTTTTACTGAGGACAGAGGTGAAAGTCAAATTGAATTTTGGTTTTTTTACTTCACGTGCCTATTACTACCTACTTCCTTGAAGATACTTCATAAGGGTTAATTTAACTTGATACGAACGGATAAAACGACACATTATATTTTTGTAAAATGACGTAGTAATAATACAAAAATTATTTTTGGGTTTTTTATAGTTTTGATAAAAACTAAAACGATTTAGAATGCAAACCAAATTTTGATAAGACGACTATAAAATCAAAATAAACGAAAACGAAAACAAACCAATATCTAAATGACAAATGTCGAATAAAATGAAATGTGCAGTAAAAATGTTTAATCAAACAAAGTTATGAAATTCAATCTTCTTCATAGTCTTCCACGGATCGACATGAAAGCTTGAACTCGGAAACGACGAGAAAGCGGTGGCCGAACCGTAGTCGTGGTCCCGACCGAACTATCAAGACCCATCGAACTCATACCGGTCGTGATATGTGCAAACTCGGTGAATCCTCCCCAACTAGACATCGCCGGTCTCGAACACTGTCGAAAATACACCTGTTCCACTAGATTGGCTCCAAAAGGATATGACGATGGATGAAAGCTCGAAGGTGGTGGAATAGGTGTTACCCAATCTGGTAAGGTATAAGGATCGGCGACAAGGTGGATAGGCAGGATCATCAAAAGTAGGATTACGAAGCAACTGCTCGTTCCTTCTTAAACCTCTACGAATATCATCACACCACTGCCTATTACTCTCAGCATATAAAGCCATGTTGGCTTGACCACGTGCAACGTCTGACACTAAAGATTGAAACATATCATAGGTGATAGTGTTGGAGAAAGGAGTTTGTTGAGGCCGACTCGAAAAAGATGGAAAAGAAGAAGATGTGAAAACTGGTGGAGCTGGTTGAGTTTGACTACTTCTAATTAAAGAGCGTATACTACCATCCGGAAGACTAGTCAAACTCGGTCCAATCAGATTGGCATCTGCCAGAGCTAACTTGTCATTAGGTAGGAATGGTACTCCCAGCCTACGACATAAATCAGAGATAAAACAAGGGAAGTACAGATGACTCCCTGGTCTGGCAATGACAATACTCTCGAAAATCCTTTTAAACATCACCTTACCAACATCCACTCTGACATCGTTTACCATCGCCCAAGCGATACAAACATCTTCCTTTCCAAAAAGCAGTATGTTTACGTGAAGGGTAGAGATTATGGCTAATAAATCTTTTAATTGCCCTCAACCTTCTAAAACAATTCCCGTAATTAAATCTATTTTCTACCCACACAGCGGTCGGGTCAAAAGCATTCTGAGCTCTCAGGGCAGTCTGCTCAAAACTTGCAGGATCATCTAGATTGAAAACTACCCTGTAATCTTCCTCATCAGGAAAATCTTCAACTCCTAGAATTGCATTTATTGTGGCAGGGTTAAAAGGAATATTTCTGGCTCGTAAGGGTACAATTTGCGACTGAGTAAGCTGATCTTGTGACAATGTAGATAAAACTGAATAAAACTCAGCTACTAGAGTCGTGTTAATCTCCCCTTCTCTTCTGGCTGCTAGTTCTAACCACTGTCGTTTTTTAAAGATATCTTTGACTTCATCACCTAAGTCATCCAAATCTAACCCTTTTTCAACCAAGACATCACATTTACTATAAATTTTCTCATACGCTTTCTTAGCCTCAGGTGATGCGGTTTTCTCAAAGCTCACGGCTTCTTCTTCAGGTGATAAAAGTTCTGTGCCTACAACAGGAGTTGAAATGGGAATGTTTGATTTTCGCTTTTTAGAGACTTTCCTACTCGACTCAGCCATTCTACGATATTGGTAATGCCAATCAACAACAAAAACAACAACAAAAACAACAAAAAATAAAAATGTCACAACACACTCAAAAATCAAAACAGTTGAAATTAATCTAAAAAATTATGAAAAATACGAAATTGATAACTAAATAAACTAAATTATACCTTAATATGAAGAAAACGTTGAAAAGTAGGCCGGAAAAGTTGTTAAGTCGCCGGAATGAAATGTAGCTTGTTTTTGCTCCTTTTTGATTTTTCCAAATTTGTGTAGAAGAGAAGAGATGAAAAGGGGAAGAAATCAAGTAGTGGTAGTGTGAGAGGTGAATTTTTTGTGGAAGAATTGATAAAAATTTCGAGTGGTGGGGTTTGGTGTGTGGGGTGCGGCTGTTGAAGAAAATTAGGGAAGAAGAAGAAGAAAAAAAAGGGTCCCCGTATTTTTATGTTTTTAGACCCCGGACCGGTCCGGATTAAGGGCCGGATCGGTCCGTGAACAAAATTTTTTTTTTCATTTTTTCGATTTTTTTTTTTACTTTTTATGATTTTTTGATAAAAATTTTAATAAAACTTATAAAATTTAGTTAAAACCTTAAAAATAATTTTATAACAATTTTAAAAACCTAATAAAATCTTTATAACACTTAAAAAGCTTATAAAAATTTATATTAATTCTTATAAAATCTAAATTAAAAACTTTTATAAAACTTTTATAAAACTCCTCAAATTTCATAAAGATCCAATTTTATAAAATTTTCAGAAGTTATGCGAAAATTTTATAAAATAAAACATAAGAAAAGACTCGAAACTTAAGGGGTTCCTGATTTTTCGATTTCTAAATCTTCCAGAGTTCTGATATAACGCTCAATCAACCTAACTCCTAAAAACGAAGCATTTGAATTATCTCTCGGAATTCCATCGGGATTTTCGGATAACCACCTAATCGTTCCCTTCCTAACAATATTCAAACACTCATCCTGGGATTTGGTTGTGTTTTTCCCACAGCGTCCAACATGTTCACTTTTTCCACAGATTCTACATCTCATCAGAAACTTTGCCCTTCTTTTCATCGCACTCCTTGATGTTCCATTACATACTTCTCTCAATCTGATCTCTCTCAACAATTTCTTGTTTTGTTCAAAAACTAAAGCTTCTATTTTAAACGCGACATCTTTATCAAGGCCTAACTTTAAAAGTAAAATAAAAACTCCTATTCTATCTAAAAAGGACATCCAATTCTTTTACGTCTATCCGGTAAAAGACGAAAAGAGTTTAAACATTACTAAAAACACAGAAAAGTAAAGTAAAGATAGATAGCACCTGGTATTCGGCTGATTCCAGTTTCTCTGCTTTTCAGTTCTTTCATTTTTCTTTGCTTTTTTAATTTAGCGGGGGATCAATCAATAACATTACTTCTTCTTTCAGTGTGATTCCTTCTCCCTCCACAAATAACTTTACTCTGTGGCCATTGGCTATAAAAGTTGTATTTCCATCAGTTAGTTCAACAGCTCCAGTTTTGTAAACCCGTGTTACTTTAAATGGACCTGTCCATCTCGATTTAAGCTTACACGGAAACAACTTTAAACGTGAATTGTACAAAAGCACTCGATCACCTACATGGAACTCACGCTTAAAGATTCTCTTATCATGGAAAGATTTCGTGCGTTCCTTGTAGATTCGAGCGTTTTCATAAGAATCGAGACGAAATTCTTCTAGTTACGTTAATTGAAGCAATCTATGATCACCGACGGCCTTAGGATCGAAATTCGAAATCTAATAGCCCGAAGGCTCGGTGTTCTAACTCAACCGGGAGATGACAAGACTTACCAAAGACTATCTTATAGGGAGAACAACCAATTGGTGTTTTAAAAGGCGTTCGTACGCCCATAATGCATCATCTAATCTAACGCCCAGCTTTTACGATTTGAATCAACTTTTTTTCCATGATTCTTTTGATTTCTCTATTCGACACCTCTACCTGTCCACTAGTTTGCGGATGATAGGGCGTTCCTAACTTATGCGTTACACCATATTTTTCAACTATCTTAGTAAATGGTCTATTACAAAAGTGTGACCTCTATCACTAATGATTGCCCTCGGAATGCCATATCTTGTAAATATATTCTTTTTAAGGAATCGTATGACAACTTTGGTATCATTAGTGGGAAGAGCTTCAGCTTCTACCCATTTCGAAACATAATCTACCATTACAAGAATAAATCTTTTTCCAAAAGAAATAGGGAAAGGTCCCATGAAATCTATACCCCAAACATCAAATAACTCACATTCTAAAATAGGTTGCATAGGCATTTCATGTTTTTAGATACATTTCCCCATTTTTGACAAGATTCACAAGATTTAACATACTTATAAGCATCTATATATAGTGTAGGCCAATAAAAACCACATTGTAAAACTTTAAAAGCGCTTTTCCAACCTCCATGATGACCTCCCCGCCTCACGATCATGACAAAATGATAAAACACTTAAAATTTCATTATCAGGCACACATTTTCTGATTATCCCATCCGAACATTTACGGAAAAGGTCTGGTTCCTCCCAGTAATAAAATTTCAAGTCATAAAAGAACTTCTTTTTCTGTTGCCAAGTCCAATGAGACGGAATATAATCACAGGTTAAGTAATTAATGATATCTCCAAACCAGGGTGATATTTCCTTAGAAGGAATTCTATTCTTTAATAACTGCATGGTTGAAGGAGTATCTATTCTAAATAGTTGTTCATCAGGAAATGAATCTTTAATTTCATTTCCTATTTCTTCATCATTTTCCATTCTACTTAGATGATATGCTACTACATTCTCACTTCCTTTTTTTATCTTTAATTTCAATATCAAATTCTTGAAGTAAGAGAATCCATCTAAGAAGACGAGGTTTAGCATCTTTCTTACTTAGTAAATACTTCAGTGCTGAATGGTCTGTATAAATTATTACCTTAGAACCAACAATATACGATCTAAACTTATCTAAGGCAAAAATTACAGCCAACAGTTCTTTTTCTGTAGTTGCATAATTTAGTTGAGCTGCGTTTAGTGTGTGAGATGCATAGTAAATAGCTTTGAGAATTTTGTTATATCTTTGACCTAAGACAGCTCCTACAGCTAAATCACTCGCATCACACATAATCTCAAACGGAAAACTCCAATCTGGTGCTACTAACACTGGTGCAGTAGTCAACCTCGCTTTTAAGGTCTGAAAGGCTTCCATACATTTACTATCAAAGTTAAAAGGTACTTCCTTTTCAAGTAAATGACTTAGAGGCTTTGCTATTTTTGAAAAATCGGCAATGAACCTTCTATAAAATCCTGCATGTCCGAGAAATCCTCTTAGGGTTCTTAAATTAACTGGTGGAGGTAATTTTTCAATTACTTCGACTTTAGCTTTATCAACTTCGATACCTTCTTCAGAGATTCTGTGACCTAAAACAATCCCTTCTGATACCATTA
Organism: Gentiana straminea; assembly: GCA_036785695.1. NCBI lineage: Eukaryota > Viridiplantae > Streptophyta > Magnoliopsida > Gentianales > Gentianaceae > Gentiana > Gentiana straminea. The sequence goes on along the minus strand of JAVUPR010000113.1, from coordinate 14,037,669 downwards.
GATGACATTTTTCCCAGTTTAGTACTAGATTGGTATCTTCACAGCGTTGTAACACTCGTTCTAAGTGTAACAAACAAATATCGAATGAATCTCCGTATACACTAAAGTCATCCATAAAAATTTCTAAGAATTTCTCAACCATATCAGCAAATATAGCCATCATACACCTTTGAAATGTAGCTGGTGCATTACATAAACCAAACGGCATTCTTTTATAAGCAAAAGTTCCACAAGGACAAGTGAAAGTAGTTTTTTCTCTATCTCCTGCTGCAATGAATATCTGTAAATATCCTGAATAACCATCTAAGAAACAGTAATACTTATGTCCACTTAAACGTTCCAACATCTGAACTATGAATGGAAGTGGATGATGATCTTTCTTAGTATGATCATTTAGTTTTCTAAAATCAATGCACATTCGATAACCTGTAATCTCTCTTGTCGGAATCCATTCATTCCTTTCATTCTCTTTCACTGTGAAACCTCCTTTCTTTGGTACCACTTGAGTTGGACTTACCCATTCACTATCTGATATGGGAAAAATTATCCCCATTTCTAATAGCTTAATGACCTCTTTCTTAACAATTAACTGCAAATTTGGGTTGAGGCGGCGTTGCGGTTGAATACAAGGTTTAGCATCTTCCTTTAGAATTATCTTATGAACGCAAATCTCAGGGCTAATACCTCGAATATCGGCAACTGTCCATCCAAAAGCTTTCTTATGCTTTCTTAACATTCTAAGTAATTGATCTTCTTGTTGCTCAGTTAAAGATGATGAAATAATAACCGGTAATAGATTATTAGTTTCAAGAAAAGCATATTTCAGATTTAAAGGTAACGGTTTCAATTCCAAATTCTTAGGTGGATCTTCCAGTGATGGTTTAAGAAATGGTCCTTCTAGTTCTAATTCCAAATACTTATGCCATGATGGTTTAAAAGTAAAACTTCCTTTATCTAGAGAAAGGATTATCTCTTTCATTTCGGTGTCTTTCTCATCTTCCTTATAGATAGACGAGTTAAGCATTCTTCTAATCTGTCTTCAAAAGTTGGTAACGATTATCATAGACAATGAATGAATATCTTCTATAAAAGAACATGATTCTGGTGATTTGTATGGATGGTTCATAGCTTTGAAAATATTGAAAGTAACTTCATCTTCATTGACTCTCAGAATTAATTCTCCTTTCTGGACATCTATTAAAGTTCTTCCTGTAGCTAGAAATGGTCGACCTAAGATAAGTGGCGCTTAATATCCTTCTTCCATTTCCATAACTACAAAATCTACTGGAAAATAGAACTTGTCTACTTTAACCAATACGTCTTCAATAATTCCTTTAGGGTATTTAATCGATCTATCTGCCATTTGCAGAGTCATTTCAGTCTTCGTAAGATTTCCTATGCCTAGCTTCTTATAATCCTCATAAGACATGAGATTTATACTAGCTCCAAGATCACATAAGACCTTTTTAAATAGAAATCCTCCAATCTCACATGGAATGGTAAAACTTCCAGGATCTTTCAGTTTAGGTGGTAACTTATGCTGCAAAACTGCAGAACATTCTTCATTTAGGCATATATTCTCATATTCCTCTAATTTTTTCTTGTTTGATAGAATATCTTTCAGAAACTTTCCATAAGCAGGCATACTAATTAGAGCTTCGATAACAGGGATATTAATATGAATATGATGAAAAGTATCAAGGAAACGAGCATACTTCTGATCAGTTTTAATCTTTTTAATTTGATCTTTAGGTGGGTAAGGTAAAGATTCTAAATCTACAACCTTTGATCCCAAAGTCATTTTCTCTTTTCCTTTCTCCTTAAACCTTTGAGTATTACTTGATCGCCAAGTATCATGATCTTGAGTTTTTTCTTTTAAAACATTCCCCGAATCAATCTCTACTTCGATTCCTTCGATTCTTCTTGTTTTTCATCCTTGTTTTCATTATCTTCTATTCTAACATGTTCCTTGAATAAAGTCCTTAAATCTTTATCCATGGGATCTTTCAAAATCCTAGGGATTTTTACCCATTTCTCACCTTCATTTTCGGGTTCCAAACTTCTATTCTTTTCAAGAAATTCTCTATAATTTCTTCTTCCTCATCATTGAATTCAATTTCATCTTTAGTTTCATCATTTTTTCTACTTCTTATTCATTTTCTACTCCATTACTACCACGAGTTTTCTACTTCTCGTAACTACAACATTTACCTCTCTTGGATTTCTTTCGGTATTGCTTGGTAATCCTCCGGGTGGTCTACTTGTTGTTACGTTCACCTTCCTACTCAAATGATCTTCCATATTCCTTAATGAGGCTTCTATAGTTCTCATTACGGTATCATGTCCGCTCATAGATGTTTTCATTGAAGTCATATCTTTAGTGATCGTACCAATAGAAGTCATCATTGTTTCCATATTCTTAGCTTGAGTAGATACTACACCCATCATATTTTCCATTAGTTTTTCCCATTTTTCAACTCCTTCTGCAGTTGAGTTGAACTTTGAGTTACTTGGTATACTTTGAGTGGTATGTTGAGGATAGGATCTAGGTAATGATTGTAAATTCGATTAGATGTGTTTTCTTGATAAACTTGATTATTATTCATATTCCTATATGAAACTGATATGGCGGTTGTCCTTGCTTACTAGGGTTTTCAGACCATCGATAAGTAGGGTGATCTCTTCTAATAGCATTAAACGAGTTTGAATATGCATTGTTCAAATTCCTATCTTCTTGAAGAAAACTCACCTCCTCTCTTGAATATCCCGTTGGTTCTTCAATCCCTAATGGCATATTATCCCGATTTGAGTATTCGGTTGGTGTACTATTTTCTGAACTTTGGTTTTTGTTAGATTGTAGGCCATCAAATTTCCTACTCAAATTTTCTAAATGTGCTAGAACTTCCGTATTAGATGTACATTCTCCCGCAAAAGCTACTTTTCTCGGTGCTAGAACCGGTTTCCCACATTCTTTTTTTTTGGAAATCTTTTATATAGCATCGTAAACTATTTGAGCTTCACTCATCATTAAAGAACCACCACATGCATGATCTACATCGGCACGTGAATCTTTTCTTAATTTACGACGAAAAGTTGAATTTGCATATCTAAGGAATAACCATGGTCGGGACAGGGCTCTTAACAATTTTTTAAATCTTTCCCAGGCATTCCCGAGCGTTTCTTCAGATCCTTGTCTAAAGTTAGCAACCTCGACTTTTAATTCCAAATTTCGTCCAGGAGTGAAATATTGTTTCAGAAATTCAGTTTGAATCTCCTCCCAACTAGTGAGTGAATGATGTGGAAGAGACATAAACCAATCTCGGGCTCGTCCTTTTAAAGAAAAAGGAAACATAGTCATCCTCGTTAATTCCTTATGAGCACCTTGACTTTTGGCTGTATTGCATAGTTCTTCAAAAAGATAGAGATGATGATGTGGATCTTCATCATCCTCTCCTAGGAATTGGGCTCTTGCGTCAATTAAACCAAAAAGATGAGATTTAATCTCGAAATTATTCGCTCCTTCATTAGGTAAAAGTATGGGATTATTAGTCTGGTTTCTTCTTATGGTTTGATCACAGATAGGTCTCGGGTTTGGTGGGTTATTACGATTATTCTGGTTCCGATTCTGATTATTTCTATTATTATTATTATTAGGGTTAACAGGGTTTTGTCCATGCCCTAGAGCATGTTCCGGCCTTGTTCGGTGTTTCATCACCGATTTCGGCCATTCTCGTATTTCGTTTGAAGATGATTCTTGGTCGGGATTCCTCGACTAGTATGACCTCGTTTACTCTCTACTCTTAACTCGCCTTTCGTAAGTGTTTATGTCGGGCTTATAAGGAGTGAGTGGGGCCTTACCACTTCGGTCATCAACTAACGAAAATAGAAATAATATGAAATTGATAGTAGTAGAAAAAATTGGTAACTTACCTATAAGGTAAGTACCAACGAAAAATAAAATAGAAATGGGATAAGAAAAGTGTTGACTTATTCTCGAGAATTTTGAGCTAATACAAGTAGTAACCATAGACACAAAAAAAGAAATTAGCGACGTTCCCCGGCAACGGCGCCGGAAAGCCGACGTGGCCTTTTCTAGTAGTGCAAAATCGAGTCCTTAACCGACGGTGTATCGGGTCAAACCGTAGTGCTAGTATGGTGAGTCGAGTGTCGAATCCTCGGGGAACTTGGTAATTCTTCTAAGTGTGGTTAAACACCAAAGAGTCATTTATTAACTCGATCTAAACCGCAATTTTATAACACGGATCACTACTATTCTACTCAACATAAAATAAATGCGTAATTTAAAAGTTATTCTAATATAATATATATAGATATATAAATATATATAGATGTACATAAATTGCAAATATATATATATATATATATAAATATATAGATACCAATATATTTTAGATACCAATATATTTTAAATAAAGTTTATAGAACTAGCCAAAGTTTATATAATTGAATTATACGATCTTTTCCAAGAAACGGAATGTGCTCGATCTTTCCTTTTATTTTAGGTCCAATTGAGTAAATGAAACGGTGCACTCCCGAGGTTAACAATTCCTCCTCACACGAGCGTATGAAATTGTCATATGTCATTGTCATCGGTTCAATCTCCACAACCGCCCCATGCTAATCTCGGTTAGTCGAACAGTACCGAGTACAAATCTACCCCGGATAAAAGAGGTTATTCCCGTTTGTCGGACGGCCGATGTTATTCAAAAGGCTCCGGTTGTCAGGCGGATCGATTTAACTTTCCGGTGTTAGTTTCAATTAAACCGTTGATTTTAACATTATTATGATCTCGAGCACAATTTTAATAAGATTAATCTTTCCCAAGACAAATCTGCCCCCGGGTAGGAAATAGGATTCCGTAGTCACGCTTTCGCACGGCCAATTTTACCCTCCGGTTTTTCTATCTTTTATCTCATATCCTAACTTCTCTGGTCAGTTCATCGTTAGGTTATATGGTGCGATTCATCTTGGTTAATTACGTCAATCCGAATATTATCAATACGTTACAGAATAGAAAAAGATTCAATTAACTCAATTTTAATCAATTTTAATTAGACAGCATTCCTTTACCGAAAAGATCGAAATAAAACGATTACATAACTTTGGCTAGTTATTAGAGTTAGCCTAAAAACATTATAACAACGAAAAAGATAAAAACAAACATAAATACTTAAGAAAATTTACCGATTACAAATGCTGAATCAGAGTTGTATTCTTCCGGACATTACAACGACTTCAACAACACCGAACTTCCGATAATTTCCCGAGCATTACAACGATACTACGAGATTATTATTTTTGGCGTAAGGCCTATTTACAAACTACCACTAAAAAGAAAATAAAGAGGAGAGGAGATATATATATATATATATATATATAGATGATTTATATATATTATATATATATATATATATATATATAGTACATCGACTCGACTCTGTTTGCAAATGATCTCCTTATATAGACAAAAGTCCTTGGGCCGGACCGGTCCGAGATCAAGCCGGACTGGTCCGGTGTAATGATTATCTCCACCGCTTTGATTGATCAGTATGTGCTCCGTATGATTATATATTTATATATATAATTATTAAACTTCTAAAATTCATATCTCGAGTTCTGGACCTCCAAAAATCATGATTCAAGAGGCATCGGAAAGCTCTCGGGAAAATCTACAACTTTCGTGAAGGACTCTTCTTCAGATAATGTCGTTTTAATGAGCCATTTGTTTGTCGAAGACATTTCTCGATTACCACTTAACCAAATTGATTGGCCACTTGACCACTTAAGCTATTCAATTGATCATTTAAGCTCGTGGCACTCTCTAAATCCTTCCAGAGATATGATTAAACTTCAATATGTTGATTCTCGGGGTCTCGGTTTATAAATCTGCAATAAAATACCACAAATACCCACGTAAATCTGACACGACACTCCGATTTACTAAAATCGATACGAAATTACAGCTTTTTACTATTATTACTACTAACTACTCTAAATTATAAAGATTAATATTTCATATCATTTATATCATAATTTCATATATTTTATATAGAATTCGTTGATAAAACATAATAATATAACGTATATTTAATCATATAAAAGTAGTATATCAAGCTTAATATCCTTTGGAGATCCTATACATATTGATGATTGCTTTAACAAACGAGGCTTTTTCGTTAGTGACTTGACGGTGTTATCCTTTCCATTGGGGAACTTTTTGTATCCTATTTTCACATACATTATAATGGATGCCCTTTTTGAAATTCAAAATAGCTTATTTTTCTTCCGAAAAATCTTCTTCAAATATTCTAATTGATTCACGAGGATTATTCTCGGGCATTTAGAGAGTCATTCATCAAACGGACTCTTAGCCTTCACTTGGATATGAAAGTAACTCTTGGGGTGTGACCATCGCTTCAAATAACTCCGCACCCATTTTCATTCTTTTTCGATTCAAGATGAGTACTTCCTCTATAAACATTTCAGTCGGGAGGAAACCATAAGAATCTGACTCTGATGATGGTGAATATTAGGGAAGGCATGTACATACTCCTTCCCACTTTTGTCCCTCATGGGATATGCATATTACCAATCGTATCTCTGACCCAGGGGTGGCCCGGCGATAGGTTCAGGGGAGCGCACTTCCCATGGATGACTGCTATGTTGCCAGGTTGACTGACTCGAAGTTGGCTGACCGATCATACAAGGACATGGCTTAAGTGAGTTGTCCTGCTTTATTCCTATTGATATTCCTTCTCAATGTGTTCTTTTTCTTGACATGTTTTTCATTCTTTGCAGAACTTCCTAATGCAGATAGAGATGTGGCGTCGTCTGTCCGGAAGTCTCAAGCACGGATTTTTACTTTGGAACTTGAGAACGCCTCTCTCCATAGACGTCTTTCTGAGGCGGAGAAGGCTAAGGAAATTGAGGAGGAAGCTAACCGGGAGTTGATGGATCGGTACAATAAATTGGTAAGGGAGCATACCGATCTTAGACATGAGATTCTTTCTGAGCTCAAATTCGCCAGAGAGGATTCAATGCGATTAAAAAAAGAGGCAGAAAGAGTGCGCCAAAGAAACCAATTCTAAAATCATGATGCTGAAGATGGTTATGCCAAGATCAGATAGCAAAACATCAAAAAGATGTTGAAGGCTTGTTTAGGGTGATTTTATGTGATTTATATCGTTGTATTTCGTAACAAATTCCTCCATATTCCTATAATTTGCATAGAAATTAAGGGTTTAAGCGAATTATTGAGCAAATGAGTTTTAAAAGTATTAAAGTGCAAAATCGAGCTAATTACGTGGTTTTATTGGTGTTTTCTATCTATATGTATGATTTTACATTTTGCATGTTTTTGTCGTGTTGTAGGTACATTTGCATGGCATAGGATGAGCTAAAAAACATATTCAATTGAAGGTTAGATAGAAGGAGAAAGATGCAAGTGAAACTTGGAATGAAAATTTGGAAAAGCCGAACGAGCGTTCAAAATTATATAGGACGGGCGTCCATCGCCTCAAACGTGAGTCCAGATGGATAGAAAGGATAAATATGGGAATATCTTTATTTCTATTTTATTAGGGTTTAAGCTTTTATAATAATAACCCTAAGTCGGCAAAACTGCTTATAAAAGGGGGCATGCAGCAGAAAACGAGACATATACACCTGGAGACGAACACAGCGCAAGAACCGAGGAGCCAACTACTCGGTCGACCGAGTGCCCCTGCTCGGTCGACCGAGCCATATTTTAAATTTTTTTTTTATTTTCTTGTTTCCCGACGATGAATAAAGGCTGAGCAGTCCGATCAAGCTCTGTGAAACCTGTTTCAGCGACGAACTCGATTTCAATTTTTGGATGTTTTGTAAGTTTAATTTAAAGTTGTCTTCTTTTCTATGATTAATTGTTATTTTGCAATTTCAATCGATGGATGTCTTTGCATGTTGATATTTACCGTATGACGAGAGTCGATGTAAACTTGATCACCATAGGAAAGAGTAGAGCTTTAACCTATTTAACGAGAGTTGTTAGGTTAGGAGTCTAGGTTCATCATGAATCACAATTTTAGTTAATTCATTACAAGGTTATCTTAGAAAGAGATTGAGGGATATCATCATCACCGGAAAAGATGAGATTTTGCATTCGTTTATTTTATCAAGTTGTACTTGTTCTACCTTCATGTTTTATCTTTGCGGGTTAATAGAACTTAGAAATACGAGAGTTAATAAGTTCATTAGATTATCGTGAAGGAGAGTAGCAATAATTATTCCAACAAACGAGAGTTGAGGGATAATGTTGTTAGATTAGGGTTTTTAAATCCGTATCTTTGCTTTGTAAATGCGTTAGTTAAACCGAGAGGTAAACTAATTAATAGCATGATAAATCGAGAGATGAAACGCTTCTTTAGATAAGATTTAAATCCAAGGAAACTTGTGAATGAATGTTTGTATTTCTTATTACTTTCGGTGGGGTGATGGTTGCGGGAATTGGTGGATCATTGCTCGTTCGTTATTTGTTCAGTGTTAGTTATTATGTTTCTTTGGTTAGTAGAATAAGTTTTATTTATTTTGTTCGCAAATATCGTTTCTGGCTTTGGACCGATGGTCCTCTGTCCGGTTTATTTTATCGTTTTAAGTTTCGTTTTAGTAGTAACAATTTAGAAGAATTAATAAGATTAGATTCAACATCCCAATTCCCTGTGGATCGATACCCGTACTTACCCTACTATGCTAGAAATTACCCGATATTCGGTCGGTTAGGAGTTAGTTTGCATGTTAGGTATAGGTTTATAAATTACTTTTTTGTTTAGTGATGCAAAATCCTCCGAACAAAAGTGGCGCCGTTGCCGGGGAACTCGGTGTTTTGTTGAATCTAATTGAGTTAATTTTTCTATTTTGTTACGATTCAATTTTTTCTTTTCTTTCAATAAAAGTAGCGTCACACAAATTGAGAGTTTTTATTTTTGCCATGTTTCGATGACCGTTGGGTTAAGAATGTGCAAAAAGTTTTTTACTCGATTTGTGAAACGTGAAGTGTAACCTAATCTGTAACCTAGTGTGCTCTGTGCTTAAATTTATCCGTGGCTGCTGTATGTGTGATTTGATGATCTGAATTGCCATGAGTTTAAGATGTCGGTCTAGGGTTTTCGGTGTGTGCTTTACTAAGTTGCGGGTTCTTTGTATCAAACTTTCAAACGGGCGTTCGGCTCATTGAACGCCCGTCCGGAGGTGCAAAATTTCCAGGCAACCGCCCGTTTGGTATGTTGAACGCACGTTCGAGTTCCAATTTTTCTTGACTTGATCTTTAATGCTTTATTTGACGTGGATACTTTCATACGAGCTTCGTGGCTAATTATTTTTACGTAGGTGTTCCGAACTTGCATGTTTACATCTTTCCATCTACCGATCCATGTTAAATAATTGATTAACTTTTATATACATGATTCATCTATGCATGTTATAGTTAATGTCGGTTCTCGTATGCTATAAGCTCGTTCTTATTGTTATTTAGTAGCTAATGTCGGTTTCCGTATGCTACATATCGTTGTGATGAATCCTGTGAGCTTTGAGACTTATGTGTTTTCTTGTTATTTTTGTAACTCATATGGGTAGCTAATGTCGGTTTTCCGTATGCTACCATTGCATCTTATGAGTTGTATCTGTTTAGTATAGCTAACTGTTGGTTTTCCATAATGCTATCACCTTTGATGAGTCTTAAGGCGCGTCTACACTGCATATAATGAATAGTACTGTCGTTTATCGTAAACTATCATTATTTGGTAGACGTTTATGATATACATGTCGTGTTGCAAATGAGTGGGCTAGTTTTCTTTCTTTTATTTTCTTTTATTTTTGCATATCATTTAGTTGCATATCATTTAGTTGCATGTCATTTAGTTGCATTGTTTTTCTATTTTTCTTTTATTTTTTTCTTGAGGGTAGTTACTGTCGGCTTGCCGTACGCTACCACTTTTTTTTTTATATAATTGCATATCATGTAGATTGCATTGTAATATATTTTCGTGTAGTGCACCTAGCCCTACTATTTTGTAATGTTCCATGTATATGTTCCATCTTTACATGAGCTTAATCTGAAAAAATCTCTCTGACTTCTTTTCCATGTGTTTTACATGTACAATCCTGCTATTTTGTAGTGTCCTTAATCTCTATTATTATTTCGTATGCACATGTTGGGCCTTATTTGTATTATGAGCTTCGTGGCTTATTTGACGCTTAGATGTCCCGTGTTTTCCCCGTGTGGTGATTTTTCCATCCGAGCAATTATATCATGTGCTTCTATCTCGTCTATGATTATTTTTGCCGTGTTATACCCCCATGTGTTCCCCGAGATCTTGTCATGTTTGTTCAAGTGTGCGGGATATTTTTGATAGCGATTGTGAACTTTTAGATGATACCGCTTTTCCGGTGGATGGTCCACAGTCTACTGATTTCTTCAAGCATTTCTGGATCTGATTCCGGACCACTTCCAGAATTGCCACCTTCGAACTACAATCAGCTAAGTCCTTTATCTTTTCTTTAATTCTGCACAACATGAGGACATGTTGTGATTTAAGTGTGGGGGAGGGGAATGGTTTTGTGTACCTACATATCATTTGCTTAATTCGTTATGTTTCTATGCAAAATGAGCTAGAATTTCCAAAATTTTCCGACATTTTTGTTTTTTGTTTTGTCCCGAGTAGGCAATTCAATTCAATGTTCGTTATTTTTATAGTCATCCAAGCTATATATCATATGTTTGATAAGTTAGTCGTTTCACCTGAGATCTATTTTTCACGAGCCATAGTGAATGATGAGCTAATATATAAAGTTATACCCCTTTTGATTAGTGATTTCTAATTTTCTTATAAGTCATGTGCTTAGTGCTACGTATATATCTTGAGATTTATGATAGTTTGTATTTAGATCCGAAGTATGTTATACTGTGAATATCTAAGGTTTGAATGTGATAAGTAACACGTAACTTATTGTCAAATGAAAAAGTTGAATTAAATGAATTAATTGGGTGTGTCGGAAGCTAGTCGATGATTTGAGTGCGATAGGGTATACCACGTATGTCCTATACCACTATGATGACCAAAAGCTCACGACAGTCAGAAAAAGCTGCCTTATGATTGGAGTAAGGTAGGGTATATCTCGAATATCCTATTCTGCTATGACAGGGCAAGAGCTCATTCTGATGTGTGTTTAAAAGTGAACTAGTTAAATCAACTTATATGAGAATTGTTATGAAATGAATATAAGACTTAGTTATCGCCTATCTTATCCCCAAGGTATAAACTCGCGACGGATATCTTGTAGGGATTATCCTCTGAGTATTTCAGAAAGGCCCTAGATATATTCGATCATCCTTTTCGGGATATTTTACGTTTGTAGGGTGCATCTTATGAGTGTCATTTATTGCTAGTCTACAATGGGGTATTAGCTAGTTTGCTTTGAGTTTCTCAAGCTTGGACTTAGTGGAAGTTTTCTATGGCTTTGCACACACACAGTGGTGAACTTCTGATTTATTGGATCTATGTTATATTGTCTGAGATGTCTATCTTTTCTCGAGCCTTTATTCTGTCTTGTTTTGCTCGGGACGAGCAAAAGCTAAGTGTGGGGGAGTTGTTTAGGGTGATTTTATGTGATTTATATCGTTGTATTTCGTAACAAATTCCTCCATATTCCTATAATTTGCATAGAAATTAAGGGTTTAAGCGAATTATTGAGCAAATGAGTTTTAAAAGTATTAAAGTGCAAAATCGAGCTAATTACGTGGTTTTATTGGTGTTTTCTATCTATATGTATGATTTTACATTTTGCATGTTTTTGTCGTGTTGTAGGTACATTTGCATGGCATAGGATGAGCTAAAAAACATATTCAATTGAAGGTTAGATAGAAGGAGAAAGATGCAAGTGAAACTTGGAATGAAGATTTGGAAAAGCCGAACGAGCGTTCAAAATTATATAGGACGGGCGTCCATCGCCTCAAACGTGAGTCCAGATGGATAGAAAGGATAAATATGGGAATATCTTTATTTCTATTTTATTAGGGTTTAAGCTTTTCTAATAATAACCCTAAGTCGGCAAAACTACTTATAAAAGGGGGCATGCGGCGAGAAAAAACGAGAACATATACACCTGGAGACGAACACAGTGCAAGAACCGAGGAGCCGACCACTCGGTCGACCGAGTGCCCCTGCTCGGTCGACCGAGCCGTATTTTAATTTTTTTTATTTTATTTTATTTTATTTTTTTAGTTTATTTTCTTGTTTCCCGACGATGAATAAAGGCTGAGCAGTCCGATCAAGCTCTGTGAAACCTGTTTCAGCGACGAACTCGATTTCAATTCTTGGATGTTTTGTAAGTTTAATTTAAAGTTGTCTTCTTTTCTATGATTAATTGTTATTTTGCAATTTCAATCGATGGATGTATTTGCATGTTGATATTTACCGTATGACGAGAGTCGGTGTAAACTTGATCACCATAGGAAAGAGTAGAGCTTTAACCTATTTAACGAGAGTTGTTAGGTTAGGAGTCTAGGTTCATCATGAATCACAATTTTAGTTAATTCATTACAAGGTTATCTTAGAAAGAGATTGAGGGATATCATCATCACCGGAAAAGATGAGATTTTGCATTCGTTTATTTTATCAAGTTGTACTTGTTCTACCTTCATGTTTTATGCTTTGCAGTTAATAGAACTTAGAAATACGAGAGTTAATAAGTTCATTAGATTATCGTGAAGGAGAGTAGCAATAATTATTCCAACAAACGAGAGTTGAGGGATAATGTTGTTAGATTAGGGTTTTTAAATCCGTATCTTTGCTTTGTAAATGCGTTAGTTAAACCGAGAGGTAAACTAATTAATGGCGTGATAAATCGAGAGAGGAAACGCTTCTTTAGATAAGATTTAAATCCAAGGAAACTTGTGAATGAATGTTTGTATTTCTTATTACTTTCGGTGGGGTGATGGTTGCGGGAATTGGTGGATCATTGCTCGTTCGTTATTTGTTCAGTGTTAGTTATTATGTTTCTTTGGTTAGTAGAATAAGTTTTATTTATTTTGTTCGCAAATATCGTTTCCTGGCTTTGGACCGACAATCCTCTCGTCCAGTTTATTTTATCGTTTTTAGTTTCGTTTTAGTAGTAACAATTTAGAAGAATTAATAAGATTAGATTCAACATCCCAATTCCCTGTGGATCGATACCCGTACTTACCCTACTATGCTAGCAATTACCCGATATTCGGTCGGTTAGGAGTTAGTTTGCATGTTAGGTATAGGTTTATAAATTATTTTTTTGTTTAGTGATGCAAAATCCTCCGAAGGGGGTTAATGTAACGAGGTAGAAAACTTGGTCGTAGCCCGAAGTGCAACTACTAATTTTCCCTCTTAGGGTAATAGATATTATTCAGTTTATCCATTGTTGGACCTCATGAAGGGGGTTAATGTAACGAGGACAACTCCTGCTTGCTCTCTTTGTCTTGGATAACGATCTGACATGTACATTAATTCTAAACTTGAAGAACTTCATCTTGAGGCACAGAGCCAACATTCTAAGAATGTAAGGGTCATTATTATGAGGAAGTATACATTTACTTTTCCTTGCCCTTTTTACAACACACCTTGTGATCAATGTTTACGAGAAGACTATTTCTCTCATATATTTTTATAACCCTTTATCAGAGACTTTTCAGAGTCTGCCTTTGAAAGGCATATTCGTCTTGATCCCTTCTAGAGTATACTTGCATCGAGCTGCTGAGGTCGATGGAAGTATACTATACAAGGATCTTAGTGTTAACAGAGATTTTTGATTTTTTATCTCATTACCCTGCAGGTTTTCACAAGTCTTTTTTTTTTATTTTTTTATTTTAGAAAACGGTCATTCATTATAAATCAAGAGTGGAAATCCACAAATTACAGAGTCAAAAAAGAAAGGAATGCTAATGCAAACTATCTATGCTCCAAGCTAGTCTAAGATTTCGAACACGAGACTCCGACTTGGAAATCATCACATGAAGGGGGGATGAGTTTCATGAGTGCCGTGGTGGATCAAATTTCTCCAATGCCAAATGCTATAAATCATATCTCTAAATTGGTAGGACCACTTGCTTTGTCCTCCGTTGGCAGTCAAGCAGGTGCGAATCCAATCTTGAGGGGTTGCTGGAGAGAAGAAGTCGGCCCAACCATGTCGGGGTACAAGAGATTTCCACACTTGTTTCGAAAGCCTGCAATCACGAAGGGCATGAAGGCAGGTTTCATCATCACTACTACAGAGTCTGCAAGTTGCTGATGAAGATACATGTCTTCGAAAGAGAAGAGACATGGTAGGCAATGCGTTGTGGGCAGCTTGCCATGTCAAAAAAATTCAGACGAGCAGGGCCTTTGAGGTACCAGATTCTCTCCCAAAACTTGTCGTCAGGGTCGAGAGCAGGGGAGGAGAGATATTTGTAGCCATCCGCCACAGTGTATTTCTTAGCCATCGAATGTTTCCATACAATGCCATCATCTACCACTCCAAAACCATCATGTAGAGCCGCCGCTGCTAGACATATACTCTTCCAAACAGGGGAGCTGGTAGGTTTAGCGGTTTCAAAAGGGCTTCCATATTTCTGGATCAAAACTTTCACCCACAGAGATTGGTCATCAGTGAGTGTTTGCCAAACTAGTTTACCGAGAAGAGCAAGATTCATGTTCCGCAGGTTTTTGAAACCAAGTCCTCCACAAGTCTTGGGCTGGCAAAGAGTATCCCAGGAGAGAGTATGCATCTTACGTTCCCCATCATCTTCACCCCAAAAGAATCGTCTGCAGATACGTTCCATCTCATCCAGGCAGGATTGAGGGAGTTTTAGGGACTGCATAGCATAGAAGGTTTGAGAGGCAAGGGAACTTTTAATAAGAATTGTTCTACCTGCTCTGGAGAGACATTTAATCTTCCAGTTAGTCAACTTTTTCCGCATCTTATCCACAATGAACTGAAAGCTGTTCCGGGCAACTCTGGAGTGGAGAAGGGGGGGCATGCCAAGATAAAGACCCGGATTATCTGTATGATGCATATCAAGTTGTTGTTGAATCTGCACTTTCAGAAGTTGAGAGGTATTTCTGGAAGCATGGAATTTCGATTTGCTAGTGCTCAGACGCTGCCCAGAATAAACACAGAAATCGTCCAGAACCTGCTTGATGATAGCAGCCTATTCCACAGAAGCAGTCCCAAGAAGAACCAAGTCATCAGCAAAGAATACGTGAGATAGGGGTGGGGAATACCTGCTAACTTTAATTGGCTTCCATATTCCATCTCTCACGGATTTCTCAATTTGCTGGCTAAGGTATTCCATGCAAAGATCAAATAAGTACGGAGCCAAGGGATCTCCTTGTCTGAGACCCCGTTCCGGTTGGATAGGTCTCAGAAAATTACCATTCCACAGAACCTTGAGTCGTGATGTGCGAAGAGTGAACATAATCAGATCAATTATTTTAAGGGAGAAGCCAATTTCGGATAAGATGTGTTCCAAGAAATTCCAATCCACCCTATCATTGGCCTTCTCTAAGTCGATCTTTAGCATCATATCCCCTTTCTTTTCAGATTTCTGTTTGAAGGAGTGAACCGCTTCCTGAACAAGGATGATATTACCAGTACTACCTCTGCTAGGTATGAAAGCCGATTGCGAATGACTAACTAGCTTCCCAATTACCAGTTGCAAGCGGTTAGCAATCACTTTAGAAATAATTTTTACACAAACATTAGTCATTGCAATGGGTCTAAATTGAGAAACTTTTTCAGGAGGGGTGATTTTTGGGATCAAAGAGATAAGGGTCTCATTAAGCCTAGCATCAAACTTCCCTTCATCAAACGCCTTGAGAACAAAAGGAATAAGAGTCTTACACGTTATGGGCCAGCATTTCTTGTAGAAATCAGCAGGAATACCATCCGGGCCTGGGGCCTTGAAATCACCCATATCAAAAAGTGCATCCTCAATCTCCTTTTCACAAACCCTTCTATTCAGAAGAGCAATGTCAGAGGCGTCCAACTTAGGCAAGTGGAGATTGGGCAAGTGACCAACATTATCCGAATCAGATTTATATAGCTGTACATAAAAATTTCTCACCATATCATCCAGAATAGAAGTGTCATAAAGCCAGTTGCCATGATCATCTTTGAGGCAGCTAATGGTTTTCTTTTGTTTTCTTCTAATCGCAGTAAGATGATAAAAATGGGAATTTTGTTCCCCTTCAGCAAGCCATTTAAGTTGAGATCTTTGATGCCAATACGTCTCCTCTTGGGCTAGGATAAAATCAAGATCTTTATTGAGTTGGTCATGGAGAGTAGATAAGAAGTGAGAGGGTGCAGCTTCTAGGCTATTCTCCACCCCATGAATACGATCCAGGCAAGCTTTCTTTCTATGAAAAATATGGCCAAAGACTTGTTTATTCCAATTAGCTGCTGCATGAGTAAATTTTTTGGTCATATCGTACATAGTAAGGCTTGCATCCCAGATGTCCGTAACAAAATCTTCAAAATTATTATGCTCCATCCAGGCTCGTTGAAAAAAGAAAGACAATTCCCTTTTCCTCTTCACCGTCCGAATATCGGTGTCAAGAATGATAGGATTATGATCAGAGTGTTCTCTCGGCAGGTGTTTAATTTGCACGCACTCAAATTTCTCCATCCAGTCGGTGTTACCCCACCACGATCAAGTCTCTGTTGGATTTTTTGGTTACCACGTACTGTGCCAGTCCAGGTAAATCGAGGCCCCTGAAAGGGGATTTCTAGAAGTTCACAAGATTGAAGCAAGGACCAAAACTTCGTTCTATTAAACCCTCCCACGCTCCTCCCACCTTGTTTATCCCGCTGGTAGACTACTTGATTGAAGTCACCCAACAAACACCAAGGTCTACGGAACACAGAATGGAGTCTGCAAAGATAATCAAAAAATTCATTTCTGGCACTAGGGATCGGAGAAGCGTAAATCAAAGTTAGAACCCAGTCTATTACTCCTTCCTTAAGCACTGCCATGGATAGAGACTGATTAGAGAAAGATACGTACTGCAAAGGAGTTTTTTCATTATCCCAGAAACACCACAACCCTCCTGCATATCCTCTAGCCTCCACAACAAATAGATCGGTAAAATAGGTTTTATGAAGAATCTCTTCAGCTCTAGAGCTTGAGCTTCGGGTTTCCATCAAATACAACACATCAGGTTTATGGTCTTTAAGAATAGATTTTAAGTGTCGGAGGAAGCTATTAGAACTAGCTCCCCTACAATTCCAAGAAAGAATCTTCATAAGGAAATTAATCAGAGGGTTTTGAGCTTACCACTTCTACCCCATAAAGAGGATTAAGGCCTAGGTTGGCCATCGATTCATCATAGATACCTTGAGGTTGCACAGTATCAAGGGCCTTAGTCTTGACATGTTGTTCATCCTGATGAGCTGAGGAGGGACCAGCTCGATTGAGAATGCGGACCTGGTCAAGTGGTGCAGTAGGGGCAGCACGTTGACTGGACTCATTTGACGAGTCAGAAAGAGCTGATCTCGCATTATTTTTACCTTTGGCAGAGGACGATCGTTTCATCTGATGGCCCTGTATCCCCAGGTCAGCCCTCTGATCCTTCGATCTACCGAGCTCAGAAGACTTTTGATTGGACCTGTTTCTTCCCTTCGACGAATTTGAGCCTTGCTTATTGGCATTTGAGCCCTTAGCAGATTGCTTATCCTTGCCACCTGAATGAGTGGCTGAAGATTTATGAATTTCCTTAGTTACTGTTATTCCCCCATGGGATTTCACCTGCATAGCAGCTTCCCGTAAGCTTTCTACCACCCCAGGCACGGCCTCAGACTGTTCCTCTTCATCCATAAGGACTCCGAATCTCGATCCAGAAATTTGAACCTCGGGGACCATTCCATTTTGCTGACTTTCAGCCTGATGTTGAGGTTCATTAGACTCTACCTGCATATGCTGCAATGCTACATTCTCTACTTGCTTATTAGTCTTAGCAATATGAGTTGACTGTCCGACTGTCCTTTTACCTTGAGTCCATTGTCTACGTCTAGTTGCGATCATCCAAGGTCCATACGGATTCTCCGGTGTGGGCCCTTGCGGTTTCTGTACTTGACCTCCCTCAGATTCAGGGGCACCATTTACTCGTTCCTCTGCAAGACGGGCTGGGCATGTTTCCTTACTGTGACCAAACTTCCCACAGCAAAAGCATATTTGCTGTAGACCCCCGTATTCAATTTTAAACCGTCTTCCATTAATCACCACTGATGATTTGAGTCTTTTCTCTAGGTTCACCTCTACACAAATTCTTGCGAATCCGGCCCTTTCATTATATGCAGTCTTGGGGTCAATGCGAATTGCTTTCCCCACCAAATTACCCAGTTTCATCAGAATATGGTCTTTAAACATTTCAAGCGGCAAGTTGGAGAAACGTACCCAAGCAGGGGTGGTGGTAATGGCATCTTTCTCCGGCTGAAAAAAGGGCTTCCATTTACGAACAACAAGATAATGACCCATAATCACCCATGGACCATTTTCTAAAGCTACTTCATAGTCTGCTTGTCGCGTGAATCTAACAACGTAAAATCCATGTTCAAGATCGGTGATTTCAATTCTTCCCTGATGTTTCCAGAGCTCCGACAGTCTTTTACACAGAAAATTGTAAGTAATGGACTTACCCAAGAGCTTGATGATAAGGGCCTTTCGATAAGGTCGCCACAAATCGAAGCAGTCCTCCAATGGAATGACCAGTTCATCTTCATCACTTTCAGGACCAATAAAATTATCGAGCACATCTTTGTATGCTGCCATCTCATCATCGTCGTCCTCACCAATACAAATAGATGAACCCGCAAACCTCCCTGTAATGATATCTACACCGCTCGAATTCTTCCAGGCCGGCGAAGGGGATTGAGAGGTCGAATCTTTCTGTCTGTCGATGCTTCTGCGGAGTAAATCCCTCTCCTCTTGACTCTGATCAACAATCATTTGGTGAGCAGCCATGTCAGATTTGGATATGTCGGGGCGGCGGCAAAGGGGTCACCGGAACCCTATCCAAACATGTAATTTAGTTTGTTGTTTTCCAATGTGAATGAAAGAGATCCATTGGATTTGACTGATTGCTCCTCTGAGGTGGTCGAGTTAGTAGGTGCTTATGGTTGGGAGACTTTTCTTGGACAGACTTTGCGTTACAACGCGATGATGGTTAGGGATTTCTATGCTTATGTGCATGCCAATCCAGGTTGCACAGAAGCCATTGTGAAGGGGCAGCCTATCTGATTCGATGTAAAGACCTTCAGGGCCTACTTTGAGTTAAAGCCGATAGATTAAGAGTCAGAGTTGGAGTATTCAGCTTACATATGGGCGAGGAGACTGCACATCTTTCACGATATAGAGGGTTACTATGGAGTTCATATTCGTTGGACCGGTCAAGAGTGAGACCGCACATTCTTCTTAGAGAACGACCTCTCCAGTTGTAGTAGGACCATCCTCGATCACCGTTGTCATATCCTCACGAGTTGCGGCCAAATGCGCCAAAGATACACATTTTTAATTCATCAAAATTCTTAATAGAAAACATGGATACTCTAATAACAAGATAGTTAGATTCAATTTTAAAAGGATAAAAAAATTGAAAACACAAGCAACAAATCTCGATAGCAAAATACTTAACCGCTAACTTTCACCGACGAGTATCGGGTCAACGGGAGTATAGTGGTAACAAGGTCGGAACCACAAGGAGTAATGTCTAAGTACCAAAGCTGACGTAGAACTTAGTTCAGGCCAAACAAAGGTGGAAAGGTCTTATACTAGTGCAGAAATAAAGATTAAACTACCGGTTTTACTTCTAAGTATTAAAAGGCATAGCCGAACTATGATCCCACGAACTATTTTTACCCCTTTGAAAGGACTTGACAGGGAGCGTGTCTTAACCGACCTACCTATCCTATGTAGTTTAACGACATCCATGGGTGCCAACTCCTAATTCTAGTGATTAGACTGAACAACTCGATCTAACCACCTTATGTGAAGCTAACCGACTCTCCCTTTAGAAAACCGATTACCCTAACATGATTAAGGTCTATAGTTGCTCTAACAATGATGACAAACCTCTATATTGAAAACGGTCCTAACAACTAGTCCCTTTCCTGTAAAGTAGTTACTACTTGAGCTACAGAAGATGCTATCTACGCAACGACCCCAAAATCCCTTTTCCCACATCTCACCGCAAAATACATCTATAAGTTCGATGTGTGTGACAGTGAACTAGGTGATGAATCTAATTCAAAGACGTTTTAATAAGTTTTTGGACGTGGATTAATTGTTAAAACATTCAATTACGCACTACACTACTCCCTATCTCATCCCCCCCAGGGTTTTCACTCGCTTTCACATAATTCGACTACACATGGAATTAGCTACTCATGATTATACCAATAACAGAAATAAAGATTGAAATCATAACTAGAAAAATAAAGGAAAAAGTATTCATTACCATATCAAAAATCTGATCCACAAAGTATTGAAGAAATAATTGCTATAAAAGTCGAATTTTTGATCTTGAAACGAAATCTAAGCTATAGAAAGTGTTTAGAATCAAAGGATGTAAACTAAGGAATCAACGGATCAAAGTATGTTTATCCTACACCAAAAATGCACCAAAAATATGCCTAAGGTCATAAATAACTCTTGTATGAAAGAATAAGGCTGCGTATTTATAGTGCTAGGTTAAAATCCGCTGCTGTCGAGGGCAAACGCCCGTTTGCCTCCTGGCGAACGTCCGTTTGCCTGGAAATCTGATTCTTGATTAGGGCTTGTTCTTCAGTGAACCAGCGTTTGGCTTCTTTGAACGCTCGGTTGATGGATCATACCTTGGGGGTAAACACCCGTTTGGATTATCTTGAATGCCCGTTTGCTGAATATGAGCTCAGTATTCGAGCTAAACCCATCCAAACGCCAGTTTGAGGGTAATTTGGCCGCTCGTTTGTCTTCCAAGCCAACTTTCAGTATCAAATTCTAACTTGGCAAACGCTCGTTTGAACTGGTCAAACGCCAGTTTGGTCAACGTGTCATCAACCTTGCTGCAAACGCCAATTTGGGTAGAGCAAACGCTCGTTTGCCTTGATTTCACTCCAAACTTGATTTTTCTCCACTTTTATGCTACTTTCGTGCCACGAACATGTTTCTCACTCCAAAATATCACCTTCCGGGTCCTCGAGTCACCTAAGTCATGCAATTACATATACGAACAAAACACCACGCGTAATTCCGCAAGACAAAAATGCTCGGAAAAGAAGTAAATATCGTCAAAAAGGGGGAGTTTACTATCGATGTGACAGTTTAACTCCCCGTACGTATAACTCTCGATATTACTCTCAAAATGGTCTATATCTACTAGGAACATGCCAATAAAGTGATAAACGGGGGCTAGATCACATACAAAAGTGCAGTGAAGTTGACTTCCATCAACCACCCCACACTTAGCCTTTGCTCGTCCTCGAGTAAACAGGCGTATTAAAGAGACCAATGGATCAAAGAGACAAATGCATATAAAACCACTCACATCGTCAAGGTAAAAGATAAGTGAAATAGTAAATGCAAACATCTTGACTCAATCGTTATCAGACAAACGGAAAGTGTGTGTGACATAGCTTCAAAGTCATAAACCAAATTCACCGGTCTATATTATAGATGCCTAGCTATTGCGACTACACTAAAGCTCATATTAATAACATCTCCACTATCAGGACCAATCAAAGTTAAAAACGGTCCAGTAGGACTTTAAGGGTTATAACGTTAAGCTCGGGACAGGGTTAACCGAAAGGAATTTTTTTGGGAAATAGAGAAGAGAAAAATACGAGTGAACCTAATCATCATGTGTATCTCATTCTCAAAACCATGTAGACTACATCAACACTCCTTTGATCAACATTTACTCATGATAACAACTCCGAACTCCAACATCATATAAATATATGCACAAATGAGTCCACTACGGCTTTCTTTGGCTCACCACTTATTCAAACTTTGTTCATCTTTTCTTTTCTTTCTCTTTTTTTTTTCTTATGCTTTCAAATTTTTCCATTTTCTTTTTTTCAAACTTTATTTATTTCTCGAACCAAAAGCCTAATCAATGGATAACTCGAGCTCCTCCCCTTTAGAATACCAGCTCGTACTAACCAACTCCTCTCAAAGTACGCACCATTTCCCACCCCACACTTGCTTCAACAAGTGTGTCTAAAGTAACAACTAAGTCCACTCGTAGGGTGATCCAAAGAAATGTGACCAATAATATAGCTCAGGGTTAGGGTAATACAGGCTAAGTAACCGAAACAGCTCATTTTCGGACGGTGGTCAGACCGTCCTAGCAAGGCTTAGAGGGGGTACGAGGATAAAATGTTGGGATTTTGGCTTATTTGGCTCTAATCGGGTCAAAGAAGCGCCAGGACTGTCATCCCATGTCTTACCTAGGTTAATCCTTTTATTTCGCCTTGAAGTTACAATATGGGATCTAGGCAGTCGAATTGTGCTCAAGTCTACCATAATTGTTCACTAGATCCTAAGGCCTATGAAATTGAAGCTAAACGTGTGAAAGAAGTTCTGTTTATAGGATAAACCTAGCGTCTTGCTATAAACATTCAGTATCTCGCTAAGTCATTTACCAAGCAAATGTGAGAATTAAAACATACAGACGGCCGTTGAATCCTTGGAAAATTTTAAAAATATGACTCGAAAACGGACACATACTAAGAATATCACAAAATTGGCACATTTGACAAACAAACCATCAATACAAAGCTAAGTCGTATCCACCCCCCACTTTGAATGAAACATTGTCCTCAGTGTGTGAATGAGAGAGAAAATGAGACTTAGCTTTAGACCCGGCAGAAAGGCGGTATCGAATCCCGTAACAGCCTCGTATAAGCATGACCCACGTCCTTATATCAACATAGATAGAAACAACGCAAAGCATGCACGGGACATGGTCCTCGTGCCAAAATAGATATAATAGGGATAATATGGGGGTATACCAGTAATAAGACTCTATCACGTCAGAATACTCGACACGCAATATGTCACGCATAAAATAGATCGCTATAGATGGAGAAATAACCCTTACGGGTAAAGCACAGAACATCTAAGCATAATAGAAAGGCCCAGAGGCACAAAATCATATAAAATATCAACGTGCGTAGGCATACATCATCAAAGGCGAGTACAAGTAGCGCAAACTCAAAAACCCCTAGATCACCTTTTAATCCAAACGAGTCTTATTATGGCGGGGTTGCCTCCCCAAGTGCCTTTGTTTTACGTCGTTGGCTCGACCGGGTGACTCTTAGCGTACTCCAATCAAGACAAACCTAAACAACTCTAACAAATAGGCATCACCTAGCACTTAAGCACGTAATCAACTTAGCCAAATTCCGTACTCATCAGTTTAAGCATGCTCACATATATACCAAGTACAAACATCAACATAGTAGAGCTAATGAACGGCATACCTCGTTTAGCTCGTGATGCTACCTCGGGCCATCCCGCAACATCTTTCTTATCAACATGCACTTCCCCCAGCATTAGGATCAACGGTAAGACGGGCGATCCCGATTCATTCTCTGTCTCGATCTTTCTCTCATCGACGACATCATGTGACCTCACCGCCTTCCCTTTCACTGGGATCTTGCTTTCCTACATGTTAGTATGAGCCACAACACAAGAAAATATAGACTCGGCATACCAACATTCATCATGTGTAACTTTACGACCTCTGTCCTTGTACACATTCAGTTTCTCTCTCTCGCCTCCCACGCGTCACCCCAATGTGAGCATCGCTCGTGGTCAAAAAAGGCCGACCAATCAGGGCAAATGTTCGAAAGTCCATTTCCATGTCGAGGATCACAAAATCTACTGGGAAAACAAACTTACCTACTTGCACCAAGACATCTTCCGCTACCCCCATAGGTGTCCTCACTGACCTATCAAGCCATCTGAAGGGTCATTCTCGTAGGCTCTAGTTCTCCCAACCCTAACGTCTCATATAAGGCTCTAGGCATCAAGCTCAGAAGCTCCTAGATCGCATAAGACATTCTCGATCACAGTATTGCCTATGGTGATAGGGATGGTAAAACTGCCACGATCTCTCCTTTTCGGGGGTATCTTAATATCATACACCGTTGAACACTCCTCCCTCAGCTTTACTACTTGATTCATTTTCTCTCGACTCAATAACGCCCCTTTCAAACACTTATAGTATGCCGGTACACTCGCGACCGCCTCTAGCAAAGGAACGTTAATCTCTACCTTCCTAAGAATGTTTAGGAACTTATTTTGACTATCAGTGAGAAAGTTCTTCCTAGGACCCTTAGGTGGATAAGGCACCGTACTCTCATTAAAATCAGGAGGGGGAGGAGGCATAAAATCATTCTTACCTTGAGCTTTTGGCCGCGACGGTACGGCTGTAGCCACTTTCCTGGCAGGGGTGGTCGACTCTTCCTCTTTAATATCTATCACTATGAAATCCTGCTTCTTCGCTGACTCTTCCTTCTTTCTCTGAGTCTCTAGTTCTTTCTCCATTTCCATCTCTCTCTCTTTCTTTGCAATTGCTAGATCTCTCTTGACTGGCCAACTCTCTTCTCATCGCCTCTAACTCAGTTTCGACTCTGCCTATTTTTAAATCCTCAGCCTCATCTCCTTCATTCAGATAATTCTCTGCTTCGGTCACTTTATCTCTCTTTGACCAAACAACCCCTAGATCTCTGCTACTTCTAGTTAATACTGCATTCACTTCCCTCAGATTCTGTTCAGTATTGCTTGGGAGGCCACCACTCAAATTTTTCTTTAATGTATTCGTGATTTGACCCACTTGGGTTTCTAAGTTCCGGATAGCGGAGTGGGTGGCTACCTTTTTCTCCACAACATTCTTATTCAGCTCAGATACGCTCCTATCCAACTTTTCTAGGAGCATTTCTGTGGAAGTCTTTTGAGCACCAGAGTTATTCAATTGCTGATTATTTTGGTTGTTCTGGTGGAGATGAGCATTCAGATGTTGATAGGTGCCGGAATTATTGTTTCGGGCGGCAGATTTGCTTGCTGGCCCTGATTCTGGTTCCATCCCTGATTCTGCCCCTAATTCTGATTCTATTGTTGCTGTTGGCCCTGTGATTGAGTTTGCTGATTCTGGTTATTCTGATAGTTGCCTTGGTTTTTATTCTGGTAGGAATTCTGACTCTGGGGATTTTGGTTCCCAGGTCGGTTATATGAGCTTTGGTTTTGTCTAAAACCTTGGCTTTGATTATTGTTACGATTCTAATTCTGTTCTGCCCCTGATTCCAACTTTGACCTTGCTGATTCTGATTCCACTGTCCCCCACTACCTTGTCCAACATAATTCACATCATATTGCTGTGAATCATCACCCATACCATACTCCATCGGTGGCCCTTGCGGATTGTCGAAACTCTGATTCCACTGTTGCTGGCCATAATCCTGTTGAGTTGTATTCATCTACCCCATTGCATAAACATTCATCTTCTGCTGATCGTTCTGGTTTCCAAACTGTTGTTGTGCTGGGGTAGATGTCAACTATTGTGGGTAAGTGAACTTTTTCGATGATGTACACTCCAATGCTGAGTGTCCACCCCCACAAAGTTGGCATTGCTTGCCTTCTTTCTATCCAACTCCATTTGGTCCATCTTCAGTACCATTTCTTGTATCTTGTCATGCATGGCTATCTCTCTATCCAACTCTTCTTTCAAAGACTTAACACTTTCCATTGGAGCCTTCTTCTTCTTCCTAGACGACCTCATTGCCCTTCTCCATCAGCCATATTCTCAATCTGTCTCATAGCTTGATCTGGTGGAAGATTCATCATATCTCCACCACTTGCGGCGTTCAGCTTGTTCTGGTCCACTGGATCTAAGGCCCTGAATAGTATAATAACTTGCTCAACCGTAGGAAAACCGCGTGGAGGGTATCTCTTCAGTAGACCCCTAAATCTCTCATACGTCTCCTTCAGTGTCTCTCCCTTGAGACCATCAAACGAAGAGATTTCTTCTTTCAGATCCAGAATCTTAGCCGGAGGGAAGTACTTCCTCAGAAACACTCTTACCACATCCGCCCATGTATGTAACAAATAATTAGGCAATGAGTCATACCAGTCCTTAGCAGCTCCTTTAAGTGCAAACGGGAAAACTCTCAGCTTTATCGCCTTGTCACTTACTCCATTGTATTTCATCGTCCCACAAATCTGAAGAAAGTGATCCAAAAAGCTATTTGGGTTTTCAGTTGACTTCCCGTGGAACAAGGCATGTTCCCCCAACATATTCAAGATGTTTTGCTTTATGTCCATGTTGTTGGCATTGATTAGGGGCACTCTGATTGGATTGTGCCATGTAACTTCCTATGGTATAGTGATGTAGTCTCGACAGACTCTCGGTCCCTGAGCTTGCTGTATTCTCTAGGGTTGAACCACCTGTTGTGGTTGCTATTGATTAAACTGCTGCATAGGTGGTTGCTGAGCATATGGGTTTTGGATCCCCTATTGGTCTTCCTGATTCCTCAGCATCTGCAGTACTCGGTTTACAGTAGCTTGGTCGAATTCTGGTTCAAAGTTCTGGGCATTCTGTCTTCCCCTGTTCTGTCCAATCCCTATTCTCTGATTAAATTGTAGGGTGATCAACTGCTGTAACACTGTATCGTCTCCCCTTAGCTGCTCTACACGAGGATCTCTCGGTGGAGTTTGTAAAATGTTGCATTACCACCAGTAGTGTTCGAGGTTTGCCCTGGTGCATTATGTTCATTGAAGGGATCACTGGTATCTCTACCGTTCATTATATCCTCCATTTCTTTAGAGGAATCTGAGATAGAGCTTTCTACTACCCCTTCTTCTTCAAACAGGGGGTTTGGACTAGCAATCAGGATTTCTTTTTGGCGTTGACAGTTTCTATGGCGAGCAAAAGCTTCAATCGGCTCAATTAGAGGTTGTTTTGAAGATCGGGTCATGCACTGTAAAATAGGAAACAACAAGAAAATGAAATAAAAATGACCTAAGCCCAAGCTTTCGGTCAACTAAAAAGATATTAGACGTTACTCCCTGGCAACGGCGCCAAAATTCTTGATAGCAAAATACTTAATCGCTAACTTTCACCGACAGATCTAGTATCGGGTCAACGGGAGTATAGTGGTCACAAGGTCGTATCCACAAGGAGTAATGTCTAAGTACCAAAGCTGACGTAGAACTTAGTTCAGGCCAAACAAAGGTGGAAAGGTCTTATACTAGTGCAGAAATAAAGATTAAACAACCGGTTTTACTTCTAAGTATTAAAAGGCATAGCCGAACTATGATCCCATGAACTACTTTTACCCCTTAGGAAGGACTTGACAGGGAACGTGTCTTAACCGACCTACCTATCCTATGAAGTTTAACGACATCCACGGGTGCCAACTCCCAATTCTAGTGATTAGACTGAACAACTCTATCTAACCACCCTATGTGAAGCTAACCGACTCTCCCTTTAGAAAACCGATTACCCTAACATGATTAAGGTCTAGTGTTGCTCGAACAACGATGACAAACCTCTGTATTGGAAACGGTCCTAACAACTAGGCCGAATCTACGCAACAATCCCAAAACCCTTTTTCCCACATCTCACCGTAAAATACATCTATATGTTCGATGTGTGTGACAGTGAACTAGGTGATCAATCTAATTCAAAGACGTTATAATAAGTTTTAGGACGTGGATTAATTGTTAAAACATTCAATTACGCACTACACTACTCCCTATCTCATCCCCTCGTTCGGTAAGTTTTAAATTTATTATTTTACCGGAACACCCCAAGTGCAAGGCACGTTGTAGTGGGTATTACCGGGTCGTCCAAGGAATCGAATGATGTCGGAAACAAAAATACAGTTAACGTACCGGTGAATTGTCACGATAAATCTAATTAAAACAATAAAGTTCCTACAAATTCTATGATCCTAAATAATTTTATATTAAACTAATAAAACAAAAGAGATCAAATTAAACCTAAATAAACTATTGAATCTAAAATCCAAATTGCTATGAAAAATTACTGACTTTCTTCTTAATGTAACGAGACAGTAGGGCAACAAGGATTCTACCAACCAACCACCACCCAACCAGTTTGTGAGATGAATCAAATTTCTTGGTGTGATCTAACTTAAATCCAATCAAATTTCTTTAATCAAATTTATTTGGTTTCTGTTCCTTTTCTCAAGTGAAACAAAATTAACAATGGAAGAACATGATCATGAGTTCGTTTCCGAATCTCCTACCCAATTAACAATAAACTAATCTCTCGGAATATCATTAACTGTATCGAATGAAGGGTTCTATGTAAATTTAATTCTCATCAAATTCAAAACAACAATCGTTTCATCGATTTTTCAATCTAACAAAACATACATTCAAACAATTCAAAACAACAATCGTTTCATCGATTTTTCAATCTAACAAACATACATTCAAACAATTCAAAACATTCGATAAAGAAAAATAAATTCAAACTCACTAATAATGTTTACTGAAAATCTCTTGGTTGTGGTGATGTTGTAATGGCTTCATCCCGTTGTCCTACTGCGAATTGCTTAGCCTTCAATCATCTTCGATCTCCAAAAGAAAATTGAAAGAAAGAAACTCATGTTTTTGTGTGATGTGGTGCGGCTGCTAGGGTAATGATGTGTTGTATTTTTCTGTTCGAATGTTGCTGCTTATATAGGGGTTTCGCCGACATAAGGAAGGATCTAGAAAAACGCGTCGATTTTGCAGCTTCGGGGTTCGGTCGACCGACATAAGACACTCGATCGACCGAGCCTACCATTTACGTGTTTTCACACTGTTGCTTCGTATACCGTGTTCCCCACTTCACTCTTTCGATCTGATCTGATTTATCCTCTCTTCAATGCTCCGATTTCCTTCTTTATTTTGAAATCACTTGATTGAATGAGATTAATCTTCTCCATTAATAATATCCCCCTGCATATCTTTTAATTTTCTGCAAAATTGTTGTTACACCGAGACATCGAATAATAATAATAAAATGTGTAACAAAAAATAACATTTAAACCCAATATTTCCTCATAATTAAATTATAACCCCTCAATAACCATTATATGAATTTAACGGTTAAAACACGCTTTTCTCATTTATTTCCCTTAAAAATAAGGTAAATTGTTTAGGGATTAAGCCCGAAAATATAGTAAAATATACCCTAAACAACTCCCCCACACTTAGTTTTTTGTTCGTCCCGAACAAAATAATCAAAACCGGCTCACTTTACATGTAATCCACATAGGTTCCTGACTCACGTAACAAAAGATACGACAAATATAGCAAGTAATACCAACATAGAGATAGATTCAGTGTGTGTGACAAGCCCTTTTCGATCTCCACTATTTTTTTGCACAAAAATCCTTTCAAACAATCCTAATGACTTTCCTAGGTATAGGCAGTAACCGTTCCACACAAAGTCTTCCCGTGTACTTATTAGGATGATCCCTAATGCATACCATTCAGTTTATACTGGGGATAGTCAGAAGATAACTAAGTTTTCAACCATGCTTACTAACTTTCCACATTGCCATTTGCTAATTTTTTCTTTAAAGTTCACTTAATTCCACATGTATAGCATATGCCCTCATTCCCAGCAATAGGATGTTTCGTGATAACACCCTAGCTGGACTACTATCATCAGGCAGTCGGGAGCTGTTAAGCCTCATAGTGGTATAGGACGTTTCGTGATAACGCCCTACCGCACTCAAATCATTGGCAGCTACATCCGACATATATATATAATTCATATTAGCTTGGTATTCAAACCTTAAATTATATCCCTCCTATCACATTCAAACCTTCAGATATTCACAGTACACGTTCAGAAATTAGGTGTTATGTTACTGTTACTATTAAGCACAAGTCTCTCTAGGATAAACCACTAGGATAGTGAATGGAAACAGTTCAAAAATTTTGCTTCAATTTCAAAGGCCTGCGTGAATGTGAAATGAATACTATCTCGTATCAGTAAAAGCATGCTATAACTGTCTAACAGAAGTCACAGACAATCATCGTCAGAAAACTACAACTAGCGAGCCCTTTTGTTTCAATCACATGTTCATGATTCACATTTGTCAGTTTTCACTTCGAAAGAAATAAAAAAAAATTTAAATTTGTTCAGGAAATTCACATTTACTCATTTTTCAGAAGATATAGCATGATAACTCCCGATGTAGACACCCCCCCACACTTAAATCACATTATGTCCTCAGAATGTGCAAGTAAGAGAAAAGAATACTTAGCTGGTCCCAAAGTGGTTGTCGGGCTGTAGGTTGGCAGTGGTCAGGCCGTAACATGGATGAACCGCTGCGACTCGTATCATGAACAGACAACACTAAAAGTGATATTGGCAAAAACCGCTCAACAGTATCTGCAACACTCGACATAGCATATAATCTCGGGGCACAAAGGGTATATGAGTAAACATGTATGCACACAGAAATAGGCAAATAAAGCATTCAACAAATAGTCCAAGGATAGCCACCACAAAAGTAACCAAGGTATTATTCCGAAAAACTACAATGCATCAAAACGGCTAAAAAAAATCTACCTAAAAAGGCTAGGTTGCCTCCTAGTAGCGCTTGTTTTATGTCATTAGCTTGACATGATCCTCAAATTCAACCCGGGTCGGGCCACTTTGGCTTACTTCCTGCCACTTCGTCATCAGAATCTGCATGATGAATAGCGGTGTGGCCACAACAACAAGTCAAATGCGCGACTAAATTATGGAACTTAGCCTTCCAGACATCATTGACTTTCTTCCTTTTCTTGCCTCTTCTTAGATTCGGCCTAGGCATACTGACAGTTTTCAGGGTACTGTCAGAAGGGTCTTCACAGGTAGGGGTAAAGATGTCATCATCCGAACCAAAGAAGTCGGATGGAATCTCATCACACGTCAGCATCTCAGCCGTTTCAATCCCCTTTTGAAAGTACATGACCTCAGGCTTTTCTTTTGGTTGCCCAAAATACTTTTTCATCCTTTGACCATTTACCTTGAACGTTTGACCGCCATACCCTTTCAACTCAATTGCGCCACTCGGATTGACATCGAGGATTTCAAAGGGTCCTGACCATCTGGATTTAAGCTTACCAGGAAACAAATGTAACATAGTATTATACAGCAGAGCCATATCACCTACTTTGAATTCCCGATTTTTTATTTTAGCATCGGAAGCGCTTTGGTTCTTTCCTTGCTTATCCTAGAATTCTCGTAAGCTTGGAGTCTAAATTCGTCGAGCTCGTTCAATTGCAAAAGCCTCTTTTCCCCACATAGTTGGCTATCGAAATTCAAAAATTTAATAGCCCAGTAAGCTCTGTGTTCAAGCTCTTCTGGTAAGTGGAAAGCTTTTCCATATACCATTTGAAAGGGAGACGTACCCATGGGAGTCTTATAAGCAATGCGGTAAGCCCATAGTGCGTCATCCAACTTTAGACTCCAATTAGTTCTATTCGCGTTCACTGTTTTTTCCAAGATTCTTTTAATACTCCGGTTGCTGACTTCGACTTGACCACTTGTTTGGGGATGGTATGGTGTACCGATTTTATGTTTGACACCATATTTTTCAAGAATCTTATCAAGTGGTGCTTTGCAAAAGTGAGTGCCTTCATCGCTGCTAAGTGCTCGGGGACAGCCAAACCTAGTGAAGATATTCTTTTGCAAGAATTTCTTCACGACTTTATGATCGTTGGTCTGAGTGGCAATTGCCTCCACCTATTTGGATACGTAGTCTACACAAACAAGAATGTATTTATTAGAGCATGACGATGGAAATGGTCCCATAAAGTCGATGCCCCATACATCAAAGACTTCGCACTCCAGAATGGGCTTAAGTGGCATGTCCATTCTGTTACTCTGCCTCCCAATCCGCTGGCATATGTCGCAACCTTTGCAAAAGGCTTCGGCATCCTTAAAGAGCGTGGGCCAGTAGAAACCGGCTTGGAGGATTTTTGCAACGGTTTTAGGCGCTCCGTAGTGACCACCAGTGGGACCACTGTGGCATTCTTCCAAAATACTCCATTGTTCGTGCTCCGGAACACATCGTCTCAGCAACCCATCTTTACAGACTTTGAACAGATAGGGATCCTCCCAAACGAGATACTTCAGGTCCGTAAAGAATTTCTTTTTCTCCTGATACGTCATTTCTTCTAAGTGACCACCGGCTAGATAGTTGACGTAATCAGCATACCAAGGCCTAACAACTTCCACCTTCAGCAACTGTTCTGTAGGAAAATCGATCCCTATTTCCTTCGGACTTTCGCTTTCCTCATTTACTAGACGAGATAAATGATCAGCCACAACGTTATCGCTACCTTTTTTTTTATCTTTTATCTCCAGGTCGAATTCTTGTAAAATAAGAATCCACTTGAGAATCTCGGTTTCGCATCTGTCTTATCCATAAGATAACGTAAGGCTGCATGGTCAGTCCACACCACCACTTTGGACCCTAAAAGATAACTTCTGAATTTGTCAATAGCAAAAACGACTGCCAAGAATTCCTTCTCGGTGGTGGTGAAATTGCATTGAGCTGGGTTCAAAGTGCGGCTAGCATAGTAAATGGGTCGAACTTCTTATCGATCCTCTCGTCCTAAAACTCGCTCCCACTGCGTAGTTGGAAGCATCGCACATCAACTCAAAGGGCTTAGTCCAGTCAGGTGCGATTAGGATCGGGGCGCTAATGAGCTTACCCTTCAGGCAATTAAACGCTTCAACACACTTCGCATCAAACGAGAAGTCCACATCGTCCTTAAGAAGGTTAGATAAAGGTTTGGCGATTTTAGAAAAGTCTTGAATGAATCGCCTGTAGAAACCAACATGGCCAAGAAAACCTCGTACCTCCTTCACAGTCTTAGGGCACGACATCTTTTCAATAGCTTCTACCTTAGCCTTATCTACCTGAATTCCATTGCTGGACACCTTGTGTCCAAGGACAATTCCTTCATCAACTAGAAAATGGCACTTTTCCCAATTTAGAACTAGGTTCTTCTCAACGCATCGTTGAAGTACCATATCTAGGTTTTCCAAAATCTCATCAAAATTGTCGCCATAGACGGAGAAGTCATCCATGAAGACTTCCATACACTTCTCTACTAGTCAATCAAAAATAGCCAGCATACATCGTTGAAATGTAGCTGGTGCATTACACAAACCGAAAGGCATTCTGCGGAACGCAAAAGTGCCCGATGGACAGGTAAAAGTTGTCTTCTCTTTGTCATTAGGGTCGATGGCTATCTGGAAATAACCAGAATATCCATCGAGGAAACAATAAAACTTATGACCGCTCAGTCTTTCTAGAAGTTGGTCAATGAAGGGCAGGGGGAAATGATCCTTAGCGGTGACTTCATTTAACCTGCGATAATCAATGCAAACTCTTTAGCCAGTCACAAGGCGTAAGGCAACTTCCTCCCATTTTTCGTTCTTTTCCACATTAATGCCTCCCTTCTTTGGCACAACTTGAGTAGGGCTGACCCACTCACTATCGGTGATGGCATAGATAATACCCATATCGAGCCACTTGATTATCTCCTTCTTGACAACCTCCTGCATGTGTGGATTTAGCCTTCGCTGAGGTTGTCTCACCTTTTTCGCCCCCTCCTCCGTTCGGATTTTATGCATGCAAACGTCGGGGCTAATACCTCGGATATCACCCACTTGCCATCCGAATGCAAGGATGTTTTTCACAAGCACTTTTCTCAGTAGTGCTTCTTGCTCGGCTTCGAGTTTAGAAGAGATGATTAAGGGCAGTTTATCATCATCCTTAAGAAAAATATACTTAAGGTGTTGAGGAAGAGGTTTAAGCTCCAAATCAGTGGGTGGTTTCTCAATACTAGATTTGAGAGGACCACCTTTTTCCTCAGTGGTCAAATGAGCTTGAAGAGGTTGACTGAAAAACAACTCATCTTCCCGAGGTGTAACCCCAGAAAGATAATCGATTAAATCATCCATAGGGATTTTTCTGGTCAACACCGCTTTCTCTTTTTCATGGTCAATCATTCTTCTTAACTCTTCTTCTTCTAGCTCGGCGGCCTAGCTTTTCCCAATCGTCGATTTCCCAGTGGGTAGTCTCTCTCCAAAAATCGACGTCGTCCCAACTACCCATCAGGACTTCTTCTTGAACACTTGATATTTGGAACTTCGTAAAAAGAATACAGTAAATTTTTTTTACATCCAAACGTTCCTATATGTGTAGATATAAACATATAGAGTTCATCCGCTTCTTTTGATTCTTGCTCGAGCCGGATGATGAAAAATTATCATGTCCGGTTCCTTCGATCAAAATCATCCATCCTCGTTCATCATTGTGAAGCTCCATGTCTTCTGTTCACTGGCGGGCTCAAGCTGAGCAAGTTGTGGAGATAACTTGTCAGTGACTACAGCCTGTGATGAACCAGACAATGGCTCACAGTCCTCTCTTTATTTATGATTTATAGCATTGAAAGCACCTATCTCCATTGGCTCTTCTTCAGATTCAGGGTGGTCATCTTCTTCATCATCATAAATCTCTTCGATGAACGAGATCTCTTCTACTAGGGTTTCCTCAGCGCTTTTCCCCGCGTAAAGGTGATAGATGTATCATCGAATCTCATTGTGACCGACCCTTGTAAAAATCAATAAGGGCGGCCAGAGGCATCCAAAAAGGATCGGCCTAGAATTAAGGGCATTTCTTTATCAGGTGGGTAATCCAAAATAACCCAGTCGGTTCGAAAAGCTAAGTGTTTAACATAAACAAGAACATTGTTGACACAACCGGCTGCTGTTCGGCTAGATCGGTCCACCATTTGAAGAGAAATTGGGCGTTCCCTCATCCTTTTATCTAAACCGAGCTTTATACAAACGTTTAATGGCATCACGTTTACAGAAGCCCCTGAATCACATAAGACGTTATGGAACATGCAACCTTCAATCTCACAGGAGATTGAAAGTCATCCGGGGTCACCTCGCTTTGTTGGAATTTTCGGTGAAACCATTGAACATTCTTCTTTCAAAACCTCATCTGCCATCCCCTTGAGCTTCTTCTTACTCCCACAAGCTTCTTTGATATACTTAGAGCACTTAGGCATTTCGGTCGGTACCTCGCGGGTATACTTACTTTTGTGTCTCTAAGTATTTTTCTAACTCCCTCGTACTGTTTGTCATTACCAAGGACACTTTCTTTTTTCCTTGGCGGATAAGGAAGGTTTTTCTTTTCTTTGCTCAAAGTATCATTGTTCACGGTTTTATTCTTTATAGCTTCATCTTCCTTATCCTTCCACCTAACAAACTTTCCATCCTTCTTTTTTGTCAGGGGTTCAGCCACCTGACCCTTCCTCACAGCTACATCAGAATTAATTTCATCATCCGAAGAACCCTCGTCATTAATCTCATCCTCACTCTCGCTTTCTTCGGGTTTTGAATTCTGATTTCCCCCTCCTGAACTCATGGCGTCAAGAGGGGTTACTCGTTTCCCGAGCCCTTTTCGGCTCCAACTTTCTTCCCGCTTCGCAGGGTAACTTCATTCACTTCCTCATTTCCATAGTTCCACTGAGCAGTGATGTCAGTGCAAGCATTGACATCCCCTTTTGGATTTCTTTCAGTGTAGCTTGGAAGTTTACCATGAGGTCGACTCGCTTGTTGGTCTGCCATTTGGCCAACTTGTCTTTCAATGGTCTTGACACTGGTGGCCAGAGTTTTCACCATGTCAACTAATTCATCAAATTTCTTTTGAGAAACATAAGTGGTTTGTTGGTTTTGGTTTTGATTCCAACCACTTTGAGTTCTTTGAAAATTCGTATTGAAAGATTGATTTGCACTCCCAGGAAGTGATCCTGTTGGTGCATTCTTCTGATTAAAGTTGTGTTGAAACTCTGAATAATTCCGGTTTTGGTTGAAGTTTTGTTGACCAGAATTTTGATTAAAATTTCGAAAGTTTTGATTCTGGTTTTCCATTAAATTCACTTCTTCCCCCATTTCACTACCGGCTTGTATTCCAAAGAAACTCACATCTGCTGGCCCTTTTTGCTTCTGCATTTGTAGGTTAGCTAGCTGCTTGTTTAACTTCTCCACTTGAGCAACTAACATCTTTGTTTCAGAATTGCTTGCAGCCGATTTTTTCTTGTCCTCACTAACATGGGTCTTCTTTGAAGTTGACCACATGTTATTTTTCGCAATGGTCTCTGCTACCCTATAGGCAGCATCGTCCCCTCCTCCCAGAAAAGATCCATGAGCAGTAGAATCGAGGTAATCTCTATTAGGTTGAGAGACACCCCGGTAGAATAATTCTAAAAGCTCATGACGGTTGAATCCATGATTAGGGCATTTTCTCATTAACAGGTTTAACCTTTCCCAGGCCTTTCCCACACTTTCATCTTCCAATTGCTCAAAAGTGGCAATTTCTCTTTTCCGGTCCATGATTGTCCCAGGTGAAACGAATTTTAGAGCAAAGGCTCTTTTGACATCAGCCCAAGTATGAAGGGAGTGATGGGGTAAAGACTTGAACCAACGGTTTGCTTCACCTTTTAAAGCGAACGGGAAAAGTTTCAATTTAACGACCTCGGAAGGAACACCAGGGTAATGACCTGCTTCACAAATTTGAACAAACGTCGATAAGAAGTCATGAGGATCTTCTTGAGCAGTACCATGGAATGAACTATTTTGAACCAACCCGACTACTCCATTCTTTAGATCGAAGTTCATTCCTCCCATCTCCGGAGGTCGAATTGGTCTATGCCCCTCCAAGAAATCCTGATCAAGATAAGGAGCGTAAGGGTCTTCCTCAACAGCTGCCTGGGGTTGTTGCTGTTGGATATTTTGATTCACCGGAATCTGATGATTCTGATGTTGGTTCGGTTGAAATTGTTGGTTCATCCAGGCTTGCTGATTTTGTTGATTCTGCATCATTTGCATTAGGAGCATATTCAATTGAGCTTGCGGATCCATACCGAAAGGATTTTGGTTATTGTTATTATTCCCTTGGTTGTCCGGGTTGGATTTGCTAGAGGATTCGTCGCTCATATTGTCAGAACCTTGAAATAATCTTCTTTTGACAATGTCCCGCTCGGGTTCAGAGCAGTATAACAAAGGTCCTTTTTTGCTCCTGGTTTGCATAAACCAAGAGAGCAAAACAGAAAAGTCAACACTGACAATAGGTCAGGTTGACGAGAGATTTTACACTAACCGAGGGTTTTTGTTTTTTTTTAAAAATTTAGAAAAGATATAGAAACAGAAACAAGAAAATAAACCTACTTACGAAAAATTTAAAACAGAAAAAACACTAAGACGGTGAAAAAAAAAACGTGTTGAAATCTTCTGGGGCCAAAATGGAAGGGAAAACAGCAGATTTTGACCTTGAAAACGGCGTCGAACGGCCTCTACAATTGACCATGTCGTCGGCGTCAGAACAAGCTTTCCGAATTGGGGTCCTGCGCGCCAAACGGACACTCGAGCCGAAAGTTATGGCCAAAATACTACCGCGTGCTATAGCGATCCCTTTTACACCGACACAGAAAACTGCACTACGAAGAATCCGACAACCGTTACCGATTCCCCGGCAACGGCGCCAAAAACTTGTTCGGTAAGTTTTAAATTTATTATTTTACCGGAACACCCCAAGTGCAAGGCACGTTGTAGTGGGTATTACCGGGTCGTCCAAGGAATCGAATGATGTCGGAAACAAAAATACAGTTAACGTACCGGTGAATTGTCACGATAAATCTAATTAAAACAATAAAGTTCCTACAAATTCTATGATCCTAAATTTTTTTTTTTTTGGTTTGGGAAGGATCCTAAATAATTTTATATTAAACTAATAAAACAAAAGAGATCAAATTAAACCTAAATAAACTATTGAATCTAAAATCCAAATTGCTATGAAAAATTACTAACTTTCTTCTTAAAGTAACGAGACAGTAGGGCAACAAGGATTCTACCAACCAACCACCACCCAACCAGTTTGTGAGATGAATCAAATTTCTTGGTGTGATCTAACTTAAATCCAATCAAATTTCTTTAATCAAATTTATTTGGTTTCTGTTCCCTTTCTCAAGTGAAAAAAAATTAACAATGGAAGAACATGATCATGAGTTCGTTTCCGAATCTCCTACCCAATTAACAATAAACTAATCTCTCGGAATATCATTAACTGTATCGAATGAAGGGTTCTATGTAAATTTAATTCTCATCAAATTCAAAACAACAATCGTTTCATCGATTTTTCAATCTAACAAAACATATATTCAAACAATTCAAAACAACAATCATTTCATCGATTTTTCAATCTAACAAACATACATTCAAACAATTCAAAACATTCGATAAAGAAAAATAAATTCAAACTCACTAATAATGTTTACTGAAAATCTCCTGGTTGTGGTGATGTTGTAATGGCTTCATCCCGTTGTCCTACTGCGAATTGCTTAGCCTTCAATCATCTTCGATCTCCAAAAGAAAATTGAAAGAAAGAAACTCATGTTTTTGTGTGATGTGGTGCGGCTGCTAGGGTAATGATGTGTTGTATTTTTCTGTTCGAATGCTGCTGCTTATATAGGGGTTTCGCCGACATAAGGAAGGATCTAGAAAAACGCGTCGATTTTGCAGCTTCGGGGTTCGGTCGACCGACATAAGACACTCGGTCGACCGAATAGCATGGCTCGGTCGACCGAGCCTACCATTTACGCGTTTTCACACTGTTGCTTCGTATACCGTGTTCCCCACTTCACTCTTTCGATCTGATCTGATTTATCCTCTCTTCAATGCTCCGATTTCCTTCTTTATTTTGAAATCACTTGATTGAATGAGATTAATCTTCTCCATTAATAATATCCTCCTGCATATCTTTTAATTTTCTGCAAAATTGTTGTTACACCGAGACATCGAATAATAATAATAATAAAATGTGTAACAAAAAATAACATTTAAACCCAATATTTCCTCATAATTAAATTATAACCCCTCAATAACCATTATAGGAATTTAACGGTTAAAACACGCTTTTCTCATTTATTTCCCTTAAAAATAAGGTAAATTGTTTAGGGATTAAGCCCAAAAATATAGTAAAATATACCCTAAACATCCCCCTTAGGGTTTTCACTCGCTTTCACATAATTCGACTACACATGGAATTAGCTACTCATGATTATACCAATAACAGAAATAAAGATTGAAATCATAACTAGAACAATAAAGGAAAAAGTATTCATTACCATATAATTTGACGAAAATCCGATCCACAAAGTATTGAAGAAATAATTGCTCTAAAAGTCGAATCTTTGATCTTGAAACGGAAATCTAAGCTATAGAAAGTGTTTAGAATCAAAGGATGTAAACTAAGGAATCAACGGATTAAAGTATGTTTATCCTACACCAAAAATGCACCAAAATCGCCCCAAATATGCCTAAGGTCATAAAAAACTCTTGTATGAAAGAATAGGGCTGCGTATTTATAGTGCTAGGTTAAAATCCGCTGCTGTCGAGGGCAAACACCCGTTTGCCTGGAAATCTGATTCTTGATTAGGGCTTGTTCTTCTGTGAACCAGCGTTTGGCTTCTTTGAACGCTCGGTTGATGGATCATGTCTTGGGGGCAAACGCCTGTTTGGATTATCTTGAACGCCCATTTGCTGAATATGAGCTCAGTATTCGAGCTGAACCCATCCAAACGCCAGTTTGGGGGTAATTTGGCCGCTCGTTTGTCTTTCAAGACAACTTTCAGTATCAAATGCTAACTTGGCAAACGCTCGTTTGAACTGGCCAAACGCCAGTTTGGTCAACGTGTCATCAACCTTGCTGCAAACGCTAGTTTGGGTAGAGAAAACGCTTGTTTGCCTTGATTTCACTCCAAAC
The DNA here is from genome assembly GCA_036785695.1 of Gentiana straminea. Lineage (NCBI taxonomy): Eukaryota > Viridiplantae > Streptophyta > Magnoliopsida > Gentianales > Gentianaceae > Gentiana > Gentiana straminea. The sequence continues at coordinate 13,997,769 of JAVUPR010000113.1, read as the reverse complement.
TTGATTTTTCTCCACTTTCATGCTATTTTCGTGCCACGAACATGTTTCTCACTCCAAAACATCACCTTACGGGTCATCGAGTCACCTAAGTCCTGCAATAACATATACGAACAAAACATCATGATTGAGTGGTATGAACACGCGACTCCACTGATAAAGGTTTTTTGAAGTCCAAACAGTATGAACACGCGACTCCACCCCGTAGATTGAGTGGTGAGGAGGTATGGGAATTTGTACAACACCTACCAAGCATCATTGATGGCTCAGATTCAGACTTGAAACGGCTTAAAAACTTCAAGAATGGTTGGTGGAAAAGAAGCATTTTTTGGGATCTTCCGTATTGGAAAACATTGTCGCTTCGACATTGCCTGGATGTGATGCATATTGAGAAAAACTTCTTTGAAAAACTGATTGACACGGTTATGGACGTTAAAGGCAAAACTCTTGCTTGTGGTCCAAAATCTCGCTAAAGATTTGAAAGAGCTTTGCGTAAAGCGCCCCGATTGTACACTTGTTCTTGACAAGCGTAAAAGAAAAGCGTTGTGTGAATGGGTCACCAAGTTGAAATTCCACCGACGGTTATGCTTCGGACACGAGTAGGTGCGTAGATCATGAACAATACATTCTACGTGGTTTGAAAAGCCATGATTGTCACGTTTTTATGGAACGTTTGTTGCCAGTTGCCCTTCGAGAATTGATTCCGAAAAAAGAGTGGAATGCATTGACTGAGATAAGTCAATTCTTTCGAGACTTGTGTGCTGCTACCCTAAAAATAGAAGACGTGATTCGTTTAGAGAATAACATTGCCGAGATTATTTGCAAGTTAGAGAAGATTTTGCCTCCGCGTTTTTTAACTCGATGGAGCATTTACCGGTACACTTGCCGTATGAGGTCGAGTTGGTGGTCCCGTGCAATATCGATGGATGTATCCATTCGAAAGGTTTTTGAATCACTTAAAACAAAAGATTGGTAACAAAGCTTTCGTAGAGGGATCAATATGCAATGCGTATTTGTTGGAAGAGATTTCAAACTTCTGTTCTATGTATTACGATGATCATATTGAAACAAAAGCAAAGAATCTTGTTGTTGGTGAGACTTCGGCATCAGCAATCGTTTCAGATTTACCCGAGTTATTCCGTGATCATAATGGTACAACAACTTGGGAAGTGCAAGACGAGGTTCTTGGATAATAAAGAATATGACTTTGTGCACAAGTACGTATTGTCTAACTGCGAAATCATGAAACCGTATGAACCGTAAGTACCTCATTACTATATATATACAATGCTTAACAGTTTTTTCGAACAAATATACATTAACCGACAAAATGATTCATTCTTAGATTGTTCGAGCAATTTATTCGTGTTCAACGAAATTTCAATTGACCTCGACGATATTTGGAATAAACATGAAAATGAATTTACCGAATGGTTTGCACAACAAGCATCATTGTTGAATGATGATTTGCTAAAAGCTTTGGCAAGTGGTCCTTCTCTTCAAGTCAAAACTTGGAAACGTTATTCGATTAACGGCTACAACTTTCGGACATTCAACCGGGCAACTGATATTGGTAAATCTTCAGTCAACAACGGAGTTTGTGTCAGTTCCACGGAAGGTGCCGACTATTATGGCACTTTAAATGTAATCATTAAGTTGGTGTATTATGGAGCTTCGACTGTCTACAAAGCCGTATTGTTCAAATGTGATTGGTTTGATAATTGATCGAATGGGGCATGAATGTGCATAAAGATTATAAGATAGTTGAAGTTCATCGTGGTAGGAAATATGGCGCTTATGATCCATTTGTTCGGCTTATCAAGTCGAGCAAGTCTACTATGCTCCATATCCAAGTTTGAAAAAAGACAAAGATCAATGGTCGGTTGTTTTCAAAACAAAGGCAAGATCGACTATCGATGCTCCCGTCGAGGAAACCGTTTTCCAAGAACAAGTGATCAATGATGTTTCCCGATTATCGATCCTCTTAACATTGTCCACCAAGATCTTGATGTCGATGTTGACTCCAATGTTGGGGATAATGACTTGGATGATGATGAGATGGCGGATTTCATTCAACAAGAAGATGGAGAGGAAGAAGAATCGGTTGATGATCTAGATCGATGAAGAGGAGGAAGAACTCTTCCATTCTAGTAGTGATAGTGAATAATAATGTATTAAATATTTTATTTTGTCATCATTGCTTTGAATAATAATGTATTAAACATTGTAATTTATTATTAATTAGTATAATTGCATTTAGATTAGTATAAACGTCATTTTCTGTCAAATAGATGTCGGGTAGAGGTGAGGTAGAGGTAGACGCGGTAGGGGTAGTTCCCCCTCCCCCGGAGCGTCTTCCTCCACACGTACGCAAGTTTGGATGATGAGATACACCGACGAGCGAGGAGGATTTTGGTGTCATTGTCAATGGTGACCTTGGATTGCCGGTTTTGGATCCCGAGAGGAGATGGTAAGTTAATACATATCTTGCGTTAATTTGTTTGTATTTTTATTTATATTTTGATTAACCAAATATATTAACAACTTATTGTTTTCAATATGACGGTTTACCGACAACTATGTCAAGAAAATGGCCAAGAACGCCATAATCGGCGGCTTCAACACTTTTGCCACCACGTGGCATAATGCCGGCCCGGGAGCGAAAGCAGGATAGGTGGTGGCACGCATTTAGGGTACGTCGTTCATATAAATATAACTATATATAAATATAACTATAATTATAACTATACATATAACATATATATAACTATGTTGCGGGGTCATTTCGGCTTTCGAGTTACGCCACGAGCGCCCGGTTAGGGAAGCTTTTGAGCGGTATGCTATCAACGGGGTCCGTGATTATATGTATCGGGCTCAAACAAACCCCCGTGCTCGGCTTTGGATGACCCCGGATATTCTCCGTCGCCCGAGGAGTGGATTGGGAGTCCCGTAAGCAATTATTCAATATTTAATTAATAATACTTGTGTTTTATATATATATATGTATGTACTAACTTGTTTATCTTATGTCGGAATAGGCGTTCCAGGAAACATCTGAGAAAAAGAAGCTAAACCGAGCTTCTGGATCCGGTGAGGAAGGGAAGATCCCTGGGACACATGCTATGGGCAGACGCGGCGTTATCGATTTCGCTCGGGCCATGGAGGACAATAGAGGAGCGCCCCTATCAGTCGGTGATCTGGTGAGTAGTTCGAAGAAGAAGAAGTCGGGCAACTTCGTCTCGAGGAAGTTTGAGAAAATCATGGTACGTTATGTATTGTAAATATTATATATACATTATATATATATCATGTAATTATTGTTACTAACAAATTTATATCATACTTTGCAGGATGTCTTCACCTCGAAGAAGGCGAAAGCCCAGGAGACGCAGCCTGACACCCCGTCGACGAGTCGCGTCTTTATTACGAAGCCGCCGGTGGTTACGACAAGAAGGGGAGAGTTTTTGGCATGGGGTCACCGCCTCCATGTACTACGACAGCTCTCGCGTCGCTCGACACTCATCCGCCGAGACATACTCTCCGGGCATAATCACCCGTCTCACCCAGGAGATGGCGAGAGACAGACAGACTCATGCAGAAACCCAGGCGAGGTTGGAGGAGCTAAAGAGAGACAAAAAGCGTCAGGATGACAGACTAGCGCGGATGGAGGCGTGGATTACCCGGCGGTTAGGCGATCCTCCGGAGGGATGCAACCCGGGTACGAGGCGGCACGAGATGACCATTCGATCATGGACCCGGAGGAGGTGACGTGGGTTTAGGTAGTACACCGGGTCTGACTAGGTGACATTGTTTTGATACATTTTTATTTATTTTGGCTTATCGTATCCCCTTTGACATATCGTTTTATTCATTTTTTGACATTTCCCTTTTGACGTATTTTTTGACATATCCCCTTTTGATATCGTATTCCCGTTTATATTCTTGTTGTTGATAGCCGGTAGCAATTGTAATTCTACCGGGGAAAATTAAGGCTGTCTTGCAGCGGTGGTTTGGCCGGCTGCTGCAAAACAGCCATAATTTTCTGTTTAATTTTATTTTTTGCGACGGAATATTTCCGTCGCACTATGGTATTTGCGACGGCAAAGGCTCATTTGCGAGGATATACAAAGATCTAAAAATAAATAAATTATTTAATAAAAAAAAAGTTGCGACGGATTATACATTTTTGCGACGGATGTGCGACGGAATATTTCCGTCGCTATTTGTTATTTGCGACGGGAAAGGCTCGTTTGCGACGAATATGCAAAGATCTAAAAATAAATAAATTATTTAATAAAAATAATTTGCGACGGGTTATACATTTTTGGCGACGGATTATACAGTATTTGCGACGGACTATACATTTTTTTGCGACGGAAATTATAATTAAAAAATAAAATAAAATACGTTATTATCCGTCGCAAAATCCGTCGCAAATTGTTTGCGACGGATAAACCGTCGCAAAACTGGGTTTTTGCGACTAAAAAATGCGACAAAGAAAAATCGTCGCAAATCCGTCGCAAATTAGGGTTTGCGACGGAATACCCCTTGTTTGCGACGGTAATCTTCCGTCGCAAAACTGCTGTTTTTTTGTAGTGATTATCTCTTATCTTTTGGCAAATATCTTTTCCTTGTGGGAGTAGGTAATTGTGGTGTGAAAAGAATAAAACTCTTGGCTAATTATTTTCCTATATAAAGAGAGTTCCTCCTAGCACAAAAATACACATTAATTGCGCCACTTAACACCAAAGAGAAAAGAAAAATTAGTTTCTTATTCTAGTCATTAAGAGGAGAAAAACTAGGGTTTTTCTTGGGCATATTCGAGGAGGTTCTACGGAGAGGATCGACGTCCACCGGTCGTCGCTAGGAGATACAATCCAGAAGACTGCGGCTTCTCCTTTTAGTCGATTGCTTTTCCCTCTCCTTTTGGTAAATCTTCAACCTTCTCATAGTTATATTAATTATTTATGCGAATCAAATCGTGGTAAAATCGCCATCGAATTTATTCGTAGCTTCCGCTGTGCAGGATCGAGCGTCTCGATCAAATCTGATCTGACGATCCAATTATGGATCGGATCCGGATTCGGGTTTCTGTATATCCAGCATGTGGTATCAAAGACAGGTTAAAGCGATTTTGCGATCTTGATTGCATAATTAATTAATAAGGAGTGGAATAGAATAAAATTGCATCTTTTAAATTTTTAAATTTTTAAATTTTTTTTATGCGATTGAATGTTTTGGTTGACGAGATGGATTGGGGTTGGTATCTGTTTACCGTTAGATCTATTGTAATCCCGTTTTTTGGGTATAGGATATCATGTAATTTATTTTTGCAATTAATATTATGCTATTTAGAATTTATTTAAATCGGCCGACACCTATTTATTAAATGGGACGCGTTTTTTCATCAAATCTAGACGATGGCGCAGTGGTCCAGGCATTGAATCACCAAGCTGTAGACTTGAGTTCAAATGGGGATCGAACTCGGGTAATGAAGATGAAGAAAGAAGAAGCTTTACCAACTCAGCTAGAGCACTTTTGTCTAGAAAACGGAGCAGAAAATTAAAATACTGGACGGCGGCGGCTGGACATTGAAGACTTGTATTTTTTATTCTATGCTTAGGGTTTATTTAATTTATAGGTTAGATACGGAGGTACCAACAGTCCATCTCAGCGGTTTATTTTTCGCATTTATTTTCTTGTATGATTGTTTATGTGATATAACCATGCCATGCATCATATTCGTGAATTCCACTCCTAGCATATGCATACATGTAGAAAATTAATATTAAAATTAATTAGACATGTATCAACACGATAGTTAATTTAGATTAAAAATAAATTAAATAAATTAAAGGAAAGGGAATTTTATCTGGATATAAAATTCACATGATAAAAAATAAAATTTACGGGGTAAGTTTGATTTTAGCATCTTAAATCCTTCGGGGATTTAGTTATGTAGTGGATACATAAAGGAAAATAATCAAAAATTTGGAAAATCGTGAAAAGATTGGACACTAACTAGACGGTATTTAGGACCGATAAGTTGGTGATTGCTTGTCATGATTTATTGCTTTTGATTATTGGAAAATTCTAAGATCCTAAATTTTTATCATGATAAAATTAGGATTTTAAAATTCATTGGTGAATTTTTGTTGTGTAGTGACTACACAAGAGATTTCTAAATAATCGACAAATTGAAAAATCATGAATATAATGTCACTCACTGTCACTAGTTAGACGGTATTTGAAACCGATAAACTAGTGGGAGCTTTAAATTTGTGATTTATTGTTTTTCGATTTGGTGGAAAATTGATAAGTCCTAATATATTAGGATTATAAAATTCTTGGTGAATTTTAATTGTATAGCGACTACACAAAGAATTTATAAATCCATAAAATTGGAAAATCGTGAATATAGTGACACTAGTTAGACGGTATTTGGAACCGATGAACTAGTGGAAGGATTAACTTAAATATTCATGATTTATTGTTTTTCGGATTATGTAGAAATTCTGAAAATCCTAATAAGACTACCTATTTTTCAAAATAACGAGTGGGAGCGGGGAAGATGACAACCGACCCCATAGCCTCTACTGTTGACACAAGCACGTGAGAGAATGGTGACGCCTCATGCCTCTTTGATTTCGGCCCCCTGAGGGTGGCTTTCACCGCTATCAAAATTCAAGGCTTGGTCTCCGAAAGGATAGGATTTTAGGTACTCGACGAGTCACTGACGACCCTGAGGCGGCATACTCGGGGCGTACTTTGAGATCTGAAATAATAGGTAACACTCTCAAAGATATTTTAGGAAATATCTTGGCTGAAAAATGAAGGTAACCAACAATTAAATAGAGATGTCCGATTCTCAGTTAGTTGTTGAGAGAGATTGTCTCAATTTAATCGTCACCTCTTTGACCTACCTTGAGGCGACATTGTAAGGGTGAGATTAAATCCTTGGAATGGTAGGATAAACTGCATGCATGACATCACGTTTATAATTCCTAAAATTATTATATGTTGTGGTGTATGATTTGATTTACATTTTTGTCATAATTTATTTTTGCAACTACATATTATCTCAAGGTATCTAAACTGCTAAACATATTATATTGACTAATAACGACTTCATGAAAGTGAAAAATTAACAAGAACGTTGAACTCATAAATCAAAAATGCAAATTAATTTTTCGGAAGAGGATGTTCCTCTTGAGTCTACAAACTTAAGTGACATTGATACGTATGTCACTGCTGTCACTCGTGATAAGCGAGAGACAAAACAAAATTAGTTCAACGATGACGAGAATGATTTGGTATCAATCTCACTAGGCATCCCACAGTTTACGAGTACTGCCTACTCAAATGAACTGCTAAGTTCAAGGCCATTTCCTTTAAAGAAAGCCAAGAATGGGAAGGTAAATGTCTACAAGTGTAAGTCATCTAAACTAAATAAGTTAAAGACTAAACCGGATTATTAATCGAAGAAAATATAGGATAAGGAATGTAATTTCGGATCACTAACCTATGAATTCTCAGAGACTTTCATAACCGAGTAATTTGACTCGAAAGCTAAAGTTCTTTTGCAAGAACAAGGTAGCTGACCATTCATGATAAAAGAGCAGACAACGGGCAGTTATTTCAGTTAAGATAGTGGGAGTGATATAAGGAAATAAATTTCAGATTTTAATCCTAGAATATCGCAGAAATCTAATTTTTGTTTTCAGATTCGTTGGAACAAATGGATTCACTTTCACATCGATAATATAGTTGCCTTAAAGAAAGTGAATATGACATTTGTATACGATTCTGAGACTCGGACTTTTGTCTGATAAAGTCAAAACCACTAAGTAATGCTGAAAAGGTATATGTAACACATCATAAACTATTAAGACAAATGGTTTCCGTATTTAGATAAACGATTCTTCAACATCTATTAATTAGTGCATATATCCTAGAGATAAGATCTGAAGACTGGCTAAGGGTGATTCCTATCTCCCAGTCTATGAACACTATCTCAAAAGAAAAATGACTAAGTACAGTTTCAATTAGGAAAGGTTATTAGAGCTAAAGAAGTATCATAGCTAGTTCATATTGACCTTCGGGGTCTTATGAAGGATACAAGCTAGTGGGAGCTTTTGAGTAATAGACCTTTTTGTCTAATGACTACTCGAAACGCCGATTAGTTTATCTACATATTTGGAGGAATCTCTTATATTACCAGAGAAACGAGTATTCAATGCTCAGATATAAGCTAAGGCATAGTTTTGTCACTGATGCTTGGCCTACCTCCGAGTGAAATGATTTCACTGAAAGGATAAACCATAGATTGTCTTGTATAGTTATTGATATTACAATACACTGCTTAACTCAATTAAAATATTGGTTGCAAAATAACGGTTTACATTATTACGAAATACCGAGAAGTCTACCTAGAAGATGCTTATGAATTTGTGGATAAAGAGTGAAGTGCATTTACTCCATTTCCGCAAATAGAGGCATTAAGCACTAGTGCTTGAAGGTAGGACGGGAGATTTTGCATACACGTTCAGATGGTGACTGTTCATGAAATATTTCATGGATATACAGAAACCCGAATCCGGATCCGATCCATAATTGAATCGTCAGATCTGATTCACAGCACCGATCGAGACACTCGATCATGCACATCGGAAGCTATGAATTAAATTCATTTATGATTTTACCACGATATAATTCGCATAATAAATTAATCTACAAGAAGGTTAGTAGATTTACCCCAACCGGAGAGAAATAGGCAATCGACAAAGGGAGAAGCCCTGATCTTCCGGATTTTATCTCAAGCAACGACTGGTGGACATCGATCCTCGCCGTAGAACCTCCTCGAATATGCACAAGAAAAACCCTAGGTTTTTCTTCTCTTAATGACTAGAACAAGAAACTAAATTTTCTCTCCTTTATTTGCTAAGTGGCGCCAGTAATGTGTGTGAAATTGTGTTGGGAGGAACTCTCTTTATATAGGAAAATAACTAGTCAAGAGAGAGTTATCATTTTCACACCACAATTACGTATTCCCATAAGGAAAAGATATTTGCCCAAAGATAAGAGATAATTCCCAAAAAATCAATCTCTTTATCTCTTTTCCATTAATTATCTAACAAATAAATAATTAATTATTTACACATGTGACATAATCTAGGAAAATTTCTTCTCCTAATTTATCACTAAAAAATGCGCCACTCATGTCATTAATTTAATAGAAAATGTCTTTTCTATTTTAAATATTATTTATGAAATATATAATATTGCATATTCATTAAATAGACCAACTATTTAATTTATTATCGAGGTTCCATAAAACGAGAAAACACTCGCGTGTTAGGAGCCAACCCGGGGACCATGGACCTATAACCAGTAGCTACAATAAATTGAATAAAATATTCATCGAACAGAATATTTCTACTCAACTCATTAATTCCGGAATTCTGCCACCATAAATCCGAAACTGAACTCTATCGATTATAGATATAACTTATTCTCAAAACGTCGAGTCGAGTCGATAAGTGTCCATTGATATAATCATTACATATAAACTAACCCTCCATAGACTATCCGTAAAGAAGCGGGATTATTTCCGTAAACCTTCTTCAATACATCTTATCCTTATTTACCATGCATTAACCCACTAGTGATCAATTAGTTCATAACCAATACGAACTCCGCAGATCGATCACTTTCTAGGATCAACAAATAAGGGGATTGTCTTTCTACTTCCCGCAGGAAGGAATGGTTTCCATATCTGTGAGACACACGCTTCTCACTCATTCCAAAATAGTGCCAACGTGAAAGTGATTCGGACCGCGCCTCTTAGCGATCCTTAACGAACACATCAAACCCTATCCTGAAATAAATAGGAGTCTGTATTCACTTCAGGATTAAGGTTAATCCATATACGATCATCTTGTGATTTAATAAGATTTCTCAATCACGGAATTATATGAGAAACGCATATTAAATCGGTCCAGTCCTATATGACTACATCATATATAAATGCCCCACTTAGACAACCAATGTCGACGGTCCGGATAAGACGGTCACACCACAAAGTGTTCTGGGCGCATTAATTGTGGTTTAATCAATAGACCCCATACTTTGATTAAGTTCACCATGGACTTACAGTTCAAGTGTATCACCATAAACTTAATCCTCATGTGTGTCACACACTAAGTTATATGGCTATTTATGATACGGCTTAGGGTTTTCAGTAGTGTATTACTTACAAGCACGAAGCAAGTAATAAGATGAGAATAAATCTGTCATTTATTAATACTAAAAACAATTACATAAATTGTCTTTCGGGAGCTACTTCCAACAATATCTTGATACAATGAGTAAAAGGTTGGTTATAAGATTCTTAAGATCGGATAGTGACGGTTATACTGCCACAGCCTTTCTGAAAGAATGTTTAAATAACAACCTTGGACCTTGAAGTAAAGTTACTCAAGGAGTTACTATCTGATTTAATCAGACCACATCCAACATTGGTTTTGGGGAATACACTGATAAATACTACTAAACTAGATCATAATGTCAATCCACCCAAATGCAGTGGGAGTATGGTTTATTCATTGACTCACTGTGATTAAGAAGACTTTACAGTCTGCTGGGGGTGGTTGATCACCTATGGTCCCTTTTGGAGGACTGTATTGGATTCTGAAAATAAGAGGTTGGTTTAAAGCCATATACCTGTAAATGGAGTTTTGGTTCTCCATGTCTGTTCACACCTTTGTAGAACCACCTGAGTTTCTCAGGCCCAGTGGGAGAAATTGGATCTATGTGAAAAGAGTCGAATGAATGAGAAAGTTTACCTTTCTAAGCAAAGCCAAGTGGTCTAGGGGTAATTCCCTGAGAAGTAGATAGTTTAAAATGGGTGATGCACTTAAAATTTCTTACCACTCAACCTAGCTTGACTCCATGGAAAGCATAAAGGTTAAGAGGGGTGATGCCCTGAAACTTTCTTGCCGTACTATGGAGCTTATATTCATTCGGAACGGAAGGGTTTTAGCTTAAATCCAATGGCAGATTGACTGCCTATGCCTATATCCATTGGTGGATTAAAGCAAACCTCTAGGTCATCAAAGGTCACATATGGGCCTGACCTGAATATTGATCATTCTTTTGTAGACTAGGATATCAGTATTGGTAAAGTAGTGAGTATTAGTGTTAATGACAAAGATAACACTGCAACAGTTGAGAACAACATGAGTATGTTATCTGAAGTTAGAAACTGACGAGCCAAGATTCTCTGAATCAGAGAAGTGGACTATATTCATAGAATTTGATTTGGTCGTATTCATGAGAACAAGTTGTTGGGAATATCTCATGCATCTTATTGGTTAAGATGATAATGCATTTTTGTATGCAAAATTCAATGAGAGGTTTCCTACCCAACCCCTCACGGAATAATTCTCTCGATCTTCGAATATAGAGAAAATGGGATATACTCTCTTTTGGATAGAGAAAGTCAGGTTATTAAAAGTCAATGCAGTCGAGTCTCGGATTTGAGCAATGGAGAGCAGCATAGTCCATCCTCAAGTACCTTTAGAGAACGAGGACTAATATGCGTCTGTATTCGGGTGCGAACCTGAGTGTTATTGACTACACTGATTCTGATTATTTTGTCGGATTAAGGATGATCGTGAATCGATCTCAGGCTCAGTGTTTACTCATAGTGATGGAGCTATAGTTTGGAGCAATCCAGCACTGCCAATTTGACTCTGTTAGTCGAATACATAGCAGCTTTCATAGCAGATAAAGAGGCAGTGTGGCTTGAGAAGTTCTTTGTGGGATCGGGAAGTGATTCCAGGTCTCGTAAGTCGATATCACTTTGCTGTGAAAACAGTGGAGAGGTAGCTTATGCAAAGGATCTTCGCAATCACAAGAGGTCAAAATCATATTGAAAGTAAATACCACCTGATCAGACTGACCGTGCAGAGAGGCGACATTTCGGTTATAAAAGATCGCCTCGAGCCGACAACTTAGCTGATTAGTTTACCAAGTTGCGTGACATCTAGTGTCACTGACAAGCGCTTGGCGGGTATGAATTAGGGAGATATGTTTTATCTGATTTAGAGCAAGTGGGAGAATGTTGTGGATAGATAGAATAAGGGTGTGGTGCTCAAAAATCAATTGTTGCTTGTCTTTACGGGCAAGTGGGAGATTGTTAGATGTAGTGCCCGAAAGACAATTGTTGTTTGTCCTTACGGGCAAGTGGGTGATTGTTGGAAGTAGCACTCAAAAGACAATTTATGTAATTGTTTTTATAATTAATAAATGACAGATTTATTCTCATCTTATTATTTGCTTTGTGCTTATATTTAATACACTGCTGAAAACCCCAAGTCGTATCATATGTAGCCATATAACTTAGTGTGTGTCACACATGAGGATTAAGTTTATGATGATACACTTGAACTGTTAGTCCGTGGTGAACTTAATCAATGTATGGGGTCTATTGATTAAACCACCATCAATGCGCCCAGAACACTTTATTGTGTGACCGTCTTATCCGGACCGTCGACATTGGTTGTCTAAGTGGGGCATTTATATATGATGAGAGTCATATAGGACTGGACTAATTTAATCTGCATTTCTCATATAATCCCGTGATTGAGAAATCTTAGTAAATAACAAGATGATCAAATATGAATTAACCATAATCCTGAAGTGATTACAGACTCCTACTTGTTTCAGGATAGGGTTTGATGTGTTCGTTAAGGATCGCTAAGAGGCGCGGTCCGAATCACTTTCACGTTGGCACTATTCTGGAATGAGTGAGAAGTGTGTCTCACGAGATATGGAATCCATTCCTTCCAGTGGGAAGTAGACAGACAATCCCCTTATTTGTTAATCCTAGAAACTGATCGATCCACGGAGTTCGTATAGGTTATGAACTAATTGATCACTAGTGGGTTAATGGTAAATAAGGATAAGATGTATTGAAGAAGGTTTACGGAAATAATCCTGCTTCGTTATGGATAGTCTATGGAGGGTTAGTCTGTATGTAGTGATTATATCAATGGACACTTATCGACTCGACTCGACGTTTTGAGAATAAGTTATATATATAATCGATAGAGTTCAGTTTCGGATTTATGGTGGCGTAATTCCGGAATTAATAAATTGAGTGGAAATATTCTGTTCGATGAATATTTTATTCATTTTATTGTATCTACAGGTTATAGGTCCATGGTCCCCGGGTTGGCTCCTAACACGTGAGTGTTTTCTCGTTTTATGGAACCTCGAGAATAAATTAAATAGTTGGTTTATTTAATGAATATGCAAATATTATTTATTTGGTAAATAATATGTAAAATAGAAAAGACATTTTCTATTATCCCAAATGGCATAAAATGGCGCCATATTATTTTGATTTTGGTAAAAGAAAGTTTCTCCTAATTAATTATAGTGTGGATAATATAATTATTTATGTGCTAAATATTTATAAATAAGAAATTAGTTTTCTTATTGGATAAATAGGAAATTTGTTTTCCTATTGGATAAAGGTTTTTATTTTCCTAAAAGGAAAATATAAATTTGTGTGTAAAAGATAAACTCTCAAATTATTAATTATTTTGCTATTAAAAAAAGAGTTTTCCCAACACAAAATAGACCTAGATTATCAACGCCATTTTAGATCAAAGAGGCGCCCCATTATGTGATAAATTAGGAAAAGAAGTTTTCCTAGATTATGTTGTTGAAATAGTATCCTAAACCCAATCAGGTTAGACCGAATCCGACCGGGTCGGATCATTTCTACTATTTCTTTATGTTTATACATAGATTAAATGGCTTTTCCGTTGTCATATATATGTTCTTTTAAAGAACCAATTATGAATTGTTATATGATAACGTCCTTAGTATTAAACTATGATAGAGAAACCATGATAGGCGATTATGGTTGATGAGATCTCTAATCACTTTAATAAGTTTGATACTTAAATGTCTCTAGGCTGATGTACTATTAAACAGGGCATTGATAGTACGAACAGGCTAGCACGTATTAGATGTCTTCTGTCTTTAAGGGCAGCGATAGATCTCGTTTATCGAAGTGTAGAGACACTTGGATTGTATATGGACATGTATTAGAGAATGCGTACGTTAGACTGTCCCGCTTACATTAAGTGTCGCACTATGTGGCAGTTGTGTAATTATCCTTAAGACCGGAGTCTTCATGGAATCATAGTATGGATTGTCATGCTTTGACACTATTGAGGTTTCCCCTAGCCATGGGGAGATCATGCGGTAGTGATTGGGTGTGATACTGGGAGTATACATGTATGGTCGTCTGGAAATCGCGTACCCTATCAGTAGGGGTGAATAACCGAAAGGGCCTTCTTATAAGGATTGTCATACTCTTGTGAATCTTTGCAAAGTGGAAGTAAATGAGTTACTTCGAGAGAGTATGATATCCAGATTATAAGATACGGTCGTTGATGTTTGACACTCGACTAACGACCGTTTGGATATTATTACAGCGATATGATTCTATTTACACGGTAACTGTTTCACATGAAAGGTAGTAGTCATTGCATTTGACTCTTCCGATGATTGGGGGTCACGGTGTGTTGCTAGACGCTATCCCGTGATCGTTAGGTATGAAAGGCATTTTCGTAATTTGCACTTTGTGTCTACGGCCAACTTATTCGGAAGCATATCGGGTCACACACATATGAACATCTAGCCGGATTAAAATGTGGTTATAGATGATAACCAAATAAGGAAAGAATTTATCTCATGCTATAAAGGTTATAGTGGTAAATTAATATGGTGGTATTTATTTATTATTAATAAATTAAATACTAGATATTATTTATGATGATTAATTAAATATGTATATTGATACATATAATTTCGAAATAAATATATATATGATATAAATGTATTTTGTGAATTAATTAATCATAATATTATATTAATTAAAAAAATATCAATTCCCAAATTAGTTGGGAAAGGGGACGCCACTTTTAAATGTAATGGATACATTTGAGTTGTGCAATTTAATTAATAATATTACCATAATATTAATATTAGATATTAATTGATTTTGGAAAAATATATTTATGGTAATGAGATAAAGATATATTCAATATAAGATATTGTCAATATATATCTTGGAATATATTTAATATAAGATATTGAATATAAATGAGATAAATCAATCAATTATATTTTCCTTATTTTATTAGGAAAATGTTTTCTTTCTCCTCAATCTACTAGGAAGCTAATCCCAATCAGATTGGGAATTGAGAGTGGCGCACCACTCCCTATATAAACAAGGGGGTGCCAAGCTCTTTGGTACATCACAATTCCAAGAGCTAATAGTTCTTGAGAAAAATAGAGAGCTTCCTAGAGAGAGATTTGTGAGAGAGAAAAAGTTGGTCTAGCAGCCGAGTTTTTCTAGTAGCAATCCATGATGGGATTCCGGCGAGGCGTTCGTGTGGATCATCGGTAGAGGACGAACGCTTGGGCGGCTTCGTGCAGAAACTACAACCGTAGACAAAGCGTCGATCCAATTGGATCATCCAAGGTATTCTTTTTGTCTAATTCTTTTATGCTTGTTGCTTAAACGAAGTCGATCTTGGGTAAAAGGAAATCAAAATTTTGATTCCGCTGCGTTCCCGCGTAGATTTCCTAACAGTGGTATCAGAGAGCGAACTTCGAGCTTAAGCAATAAGCATGTTAATTTGCGTACTTAATTTTATCGTTTAAATAATGTAGTTAAAATATGAAATAATTTTTATTCGCAAAACGATACATGAAAAGAAAAAAAACGAGATCTGGTGGTGCTCGGCCGATTGGCGGCGGAACCACCACCGGCGGCGGCGGAAGGACAGCCTGCTGTCGGCGTCGTTTGACCGGTCAAAGCTGGTGGATCTCCAAATTTTGTTTTGTGTATTTTGTGATTCAATATGGTTCATAGTTGTGATTGAAATATCTTATTGTTTAGTTGATGTCATATGGCTAACTAATAGTTCAAATAGTTTATTCCATTAGGATGCCACATGGCATTAAAATAATAATGGCCTTTCCAAACTTTGTTTAGAATAGGTCTAGGCCATTTCCAAATATTTGATTTGGAAAAAGGCATAAGCCTAGTCCACTTTCAAAATTTTGATTTTGGAAAGTGGCCAGACATATTAACCAAAATATTGGCCTTTCCAAATTTTGTTTGGAATAGGCCTAGGCCCTTTTCAAAATATTTGATTTTGGAAAGGCCTAGGCCTAGGCTCTTTTCATTATTTTGATTTTGGAAAGGGCCAAGGAAGATGCCTTTTGGTTTAGGAACCAAATGCATCTCTTTTGATTAGGAATCAAAAGGAAAGAAACAAAAGAGACCTAATTTTAATTTTGATTTATTTTTGGAATAGTTCTAATTAATTAAAATTAAAATTGAAATCGGTTTAAAATTAATCGTTAATTTTATTTCGATTAAAATTATTTAATTAATTAAATTTTAATTACTTAATTGATTGGATAAAATTATTTAATAGATTATACTTTATTGATTAATTAAAAAGCAAGTAGTTAAATTTTTAATTTTATCTTTTTCATAAGATGTTATTGTATGGATTAGATATAGTAGATATAATATGATTATATGGACCCCGATTGATCATGGACTCGACCAATAGGATAGATGTAAATGATTTAATTTTTTTGTTAGTTTAAAAATTGTCCTAGGCCGTTATGAAGAACGTGACCTAGTTTATTTTCTGCATTTATCCCATTCTCGTTAGCTCCCCCCGTATGCGGAGGGTGTATTTATTTTATTAGATATAATTAAATGTAACAAGAATGGAGCAGAAGATGGAGACCAAAGAAAGAAGAATAAAGATCCCATTGGAGATGACGCATTAAAGATCCTATTGGCGGTTGCAGCTACCCTTAGATTGTGACCCGCGGTTTCGTCAGTTTGCATTCGAAACCGCACCTAGGAAAAGTCCATGATCATACCGGTTACTTTACGCATTTATTTATTTTGTGCTTGCATTTATTTTATATGATACGATAGATGAATGACTAGGCACGATCTAGATAAATGTGTAGGATGTATGTCTATAGAGATAGATATATTTGATGAGACCGTAATTAAATTAATTAAGTGAATTAATTTACGTAAATACTTCCACAACAAAAATCAAGTCGAAATATTGTCTCCCAATATTATAGCGACGGTGAAGAGCCCTTGTTCGGATCCAACTGATTGGCCCTCGTCGGGAGTTGACCTACCTCGGGTATATCGTCGTTATTGAGATATGATCGTATGAGATCTCGCGAATATTGGGTTTTGACTTGACTAGAGTATTGCGGTGATTGGCCCTCGTCAGGACCGTATTATTCTAGAGGCAAGGTATTGACTACCACATAAAGATGTGTATTATCAAAGAGTTGACTAGTCAACCACCAAGAGTCACATAGAGATGTGATTGGTAAAGTGTTACCTACCTTTCGAATTATTCCGGTTGATCGGCCCTCGTCGGGAATCGGGGTAACCAGAAGGGATCTTGGCCACTAAAGAATTTTGAATGATTCTTGAAAGTCAATTAGTTGACTAGTGGGAGCAAAATCATAAACTAAAGTCCATTTTTGATTTTGCGTGTATTAGCAACAACACTCTTTTATCTTTATTTTTATGTTGTAGTTTTTAGCAAACTTTATATTTATGTTTTTATCCTCGATTAGTAAAACCAAATTATGATTGTTTGAGGAACGTTCTCAAAATGGTTAAGTAATCTTAATCCTTTTAAAATAAGCAATGACACGAACAATCCCGTTATAGTAGTTGGAGACAAGGAGACTACATATTTGATGGAGTAATCCAAGCCTTTAATTATTAATGAAAGCGGAAGCTCATGATATGATTAAATCATTTGAAATAAGTTTCAATGAATTAATCATTTATTGGATACGATCCAAGATGATCATTCTGTCATACGATGACAATTAATTCAAACGTTGGATAAGAATGACCACATCGAATTTTGGAAAGGTTGTTTTCAGAAATGTATGATTTAAGTATCAACTTAATTCAATCATTGCTTAAAGGTTAATTGAATATTTAATGTTTTGAATACGATTCAAAAGGTTAAATAAACTATTTAATAAACTTTAGATTTTCTTTATGAAAGGAAATTGAAGACATAGCTCTTGTGATCTTTCTTAAGTTTTATTAAGACTACACTAAGAAATATTTACAAGTGTTTAAAGGATTAAAAGGAAAGTTAGAGCATGCGCTTAAAATGAGAGATCTTATCGAAGTTTCTATTCTAGGCAAGTGAGTTGAGATAAATCTGTTTAAGTTCAAAGTCGACTCTATGATATATGATATCTTACGAGTGTGATTAAATTAGAAGATTAAATATAGATATGGAAGGTGAAGCAAACGTTGTAACACTTACCATATTCTGGATCTAGTAAACTGATAAGGGAACTAAATAAATGTTATTATGTTCGGTTCTTATGAAGAACATATTCTCAGTTACTTGTTGGGATTTAGTAGACATATTCAATTGTAAAGAATAAATGTTATTCCAATAAAGTTGAAAGGTCACTGAATCTAACATACTAGATTGATTTCACCATATAGTTGATATAGGTGTCAAATCTCAACTAAATATTTGTATGGCTGTTATCCTTAATATTTGGTGGTCGTTCTAGACATTGTCTCTATGGAGAGGAATCGTGTGATCATATGTCATTTTGATGATGTCTGAACCATGTGGTTATGAATCATTTGGGTAATACGTATCTTATCTAAAGATGACTGAAATACCCTTTTATGAAAAGGTTATTAAAATCTAGAAAGTTGTCCAAAGCCTAAACATACCGATGTTTGTTGGCTCATGACAATTAATGCCACAAATAATTGTTTATTAATCTCTATGACTATTTTTAGAAATAGTCAAGTGTACTCAGTGAAGTACAACAATTCGGAAAGCCCGAAAATTCTAGCTAGTACGAATATGAGATTGAAAAACTACTTAGGAATTAATTTTCAATTGGATTGAAGTAATTAATACCTGAAGGGCGTTTCAGAAGTCGTCTGAAATAGAATCAGATTCTCCCTTGAAGGATACCATCTTTGGGATACGCAATTAGATTGTGTTCCTATAATGGAAACAACACTTTATATGATAAAGGTGTGACGTAAGCCGTGCGAAGTATACCTTACCCGTTTCGGGATAGTGCCCTTATACTTAACCGAGTTCCAAAGAATAAATGTTGAATAAATTCCATATTAGATATGGAGGGCGATAATGTCGAATCTATCTTAACTGATGATTTGAAGTTGTCATAGGCAAAGTTAGAAAGGCTTGGAGCCTAGTACGACATATGCGACTTTGTGGAATATCTTAGCAAGTACGCTAGATAATATTTACTTCTCCGTAGAGCAAAATGTTTGTCTCCAAACAAGCTATCTTCTAGAGGAAGTGTTTCTTCCAAAAGAAACGGTGGGAGTAGATTTAGATCTCAAAGGTAGTTTGAGAACCACAAGGAGATATTCAACCATAGGAACGTGAGCAGACGCCACATAGCGATGAGGTGTAGAACACTACTCAGTGCACACCGAAGTTCTATAAGTCTGTGGATAACCTCAAGCCTGAAAAGGCTGTTGGTATGTTCATCTTGATGAATGAATATCTCATGACTTATGAAAGAATGTTTGAAAGGCAAGATTGAGAGATATGTCCAGGAGCCATAATATCTGAATTAGATTCCAAAAGTGACAACCAGGTTGTGAACCTAGTCTGTCTTACCTAGAAGGAATGTCCCTGAAAGGCTGACATGGATGGTAATATGATTACCATAAGTCTATAGTGACGGTTGAAGGGTACGGGGTTTAAACCTTGTAATTATCTTTATGCTGCCAGCTGAGCCCAGTTCTATTCAGACGATGCTTGTTATAACTTCATATCATGGCTATATGATAGTGTTGAAGACGTTGGGCAAACAACTCGATGTTCATAGACGATAACATGATATATGAGCCCACGAGATCCATTTATGGACTCAAGGAAGTTTCTCTAGATGATTTCTTTGTTTGATAATCAAAGGAGTTTGATTTAGTCAAAAGAAGGATATGCCCAATGTGCAAGATGGATAGTGGGAGTGTGTTATGATTTTTGAGTAAGGTATTGGATATATCTCTCGAGAATTATCACCCCATGTCACGGTCAATTAATGTTTGGTAGTTCAAGGTCTTTACGAAAGTACTTGGATTAGCAGTTCTTATTTTAGAAATAAAGATTTATAGTTATAGATTTAACTGTTGTTAGATTATAGTTTACCTATATAGATGTGATGCTAAAAGAGTTTAGCATAGATCGCGACAGGGATACTGCTAGCCGGTGTTCTCAAGATCTATCTATGTTAGGACGTTGGTCCTAAATATGAGGTGAAAGATGATGCTTATGGAGGCTTCCTTTGCTATAGCGATAGGAACCATCATAAAAGTTATGCCAGATGTTCATAGTCCATGAACTGTCATGAGCAAGTATGAAAGTAAATCTGGTGAATGTCGAGAATATCCTTTAACAATTTAAGGATGGTTTCCTAGTTTATCGAAACTTGGAATCAGATAAATATAGATATACAAACGTATATCCCGAGTCTTATGAAGGCGAGTGGGAGCTACAGTCTGGGTTTGTAGTCACTTCGATAAAGTGATACAGTGAGCTAGAAATTTTCTTGGCTATGGGTCACTGTAAATTCTACAACTAGGCCAAAACACAGTAGTGCCTTGGAGGCACAGCGGGATTGGTACATGGATCTAGAAGGTTCATTCCGGAACCTTGTACGGTTCTTCCACCTTTTCTATATGGCTGATATAGTAAGTGGATTCATTTCTTGAAGCAAGGACCAGGGTCTCGTCAGAGATTCGTGTGTGTGTTGAGGCGGTTCCTTTGACTTGGTCATTTGGAGCATATTATGAAGATAGTCTGAGTCCCCGCGGATAGCGATCCGTTCATGGCTAGGGTTGGTTGCGAGTATTACATGAGATTCTTGTGTTTCAACTTGGCCTTGTGTATACGAGTGATTGGCTTTAGGCTAAGTGGGATATGGTTGAAATAGTGTCTTAAACCCAATCGGGTTGGACTGGATCTGACCGGGTCGGATCATTTCTACTATTTCTTTATGTTTATACATAGATTAAATGGCTTTTCCGTTGTCATATATATGTTCTTTTAAAGAACCAATTATGAATTGTTATATGATAACGTCTTTAGTATTAAACTATGATAGAGAAACCATGATAGGCGATTATGGTTGATGAGATGTCTAATCACTTTAATAAGTTTGATACTTAAATGTCTCTAGGCTGATGTACTATTAAACAGGGCATTGATAGTACGAATAGGCTACCACGTATTAGATGTCTTCTGTCTTTAAGGGCAGGGATAGATATCGTCTATCGAAATGTAGAGACACTTGGACTATATGTGGACGTGTATTAGAGAATGCGTACGTTAGACTGACCCACTTACATTAAGTGTCGCACTATGTGGCAGTTGTGTAATTATACTTAAGACCGGAGTCTTCATGGCATCACGGTGTGGATTGTCATGCTTTGACACTATTGAGGTTTCCCCTAGCCATGGGGAGATCATGCGGTAGTGATTGGGTGTGATACTGAAGCATACGGAGTATACATGTATGGTCGTCTGGAAATCGCGTACCTTATCAGTAGGGGTGAATTTCCGAAAGGGCCTTCTTATAAGGATTGTCTTACTCTCATGAATATTTGCAAAATGGAAGTAAATGAGTTACTTGGAGAGAGTATGATATCCAGATTATAAGTCGTTGATGTTTGACACTCGACTAACGACCGTATGGATATTATTACATCGATAGGATTCTATTTACACACTTCTCACTCATTCCAGAATAGTGCCAACGTGAAAGTGATTCGGACCGCGCCTCTTAACGATCCTTAACGAATACATCAAACCCTATCCTGAAACCAGTAGGAGTATGCAATCACTTCCGAGTTAAGGTTAATCCATATATGATCATCTTGTGATTTAATGAGATTTCTCAGTCACGGAATTATATGAGAAACATAGATTAAATCGGTCTAGTCCTATATGACTCTCATCATATATAAATGCCCCACTTAGACAACCAATGTCGACGGTCCGGATAAGACGCCACACCATAAAGTGTTCTGGGCGCATTAATGGTGGTTTAATCAATAGACCCCATACTTTGATTAACTTCACCACGGACTAACATTTCAAGTGTATCACCATAAACTTAATCCTCATGTGTGACACACACTAAGTTATATGGCTACATATGATACGACTTGGGGTTTCAGCAGTGTATTAAATGTAAGCACAAAGCAATTAATAAGATGTTATAAAATCTGTCATTTATTAAATAAAAAGAATTACATAAATTGTCTTTCGGACGCTACTTCCAACAGTAATTTGCGCATCTTTCCTCCTTTTTCTACAGATGATTTGCTATGAATGGTTCTATCATTTATGTCACCGACTCGATTTCCGCATTCCCTTCTTTTGCATTTTGTAGCCCAGGTGCGCGTAAATATTTTTCTTTTCATGTGGAAGCTATGGTATTTACTCGATATGTTAGAACAATGCAATCGAAACGAAACCAATTGTAAACATAAGCTTTAAGCAAAGCCAAAGTTTTTTTTTTTCAATCCCATCAACTGTTAGCTACTACGACATCATCCAAGGTGGCTGAATGAGTGGCATATTAGGCTTAGATTTTCTACCACTTTTACTCACCCCATCATGTGTTATGGAAATGTTATCCGTGCTTGAATATTCAATAAATGGGATAATGGTAGAGATCTAGAAATACATTTTATATATGCTTCCTTTGCATTGATTGTTTATCTTAATCGTTCATAAAGAGGACGGGGAAGGGGGAGTGGAGGAGGAATATCATTGTACGGTCGTTGGACTGCAATTGAAGCATTGATTGCAGCTGGGTGTTTTCGATCAATACCCGAAGTTAGTTCGAGCTTGAAGCAATTTCATGGTAGTTCAAGCTGTACTTGCACACGCTTAAGGTATGTTAATTCAATTCTTTCAATATTTAGAGGCGTACAATTTTTTAAGCACCATTTGACATTATGAATATCCGTTCTCTTTCTATAAAGATGAAAACATTATCTTTCAACAAGAAGTAGCTATCTGCACTTTTATGTAATATGTTTGATCTTTGAAGTGAAGACCGACGATAAGATGGTGAATGTAGATGTTTGCTCTATCGAGGAACTTAGGTGAATGTACTTTTTAGTCAAAGAAATTATACAATATAATGCACGACGTTATTAGTAGTTTAAGGATTGTAATTCCCCTATCTTTTCCGTATATAGTTTTTAAGTGTTGCTAGCGTTTCTTTTAATTGTTAACTGTTTTTTATTTTCATGCCTACGTTTTTCTATGAACATCATTTGAATGGGTTGACGATTGTTTTTCATTTTTATGCATCGTTTTTGTTTATCTTTTATGCATCGTTTTTGTTTATCTTTCGAATTGAACTTTGGAGAATTTACATTTGTTTTCATTGTGATATGTTTTACTATAATAATGAAATCATTTGGTTACATTCAAAATTTCTTTCAGGAATCATTAATCTTTGAATTTATATGCGGTTCATTGGTGTTAGTCCACCGGTGATCAGTTCACATTTTGGTTTTGCCGATAGGGATGTATTCGTGATGAGAAAGATTTATAATCGGATGCTATTTAGGCAAGCTTTTATTTGTTCAATAGTACATGTTTGTTTTTTACATTCGAAGGACTGTGTCGGTAAGGTGACTTAAACTCTACATTTTGGTGGAACCAATCTGAAGACTCAGCTGAGTGATGGTCAGCTGAGAAGTGTATTCAATTCTGTGCATCAGTAGGGTGGAGTCTGCGAGCTTCGTCGGCGGGGTGACTATCGGCGGGGTGATAGTCCGCGAGTCTTGGAATACGACGGGGTCCCACATCTGCTAATTACGTTATGTGACGGCTATACGGTGTCATTAAAAGGAGGACACGTGTAGGGGTATTTATGGTGCATCGTACAAAGATTCCCGGCGGCTAGGGTTTAGGGATTTGTGCCTATAAATACGCTTGTTGTCTCATTATCCGAGTGTGTTGAAATCTGTAAAATTCGGTGCATAATAAAATATCTCTTTTCTCGCCCGTGGTTTTTTACCTCTCCCACCGAGGGGTTTTCCACGTTAAATCTGTGTTCTTCTTGTTTCGTTATCTCCTTTGATTGTTTATGTTTGATTGCTTCGTTTCTCGTTTCTTGCATCCGAAGTTATCTCTATCGCTTTATAACAAGTGGTATCGAGAGAAAGGTTACGGAGAAAACAATCCGTACGATCAACTTCGTCTTCACCAAGGCCTTCGACAAGGTGCTAGGATCTGTGATAAAGTTGTGATCTTTAGCAAGAAAAGATGTCAGCAGTAAACGTAAAAATCGATAAATTTACAGGAAGGAACAGTTTTGGTCTATGGCAAATCAAGATGCGTGCACTGTTGAAACAGCAGGGTTTGTGGAATCCTTTATCTGACAAACCAAATACAGGTGCAGCAGATTATGCCAGTCTGGAAGAGAAAGCACATTCAACCATCATGTTGTGCTTATCTGATGATGTTATCACTGAGGTTGCTGAGGAAGACACCGCAGCCAAGTTGTGGAAAAAGCTTGAAAGCTTGTATATGACCAAGTCACTGACCAACAAGTTGTTGTTGAAACAGAGGTTGTTCAGTTTGAAGATGCATGAAGGGAGTCCACTGAGGGAACATCTGGGCCAGCTGAACACAATATTGCTTGATTTAAGAAATATTGATGTTAAAATTGAAGATGAAGATGCAGCCCTAATCCTGTTGGTGTCACTACCGGCATCATATGAAAACTTTGTGCAGTCTTTCATAGTTGGAAAGGATACAGTAGCTTTGGAAGATGTAAGGTCTGCCTTACATGCCAGGGAGCTTAGACACAAGGCTGCTGGTACAGACAGATCGGTGCCGGGGCTAGTAGCCGGCGGCAATAGTGGAAAAGGATATGGACGAAGAAGAAAAAAAGAAGTCGGTGTCCAAAGGTCCTAAGTCTACGATGTCCGTAATTACCGTAAGGAGCGGGGACATTGGAAGTCCAATTGTCCAAGGAAGAAGAAACGACGGGAAGGCAATTCTGGCACAGCAGCTTTGGCTACTGAGCAATCTGATGAGGATCTGGTTCTAGTTGCAGGGGACTCTACACACCATAATGATGTGTGGATACTTGATTCTGGAGCATCCTACCATATTTGTCCAAACAGGGAGTGGTTTTCTACTTATGAGCAGATAGATGGTGGTCAAATTTATATGGCCAACAGCAAGATTTGCAAAGTTGTGGGAATTGGCTCAGTAAAGTTAAGGACAGAGGATGGTAAATTTTGTACACTGAAAGATGTAAGACATGTTCCATAGATGACCAAGAATTTGGTATCTCTTAGTCTACTGGACAGCAAGGGGTTCAATTTCAAGGGTGAAGGTGGACAGCTGAATGTCTTCAAAGATTCAGTCGTGGTCCTCAAAGGCATCAAGAGGGGAACCTTGTATATATTACAAGGATCTACGTATCCGCACCGCTCGTCGTTGCATCCTCGGCGCTTCACCGGTCTCGACGACTCACCAGTGGCACGTGAGACTAGGTCACATGGGTGAAAGGGGTATGCGATTCTTTCTTCACGGGTTTTCTTGGGGGATATAAGGTCAAGAATCTGGACTTTTGTGAACATTGTGTGTTTGGGAAGTTGCATAGAAGTAAATTCTCGGCGGGGTTGCACAATACAAAGGCAACACTTGATTATATCCATTCGGACCGCTTTGGGGTCCATCAAGAGTTGAGTCATTGGATGGTCACGATACTTTGTGTCATTCATAGATGACTATTCAAGGATGACTTGGGTGGTGATGATGAAGAACAAAAGTGATGCATTCGGTAACTTCAAGTAGTGGAAGGCCCTAGTGGAGAATCGCTTAGGCAAGAAAATCAAGAAGCTTCGTACGGATAATGGTCTGGAATTCTGCTGGACGGATTTTGATTCATTTTGTGCAGCTGAGGGTATTGCCAGACATCATACTGTAAAGAATACACCTCAGCAAAATGGTGTAGCTGAAAGGATAAATCAAACTCTACTGGAGAGGGCAAGATGTATGCTTTCTCAAGCTGGTTTATCAAGGAGATTTTGGGCAGAAGCTGTTAAGACAGCTTGCTACTTAATCAACAGGAGTCCTCACACAGGAATCAATCTCAAGACACCATTTGAGATGTGGTCGGGCAAAGCCCGCGACTACTCGGTTCTAAGGGTTTTTGGGAGTACGGCTTACTATCATGTTAGTGAAGGGAAGTTGGAGCCAAGAGCCAAGAAAGGAGTGTTTGTGGGGTATGGTGATGGAGTGAAGGGATATAGAATTTGGTCATCGGCGAGTCCGAGTAATCCTCGGCGGGGACGTTGTGTTTGATGAAAATTCTATGTTAAACTCATCAATGGGGAGGTCTACCGAGTCCGAAACCGATCTTGAATCGATAGTGTTGAGAAACAAGTGGAGCTTCGGTGGAGTCTACCGATATGCAACAATCGGTGGATCCAAATCAACACTATACCGATCCGGATAATGAACCGAATCGATCCAAGCCGGCCTCGCGAGACCTCGGCGGGCGTCATACAAACATTGATCGGCGAGTCTAGGCGCCGGCGGGCTAGAAGATCTAATGTTGGGATACCTCCAAGGAGATATGGATATGATGATTTGGCTGGATATGCACTCCAAGTTGCAGAAGAAGTAGAGGTTGTTGAACCTACTACTTACAGGGAAGCAGTGACATGTACAGAAGCATCTCAATGGCATGTTGCCATGGGAGATGAAATGGAGTCATTATTGAAGAATCAGACTTGGGAATTGGTCAAACAACCTACTGACAAGGGAGTTGTGACTTGCAAATGGATTTTCAAGAAAAAGGAAGGAATAACAAAGGCAGAAGGGGTCAGGTATAAGGCACGTTTGGTTGCAAGAGGGTTCAGTCAAAAAGAAGGGGTTGACTTTGATGAAATATTTTCACCAGTGGTCAGACACACTTCAATCAAGGTGTTACTAGCAATGGTGGCACAGCAGGATCTGGAACTTGAGCAATTAGATGTGAAAACGCTTTTCTACATGGTGAGGTGGATAAGGAGATATACATGACACGGCTTCGAGGGATTTCAAGTTCCCGGCAAAGAAAACTATGTTTGCAAGTTGAAGAAATCATTGTATGGTTTGAAGCAAGCTCCAAGGCAGTGGTATAAAAGGTTTGACAGTTTCATGCTTCAGCAGGGTTACAACAGAAGTCCATATGACTTTTGTGTTTACTTCAGTCTGCTGAAAGATGGATCATATATCTATCTTGTCCTGTATGTGGATGACATGCGATAGTACAGCGAGCAAGGAAGTCGATGTTCAAAATCGAAGAACCTTCTTAGTGCTTGAATTTGAAATGAAGGATTTGGGTGCGGCCAAGAAAATCTTGGGGATGGAGATCCGAGAGATAGGAGTCGGAAGAAGTTGTTCTTGTCTCGGCGGGGTTATGTGCGAAGATATTGGCCAAGTTTGGGATGTCCGTCGCAAAACCAATAGATACTCCTATGGCATCAAATGTTCATTTGTCCGTTTATGCTTCACGATCACCAAGAGAAGGAGTATATGTCAAAAGTTCCCTATGCTAGTGCGGTTGGCGGTCCCGATGTATGCCATGGTTTGCACTAGGCACGATCCGGCTCGGGCGGTCGGTGTTGTCGACGGGTTTATGGCTCAACCTGGAAAGGAACACCGGAAAGTCGTTAAAAGGATATTCGGTACCCGAGAGGTACATCGATGTTGGTCTCATTTATGGAGGTGATACGGTCCGGTCACAAAGCTACGTGATGCGATTATGCGGTGATGTTGACGGTAGAAAATTAATGACCGGTTATGTATTTACATTGGGAAATGCGGTAGTCGGTGGAAAGCTACTCTTCGGGCTACGGTAGCCTTATCAACTACGAAGCGAGAATATATGGCTCTTACTTGAAGCGGACTAAGGAGGGTATCGGTTGAAGGGGATAGTCGGTGATTTGGGGTTGCATCGGGATCGGTGAGAGATTTATTGTGACGAGTCTAAGTGCAATTTGTTTATCCAAGGATCGGGTTCATCATGAGAGAACCAAGCATATTGATGTCGGGTATCATTTCTTGAGGAATGAGAAGAGGGTTGTGGTGAAGAAGATTGGCACAAAGGAGAATCCTGCGATATGTTCACTAAACCGGTTCAAATAGAGTAAGTTTCGGCTTTGTCCGGACTTACCGAATATTCAAAGCTTATAATCTGTTTCGGAAACTCTACGAGGCGGATCGGTGGAGTGGATGCCGTGGAGATAGTCCGGTACAAGTACATCCGGCATTGACGAATGCATCCGGTACAAGTACATCCGGTTATGCAATCGTTTGACTCTGGGAGAGTTGAAGTCAAGGTGGAGATTTATCGGTAAGGTGACTTAAACTCTACATTTTGGTGGAACCAATCGAAGACTCGGTGAGTGATGGTCGGTGACCGAGAAGTGTATTCAATTACGTGCATCGGTAGGGTGGAGTCTACCGAGCATCACGTCGCGGGGTGACTATCGCGGGGTGATAGTCTGCGAGTCTTGGAATACAACGGGGTCCCACATCTCGCTAATTCTCGTTATGTGACGGCCTATACGGTGTCATTAAAAGGAGGACACGTGTAGGGGTATTTATGGTGCATCGTACAAAGATTCCCGGCGGCTAGGGTTTAGGGATTTGTGCCTATAAATACAGTTGTTGTCTCATTATCCGAGTGTGTTGAAATCTGTAAAATTCAGTGCATAATAAAATATCTCTTTTCTGCCCGTGGTTTTTTACCTCTCCCACTGAGGGGTTTTCCACGTTAAATCTGTGTTCTTCTTGTTTCTGTTATCTCCTTTGATTGTTTATGTTTGATTGCTTCTGTTTCTGTTTCTTGCATCTGAAGTTATCTCCATCAGTTTTATAACAGTCTGTATGGTTGTAATTTTAATGTCTTTCTATTCTAATTGTGTAAACAAATGGTTTCATTATTATAGTAAAACATCAATCTCAATGTCCAAAGACTCATATGAACTTTGCAGAAACATTGCACATCGCAAGATTTCAAGGCAGATTCATTTCTTTCTTTATTTACCGATTGCTTAGATGTCATATGTTTCTTTCACAATATTTGTAGTTCTTGATTGACGGTTTTTTGTTTCTTTGTTTGTTTGTTTGGTTTTGTGTTTTTTCTTTTTCTTTTTCTTTGAAAAGTTCTTCATGATCATGTGGAAACTCGGTTTACTTTTTCTTGGAGGGGTGATGATGCGTGATGTTGTGGAGACAAGATTCGTGGAGTTTTTCCTACTTCTTCTAAACACGATAATCTGAACGGAAGATGAGGACATATACTACTAAAACATTTGCAATGGTATGTTGGTTAAATTTGCTAAGTTATTTTTCATACTTACATGTTCATGCTATCTTCAAAGCTGTTGAATGTTAACGTGGTTCTATGGTTTCAATATGTAAAGTTGTGCTAGCTTGGTGATATGCCAACTTCATTTGTGTTGATGTATATATAACACCAAGAACATTGTTAATGATATGTTCAGCGGATATTGTGAAAGAAACAGGTGACATCCATTGAGGGTAAAATTGAAACCATAAAGTTTATTAGATATCAACGGTGTATATTAGAACATGAGTTATTACTAATTTTCAATGTTGTTTGATCAATCAATTTTTTTCATTATTGTTTTCATCATATATACATCACATTTTTTAAAAATAGAACATGTTATTACAAGGAAAAATGTTATTAGAACAAATATGATAAACATCTTTCATTGTTATTACCCGTTTTACCATCTTTCATTGTTATTACAAACATGTAATTTCATTCTAGAACATAAAAAGATCATGATGGTGTATATTAGAACATGTTTTTTTTCCGAACAGCACGGGAGGACATAAAATTTGAACTATACTATTTTTCATTGTTGTTTGTTCAATCTATTTTTTCATTGTTGTTTTCATAATTCATTACTTAGTGTTAGATACATTTTTGGTAACGCAGTGTAACTACTTATGTGTGTTCAAATTGAAATATCACAACCTTTTGTATGATCTATGCTTTTAAATTTGTGTTTCAGTTATCAAACAAGGAGTTCATTTTGTTTGATCCATGTTATAAGACTTGCAGTACCTGGATTAGGTTGCCTTGAGGATTTCCTACAAGCTTTTCAATGACATTGTTATTCCTCTCTAATTTCTAGAATAATCTTATATATGTATTAGCATCTCGCTTTATTTTATTGGCCGTGATGGATGTGTTGTTATTTCTAAGGCATTTTTGGATTTTGAACGACACCCTCCACCTCTTCTCTTATTGAATTTTAGAATTCTAAGGTGTGGCAATGAAATATTTGGCTGCAAAATGGTTCTTATGGCTTTAAGGTTTGGCTTTTCCATGAAATGTTTTATCTTTTTTTTTTTCCAATGAAGCTTGCTTCCTGAGTTTACACAGCTTGCCTGCAACCCTGAAAGACTCATTGCTGTAGATTATTTGGAGAATAATCTTGATGTTGCTCTTTGTTTTTGTTGGTGGTTGATGCAAATTTTTTGTTGTGTCATGATGTCATTTTATGGCCTATTTTTGTTTGTACGTCTAATGCTTCTTATTTTATCCTACACATGTGCTTGGAGTTCTCTCCTCTATTTTTGGCATTCTAATTTTGTTGTTTTGTCGTAATTTTTGGATTTCTATACATGTAATCATCAACTCCTTGCTGATATCTAAGGATTCTGTCATTTGCTTTTTCATCTAGATTTAGGGTTACATTGTCATTTACCTCATGCTATCACTTCCCTATTTTTGTTTTCTGGATACAAATTTGTATAAGAGGTTGGAAAATAATGCCTTTTATTTTTCTTATGTAAAGTTTCATGGATTTATGTAGTACAACTAAAGAGCTATACAAATGTACATATGTCATTTCGTTCTTTCTCTTTTATTATTTCCGGATTTTTTGATGCTTTGATTTTGAGTGTGGCCTTCCATTGTTGTGTGGTATTTTATGGTACATGTTGCACTTTAATGCTTTACATCAGCCAATATTTTTTTTAATAACGTGTCTAAGTTTACATAATTCCGTGTATCGCACGGGTTTCCCTACTACTAGTGTATATATATATATATATATATATATATATATATATATATATATATATATATATATATATATATATATATATATATATATATATATATATATATATATATATATATGTGTGTGTGTGTGTGTGTGTGCACATGTATATCACACATATACATAAATAACACACGCATATTTTGTATACATTTATTAATATCTAATATTAATACATAATAATATAATACTATGATTAATTAATTTGTAAAATCACTATAACACTTTATAGTCGAGATAAAACTTTCATTATTTGGTTATCACTATAACCACATTTTAATCCGGGTAGTTGTTTCTTATGCGTGTGACCTGATAGGTTTCCGAATATGTTGGCCGTAGACACAAAGTGCATTTACTAAAATACCCTTATATCTAACGATCACGAAATAGTGTATAGAAACACGTCGTGACCCCCAATCATCGGAAGAGTCAAAAGCGATGACTACTACCTTTCATGTGAAACAGTTACCTTGTAAATAGAATATTATCGCTGTTACAATATCCATACGGTCGTGTCTCGAGTGTCAATACATTAACAACCGTATCTTATAATCTGGATATTATGCTCTCACGATTTAACTCAATTACTCACACTTTGCAAAGATTCACGAGAGCTAGACGTTCTTTATAATGAGGCCCTTTCGGATATTTACTCCTACTATTAGGATACGCGATTTCCGAACGAGCAACATGAATCCTACGCATGCTTCAGTATCACACCCAATCACTACCGCATGATCTCCCCATGGATAAGGGAAAACATCAATAGTGTCAAAGTATGTCAATCCACACCGTGATTCTATAAAGACTTCAGTCTCAGGATAATTACATAGCTGCCCCATACTGTGACACTTAATGTATATGGGTCAGTCTAGCGTACGCATTCTCTAATACACGTCCACGTACTGTCCAAGTGTCTCTACACTTCCATAGATGAGATCTATCCTTATCTTCAATAATATAGAAGACACCCAAACGTGCTAGTCTAATCGTACTATTAATGTCAATTTTAATAGTACATACGACTAGAGACATTTATGTATTAAACCCTTTAAAGTGAGTCGAGATCTCATCAACCATAATCACTATTATGATTTCTCTTTCACAGTTTGACACTAGAGACGTTATCATATATACAATATCATAGTTGGTTTGTTAAACGAACAAATATATAATAACAGAAAGTCATTCATCATATGTATAATCATAAAGAAACATTAGAAATGATTTGACCCGGTCAGATCCGGTCAAACCCGATTGGGTTTAGGAGACTATTTCAACACATTTCTCCCGGTCTTCGATGTTCGGCCTTAACTTTATGACCAGTGTCACCCTGAGCCACGAATTCTGCAATTTCCAGCTTCATCAAAGGCCACCAAAACAGTTCTTTCAAGTCACGATACATCTTTGTATCTCCTGGATGAACATCAAAAGCGATCCAATGTGTTTCATCCTTTACTCTTTGCCTTAAACCATCAACATTTGGTACACTCAAACGATCACGATACCATAGATCACCATTCTTATCCAAAACATAACCAACTGTATGTTTTTCTCAAGCAACTCTCTTCAAATCAACCAAAGCTGGGTCTTTGCCTTGTTTCTCCCGAATATCATCTAACAACTCTGATCTAGCCAACAACGAAGCCACACACTAACGATCCAGCCAACAACGAAGCCACACACTAACGATCCACAAACTAATCAACAATTAAAACATCCCGCGTGCTGTGAAATACAGCGTGTTTTTGAGCGCTGCCAAGAATAATTCGACCTCTTGGCTTCAGTTTGTAAAGATTGATTTTTTAGTTTCCTCTTCTTTTTTTTTTTATCATATTTTTGCTTCATGTCAAGCTCATAATTTGACAGTATTTGCGATATGTCTTTTATGGGTATTCTCTTTATTTGGAATCATAATTTGCCAAAGAGGAGTACGTAAAATTGATTGAAACATTCTGTTTTCTTATGGCATTGATATAGTTCTATTTTCTTCTTATTATATGATAACTTTCTTCTACAATTAGGTTGGTTGAGTTTTTAGAATAGCAGCTTAGTTTTAATTTTTTTAATTTCTAACAAAACTTTTTGTATATTTTATACCATTCTGTCTTCTAAGTTTGAGTGATTGTTTATACTGTCAACAAGGTTCGTAGATTCATTTTCGGAATGAGAGCCTTGATATAGCATTAAAAATTCCACCATGTGATTAGAGGTTAACGAGTCAAGCTGTTGAAACAATTTATAGAATTATATGGTGAAGGTGTGTATACTAGACCCCGTCCCATCAGTGGATTGGCATGATTTGAAAGTTTTGTAACAGAAGCTCTGTTTGTGGAGACTTTTAGTAGTTATATGACCACGGAATTTATATTCCTGGTATCACCACATATCTATAACAAACAACATGGTGATAATGGCATTGGAGTTCCATGTTTTGGTACCTCTATAATTGAAATACAGAGAAATATATAGCATGAAAATTTGCGGTGGATACTATTAGAGATTAATGTTAGAACTTGACAAGAACATACTTGACAGTGGAAACAATGAAAAGTATTGGGAAAATTCATGAAAAACAAAATAATGTTTCCATTGTTTTGGCAAAAACAAGATGAAATAGACATGTCTTTCCTTTACTCACTTACTTACCTTCACTTAATGTTACATGTCTTTCACTTGCTTATTTAGAGAAATTGATTGTGATTCGTCATGATGTGAATCTAATTTCTACAATCTCGTTACAAGAAAAAGGAAGCTATATTGCTAATACTTGATAGTAATATGTCTACTCTTATTTTCTTCATTTTCTGATGTAAAATAAAGCAATGCATTCAGTTTGTTTGCTTATATGTGCCTACAACATTTGCTACAATCTGACAAGCATTCTGAATTCTTTTTATTTGTTCATGTAATCGTTCAGGAATGTATATTTGTTTAGCATTGATGGTTTCTGTACTTGTTTTGCAGCACTTTTTGATCATCAAGCAAACACAGAGAAATTTATAGTTATTTACAGCCGGGAGTAGATTAAAATGGGCAAAAAGCGAAATAATATGGATGGAAATGAAGCTCAGGTATAATGATTTCAGATATTGCTTAAGGTCATTTTAAATTTGTTTTAATGAGTTTGATGTTTTTTTATGAAACAGGCTGGAAATGTAAACACGGACATTTATTCTTCACATAATACAGAAGAAGAAGAAGAAATTCATGATCGACCAAATAATAACGATCAAAAGAGTAAAAAAAGAGGGCGTGGAGCTACAAAGTTCAAAACACCGCGTAGTGGCGAACAACCCAAAGTGGTGCAGTACAATGAATATGGACAACGAATAGGAGACGAGTCAAAGGATTTATCTACATATCTTGGTACCTTGACGCGGGAATTTGTCCCATACACATTGGAGGAGTGGGCCGATGTCGATGAAGATATAAAGGATAAAATGTGGTACTGTATAAAGGTAATTTTGTTCTACTTCTTCGACATTCATTTTCAACACATTAAAAGTTGTCTAAGCTGCACTACGTAGAAATCTAATGATGCTTCTTTGTTATTGCACTTGACCTTTTGCTTTATCTCATGGCATAATCTTAACATTTTGTGCTGACAAGTAAGAGAGTTGTTTTGGTATACAAAAGGTTGAAAGTGTGGCAAACTAAGACACTCAAAGATACCATTATATGTGATTTTTTGTTGGAATTCGCTAGAAGCTTTATCTTGCATTACATCCGTAGTTAGGGTATATATGGTCTCTGTACATTTAAAAGTAACTTTTATTCAAATATTTTTTTGAAGCTTATGTCACCAACTAGATGACTTATTAGTGTTTTTTCATATTATCTAGACTTTAATCATGTAACTACATGGTGCTGTTGTGATTAAAGTAGCTACACTTGTATATGATAAAGTTCAAGGGACTTGAACCAAATTTAAGAAGTTCAATGGAAGTTTCTTGGATCTTTGGTACATGATTCTATAAATAATGAAGGAATCTGGGGTATGTTACAACATACATCAAAATTAGTAAATATTCATTTTTTTCCACAACTACACTGACAATGAATTAGGGTAGGTTCATTAGTAAATCTGGTGTGTGTTTGGTTCATTTTGGAACACCTGACAATATTTATCTTCAATGTGCAGATGAAGTTTATCGTCGAAGAATGGGAGAGAAAAGCAATTTTTCAACATTTAAATAAATTGTGGCGTGATCGAAAGTCTAAGCTACAAGTACTTATACGAACATCTTATAAACGTAACCGTAACCGTAAGCAAAATAATCTCTCTCGTCTAAAGCCTGATTTCATGACTCAAAAACAGTGGGATCTCTTTGTGACAAGGACATTATCACCTGAGTTTCAGGTAAGTATTACCTAGTATAATTTCTTGATTTTGATGAGGAAAAATCTTCTAGAAATTATTATAAACAACTAACTCATTCCATAGGCAAAGGCTGCACACTTCATTCAAATGAAGGCAATGCAGACACATAACCACACTATGGGCCGTGAAGGTTATGCCCGTTTGGAAGACAGAATGGTAAATATTTTTTTATACAATTATACGTGTGATCGTGTAAGAAGTTACATTGTTTGTGTAATTATACAACTTCTGAATTATCTACTTTTCAACAATTTTGTGTCCTAAAATCTAGAAGAAAGAAAACACCAAAGGTGGCACTAAAGTGACAAGGGTTCAAGTTTGGTTGGAAGGTAACAAGAAGAAGAAAAAAGAACCTAGTGATACTGCTGCAAAGAAAATGGTAATAAAACTTAGTTTACTATCTGTGAGTTGTTGGGTGTTTTATATCACAAATCATTACTTTTTTCTATGCAGAAGGAGGTACTAGAGTGCCCAATCGAGTCTCAAAACACAACTAACATCAACGAGGATGCCCTTAGCCTTGTATTTGGAAAAGAAGCTCGAGGTAGGGTGCGTGGAATGGGATTTGGAATTGCTCCTTCGAAAGTTGGAGCGCAAGTGCAAGGAAATGCTATTGTTAACCAACTTCAGGGTCAAGTTCGTTCCTTGACACACGATTTGGATGATGTGAAGGCCATGGTAGCTCAATTATTAAGGCAGCAGAATCAGAATGTACAGGTTAGTAATTATTAACAAAGAATGGAAATGTTTGTTATATACCTGAGTTGTTGGAGTTATGTTCTCATGCCTTTACATGGTTTGTTTGTATAATTAGGCTGCAAGTGATGGTGCGGTTAATAGTGTCGGGAACGATGTTAGCAAAGTGGTGATGTCAATGTAGCTACATCGCGGTAATCAAACTATTTTTATATTTTATTTATGTTCTAATGCCTTTACATGGTTTGTTTGCTTTTTGAAATGAGAAGTGTCTTTGTTTCCTTGAGAAATTTATGTGTAGTAACCTAAATGCAAGTTTGTAGTCATCTGAAAATTCAAATTCAGTGTTTTCATACACTCTGGTTTTTTGCTTTAGAAGTTTTTTACGATACCATTTTATTTATTTATATAAATAATGTTCTACATTTTCACTTCATAACACAGACTTTGCTTATTATACCCATTATCACCACGAGATGACTGAAACATCATAGTAATAATGGTGTAGTTTAGAACTTGTGTTTTTAAGAGGGAAGGAAAACATCAGTATATGTTCCTTTGGTTTGTACATTCTTTCAAGAATGACCAAAGTTATGTTGCTTGTATTTGTTCGTTTGCAACTTGTTTGTAAAATGGATCGATCACCTTCTCTTCTATCCTTTGCATCATAATTGGTGTAGAAAATTCCGTATCGAGTTCTCGATGTATTGTAGAACAGAGGTGACTCTAGCTACGTTATCTAAACGGTCATAATGTTAAATGGTCTCAATGAATTTTGAGTATGGAAGTTTTAGTGATTAATATTTATATGTTATTGTCATAGCATTTAAACTAAATATTTTAATGTATTGTTTATACGCAGTCAAACAAGAACAATGTGCCCAACAGAGAAATCCGTGAGAACACAAAGTGTAAACTTCTTCATTCTTCAATGGATGGTGTGGTTGTCGCAGAAGGTCGAATTGCATCCACAGATCCTAATGCCAAAGTGCATCACGTGCCTCTCGGTAAGGCTTATTGGAAAGTTTGGGTTGATAAGGTTATTGTGGAGGATGTTGAGTTATTTCGACCAAATGATGAAATGTTTTTGCTTGAGCACGCAAGAGGAAGCACGGTCGCATGGTTACCTAAGTACATTGTTTTGGATGAGTGATGATGGATTTATTTTGTTAAATACTTTCGATTAGTTGTTTTATAAATGTGGAAAAAAGTGATCAAATTGCTCAACCACATCTTGAACCACATAAACTGCACTATTTGAACTTCTGCTCAACGCATCCACCACAACATTAGCTTTACCCGGATGATACTTAATATCCAAGTCGTAGTCCTTCACGAATTCCAGCCATCTTCTTTGCCTCATGTTTAGATTCTCTTGAGTAAAAAAGAACTTAATTAAGTCTCTTATGGTCGGTAAAGATCCTTGCCTTATCCTCGTAAAGGTAATGTGATGTGATCGAAGATGAGACGTTTTGGCTTGAAGTCCATTATCCCGCATTGATTCCAAGACAAATTTTATTAGATTTTTATTATTATTTATTATTATGTTTTTTATTTATTTTTTTATTATTTAATTTTGTCCCACATTAGCTAGGAATTGTTTTATTTATTTTGTTGTAGCCTATAAAAAGGCTTTAGTAGCATTCTTTGTAACGAGACAAATATAAAGATATATATAAATTATTTGAAGCTTTAAAGGTTTGGTGAGTTTTCTCACGCTGGTTTCCATACCGGAATTATCAAAGTTGTGATTTTTCACGCAATTCAGATCTGATTCGTTTATGGATCACATCAGTTGGTATCGGGGCTCAGTACCGAGATCAAAGGTATCCAAATATCCCTTTTTATTTTCTTGCATATTCATAGTCAAAACAAAAATGTTCTTTTATTTTCCGGATTTGTTCTTGTTTTCAATACATGTTCATTCACCAGACCCGAAAATCCTAGTACACCTTCAACCATCTTCATTCCAAACCCTAAATTTTTTATTTCCCTTTTGTCGCAACCCCCCATCTTTCCTTGAATAATCACGTTCAGCACCTGCGGAAAAGAAATAAAAAATTCCCAGCCTTGCATAAAATAAAATAAAACTATACACTAGCCTATTTCTCTTCATTGTCGTATTACTAAAGCTTTTGGAAAAACTTGAAAGATATATGAATGAAAAACTAGTGAAACTAAGTAATAAACGTCCGGCGATTTTTCACCCTAGCTGAGGCGATTCCCGGCGATCCAGGTCCTGCACCGTCCGGCCTGCTCGTCTTCTTTCACCACTGCATTCGTTTTGCACCCTGATGGATCCATTATCGTCTATGGATCTTGATGGAGGCACCCAATCGACTGAAGAAGAGGATCTGTTGCAGCGTAGCAAGGTCCGATGGAAGGACGATTCCGCCACTCCTCAAGGGCACCGTACAGCATGGGGTAATAGAGGGGGATTGAACCTGCTACAGAAGCTGAAATTCAGGGAACAACTCTACACCGGAGAAGGTGAAGACGGATGGGATATTGCCGACTTTATCCAGATTGCGGAAAATTGGAGAGGAATGAAACTGATGATGACCCAATAGACATACCGGTGGAGGAGTGTATAGAGCTCTGGACACCATGGCGAAGTGCGGTAATAGTGAAAGTTTTGGGCAGAAACATGGCATTCGAAATTCTAAAAGAGAGGTTAACGAGTATGTGGGGCACAAAAGGGGAACTAGACATTGTTGATCTTGACTTGGACTACTATGTAGTGAGATTTTGCTGTCGAGGGGATTATGAAACGGCCCTAGGAAGTGGCCGTTGGATCATTCAAGGCCACTATTTGACAATGATGAAGTGGAGGCTTTTTTTCGTTCCTTCGAAAGAGAAGATAGTATCGACACATGTGTGGGTTCGTTTCCCGGGGGTACCACTCGAACTATTTGATCTAACAAGCTTCATCCTCAAACTAGCAAGAAGAGTGGGTAAGCCTTTTAAAACAGACATAGTGACGTCAGGCTCTGTTCGGGGTCGATACGCAAGAGTGTGCATGGAGATGAACCTCCACCAAGTCCTCCGCCATTCGGTTGTCCTCAATGGTAACAAATTCCAAGTAGAATATGAGGGCCGAATATGATTTGCTTTGAGTGTGGTAAATTTGGGCATAAAACGAACGACTGCTCTATACGTCATCAAAAGGCAACAGGGGAGCCTATGCATCCACCATCGGAGCCTATGCATCCAACATCGGATATACTCAACCCTAAAAAACCACAAGGCCCCACGCCGGAGAAGCCATTCGGACCCTGGATGATAGCACAAAATAGAAGGCGTAGGCCGACGGGAAACGCAAGAGGTAGGGAAAAACCAAACAGTGTATCGAATATAAGAGATAACATGGACGCAAATAGACAGGATCGTTCAGGCCCATCGGGGTCGAGATTTATAGTGCTACCTGAGGACGAGGACGAGGATGAAGGTCAGTATGGAGAAGAACATGAGCCAGATGAGATTACGCATTTACAAAAACAAATGCAATCAACAGCTGTAGCTGCAACGGTGCCTAATGTGACTCTCCTCCATAAAGAAGATGATCCGGTATCTTCGAGTACCAAAAAATCAAATGGAAACAATAAGGGACCGAACTCGAAAAAATCACAACAACAAGAACCTGCAAAACGTAAAGAACCGGAAAAGAACAACACTAATACCGCAGCTCCAGCCAAAAGGTCTTCTCCTGGGGGGGTCTCTAGAAGCCAAATCATCCTTGCAACTCCCCTCCAGGATATTTCAAATCACCAAGAAAATCAATAGCAGCCCATCCCCAATGACACAATGGCCCCCGGCTGACAACCTACAAGTTCGGTTGGGCAAGGTCTAGGAATGAAAGTGGCTCGAATTACCATAAATCGAACCCTCATGATGGACCAACACATCATAACTGAAGTGGAGCTGCAATCAGAGATGGTGGCACGAGTGACTCTACTTGGAGATTACGAGATGAACCGGATGATGTGATGGACACGAGGGATGTCCCTCCACCATCTTGATGTATTTTTTATGCAGATAATAACGTGGAATTGTCGAGGAACAGGTTCCCTGGAATTTTTTTTGAAATGTTTGCGAATTGATACAGTTTCATAAGCCAGATATTATGTGCATATCGGAAACGGTGCCTCGTAAGCTGTTGAACGGGCCAAAAACCTTAGACTAGCTTGGCAAGATAATGTGTAGTATTCTTCCATTGTTACTTTTTGTTTTTTTTTCTTCCGTTCTTAAGCATTCTGTAGCCCCTTGGACGAATTTGATACCTTGTAAAAACGTTTTGGGAGGCCGTTGTAAAACAAAGTTAATAAAGCGATCGTTTCTATAAAAAAAAATCAAATTTCTAGCCCTCATATTTCGATTCTGCATTATTAAACAAAATCCTGTCTTCTTTCTTTTTTCCCTCCTACGTGACCTGACCAAAAAAAATCCTTGCCGAATATTCGTGTTTGGACATTCTGGATACTTGTCGTGTGCTCATTATTGATGATTTAGATACTTGCATGTTTTCGGATATTTGCGGAGGCACAACAAACTATGCTGGCTCGAAATTTTGAGAAAATTGAACGATGTTTTGATGATAGGATGGATGATATGAATGCTCAATTTCAAAACATGTTAATGGAAAGAGGCGGTGGTAGAGATAACCGTAGTGGTAGATGTGATCGTGGTGGTAGATGTGACCGGGGTGTTACAAATGTTAAGAAAACTTCTCTAAGAATGTGTTTTGTCTATTGCAGTCATTGTAAAGGGAGTGATCATTACTATTATGATTGCCCTAATCTATGGCAGAAATGCCATAGTTTACGTGGAAAATCACCTAAGGACGACCAGATGAATGTTAATATCCCAGAGAAAATTGTAGAGAACACCGTAGAGATTGAGAACACTCCATAGGAGGAGTTGAAAAGAGATGACGATGAGAGCATGGTAGAGGAGAATCAGCCAAATTTTAGGGAGAATTGGAGGAAAATGAGGCAGAACGCACGGAGGAGGAGAAAACTTCGGTTGTACTCAATACTTGTTCGCATTTTGTTTTGCCGTCCTTGCAAGTCCCTGAATATTTTTCACATGAAGATGATCCGGCTCCTATCTTGCCGCTGGTTATTCATGTTAGTGAACCCGTTGTTAGCAAGCCAGAGCACCAATTTTTGGACCCCTTTGCTCCATTTATTGATGCTTATCCGACTGATACTTGCTAATCTTGCTGTTTCGCAAGGAGTCATCCATGAGTCTATTCCGCCGAATGAGCATTATGATATTGCATGTATGACATATGACTCATCAACAAAACATGTCATTGGATTCAGTTTGTCTATCTGGTTCGTATTTGATCCAGGGGTTCGATTGGTGATTTTTTGGTGTTTTTTTGAGATTGGCATATGCGGGTGCATTTTATGACGTCCTACTGATTCGAGGACAAATCCTTTACAACCGGAGGGAATAATGTGATCGAAGATTAGACAATTTGGCTTGGAGTCCATTTATCCAACATTTATTATTAGGTTTTTTTTTATAGTTTTTTTGATTTTTTAAATTTGTCCCACATTGGCTAGGAGTTGTTTTATTTCTTTCATTGTAGCCTATAAAAAGGCTTTAGTAGTACTTTTTGTAATAAGACAAATTTTGAGATATCTATTTTATTTGAAGCTTTAAAATTTTGGTGAGTTAGCTCACGCTGGTGGATTCCAGACCGGACTTATTAATGTTGTGAGTGAACATTGTGGGTGTCCATATACCAAGGTTTTTGGTTACAGGTTAGCCAAGGGTCTCGGTGCTCGTCTTGTTGGTGCCTTCAGTCAAGTCCTCAGGCAAATTCAGATCTGATTCATTTACGGATCACATCATAATGCCTCCAAGTCTTCAAGGCAAAGACCACGGCTGCCAATTCCAAGCCATGTGTTGGGTAATTCTTCTCATGTACCTTTAGTTGTCTATATACATAAACTATCACTTTACCTCCTTGCATCAACACACAACCTAAACCCTGTCCAAAAGCATCTTTATAAATATTGTAGTTGTCAAAGATTTCCCAAACCGCCAAAACCGGAGCTATTGTCAACTTTTCCTTCAAATTTTGAAAGGCCACTTTGTTACAGTATAAGGACTAAAGGGGATGCTTTAGTATAGAAAATGGTTATTCTGTTATAGGTTGTTGTAACCATTTGTAACTTACTCTTAACTCATTTATGAGGTGTATGAAGCTATAAATACCCCATGATCAGCTACATAGTAATTTAACTTATGACTTTCAGTTAATTAATAATTTTTCCGCATTTTATTGTCTGTTTGTAATTCTACAAACTTCAACATGGTATAAGAGCAAGAAATTTGAGAATTTCTGAAAGTTTTTCTTGTGTTTTCTCTGGTTATTGAAGAATCTTGAGAGAGTTCTTCATTTTTCTATGTTTACAGTTTTTGAGAGTCAACTGCAATCATTTTCTAAATTTTTTATCAATTCTTGATCATTTTCTCAGTTTTTTGTTAATTTTTGATAAATTCTTGAGTTTTTGATAGCCATGGCAGCTAAGAAATAAGAATTAAGTCCCTTAGTCCATTTTATGTTCATCCCAATGAGAATCCATCTTTGGTGCTTGTTCAGCCATTGATGAATGGAAATAATTACAACCCATGGAAAATGTCTATGGAGATGGTGTTAATCACCAAGAACAAGATTGTCTTTGTATATGGCACAATTGAGAGGCCAGAAGCAGATTCAAGATAATTTCCATGCATGGAGACGATGTGATACAACGGTGAGAACATGGATCTTGAATTTCGTAGAGAATACCATTGCACAGAGTTTGATGTATTTTAAGAGTGCACATGCAGTGTGGAAGAATCTTGCTGCAATATTTTCTAATGTTGAAGCCTTGAGGCTTTTAGATCTTCTTGAAGAGATGCATATGCTGAAGAAAGTTACTGATTCCGTTAATCAGTATTTTACAAAATTAA
The DNA here is from genome assembly GCA_036785695.1 of Gentiana straminea. Lineage (NCBI taxonomy): Eukaryota > Viridiplantae > Streptophyta > Magnoliopsida > Gentianales > Gentianaceae > Gentiana > Gentiana straminea. The sequence goes on along the minus strand of JAVUPR010000113.1, from coordinate 13,954,411 downwards.
TGGTTCTGTGGGAAGAAATCAAGACCATCAGGCCTATGCTAGTCCGTCCTTGTGATCCTTAGTGTCACTACAATGCAATTAATACTTTAATGGTTCACATGGAGGCTGAACATGTTGGTGGTACCTTTTCCTGAAAGGTATGAGGGATGAGTTTGAGCCAATGGTTTCACAGGCAATGCCGGTGGTACCTTTTCCTGAAATTCATGATGTTTTTTCTATGGCCATTAAGTTTGAAAGACAGAAGTTGTATGTGGCTAACAAGGCCAAGAATCAATATGGTTCTCTTGTCTCAGAAGAATGGACAGGGGCAAAACCAAACAGTCAGCAGACCAGGTTCTGAGACTGCTGCAAATGCCAGACCTAAGAATCCCAAGAAGGTTCAATGTAGATTTTGTGGATTCAATGGTTATACTGAAGAGACTTGTTACAAGAAACATGTCTATCATCCTGGTTTCAAGTCAAAAAGGGCTAATTTGGTAGAGGAAGAACAGTCAGCAGAAGAAGATTAGGCCCGAAATAGGACTGCTGGACCAGGCTTCCAAATATTACTGCACAGCAACTTGATAAGTTGATGGCTCTGCTGAGTTATGATCATCTTACACATGCAAGATTTGTTGTTGGCCAACCTGCTGAGATTGTTACACACTGCTTACCGGCTACAGGGACAGGTGATCTATATTTAGTAAGGTCCAGATATTGGAATCTGGTGCCACATATCACATTGTAAGGTCATTAGATCTATTAAGCAATCCCAAACCTTCTTCTGGTATAAAAATGGGATTACCTAAAATGTTTTTGTCACTCATATAGGACAAGTAAGGGTGAACCCTCGGCTGGTCGTACATGATGTGTTTTGTATTCTTGATTTTAAGTATCTTTTATCCTTACCTTCTTTTATTGACCACACAAAAGTTGCAGCTTTTTTTCTACTAAAAAATGTGTTTTGCAGGACAAGAACAAGAAAGTGATTGGTTCAGCTGAGCTACACAAATGACTATATGTCATGGATCAGCCACTCAAACTTTCTGTTGTTAATGTTGTAGAAAATCACACTTTATCTGATAGACTAGATGATGCTGTTTTATGACATTACAGAGCTAGGGCACTTACCAGATATGAGACTGCAAGTCATTAGTTCACAGTCTGCTGATGTCAAATTCTATAATCATGATCATTGCTATGTTTGTCCTATAGTAAAAATAAAGAAAAATCCCTTTCCATTAAGTACTATTGATGTAAATACTACATTTGACCTTGTTCATATGGATATTTGGGGTCCTTTAAGACACCATACTGTGAATGGACAACAATATTTTCTTATCGTTGTAGATGATTTTTCTAGATTTATTGGGTTTTTCTTATGAGGAATAAATCTAAAGCTCCTGATCTTGTTAAATCTTTTGTTAAATTTGTTTCTACTCAGTTTTACAAAATTATTAAAGTCATTAGATCTGACAATTGAGCTGATTTTCAGCTTACTGATTTTCATGCTCGGTAGGATAATATCCATCAGACATTATGTGTCAGCACACTAGAACAAAATGGTATTGTTGAAAGAAAACGTCAACATCTGCTAAATGTTTCTAGGGACTGAGGCTCCAGAGTAATTTACCCATTGAGTATTAGGTTTTCTGTCTTTTACATGATGTCAAATTAATTAATGTCACACCTACACCACTGCTAAAGGAAAGCACTCCACATGAAGTACTTTATGGCACAAAACCGGATTATTCTGTGTTTAAGGTTTTTGGTTGCTTAGTTTTTTCTTGCACACTTCAGCAGTAAAGGAAAAGTTTGATTTCAGATGTAGGACTTGTGTCTATCTTGGGAATTCTAATACGTCCAAAGGTGCTATCCTTTTAGAGATCACCAACATAGACATATTTTTTGCTAGAAATACTCAATTCCATTAGACTTATTTTCCTTTGTTTCAACAGGTATTAGACAGGGCTAGATATCTTACTGATATGCCAGTACCGTTACCAGTGATGGATATTTTGATTATCTACTGAACGAGTCAGCAGACTAGCCAGACACAGGGTCAGCTGCAGTTGAGGCATTTAATGAAGTGTATGCACCTGTCAGCCAGGCACCTGAACCCACACAATTGAGAAGATCCACAAAGATAAGGAATCACCAACCATTTGTCAATGGGGTGCTCATACAGTTCAGCACACCACACAACTGCTGAGTGAGTCATGAATATGGACAAACTTTCAGTAGACTATGTCAGATTCATTATTGTTATTGATGCTGCTAAAGAACCTAAGGCATACAATCAAGCTATAAAACATGATGAGTGGAAAGAAGCAATGCAAAAAGAGATTAAAGCTCTACAAAAGACTCATACCTGGGAAATAGTCGATTTGCCTCCAGGAAAGAAGCCTATTGGATGCAAAGGGGTATACAGAATCAAGTATAATTCTGATGGTTTAGTGGAGAGATACAAGGCCATACTAGTGGCAAAAGGCTACCCTCAGACATATGGGATTGATTATCAAGAAACCTTTTCCATGTTGTCAAAATTACTACAGTCAAGGCTTTACTTGCAGCAGCAACAGCTAATAATTGACATCTACATATCAGATGGATGTCAACATTGCCTTCTTACATGGAGAAGTATATATGTTGTTATCCTCAGGCTGTGCAGCAACCAAACTAAATCAAGTTTGTAGATTAACAAAATCATTGTATGGTTTAAAGCAAGCTAGCAGACAACAGAATTGCAAGTTAGCTGACCACATTTTATTCACAAAGGATTTGTTCGGTCTAAAAATGACCACAGCTTTTCTGGTATATGTAGATGATATCATAGCAGCAAGTCCTAGTCAGAAGTTGATTCAGCAAGTCAATGATGCCCTACATCAGCAGTTCACTATTAAGGATCTTGGAAAATTGAGATATTTCTTAGGTTTTAAAGTTGCTAGAACTCCTGCAGGCATATCCACTTCTCAAAGGAAGAACACACTCAACCTCCTAGAAGAATATGAATATTTAGGGGCTAAACCTGCTAAGACACCTATAGAGTTTAAACAGACCTTACAGCATAATGATTCACCACTTTTGAAAGATAATACTACATACAAATCCTTAGTAGGCAAACTAATCTACCTCACTTTTATAAGACCAGACATGCTTTCCCAGTTCGGAAGCTGAGTCAGTTATTGGACACCCCTACTAAGAACCATTTGAAGGCAGCACATAGACTGCTGAGATATTTGAAGGCCAATCTAGGTCAAGGAATCTTGTTTCTAGCTAAGAATAACCTTGTCCTAAAAGGTTTTACAAACAGTGACTGGGCTGGTTACCCTGAAACAAGAAAATCAGTATCATGCTACATGATGTTTCTAGGAGATGCTCCTATTTCTTGGAAGGCTAAGAAACAAACTACTATAGCAAGAAGTTCATCAGAGGCTGAGTACAGGGCTATGGAAAATGCGGTTTGTGAACTTCAATGGTTGATTTACATACTACAAGATTTGCAGGTTCCTATGAAGATGCCTGATGTGCTATTCTGTGACAATGCAAGTGCATTACACATTGCTCATAATCCTGTGTTTTATGAAAAAACAAAGCGCATTGAGATTGATTGTCATGTTGTCAAAGAAAAAGTCAAGTCTAGACTTGTCAAACTCATTCCAGTCAACAAAAAAATAATAGCTTACATTATCACTAAGGCCTTAGATGCACCTATTTTCTCCTATCGGCTAGACAAATTGGGAATTTCAAAGATATTTCAGATTTGTAGTGGATAAAGAGGATGCTGAGTGTGAGCAATTCATTTACCACTCTCAAATTAAGGGGGAATGTTACAATGTAAAGACTGAAGGGTATGCTGAGTGCAGTCTGCTGATAGAATCAGTGGACCATATGAAGCTTCAACAGACTACGGAGTAGTTTAGTAAAAAAAAAGTTATTTCGTTATAGGTTGTTGCAACCGTTTGTAACTTATTCTTAACTGATTCATGAGGTGTATGAAGCTATAAATACCTCATGATCAACTCCATTGTAATTTAACTTGTGACTTTCAATTTATTAATAATTTTTCCGCATTTTATTTTCTGTTTGCAATTCTACAAACTTCAACACACTTCACACTCCTTTGTTTATTCAAACGTAACACTCTTATATGTAGCTATTCTAGAGAAGTCTTGCACAAAAGTTATGTAGACCGGCCAAACCTAAGAAGCTTCTTATTTTCGACACTGCTGTAGGTCTAGGACATTTCTTAACTGCTTCAATCTTTGCATGATCCACTTGTATTCCTTCTCCTGAATTTACATGACCCCACAAGCTAACCTGATCCAGCCAAAACTCACATTTCGAAAACTTAGCAATTAGTTGCTTGTCTTTTAAAGTTTGAAACATTATCCTCAAATGTTCTTCATGTTCTTTCTCGTCCTTTAATTAAATGAGGATATCATCTATGAACAAAACTACAAACTTGTCAATGTATGGCATGAAAACAAGTTGCATAAGGTCCATGAAAGATGATGGAGCATTAATGAGTCTGAACGGCATGACCAAGAACTCATAATGTCTATATCTTGTGCTAAAATCCGTCTTTGGTATATCTTCGACCTTAATCTTCAATTGGTGGTATCCAAATCTAAGGTCAATCTTATAAAACACCATCATTCCTTGCGATTGATTGAAAAGGTCATCAATCCTAGGAAAAGTATACTTATTCTTGATGGTCAGGTTATTCAAGGCTCAGTAATCAATGCACATCCTCATGATTCCATCATTCTTCTTTACGAACAAAACAGGTGCTCCCCACGGCGAAGTGCTTGGATGAATTATATTTCTTTCTAACATGTCCTTAAGCTGAGCCTTTAATTTATTTAATTCATCCGGTTCCATTCTATATGGAGCTTTGGCTACTGGTGCAGCACCTGGAAGGCTGGAACGAGATTTATCTCAAACTCAATATCTCTATCCGTCATATAACATGGTAGTTCATCTGGAAAGACCTCGGGGTATTCCCTCACTATAGGTGTTTCTTCCATCTTAGGCTTCATTTCTCTATATCCAAAGCATACAACAAATAACCTTCACACCCCTTCTAACAAACCCTTACTGATTTCACTACTAAGATGATGGGATGATGCTTCTTACTCGGTCTATAAACGTTTCCTTGATAAGTTTTGGATGACTTCCCTGACACTTTAGGGGTTACCCTCTTATTCTTACAATCCAAGTGCACATAATTCTTGGATAGCCAATCTATGCCAAGAATCACTTCAAAATCTGTAAAGTCCAAAACTATGAGATCGCTCTTACAACAGTACGTTCCTACACGGACATCAACTTGCGGTATCATCTTAGTAACCTTAGTTACTTTACCCCAAAGGTTGTTATTTCCAAGGAATAACTTAAGGGTTGAAGGGGTAGATTTAACCTTTTGTCTATCTTAGTTGACACAATGGTATTAGACGCTCCAGTATCATACAAAGCCAATACAGCTAGATTATCTATTATTATTGTACCTATAAAGTATATTCATTTACTTAAATACAAATATAAAATGAATTAACATGCTATAAAAGTACTTTTAGAAAATAAATATACGTGCGCTACCAAAGAAAAGACTCTTGTTGGTCGACTTGCACTTCTTTTACTATTTCCGCAATAATAACAATCACCTGAGTTTGCTCGACATTCTCTAGAATGATTCTTCTTGCACTTCAGGAAAATTGGTGCACCTGCTGATGAAGTAGCTGCGAGTGGTGTTGAAGTCTTCTTCACATTCTAATGCGGCACTCCTCAACTGTTTCCTAGACTAATCCTAAATGATCTCTTTGCACCAACAAAAACTGAAGGCTTATTCTTAAAGGTTTCAACTTCCAAAGTCTTGTCAACCAATTCATCCATGTTCTTCGGGTTCGAACCAAGCATACATGTTGTTATCTCTCTTGCCAAGCCATTCAAAATCCATGCAATCTATATGTCTTCATTTCCCATAATCTCTGGATAAAGCCTTCCCAACTCGTTGAACCGATGAGAATACTGTGTAACTGTCATCTGTTGTCCCTGTCGCAAATGCAAGAATTGACTTGCCTGACCTGACGGTGGAAAGTAGTCCATGTAGAACGAATATTTGAACACTCTCCAATCCGTTACTTTACCTCTACTATTTTCAATGGCCTCAATCCAATTCCTAGATGTTCCAAGCATAAACCCAACTGCCAACTGTTCCCACTCAAACTCAAGAACATTCACATTCCTACACGCTTTCTCAAAACTTCGTATCCAAAGCTCTGCCTCAACGGGCTCCATGTTCCTATAGAAATATTGCACTTGGTTTCTCTTCATTTGGGTATACCAGTCTATTGTACCTGCTTGACCCTGAACTGGTGGATATCCTGCTGGTTCTGGAGGTGGGTATGGCTGGAGTGTAGAAGCCACGGTTACTTTATGGTGGTAAGGGTGATATCTTTCTTGATGAGGTGAAGGTTGTTGCTGATGAGGCACCTGATTCTGATAATGTCTCTGTTGATCCAAACGTTCCAAGTGACCCACTGCCGTTGCTTCACCACCATCCTGATTCATCTCATTTGCTTCTTGATGAGCCCTCGAACCTTCAACTCCGAAGTTACAAACACGACGATTACCTATGTTGTTAACTGCCATTCTGAAAGATCAAGAAAGATCAGAATGGTTACTAAGTGGTCTAAAGAAGTCTTATCTCAAGGAAATGAAGCCTAGGACAGCAAAGAAGCTTGGCTTTGATACCAAATGTAACACCTCGTTCCAAGATACCGAGTCCTTATCCCGAAAGAAACGTTCGACGCGTATAACATTAAATATTTATAACATTATACGTAAGCCTCTGCATCATCGTATTGAGTTAAGAAAACATAAAACTAAATAGACTCGGGTAGATTCGTACAAGATACTAAGAATACATTGACATCAACTCTAAAGATAGAAAGAAAAATTACAACAATGGTATTCAAATCTTACAACATATGAAGTCCTACAAACATTACAACAAGTCTTAGAAAAGTCAATTAAAATACAACAAGTCTTGAAACAAAGATACATGGTTTGGTAAAACAACATGGAATTTAAAGGATAACAACTTCATAGCAAATCTAAGCATAGAATGAGCACAAAGATCATCCTCGATGTCCTTGTCATCTACTTGTACATCCTGCATGTCTTCTCAAGACAAACAACATACAATCATGCAAAAGAGGTAAGTATTAGCGTACTTAGTAAAAGATAGAAGCTATTGAACAATTAAGTTTTATAATGGAAGGACATCGGATTATTATTAATTAAAGTTATCTTCATGAACACGACTCAACTCTAGGGTTCACTTCATGCTCATAACATGTTGTGAGGATCCTATTTTGTTTCTAGCCTAGTTTATCTGTAAAACACCAAGTATTCAAGTAAATCACGCATGATGCTGCTCATCAGGAAGAATCAGTTGCACCTACCAGCGATACATACACTAGTATTCACGGGCTAGTCCCATTAGTGTGTGTTCGGCGAAGTCCCTCCACTCCTAGGGTCTCTCAAGGACCAGTGAAGTTATTCACTTTATCTGACCACACATCGCGATATTGTCTTGTGCCTTACCAAGAATAATATTGATGTTTATGCTTTTAACTATACAAGTATGTAAATTATTAACCAGTAACTAGGTGTTTTCAAGGAAAATGCTCACTTGACATTATACTCCCTCACTTAGGCAACTAGACTCTAACAAAGCTTAACACATACACAGAAATTGATGGATACTAATCCACCAAAGCACAAGGTGATTCGTGCTCTTCGGACGGTCCTGAACTTCAACTCTTAGAAGAATCCATTCGGTGCCGAAACTAAACACATCAGAAACTTAATAATGACTTTGTTAAGTTTATTTAAAGTTATTAGATCAAGAACCAAAACTCGATTCGGGGCCTTAAAAACCCAAAACCACAAAATATGGTCTTTGGCGCGCGCTAGGCCTCTTTTGGATTTTGGCTTCGCACTTTTGGCTTCGGCCTTTTTTGACAACTTCCACAAATAAACGAAGTTTTATTCTTTTCCCAAAATAACTTCTCAAGTTATTTATTTAATTTTTTTTAAATTTAATTCCTTATAATTAATAAATATAATATTCTGATTTTGGCAAAATGACATTTGTGTCTTTTTCCGAAAATCGGAATATTACATAAATATTTCATTACATGTTAAGTACTTATAGAAAATATGAAATTTTGAAATATTTATATATTTGGGGTATATTATTGTAACGCCCCGTTCCCGGACACCGAGTCCTTATCCGGAAATCGAAACGTTCGGCACGCATAATATTAAATAAATAATATTACACGTAAGCCTCTACTACGTCGTATCAAATCAAAGCAAACGGAAGCTAAAAAGACTCGGGTAATTTTTTTTCAAATAACCAAGAATAGAAATACTAAAGATAGAATAGAATGTAATGCTTGTTACATCGGAAACCAAACGAATCAAAACGTACGAATCTCAAAAAAACTAAAAGGGAACTACAATATTCAAATAATAATCCAAGTCTAAGGCATAAATGAAATAAATGATAAACAAGGTCTTCAACTCCGGCGTCCTCAAACGTCGTCATCAAAGTCCTCCTCATAGTCTTGACTAACCTGTTCGTCTTCTCTTCCCCAAACACATAAATAAACATGCATTTGAGGTAAGTACAAAGTACAAAGTAAGAGTAGAAGCTACAATTCAATTAAAGTTATTATTAAAAGATTTGCCTTACTGGGACCGACTCGATCTAGGGTTCACTACATGCCCATCGACACGTCGTGACTATACGTTTCTAACTTAGCTTATCTTTGTTACATCATTACTCAAGGACACAATGCATGGTGAAAATTCCACCACGAGATATACTTGCCAACTACGGTGATTAGCACCGGTAGTCCCGGGATCTCCCCGGTATGCATATACGTTCGATGGATTTCCTCCACTACCCTTCAAATTTTTTGAGCCGTAGCGTTGTCCACCTTTTATGAACGTATCACATCACCGATTTGAATCAGTGCCTAACCAAGAATAAGTGACGTTTTAGCTTTTAATACACTTATGTAATTATTATTGTGAATTAACTAGTCACCTAAGTGTTTTCAAAAATAATACTCACCTTACCAACTCTACTCCCTCACTTAGACAACTAGACATCACATCCTATCAATTACACAGACATTGATGAACCCTAGTTCATCAAAGCACAAGCCCTTTCATGTCCTTCCGACGGATCCGAACTTCAACTCCCTTTAAGAGTACATTCGGTGTTTTAACTGAACGAGTCAGAAGTCCAATCGAAGCTTGTTCATATTTTAATTAATATTACAAATCAGGATTAAAGGTTTAAAACAGTGAAGCCAAAAACCAACCCGAAACACTAAAATAGTTTAAACAAGACAAAACAGGCCAGACGCCCGTCTAAAACCCTGTGGACGCCCGTCCGGCATTGAACGCCCGTCCACTAAACCTTGGACGCCTGTCCGTCAAAAACAGCTACATCCTGAATCAAAAATCTGACCTCAGACGCCCGTCCGCCTATTGCAAACGCCCGTCTGGGCTACTAGGGTCCCGGACGCCCGTCTGACTAACCCAGACGCCCGTCCGACTAACCCAGACGCCCGTCCGACTGGGTTTTCCCCAAAACGCTAAAATCTTCACAACTCGATTTCTGAATCGTTTCTAACCTAATTAACCTCGTTTTCAACACAGTAAATCGTAGAAAACATCTCTAAACGTCTATGATCCTTTGATCAACGAAAAAGCACAACTTCCTTGCATCTACGCATCATAAAACATGATCTAAACTACAATAACAATAACGGAATTGTAGGAAGAGCCTCTTTACCTTTTAAGCGAAAATTCCTACTCCAAACCACGAAAAACAAAGAAGCGGCAAAAACTGATCCTTTTCTCGCAGAAAACATGTGTGATAAATCCAAACTTAGATTAGATTCAATCACACGCTTCTAAACGATAAAAACTACGAATTGATGAGTTTGAATCCATCAAACTCGAAGATGATCGAATTAGGGCTTACACATACCTTATCAAAGCTTCAACTTTCGCAATCAAAGCGTTGCTCTCTTCACAACGATTCCGGCGCTATTATGTCAAGAATCGCCTTATCAATTGAAAAACTCTCACCCTAAATTCCTCTCTCTCACACGCATTTCTTTTTATTATAAGAATTGTGGGAAATTTATTTTCCTTAAATAACAAATCCCAAAAAAATAATAAAGATCTTATTATTTTCCTTAATCTTATAAATCGATTTTTCCTCCTTAAATACATACATATATATCTCGAAATATATATATATATATATATATATATATATACAAATATATATATATATATATATATATATATATATATATATATATATATAACAAATACTTAAACTCCGAATAAAAGGAACCGAACCCAATATTTCGTTTTCGCAAAATGACACGTCTGCATTTTCCCGAAAATCGGAATATTACATTTATGGTCCTTACGCCCTAATAAATATTAAAAAAAATAATTATAAAAAAAAATGTGTAGTCACAAAACATTATAAAAGAAATTTTTTTTCTTGTTTTTGATATATCTTTTTTCTTATGTTTATACTATTTTTTTGGGAAAAATATGTTTTTTCCTTATACTTGATAACATCTATTGAAGAACATAAGATAAATAATCAATTGCTTTCACTGAAACTACGTGAACTGAAAGTACAACTGCAAGACTTACTTGACAATAAAATCATCCGACCCCTTGGGGCGCACCTGTGCTATTTGTGAAGAAGAAGGACGGTACCTTGAGACTATGCATCGACTACAGTGAACTCAACAAGGTGACAGTGAAGAATACCTCTACCACGGATTGACGATCTTTTCGACCAACTGCAAGGCTCGAAGGTATATTTGAACATCTATTGAAGAACATAAGATAAATAATCAATTGCTTTCACAATCAATGCCGTGGGTTGCAGGCAAAAATAGATAATCAATTGCTTTCACATTCAATTACGTGGGTTGCTGCAATAAAGTTGAGGAAAATTACGTGGGAAGTTCATTTCCGATAAAATAGGACGACACGTGATTTCTCTTTTCAGCGATAAGTAGGTTAATCACTGAAATGTTGTAAAGCAAATTCAGATCATCATAAACAATTGAGATCGTCTTAAGCCGTCCCTCAGATCATCATAAACTAAATTCAGATCGTAAACTTGTTTCTTATAGCCTTAAATGAGTTATAAATAATCCGTTCAACTGCTTAGACGTCGTCCTTGCTTGGTCTAAAACGGCTAACCTGAATTGATAAAACGTTTATGTCTTATATGGACGTGATATTTATCCCACTTAAGCAATGTGTGATATTACATTCTCCCCCGTTAAGCAACTAGCGTCCTGTTCATGACTGATTCCAGTCTCGTTCCTACCAGAGGTAGCTAGAGGCGACTCTTACACCATCTCTTATGGTGCAGCGCATAGTTCCGTCTGGTAGTCGGTTCTGATACCAACTGTGACACTCCGTTTGCGGACACCGAATCCTTATCCAGAAAAAACAACCAGCACGCATATATTTTTCTTAAATAATAAAAGAAATATATACGTAAGCCTCATTTGTTGTTTACGACTATTACAAAATCCCAAGTGAAACGAAAGTAGAAGTCCAGAAACTTTCAAACAAATAGATGTTTAATGGCCGTCTACATAACCGAACTCATCTACCTGCCAATCACCTTCTCGGGGTTGGAACAATAATAAATGGGTAAGTACAATTGTACTCAGTGCTGGGTAAAAGAATCGAAAATGCAACAACATTAAATAGCATATAATAATCGACAACCACTGCCACATAGGTTGTAATAAAAGAGCTCACTCTCCCTCTACTAACTCTATTAGCAAACCTCGACCAAGTAAGGTTTTTTACGTTATAACTCGAGGACACATGCCCGTATGGTGGGTCTGCATGGGGACAGGTTCAACACCTCATATGGCACGGATTGTTCAGTGTGGATTGTTCCATGCTGTAAATAAAAAATGTGTCTTACTAAGAGTTACATCATTTTAGTTTTTAGACATGCAATTATGCATTTACGACTTTCATCTAAATGTCTAGGTACATTCACGTATATGCTTCTTAAGGACACCTAGTCCTAGTCAATCTAACTATAGTAGGAGGTTTATGACACCGGCGCTTCAAACACGTTTGTGTTAGTTAAGGTAGCTGAGAAACTTAGGATGCCTTTTGGAAAGTTAAGAAAGCATCTCCCAATCACAACATTCTTAAGGGAGTCTTGTAAGGTTGATAAAATGATACCTCGGTGTAAGATGCAACTTGGAATGTTTTAGTGTGAATATGATCTAGTAGTGTTGGACTTCTCGGGTATTGACGTCATCTTAGGAATATATTGGCTGTCAAGGAATCATGTTCATCTAGACTTCAAGGAAAAGAAAGTAATCTATAAGACACATGGAAAGTCCTCGATTACATATCAATGAAATGCCAGGAACTCTAAGACGCTATGTTACCCGATCGTCTCAGCTCTTAGGGCAGTTAAGGCAGTAAACAGGGGATATAATGCATTGTTGTTTTTTGTAGTAGATACGTCTAAGGAAGGTCTGGAGTTAAAGGATATCCCAGTAGTGAATGAATATCCCGATGTATTTCCTGATGAGTTACCAGGAGATATGCCGAATAGAGATATTGAACTAACAATAGACTTAGTTCCTGGAGCAAGTCCAGTTTCTAAGGCACCTAATAGGATGGCCCCAGCTGAGTTAGTTGATTTGAAAGAGCAGCTTGCGGACATGCTGGAAAAGAAGATAATCAGACCAAGTATTTCACCATGGGGAGCTGCAATTTTGTTCGTTAATAAGAAAGATTGAAGTATGAGGATGTGCATAGACTACATGGAATTGAATATTTTGACCATTAAGAATAAGTATCTACTCCCAAGGATAGATGACTTGTTTAATCAGCTTCAAGGGAAAAGAGTGTTTTATAAGATTGACTTGAGTTCATGTTACCATCAGTTGAAAGTTAAGGAGTCAGTTATCCCGAAAATAGCCTTTAGCACCAAGTATGGGCATTATGAGTTAAGGGTCATGCCATTTCGTCTCATGAATGCACCATCAGCATTTATGGACCTTATGAAAAGAGTTTTTAAGCCATATCTCGATAAGCTCATGATAGTCTTCATCGATGACATCTTGATCTACTCAAAGGATGAGAAAGGAACATGATGAACATCTAATGATACTACTTCAAACTCTTAGAGAGAAGCGGTTGTATGGAAAGTTCAGAAAATGCAATTTTCTGTTGGATCAAGTGAAATTTTCGGGTCATGTATTTCAGGATAAGAAATTATAATGGACCCAGCTAAGATAGAAGCGGTGACTAAGTGGCTAGACCAACTACAGTTTCAGAGATTAGGAGTATCTTGGGTTTAGCATGCTACTACAGGCGGTTCGTCAATGATTCTCGAAGATTGCATCACCTCTAACACGACTCACCCAAAAAAGTGTAAGATATTACTGAGTAAGGAATGTGAGTAGGCTTTTCAGACCCTTAAGAAAAGGTTAACCTTAGCCCCAATGTTAACCTACCTAAAGTATTTGATACTTATAACGTTTATACGGACACTACAGGTCAAGGTCTTGGTTGTGTGTTAACTCAGAATGGAAAGTTATTGCTTATGCGTCTAAGACCACATGAGAAGAATTATCCGACGAATGATCTTGAGTTAGCAACAATTGTTTTCTCTTTGAATACATGCAGACACTACTTGTATGGTGTTAAAGCACAGATTTTCATTGACCACCATAGATTTAAGTATTTATTTAAGAATAAGCAGTTAAATATGAGACAAAGGCGATGGTTGGAGTTTGTGAAGGATTGTGACCTTCACATTCCGGTACGACCCATGCAAGGAAAATGTCGTGGTAGATGCCCTTAGTAGAAGGCCAGTGAGTGCACTTCTTAGTGTGCCGGAAATAATGGATCAACTGGAGAGTTTGACCATTCAAAATATCAGTCAGCAAGAACATGTAAACTTTGTTGCACCACTGATTGCTAGGCTAGAGTTCGTTGATGAGATTATGAATGATGATGCATATATGGTTGATTTTAAGAGAGTGCCCAGAACTAAACGAGTCAGTGGTTATGAGTTGGCTGAAGGTGGAAACCTTTGGTACCATAATTGGATGTATGTTTCGAATGTGGGTTATTTGAAGAAGACAGTGATAAGTGAAGCCCACAAGATAACATTTGTAGTTCATCCCGGGGAGACCAAGATGTATAGGAAATTAATGCAGTATTATTAGTAGCTTCTATGAAAGTGGAAATCGTGGAGTTTGTGTCGAAGTGTGACACTTGTCAGCAAGTAAAGCTGAGCATAAAAGATCGTAAGGGTTACTTAAACCATTGGAGATCCCTTAGTGGAAATGGGAGAAGATTACCATGCATGGATTTTATCATTGGGTTACCGAAGATGAAGATAGGTTATGACATGATTTGGATGATAGTTGATCGGTTAACCAAATCAGCACACTTCTTGAAAGTTAAGGAGAACATGCATTCAAGAAGTTAACTACTCTTTATATACATAACACAGTGAAACTTCATATGGTCCCGGTTTCTATCGTGTGAGACAATGGTAGCCGGTTTGTTAGCAAATTCTAGATGAGCTTGAAGAAACAGCTTGGCACCAAGTTGGATTTGAGTACAACGTTTCATCCCCAGACAGATGGACAGTCAGAAAGAACTATCCAATCACTTGAGGACATGCTGAGGGCATGTGCCCTAAAAGTAGGAGGTTTATGGGATAAATATCTACCCGCAACAGGTTTGCATATAACAATAGTTACCACGCAAGTATCAAGATGCCTCTGTTTGAAGCTTTGTACGGAAAAAATGCATAACACCAGTTTATTAGGATGAAGTGGATTGAACTAGATTACATGACCGGAGTAGATTTAGAAAGCCAATGAGAAGATTGAAGTGGTTTGACGAAACCTTAAAATGGCTCAAGATAAACAAAAAGAGTTGGGCCAACATAAGACGAAGACCCTTGGAGTTCAAGATTGGAGATTAAGTATACATCAAAGCGTCTCCAATTAGAGAGTAAAACGAATTGGACCGAAAGGTCAGTTAAGCCTAAGGTATATAGATTCTTTTGTGATCACAACTAAAGTAGGACATTTAGCTTAATGTTTGGAGTTTCCGGAATCCTTGTCATGGGTACATAATGTCTTTCTGATAATGCCCTAAATGGTACCATAATTATACATATTTTCACCCCGAATTCTACTCAAGAGATGATAGATAGGCTCGTTACTATGTGGAATATGTGTTAACTACTATGTGTGTATTCCCAGGATCGTAATTCTGCATCTGTAGCATTTTCCCCAAGATTTGGTACTGTTTTGCATCGTTTTGTATGTTTTATAGGATGTACCAAATTTGGAGCATTGGAGAACGGATCTGGACAAAAATAAGCATGTTGGGCCAAGTAAAAGAAGTCCAAAAAGAAGTCTGCTGAAGAAAAAAAGGAAAAGTCGGCCCGGTTTACCGAGGGCTAGGGCCGGTAAACCGAGGACATGTTGGACCGGTTAGGGTTTCTATGAGTCATAAGTCGGTCATTGTATCTATATAAGGCCGCGGAACTGAAAAGCATTCATATATCTTATTATTGAATCTTCAATTACATTATACAATTTGAGGAAATAAAGTTATTCCAAGCTTTTGAGGAGTTATTTCTGGTTTTTTCCCTTTCTCTACCATCTCTAGCTTGAGTAGATCGAGCTAGATCTCCATTGTTGAAGGTATGAAGCTTTGAACGTTCCTTTTTGTCTTCAAGATGGTAGATATGTTCGTATTTATGTGTTTTAGTTAATCTGCATATTTAAAGACCGTATGATTTACTAAGATTAATCGTAATTGAGCAATGTAGATCCAGGAATAGGAAAAGCTGACCCCGGTAAACCGGCGGTCTATACCGGTTTACCGAGGCAATATTTAGAAAACCTAAAACTGGGATTCACTACAGCTTCGTTGATCGACATGTTTAATTAGCAGTAGGTTAGATCTGGCCAATCTGCTTATTGTAATCGTAAAACTAGCATGAAATATGAATTGTGAAGTGTTAGTTTGGACTGGTCTTGAATGGACCCTAGGAACGTGTTGATCAGTGTAGACAGCTGTCTAGGCGGGTTAACGGTATGAGTTAGCGCTCGATATCGGAAATTCTATTTCTTTATGCGTATGGGGTATTACGGACCAAGTAAGAAGGGTAGCTTGCGTATAGATTGTCTATTACCATTGTCGGAGTAGATAGGGTTAGGAGTTGCACCCATAGATTTATAATTAAATCAGAAGCTCGCTCGATTTTAAGGAAATTATGTTGGAAAGTAAACAAAACGATTAATTAATCCAAGCTAGTAGATCAGTGAGAAGAGGGGGAGAAATACCAAGTTTCTTTTATGTTCATTGTTGGTCAATGACCGCCTATATGTCGCTTCTTAATTAGGTTAGAATCGTTTATAATTAAAGTTGCATTGTCTCTGTGGGATCGACCTTGACTTGCATTTACTACACTACGATGTACCTAGTATTCTTGCTAGTAATATCGACGTTAGTAACTTACACGCGATCAAGATTTTTGGCGCCGTTGCCGGGGACAATGGCCAATTTTAAAGATAAACGTTTTAATTATGATATAGATGTAGTTTTAATTTTATTTTATTCTCTTTTGAGACTTGAGTCATTCTGGATCAAACATGCACTTGTTAACCTGCCAGAATAATAAAATTTAGGTCCGGTTTACCGAGGGTTACCCCCGATTTACCGAGACCCAAAAAATCAAATTCTGACAACCCCTGTTATTCTATGTGTATCCCTGTTGATTTTAGTTAGTAGGTCCGCAACAGTTGGGATCATACCCAGCTAAAGCGGAAGTTTCTAACCTTTTTTGTTTTATTTTTTCTCTTTCGCAGGAAGATCAGAACACTTCAGAGATTCGATCAAACAAAAGTTGAAGAAGAGCAAACAAGTCAAGCAATATGCCTCAGACAATATTGAACGTCACGCCATTTTCCATGTATCCTCGATCCGCAGTCAGAGAGCAATATGAAGCGGATAAGAAGCGGGTGGAAAAAGAGAAAGAAGCAATCAAGCAAGAGCCTGAAGAGAACTTAAAGGAGTACAGCACATATCTTCCAGGTGAGTTCCCTATCGAGTTAATTGACATATCATCTTCAGATTATGATTCTGATGATCCTGAAGAGGATTCCGACACGATGTTCTTTGAGCCTAAGGATTACCCAGACTCAGACACATTCCGACTCCTAATTTCTGTCAATGGTGTATCAGTAGGATTATATCTCTGCGACTCCAGCTCGAGTTGCAACATTCTACATTTTTCCCTCTGCCAGAAAATTAAGCTTCCGGTCGTTATGAATAAAACTCGAACCATGACTTTTGTTGATAGAACTAGAGATATGCCTACCGGTCTGTTTAGAAAGTGCACTATAAAGGCAGAAGGGTTCACTTTTCCAATTGATTTCACGGTTATAGACGTACCACAGGACCCAAGTGCACCAGTTTTGTTCGGAAGACCTTTCTTAGCGACAAGCAGAGCAATAATGGACTTCGATAATGGGGAGATCACTTTGAGGTTGAATAATGACGCAGTATCTTTCAAAATCTTAGAGCCCCTGGATAATAGGCCGGAAAGTTGTAAGATGACGTATGATTCAAGAAAGGTGGAAATTATGAAGATAGAGAAGGAAGGGCATAAGCATCAAGAGGTTTTAGTAGAAACCGTTGAGCAGAAATTCTTGAGATTAATTCTTAGAGAGAGCGAAGATAAGGACTACAACAAGACGCTCATGGAAGCTAGTCATTCAGTATTGCGTAGTGAACGATTTGAGCCTAAAGTGGGAATGTGGAATCCTTGGTCATCACGGTCAAATCTCGACGCAGAGGCAGACCTAGTACGCAAGCTAAGAGAGAGAGGCGTGCTAAGAAGAGAGCTCAAAAAGGTTCTATAAAGATACAAACCTCTGGAGCAAAAGTTTGGTGAGTTAAAGCTCCAACCCCTGAATGATCGGAAATCTGAAAAAAGTCGAGCTGGCGACTATAAACTCCAAACTATTCTCTTAAACCCTTAGGTAGATTAGGAATGAATAAAAGTAGCTGGATGAAGGGACGAGCTTTTTTTCATCCTACCGCACCCTTGGGCTTGAAACCGATGGAAGGTTTTTTTACTCGTTGTGGATTCTAGTGAAGTAGGTTAGGATTGATTCAGAAATAGCAACATAATGAGTAAGAGACTTGTCCAGTTGAGGTCAGAATTGAGCAGAGAGGTTGAGTAAAGTGAGAAGGAGTACAGAGAAATCTGGGGAAAAGAAGCCCCGGTAAACCGAGAGCTACCTCTGGTTTACCGAGCTATGTTTTTCAGTTTTCTGAATGTCAGTTTAAAAAGTTGAATTTTTACAGACACGTGGAGGACACATGATGCATCAGACACCACCACTCAGCAGAAACCATCCTATTTTCCCCTATTTTCAAACTTTTCATCCTTTCCCACACTCCACCATAACTCCACATCAATCCCATCAACCACCCCATCAAACCCCTCACCCTAATTACTCCTCTACCCACTATCCCACCAAATCCTTCCACCTTCTCCTCATTTCTCTTATTTAAACCACCTTTTCACCACCATTATCATCATTCCCATCTACTATCATCTTCTTAAATCACCAAAATTCTTCCATTTCTTCTTCCTTTAGAAAATTCGGCCCCTATCACCACCACATCTCTACCAAAATCAAACATTTCTTCAATTTTAGCAACCCTAAACACCAACCATATCATTTTCTCCATCCCTATTGCTGATTAGTGCTTCTATGTTAAGTGAAGTGTTGCAGTTCTTCATCTTCTATAAACATAAGCATTGTCCCAGTTAGAATTCAAAAAAAATCAGGCCGGTAAATCGAGCCCCCCTGCCGGTTTACCGAGAGTAGTTTACTTAGAATCAGCATCATTTTCAGGTATTGTTATCATCTAGGATGGGTCCTAAGCGTAGCCGATCTATCCTTTGTCCCAGTGGTTATCAGAGTATATATGGAGATGCTAACCCCTTGAAATAAGGGGTTGAGCAATTTCATTCCTTAGAAATCTATGAGTCGTTCCGAGTCCATTGGAACGGAAGACCTGTTGCCCGGGAGCAGGGAGTAGAACTGGACGATTGCGGTTCTATCTTGTCACGAGCCCTAGAAGAACAAGATATTTTGGATATGGCCGAGGCACCAACAAGGTTCAATGCCACGGTGGTCAGAGAGTTTTATGCTTATGTTTCGCATAACCCTGGGGCCACATTTGCGATGGTCCGTGGGGTCAATATTGGCTTTTCTATCGAGCGGATCAATGCATATTACGGGGTTCGAAATCCACCGGTAGGCCCATATGAGTACACATCCTCGAGCAATGTTGAAGATCTAGAGAGGATGGATATGATTGCTGATTTCTTCGTTGTGCAATGGAAGCGCAATCCGATGGGAGCCCCCCACCATTTTCTTAGAAAATGAGTTATCCTGGGATAGGAAGGTGGTCAATCGATTTGTTTGTGCTCGACTTCTGCCGACCAAGCACACGTTGTCTGTCACACCGAAGAGGGCAGAGTTGATTTTCTACCTGGAGCAGGGATCTCCAGTCAACATAGGTCTCCTGATGCATAGCCGTATTCATGAGCTTGCTTCCACATCTGAGCGCGAGCAGTTGCCTTATGGACCTATGATTGACATGTTTGCTTTATAAGACAAGGTCAAAGTTCTGGTTAGTGATGAGTGGGAAGACCCTGAGCCGATGATTAGTTCATAGTCAGTTTTAAGAGGGTAAAGACGGGTCGGTCAGAGATCAGAGAGAGCGTACTCCGGTCCACGGAGCATCTCGGACTCAGAGAGCCTTGCTAGAGGAGCACTCGAGAGAGATTGCGAGTCTGCATCGCAAGTTGGATAGAATTGTAGACTTTCTAGGAGTTCCTCCTACAGCCCCACCACCTAGGACTGCCCCACGTCATAGAGCATCATCTTCTACTGCTGCTGCCTCCAGTTCTGCATCACCTCCCGGTTTTTAGCCTAAGATGACTGGGAGGGTTATTCTGATGATGACTAGTTTTTTTCTTTTCATAGTTGTTCTTTTTCATTTTCTTCTTTTTATTTTTCTTTCCTATCTAGTTGATGTAGCAGAATTTTATTAATATAATGATTTTGTCGACTTAATTTGTTTGGAGTTATTTATTTTCTCTTTTACTGCCGTAATTTTATTATACGATTTCTTGTCACCACTATTCTTCTTGGTTTGTTTGAGATACTTAGCACAGATTATTCACGGACTACTTAGCCCGACGCATTACGAGATGATCCAATTCTTCTTTGGCTCCACCCTTAACGAAGCTAAGTTCCTTTTCATTTTAACTTTTTCATCTTACATATTAGGGACAATGTTTCATTTAAGTGGGGGGTACGGGACGTCACTTAGCTTCTTAGCACTATATTCCATGAATTACGTGATTACCTTGATTCTCTTTGATGCACAGTTCACCACCTAGACTTTGATTCATTTTCATAGAACTTCAAAAAAATATGATATATTTGATCTTTTTGAGTTAATTGACTTCATCTTTGTTTCACTTTGCACAAGTAAAAGTAAGTGTCCACTTCTGAAGTAGTGGCATATTAAGCGCATACTCTGTTATGAGCCACCATTTGAAGCAAGTATAACTCACTTTCCTTGGTATGTAGTCGATAGCATATTGCTTTGACTAGAGTTGACCCTGGCTTTATCCCGAATTATGTTTCACCAACGCTTATAAAGGCAAGGGAATTTCGGATGCGGTAGTTTATCAAGAGTGAGACCGTGAGGATAGATAAATCAATGAGATTTCACCCACCAAGAAAGAGAAGTGCATTGAAATATATACATCTATATTCTCTTTGGCAAAATTTGGGTCGATGGAGCGTAAAACGCACGACTTTTGCATAGACCGATAAATGCGAGCCTAAGAGTAATACATACTCGGTTCTCGATCCTTCTTGCCAACTAATTTAATTAATAAATAACATGTTTGAGACTGGTTAGTTCGACTACGGGTTGACGTAATGTGAGATTGTCTACATTACTAAGAAGTTGTGAAAGTTATTGCACACACACATTGGCTCATGACGTGAATAGTGTTTAATGCGTTACTGATGGATATGAGTGGCATGATCTTGATCTTGACTTTGTGAGGAATATTTGTTTTTAATTAACTTGTGTACTGATCAGGATGTTGTTTTCTTTTCACCTTTTTGCTCGGGACAATCAAAAGCTAAGTGGGGGGTAGTTGATAACGCCTTAAATGGTACCATAAATTATACCTATTTTCATCCCAAATTTCGCTCAAGAGATGATAGATAGACTCGTTATTATATGGAATATGTGTTAACTGCTATGTGTATTCCCAGGATCGTAATTCCGCATCTGTAGTATTTTCCCCAAGATTTGGTACGGTTTTGCCTCGTTTTGTATGTTTTAAAGGATGTACCGAATCTGGAGCATTGGAGAACGGATCTGGACCAAAAAAAGCATGTTAGCCCAAGTAAAAAAAGTCCAAGAAGAAGTCTCTTGAAGAAAAAGAGGAAAAGTCGGCCCGGTTTACCGAGTGCTAGGGCCGGTAAACCGAGGACTTGTTGGACACGAAATAGATTCTGCCGCCTCTACTATGTCAGTTAGGGTTTCTGTGAGTTATAAGTCGGTCATTGTATCTATATAAGGCCGCAGAATTGAAAATATTTCATATATCTTATTAATGAATCTTCAATTACATTATACAATTTGATGAAATAAAGTTTTTCAAAGCTTTTGAGGAGTTATTTCTGGTTTTCTCCCTTTCTCCACCATCTCTAGCTTGAGTAGATCGAGCTAGATATCCATTGTTGAAAGTATGAAGTTTTGAATGTTCCTTTTTATCTTCAAGATGGTAGATCTGTTCATATTTATGTGTTTTAGTTAATTTGCATGTTTAAAGACCCCATGGTTTACTTAGATTAATCGTAATTGAGAAATCTAGATATAGGAATAGGAAAAGCTGACCCCGGTAAACCGGCGGTCTATACCGATTTACCGAGGAAATATTTAAAAACCTAAAACTGGGATTCACTACAGCTAAGTTGATCGACGGTTTAATTAACATTAAGTTGATCGACGATGTTATAATTAACATTAAATAGTATATACACCATCCGGAGGTAGACCTTCTGTCTGTGACAGAGCCTGCCCAATCAGCATCGACAAATCCTTCAACTTTGGTAGTTCCTTGTGCCTTGAACAATATACCATTTCCTGGACTTCCTTTGAGGTACCTCAGCAGTCTCATTGCAGCATCAAGATGAATCTGTCTTGGTGAGTGCATGAATTGGCTGAGTTGACTAACAGCAAAGCATATGTCTGGTCTTGTGTGTGATAGGTAGATGAGTCTTCCTACCGGTCTTTGGTACTTCTCTTGATTGACTGGTTCTCCATCTTCATCCTTTCCAAATTTGATAGTGTTGTCCACTGGTGTATCTGCAGGTTTACACCCTAGTAGACCATATTCTTTAAGTAGATCAATGGTATATTTCCTTTGGGAGAGCAGGATTCCTTCTTTAGATCTGGCCACTTCAATACCTAGAAAATAGGTTAGTTTGCCAAGGTCTTTAATTTCAAATTCCTGATGCAATAAAGTCTTTAGAAGAGTAATATCATGACTTGAGTTTCCAGTGATGATAATATCATCTACATAGACTATCAGGATGGTGACTCCTCCTGTATTGCTATGTTTGTAAAACAGAGTATGGTCTCCATGACCTTGTGAGTAACCACCATGCTTCATAACTTTAGAAAATCTGTCAAACCATGCCCTTGGTGACTGTTTTAGTCCATATAAGGACTTAAGCAGTCTACAAACTAGATTAGGTTTGACAACAAAACCAGGGGGTGGATGCATATAGACTTCTTCTTTGAGGTTACCATTCAAAAAAGCATTTTTTACATCCATTTGATGTAAAGGCCAGTTATGAACTGCAGCAATAGATAAAATTATTCTCACTGTATTAAGTCTAGCAACTGGGGCAAATGTTTCATTAAAATCAACACCATAGGTTTGAGTATACCCTTTGGCAACCAACCTGGCTTTGTGCCTATTAATGGTTCCATCAGGGTTGTGTTTTACCGTGAATAACCATCTACATCCAACAGGCTTAACACCCTTGGGTATATTAACCAAGTCCCAGGTGTGATTTGCCTCTAAGGCATGGAGTTCTTCCATTACAGCTTCTTTCCATTTAGGACAAGATAGTGCCTGTTGGATAGTTTTTGGTATAGTCACTGTGTCAATATTAGCAAGATAAGATTTAAATTGAGAGGATACCTTTCCATAAGATAGAAATCTATCAATAGGGTGTTTAGTACAAGCCCTAGTACTTTTCCTTAATGCAATAGGCAAATCATCAGGAGAGGAGATAGGAGAGTTGTTACCAGTTTGCTCCAGATTGGTGATCTCCACATTGGGTTGATCAGATCTTTGATCAGGCTGGTTTTCTTCATGAGTTAGATTCTGACTTTCCTGCACCTGTATACTAGCATCTTGAGGAAGATTGGGAGTGCTAAGCTCTTTTGAAGACTTCTTTTGCCTAGTATAGACAATAACCTGTTTTTCAGGCAGACTGTTTTCAGGCACAGTAGTTTCCTTGTTAGACTGCTGAGAGTGTGTTTCTAGGATCAAATTTGGCTCAACTACAGGCAAAGGTATGTCATTATTAAGAAACTCATACTGGTGAAGTTCTGTATTATGCTCTTTGGAGTAGTAAGGTTGATCTTCAAAGAAGGTTACATCACTAGATATGTAGAGTTTTTTAGTGTTAGGATCAAAACATTTGAAACCTTTTTGAGATGAAGAATATCCAACAAAAATAGCTTTAACTGCCCTTGGTTCTATCTTACTCCTATTTTGAGAGTGAATGTGAACAAAAGCCGTGCAACCAAAAAATTTTAGTGGAATGGAAGACACCAGTCTGGTGGAGGGAAAAAAATTAGTGAGAGTTTCAATAGGTGTCTTAAAACCCAGAATTCTAGAGGGCATCCTATTAATGAGAAAGGCTGCAGTAAGGACTGCCTCCCCCCAGTAATAGGATGGCACATTATAAGAGAATAGAAGTGTCCGGGTGACTTCCAGCAGGTGTCTGTTCTTCCTTTCTGCCACACCATTCTGTTGAGGGGTGTTGGGGCAGGAGGTTTGATGAATAATGCCTTTTTCATTGAGGAAAGGTCCCAAAACAGAATTCAGATATTCAGTTCCATTATCAGTCCTAAGTATCTGAATTTTAGTTTGGAATTGTGTCTCAATCATCTTGTAAAAGTTCTCAAAAATGTCACTTACATCTGATTTGTGCTTCATGAGATAGATCCAACACAGCCTAGTGTGGTCATCTATGAATGTCACAAACCATTTCTTGTGTGTGAGATTAGGGTTTTTAGATGGTCCCCAAACATCAGAGTGTATGAGATTGAAAGGGTTAGAACCTTTATAGGGCACAGGTTTATAAGAAATCCTAATGTGCTTAGACATTTCACAAAATTGACATTTTAGATTATCAGTTTTAATGCCAAAAAACAGAGTAGGATACATCTTTTTCAGGTACACAAAATTAGGGTGGCCTAAACGTAAATGGAGCATTAAAATCCTATTACATTTAGTCTCCTCAGAAATACCAAAACCCTTAGCAGTTTTCCTTGGTTGGCCTTCAAACCGATATAGCCCTTCAACCTTCTTAGCACTGCCAATCTTCTCCAAAGATCCCAGTTCCTGAAACTCACACATGTTTTTGGAAAAGTTAGCAGTACAATTCCTGTCCTTGCAAAATTGACTGACAGAAAACAAGTTGCAAGACAGTTTTGGAACATATAACACAGAGTGAAGTGTGAGATTTTTATTTAATTGGATAGTTCCTGTTCCCTCTACTTTAGTACTTGAACCATCAGCAATGGTGACAAAGTGAGATTTAGTAGTTTTATCATAAGTGTTAAACAAAGAGATTTCACCTGTCATATGGCTAGATGCTCCGGAGTCAATGATCCAAGTATTCTTACCATTTTGAGCAGCAGCTCCAGTAGACATATCAGTATTCTGTGGCATCCTTCTGTCCAAGAGTTGGTTTAAAGCATCCATCTGTTCCTTGGAGAATAAACATGGCTGATCAGATACATTGTAACCATGTTTTTGTTCAGTCCAGTTGTCACCTTTTCTGGAGTTCTGATTCTTCTGTAGGTGTGGTGGTTTTCCATGAAGGTTCCAGCATGAATCTTTGGTGTGACCCTTCTTTTTACAGTGGTCACAATGTAGGGTACTTTTCTGGTCATATTTCTTGGTGTACCCTTTACTAATAAGAGCAGCTTCCTCGGTAACAGCATGTAGGGCAGAATGTTCTCCTCCTGGAGTTGGTAGCAATCCAGCTGGTGTAGGTAGGAGTCCTCCCATAACCCCTTTTCTGCTTTCTTCTTTTCTGATGACAGCAAAAGCTTCAAGGACAGTAGGTAGAGGGTCATGTGCCAGGACTCTTTCTCTGGCTGCATCATAGATAGGGTTCAGTCCACTTAGAAAATCAAATACCCTTTCTTTATCAGTCAGTTCCTGGAACAGCAAAGCATCAGAAGTGCAGCCCCACTTGGTGATAGTGAGCTGGTCATATTCTTGCCACAACGTCTTGAGAGTGTTATAATATTTGGTAACATCTTGTGACCCTTGTTTGATCTCCTTCAGATTGGTCCTAATGCCAAAGGCTTGAGCAAAATTTCCCTTGTTGGAGTAGGTCTCAGTGATGGTGTCCCAGATTTCTTTTGCAGATTTTGCAAAGAGATGAACTTGGCCGATGTCATCTACCATGGAGTTGATAAGCCAGGACATTATTGTGGCATTCTCTGTCTCCCAAGTATAATAGGCCTCAGATTCTTCATCTTCTGGTTTCTTTACAAACCCAGTAAGATAACCCAATTTTCCTCGACCTGTAATATACATTCGGACAGACTGTGCCCACTGTATGTAGTTTGCACCACCAGTTAGTTTCTTGGTGGTGATTTGGTGAGCAGGATTATCAAATCCTCCCACAGAAAGAGAGAGAGACTTTTCAGTGGATGTAGTAGTAGTAGAGGATTCTGTCATGATTTAGAACAGAGAACAGAGAAAAAGGAGCAGAGATTTTTCAGAAGAAGATGAAGAGTCAGGCTGAAATATTTTCAGGCTCTGATACCATGTAGAAATTAGAAGGAGATAAGAGATGTAAGAGAATATAATTCTTCTTATTCAACAGGCTTGCAATTTACAAGTATATAAAGGGATTAAACGGCTAGAATACTGCACAGAGTATTAAATGCAGGGCGGCACATTTAACTGGTAGTTGAGGGTTAGAAAAAACAGCTAGATAAAGCACTAACCACTTATATGCTTTATAAGTGGAGCATAAATAAGTGTTACACCATATAAGAACTATATTAATTAATAATTAAGTTAGATCTAGCCAATCTGCTTATTGTAATCGTAAAACTAGCATGAAATATGAATAGTGAAGTGTTAGTTTGGACATAGTCTTGAATGGACCCTTGCAACGTTCTCATCAGTGTCGACAGCTGTCTAGGCGGGTTAGCGGTATGAGTTAGCGCTCGATATCGGCAATTCTAGTTCTTTATTGGTATGGGCTATTATGGACCAAGTAAGGAGGGTAGCTTGCGTATAGATTGTCTACTACCATTGTCGCAGTAGATAGGGTTAGGAGTTGCACCCGTAGCTTTATAATTAAATCAGAAGCTCGCTCGATTAGTTTAAAGAAATTATGTGGGGAAGTAAATATAACGATTAACTAATCCAAGTTAGTAGATCGGTGAGAAGAGGGGGAGAAATACCAAGTTTCTTTTATGTTCATTGTTGGTCAATGACCGCTTATATGTCGCTCCTTAATTAGGTTAGAATCGTTTATAATTAAGGTTGCATTGTCTCTGTGGGATCGACCTTGACTCGCATTTACTATACTACGATGTACCATTATTCTTGCTAGTAATATCGACGTTAGTAACTTACACGTGATCACTTTCATGTGTCATGTTGAAGAAGTGATGAATCGGCATTGATGTGGAAGCAAACATTGACCTGAATGGTCTATGAGAACTTGATCTACAAGGAAAATCCGGTTTGTGTCTTAGAGCGGAAGGCAAAGAAGGTCAAGAATGAAGAGATACTGTTAGTCTTGGTTCAGTGGAGCAATCACTCACCATCAAAAGTGAAATGAGAGTTGGAAGACGACATGGTTTGCAATTATCCGGAGTTCAAACACCTCCAGACCATAGTAGAGGAAGTTAATCATCTCGTCTCCGGCATCATTTTGGTACACAATTCACAAATGATTAGGAATCGAAGAATTGCTGATTATTGCCCTTTTCTTTGCTTTTGGATCTATATTAAGAATTTACAATGTAATAGGTGTTCTTAATCGGTGTAATTGTGTTATTGTTGTTCAGTTTAATGTTTGGAATATTGTAGATACTGGTTTGCATGAAATATTGGGGTTTTGGTACTGTAAAAGTGTCAAGGTTGAATTGGAATTGAACATGTACATAGAGTGTAGAAATTGGGCCAAAATCTAGACCCGAGCGTGCTCCCGGGCAAGCCTGGCATGCGCATGGTACCTTTTTGATCATGCAGGCATGAATTCAGAAAGTCTGGGTATGCATGCCCTCTTCACCAGGCATGCACACGGCCTTGCTGCATGCTGACGATGAAGAACAGAGACATTAGGCTTGCATCTCATACATTCCCAGTGTGCGCCTAACCCATTCTTTACTAGTTCAGGGTATTCTATGTGTACTATGTGATGTTATGTGATATGTTTGTTCTTTGTGGAACAATAAATGGAACGTGGCAAAGTCTAACACCGACTTCTGGTAGCCTCAGCTCAGCACCACAATTGAGACCTTATGAAGGGAGAAGGTGGGAGTACCATAAGGCAGTTTTTTAGGCCTTACAGGATATTGACTTAATAGTCAATGGTCATTTTACAATGTGCGCTAGGCAATTTAATTAGATTGTCTAGGATTGGGTGTCCTTAGAAATGGATGATATATGAGATGATTGGTGCTCGTTTTCCTACTACTTTCATCCGCCGCCCCCTCCATCTTGCCCGCCACCATCTTCTCTCCCAACCACCACCCATCCTTAGCTTCTTCCCTGAATCCATTGCCACCCCTTTCCTCCTTAAAATAACTCCCTTCCTCACTCAACAACCCCCACCCACCTGAAAATCGTCCCCCTTCCCCCTCCCCCAAAAACTTCAAATCTGCAGCCCCTCTTGCCCAACTTGCAATTTTATTTTTCTTTTTTATGAAACCAACCTGTTGCAATATTTTTATGAAACCAAACTGCTGCAAATCGAAGCAGCAATTTTTGTGTGTGATGAAATCAACCGCCGGAAGAAATACCCCTCTGCGATTTTCCGATGGTAGATGAGGAGGTACGAATTTTGATGGGAGGCACTACAAGAAAGTTGAGTTTTAATGAGGGGAAATCCGGTCATTAAAAGTCTCTTTCCCGTCATGAAAGACTGTTAATGACGGGAAATTTACTCTCATTGCCCCTCGTTACTGCTTCTCTATGTAAAGATCAATAATGAGAGTAAAACGATCCCGTGGCTATTGCTATTTCTCATTAGTGGGTATTTTACTCTCATTAAAAACTATCAATCATGACGGGGCCGTTTACTCTCATTATCGACCTTTACATAGAGTGGCAATAACGAGGGGGCGCTGAGAGTAAATTTCCCGTCATTAAAAGTCTTCATGACAGGCTAGTGACTTCTAGTGAAAAATAAGTTGTCAAATATTGAAAAACAATCCATAAGCATAAATAACAAAACTCTTGAATCACTAGAACAAAAGTGAGAAAAAACTAATTTTATACAAGAAAACGTCATAAATACGTATCTTAAGTCCCACCATACACATGTTCGCATATGATATCTTCTGTTATTTTCCATCCATTATTCTAGAATAAAACACTAATACTAGGCATGTGCACACAACTAAATAAAGAAAGGTACTATGTATAAGTATAATAAGAACGGAAAACAACCGATGAAAACGAAAGCACATTTAATGAGAATATGTTAAATGGATGTTATAGTAGCATTTTACTAACCAAAATAATACAAGATCATGAACTTCAAATTCACTCTCCAAGTCAGTGCTTGATGACTGTCGCCTTTTCCATTTCTTTTACCGCGGATGTTAGGCCGACGCTATTTTTGCTTTCAACCAAATGTTGCTTTAGCCACCATGTGTCGCTGATTTATAGTAACACAAAGAACTGTACAGAAGTTCAAAATAATATGTGAAAGCTTGGAATGGCTCAACCAAATAACAATGAATCACATCAACAAACAACAATGATGAGCCAAGCAAGAAAACAGTAAAGACAAGCACTTTTGCATTTCTGCACCTCATGAGGCACTTCACAGCACCAAAGAAAAAAAATAAGAAGCAAGATATATTTCACTATTGGAACACAAAGCACGGAAAAAAAGCCTCACAAAGCCCAAGAAAAGCGAAATCACGTTGATAACTAGTAACTTTACTCTTATGCAGCAGCATACATTAGATACTTTGAAACATAACTGTTTTGATGGTGCATACATGAGATAAACTTTGAAGGGTGACCTCCAAAACTATAAAATCATCCTCACGTCTAAAAAATTCAGCTTGAATAAATTTATAAAAAGATGGTTCACAAAACATAAAGTTGAATAAAAAAACAAGCTTCAATAAGCAAGCTCAGTGGTTCTTTTTTATGCCCAATATGTTTGTACCTACACATATAAAGAGCCGGATCGAGATAACAAGAAACAAGAATCGTAAGTTATGCACAGAGCAAGTAGGCAGAATAGAAAAGAAAAGGCTATTACAACTAAGTAACTGTAACATCACATAAGTCCAACATTTGGAATTATTAGCTAAGAGAAAACTTATAACCACCCAAGAATTTTTAATAGTAGCTTAACAACACCGAAATCCAGATTTCAGAATGCAATTTGCTCAAATATATGTTTAAACACCCAAGCTTTTTCAGTAGCATTTTATATTGGAAAGATAAAAATAAAAAAACCATGCAGTAACAAAACAAAGGTTCAAACAATTCAACCGAGTCTTTCAGAAAGATTCACCTAACTTTCATCCTCAAGAAAATCAACACCATGAATCAAAACTTGTCAGCTTTGAGAAGTACAATGAATGCCAAACAGAATAACAGAATCTCCTCTAAATGATAGAAGCATCACACCTAGTGGAGAATCAAAATGAAGAATATTCTAAGAGAATCAAAAACGCAAAAAGGATAAACAGCATGTCCAAGCAACCTAACAACAAGTGTCAGATAAATGTTGTAGGGCAAAAATGAAGAACCCTGAAAACCATCAAACTATGTAACCACAAAAAAGACAAGGATTGTAAACAAGAGCTAACCATTTATCTGGAGGTCATATATGCTAATAATAACATGAAAAACATTACCTCACCAAACATGCCAAGAACCCAACAAAATAGGGATAGCATTGGTGATATTATGACCCAAGCAATAGACAAATAAAAGTAGCAACAAAAATGGAGGATAGAATAAAAGTCATAAAGTGGATATGACCCAAAACAACCAACATATTACTTCACATACAAAAGGATCATAAACTTCTCCAAAATAAATGCAATATACTGAAGAAAAAATAAGTTTGATGGTACATTATCATCAAACTCTCTAAGAAAAACATATTTAATGTACTTGCTCGAACTCTTAAGTCAACGGGAAATATTGTAGTGAGTTTTATGTGCACCTAAAATAATGTAAGACTCGATTCTAGACATTCTAGACAATTCAAATGATAAATTGTGCAAGAAAAGTCAAAATTCTGCATTTAAATATGACATGTTGCAATGTAATAACATATTCTCGATGGAGACACACAATATGGTCAACAACAAGAACTTACCCATAAATGACTCGCCACATTTTCTCTAGTCAACCCTGGGGCATTCATCACTTGCAAAATACTATTTGGACAACCTCTGCAAAAAGAAACCAAACATGAAAAAACGTCTGCATACGGTAAAATGGCTTAAATAAGCATTAGTTATAACCAAAAATGGAGAAAAACAAAATCCAAAAAAGAAAAACAAAGTGGGATGCAACTCCCAAATGAAAACAAGGGGAAAAAAACCTGCTGCTCTCAAAAAACTAAACTGGACATCCAAAGGACTCAGCAGGAAGCATGTTCTAATCCATTGTGATGACTGGTGTCAAGCAAAGTTTGCTGCTCCCAACCTTGGTTAACACAACCATTTGCCAACAAACACAGCCATTCATATGCCACCAATAATTCTTTTAACATTGTTGCTCCTATATATTCAAAAAAACAAAATCCTAAACAAAGATCCAAAGTGCAGCTGAAGTGGCAGAACAACAACAGCCATTTAGAGCAGGCCAAGACATGTGCAGCATCAACTAAACACCAGAAATATCAACAGTAAAACCCAATTAAACCTTAACAGCATCATTGATATATTCCTCAACACCGAAAAAGATAAGCATGTGATGCACATATTGCATTTGTATAACAAAACCAATACAGCTCTAAAATCTAGTTTGCTGCAAAAATAAGAAAAAATAGAAGATTGAATCTGCTCAAAAAGGCATAATCGAATGCAACAGGAGCAACAAAGAAGAGACAAAACCTGTTTGCACTCTTCATTAAATGAAGAGTGCTTCCAGGGGTGTTGAATATGTGTTAATGAACCCTCAAACTGCAGCCTCATCATCAAGACATGCAAAAATAGAAACCAATGAGGCCAACACCTGCTAGAATATGACACTTAAAGAAGGAAATAAAGTTGTACAAACAACTTGTTTGCACTCTTCATTGTAAAATGAAGAGTGCTTCTAATGATGCAGGACAAGGGAGAAGATCAATGAAACAACACTGCTGGAAGCTTGAGTAATTCTCTCAAGGTGAGAAAACAAAGAACTCCACCTAAGTGAGTACAATTTGATTGTGCCGATTGTTGAGATGAACTAGCCATATTTGCTAAATGGTCAGCAACTGCATTTCACTCGCGATAGACATGCTCAACACAAATTTTGTATCTACGTATCAGCTCTTGTATCCTGTGAACATCCTTCATATACTGCCAGGGGACATGGTTTTTACCATGTAAAATATCGACAAGCACTTTAGAATCTGATTCCACAATATACTGGTATATTCTTGCTCAATACAACAAAGAATACCAGCATTCATGGCTCTAATCTCCACTTCCATGTTCGAACAAACGCCATATGCTTCTTGAATTGCTGTAAGTAGCAAAGCAGACTCTAAGATACACTAATTAGGTGCATAGCTAACATGGTACACTAAACATAGAACTAAACACAAAACAACATACAGAGGACTAAGATCTTAAGACAAGCAGGCTCAACCTACCTAAAAAAGTACATGTCGTGAACTAAAATAGAGGTGAACCAGAATAGCGTAGTCTCAAATTCATGGCAAGCTAAAGGACCATGTACCAGACCGCTAAATCCAATTATAATCAGGCTCTTATTAAGATGTTCTAGGCATAAAACGGACTGTACACAACTTAACAACTTAACATCAAGTTCAAGCCTCATACAAAGGTTCTCTTAGAAATATTATCATGACAAAATTAAGCATCCATTAAGCACAAAAAGAATAGATCATATAAGGACTGAAATTAAATCGCAAAACATACCCAAGCTGGGTCAATTGCAATCACTCTAAAATGATTGGCAAGAGCATCGAAATTCCGAAAGAAAAAAACCTTGAAAAGCAGCATAACCATGTACCATAACAAGGGTTGGAGCACCCTCTTTGCTGTCAAAAGTAACTGTATTGATAAATTTAGGTTGATTGCTTGTTGACCGAAACCACCTAACCTTGGAGCCTGGTGGACCAGATCCTATATTAACTTGCTCTTGTGTGTAACCAGTCCTGCAAGTTCACACCAGCATTCATATACAACCTTCAAGTTGGATAACCATCCTCAGCATCTTGACTAGCTTTGGAAAGTATATGTCTTCACCTGCTCATCAATGTATTCCTTCAAGAGGTAGCGAGTGCCTTGTAAAACACACTGCAAAATCAATAAACAAAAACGGAACATTAAAAAGTTTGTTTCAACGATTTAACACCATTGCAGATATCATGTTTTGGAATTGGAATGTGGAAAATGTATGAATCTATCTAGGAAAGGAACTGAAGAAAAACCAAACCAAGAGATTAGTAGAATGATATCTTGTAAATAAACCCATGATGATATCAATGCTTTTTTCTCATGTTTGACACCAAAATCAACCTAGAGATTAAGAACTTCACCTCAAAGTAGAGTATGTAATGAACTCTCTAAAAGTAAACTGAAAAGGTTGGTGAGGAATCGGATTAGGAAGAGGTCCATAACCTTTTATCTGCCTCATATGACTATCTCTCCCATTAAGATGATTAGTCAAACATATATTTGCAACATGAATGTACTAACAAAAGTTTCCCTAGGACATGTTCCAGATAATGATATACACCCAACATGTTGGCTTAACAAGCTCAACTACTTTAATCTCTTTCAGATTATGGAAACCATCACCAGCTTGAATTGAGATCTTACTAGAAGTGTAGCTTTAATCAAGTTTAAAATCCACATAAAGTGCAATTAATTGGAGCTTTACCTTTTTCTGGAACTGAATATTGACTAAATAAGGTTGAGCTCCATCTAATTGCCAGTAAGTATCGAGGTTGTTATCGCGAAGAAAAGATACGCTATTGCTAGGTTTGCAAGAGCTGACGCTCCAAGCGGCTGTCTTGGCCGTCTCGCAGAGCTCATCGTCGACTACTAGATTCTGAATTCTGCCGGTGATTTTCCCATCGTCTTCTCCTTCCGATGACTCATCCATTGAAGTAAATTGCTTCAATTTTGTGGATGAAAACAAGCTTTAAATTGCTCTTTCGTAAGAATCTGTGCCACCAATTTGGTCAAAATGTGAGACTTTATTACATTGCCAGAACCCTAGCTAGAACAAAGCTTATTTCCCCATTTCAAACTCCGGCTACACGTGATGCCGGCTGTTTTTCGAAACCAAGAAAAATCAGAATTAAAGGCCGCAAGAACCCTATTTCTTAAAGGGATTTAGCACCAACACGAAATTAGAATCAGACGGAGAGGTTGAAGCCATTCATACCTGATAATGAAAGAAGTGAACAGAGAAGGAATGGTCACCGGTGAACCGTGGCGGCGGAGAAGAGCAGATGAGTCACGAGATGGCACGACTCCCTTTCAGGCCCCCTATTGTGGAGTAGGATGATGAGTGGTGGTTGATCGATTGCCGTACAACGATGAGCAGTGGTTGATTGATCACCGGTGACTGGAGGCGACTGGAGGAGATAAGGCAGGCAGTGGTTCGATCCCGATCATGTGAGGAAAGTTTAGGGTTGGGGAAGATGGGTAATGACTTAATCAGGTGGGTGTTTTTTGTTTTATAAAAAATTGTATTCCCTTAAAAAAGTATAAAAAAAGATAAAAATAATGAGGGGTATATTTTTGTAGTGAACCTAATGAGAGGAAAATATGATTAATTATGAGTGGTTTCAAAATTTGGTCATCAACCAAATTTTTTTACTAATATAAATTATGTCCCCTCATTATAAGTATACTTTAATGATGAATTTTTATCCCCTCATTAAATTACCCTTATTAAAACACAGATTTCTTGTAATGAGGGGAGGAGTTGCGATTTTCTAGTGGGAGGGGTAGAAGCTGCGATTTTGATGATGGGTTTTGTTTTTCAGATGAATGTGTAGGGAATGGAGGAGGGTGGCTGCAATTTTCTGGTGGGAGAGGGAGAAGATGCGTTTTCCGACAGGGATGATGGGTTTTGTTTTTCAGATGAAGGGGTAGATGAGGGTGGGAGCTGTGTTGG
This sequence comes from Gentiana straminea, assembly GCA_036785695.1. NCBI lineage: Eukaryota > Viridiplantae > Streptophyta > Magnoliopsida > Gentianales > Gentianaceae > Gentiana > Gentiana straminea. Next base: position 13,919,319 of record JAVUPR010000113.1, on the reverse strand, counting down.
TTTTAGCGTGTAGGATGGAGATGAGGGTGGGAGGTGTTTGATTATGGAAGGTGGAAGGTGGAAGAGATGAAGAAGATGGTGGTGGAGGTGGATAGTGTTGATGATGATTATTGTAATAGATAAAGGATTAAATTGGTTTATTTTTATTAGCAAAGGACTTGATTGTATTTTTTTAAAATTGTGGTATAAGTAGTAATAGTGTTATTTTTTATGTAATGTTGAAGAAAAAAATAATAAAAATATTCAATGTGGTCTCAAAAGTAATTTATTGAATGCCGGGAGTAATTGTGGTGCCACAAGGGATTTCGTGGTGCCGATAGAACCCACCTATAAACAATATAGGGAAAATTATGAAAATGGACAAAAACATTTGTGAAATTATCATTAAGGACATGCATAGTTTTTTTTTAGTAAAAAGAACAAATCCTTTTTATTATGACAATTTTGCCCCTCTATTTAAAATCAAGTTATATAAATAAAATAAAATAAAATTCCACGTTTCTCAAAGGAAATAAAAAGCAAACCACCCACTTTTTCTTGAGGGACCACGTTTCCCCTTATTATATATATACTAGAGGGGAGGGCCGCACAACGCGCGTCATGTACACACTCGGTGGATATGAAATCGAGGATACATGGTTAGGATAAAATACTGGAAGATTGGAATAGGAATATATTAAACATGTGAACGTTGATCGTTTTGAAAGTACAAAACATATTATACACCAAAAAGCATATTATTAAACTATTACCATTTTTATAGGTGGTAATAGTTTATAACATGCTAAGCAAAGATCATATTGATGTTGCTGCCAAAGCTGATAGGCTAACAGAAGGAACCACTACTGGCACTGTTACTAACAATATAAATTGTTTTCTTTATAATTGTTGGCAGTGCAAAAAGGCAAATTGATAAAGCTAACTTTACTCAGCCAGCCTCTTCATCCCCATCACCCCCCTCCCCCGTCACACACACCCCACCAAAATTTCAGAAACAAACGATATAGTTTATCATAAAAGCAAGACCACTAACTTCGGATTAAATAAAGCCGTTGAATTTCGGAGATTAAGGCAAAAAACGAACTTGATTACAATACAAGAGCTATCAATATCTCATGGGGCATACCCAAACTAAACAAGTCCAAGAAAAAGCTAAGCATACCTCATAAGCAAGAACCTTTGAGCAATTAAAATAAACGCAACGCATTATATAAAACCGATATGAAACATCGGTTTCGCCAGCTCAAGATGACCAAAATGCGCAGGGCACTCAGCCATATTAGCCATGCAAGTTTCACACTTCATCATTCTATCGATTGTCCCCAACCTTGGATCACTAAACCACCCGGCTTTGGTTTCCCTTTTCCGTAGTCTCGGTGTGCTTGATATGCACCACGGACACTTGCTTCGCAACAAAGATATTCCCCAAAAACAAATTCAAAAATCAAAGAATTGGTAAAATTGCTGCAAACAACACAAACCCACAATCTCAAAAAACTGGTTTAACAAAACTGAGAAATTGAGACACGGTACAATTTCATCTGGGCTGAGAATGCTGAACTGCACCACCTTCACCTTAGCTACCTCCGCCGGCGAGTAAGAAACCTGAAATCCAACAAAAGCAGTTCTCTAACTTATCATTTAACCGAAAGAGTAGAATGAACAGAGAAGAGAAATGTTTCAGATTGATTAAATGAGTCCTACGGGATAATCAATAATGTAAAATCATTATCAATGAGTCCTATGGGATAATCAATAATGTAAAATCATGTTTTATCAATGCAAGAAAAGAAAGCAAAAATCAGTGTAAGCAGATTTTTTTTTTGTGTGTATTCAAATCAACTGGTAAAATCTACTTGAAGGATTAACAAGCCTCTATAAACAAAGAGTTTGATCGATAACAATAGTGTGATGATTTAGGGACACAAATACGGATACGTATACGGATACATGTATAAATATAGTTATTTCAACTTCTCGGACATCAAACTTCACCCGTAAACTCGTGTCTCTATGGTATTCGGGCCCGAGCACCCCGCGGGAGAATAAAACATAAATAAAATACACAATATTGAGTTGCAAATGAAGAGAGATAGAGATAGAGATAGAGATAGAGATAGACATGGCACATACTTGGAAGATAGCCCCAAGCTTTTTCATAGCTTTGGCCCTTACCTTGCAGAGATTCCTTGGCACACTTGGGTCTTTAAGGACGTGAATATATCAACAAGAAGAAACAACAAGATTCATCATTTTTCAAAGAAAGCGAAACTTTTTAAAAGAGGACCAAGTAAAAAACGACACGGCGCATTAGAAATTGAAAAAAAAACCTTACGGCTTGGCAAACACGAGATAAAGTCCTCTCAATATCAACCACGTTAAAATGCCAAAGAGAATTAAGCATTATATCCTTCTTGTCTTCATATGCTTTCACTACACTCTCATCGATAAGCTCTCCTTGATTTGACTTCTTCAATTCCTCTTGCACGAAGCAACGCTTACGGCTCACGCATTTCCGTTCATCGGGGTGGGAACGTTTAATAAAAAATTAAAAAATGATGAAACACCATCTCATGAAACATCATGTAAGTATCTAATCACCCGAAGCCGCCATAACTCGTGATTTTATCCTATGTCCTTTGTCTCTAACCCATTCTCGCTTAAAACGGGACCTTCATATAACGCTTGTCCTTCCCAAGTTCTCTTGATGCTTGTCCGGTGTAGATGTACCCAATTGTATGCATCATCGCTTCACCAAAAGTCAAGAAATGGTTCCGTATTTTAAGAAAGTTTGGATAATGCTATAAATCCAAGTATGCTATAGCCAAACTGTTGAACGTTTATTACATCTCCCAACAAGAATCTAAACTCCGCCTGACTCACAACCTAATCCTTGGTCAATATTCACCAACAATCTAACAAAAGGGGAACACAATTTTTCGACTTCACAAGTAAGGAACAAAGCTAAAAAACTGAATACACATTGAAGAAACGAGAGGAACTTAAAAAATTGAATACACAGAGGAACTGAATACACACCGAACAAAACTGAATACACCTTGAACTTAAAAATCTGAATACACATTGAACAAAACTAAAGAATGACACCCAAGATAAACCCAAGAACACCAAAAGAAATCCATAAAAACGAAAAAACATATAAACCTAGAAAATAACTAATATAGTGGTTCATTCCAAAAAAAGACTGAAAAATGGTGAAACAAGGTCAACACCAACGCATGCAAGAACCGTTCAAGCTAGTGAAACAACCCTAACTTTAGAGACACAATCTTCAAGCAATTTTTAAAGACAAGACAATGGAAGTAGGAAAAATAGATAACCTGGCCTTCGCTTTCCTGACGGTTAACACTTACACAATATCAAATGTATATATAACCTAAGAAGAGAGAGATCCGCCTACAACAACCGGTATGCAAAAACCGTTCAGGCTCACACATCGATAGCTACCGAAAGAACCCTAACTTCAAAGACACAATCTTGAAGCATTTTTTTTTACAGACAAGACAATGAAAGGAGCCAAAATAGAAAACGTACCCTTCGCTTTCCTGACGGTAAACATTTACACAATATCAGATGTATATATACAAAGAGGAGACAAATCTGCTTACACCAACTGGAACAATGAAATCATGAGAACAGGAAAAGAAGTTCAACTACTCCTACCAAAATCCGACTCTTCCTCCTTCTTCTCCACAATATCTGCGAAGCAGGTGAGTTGTCCATCTCCGTACCTGATGCACTGTAGAACGCTGTACACCCACCGAACACCGTACTCATAGCTGAGATGGAGAATAATATGTGGTGAGAATCGAAGAGGCGGATTTATGCAACTGCTTGTGAATAAAACCCTATCTCTCGACATATAATGCTTATACAGTGAACTTTGGGCCGACATGAAAAAAGCCCAAAGCAAAAATGGATGGAGAAAAGGGCAGACAGGAGAAAAACCCAAACCAATTAAATCATCCAAATGATGGAGAAAAGCATCGACGTGGACAGAGTGAACGAGATATATCTTATTTAATTTTTTTAATGAGTCGTAGTTTTATTTTGATACTTTTCAATCATTTTAATACTACTAATTTTCACTATGACAAGAGTGTCAATAATCAGTGTCAGACAACGTGTCGCTACTAATTGTCATAATAATAATTGGTAGTGACAAATTAAATGACACTAGTTGTGTATTATCTGTGAATCGATATGACAACTCACATTGTTTATTGTCACTAATGTCAAATAATAGTGTCACGTGGTATCACAATATCAAATGGTAGTGTCACATGGTGTTGTTATTGTTGTTAGAGTGTCGATCTATAGTATCATAATATCAAATGGTAGTGTCAAATAGTAGTGTCACATGGTATCACAATATCTAATGGTAGTGTCGAACAGTGTGATAATTAGTAGTGACACATTATATATCTGAAATTTATTATTATCATTAGTGACACACATTCACTAGTGTCAGTGATATAGTAGTGACAAATTGAATGACATATTATTTCACAAAAAAAATGATTCTCGAAATTATATCGGAAATATATCAATATTGATATCAAAATAAAGATCCCGAAAAAATTTAAATTATGGTGAAAAATTTATGATTATTGAAAATGTAAATTAAAAGATATAACTAATTATATATATATATATATATTTGAACGTGGTCTTTGAAAGTGATTCCATGCGGCGGTTTTTTTTTTTAAAAAGAAATGATTTGAAGGGTAACTTTGTCATTTTGATTGTTAGTTTGTCTTTTTTACTAAAAAAATATTATGCTTGTCTTTTTGTTAATTTATGAATTGTTTTTGTCCTTTTCAAAAAGTCTCCCAAAAATATATAATAAAAAAAACACAACATGTAACAGCCCTATTTAATAAGGGGTAGTATCGTCTATTCAAATAGCAATATTTTCACGGTTTAATTATTCACCGAAAACAATACTGGGTTGAGTTGTAATGCCGTTAAATATGGAATATATTCATTTCTCTAAATAAATATGGATCAATACAATTTAATAAAAGAAGTGCTACTTAGAAAAAGGGTCAACTATAAAACATCTATTATAGGGAATTAAATATGGAATATATTCATTTCTCTAAATAAATATGGATCAATACAATTTAATAAAAGAAGTGCTACTTAGAAAAAGGGTCAACTATAAAACATCTATTATAGGGAATATTATTTTTAGTCCAATTTCCGCCCTGTAAATAAATTTTAATTCACATCTTTTTTTTTTTTTTTTAAGGACAAAATATTTTTCTTCAAACTAAATTACCCCTAATATAATATAACGCACCCAAGCAGACTCACCGGTGAAAGAGACGGAAGCAAGTCGTGGATATGGAAGCGGCCTCCTACCGTTGCCGGAAAATTTCACAGCGGAGATAGTGTTGAATACGGAGGTGGCCATAGACAGTGAAGCTAATTTAATTTCGAATTTAATTTCTTTTATGAGATATCATATGCTGTACAATGGGTGTCGGCGCCGGAACCCGAAAAGAAAAAGAGTTTATAGAATTCAGGCAAAATTATGATTTTAGTTCTCTAAGTTGGCCTATTTTAGATTTTAGTCCTGCTCGTGTTCCGGTGAGGAAAATAGTCCTCTAAGTTGGGTTATTCGTTGCGGTGGGTCCCATTTCTACCCCATTTACTAAAAATAAAAAGATGATGCATGAAGGATTCAAACCGGCGACTTAGTGGTAAACTATCAAGTACTTTGTCATCTAAGCTACAACTTTAATGTTTATACTATGACAAGATTTATTACTTATGCATAATATGGTTTCCTTTGGTTTAATTTTCCTTGTTAATTTGATGTAGTTCTTTTTTATAATAAAATAAAAAATACTATCTACGTCCCTAAATGTAAGTGGATTTAGAATTAACATATACATTAATAAAGTGATTAAATTTTTTTTGAAACACAGTGATTTTTTTTTTTTGAAACACAGTGATTAAATATATTAGACTATAATGTTTGGTTCTCAAAAAAGACTATAGTGTTTGATATACAATTTGATTATCATTAAATAATGTAATAATTATGATATTAAAAAAGTTGACCGAATATATACAAATTAATAGTAAGATAAGAAAAAAATTTATAATTATTACTTTTTTTTTTAACAACAACAACAATGCTACTTATCTTGTGGGATATAATTATTACTCTTCTGGTAATGTAAGGTCGACTTACATTAATAATAATAATAATAATAATAATAATAATAGGTTATAAAAAATAAAATAAAAGCATTATGCAAGAGCTCTTATATATATATCATCTACAGTTAATTAATTTTGTAAATAAGTTTATTTAAATTAGGTACATACAATGTTGGAAGAAATGTTATTGTAAATAAGTAATTACTTGTGTCATAATATACATAATGAAGTTATAGCTTGAATGGCAGAGTGCTTTGTGTTTTACCACAAGGTCGTCGATTCGAATCCTTCTTACCTCAACTCTTAATTTTTAGTAAATGGGACCCACAAGCCATGTAGGATCCCACGTCATCAATTTTAAAATATTCTGGTGCCCGGTCAGCAATATCCGGCGGATAGGACTAAAATCCAAAAAAAAAAGCCAACTTAGAGGACTATTTTCCTCACCGGAGCAGGATCCGGCGGATAAGACTAAAATCCAAAAAAAAAAATCAACTTAGAGGACTATTTTCCTCACCGGAGCAGGAGCATGACTAAAATCCAAAATAGCCCAACTTAGAGGACTAAAATCCTAATTTTGCCTAGAATTCATGAAGAAGAGACTAAACTTGAGCAACAGCTACACTCATTTTCTTCTCTTCTCGTGTCGTTATTGCTTTCATATATCTTCTTCATTTTTCAATTCTTCTCAAGTAGGTTCATGATTTGTATTGATCTACATGGTAGTTACAGAGATCTGATTGAGTTTTTTTTTAACCTCTTCCACTTGATCTACATTTCTCTTATTGTGATCGAATCTAGTAGCTCAAATGTAATTATTTTGAATTGTATTGTGCATGCTTACCTTTTCTCACTTAACGTTTTTGGTGATGTTTCTATCCATCTCATAGTAGAAAACCTGCAATGATATTCAATTTGTACCGTGACCCTCGTTTAGTTTCTTACTTATTTTCTAATTTAATTTCTTTTTTGAGATATCATATATATGTTGTACCGTATCGTTAATAAATCATCTCATATTTTCTTGTAATATGGGTGTGTTTATTTTAAATTTTGATAAGCTTTTCACTGTAATTGTGCATATAAGGAGTGGGAATGAGGGAGGTGCTAGTGAAGGTCATGGTTTTGAGTCTTTCTGAAAAACATACATTACATGAACTGTTGAAGGAGAGGTTTAGTGAAAAAAAATTCGACAAGTGAGTAACACTTCTAATGTTTTTGTTTTGGACATTTCAAGTGTTATAAATTCTGGAAATTCGCGTATTGAGTCTGGGACCGTTCCTCGGGCACCGGGGTTGAGGGGAATCCCAAGGCAGGTATTGAAACTGCCTTGGTAGATATTGAAGCTACCATTGTCAACTCTTTTGATAACCATTGAGCTGAAACTAATAGTTCTGTTGAGAACACAAATAATGGTAAGTATGTTGTGGTTGATAATTCGTGTATTGAGTCTGGAAATTCGTTCGTGTATGGAGTCTAGGACCGTTCCTCGGGAAACTGGGGTTGAGGGGAATCCCAAGACAGGTATTGAAACTAACATGGTAGATATTGAAGCTACCATTGTCAACTCTTTTGATAACCATTGAGCTGAAACTAATAGTTCTGTTGAGAACACAAATAATGGTAAGTCTGTTGTGGTTGATAATATTGGTGATCCCACAGTTTAAGGGTTGGTTTAAGGATGCATCTATGATGTTTTAAAGAAGATTTGATTGCGTTGTTCACTTGGTTCATATCATTAAGCTTTCTAATACACTAGTTTTTGGGGTGTTACTGTGTATATCGCTATGTATTCTTCGTAAAAGGTGTTATTGCAAGCATATGGTGTCTTTATTTGATTTTAATCTTTCCTTGCATTCCACTATTTGTTGTGGTGTGGTTTTGGCCTAGGTGATTGAAGGTTGTTGATTCAAATGGTGAGGCAACGTTGGTGTTTTTTTGTCTTTAGAAAAATGAAGGAGCCTAGATTCTCTATTGATGAGGCCGAGCTGTTGCTCGCTTCATACGTCTTTCATTAAGTTTGATGTGGTGCGGGTTTGAAGGATAAAGGTCTATAGATGGTAAAACATACTTCTTTGGTCTTCAACAACTTGAAGAATGTTTTAGTTCCCCTGATATGCTTTTTGATTATATTCAATAGTATTAGGCTTTTATTCTCTTGAATCTCCGGGAGTTGCATCTCCATAATGCTTTGATAGATTGTTTCATTACGATATCCACCATTTTTGATAGATTGTTGTATTACGCAATGTTAATAGTGATATTTTGTGTGTCATTGTTATTGTGCTATTGTTAGTGTGTTACTGTAAACGCTGCGATAAAATTCGGCTTTCAAATACTACGTCGAAAATGTATCAAATGAGGTTTCAAAATAAAGGTAAAAAAATATGAATTTTGGTGAAACAATTTCTATGATCGGTGTTCTAAATCAAACGTTACGATCGTTTATAAAAAAACGCTCCGGTAATGCAAATATTTTTTCGGCTTCAAAATTTATGTGGGAAGGGTATCGTATTTGGGCTCAAATTAAAGAGCAAAAAAATATGAATTTTGGTGAAAAAATTTCGATGATCGGAGTTATAAATCAAAAGTTACGGGTGTTTGAAAAAGAATTAAAAAAATAAAACACAAGTAAGCCAAGCAGAGCGCGTACGAGCGTGCCAAGCCCAAACCCAACGCGACTTTATATAAGGGGTATTTTTGTCCGTCTGAATTTTTTTTATCCAAAAAAAAATATGTGTCATATTTATTCATTTTATAAATATTTTTATCATATTCCTCGATTTCCCTATATTATATGTGTTTATGTAGCGAATGATGATGCAAAATAAGTTTAAAAAAAAATATAAATACAACCAAAAAAAAAAAAAAAATGTCGGCAACATGAATGGGTCGAACTTTACCCTAGAGAGTATAGGGACCGGGAAGAAGTACCATAGGTTTTGAGCCTATATCACAATTTTGAATATCCGCATAATTATCTTTACTTTTTCTGTAAAGTTGTGTGGGGTCCTTAGTTAAAGAGGCATATATACCAATTTCTGTTTTAAAGGACATGAGATAACATTTTGACGATTGTAATAAAATTATCCTCTTCTTCTTTTTTCTTTACGGAAACGAAAGGTTTTAACACACGAACCATTTTGTCCTAGTGGGGCTTGAACATCGATTCCTCTAAGTTTCATCTTGTTGGTTTCAATAAGAAAATAAATTGAGATTCATTTTTCACATGATAGCAGAGATAGGTAAAGATTTTGGGGAGAATGTGTGTTGGCAACTTCTTGTATCATTAACCGCACACCAAATAGTGTTTTGAATTACAAAACTCCATATGAATGTCTTTTCGGAAAACCGCCAGACTTGTCAATGCTTCGAGTTTTTTTGGCTGTTTGTGTTATGCGCATGACCATTGTAACTCTAAAAATAAATTTATTTGTCGTAGTCGCAAGTCATGTATTTTGCTCGGATATCACATTTTCAAAACAAATTTGGACTTTATATGATCTTGATGCAGAGGAGATTTTTGTCTCACACGACGTGAAGTTTTATGAACATATGTTTCCTTTCTCGGATTATTCTAATACACAGACACCACAACACCTCACACCCCCATGTATGGATGATCTTTTAATTGAAGATGAGGGGGTCGGTTATTCTTCCCCTTCTGTGGGACCTTCCTTTACAGGTGATGTATCAATTTAGGGGGGACCCAAGTAAAGGGGATTGTTGTCCATGATTCTTCACCACCTCCTAATCGATAATTGAAGAATTGGAAGGGTTAGGCAGATGACGACGACAGAAAATTCATAATTCGCGGTTTCAAGATTTTGTTACCCATACATTTGTGGAAACAAAAAGTCCAACTGCATGCTCTTCAGCTCCATCATCACCCACATATACCCCTTATCCTCTTGCACATTTTGTCAATTGTGATTGCTTTTCCGACAAGAATCGCAAGTATCAAGCAACTACTTGTTGAGTAATGAGCCCCAATTGCATCGTGTTTGATTAATTTTACCAAAATATCCTTTATATATGATTTTAATATTTTTATCCCTGCACTGATTAGCCATGAAGCTATAAAGCTTACATCATATGACACAATTTATGTTTATTTTATATTTTGCAGGGTTTATTGGGAGTTTATATGAATAAAATTAATTAATAAATTATTTATAAATTAATTAAATCAATTTGGTATTTAATTTAATAAATTAATCTATATATATATATATATATATATATATATATATATATATATATATATATATATATATATATATATATATATATATATATTTCTCTATATAAAGAAAGAACAAAAGCTCAAGAAGCCCTGTTAATTCGCGTGTGGGCTCTTTATTAATTACTTGGTCCAGTAAGAAAAAAGGCCCAGCAAAGAAGCCCTGTTAATTCCCCTTCCATTAGGTTTAGGTAGTATTGGAAGTATATTTGTTAGGTTTCATTCCTTTGTAGATAACATGGCGGCTGCTTGATCTTCAATGTCGACCACAAAATCAGCTAGGTTTGATGCTCACCCGATGTAAGTCTCTTTGTTTTCTCCATTGTCCAAATCTGAATATTTCCATTCTCTGTTCATTCTCCTCTTTCGTTAAATGATAAAAGCCAAAACTGAGGTTTTGACAGTCTCTGCTTGTGCTTGTTATGGCAAGGACCTGTTGAAAAGCTTCCGTCTTTGTTGCTGAAGACATCTTCTCGTCACTCAACTTGTTCAAAAGCCTCGCCTTTGTTGCTTTGAAGACGTTCGTGACTCCCTTATGCCAATTATCGCTATTTCGTGATTCAAAGGTATCGACTCACTCTTTGTCTTATGTTTTGCTCATATGAGGTTTTGATTATGTGTTGTGTGTATTTCGTGTCTATTTTTTGATGGTTGTGTTCTGTGAAGCTTCCAGATCGTGGGATGGCTGTCCATGAAGGCTTAAAGTGCTTATTCAGAGTCGATATCTCTAAATCAACAAGATCAACCCGTGAACCAACTCTTTCAGGGAAGTCCTCCACAGGGTAATTTGATATTTCTGGTTATGAAAATTTTGATTTGTATTTAGACTAACATGTCTACTTCCATATTAAGCTGCCTTTATCCGGGTTGCTGAAGGTGAAATACTAATTGTAGAATCACATGGGTAAGCTCATTATTCATTTGCTTGACAAGTTATCAAACAATCACTGATATGCTTTTGTGTTCTCTTGCTTCTTTATAGGGTGGAAATCAATGCCTATTATGCACTTGATCGATCAGTTCGTGTGGTGATTTCGAACAAGATACATCGCCGACAAGGTTTGCTACCTGACCGTTTTTCATTTATGGGAGTCTTGGGATTATGTGCTGACCCGTTTTATTATTGGGGAGGACTCCAATTTCACTTCCAAACGATAAAGCTCAAGCTTGACTCCATGACTATAATCGGAAACATGCTCATTTCAATGTACTCAAAATTTTGTTTGATTGAAGATACAGAGAAGATGTTTACATTAATTGGTGAGAAAGATGTAATTACATGGAACACTATGATTGCTGCTTGTTCTCAGTGCGATGATCATGGTAAGGCTTTATGTGTTTATAGAGAAATGGAAAATGAGAGTAATCAAAGGCCTGACGACTTTACATATGCCAGTGCCCTATCTGCATCTGCTGGCCTAGCTTCCATACGCCACGGTAAGCAAATTCATGCTCATTTGATAAGAGCATTGCGGGATGAGGATACAGCTGTGAGTAGAATTTTGATTACGCTTGATGATGTCACTACAAAAGATTTTCTTTTTGCCGTTGATGGCATTCAGGCAGCTACGTTACTTGTATTATAGTTATGTTCTTCATCATTCAAATCCAGTAATTGAATTCCAAATTTTGGCATTCAACGGCCATGGGACTAATTCCTTGAACTTGGAAGAAAAAATTGAGATCAATTTCTTTAAGTCGCAAGTTACTCCATGAATCAGTAGAAGCTATTTTGGTATTCGATTTTTGTGTGTCTTTGTTTCTTCCATTTGGTAATCATGTCATGTTCGATCTATGCTATTTTTGTGAATTTTGTGTTTTGGTCAGTTGTGTATTCAATTCTTTCTGTAATAAAGTACTTGATATACCCCTTGAATATTAGTATAAGCTGTAATCCTTCTACACCTTGCTGGTTTTGTACAACTTGGACCTAATTTATTTCTGTATCAGTATATTCACTACAAGAAAAACGTCGAGACGTGTTTGCTTACGTGTTGTTTGTACATATGGGATCAGGTACTTTTTTTGCCTTTTCACAAGATACATGTTGGTTTCTTACGTCTTCTCTTTGATTTTGATCTATGCTTAACATTCTAGATTGTGTCTTCTTAGATTTCACTTTGTTTAGGAGGTTACTGGTTTAGCTGATAAAAACATTTGTTGTTCGTGATACAATCCATGGAAACGTCTCTTTATTTTTTGTTTCTATTCTGTGCAGCTATCTTATGATCTGAGTTCCGGTTTGAAAAAGCTTCTGAGTTCATCAATAGAGTCCTTTTGGAGAACATGATGGATACACACTCGTGTGTGTCATCGTGTGGCTTTTGCATTTGATGGTTTGTTCGTATTCCTTATTGTATTTTGCATCAGATATTTTGATATTCAAGGTTTTAAACATAAAACATTTGGTTTATTTCTGTTTCAGGTCAAATTCTTCTGGATACATCCTTGCCTCATGCAAGCTCGAGAAGCTATTTGGTAAAGAATGCTAAGCCTATTGCGGTATGTGCATCTGACACCGTTAAATTTTCAGTTAAAGGTTTCAACATGTCTCGGGGCACCTCGAGGTATCTTTGCATAGCTGGATTGTTGTATTTTTAGTTGTGTATGCTTTTTTTTCCCTCTCCAGCATGTGATAAATATATGCTCTATGCACTGTTTAGGTTACTATGTGCATTTGAGGGGAAATATCTGGTCAATGAATGTTGTGCTGATATAGTTGAAGAATCCAAGTCGTTCATTGAACCTACTGATATCCAGACACTGAATTTTGTCGTCCAAATGTTACCGGCAGGGGATTTATTGAGGTAACTTCATTTGTTGAAGTTAATTCATTTTGTTTGCATTGAAAAAACGATATGTTCTCTATTTTGATGACGTAAATTGTATGAACCCGTCGTCAATTCGCAAGTCAATTGTAGTGTACCCTTCAATGTTGCTTTTCTCATGCTAATATATTGCCCTTAAAAATGCAATTTTTCGTTAGGGGTAGGCTCCCCCGTTTTCCTTCTTAAAAATGCAGTCATACCTAATTGATTTCCATTGTCTTTTGTGATTGATTTTTGATAGATTGGGGATCATGGTCTCAACAGCCGCTTCTTTCCATTTATGCAATACATTATCCCTATATTGTATTCCTATAATGTAGCATTTGGTTGTTCTGTACCAAGACACTATTCTACATCTCAAGCGTTTTCTATGTAATGTAATGAAGCTTATGCATTTCTGATATATGTTGTAGGCCATTAAAACTTTTGTAGGTGTTGTCTCAATTGTGTACCCAATTTCTTTGCTATGATGTATTTCGGCACCCCAAAAATAAGAGTTTCAATCCCAGGGCCGTTCATTACCGTGCCTTGCACGGCCAGAACTCACTAGTATATATATATAAAATCCAGTATATATCAAATCCAACATGCCAGGCCCTTTTGATGTCCGGCTTGTGTTCCCAGACTAGCCCATTTTCCCGCTACCTGAAGCAATGACCCGAGTCCACCCCACTCTAAATTCTTATAACTAAAAAAAAAAACCAACCCTAATATCATTTCAGCCATTTTTCATCCCCAGTCTCCATTCCAGAATCCTTTCAATATCTTCCTCTTCAATGCCTTCGATTTTCTAAGAACCCCTTTGTATCATCCCTCATGCTAATAATCCTTCGAAGCAACATAGAGATGAATTCTGTGAAGGCACTTTCCAATCAAGCAACCATGTGACAGAATTCACATATAGAAGGTCTGATTTTGAAAAGACTCTATCTTTGAGAGTTTGCTTGCTGATTTGATGCGGATTTGATTTGAAGCAACTCAGCAAATGTTGTGAAGGCTCCTTTGCACTATCAAAGCAATAAAGATCCTATCTTTTCTCTCTCTGAGTTAATACTTTCGATATTTTTCTGATTTCGAATATGATATTGCCTTGACCATTTTCCTTGTGTTGGGATGTGCAGATCGGTGGTCAATGTAACGCGTGCAAATCGTAAAGGTGACCATGTGACCGTTAAAGACTGAATATTACACCAAATTCAGTCCTGACTCATTGGAAATCGAAGTAATGATGTTTCGGTAACTGGTGGTGCTCTTTTCAATGTTTCAGCCTCCTCAAACCGGTGAATCTCTACCCGGTTCGCTCAGGTAAAATGGCTTGACCATCTTGGGGTACTGTCTAGGTTAATTGACTGAGGGTTTATACCTTAGTAAGTCATAAGTCAAGTCCTGACTTAGGGTAATTTGCCCAATGATGCCTAACACTCAATCAAACAAAATTTAGTTGGCATTGATGCACCATTAAATTAACCTTTATTTACCCCGAATTTTGCTCTAGAGAATGTAGATAAGCCTATTATTATGAAGGAATATATGTTAAACACTGAGTGCATGTTCCTAAGTTCATAATTCTGTATATTATCCTGAAGATTTGGTACTGTTTTGCCTTGTTTTATGCATTTTGTAGGATGTATCAAATCTGGAGCACTTAAGGACGGATCTGGATCAAGGAAAGAGTATTGGGCCAAGTGGAGTAAGTCTAGGAAGAGATCTGCTGAAAGAAAAGAAGAAATTCAGGCCCGGTTTACCATGGGCTAGGCCCGATAAACCGAGGGTCTTGGGGAACACAAAACTGAATCTGCCATATCTACTAGGTCGGTTAAGGTTCATTTAAGTCATAAGTCGAGCTAATGCATATGTATGAAGCCGCATAAACTGATTGTAATATCATCTTCCATTGTGTTACATGTATTATTATTATTTCATTATACAATTTTGATGCAATAAAGTTCTTTTAAGCTTTTGGAGTTTATTTTCTGGTTTCCTTCCCTTCCTTGCCATCTCTAGCTTGAGTGGATCAAGCTAGATCTCCATTGTTGAAGGTATGAAGTTTTGAACGTTCCTTTATGTCTTTAATATGGTAGATCTACTTGTATTTATGTGTTTTAGTTGATCTGCATGTTTAGCAACCCCATAATTTACTTGAATTAATCCGAGCAATGTAGATTTTCGATTAAGAACCACCGCCCCCGGTAAATCGGCTGTCTATACCGATATACCGAGGCAATTTTAGGTCACCTTAATTTAGAGATTCAGCGTCATCTACGTTGATCGGCCAGAATAATTAAAACGAGTAATAGGTCTGGCCAATCTAGTATTCGTAATTCGTAAATTAACATGAAGGACTGTTATTGAAGTGTTAATTAGGACATTGTCTTGATGGACCCTAGGAACGTGCGAGTCATAGTCGATAGCTGCATAGGCGGGTTAGCGGTATGGGTTAACGCTCAATACTGGCAATTCTAGTTCTTCATGCGTATGTGCTATTACAGACCAATTGAGGATGGTAGCTTGCGTATAGATTGTCTGCTGCCATAATCGGAGTAGATAGGGTTAGGAGTTGAACCCGCAACTAAAACTGAATTAAAAGCTTGATTAGTTTAAGGAAATTATGTGGGGAAGTAAGCATAAGGATTAACTAGACCAAGTTAGTAGATAGAAGGGATGGGGAAGGAATACCATGTTTCTTTTATGTTCATTGTTGGTCAATGACCACTTATGTCTTCTTGATTAGGTCAAAATTGTTTATGCTTAAGTTGCATTTTCTCTGTGGGATCGACCTTGATTCACCCTTGCTATACTACGATTGACATAGTACTCTTGCTAGTAAAAATCGACGTAAGGCCCACGACGATCAAGTTTTTGGCGCCGTTGCCGGGGACAATGGCCAATTTTAAGAATAAACAATTTTTAACTCTAATTAAGAAGTTGTCTTTTTCTTTTAAATTTATTTTCTTTTTGAGTCTTGAGTCATCCTAGATTAAACCTTCACTGTTTAACTGCCAGAATAAGAATTTCAAGGCCCGGTTTACCGAGGGCTACCCTCTATTTACCGAGGTCCAGAATATCAAATTCTGATAGCCCTTGTGATTATACGTATATCCTTGTTGATTTTAGTTAGTAGGTCCGCAACATTTGGGTTTAATCCCAACCGAAGCTGAAGTTGCTAACCTTTTCTTTGTTTTCTTTTGTCTTTTTTGCAGGAAGATCGGGACACTTCAGAGATTCTGTCAAACATGAGTTGAAAAGGTAGACAAGTCAAATAAAATTCCTCGCAAAAGTATTCAATATCAAACCAATTTCCATGTTTCCAGGATCAACAGTCAGAGAGCAATACGAAGTAGACAAGAAGCGTGTGGAAAAGGAAAAGGAAGCACTTAAGCAGGAGCTTGAAGAGAGCTTAACGGAGTGCAACACGTATCGTCCAAGTGAGTTTCCTCTAGAATTAATTGATATATCTTCTTCTGGTTACGATTCCAATGATCCTGAAAAAGATCTGGGCACTATGTTTTCTGAGCCTGAGGATTACCAAGACTCAGATACCATAGTGTAGTTAGGAGACCCTGGGACGTTCCAACTCCCGGTCTCTATCAACGGTGTATCGGTAGGTTTAGGTCTCTACGACTCCGGCTCGAGTTGCAATATTCTTCATTTCTCTCTTAGTCAGAGGATTAAGATTCGGTTGTCATGGACCAAACTTGGTCCATGACATTTGTCTATCGAACTAGAGATATGCCTGCCGGTATGCTGAGGAATTGCACGATTAAAGCAGGAAGATTCACGTTCCCAATAGATTTTACGGTTATAGACGTACCGGAGGATCCTAGTGCCCCACTTCTATTAGGTAGACCTTTCTTAGCGACCAGCCGGGCGATCATGGACTTCGATAATAGGGAGATAACCCTGAGGACCAATAACGATGCCGTATCTTTAAAGATCCTAGAGCCCCTATATAATAGGCTGGGATGTTGCATGATGACTTATGGTTCTGGGGAAGTGAAAATCTTGGAGATAGAAGAGGAGAGGCATAGAAACCGAGAGATTCTAGTAGAAACCTATGAGGAATTCATGAGAATGCTACTGAGAGAGCATGAAGAAAAGGGCCACAACCAGACACTCATGGAAGTCAGTGCTTCTGCTAGGCGTAGTAAAATGGAGCTGAAAGTGGAAAATGTGGACTCCCTGAACGTAAAGGTTAAATCTCGAAGCAGGGGTAGACCTAGTGCACGAGCAAAATGAGAAAAGCATGCCAGGATAAGAGCTCAAAAAGGTTCTACGACGGTAAAAAACTCTGGAGTAAATGTTTGGCAAGTTAAAGCCCCGACCCTTGAGTGAGCGAGGATCTGAAGGAAGTCGAGCTGGCGACTATAAACTCAGAACTATTTATTTTGAACCCTTAGTTAGGATAGGAGTCAATAAAAGTATCAGGATGAAATGATGAGCTTTTTTTCATCCTACCGCACCCTTATGCTTGAAACCGATGGTTGTTGGGAATGTTTTTTTACTCGTTATGGATTCTAGTGAAGTAGGTTACGATTGAGTCGAAGTAGCAACAAAAGGAGTAAGAAACTAGTGATTTGGAGGTCTGGATTGAGCAATAAGTTAATGTAAGGTGTGCAGAACAGGAGAACAGAAAAATCTGGAGAAAATAGGCCCTGGTAAATCGAGAGTAACCCCTAGGTTACCGAGCTAGGGTTTTCCAGTTTTTGCGTGTCAGATTAAAAAGCATACATTTCGATGACACGTGATGGACACACGTTGCATCGGTCAGTCCACCAGTCAGCAAAACCGCCCCATTTTCCCTATTTTCCATCATTTCATCCTTTCCCACACTCCACCATAACTCCACCTCAATCCCATCAATCAAACCCCTCAATTCCCTCACCATCATTACTCCTCTACCCACTATCTCACTAAATCCTTTCACTTTCTATCATTTTCTCTTATATAAACACCATTATTCACCATCTTCATCAATCATCTTCTTCCTCTTCACCACCAACTTCTCCATTTCTTCTTCTTCTACAAATCTAGGCCAACATCACCACCACTATCACCACAAAAACCAACCCTTTTCCTTCTATTTAAACACCAAAACACCCTTCTTCCATCCTCAGTTGCTGAGTGGCACTGTTGCAACAGTGTAGTTGCTGCAGTTCATCATCTTTCTCCATCAGTAGCACAGTTCCAGTAAAAACCAGACAAAATTAGCCGCGGTAAATCGGGAGTACCTGCCGATTTACCGAGGGTCATTTTTCTATTCCGGCATCATCTTCCGTCTATGTTATCATCAGGATGGCCCCCAAGCGTAGCAGAACCGCTCGTCATCCAAGCGGTCAACAGGTTGTATATGGAGATGCCAACCCTTTAATCGACGGGGTTGAGCAATTTGATTCACTTGATATTTATGAGTCGTTCCGAAGTCACTGGAATAGACGGACTGTTACACGTGAGCACGGCGTAGACTTGGAGGACTGTGGCTCGATCTTGCCAAGAGCCATGAATGTTCAAGATATTTTGGATATGACGGAGGTACCAAGCCGGTTCAATGCTACGGTGGTGCGTGAATTTTATGCGTAAGTATGCTCCGGGGAGTACAAGTAGTACTACGGGGTGCGCAACCCACCAGTGGGCCCAAATGAGTATACATCCTCCACTGATGTGAAGGATTTAGAGAGGATGCAGATGATCGCTGACTACTTCATGGTGGAATGGAAGCGCAATCCTATGGGAGCCCCCACCATCTTCTTAGAGAATGACTTATCCTGGGATAGGAAGATGGTCAACAGATTTGTATGTTCCCGCCTTCTGCCGACCAAGCACACGGCATCTGTCACACCGAAGAGGGCGGAGTTGATGTTCTATCTAGAGTAGGGATCTCCAGTCAATATTGGCTTATTGATGCACAGCCGCATTCATGAGATTTCCAAGGATTCCGAGCGAGAGCAGTTGCCTTATGGGCCTATGATAGACATGTTCGCTACGGAGGACGAGGTTCCAGTTCTAGTCTGTGACGATTGGGAAGATCCTGAACCGAAGATAAGCTCATAGTCGGTTTTGAGAGTACCCAGATGGGTTGGTCCAAGAGCTGAGAGAGAGCGTACTCCGGTACTATGAGGACCTTGTTCCCAGAGAGCCTTGATTGAGGAGAACGCACGAGAAATTGCGAGTCTACATCGTAAGATGGATCGTGTTATAGACTTTTAGGCGTTCCTCCTTCGACCCAACAACCTAGGACTGCCCCACGTAACAGAGCATCTTCTTCTGCCACTACTGCCTCTAGTTCTGGACCACCTCCCAGTTTTGAGCATAGAGATGACTGGAAGGAGTATTTTGACGAGGACTAGTTTTATTTCTTTTTATTGTTGTTATTTTCCATTTCTTGTATGTTATTTTGTTTTTCCTTTCTAGTAACGTAGAAGATTTCTTAATAATATAATGATTTTGTCGGCTTAATTTGTTTGGAGTTATTTCATTTCTCTTTTACTGCCGCAATTTTATTATACGGTTGTTGTCATCCAATTCTTCTTGGATTATTTGAGAGATTTAAAGCAGATTTAGTCGAGGACTTCTTACATGAGCCCATTGCAATTTAGAAGATCCGGTTTCTTACTTGCTCCATGCTTAACCGGGGCTAAGTTCCTTTTCATTTTCTATTTTCATTTTCTCATTGAGGACAATGTTTCTATTAAGTGGGGTGTAGGGACGTCACTTAGCTTTTTAACATTATATTTTAAATTGCTAGATTATCTTGATTCTCTTGATGCACTTTTCACCACATAGACTTTGATTCGTTTCATCAAAATTTTGACTAAAATGACATCTTTGACCTTTTGGAGTTAATTAATTACATCTTTGTTCCACTTTGCATAAGTAAAATTAGTGCCCACTTCTGAAGTAGTGGCGTATTAAGCGCATATTCTGTTCTGAACCACCATCTTAAGCATGTATAACTCACTTTCCCTGGTGTGTAGTCGATAGCGCATTACTTTGACTAGAGTTGACCCTAGCTTTATCTCAAATTTTGTTCTACCTATGGTCATTCGAGTCAAATTGTGGATCTTATACAGGCTAAGGAATTATGGATTTGGTAGTTTATCAAGAGTGGGGCCGTGAGGAGAGATAGAATTATGAGCGTTCACCCGCCAAGAAAGATAAATAAATTGCATGATAATATATAAATATATCTATATTCTCTTTGGCAAAGCAAAGTCGATGGAGCGTAATACGCACGACTCTTATATCAAATAGACTGATAAACGTGAGCCTAGAGTAATACTCGGTTCTCGATCCGCCTTGCCCAATTGACTTGACCAAAAGCAATAAAAGAAAAAAAAAATCCATTAATAAAATAAATGGCGTAAAGGGAAAAGCATGTTTGTGATTCGTTAGTTCGACTACGGGTTGACGTAATGCGAGACTGTTTGCATTACTAGAGATCGAGGGGTTATTGCACACACACATTGGTTCATGACATGAATGTTGTTTAATGCGTTACTTATGATTGTGAGTGACATGATCTTGATCTTGACTTTGTGAGGCATAGCTGTTTTTAATTAACTTGTATATTGGTCGGGATTTCGTTTTCTTTTTGCCTTTTTGCTCGGGGTGATCAAAAGCTAAGTTGGGGGTAGTTGATAACGCTCTAAATGCACCATTAAATTAACCCTTATTTACCCCAAATTTTGCTTTAGAGAATGTAGATAGGCCCATTGATTGCGTGTAAGTCACTAACGTCGATATTACTAGCAAGAATACTAGGTACATCGTAGTATAGTAAATGCGAGTCAAGGTCGATCCCAAAGAGACAGTGCAACTCTAAGTATAAATGATTCTAACCTAATTAAGAAGCAACATATTGTTGGAAGTAGCACCCGAAAGACAATTTATGTAATTGTTTTTATAATTAATAAATGACAGATTTATTCTCATCTTATTATTTGCTTCGTGCTTATATTTAATACACTGTTGAAAGTAGGGCCGGACTTACTTAAAGGCCGTCGAGACCCGGGTCTTAAGCCCAATGTTGCCGGGAGGCCCAACGGTACATGTTTCGCTAATAGAAAAAAAAAACCGTGTAGATTCAATCCGATGCAACCTATATAATATGTTAATTTTTTTTTATAAAGGCCCTATTTTTTTTTTTACTCCAATTGATAAATGTCCCGCTAAAAAAATTTACTTGACCCAAGAAAAAAAGCTATCAATAACTTGAATTTTTTATTTACGGATGTTAAAAACGCGATAAGTATGTTTTAAAAAAACAACTTCAACTAAAAGGCCCAATTCCGAGACTTGGCCCGAAAGAATACCTATGGTTAAAAATAGAAACCCTAAACTAATAACCCGATAACTCCAATAATCCAATTCTTGAATCAATTGTGATCTGTAATAATTCTTGGCGAAAAAAAAAGAATTTTTTGTATTTTTAAAAGATTATTTCCTTCGCCGATGTATTCAATTTTACCAAAGAAAATACTTTATTTGAAGATGGTGATGGCGCAAATACATTCCCCCTTTTCCTTTTACTACCAACTCCAAAAAGCGTCAATTAATTAATTGTGAGTCAACCAAAGTCAACAGATCTCATCAATAAATACAATAGGATTTATGACTACACAAACTGTTGAGAACGGTGGTTCAAAGCGAACGTCTGCAGGGGCTTTGCCCAACAAATGCGAGGGCCGGTCCTGGCTGAAAGCACCAAGTCGTATCATATGTAGCCATATAACTTAGTGTGTGTCACACATGAGGATTAAGTTTATGGTGATACACTTGAACTATTAGTCCGTGGTGAACTTAATCAAAGTATGGGGTCTATTGATTAAACAACCATTAATGCGCCCAGAACACTTTAAGGTGTGACCGTCTTATCCGGACCGTTGATATTGGTTATCTAAGTGGGGCATTTATATATGATGTAGTCATTTAGGACTGGACCAATTTAATCTGCATTTCTCATATAATTCCGTGATTGAGCAATCTCAATAAATCACAAGATGATCATATATGGATTAACCTTAATCCTGAAGTGATTGCAGACGCCTGCTTATTTCAAGATAGGGTTTGATGTGTTCGTTAAGGATCGCTAAGAGGAGCGGTACGAATCACTTTCACGTTGGCACTATTCTGGAATGAGTGATGAGTGTGTGTCTCACAGATATGGAATCCATTCCTTCCTACGGGAAGTAGAAAGACGATCCCTTTATTAGTTAATCCTAGAAACTGATCGATCCCGGGAGTTCGTATTGTTTATGAACTAATTGATCACTAGTAGGTTAATGGTAACTAAGGATAAGATGTAATGAAGAAGGTTTACGGAAATAATCCCGCTTCGTTACGGATAGTCTATGGAGGGTTAGTCTGTATGTAATGAATATATCAATGACACTTATCGACTCGGCGTTTTGGGAATAAGTTAATCTATAATCGATAGAGTTCAGTTTCAGATTTATGGTGGCGTAATTACGGAATTAATAAGTTGAGTAGAAATATTATGTTCGATGAATATTTTATTCAATTTATTGTAACTACTGGTTATAGGTCCATGGTCCCCGGGTTGGCTCCTAACACGCGAGTGTTTTCTCATTTTCTAGAAACTCGAGAATAAATTAAATAGTTGGTCTATTTACTGAATATGTGAATATTATTTATTTGGTAAATAATATATAAAACAGAAAAGACAATTTCCATTATCCCAATTTGCATAAAAAATTGTCGCCACTTTTATTTGGTTTTAGGAAAAAAAAAATTCTCCTAATTAATTATAATGTGGATAATGTAATTATTTATATGTTAAATAATTATAAATATGAAATTAGTTTTCTTATTGGATAAATAGGAAATTTGTTTTCCTATTGGATAAATGTGTTATTTTCGTAAAAGGAAAAGATAAATTTGTGTGTAAAAGATAAATTCTTAATTTATTATTATTTTCTTATAAAAGGGGAGTTTCTCCCAACACAAAATTTAACCAAAAAAACCATGCCATTATTGACGAAAAAAGGGACGCACATTTTTAATAAAAGAGAGAAATTTTGTTTTCTTGTCTTAGCCATTGGAAGAAGAAAAACTAGGGTTTTTCTTAAGCATAGTCGAGGAGGTTCTACTACGAGGATCGACGTCCACCAGTCGTCTCTTGGAGATACAATCCGGAAGATCACGGCTTCTCTCCGGTTGGGTAAATCTACTAACCTTCTTATAGATTATTAATTATTATGTGAATTATATCGTGGTAAAATCGAAAAACGAATTTTAATTCGTAGCTCCACTGTGCATGATCGAGTGTCTTGATCGGTGCTGTGAATCAGATCTGACGAACCAATTATGGATCGGATCCGGATTCGGGTTTCTGTATATCCAGCATGTGGTATCGGAGCAAGGTTAAAGCGATTTTGCGATCTTGATTGCAAAATTAATTAATAAGGAGCGGAATTGAATAAAATTGTATCTTTTATATGTTTATAATATATATGCGTGGTTGAATGATTTGGTTGACGAGATGGATTGAGGTTGGTACTTGTTTACCGTTAGATTTATTGTAAACCCAAATTTTTCTGGGTATAGAAAATTATGTAACTTATTTGTTGTAATTTAATTTCCTAGAAATTAGAATTATTTAAGAATCGGCGGCACTGTTCTATAAATTAATTATTCGGAGATCATGAACAAAGCGAGGTAGTGGCGCAGTGGATTTAAGCCCAGATTCAGACTGCGACGTCAACGGTTTGACCCTTTTTGGACACGTTTTTATTCATTAATTTTTCCAGAAAGGTTGAAGTTTTATGGAAAATGATATGTGCACTACACATTTCTACACAAATGTGTAGTGCACAAACCACAACATGCTGTGTACCATTGATTAAAGTGATAAATTATTTATTGTGATTGGTCCCAACAAAATATGTGGTGTTGATTGTGTTGTGTAAGAAGAAGTAGTGGATGTATCACTACTCAAGTTTTATAAAGAAAAAATTGTAGCAGCTAGGATTTAAACCCAGTCTGCCAAGGTAGAGGAACAGCATGCCAACCAACTCAGCTTTGAAGCTTTTTTGTTAAAGAAATAGAGCAGTTTTTAAATATACACAGTGGCGGCTGAAATAATTAGAGACTAGTAAATCCTTTGAACGTAGGGTTTATTTTTTTTATTTGATTTAATTTTATAGATTAGATACGGGGGTACCAACGGTCCATCTCAGCGGTTTATTTTTCGCATTTATTTTCTTTTGTGATTATTTATGTGATATAATCATATTCATGAATTCCACTCCTAGCATATGCATATATGTAAAAAATTAATATTGACATTAATTAGACATGTATGAACACGATAATTAATTTAGATTAAAAAATAAATTAAATTAATTAAAGAAAACGAAATTTTATCGGGATATAAAATTCACATGATAAACTTAATTTTTGGATCTAAATTTTTTGAGGATTTAATTATGTAATGTCTATATAAATAGAATTTTAATAATCAAAATTTGGAAAATCGTGAAAAGATTGGACACTAACTAGACAGTATTTGGAACCGATAAGTTGGTGATTGCTTTTCATGATTTATTGTTTTCGATTATTGGACAATTCTACTATCCTAAATTTTTATCATGATAAAATTAAGACTTTAAAATTCATTGGTGAATTTTTTTTGTGTAGTGACTACACAAGAGATTTCTAAATAATCGATAAATTGGAAAATCATGAATACAGTGTCACTAGTTAGACAGTATTTGGAACAGATAAACTAGTGGGAGCTTTAAATTTGTGATTTATTATTTTTCGATTTGGTGGGAAATTCATAAGTCCAAATATATTAGGATTACGAAATTCTTGGTGAATTTTATTTGTGTAGTGTCTACACAAGGGAATTTTAATCCATAAAAAATGAAGGATACAAACTAGTGGGAGGATTATATTAAATATTCATGATCTATTATTTTTGGATTATTTGAAAATTCTAAAATCCTAAAGAGACTACCTAATTTTCAAAATAACGAGTGGGAGCGGGGAAGGTGACAACCAACCCCACGGCATCTACTGTTGACACAAGCAAGTGAGAGAATGGTGACACCTCGTGCCGCTTTGATTTCGGCCCCCTAAGGATGGCCTTCACCGCTATCAAAATGCATGGCTTGGTCTCCGAAAGGATAGGATTTTGGGTACTCATCGAGTCACGGACAGACCCTAAGGCGGCATACTCGGGTACTTTGAGATCTGAAACAGTAGGTCACACTCATAAGGATATTGTTGGAAATATCTTGGCTGAAAAAGTAAGGTAATCAGCAATTAAATAGAGATGTCCAATTCTCAGTTAATTGTTGAGAGAGATCGTCTCAACTTAATCGTCACCTCTTTGACCTACCCAAAGGCGGCACTGTAGGTGTGAGATTATGTCCTTGGAATGGTAGGATAAACTGCATGCATGACATCACGTTTATAATTCCTAAAATTTCTTATTTGTTGTGGTGTATGATTTGATTTATATTTCTGTCATAATTTATTTTTGCAACTACATATGATATCAAGGTATCTAAACTGCTAAACATATTATATTGACTGATAACGACTTCGTAAAAGTGGAAAAGTAACAAGAACGTTAAACTCATAAAGCGAGAATGCAAATTAATTTTTCGGAAGAGGATGTTCCTCATGAGTCTACAAACTTAAGTGACATTGATAAGTATGTCACTGCTGTCACTCATGATAAGCGAGAGACAAAACAAAATTAGTTCAAAGATGACGAGAATGCTTTGGTATCAATCTCACTAGGCATCCCACAGTTCACGAGTAGTGCCTACTCAAATGAACTGCTAAGTTCACGGCCATTTCCCTTAAAGAAAGCCAAGAATGGGAAGGTAAATGTCCACAAGTGTAAGTCATCTAAACTAAATAAGTTAAGTGCTAAACCGGATTATTAATCGAAGAAAATATAGGATAAGGAAAGTGATTTCGGATCACTAACCTATGAATCCTTAGAGACTTTCTTAACCGAGTAATTTGACTCAAAAGTTCTTTTGCAAGAACAAGGTATCTGAGCATTCATGAATAAAAGAGTAGACAATGGGCAGTTATTTCAGCTAAGATAGTAGGAGTGATATAAGAAAAGAAATTTTGGATTTTAATCCTTGAATATCGCAGAACTTTAATTTCTATTTTCAGATTCGTCAGAACAAATGGATTCAATTTCACATCGATAATATAGTTGCCTTAAAGAAAGTGGATATGACATTTGTATACGATTCCGAGACTCGGACTTTTGGTTGATAGAGTCAGAACCACTAAGTAATGCTGAAAAGGTATATGTAACACGTCAAAAACGATTAAGGCAAATGGTTTCCGTATTAAGATAAACGACTCATTAGCATCTATTAATTAGTGCATATATCCGAAAGATAAGATCTGAAGACTGGCTAAGGGTGATTCCTATCTCCCAGTCTAAGAACACTATCTCAAAGGAAAAATGACTAAGTAACCTTTCAATTTGAAAAGGGTAATAGAGCTGAAGAAGTATCACAGCTTGTTCATATTGACCTTCGGGTTCTTATGAAGGATACAAGCTAGTGGGAGGTTTTGAGTGGTAGACATTATGTCTGACGACTACTCGAAACGCTTATTAGTTTATCTAAATATTTGGAGGAATCTCTGATAAAACCAGAGAAACCAGTATTCCATGCTCAGATATAGGCTATAGCATAGTTTTTGGCACTGATGCTCGGCCTACCTCCGAGTGAAACGATTTCACTGAAAGGATAAACCATGGATTGCATTATATTGTTATTGATATGACACAATACACTGCTTACTCGATTAAGATATTGGTTGTAAAATAACGGTATACATTATTATGTAATACCGAGAAGTCTACCTAGAAGATGCTTATGAATTTATGGATAAGGAGTGAATTACGTTTACTCCACTTCCGTAAATAGAGGCATTGAGCACTTGATGCTTGAAGGTAGGACTGGAGATTTTGCATACACGTTCAGATGGTGATTGGTCGTGAAATATCATAATACAATAAGTGAAGGTTGGTTATAAGACTCTTAAGATCGGAAAGTGACGGTTGTACTGTCATAGCCTTTCTGAAAGGATGTTTAAATAACAACCTTAGACCTTGAAGTAAAGTTGCTCAAGGAGTTACTATCTGATTTCATCAGACCATATCCAACATTGGTTGTTGGGGATTACGCTGATAAATACTACTGAACCAGATCAGAATGTCAATCAACCCAAATGCATTGGGAGTATGGTTTATCCATTGACTTGCTGTGATTATGCAGACTTTACAGTCTGCTAGGGGTGATTGATAACCTATGGTTTTTTGGAAGGACTGTATAGGATTCTGATAAAATGAGGTTGGTTTAAAGCCATGTACCGGTAAATGGAGTTTTGATACTCCAGTTCTGTTCACACGCTTGTAGAACCACCTGAGTGTCTCAGGCCCAGTGGGAGAAATTGGATCTATGTGAAAAGAGTCGAATGAATGAGAAAGTTTACCTTTCAAGGCAAATCCAAGTGGTCTAGAGGTAATTCCCTGAGAAGTAGACAGTTAAACAGGGGTGATGCCCTGAAACTTTCTCACCACTCAGCCTTGCCTGACTCCATGAAAGCAGAAAGTTTACCAGGGGTGATGCCCTGAAAATTTCTTGCCCAACAACGGAGCTTGAATTCATTCGAAACAGAAGGGTTTTCGCTTTAAGACAATGGCAGATTGACTACCTATGCTTATATCCATTGGAGGATTAAAGCAAACCTCTAGTTCACTAAAAGTCACATGTTTGAAATGTGTGGGCTTGACCAAAATATTGATGAGTCTTTCGTAGACCAGAGAATCAATATTGGTAAAGAGTAGACGTTAGTGTAAATGCAAGGTAACACTGAAACAGTTGTAAGCAACATGGGTGTGTTATCTGAAGTCAACAACTGACAAGCCAAACTTCTCTGAACCAGAGAAGTGGACTATATTCTTAGAAATCGATTCGGTCGAATTCATAAGAACAAGTTGTGGCAGTATCCCATCTATCTTATTGTTTAAGATGATAATGCATTTTCGTATGCAACATTCAATGAGAGGTTTCCTATCCAACCCCTCACGGAATAATTCTCTCAATCTTCGGATATAGAGAAAATGGGATATATTCTCTAATGGATAGAGAAAGTCAGATTATTGAAGTCAATTAAAGTCGAATCTTGGGTTCAGATGTTGAATAGAAGTATAATGAATCCTCAAGTATCTTTAGAGAACGAGGAATAATATGCGTGTATATTCAGGTACAAACCTAAGTATTGGTGACTACACTGATTCTGACTTAAAGTCGATTAAGGATGAGCGTTAATTGATCTCGAGCTCAGTGTTTTCTCATAGTGATGGAGATATATTCTGGAGCAATCCTAAGTTTCCAATTTGACTTTGTAGGTCGAATACATAGCAGCTTTCGAAGCAGCTAGAGAGGCAGTATGTCTTAAAAGGGTCCTTGCTGATCTGGAAATAATTCTAGGTTTTGATGAGCCGATATCATTTTACTGTGAAAATAGTTTAAAGGTAGCTCAAGCAAAGGATCTTCGCAGTCACAAGAGGTTAAAAGCATATTGAGAGAGTACCACCTGATCAGACAAACCGCGCAGAGAGGCGACGTTTCGGTCCTAAAAGATCGCTTCGAGCCGACAACCTAGCTGATCAGATTACCAAGTCGCGTGGCATCTAATGTCACTGATAAGCGCTTGGCGGGTATGAAATTGGGAGATATGTCTCATCTACTTTAGAGCAAGTGGGAGAATGTTGTGGATGGATATAATAAGGGTGTGGTGCTCTAAAAACAATCATTGCTTGTCTTTACGGGATTGTTAGATATATTGTGCCCGAAAGACAATTGTTGCTTGTCCTTACGGGCAAGTGGGAGATTGTTGGAAGTAGCTCCCGAAAGACAATTTATGTAATTGTTTTTATAATTAATAACAGATTTATTTTCATCATATTATTTGCTTCGTGCTTATATTTAATACACTACTAAAAACCCCAAGTCGTATCATATATAGCCATATAACTTAGTGTGTGTCACACATGAGGATTAAGTTTATGGTGATACACTTGAACTATTAGTCCGTGGTGAACTTAATCAAAGTATGGGGTCTATTGATTAAACCACCATTAATGCTGCCATAACACTTTAAAGTGTGACCGTCTTATACGGACCTTCGATATTGGTTATCTAAGTGGGGCATTTATATATGATGTAGTCATATAGGACTGGACCGATTTAATCTGCATTTCTCATATAATTCCGTGATTGAGAAATCTTATTAAATCACAAGATGTTCATTTATGGATTAACCTTAATCCTGAAGTGATTGCAGACGCCTGTTTATTTCAAGATAGGGTTTGATGTGTTCGTTAAGGATGGCTAAGAGGCGCGGTCCGAATCACTTTCACGTTGGCACTATTCTGGAATGAGTGAGGAATGTGTGTCTCACAGATATGGAATACATTCCTTCCAGCGGGAAGTAGAAAGATGATCCTCTTATTAGTTAATCCTAGAAACTGATCGATCCCGGGAGTTCGTATTGGTTATGAACTAATTGATCACTAGTGGATTAATGGTAAATAAGGATAAGATGTAATGAAGAAGGTTTACGGAAATAATCCCGCTTCGTTACGGATAGTCTATGGAGGGTTAGTCTGTATGTAATGATTATATCAATGGACACTTATCGACTCGAAGTTTTAAGAATAAGTTATATTTATAATCGATAGAGTCCAGTTTCGGATTTTTATGGTGGCGTAATTCCGGAATTAATAAGTTGAGTAGAAATATTATGTTCGATGAATATTTTATTCAATTTATTGTAGCTACTGGTTATCGGTCCATGGTCCCCGGGTTGGCTCCTAACACGCGAGTGTTTTCTTGTTTTGTGGAACCTCGAGATTAAATTAAATAGTTGGTCTATTTAATGAATATGCGAATATTATTTATTTGATAAATAATATATAAAATAGAAAAGACATTTCTATTATCCCAATTGGCATAAAAAAATGGTGCCACTTTTATTTGGTTTTGGGAAAAGAAATTTTTTCCTAATTAATTATAATGTGGATAATGTAATTATTTATGTGTTAAATAATTATAAATAAGAAATTAGTTTTCTTATTGGATAAATAGGAAATTTGTTTTCCTATTGGATAAAGGTTTTATTTTCCTAAAAGGAAGATAAATTTGTGTGTAAAAGATAAACTCTCAATTTATTAGTTATTTTCTAATAAAATGGGAGTTTCTCCCAACACAAAATTTAACCAGAAAAAACCACGCCATTATTGAGGAAAAAAGGGGCGCACCTTTTTAATAAAAGTGAGAAATTTTGTTTTCTTGTCTTAGCCATTGGAAGAAGAAAAACTAAGGTTTTTCTTAAGCATAGTCGAGGAGGTTCTACTGATCGACGTCCACCAGTCATCGCTTGGAGATACTATCCGGAAGATCACGGCTTCTCTCCGGTTGGGTAAATCTACTAACCTTCTTATAGATTATTAATTATTATGTGAATCATATCATGGTAAAATTGAAAAACGAATTTTAATTCATAGCTTCCGCTGTGCATGATCGAGTGTCTCGATCGGTGCTGTGAATCAGATCTGACGATCCAATTATGGATCGGATCCGGATTCGGGTTTCTGTATATCTAGCACATAAACGTGGTCATTGACCAACAATGGACATAAAAGACACTGGTATTTCTCCCCCTCTTCTCACCGATCTGCTAACTTGGTTTAGTTAATCGTTATGTTTACTTCCCCACATAATTTCATTAAATTAATCGAGCGAGCTTTTGATTTAATTATATAGCTACGGGTGCAACTCCTAACCCTATCTACTCCGACAATGGTAGTAGACAATTTATATGCAAGCTACCCTCCTTAATTGGTCCCTAATAGCCCATACGCATAAAGAACTAGAATTGCCGATATCGAGCGCTAACTCATACCGCTAACCCGCCAAGACCGTCGACATTGATCAGCACATTCCTAGGGTCCATTTAATATTATGTCCAAACTAACACTTCACTATTCGTATTTCATGCTAGTTTTACGATTACAATAAGCAGATTGGCCAGATCTAACCTACTGTTATTTAAACATGTCGATCAACGTAGTTGTAGTGAATCCGAGTTTTAGGTTTTTAAAATATTGCCACGGTAAACAGGTATAGACCACCGGTTTACTGGGTCAGCTTTTCCTATCCCTGGATCTACATTTCTCAATTACAATTAATCTAAGTAAATCATTGGGTCTTTAAACATGCAGATTAACTAAAACACATAAATACGAACAGATCTACCATATTGAAGACAAAAAGGAACGTTCAAAGCTTCATACCTTCAACAATGGAGATCTAGCTCTATCTACTTAAGCTAGAGATGGTAGAGAAAGGGAGAAAACCAGAAATAACTCCTCGAAAGCTTGGAATAACTTTATTTCATCAAATTGTATATTGTAATGGAATATAATTGAGTGCTTATACAATAATCAGCTAATGCGGCCTTATATAGATACAATGACCGACTTATGACTCAAAGAAACCCTAACCGACCTAGTAGAGGCGGCAGAATCAATTTCGTGTCCAACAAGTCCTCGGTTTACCGGCCCTAGCCCTCAGTAAACCGGGCCTACTTTTCTCCTTTTCTTCAGCAGACTTCTTCTTGGACTTCTTTTACTTGGCCCAACATGCTTCTTTTGGTCCAGATCCGTTCTTCAATGCTCCAGATTCGGTACATCCTATAAAACACATAAAACGAGGCAAAACAGTACCAAATCTCGGGGAAAATACTACAGATGCAGAATTACGATCCTCGGAATACACACATAACAATTAACACATATTCCACACAATAACGAGCCTATCTATCATATCTTGAGCAGAATTCGGGGTGAATAAGGGTATATTTAATGGTACCATTTCGGGCGTTATCACCCATTATTGTGAAGGAATATATGTTAAACACTGAGTGCATGTTCCTAAGTTCATAATTATGCATCTATGTTATTATCCCGAAGATTTGGTACGGTTTTGCCTTGTTTTATGTATTTTTCAGGATGTATCAAATCTGGAGCACTTAAGGACGGATCTGGATCAAGGAAAGAGTATTGGGCCGAGTGGAGTAAGTCCAGGAAGAGATCTGCTGAAAGAAAAGAAGAAATTCAGGCCCGGTTTATCGTGGGCTAGGCCTGATAAACCGAGGGTCTTGGGGAACACGAAACTGAATCTGCCGCATCTACTGGGTCGGTTAGGGTTTATTTGAGTCATCATTCGGCTAATGCATCTATATAAAGCCGCAGAAACTGATTGTAATATCATTTTCCATTGTGTTACATGTATTATTATTATTTCATTATACAATTTTGATGTAATAAAGTTCTTTTAAGCTTTTGGAGTTTATTTTCTGGTTTCCTTCCCTTCCTTGCCATCTCTAGCTTGAGTGGACCAAGCTAGATCACCATTGTTGAAAGTATGCAGCTTTGAACGTTCCTTTATGTCTTTAATATGGTAAATCTACTTGTATTTACGTGTTTTAGTTGATTTGCATGTTTAACAACCCCATAATATACTTGAATTAATCTGAATTGAGCAATGTAGATTCCCGATTAAGAACCACCACCCCCGGTAAAACTGCGGTCTATACCGATTTACCGAGGCAATTTTAGGTCACCTTAATCTGGAGATTCATCGTCAGCTACGTTGATCAGCAGGAATAATTAAAACGAGTAATAGGTCTGGCCAATCTAGTATTCTTAATTCATAAATTAACATGAAGGACTGTTAGTGAAGTGTTAATTAGGACATTGTCTTGATGGACCCTAGGAACATGCTAGTCATAGTCGATAGCTGCCTAGGCGGGTTAGCGGTATGGGTTAACGCTCAATACTGGAAATTCTAGTTCTTCATGCGTATGGGCTATTACAGACCAATTAAGGAGGGTAGTTTGCGTATAGATTGCATGCTGCCATAGTCGGAGTAGATAGGGTTAGGAGTTACACCCGTAGTTAAAACTGAATTAAAAGCTCGATTAGTTTTAGGAAATTATTAACTAGACCAAGTTAGTAGATAGAAGGGATGGGGAAGGAATACTATGTTTCTTTTATGTTTATTGTTGGTCAATGACCACTTATGTCTTCTTGATTAGGTAAGAATTGTTTATGCTTAAGTTGCATTGTCTCTAGGGGATCCACCTTGATTCGCCATTGCTATACTACGATTGACCTAGTACTCTTGCTAATAAAATCGACGTAAGGCCCGCGACGATCAGGCATCATAGCTTCCTTTGGTTTGGTCTAGAGTTAGCTCTTGGTTCAGTTAAGGTAAGTGTAAAATAAATGTGATTGAACCAGGACTCGGGTGCCTTTTAAACTGTGCTATTTGAACCTTATAAAGTGAAATCCCCGGTTTGTAGTGATTGTGTAGTTAAACGAATTGATTCTATGGCTCATTGACTAGTCTTCACTCCTTTCTTTTGCCTGATGTCCCCTTAAAGGAGTGTACTAATTTTAATGAGCAAAAACCTAAAATATGGCTACCATGGCTGGAAAATCACTGTGTCATTATTGCCTCGGATTCAATTTGATTTCCTTGATTCTATTCAGACTAAAGACCTTGAGGTCTTGCATACCTTTAAGACTATAAATAGCCAGTGATACCAACACTGGATTGCATCAGTCGAATACATAGCAATCCAATATTTTCAGTCTTTCAAAAATCTTTTCCATTGTGAGTAGTCTGAGAGCGTGGGCAAGTAAGTTGAGTATCTTGAGAGATATTTCAACTGTGGTCTGATCTGAAGCTATGATATTGGAGGAAGAGCAGTTCCAACCAATAGCTAAGGAGATTCTGGATCAGTAGGATCAATTCTGGTGTTTTTCTTGTGCAGAAAGGTACTCGGAATTGCCCTTGTTCTGTTTTGTGTTTTTGCCCTATTTTGCTAAGTATTTCTTATGTGTTTTGTGTCTTAATTAGTTTACTTGTATAGTATTTAATTGAGCCTACTGTGTTGATTGATCAGTCCTTGACTCAGTATTTAATTGAGCCTGCAGTATCATTTCAGAACCTGTAGAATTCTCTTGCTAGAGAAGTTCTATGCAATGGAAGACTGCCTTCAGGTTGTTTAATCTCTGATTTGTGCGGTCTTGTACACACTACAGTCAAACTTGAAAAAGGCCTGATCAAGTGTGTCTGGTTAAATAACTTGTTTCTTGTGTTGCATGTTGTTTGAGTACTTTTCATCTGGTGTTGAAATCACAATAAGAATTAGAAAACAGAATATGCACTCAAGTGACTTGGTCTGAAGTACCAAGGTCACGGAATTGTGGATAAGGCTTGACGGATTCTGATTCTCTTCTTAACATTGCCTTGATCACCAAATTGAAAAGTATGGTAAAACGTTTATTCGATCTTCAGCTTGCTAATTGTCTTGAAGATTCAGGATCTGCTTCTAAGTGTGTTTGGCTTGAGATACCAGTACACTTCCTTGTGTGTAAGTCCTTGCAGACTGAATCTTGTTGACTGGTGCAAGGCTATGCTCTTGAATCAAAGTTTGGCCTTGTATGGTCTGTGTTCATCCTCTCATACTTGTTGGGAAATTCAGCGGCTTATCCTTGTGATTAGCTTTCTGAATTTCTGCCCCCTTGTCTTGCATTTTATGGTCTTCCTGGTGCTTCATGTTCCTATTGAAACCTGATGCTGCCTACAATTTGTTGTGCTTCCCTGAAGCTGAATCTTTGCTTGTATAATATGTAGTTTTAGACAGAACCACTGACATTTTGTGATCAGCCAGTATATTGTTTCTGTTAATCAGTTTAGACTTGTGTCTGATAGAATAACAGTCTCAGCATACCGCTGATTGGTCAGTTTAGGCCTAGTTCTGTCCATTGCCTTGTACTGTTAATCTGTAATAGCCTTTTTGTATTTTGCTAAGGATCTGTATAAGCTATTTCTGTAATAGTTAAAGGCTTGTTGTATTCTGTTTTTGTATTGATCTGAACATGCATTGATTGTAATAAATCTATAGTCTGTTTTTAATCAGCTTCGCTATCTGTGATCTTGTTAATCATTCAGTGAATCAGCCTTAGATTTATCTACTTCAATTGATCACATATTTCTGAATTTCACAGTATTGCACATTTGGCATCTCACAGACCCTTAAGTGGATTCTGCATAATAATCTGCACTTGTATAAATATGTGATCTCTTGAATAGTTGTTGAACCTGCATATTACGTGTATAAGGGGTGTAAACGATCCGAGCAGCTCGCGAGCCGCTCACCGCTCGACTCGGTAAATGCTCGCTCGAATATGGTTTTAATCGAACTCGAGCCGAACTCGAGCAGCTCGTTATAGTTAACGAGCCGAACTCGAGCAGTTTAATGCTTGACTCGATCTGCTCGCGAGCCTAATCGAGCATTACATTACATTATATATATATATATATATACACACACACACTTATTACTAAATTTTTAAAATTAATTTTTATCAGTAATACTTAATATAGAAATAATGTTTGGTATTTCTATATTTTTGTTGTTCTTTGTTTTCAGGCGTTGGGTAGTAATCCTTCAAAACCCAAGTTTTCTTTTGAGGTCAACATGAGCAATGCCAATGATGAAGATTAATGACTATATTTTGCTTGATATCTTGCACTTTATTGTCGGAAGTAATTAAAGTGCACAAATGCATTTGACATTGTGCCACTTAATTCTATGCATGTTGATATTTAAGCATTAGCTATGTAATTTGATTATTATTGTTATGCTGCTAGACCTGATATTTTATGTTCATATCTTTAAATTTGAAATTGAATCATTTTTCCGAGCTGCTCAAGTTCGAGTTCGAGCAGCACTGTTTGTATAATATCACACTCAGTCAAACTTACACTTGATGAATATAGTGAGCCTTTTGACTCTCACTTATATCGACTTATGATCGGTTCTCTGATATACCTGACCGGATCGATACCCGACATCCAGTTTTTCGTAAGACTATGTGCACGTTTTCAATCAAACCCTAAGATATCACATTACAAAGATGTAAATCAAGTTTTCCGATATCTCAGGCACACACCCACATTGAGCAGCGGAAGGCTGCCTTCAGGTTGTTGAATCTATGATCTGTGTGGTCTTGTACACACCAAAGTCAAGCCTAAAAAAAGGCCTGATCAAGTGTGTTTGGTTGAATAACCTGCTTCTTGTGTAGCCTGTTGTTTGAGTACTTTTCATTTTGTGCTGAAATCACAGAAAGAACTAGAAACCAGAATCTGCTCTCAAGTGACTTGGCTTGAAGTACCAAGGTCACTGCATCGTGGATAAGGCTTGATAGATTCTGCTTCTCTTTTTGACTATGCCTTGATCACCAAAGTGAAAAGTGTGGTAAAACATTCATTCAATCATCAGCTTGCTAATTGTCTTGAGATACCAGTACACTGCCTTGTGTGTAAGGCCTTGTAGACTGAATCTTGTTGACTGGTGCAAGGTTGTGCCCTTGAATCAAAGTTTGGACATGTTTGGTCTGTGTTCGTCCCCTCATACTTGTTGGGAAATTCAACAGCTTAGCCTTGTGATTAGCTTCTGAATTTCTGCCCTCTTGTCTTGCATTTTGCGGTCTGCCTGCTCCTTCATGTTCCTGCTGAAACCTGTTGTTACCAACAATTTGGTTTGCTTTCCTGAAGCTGAATCTTTTCTGTGATAATCTATAGTTTTAGACAGAACCACTGACATCTTGTGATCAGCCAGTATATTGTTTCTGTTAATCAGTTTGGAATTGTGTCTGATAGAAAAACAGTCTCAGCATACCACTGGTTGGTCAGTTTTGGCTCAGTTCTGTCCCTTGTCTTGTACTGTTAATCTGTAATAGCCTTTTTGTA
Source organism: Gentiana straminea (assembly GCA_036785695.1). NCBI lineage: Eukaryota > Viridiplantae > Streptophyta > Magnoliopsida > Gentianales > Gentianaceae > Gentiana > Gentiana straminea. The sequence continues at coordinate 13,882,156 of JAVUPR010000113.1, read as the reverse complement.
TTTTGCTAAGGATCTGTATAAGCTATTTCTGTAATAGTTAAAGGCTTGTTGTATTCTGTTTTTGTATTGATCTGAACTTGCATTGATTGTAATAAATCTATAGTCTGTTTTGAATTAGTTTTGTTATCTGTGATCCTGTTAATCAGTGAGTGAATCAGCCTTAGTTTTATCTGCTGCACTTGCTCACATATTTCTGAATTTCACGGTATTGCACATTTGGCATCTCACATACACTTAAGTAGATTCTGCATAATAATCTGCACTTGTATAAATCAATGATCACTTGAAGACTTGTTGAACCAGCATAATCCGTGACTTAGTCTTTATGATCACATTGGTAACTTACACAATCGAATATCTTGTTGAATTAGCTTCCGGTTTAACAAGTTAATAATTGTGTAACTTAATTTGATCCTATTCGTGGTAACTTTGTTATTATTTGATAATTCAAAAAAATAGTATTAAATTACCCCTTAGAGTGTATTACGCGTATTATCGATCCAACACTATTATTGTTGGCAATCCTCCTTAAACTTGTAAGGAGGCTATTAGACATGAGGGTTGGCGTAAGGCAAAAGCCGAGGAAGTTCAAGCATTAAAAGACCAGGGAACATGGGAGCTACAACCTTTGTCTCCCAAGAAAAAGCCGTTGGGGAGTAGGTGGGTGTATACAAAAAAATATGATGAACGTGGCACCTTGCAGCGCTTGAAAGCTCGATTAGTGGCTTTTGGGCATCATCAGGTAGAGGGTATAGACTATAATGAGATATTTTCTCTAGTAGAAAAGATGGTCACGGTCCGTACGTTTCTGAGTGTGGATGCGGTCAAACAGTGGGATATTCATCAGATGGATATCCGTAGCGCTTTTCCGCATGTCGACTTCCAAGAAGAAATTTACACGAAGATTCCTTCAGGGTTTTAGAGGCGTGGGCCGAACCTGGTATGTTGGATGAGGATGTCTCTATATGGCTTTAAACAAACACCGCGCTGTTAGTTTGCCAAGCTGGCATCTGCATGAAAAGAGTATGTATGGTTTCCGCCAATCCTATTCCGGTTATTCATTATTTGTTTTGAATCGAGATGGTGTTCAGCTTAATGTTCTTGTTTACGTGAACGACATTATTATTTCCGGAAATAATAATGTGGCCATGGCTATTTAAGGAATGTTTGGGGAAGTGTTTCAAGATGAAGGATTTCACATCAGGGGTCCAGAAGCAACAGATAAAATGTCAAACGCCATAAAAAGAATTATGACTTACATCATCAGCATAAGACTTCCAGTTGAGTAAGTTTTTGTGGCCTTGCTTTTAGGCCCTTTTCTTGATCTAACCCACTCTATAAGGATGAAGGTGCTTGTTAATGCTCAACCTACAGGCCTTTACTGTAGATTTGAACATAAGGTTTTCGCTTGACCCGCAGTGCTAAACAATGGGAGTCTCTAAAGATTATTGCACATAAGGGGATATCACTGATCACCATCAATGGTCTACTTAACATCCTCCCCCTCAGAATTGTGTCGTCGGATTTTGCGCCTTGCTTGTCTGTTAAAGTCGCATGCTTCCTTTGGGGACAATTATTTGACCTATGACATAGCGGTCCACATCGATCTAAGGCTTTTAACCTAGGTCACTGATTTTAGGATAAGAGCTTAGGAATTTCTAGGCTTGTCGGTGTCGGTGTCGGTTTCTTTAGCCTCTTTGTATTGAACGGCGCTCGAAGGGACTTGGTTGGTTCCTTACAATAAACAACCATTTATTTGGATGATTTTATAACCTAGAGTTGAATTTCTGCAACTGTTTCACAGTAGGTTAGGTTCACAACCTCACTAAGACTGCGAAGTTTCTTGATAAATAGGTAGGATATTATTCTCCACAATATGCCAGAACATATATACCCTAAAAAGGACAAAGACACAAAAATGGGTAGGAAGACTTGAAACAGATGCCTAGTTGGCACGGCACAAAGTTTGTTATGCCTTACCAATTCAACAATAAATTAACAATTAGGGCCTATATCAGGTCCTACATCAATATTGATTGAAATTTTGCAAAAACGGCACCAACTTAAGAGCATATCTTGTTGCATGCCTATGTTATGAACAAATTTGTCACACCCTTTACATGTTTGTATCATGCATTAACGATACCATTGATGGTTAATAGATTACGAGTGTAAAGTCCTACATCGGAAAAATAGTAAAATGATCACCCCATAAAAGTGCGAGGCATTAAAGGTCTTGTAATTAATCCTTTTAGACCAAGCGATGGCGACGGTCTAAACAGTTCACCGGATCATTTATGACTCATTTAAGCGTTACCAAGCCTAGGGTCTAGGGGCTTACAACGAGAATAAAAGCATATTCAACAACTTCACCGCAATGCACATCACTCACTAAACATCTCATTTTTTTTGTTCCAGTAATAATCTCATTGCATCCCCATCGGGATTCCCCATGGTGATCTGAAAATTACGATGAAAGTGAATGAGGTTTGAAACGGTCTCCTTATCCGATTGATGGCTTGAGGTTGGAGCAAAGGTGTTGGTAGTTTCCTCCTCCGATGGAGGGGTGGTAGACGTTAGATGAGCAACCGAGAAGGCAGTGTCTGATGGCACACTGCTCGAACGGATCTCATCTAAACAGAGATATTGTTGCTCATTTAAAGTCTACTCTATCTATAACTCACAAAATACAAAGTCTAAACAGAGATATCGTCGCTCATCTAAAGTCTACTCTATCTATAACTCACAAAATACAAAATCTTTATTCAAACGCCGTTGAGATTATGATGCAATTTGCACCCTAAACAGAGATGAAGGATGTTCAAGTTGAATAAAATGAGACACTAATGTCTCATAGTGCAAGTGCTAACAACCTAGGTAACATGAGATTATGAAACACACACTCATCTTGCAACGATTATGCACCTACACCATAAAGGGATTTCATTCATTCATTCATCAAAATAGCAATAAAATTAAAAATTCATGTATACAGAGAAAAAATTAACTGCAGACGATGAGGCTTCTCGTAAGGAATAATAATTTGAAAATAGTAAGGGCTAATTTTATGATGGTCATTGACCATCAATCTCAGGCTTGACAAGTGTTACCATCGAGTTTAATGGGTCAATAAACACAATAAGATTTCGCCGAAAGAAGTGAAGGGTCACGGATTCAGGGGAAGGGTTTTGTGCAGCCCCAACTCAAAATGCTAACAGTATGATGCAAAAAAAAGAGGGAAGTAGTGCAAAAAGGAATTAATTCCACCATCTTTAGTAATTCGGAAAATAACAAACAAAATATTATCTTCAATGATGAAAAATAAAAAAGCATCAGTCAGTATAATGATACCATGAAATTTAAAAAACCATAAGTAAAATGAAACCCAGCCTCCCATCTCAATCAAAACCATAAACAAGTGCAAGAGAAGAGCTATTCAAGAAGCAGGAGTAGCTATTTCTCAGCCAACAAAACTTTCAGAAGGCGAGTTTATTATCCGTCCGACTCACCAATAATAATAGCAGCACATTCAACGTGGACGAGGCCTGGAGGACGACCATGTAGAAGACCTTGGTGGACCACCACCACCACTCCCAAAGGCGCTTGGCCTGCGCTCATCACGCCATGATGGCGGATCATCGGGCTTGCTTCCACCTCCACTACCACTACCACCACCACCACCACCCCACCTGTCAGTTTCAGGTGGCGGGGGCTGAACAGCAGCTGCACTACTCTCAGCCTGCTGCATCCTTTTGTGTCTTGGCACATATTTACCAGGAGTTGGTGCAGCAGCAGCGGCAGCGGCAGCTGGGGCTGCAACCACCTCAGATGGAGCTGATCCTTCCACAGCAGCAGCAGGAGGAGGTGGTCTAGGAGAAACAATAGTAGATTTCCCCAACAATTCTTCTTTCCGCTTCTTCTCTTTTTCTTCCAACTCCCTGTCTCTTTGCCTCTGCTTTTCAGCAATCTCATTCAATTTTGCCTGGCGCTCTGCCTCCTCTTTCCGGCGCCTCTCCAACTCTGCAAAATTACCCAGAAAACGTTATCCCATACACTACAGTAACAAGCTTTGCAGAGTTCAAAGCACAATTCCAACTAAAATAAGAATCAGCAGAGCATCAACAAGTTATTACCTTCACGCTTCCTGGCTTCTTCCTCTTCGCGCTGTCTTCTGAGTCGCTCTTCCTCAGTTCGAAGATAGTATAACATCTTCCTACGAGTCTCCCTCTCTTGCTTTCTTGTCTGAATGATCTGGTTCAAGCGAGCTTGCCTCTCCTCCATTAGGCGTCTGTGTTCAATGTCCCTGCGGCGTACAACTTCAGCTTGGAAAATTTCCTGCCCACAAACAGTAGCTTACATTGGTCAAGTTTTATTTGCAAAATCAAACAATCAAATAATCCAGACATTAATCCAATCAGATTAGATTTAACAAAAATAAAGTAAATGAAGTCCAATACCAAAAGCAGCATAAAGCAGACAAATGGCACGTATTAAGATTAACATCAACTATAGTTGATTGTCCTGGTTTACCCCCGTGGACCAGATTGCTCGCATTTGAAAAACTTGCCTTAAGTAAGAAATATAGAGACCTCCAATCCTTTTCTTTAGCACAAAAAAGAGTAGCATAAACAAGTCACTATTAACTAACCTTGTCATTCAAAATCCTCGTCAGTCTCCGCTTCTCCTCAAGGTCACCAGCATGCCTCAGTCTGCTTATCTCAATCTCGTTCTGTATGACATCGTTAACAAGTCATCAGCTATTGAACCATAAAAGGCTTCAAGATAAGCTTACAATACAATACAATATATATATATATATATATATATATATATATATATATATATATATATATGGAATCAATTACCAAAAACATAAAGAAATCATAGGTATCAAACACCAGTAAGGTGCCCACTTGATTTACAAGACGGGACTGTGCAGTAAATGGGCTAATGACCCTATGCCGAGGCTGATAAAAAACGCACAGAAATCAAATGAATGTAAACACCTAACCTGCTGCTCACGTTCATGCAAAGCTGCCTCTTCCACCAACCGATTTTGGAATGCTGCATCAATAAGGGGTGCTTCCTCCTCTCTTTTGGCTCTTTCCAGATGATCCATTGTTTTGGCGAGCTTCTGCAACTTCTTCTCCGCTTCCTGCCTCTCCCGGAGTTGCTCAATCATTGCCCACTCCATTACACCCTTTGCGCCTTTCTCCTGAATTCAAAAAAAAAATCACTTGATAGAAATGTCAGTAAGAGTATATCATGAGCACAAGTCATTGAACTCACCCCATGAATTTTCTTTTGCTTCTTCTTATTTCCTTTTACCGCATCTTGGACAAAATCCTCGGCTTCTTCACGCTCCCGCTCCTCTTTTTCCTTCTGGATCCTCTGAATTTTCCTTTGCTCATATTCAGATGCAAGCCTCCTTTGCTCTGCCTCTTGAGTTATCTTCTGGAGTTTTAGCCTCTTTGACTCTTCCTCCCGTTCCTTAAGTGAAAATCCAAATTATAGCAATAATAAGAGAAAAGACACTGACCAAGTACAGGAACCATTAACCTACCATCTCCATAAATTGTCTTTCTTGCTCCTCTTTGCGTTTCTCAATTATAGTCTTGCGTGCAAGAAGTCTTTTGTGTTCCTTCTCCACAGTATCAGCCAAGCTTGAAAGTGCTTGCTCTACTTTGTGAGTCTTTTTCGCAGGAGGACAAACCATAGCCCTTGTCTTACTCAAAGATTCAGCAAAAAGAGCTAGGTGATCCCGTAGACCATCGGAATCCAAATTCTGAAAACATGGTGATAGAATGGTGAAGGCACCAGGAAAATGATGAGAACAATAATGCAATTTTACAGTTTTTAAAACAATCTAAGATAACAGCAAAGAACTCAAGTTCTGTTCAGACCTCAAGCTTTATTCTACACCTGCCCAGGAAAGGGGAATGTTTTCACCTCAACCATGCAGAAACACCGATAACTGTCTGTCAATACAGGTCTCCCACCCCCCACCCCACACACTCAATTTCCCCTCCCAAAACCAGGGACCCCTTTTTTCCTTTTTTCTATAAGGTTTAATGCACACAGAATGAGAAGAAAGAGAGCAGTCATTTGACGTATGCACTGACGAGGAATGCCCCAATTTAAGCTCCAATTGCCATTTGACGTGTCAGGTAGCAACTAGCAATGTAGCATATGCATTTGTATTGAACCATGATTGCAGCAAGTGTAAGGTTTAGCAAACGAAACAAATTTGTCATATGAAACAGTTGTGCAAAACAAAAGTTTCAACTCTCCATATTTACCTTTCACTAAATATAGAAATAAAGTCTTTCAAATTGTTATACAACTACAAGATAAAAGAGTTGTTTAAAGAAACATATCTACCTTAGTTAATTTTTGGGGTGTGTGAGTTTGTGGACCAAAAGCTTCGGTGAAAAGGGTGACTGTACATATTACGAAGAAAAAAAAACATAACTTGTATAGAAAAGAGAACAGCTCAGGAGACAAAATTTCCCCCCTGCTAAAAGATAACGAAATTAACAAAGTTCACTCGGATTCCTCTCTAGCATTTATATTACACCACCAGATTTTCTTTAGAAAAGTAAAACCTTACTTTCAAAATTCTATATAAAAATAAGAGATTAAGGTTATGTAGTCCAAAAAGTTTATGCACAAAGCCAAGCAATTCCTGATAACTACTTGCCCACATGCATCAAAATTCACCAGATAACTGGATAGAGCTTCAGTTCAAACTCAAATAGAACAGATCATGCATTTTCCCAACATTAAAAATTACAAGGATGAAAATTAATCTGGTCAATTACGGAGATAATTGTCAATTGATAGTTAATTAGGACTTGAAGCCAACATTCTCCGATAAAACATATAAAATTCGTAACACTGAAGCAAAACCTAACTCACTTGTTGACTGAAAAAAACAGCATTTTGCATGTGGTCCACTTTCATTGAAATAAAACCGTGCTTGATGGCATCAACAGAGATCTTCTCAACATAAGAAAAGTCAAAAAAGCATATCATCTTGGATAAGTTTTCAATCTTCACTGTCTGATAAACCTGCGAAGCCTGTTAAGAAGAAGTAGTACGAAACACAAAGACATTGTCAGCAAGGGAGCCAACACCGCATGCGCATGGAGACGCAAAATATACAGCACCAATGATCAAATACCTGCTGCAACAACCTCAAGGCTGCCAGTCTTTCAAGCGAAGAAATATATTGAGACAACTGGATTTCAGGAACTGAAGGAGCAGAAGAAAGCTTGCCTCCAAGCTTTGAAATTTTAGTTAATAGTGGTTGCACCTTTGATGCCAAATCTAATGGGATAAACTCATTTTCCAAAAGATGGTGAAGATCCTTAACTTCCTGTGTAGCGCAAGACATTACACCTTTGGACACCTGCATAGGTCCGTGATCATATATTAAAATGATAGAGATACAGAAAAAGCAATATATATATATATATATATATATATATATATATATATATATATATATATATACAGACAAATACCCTGCTCTTCCTTGTAAATACCAGAATTAGACATTAAAGAGTTCATCTCTATCAGAAGAGGTTATCTCAAACAGTGCTAAAATTTCCTAAAATTCAAATACAAAAGGAAACAGCTTACCAGTTCCGCAAGAAGACTTGACCGAGAAAGCTGCAAATAAACAGAAGTCAGCATTTACAAAATAGAATACCTCAAAAACTGAAGTAAAGATGAAGTCATGACTTTTACCACTTCTCTAGTTTCAGCTTTGGGCTCAACATCAAAACCAATGAGACTAGCAACTGTCAGATTTCTCTCTTTTTCATGCTCAAGCTCCAAATGAGAAGCACCATGCAAGTGATTATAAGGAGGAACTGAAAGTGCTGCTAATACAACAGAGGAAGCTATCAACTGTAAGTCCTTCTGGCTTAAATTCTTGTTGAAACCTTTTTGAAGGGAAAACAGTTTCAACCAAGCATAAGCGCGATAGAGGTGGCTGGAAGATTTCCAAAATATCTCTGTTAGCTTGGCATAATAAACAACCATCAGAGATGATTTGGGTGTTTTCTTAACCAAGCACATCAATCCATGTATATCTTCAACTGACCGAAAAGCTTCCTGCATTTCATTGGCAGATCAAGCAAAGAACTGTGAATAAATAACCAGAAACAAAAACATCAATAACGTACACTATTGACTATCCCACATATTTAGATGTGTAATAGTCACATGCCAGCGTTTGTCTTGCATCAAATTTTGTACATGTACTCATATCCACAAGGCGGGGACGCATGAGGTAATCTCGATATTAATATGAATATGCGTATGGAGAGAACAAAACAAACCTGCCACAGCTCAAGTTCTGTAGCGACTTTCAATTGCTCAAATCTGGTGTCAAGATACAATTGCAAGCTTTCAGGAGCAGATAAATCTGGTCGATCTCTTTGATCTCTATACTTGTTCAGGTTTGCCAGATGGTTCCGGATGATTTCGCACAACCGTCGAAATTCAGTCGTTCGTTTATACTGCTTGCAGAACTGGAAGGCCCGATGAGCTGTCATCTGCATGTATCCATTAAAACAACTATATAAACAACATCCACCAGCACTTGACAAAAATATATATATAAATACACTGCAATCAAATTTGATAAACTTTTTTCCATGAATCAGGCAGAATGACTAATAGAAAAAGTGCATAATTTCATGAGCCAATACTCATAGGCTCCGGAACGTAATGCAATGTCTTGAAAGGTCGAGAATGGGAGTTTCATCTCAATGCTAAAAGTGGTCACTAAAAATGAACCACAGCTGCTAGGGGGCATGCAAAAATACCATGAAACCGACCCTTTCACTCACAGCTACACTAGGATAAAATGAAACCCAAAACACAATGCACTGGACCTGAGAATATACACGCAAAGTTAGGAAAAAAGAAACCACCGCAGAAAGGCACAATGAGAAGGAAGCATCAAAATACAATAGAAGAATATATGCATGTTTCTTTGACCCTCATATTTAATGGAGAATATAAAGGGGCTACAAAGTGTATCTTTCTTTCAATACATCCAAATTTCCTGGACACCCAAAATGAAAAATAAAGCTCTCTTTATTTAAAGACATAAGATAATCAAAGGCTGTTGTTTAGTAGAACTTAAAAATATTTCAGAACTGTGTATCAAAGATTGATTATAAAGACACCAACTCACCGCATAAAGGGCCTCCAATCTAGAGTTATTTCGTAAAATTTCCAACACCGTTCTGTACGTCTCCCACAAAAATTTAAACCATGGAGTAACAAGCTCCCGATCGGATCTGTCTTTCCCTTTCTCGCCACTGACATAACTAAGCATAAGATCTTCTGGCCTCTTATCAGCTTCCAGGTCCTCTACATCCAAAGCTTCTTCAAGAGCCTGCGCCTGGTTACGTGCTAGTTCTGCTCTTTCAGTAGCTAGGTGCATAAAATGCTTTATAACCTCTTCAAGTGAATTAATGTTTACTTGCTGACAAACAATACGATACTGAATCAGGCCATCCTTGGCAAACCTCCCTCGCCTCATGTCAACACATAGCTCTACGTACTTGAACATTATTCTCTCAAGAGGCTTTTGCCATGCCCTGTGCCTCCTGGAGGTAATCAGATCATGAAGCGCTTGTAGGGCTTCTTGCTTTTGCCCAACATTGATTAACTCTGCATTATTAGCCAATGAAAATGTCATATTAAACACAAACAAGACTAAGATAATAGACACACAAAAATTGACACACAACTTTGCGTGTATATTCTCAGGTCCAGTGCATTGTGTTTTAGGTTTCATTTTATCCTAGTGTAGCTGTGAGTGAAAGGGTCGGTTTCATGGTATTTTTGCATGCCCCTAGCAGCTGTGGTTCATTTTAGTGACCACTTTTTGCATTGAGATGAAACTCCCATTCTCGACCTTTCAAGACATTGCATTACGTTCCGGAGCCTATGAGTATTGGCTCATGAAATTATGCACTTTTTCTATTTGTCATTCTGCCTGATTCATGGAAAAAAGTTTATCAAATTTGATTGCAGTGTATTTATATATATATATTTATATTTTTGTCAAGTGCTGGTGGATGTTGTTTATATAGTTGTTTTAATGGATACATGCAGATGACAGCTCATATTCCGCAACACCCATATTTCCTAACAAACAGAGAATTAGCAACAAACAGAGATGTTATATAAACACAAACAAGACTAAGATAATAGACACACAAAAATTGATTATCTTTAATCAAAGCACAAATGGATAGCAAACAATTCCAAGGGAAAACAGAAATGAAGAGGCTTTCATTGTACACCTTTATAAGTGGGAATATTTAACCGATAAAACAGCATTAAACCAATCAGATTGATCCATTTAAGATCGAAATAAGATCTACTCCGGTATTCAACCACCGAAAGCTTAAAACTTGAATAAGAAAAAATATAAAATAAAAAATCGCTAGTGTAGCATATAAATGGTAGACAACTGCATCTGCTAAAGACAACACTATCCACTACTCACCTTCAGCCCTTTTCAAAGCATTCTCAGGTTTCGCAAAAGTCGCCATCTTCGAAGCTTATCGATGCAATACAATCTGCCCTGTGAGGAAAAAAAGAAAACGTAAAGCTTGAATACCGGATTCAATTGAGGAAAACGTTAGAACAGGGGGGGTCATGTGAGACTCATGGTACGAGATAATCGCACGAAAAAGGCTTACCACTGGTAGATGCAACGCCGCAGAGAAAATCCGAGAACACACGCGAAGCAGAAAAAGTGATGTTCCGCCCCGTGAAGAAGATGTTCCGTTGCTGCGCTTCCTAACGATGAAGCTGTTTGCCTGTTACACACTGGCTATTCTAGGGTTCTGCGGATCTGCTTTAAATTGTGGAATTCCGTTTATAGGCCGGATTTTATAATTACTGGAATTTCTTTTTGTTTATCTGAAAAATAAAAATTCTATTTTTTAAAGGTGTGGAAAATAATTAACTAGTAAGTTTTTAAACAAAAGACCGGAATTTTATTATTTCTTTTATATATATTATTATTATATTATTATTATTACTAGTATGAAACCCGTGCAATGCACGGGAGAATGTAAAATTTGAAATTTAACCGTAGAGGAAAAATGACAACAAAAATTAAGGAAAAATATTGTTTTTGTACTTGAAAATTACGAATAAATATTTACATTTCTCATGTCAGTTATTGCTTTCATAAAATACGTTCACGACCATAATTCAGCCACCGAAACAAATTGAACATTAATTTAGCGAATTCAACATTTTCAAGAATTTAATTAATCAATGTCATCAAAAATAATTCTCATCTACAAATTCGACCAAAAATAATATTCAGTACACCACATTAGCCTCAATTGAGCTATAGCATTACTGACTATGTTCTTGAGTTCCAACACCATCTACACTATGTTGCACCTGATTATGATCCACATCGATCCTTGTCCAGTGAATAAATCGCCACCTCCCAGACGTTGCACCATAAACAAATCTAGTATTGGCACTCAAAACAAAACATAAAACATAAACATAAACATTAGTGCTCATGTCCGATTGCTGTTTCGATAATTTTTAGTAATTCATAGCATATTTTTGTATTTTTCAGATTCAATTGTTCTGAGTATTCGTGTTGTTTTGAATATTGAAGTGGCAGAATTTTGTGAAAACATACGACAGAATATATTGAGATTTGTAAAGCAAATGTAATTTGATGCTTCAAAAAGATGTTATATACAAAGCTTGAGTTAAGCAGCAGAATTTACCAAGATTATCTGCACCAGATTACAATTGGTCCTTCCTCTCATTATCTCAGTTGAGCAATCTGCTTTTTTGAAAGGTAAGGATATTGCTGATAATGTCCTTTTTGTTCAAGAGTTGGTTCAGTTTGTGCATAGAAAAGCCAGAGGTCACAATATCATTTTTAAGTTTGATGTTACTAAAGCCTTTGACAGAGTGTCCTGGCCTTTTCTCAAAGCTCTTCTACTTAAATTTGGCTTTTCGAGACTTTTGTTAAACTCATTATGAATAATCTTACCTTCACTGGTTTTTCGTTCTCATTAATGGCACCCCCGCTTGGTTTATTTCGAACACTATGGGTATTAAGCAAGAGATCCTATTTCCCCCTACTGTTCATTCGGTTTCGAAGCCCTTACTGAAATGTAATTTGATGCTTCAAAAAGATGTTAGATAAAAAACTTGATTTAAGCAGCAGAATGTAAAGTATGAAGATGTGACGGTCGGTTGTAACACCCCAAAATTATCGGTTGTAGCGGGACACATAAGATACTATATTTGGTTATATTAATTACGGTGGTCGTTATAAAATAAACAAATAAAAACATATTATAACCTCATTATTATTATTTTCGTTTGTAAATGACCGTACGAATAAGATATATATACACACACACACACACGTCTATCTCTTTGTTTTTTTTTTCAAAACAATGAGTACATGTCTATCTCCTTTCCTTTGTTTCAAAAAAATAATGATTAGGTCTATACATATACATATATACACGGCTATATCTCCTTCTTTTCAAATATAATGATTTGGTAAAAAGTGATTGAAGATAAATTGTAATAAATTATGTGTTTAAGTTAAGGATAAAGTGTAGGTTTGAATATCAAATTAAGAGATAAGAGATAAAGTTAACTCAAAATTTTAAATATTGAATTAGGACTTATCCATAGAAGTTTAGTACTATAAATAGGACATGAGACCTGACTCCATAGCACACAAAAAAAGAGAGAAAAAGTAACTCTTCTAGCAGACGGTCGAAGGAAGGATAGTTGGAGCGAAATTGTGACTGTGAGTTCCATTTTATTTTCTTTTAAGCGTGTTTTTATACTCTCATAAAGTGTAGACGTTTTTTTTACTCCTCCTAGACGTTTTTTTTTTTTTAATGCACCTATGTCTAGCCTAACTGCTTGAGTCGACTGTTGGGAGTAGTAAATTTCAACTAGCAAAGATTATACTAGTATGTTTGAAAGATGTGCGCACTGTTTGGTACCATGCCAGTTTCTTTTATTGAGATACATATAGAGCACGAAAAAAAAAAAAAAAAAAAAAAGGGGGGGGGGATGCCCACGTATGATTTTGAACAGATAAATTTATACAATTTGATGTGAGTTCCATATCTTTGTATTCCTTTTTTTCCTCGGTTCCAATAATTTATTTCTCATTGCAGATCTACTTGACATATGATTTGTAAAGCATTTAATGCATCTATGCCTAGCCTAGTTTCTTTTTGCCGATGTGTGCTTCGAAAATTTAATTATTTTTATATAGAATACTAGCATAGTAAAGTACGGCTTTTATCATTGCAATTTTGTGAGTCCCTATTTTACATCTATTTATTTACGGTTCAAAGTTTTAACTCATAGGCAATAGGCATTAGCTATTCACTGTTTCGATTGGACAACATCAATGTTTTGTGTATAAATAAATATATATATATATATATATATATATATATATATATATATATATATATATATATATATATATATATATATATATATATATATGAAAAGGAGCTATGCGAAGAATTCACTTCTTGCGGGATCGTACTATTTGGTCAAACTACTATTTTACAAAATTAAGTAGTAGTATAAATTTGTCCAATTAATTAGTGGTCAAGTTATTATTTAGCGGTCAAACCGTTATTTACATCACCTACTGCATAAAGGATGCTATTCCGAATTATTATTATTATTTTTGTTGAAACAGGGTGGGTGGTCTCAAACAACAACACCTCAATATTAACCCAACAGTGTTTTGTCAACACAACAAAGGTTAATACTTGGCCCTTTTCATTGTATAAATCGCTCATGTGCCTCTAATGCAGAATAAAAATATAAATCAAAAGTCTACTACCATTCCTCTTCACACCATTTTTTCCTTTCTACAGCTCATCATGAGAATCATCATCTTCATCCTCGATGCACCACCACCCCCAGGGATGACCTCTCCTTGTTGTCGCCGTTGTGGTGATGCGACGGATGACGAAGACGTACGCGAAGCGGCGCGTGCTCCGGCCACGGCCAATACCCCGCCACCCGGTTGCATACATGAAACAACTAAGAATTACACTATAATCACCCACTTCAAATATGGAAACAAACAGCGAAGAATAAGAAGAATTGATTGTAAACACCCCAAGATTCAAGAAAAAGAATAACATACCTAAGTGATCCGTCATACTCCATATGAAGGCATGGACAGAAGGGTTACCGTCTCTGTATGAAAGTCCCAAATCACAGATGAATGTACAATTTACTCTTCTATTAATTTTATCGAGGAACCGTAGCCTAAATATTTGAGGTTCTAAAATTTCAGAAATCACAACAAATCAGCAACGATGTAGAGACGACGGAGGCGCCGCCTAGGGAGAGATCCGAGGGAGATCTATACTCATCTTCGAGGGTATGATTTTCTGTCTTTTCCAAGATGTAGATCTATCGTTGTTCTATTCGACTAGTATGTTTTAATTGCTTATTTAGTTTAATTATGTAGTAGTTAGTTTATTTTACCCCATGTGTTATAGATCTGATTCGTTGGTGAAGAAATCATGGAATTGTAGTTGCGTTCTTCAGATCTGCGACAGTCTATATCATTAGATCTGAATACCTAGTAAATTACTAATTCATGATAATCGGCGCCAACTACGTTGATCGATAGATTTAATTTACATGTTAGTAGCCTGATCAACTATTTGCATGTCATCGTAAACTAGCATGAAATACGAATAGTGAAGTGCTATGTTTGGACATTATCTTGAATGGACCCTTGGAACGTGCCGATCAATGTCGACAGCGGTCTAGGTGGGTTTGCGGTATGAGTTAGCGCTCAATATCGACAGCTCTAGTTCTTTATGCGTATGGTCTATCACGGACCAATTAAGGCGGGGTAGCTTGCGTATAGATTGTCTACTACCATTGTCGGAGTAAATAAGGTTATGAGTTGTGCCCGTAGCTGAACAATGAATAAATTCACCACTAGGGAGGACTGTTGCATGTGTGGGGGGATAACTAATTACTCATAATTGAACTAATACATTAGAAACTCGTTTTACTTTGTGTGAACTCGCGTAACCTTGATAGTTTGAGGCACCAAATTTACTACCGTCTATATTATAGTTGGTCGTAGACCATTATTGTGACAAGCTCAATCTTGATAATTAGACGTTCTTACGAGTCTCTGTGGGATCGACCTTGACTTGCCAGTACTCTACTATGATAGACCTAGTCCTATTGCTAGTAAGTGCTTTGCACGCGATCAAGATTTTCTGGCGCCGTTGCCGGGGACTCGTGTCAAGAATACTTTTTATTTAAGATTGAGTTTTCTATATATATATTTGGTCTGTTTAATTGAGTCTGTTAATATTAGAGTCGTACAGAGTCAGTTCTGTTGAAATCGGAAAAAAAAATAGCTTCCGGTTTACCGAGGGTCTACCACGGTTAACCGAGGGTCTAAATTTTGGCAGAATAGATTCTATTAGTTTTGTGTTGAGTCAGTAGTTTGAGTCTGTATTTTTTAGTCTGCCAGGCGTGTGTAACAGCCGCGAAGGCAAGTCACTAACCTTTTTATTTTCTTTTTGTGTCTTGTAGTATGCTACATGAAGTTCAGCAGCCAAACTCGAGAGATCCATACCTGAGATTGAAAAGTTTGCTAGGCAAAAGATAAAGGAAGCTCGAGAAAAATCTTTTAGGCTGGCGGACGACGTGATTTCGCACGAAGGAGATCATAGTGAGAGGGAAGAAGAGATTCCACCTTTGGAAGATATAGAAATCAACATGGCACAGAACGGACAGAATGGACAAAATGGACAAAATGGAGCAGGAGTTGTGGTACAAGCAGATAGGAGAACTCTACAGAGTTATGCAATGCCGACGATCGAGCAATTCATGCCAGCAATTGTTCAGCCATCTGAACACACACAAAATAAAAATAAAAAACGAATGAAACATGGCGTAGAAGAAATAGTCTTACTTGAAATTTGAAGGCCTGCCAAAAGCATGAAGAAGCTTTAATAATCATGTCACTTCATTCAAAATCCTAAGTAACAGAGATATTCGTTAAACCGCCCAATGCACCGTGCCAAAAAAAATCCTAAGTAACATAGATATTCGTTAAAAAAAATATTTCTTAAAGCATCAGATCGGACAATGTTCTTCACTTTCTCCAGAGGAGCCTTGGATTTCCGAGGCGCAAGGAGAGATGCATCATCCGAATCTTCTAGGCTGTAGATTGGCCTACAATCTAAACGAACTCGAAGCCTCTCCACCAAACTTGCCATCATCTGCAAAACAAAATAAAAAACTCACTTGCAAATATACAGCAGCAACAACACTATTAATATAGATAAAAGGTGTTTGGAAGAAGGCAAATTCATTTCATTCAACGGGAGCATGAATTCAAGTGAGAAAAAATAATCAATTACTTAGTGTAAAAAATATTTAAAAAAAATTTGAATGCAAGGAGGAAGAGGAAAAGCCATTACCATCCAGAGGTAAGGATTTTCGGTAAAGCTTTCTCCACTTCAAAACCAAAAATGAATTGGAAACACTCTTAATTCAAATCTGCAAATTTAATCAAAACAAAGCATTACAACATCCACATCCAATCCGATCCCGAAAAAGCTAAGCATAGAAAGACCAATTCCATCCTTAACCTAAACTAAACGAACATTGAAAACCCATTTAATAAATTACTACAAATTTATGATTAAGAATAACACAAAAGGAAAAAGCTGCAACCTTGGCTATGGAGTACTCCAATTGTAACTTGAATAAAGCATCAACATCTAAAAGCTTTAAAGAAGAGCTTAAAAAGAATGTCTATATTTATATTCTAATATCTTTATATTGAAGAGAAGAAGTAAGGTAGAAGAAAAGGTGCAATCGTGGATGGAGGGAGAAGAGAAGATTGAAAGGGAAGAAGTAGAGGAGAAAGTCATGAAGAAATTGAAAAAAAGCTTGAGTTGCAGAGATCGAGAACCTACCAAACTACTCAATTCTTGCATTGTCGTCAAATTTTATTTTCTTTCGTTTAATAAATACAATAATCGAGATCTGCAATTCTGAGGCTTTTAGATTTGGATCCGTATGCAGAAGATGGACAATGATTCCCACTGTTCAATAGCAAAGCAATCCAAATACACCTTCGAATCAAGATCATCTTTACCTTCAGCAACAAATACAACAGCAACTGAATCAGCAGCAGCTCTATCCATTGCCGCAACTGCAACAACAATGCCGCCACCTTGGCTGAGATTCGAACCACTAAGATCCGTTCAGATTCCGCTCCGCCATTGCTTTCGATGAATTCGGTCTCACCCACTTTGGTACTCTCAATCTTACTGTCTCTCGTACTCTCACTCTGAACTAAACGAACATTGAAAACCCATTTAATAAATTACTACAAATTTATGATTAAGAATTACAAAAAGGGAAAAAGCTGCAACCTTGCCTATGGAGGGAGAAGAGAAGATTGAAAGGGAAGAAGTAGAGGAGAAAGTCATGAAGAAATTGAAAAAGGTTGAGTTGCAGAGATCGAGAACCTACCAAACTACTCTTCTGCTTTGAATTTCTGCTCGAAAATTGGGGAGAAGTTTCAACTTTTGAGGGAGGAGGGATGGAGCCACGTTTGGATGGAGTGGGAGGTTTTATTAAGTACCGCATATTCCGGGGAGAAAGTGGGATGAAGGGCTAGCCGGGAATCTAAGGTTAAACGGGTTGTGGAGCGGGTCAATGTATGAAATTGTGTCAATTTGACAGTTTTTGTCTCTAAAATATAAATATAGATTATTCTTTTAGAGGAGAATGTTTACATTACCGATATTGCCCTAAAAAAAACATTACCGATATTAGATATAGTTCATTTATTTTCATCCCACCAATTCTATCAATGATATTGTTATTGCCATCACAACAGTTTTACTTCGGCATCCCGAATTATGCGGCACCACATCATCAAAGAAAGACGATTCGTGTATTTGTTAATCTTAAAAACAGATCGATTTGTGGAGTTTATATTGGTTAAAAAATAATTGATCACCGACGAATCTATATATATATATATAATATATATATATATATATATATATATATATATATATATATATATATATATATATAATATGGGGGAGTCAATTTAACTCAATTACACGTAATTTTGACCCAAACCCGGAAATTGACCCGGCCCCTTCCCCATATAAACATGTTTTAAAAAAAACCCAGAATCAATCAATTAATCTCCAAAATCTTTTGTTTCAAACTAATCTTAATAAATTTACACCACAATCAATTCTATCCCATTATCTACCCCCCACTCTCCGTAGCCCCCCACTCTCCCATTTCTATCCCATTCTCAGTGTTCTCGCTAAATACAAAAGGAAAATACGAGTGTATTGCCATCATCTTATTCTCAGAAAAAAAATGATTGAATAAGAAGAAAAGTAGTGATGGCAATTTTAACTCGATTGGGAGAAATGAGAATGGGATGAGGTTTACTGAGAATGGGATACCCTACTACCCACTACCCCACCTATCCTACTCTACTCAACCCACCCCTACCCTACCCACCACCCAACCCTACCCTATCCACCATTCCACTATACCCTATCTTACCCATCACACCACCATACCTTACCTTACCCACTACCCCAACCTATCATACCCTACTCAACCCTCCCCAACCCTACTTACCCACCACAGCACCCTACCCTACCACCCTACCTTACCTTACCCACTACCCAACCTACCTTAGCCTACTGTACCCTACCTACCCAACCTTACCCACCACTTCACCCTACCATACCTTACCCACCACCCCTTACCCTACCTACCCACAACCACCACCACCTCTACCTACCCTACCCTACCCCTACCCTACCCTACCTTACCTGATTTTTTTAATTTGCTGGCAGATTTTATTACGTGGGGCGAATTTTTTTATTTAAATTGATGAGAGTTGTAATAAATTCATTGATTTTGTATTTTTTGTTTTTTTCCCGGTTTTTTTTTTTTTGCTAGCAGATTTTCCGGATTTAATGCTTGGAACCGGGAGAGATTTTCGATTTTGCAATAAATTCACTGATTTTGTATTTTTTTATAAAAAAATTTCCGGATTTATTTGCCGGTTTTAATTAAGAGTCAGTTTTTATTTTTTCTAATATGTTGACTTTCATTTTTGGTTCACCATTAAATTGATTTCAGTATAAACGCTATTAATATGCTATTATTGCAAAATCACATGCTATTAATGTGCTATCATTGTGTAAATATTTTATAGGATTGCACATAAATTATATTCATGTGAAATCTTTAACCATATTTTTTTAAGAGTGATTTTTACTAAAGAGTCAGTTTTTAAATTTGCATTTTACTATTTTCCTAAAGAGGTGGTTTTTAAAGTTATGTTTGACGTTTTTTTTAAAGAGGCAGTAATATACGTTCTCCCGTGTAATGCTAAAAGCAGTATATACCACAATTATTGGCATCAGTATAATTTTGGATATGTTGTGTGGTCTGTTTTTGACTTTATCTGAAGGTAATCACATTGTCATACGTCTCTGTGCAATGTACGGGTTTATAACTAGTAATAGTAAATAAGTATAAGATATAATTTAGAATGTTTACGGAAACTGTCTTACTTCATTAAAGGATTGTCTTTAGAGGGTTAATCTATATGGAATTATTATATCAGTAGACATTCAATAATATCATGCATAGGAAATGTATACAATCAATAGAGTTTAATTTTGGATCTATGGTGACGTAATTCAGAAAGTAATGAGTTAGATTGAAATACTTTGTTCGAAAATTATTTCATTTAATTTATTGAAACTACCGGCTATAAGTGCATGGTTCGCGGGTTGGTTTCTAACACACGAGTGAATTCTCTTACTTTGGGATTTCAAAATAATTTAAAATAGACATGCAAAAATATTATTTATTTGAGAAATAATATATAGAATAGAAAAGACGCTTACTGTTATCCCATGGCATTATTGGCACCACATATAGATAATTTTGAAAAAAATATTATTCTATTCATCACATGTGCAAATAATTATTTTTTTGTTAAAATTAATTAAATAAAAAAGTTATTTTTCTTATTGAAATTGGTTAACATTTTCTTAGGGTGGTGCATTGTCCGGTTTTCCGGTATTTTTTTTACAACTTTTAAAACGAAACCATTTTTAACGATTTCAAAATTTACAAACCAAAACCTAAGCATAACTAGGTAAAACCACAACATGATATGGTAATATGTTCCAATTAGGCTGGTCGTATAAAACCATCTAAATTGTTTAATTTTATCTCGTCATAGGTCCTATTAGGCTGGGGTCACAACGTAGGTGTGTGAGGCAATTGATTGAAGTATTAATAGTTAATGGACTGAATATTACTTATTTACATGTAGTGATAATTAAGGGATTATTATTTAAACCACATACAATCTACTCGTGTACCTTCCACCTCTACATGTGTCGATATACATGTGTGTATGTATGTATGTATGTATGTATGTATGTATATCCTGTGTGGTCAGGTTTTTATTTTGGAAAACCAAACCAAATTGTATTTCACAGTTTGGTTTATTACAATACAAAAAGCAACCAAAAGTTTTTTCGATTTGGACCGGTTTGGATCGACCGGTTAGTTTGATTTTCGGTTTTTTTTTCCACCAAGTTTTCTGTAAGTAAAAAAGAAATTGGTTTATCCACTAAAAAATTCTTTAAAAAAACTCTCTCCTATTTTACATTGGGTTTTTGACTTGGTTACTTATTAGTTATTACTCTATTAAAAAAATTATCTTAACACCAATTTAGACATAATGAAAATTGCACCTCTCTTATCATTTGAAAATAAGAGAAAAATTAGTTTATCGTCGTTGTTAATCAGGTAAACTAGCGGCTCGTAGTTATGGGTTTGTTATTATACCAAACAACTAAAAGAAGTCGTCCATTTACGGGGTTCGAATCTCCACACTCCATCTCCAAGTCAAGCTGCCCTTTTAAGGTACTCAAACTATTTACCACTAGGTCATGTCCTGGGGACAATAGGTTTTTTTTTAAAGACATATTCAAGGTCAAGTATCAAATAAACGTCCAGGGAACTACTTGGAGATACAAATTGAAAGATCGCGACATCTCAATTGGATGCGTATAATCTCTTTCTCTTTCTTTGGTGTAATTAATTAATCGCTTGATGTAGGGTATAATCTCTTTCTTTAGTGTAATTAATTAATCGCTTGATGTAGCAAAATCTATTTACGAATGGTTGATTTCATATTTCCGTTGTGGATCTCGATTCGATCCAGTTATACAATCCCGCTTTCTTGTTAGCCTTAATCAAATTTCCATATGTAATAGGTTGTTCCTGAGAGCCGACCAACCTCAGAATGGACTTAGCCAATCAAATGACCATCAACTGAGCTTTGAGCAAGTCTCCGGCTCTCGGTCAACACAATTAACTTCAAAAGTAAGATAGTTGGGCATTTGTTCTCCACGATCTCAATGCAAACATCGCAGGTATAAAAACATTAGTCTAACCACATCTAAATACTTGTTAGTACTTTTTAACACTTATTGGAGTTAACGCATAGCATTTTATGTGTTGAAATCAAGTTCAATAGTTCATTGGAGCAAATGATCAAACAATTCACTCAAAAGTCGGTTATTAGTTTGTTGAAGTTGTTAATAGTGGTTATAGGAGTAGTTACAGCTCAATACACTCTTATATATACTTAGCCATTGAGCAGCATTGTAATCATTGAGAATCATTTTGTAAATTTATGAAATACGCTGTTGTATTCAAGTTTCATACTCTTTCGTCATTGATTATTTTTCTTCTCATTAATGATGTTCTTCATTTTCTTTAAGTTTTTCAGTCAATTCTACATGGTATCAGAGCATTTTTGCTTCGTTTATTACGTGATTCTCTGACAATTCAGCAGAATTACTCAGTTTTCTTTCTTTTTTGAGTTTCTTGAAGGAACTTCTTTGCGAGTTTGCTTTGTTCCTGAGATTCTTGAGTTTATTTGCTGCAAAACATGGAAGGAGCAGTAAAATCAACGAATTCTTCCGGGAAATCAGCTCTATCTTCATCCCAACGAGAATCCGACGTTAGTACTAGTCCAACCTTTGTTAACCAACAAGAATTATCACCCATGGAGGTACTCTATGAAGTTGGCATTGATTACGAAAAACAAGATGGGTTTCATCGATGGCTCCATCACCAAACCTCTGTAACTTCTCCATAATTTCAGGTTTAGCTTCAGTGCAATGCCTTTGTAAAAACTTGGATCCTAAACTCTGTTATACCCAATATTGCCCAAAGTTTTATATACAAAGAGACCGTTAGGGAAGTATGGTTAGATTTGCAGTCTAGGTTTTCCAGATTGAATATTTTTCGTTTAAAAGACCTATTGGATCAAGTTCATGCCCTTAAACAATGAGATTTGGATGTTACTACTTATTATACAAAGTTGAAGACTCTATGGGATGAAATTGCAATAATGAAACCAGATTCTGTCTGTTCTTGCACCTCTAAATGTCATTGTGATGTTATTTCTACTTTTACCAGTTATGTTGAAACAGAACGGGTGGTTAAATTTTTGAGGGGGTTGAATATTAAATTCTCTCAAGTCTTGACATAAGCACAATTGATGGTGCCAGTGCGAGATTTACAGATTGTTTTTGCCACGGCATTGAAGTTAGAAGATCAAATGGAATCTTAAAATAGGTTTCCAGAGGCCACAACCTTGTATAACAGGGCATTTAATGGTAATTCATCTAGTGTTGCTCTCACAGCTGGAGTGAACTCATAGAATTTTAGACAACGACGACAATTTAACAAGTCTGCAACTGGTAATACCAGTAATTTCAGGAAGAATGTTAGGAGTAATCAAGCTGGCAAGAAAGTGCAGTGTACCTTTTGTGGTTTTACTGGCCAAACAATGGACAAATGCTATAAAAAGCATGGGTATCCACTTGGTTAGAAACAAAAGAACAGGGTTAATATGGTAGAAACAGTGACAGAAGATTCAGGAATGGTTTCTACACATAAAGCTTGTTGAAAAGGTGTCCTAAACCCAATCGGGTCATTTACGTTAGACTGACCCACTTACATTAAGTGTCGCAGTATGTGCTGGGAAATAGGTTGCAAGGTATAATAGGCCAGCTTGTCAGTACTACTCAAAGTGCATTTATTCCGGGTAGAGGCAGTGCTGAAAATATCATCCCAACTCAGGAGATCATTCATACTCTTAACAAGAAGAAGAAAGGAAAAAAGGGGTTTATAGTGCTCAAAGTGGATTTAGAAAAAGCATATGATCGAGTCAGTTGGGCTTTTTTGAAAAATATTCTTCAAACTGCAGGGCTATCATACTATCTCTAATAGTTACTTATGCATTGGATCACATCTACACGGCTATTTGTACTCTGGAATGGGGAAAAATTAGAGTCGTTTATCCCAAGCAGAGGATTGCGACATGGAGACCCAATAGCACTATATCTATTTCTACTATGTATGGAGGTGTTAAACAGTAAAATCAATGAAGCATTTAACCAAGGAAAGTGGAGACCTATAAAAATTTCAGTGGGGGGTCCGCCAATTTCACATATTTTCTTCACAGACGATTTAGTTCTTTTTGGGGAAGCAAGTGTGCAATAGGCAAAGATTATGAAGGCTGTGCTGTTGGACTTCTGCAACTGTTTTGGACAAAAGATAAGTTTATCGAAATCAAATTTTTACACTTCAGGCAACGTGAGGCATAACATCGTATATGAGATTGCACAATGCCTGAAGATGACGCATACCACTGATCTTGGCAAGTACTTAGGCGTCTCAATCATCCATGGCAGAATGCGTATCTCGCATTACACTTATCTGTAAAATAAGATGCAGACCAAGCTCACATCCTGGAAATCTAAAAGTCTGACGCGTGCAGGTAAATGCATCTTAATAAAAAGATCCCTTGCAACACAACCTTTCTATGCAATGCTGAAGAGAGTTTGAGAATGTGTTAACACAAGAGTAAACTTCAACTTTTTCTTTTATTCATTGATAATGTGGAGTATATGTAGATACAATTGAGGAGTTTGAAAGGTCCTAGACAAGATAGTGACCTTTCATAGAAAAAGTAAAAGCTATAAACGAGGCTAGATGCTTTTTAGTCTCTTACATAATAAATGTCTATGACATAAAGTGAACTAGAGTAAAAGCTATGTCTATGACTAGAGTTTGACATATTAATTGTTTATATGTACTACAATTAATATGTCTCTTTATAAATAAATAAAGTGTACACGAAAAATCCGGCACATGAGTTCGGCGGGTTCGGTACCTGTTGAACCTCGCAGACTTATCGAAGATGCTTTGAATATTGCCACACCCCCTCAAACTCGGGTCAGATATGTTGATGCGACCAAGTTTGCTACTTAGTCTGTCCGAACATGAGAGGTGGAATAGCTTTGGTGAGAATATCTGCGCATTTTGGTCTGCCGAGGGAACATACTTTGAGCCGGATAATCTTGGCATCAATGTTCCTTTAGGAAGTGTCTGTCAATGTCCACATGTTTTGTTTTGTCATGATGGACCGGATCCTCTCGCCATGCATAGTGTTGAGTGATTATCACGGCGAGTGTGATAGGTTGTCTTGAAGAGGCCGTTGAAGTTCGGTAAGTACTCTTTTGAGCCAAAGAGCTTCACAAATGCCTAAGACAAGTGCCCCGAGTTCGGCTTCGAAGATCGCTTCTAGACACGATAGGTTGTTTCTTGCTCCTCCAAGTAACAATATTGCCCCATACATAGGAACGTGCTTTGTGGTCGACCTTCTATCTATGTGGCATCCACCAATCGGCATCGGTGTAGACCTTGATGGATCTATCGACGAGACTTGGTGAAGTGTAACCCTTGGCCGGGAGTGTACTTTAAATACCTCGGTATTCTATTTACGCATCCCAATGTTGCTCGGTAGGGCAATGCATGAGCCGACTAACCGGTGACACCATATGCAATATCGGGTCTTGTATGGGAGAGGTAGATGAGTTTCCCTACAAGCCTTTGATATTGTTCTTTCCCGACGAAGAATGTCACCATGTAGCGGGTATGACTTGGGTCTACGGGGGATATAGCGAGTTTGCACCCCAAATGCCGGTTTCCTTCGGCAGATCCAAGACATATTTCCTTTGGGAGACAAAATGCCTTTCTTTGTTTCTTGCTACTTCCATGCCAAGAAAATATTTGAGAAAACCCAAGTCTTTCACCCGAAACACCTTTGCCACGAGAGTCTTCAAATGTTGGATCTCGGTAGAGTCATCTCCAGGTGAGGATGATATCATCCACATAGACAATAATAATAGACCTCTTCGGTTGGTTGTCTTGATGAACATAGTGTGATCGAATTGCATTGGTGATATCCGGCGAGCTTTGACCACGCTTGTTAATTTTCCAAACCATGCCCTTGGTGATTGCTTCGAGCCATATAGAGATTTCCTCGGTTGCACACCTTGCCTTGAGTATGAGGATTGATAAAACCAGGGAGGTACATTCATATAAACCTCCTCGGTGAGGTCCCCATTTAGAAAAGCATTTTTGATGTCCAATTGGTGAAGAGGCCGATCAAGTTGGACGGTAGAGAGATCGAGAGAACACGACGACAAGTGTTGAGTTTTGCCACCGGTGCAAAAGTTTCCTTATAGTCAATGCCATAAGTTTGAGTGAATCCCCCGGCTACCAATCGGCTTTGTACTTGTCAATAGTGCCATCGGCATTGTATTTTATAGTGAATAACCATCCGCAACCGATCGTCTTCTTGCCCCGTGGGAGAGGTGTCAAATCCCAAGTATGATTATCCGTAAGTCTTGTCATCTCTCGTTTTAACAACGACCTTCCATTTATCATTTTGAAGGGCCTCCCGAATATTTTTAGGAATAAAGTGAGAGTCCGAGTCCCGTGAAAACATGGCAAAGGCGGGAGATAACTTATCATAAGATAAATAAGAATGAATAGAGTGATCGGTGCAAGATCTCTTTCCCTTCCTAAGAGCAATAGGCCTATCATCAATGTCGGCAGGCCGCCGAGGATCCAGTAGATTGCCGAGTGTCGATAGGCTCGGGATCGGCGGGCTGCGGGTCGGTAGACTCTTGTTCGGGAGGTTGCTTTGAGGAGTATTAGGTCGTAGAGAGTCGGTAGGGTGCCGAAGTTCGATCCGCCGAGGATCGCAGTTCTTTGAGGGTTAAGAGTTTGCTTCGAGGGAAGGGGTTTAGGTCAATTTCAATCGAGGTTTCCATCGGTGAATGGCTCGGTAGGTTTGCCGTAATAAGGGGTCCTTTCAAAGAATTTTACATCCATAGAATTGTAAAATTTCTTTTCGATAGGGGAATAACACTTGTAACCTTTTCTCGTCCTTTGCATAACCTAGGAAAATGCACTTGTGAGCTTTAGGATCAAGTTTACTTCGTGTTGAGCATGGATATACACAAACACGGTACAACCAAAGATCTTTGGAGGCAAGCGGGAAACAAGATGATGGCGGGAGTGTGTGGTCGGTAGGGTTTGGAGTGGAGTTTTGAAACCTAACACTCTGTGGGAAGTCCGTTGAGTAAATAAGTTGCGGTCGGTATAGCTTCACCCCACATATATTTAGGAACATGTGTGGTGAACATGATTGATCCGGCCATTTCCGGCGGTGTGTTCTTTCTCTCGGCAACCCCATTCTGCCGAGGTGTTTCCACACAACTACCGATATGAACAATTCCTCTATCTGTCAAGAAGGTGCCGAGATTAGACTCATAGTATTCTAGAGCATTATCGCCTTTAAGATCTTGACCTTAGTATCAAATTGAGTGGAGACCATATGATAAAATTCTTGAAAGATAGGGCCAACTTCGATTTGTCTTTCATTAAAAAAACCCAAGTGTTCCCGGTATGATCATCAATAAAGGTGACAAACCACCTTTTCCCCGTTATACTTTTCACCCTGTAGGGGTCCCCACACATCACTTGTGTATTAAGGTGAAGGGTGAGGAATGCAAATGAGGTAACTTAGCATACACAGATTTTGTAAGTTTAGCAAATTGACAAATATCACATTGAAGGTCATTCAGATTACATCCTTTAAACAATTCAGGAGTTAAAGATTTTAAGTAACCAAAACTTGGATGTCCTAATCTATAATGCCATAACATGATATTGTCTAAAGTCTGGGAGCAGGCTGCTGAGGCAGATTCAGTCTTCAGTCTTCAGCAGGGTTGACCAGAAACAATCCAGCGCAAGGTTTAGCCTTCCCAATCACTTCCTGTGAAGTAGGATCCTGGAATGTGCACTGATTTTCCTTAAAAACAACAGTCCAATTCAAATCTTTAGTGAGTCTACTGACAGATATAAGATTGCGATCTAAGTTTGGAACAAATAGGACATCCTGTAGGCATATCTTATTAGTGAGTATAACATTTCCAACACCTTTTGCACGAGAGATAGATCCATCGGCGGTTTAATGTTATGAATTTGGTGACAAGGCATATAGTTGGTTATAAGGTTTTTATTACCGGTCATATGGGAGGATGCCCCGAATCAACAATCCATGTTTCATTGCTAAGGGAAGAGTAGAATTTACCCGTATGAGTATGAGTAGCAACATCGGTAGAGTGACTACCTTCCTTTTGTTGATTCGGAAGGCTTTGAATGCGAAAGAACCGAGCATTCATCCGGTTGTCATTCTCCTCCTCACGATGTGTACCGCCTTGACTTTCCCCGATAGGTTTTGAGGTTTTTGAGGAGTTAGGCTTGCCATGGAGCTTCCGGCGGTTGTCCTTGGTGTGATTTGTGCGTTTGCGGTGATCACGAACGCTTTTCCGGTTTTCTCGGTAGGCTTCTTGTATGTCTCGGCAACCTCGGCGGCCTTCCCGACGGTCGGCGGGCGGCACCTTCGGTAGGGTTGTCGGTAGGGGATTTCGAAGCATGACTTTTCTCCTACTTTCTTCATGTTTGACCTCGGCAAACATGGATTTGAGATTTGGAAGAGGTTTGGTGGCAAGAATTCTTCCTCTAACATCATCAAGAGTAGGATTCGGTCAGTGAGGAACCTGAATACTCTCTTCTTTTCTATGATGTCTTTATAAAGAGCAGCATCCTTGACATCATTCCAAGAGTGAGTTTCTAACATATCTAAGTGTTGCCAAGCCTTAGATAGTTGATTGAAATATTGAGTTACGAGACATATCCCCTTGCCCGCAAGTTTGAATCGAGCTTCTAGTTCATATACCTCGGATGTATTATCCTTCTTGGAGTAAAGATCTCGGCATTATCCCGATTTCTTTGGCGGTATCATACATCATAAAGTTTTCACTTATCTCTTTTGTCATTGACCTCGTGAGGATGGTCATGAGTTGATTATTTGTTGTGTCCCATGCTTCAAAACGGGGTCGGTTTCGAGCGGTGCGGGTTTTGTTCCGGACAAGTATCCCATCTTACTTTGTCCGTAAAATGTACATTTTCATAGACCTTGACCATAACGGATAGTTGTTACCATCAAGTCTATGGTTTGTATAAGAAGAGGAGTTGTCGGTACTCCCCGGTCGGTGAGGCTTGAGAGTCTCGCCGAGGTTGAAGTAATGTCGGATGTGGAAGACATTCTTCAGAAATATGAGTTTTGCAGCGGAAAAAGTTAGAACACAAATGGCTCAGCTACCATGAAGAGAGTTTGAGAATGTGTTAACACAAGAGTAAACTTCAACTTTTTCTTTTATTCATTGATAATGTGGAGTATATGTAGATACAATTGAGGAGTTTGAAAGGTCCTAGACAAGATAGTGACCTTTCATAGAAAAAGTAAAAGCTATAAACGAGGCTAGATGCTTTTTAGTCTCTTACATAATAAATGTCTATGACATAAAGTGAACTAGAGTAAAAGCTATGTCTATGACTAGAGTTTGACATATTAATTGTTTATATGTACTACAATTAATATGTCTCTTTATAAATAAATAAAGTGTACACAGAAAATCCGGCACATGAGTTCGGCGGGTTCGGTACCTGTTTGAACCTCGGCGAACTTATCGAATGCTTTGAATATTGCCACAAATGCGAACTACAATGCTTCCACTTACTATGATTAACAAGCTGGAACGAGTTTGTCGGGGCTTTTTCTAGGGAGATGATGAAGATGACAGGAAAATGCACATGATTAGTTGGGATAAATTGTGCATAACAAAACAAGGGGTGGTGTAGGGTTCCGCAAATTGCATGACATGAATGTCGCTCTTTTGGGAAAGTTGGTTTGGGACCTGATTCAACAGAAGGAGACTCTGTGGGTGAAAGTTTTGTCTCACAAATACAAAGAGCTTTCCCTCTCTGCGAAGGATGGCAGCTCACCTATCTAGAGGGGATTTGTAAAGCATATGCTATGTTGAAGGAAGGTTTGAAACAAAAAGATCTGACTTGGGTGTGGAAAGCAGATCCGAAACTCAAATATACTGTGGCGTCGGGTTATGCTTTTCTGACACAGACACATGCAGATAAAGAAATTAATAATGCTTGGTAGAAGATCTGGGATCTAAAAGGGCCGACAAGGAGTAATTACTTATTGTGGACCATCACCCACAATGCATTACCGGTCCAGGAAACGTTATATGACAGGCACATTGCTGATGATCCGATATGTAAGATCTTCCATGAAGATAATGAGACTGCACTTCATGCCATTAGAGATTGTACTTGGGCCAGTGAAATCTGGAGTCAATGTGTTGCACATGAGAACATTGCTGGATTCTTTCAGCAAGACTCACAAGTTGATTGGGTTAAATGGAATTTGACCAACGTTCAAGATTCGGCCTGGAGGTACAAGTGGAAGGAATTGGTCTACGGTATTTGGATGTGGTGAAACAATATAGTTCATGGAAATGATGAAGAACGACCCCTAGCCTTTGCCTTTATCGCAACGGCAGTGGAGAGAGCGAGGAATCTACGACTTGCTTGGAACATAGATTAATTGTTATTATTTTTATGTTCATAGAAACATTTGATTTGACTCCGGTGTAAAGTTGGATTTTAGGTGACCTCCTGATGAGGCTTGGAAATAAAATGCTCTTTCTTGAAAAAAAAAAAAAGCCTAAAAAAAAAGAAGTGAATATCCGAAATAGCCTTCTTATATGAAATGTCTAGCTCTCGTGAATCTTTGCAAAGTGGGAGTAAATGAGTTATTCCAAGAGAGCATGATATCCATATTATAGATACGGTCGTTGATGTGCTGACACTCGAGATACGGTTGTATAAATATTGTAACAGCGATAGGATTATATTTACACGGTAACTGTTTCACATGAAAGGTAGTAGTCATCGCTCTTGACTCTTCCGATGATTGGGGGTCAAGGTGTGTTGCTAGACACTATTCCGTGATTGTTAAGTAAGAAGGGCATTTTATTAATTTTCACTTTGTGTCTGCGGCCAACATATTCGGAAGCCTATCGGGTCACACACACAAGAACATCTAGCCGGATTAAAATGCGGTTATAGCGATAACCAAATAAGAAAAGTTTATTTCGAGTATAAAATGTTATAGTGATTAAATTAATATGGTGGTATTTATTTATTGTGAATAAATTAAATACAAGATATTAATTATATTGATTAATTAAAGAATATTCTGGAAGCCATTTAATTGGCTATATGAGGCGCCACTTTCTAGTGTATAAGATATACTTGGATCGTACAATTTAATTAATGACATTATCGTATATTAATATTAGATATTAATAGATTTATGGTAATAAGATAAAGATAGTCAATATTAGATATTGACAATATCTGGAATTTATTTAATATGAGATATTAAATTAAATGAGATAAATCTAGAATATTTATTTTCCTTATTTTACTAGTAAAATATTTTATTTCTCATTAATCTACACAGAAACTTTTCCCATTGGGAATGAGATGCTGAGGGCGCACCACCCTCTATATAAGAGAGGGATTGGCTAGCTCTTCTGCACATCACAATTTCAAGAGTTAATTATTTTTGGGAAAAATATAGAGCTTTTTAGAGAAAGTATTTAGAGAGAGAAAATGTCAGCCTAGCAACTGGGTTTTTCTGGTAGCTATCCAAGGAGGATTCAACGAGGTGCTTGTGTGGATATTGATAAAGGCCGGACACGTGGACGGCTTGCGCGCACTACTACTCTTCCTAGAAGGTCAAAACGTCGATCTTTTAGATCAAGCAAGATAATCATCGTCTACTAACTCAACGTGTTTATTGTATTAAACGGAGTTGATTTTGGGATCGGAAATCAAATTTTAAATTCCGCTGCGTTAAACTAGTTGATTTCCTAATAGTGGTATCAGAGCGAACTTCGAACTTAAGCAATAAGTACTAGTTAATTTGCGTAGTAATTAATTAATAGATGCAAGATCTAGATTCACGAAACGAGAAACACAAAAAAAATGCGATGTCGGGTTTGGGGGCTGGGCCGAAGCGGCGGCTCCCCACCGTGTTGACGCCGCCGGCGACGGCGGCCCTAGGGCTGCTGCCGTCGGCCGGCCATATGCGGTGGACCCCGATTTCCCTTTTATCGTTTTGTGAATTCTTATAGTGCATTGATATCTCTTTGTTTAGTTGGTGTCAAGTGGCTAACTGATTTTTCAATTAGTTTAGACCATTGGGATGCCATATGGTATTATTTGGTAATATGATTTGCCTTTAAATAATCTAGGTCTTTCCGAATTTAGTTTGGAATAGGCCTAGGACCTTTTCAAAATATTTGATTTTGAAAAAGAACTAAGCCTAGAGCCTTTTAAAATTTTGATTTTGGAAAGGGCCAATGTTGGTGCCTTTTGGTTTTGGAAGCCAAATGCATCCCTTTTGATTAAGAATCAAAAGAAAAGAAACTAAAGAGACTTTATTTTGATTTAGATTTAATTTGAATAGTTCCTATTGATTAAAATTAAAATTGAAATCAATTTAAATTAATCGTTTAATTTTATTTCGATTAAAATCGTTTAATTAATTAAAAGTTAATTGATTATTTGATTTGATAAAATAAGACGCAAGGTGGTAAAATTAAAACTTAATCTTTTTCATAAGATTTATTATTGTATTAATTAGATTTTGTAGATATAATGTGATTATATGGACCCCGATTGATCATGGACTCGACCAATAGGATAAATGTGAATGATTTAATTTTCAGTTGGTTTCAAAATTGTTCTAGGCCGTTATGAAGAACGTTGCCTAGTTTATTTTCTGCATTTATTCCACTCCGTAAGCTCCCCCAGTGTGCGGTGGGTGTATTAATTTATTCGATATATTATTATGTAACAAGAACAGAGCGAAGATGGAGACCAAAGAAAGATGAATAAAGATCCCATTGGAGATGACGCATTAAAAATTCTATTGGCGGTTGCAGCCACCCTTAGATTGTGACCCGCGGTTTTATCAGTTTGTATTCGAAACCGCACCTGGGAAAAGTCCATGATCATACCGGTTATATTGTGTGCGGAATGGTGTATGTTTTACTTTGTATTGATAACGTAGAAATATGCAAGCTTTAGATGAGACCATAATTAATTAAAATTAATTAAGTGAATTAATTTAAAGTACTCCCATTAATCAAAAAAAATTAAGTCGAAAATTGTCTCCTAATATTATAATGACGGTGAAGAGCCCTTGTTCAGATCCAATTTATCATCCACAGCTGGGGGTTGACCTATCTTGGGTGTATCGTTATTATTCAGATATGAACGAAAGTGATCTCGCAAATATTGGGTTATGACTTGACTAAGATCTTTTCGGCCATCAGCCACAACAGGGGTTGTTTGGATTTTAGAGACAATGGATTGACTGATGCATATCATCAAAGAGTTGACTAGTCAATCAACAAGAGTCGTATAAGACACGATTGGTAAAGAGTTACCTACTCATCAAGCTATTCTCGGTTCATCAGCCACAACAGGGAATCTTGATAATTCGATGGGATCTTGTCCACTAAAGAATTAAAATTCTTGAAAGCCAATTGGAAGTAGTTGGCTAGTGGGAGCAAAACCTAAATAAATTTTAAAAGTGAAAATTTTTGGTTTTTGGATTCTTGAACTTTTACTTATACTATCTTTACTTTATTGTTGTAGAAATGTCGAACAAATTGAATCTTCGTTTTATCATTGATAACAAGCTTGACGAAACAAACTTTCTCGACTAGGAAAGAAACCTCAAAATCGTTTTGAGACATGAAGGCATTGGCTATGTTTTGGAGAAACCTTTAACTAAAGACCTTGAAGATGCTACTAATGAGGATTCGGTTAAGAAGCATGTGAAACACTATTCTGACAGTGTGGAGGCTACTTGCATCATGCTTGCTTCTATGACACTTGAACTTCAGAAACATCATGAGTCCATGGATGCTCACACCATTATGGCTCACCTGAAGGAACTCTACGCTTCTCAGTCTCGTACTGAGAGGTACGAGGTCTCGAAGGTGCTCTTTGGTTGCAAGATGGCTCCAGGTACTTCAGTTGGGTCATACGTGCTAAAGATGATAGGTTACATAGAGAGGCTTAAGAATCTTGGCCATAAGATGTGGTGTGAGTTAAGTGTTGACTTGATTCTGCAATCTCTACGGACTCTTACTCACAGTTTGTGATGAAATATCACATGAATTAGATTGATTCCTTCCTCGCGGAGTCATTGAACATGCTTAAAACTGCTGAGGGCACTGTTGGCAAGGGTAAGCAAGTGTTGCTCGTGACTTCTTCCAAGGGAAAGAAAAAGACCCAAAAAAAGACCAAGAAGGCGAAGGAGGCTACCAAGCCGAAGCCTAAGATAGACAAAGACAAATCCAAGGATGCTTGCTTCCATTGTGGCCAGCCTGGCCATTGGAGGAGAAACTACATAGTGATGAAGAACAACAAGAAGAACAAGCATAATGATGCTTCAACTTCAGGTATGTTTATGATTGAGGTCAATATTGCTTCTTCTAAGTCTAACCACTGGGTATTAGATACTGGATGTGGTTCTCATATTTGTACGGATATGCAGGCACCAAGAAGGACTAGAGATCTAAGGAAATGAGAAGTGGACCTACGCGTTGGGAATGGAGCAAGTGTTGCTGCCTTAGCCATAGGAGTTTATTTTCTTTCGTTGCCCAGTAGGCTAGTACTAGAATTAAATAACTGATATTTTATTCTTGCTCTTACGAATAACATTATTTCTATTTCTGCATTGGATGTTGAAGGATATTCTTTTACGTTTAAGAATAAATGTTGTTCTTTTTCACGTGATGGAATATTTTATGGTATTGGTAAACTTGACAATGGTCTCTACATATTAGATATGAATGTTGATATACTTAATGTAAACAACAAGAAAGCTAAAACAAGTGACTTGAATGAATCCTACTTGTGGCATTGTAGACTTGGTCATATAAATAAGAATCGCATTTCCAAACTCCATAAAGATGGAATGTTGGATCAATTCAATTATGAATCTTTTGATACATGCGAAGCTTAATGAAAAAGTCACCATTTAGTGGTAAAGGGATAAGATCCAATGAATTACTTGAGCTCTTACATACTGATGCATGCAGCCTAATGTCGATTTTAGCCAAAGGAGGATACTCTTATTTTATCACCTTCACTGATGACCATTCTCGTTATGGTTATGTATACTTAATGAAGTATAAGTCTGAAGCCTTTGAAAAGTTCAAGGAGTTCAGAAGTGAGGTGGAGAAACAACTGGGTAAAGAGATTAAGACACTTCGATCTGATCGAGGTGATGAGTACCTAGATGGAGAGTTTAAGATTATTTAAAGGAGAATGTGATTCTACCTGAATGGACTCCTCCCGGAACGCCTCAGATGAATGGCGTCTCTGATAGGAGGAACCGCACCTTGTTAGACATGGTGTGATCCATGATGAGCTACACAGTTCTTTCAAAATCGTTTTGGGGGTATGCTCTAGAAACATCATCCTATACACTTAACCGAGTTCCATCAAATACCGTAGAGTTGATGCCCTATGAAGTGTTCAAAGGGAAGAGACCTGGTCTGGGTCATCTTAAACCTTGGGGTTGTCCGACTTATGTGAAGCGGATGATGCCTGATAAATTAGAGGCTAGATCTGACAAATATCTATTTGTGGGATATCCTAAGGAAACTAAATGATACCAATATTACCATCCAAGAGAACAAATGGTGTTTGTCTCCAGGACTGGCCACTTTCTAGAAAAAGAGTTTATTTTAGATAGGGTCGATGGGAGTAAGATTGATCTTGAAGAAATTCAAGAACCACTTACTGAAGACAGTCAGTTGATGGAAGTAGAGCAGACACCACATACAGATGAGGTGCAAACACACGCTCTAGAAACACAGACACCTCGAAGATCCACTTGGGAACGTCGTGAACCTGAAAGGTACACTGGCGTATATCTCATTGAAGATCAGGACCCTAAAACTTACGATGAGGTTCTAATGAGGCATGACAAAGAGAAAAGGCTGGAAGCCATGAATTCTGAAATGGAATCCACGAAAGACAACCAAGTTTGGAACTTTGTTGATCAACTTGAAGGAAAACGGGTCTTTAAGAGAAAGACAGACTTGGATGGTAGTGTGACTACCTACAAGGCAAGGATAGTGGCAAAAGGTTATAAGAAAAGACAAGGAGTTGACTATGATGAAACCTTTTTGCCGGTAGCTATGCTAAAGTCCATTAGAATTATGCTTGCTATTGTAGCATACCATGATTATGAGATCTGGCAGATGGATGTGAAAACAGCTTTCCTTAACGGGAATCTGTCTGAGGAAGTGTATATGACACAACCTGAGGGTTTCACAAATGATGATGCTAGGATGGTGTGCAAGTTGCAAAGATCCATTTATGGATTGAAGCAAGTTTCTCAGAGTTGGAAACTACAGTTTGATGAGACAATCAAACAGTTTGATTTCATCAAAAAAATGAAGATGAGCCATGTGTTTACAAGAAGGTTAGTGGGAGTTCCGTAGTTTTCTTAGTGCTTTATATAAATGACATATTGCTCATAGGGAATGATATTCCTATGTTACAGTCGATTAAAGATTGGTTATCCAAAAACTTCTTTGTGAAGGACTTGGGAGAAACAACCTATATTCTGGGAATCAAGATCTATATAGATAGATCTAAGAGGTTGCTTGGTCTATCAGAATCCACCTATATAGACAAGATGCTGAAGAGATTCAACATGGAGCAATCCAAGAGATGATTGTTGCCCATGTCACATGGAATCTACCTGTCGAAGGAATTGTGTCTTAAGACATAGGAGGAAAGGGCACATATGAGTAAGATCCCTTATACGCGGCTATCAGGTCCATCATGTATGCCATGTTGTGCACTAGTTCGGATGTCTCGTACCCTCTAAGTATGACTAGTGGGTACCAGGCAAATCCAGGTGATGGTCACTAGATTGCAGTCGAAAATATTCTAAAGTACATGAGACGTACTAAGGATATGTTCCTGGTTTCAGGAACAATGATTTGGCATTAGAAGGTTACACAGACGCCATTTTTAAACTGATAGGGGTGACTTGAAGTCACAGTCTGGATTTTTTTTATGCTTAATGGCGGAGCAGTCAGCTTGAAGAGTTCCAAGCAGGATACTATTGCGGACTCTACAATGGAATCCGAGTATATAGCAGCCTCGGAGGCGGCAAATGAAGCGGTTTTGATGAAGAAGTTAATTACTGAACCTGGTGTGGTTCACTCCATTAACGGTCCAGTCCCACTGTACTGTGATAACAATAGGGCAATTGCTCAGTCAAAGGAACCAAGGTCTCATCAGAAGTCCAAACATGTGCTACGGCGCTATCACTTGATTTGAGAGATAGTAGATAGATAAGATGTAAAGATAGAGAAAGTCCATACAGATGATAACATAGCTGATCTGTTAACCAAGGCGTTGTCGCAAGCAAAGCATGAGAAATATGTTCACATGCACGGGTTTAGGCATATGGGTGATTGGCTTTAGGCCAAGTACAAGATTGTTGAAAAGGTGTCCTAAACCCTTTCAGGTCGGACTGGATCCGACCGGGTCGGGTCATTTAGGCTGTGTTTGTTTTGGGTTAGAGTTTTTTTGGGAGTTTTTTTAGATAAAGTAATTGAAATAATGATTAGAAAGTTGATGGGGTAAAATAAAGTAGAATAATGATTGGTGTAGATTATGAAATGATTGGTGAAATAAAGTAGAATAATGAATAAAATAATGAAAAAATGTAATAAAGTTGATAAAGTGAAATGATGAGAGATGATTTAATATTTTTTTATTTGTAGTTGAAGATTTGATTGTTGAAAGAATTGTAAGAAATGATTGGTGATGTGATGGAAAAAAAATGCCGAAAAAAACTCCGGCCAAAACAAACAGAGCCTTACAGTCTATTTAGTTCATGTAATAACTTTATTATGATTAATAAAAGCACTTTTGTTATTATATATTTTTGTTTATCTTTATGAACCAATTATGTTATTAGATATATAGTAATGTCCTTAGTATTAAACTGTGATAGAGAAACCATGATAGTGATTATGGTTGACGAGATCTCTAATCACTTTAATAAATTTCATACTTAAATGTATCTAGTCGTATGTACTATCAATCAGGACATTGATAGTATGATTAGACTAGCACGTATTGGATGTCTTCTATCTTATTGAAGACATGGATAGATCTTGTCTATCGAAGTGTAGAGACGCTTGGACTGTACGTGGACGTGTATTGGAGAATGCGTACATTAGACTGGCCCACTTACATTAAGTGTCGCAGTATATGGCAATTGTGTAATTATCTTGAGACTGGAGTCTACATGGCATCACGGTGTGGATTGTCATGCTTTGACGCTATTGAGGTTTTCCCTAGCCATAGGGCGATCATGCGGTAGTGCTCGGGTATGATATTGAAGCATACGTAGGATACATGTTTGTTCATCCGGAAATCGTGTATCCTATTAGTATGAGTGAATATCCGAAAGGGCCTTCTTATAAGGAATGTCTAGCTCTCGTGAATCTTTGCAAAGTGAGAGTAAATGAGTTATTCTGAGAGAGCATGATATTCAGATTATGAGATATGATCGTTGATGTACTGACACTCGAGATACGATTGTATGGATACTGTAACAACGATAGGATTCTATTTACATAACAACTGTTTCACATGAAAGGTAGTAGTCATCGCTTTTGACTCTTCCAATGATTGGGGGTCACGGTGTGTTGCTAGACGCTATTCCGTGATCGTTAGGTATGAAGGGCATTTTAGTAATTTGCACTTTGTGTCCACGGCCAACATATTCGGAATCCTATCGGGTCACACACATAAGAACATCTAGCTGGATTAAAAGCGGTTATAGTGATAACCAAATAAGGAAAGTTTATCTCGACTATAAAGTGTTATAGTGATTAAATTCATATGGTGGTATTTATTTATTGTGAATAAATTAAATACAAGATATTAATTATATTGATTAATTAAAGAATATCCCGGAAGCCATTTAATGGCTATATGAGGCGCCACTTTCTAGTGTATAAGATACATTTGGATTGTGCAATTTAATTAATGTTATTATCATATATTAATATTAGATATTAATAGATTTATGAAAAATAGATTTATGGTAATAAGATAAAGATAGTCAATATTAGATATTGACAATATCTTGGATTTATTTAATAAGAGATATTAAATTAAATGAGATAAATCTATAATATTTATTTTTCTTATTTTACTAATAAACTTTTTTCTTTCTCATTAATCTACACAGAAGCTTTTCCCATTGGGAATGAGATGCTGAGGGCACACCGCCCTCTATATAAGTGAGGGATTGACTAGCTTTTTTGCACGTCACAATTCCAAGAGTTAGTTTTTCTTGTGAAAAATATAGAGCTTTTTAGAGAGAGCATTTACAGAGAGAAAATGCCAGTCTAGCAACTGAGTTTTTCCTGGTAGCTATCCAAGGATGATTCCGGCGAGGTGCTCGTGTGGATATTGATAGAGGCCGGACACGTGGATGGGTTGCGCGCACTACTACTCTCCCTAGATGGTCAAAGCGTCGATCTTTTAGACCAAGCAAGGTAATCACCGTCTACTAACTCAACGTGTTTATTGTATTAAACAAAGTCGATCTTAGGATCGGAAATCAAATTTTAAATTCGCTGCGTTAAACTAGTTGATTTCCTAACAGAGTTGTATCTAGTGCATCAGAGTCTGAGAGTTTTACTTTGAATAAAGCACAATATCAACAGTTGCTTAGGCTTTTTAATGTCCAGAAATCATAATCTTATGATCACTTGGCCAATCAAGCAAGTGTTCTTTCTACTAATTTTGTGCCCACTTCTGATGTATCAGGTTTGGCTAATTCAGTCAATTCTTTGTCTTAGATTGTAGATTCAAAAGCTACAGATCATATAGTAAATAGTAAACTTCATTTACAGTCTTCTAGACCTGTTTCCAACATGTTGGTTGGATTGCCTAATGGTTCTAATGTCAAAATAACACATATAGGTACATTTTGGTTGAATGACATGCTAGTCCTTACTGATATGTTATGTATACCAAATTTGAACTTCAATCTTATCTATTTGGCTAAACTAGCAGCTAATCCTGATTTGGCTATTGTTTTTAATCTTGATTCTTGTCTGATACAGGACAAGAAATATGGGATACAGATTGGATCAGCTAAGAAATTTAAAGGCCTATATATTTTGAATACTAGCCAGCAGAGTTTGTCCAAGTCAAGTATTGCTAATAATGTGTCTTTGTTGTCTGATCAGTCTACTATTACAGGTGCATAGGTTTCGCATTTCAGACTTGGTCATATGTCCAATAAAAGACTGATGTATCTGAAGTGTATAGAATCTTCTTTCTTACATGATAGTAGATTTTGCCATGTTTGTCAATTAGCAAAACAAAAGAGAAACTCGTTTCTATTAAGTCAGACTTATGTACAAAACATATTTGACCTTGTTCATTTTGATATTTCGGGGCCTTACAAGCACCAAACCGTGTATGGCCATTCTTATTTCTTAACCGTTGTAGATAATTTTTCTAGGTATACCTGGGTATATTTGTTGAAACACAAGTCTGAGGTCAGGCAACTTGTCCAGTCTTTTATTCAATATGCCTTTGTTCAATTTGGTAAGCATGTTAATACTGTTAGATCAGACAATGCGGCAGAATTTGATATGCCGGAATATTATGCACAGAAAGGCATTATACATCAAACCTCTTGTGTGGATACACCACAACAAAACGGTTTAGTTGAAAGAAAACAACAACATATCTTAAGTCGAAAAGCAATTTGATTACTAGGGTTTTTGGATCTCTTGTTTATGCATGAAATTTCCTAGCCTAACTTGCTTATATCATATTGGGGTTATTGTGTGTTACATGCTGTTTTTTCAATCAATCTCACACCTTCTACAGTTATCCTTTTCACAATACAATTATCCTATTTCCATAAGGAAAATATATTTGCCATATAATAAAAGATAATCTCAATAAATGAGATAATGATTATAAAATCAATCTTATTTTTTTCATTAATTATCTAACAAATAAATAA
Source organism: Gentiana straminea (assembly GCA_036785695.1). Taxonomy (NCBI): domain Eukaryota; kingdom Viridiplantae; phylum Streptophyta; class Magnoliopsida; order Gentianales; family Gentianaceae; genus Gentiana; species Gentiana straminea. The sequence continues at coordinate 13,841,544 of JAVUPR010000113.1, read as the reverse complement.
TTAATTACATATGTGACATAATCTAGGAAAATTACTTCTCCTAATTTTCTCACTATGTGTGGCGCAATTATTGATCTAAAATGGCGTTGATAATCTAGGTCTATTTTGTGTTGGGAGAAACTCTCTTTTTAATAGCTCAATAACTAATAATTTGAGAGTTTATCCTTTACACACAAATTTATCTTTTCTTTTTAGGAAAATAAAAACCTTTATCCAATAGGAAAACAAATTTCCTATTTATCCAATAAGAAAACTAATTTCTTATTTATAATTATTTAATAATTACATTATCCACATTATAATTAATTAGGGAAAATTTCTTTTCCCAAAATCAAAAAATATGGCCCCATTTTTTATGCCATTTGGGATAATAGAAAATGTCTGTTCTATATTACATATTATTTACCAAATAAATAATATTCACATATTCATTAAATAGACCAACTATTTAATTTATTCTCGAGGTTCCATAAAACTAGAAAACACTCGCGTGTTAGGAGCCAACCCGGGGACCATGGACCTATAACCAGCAGCTATAATAAAATGAATAAAATATTCATCGTACAGAATATTTCTACTCAACTTATTAATTCCGGAATTACGCCACCATAAATCCGAAACTGAACTCTATGGATTATAGATATAACTTATTCTCAAAACGTCGAGTCGATAAGTGTCCATTGATATAATCATTACATACAGACTAACCCTCCATAGACTATCCGTAATGAAGCGGGATTATTTCCGTAAACCTTCTTCAATACCTCTTATCCTTATTTACCATTAACCCACTAATGATCAATTAGTTCATAACCAATATGAACTCCGTGGATCGATCAGTTTCTAGGATTAACAAATAATGGGATTGTCTTTCTACTTCCCGCAGGAAGGAATAGATTCCATATCTGTGAAACACACACTTCTCACTCATTTCAGAATAGTGCCAACGTGAAAGTGATTCGGACCGCGCCTCTTAGCGATCCTTAACGAACACATCAAACCCTATCTTGAAACCAGTAGGAGCATGCAACCACTTCAGGATTAAGGTTAATCCATATATGATCATCTTGTTATTTAATGAGATTTCTCAATCACGGAATTATATGAGAAACGCAGATTAAATCGGTCCAGTCCTATATGACTACATCATATATAAATGCCCCACTTAGATAACCAATATCGACGGTCCGGATAAGACGGTCACACCATAAAGTGTTCTGGGTGCATTAATGGTGGTTTAATCAATAGACTCCATACTTTGATTAAGTTCACCACGGACTATTAGTTCAAGTGTATCACCATAAACTTAATCCTCATGTGTGACACACACTAAGTTATATGGCTACATATGATATGACTTAGGGTTTTCAGTAGTGTATTACTTACAAGCACGAAGCAAGTAATAAGATGAGAATAAATCTGTCATTTATTAATACTATAAAACAATTACAAAAATTGTCTTTCGGGCGCTACTTCCAACAATCTCCCACTTGCCCGTATAGATAAGCAACTATTGTCTTTCGGGCACTATATCTAACAATCTCCACTTGCCCGTAATGACAAGCAACAATTGTTTTTAGAGCACCACACCCTTATTCTTTCTATCCACAACATTCTCCCACTTGCTCTAAAGCATATGAGATATATCTCCCTAATTCATACCCGTCAAGCGCTTATCAGTGACATTAGATGTCACGCGACTTGGTAAACTGATCAGCTAGGTTGTCGGCTCAAGGCGATCTTTTAGGACCGAAACGTCGCCTCTTTGCACTATCTGTCTGACCAGGTGGTACTTACTTTCAATATGCTTTTGACCTCTTGTGATTGCGAAGATCCTTTGCAAAAGCTACCTCTCCACTGTTTTCACAGCAAAGTGATATCGACTTACGAGACCTGGAATCACTTCCCGATCCAACAAAGAACTTCTCAAGCCATACTGCCTCTTTAGCTGCTACGAAAGTTGCTATGTATTCGACTAATAGAGTCAAATTGGCAGTGCTGGATTGCTCCAGACTATAGCTCCATCACTATGAGTAAACACTGAGCCTGAGATTGATTCACGATCATCCTTAATCCGACAACAACACTCAGGTTCGCACCTGAATACACAAGCATATGATTCCTCGTTCTCTTAAGATACTTGAGGATGCACTATACTGCTATCAATAGTCGAATCCAAGATTCGATTACAATTGACTTTTAATAATCTGACATTCTCTATCCAAAAGAGAACTTATCCCATTTTCTCTATATCCGAAGATTTGAGAGAATTATTCCATGAGGGGTTGGGTAGGAAACCTCTCGTTGAATGTTGCATACGAAAATGCATTATCATCTTAAACAATAAGATGGATGGGATACTGCCACAACTTGTTCTCATGAATTTGACCGAATCGATTTCTAAGAATATAGTCTACTTCTCTGATTTAGAGAAGCGTTGGCTCGTCAGTTCTTGACTTCAGATAACACACTCATGTTGTTCTCAACTGTTGCAGTGTTATCTTTTATAAACACTAATGTCTACTATTTTACCAATATTGATTCTCCAGTCTACAAAAGACTCATCAATACTTTTGGTCAAGCTCACACATTTCAAATATGTGGCTTTTAATGACCTAGATGTTTGCTTTAATCCATCAATGGATATAAGCATATGCAGTCAATCTGCCATTGGCTTCGAGCTAAAACCCTTATATTTCGAATGAATTCAAGCACCGTGGTTGGGCAAGAAAGTATCAGGGCATCACCCATGTTAATCTTTCTGCTTTTCATGGAGTCAAGCAAGGTTGAGTGGTGAGAAATTTTAAGGGCATCACCCCTTTTAAACTATCTACTTCTCAAGGAATTACCCCTAGACCACTTGGCTTTGCCTTGAAAAGTAAACTTTCCATTCATTCTCATCACGTAGATCCAATTACTCCCACTGGGCCTGATACACTCAGGTGGTTCTACAAGATTGTTAACAGAACTGGAGTACCAAAACTCCATTTACAAGTTTATGGCTTTAAACCAACCTCTTATTGTCAGAATCCTATACAGTCCTTCCAGAAGGACCATAGGTGATCGATCACCCCAAGCAGGCTGTAAAGACTGCATAATCACAATGGGTCAATGGTTAGACCATACTCCTATTGCATTTGGGTGGATTGATATTCTGATCTAGTTCAGTAGTATTATCAGCGTAATCCTCAACAACCAATGTTGGATGTGGTCTGATTAAATCAGATAGTAACTCCTTGAGTATCTTTACTTCAAGGTCCAAGGTTGTTATTTAAACATTCTTTTAGAAAGGATGTAACGGTGTAACCGTCACTATCCGATCTTAAGAATCTTATAACCAACCATTACTCATTGCATTAAGATATTTCACGATAAGTCACCATCTAAACGTGTATGCAAAATCTCCAGTCCTACCTTCAAGCATAAATGCTAAATGCCTCTATTTGCGGAAGTGGAATAAATTTACTTCACTCCTTATCCACAAATTCATAAGCATCTTCTAGGTAGACTTCTCGGTATTGCATAACAATGTAAACTGTTATTTTGCAATCAATATCTTAATTAAGTTAAGCAGTGTAATGTAGCATATCAATAATTATACAAGAAAATACATGGTTTATCCTTTCAGTGAAATCGTTTCACTCGGAGGTAGGCCGAGCACCAGTTCCAAATACTATGCTATGGCCTATATCTGAGCATGGAATACTCTTTTCTCTGGTAATATCAGAGATTCCTCCAAATATTTAGATGAACTGTTCGGCGTTTCGAGTAGTCTTTAGATAAAATGTCTATTACTCAAAAACTCCCACTAGCTTGTATTCTTCATAAGACCCTGAAGGTTAATATGAACAAGCTATGACACTTCTTTAGCTCTATTACCCTTTACTAATTGAAAGGTTACTTAGTCATTTTTCCTTTGAGATAGTGTTCTTAGACTGGGAGATAGGAATCACCCTTAGCCAGTCTTCAGATCTTATCTTTAGGATATATGCACTAATTAATAGATGCTGAAGAATCGTTTATCTAAATACGGAAAACCATTTGTCTTAATAGTTTATGATGTGTTACATATACCTTTTCAGTATTACTTAGTGGTTTTGACTTTATTAGACAAATGTCCGAGTCTCAGAATCGTATACAAATGTCATATTCACTTTCTTTAAGGCAACTATATTATCGATGTGAAAGTGAATCCATTTGTTCTAACGAATCTAAAAAACAGAAGTTAAAGTTCTGCGATATTCAAGGATTAAAATCCAAAACTTCTTTCCTTATATCACTCCCAATATTTTAGTTGAAATAACTGCCCGTTGTCTACTCTTTAATCATGAATGCTCAGTTACCTTGTTCTTGCAAAAGAACTATAGCTTTCGAGTCAAATTACTCGGTTAAGAAAGTCTCTAAGGATTCATAGGCTAGTGATCCGAAAGCACTTTCCTTATCCTTTACTTTCTTTTATTAATATTTTGGTTTAGCCTTTAACTTATTTAGTTTTGATGACTTGCACTTGTAGACATTTACCTTCCCATTATCGGCTTTCTTTAAAGGAAATGGCCATTAACTAGCAGTTCATTTGAGTAGCCACTACTTGTGAACTGTGGGATGTCTTAGTGAGATTGATACCAAATCATTCTTGTCATCTTTGAACTAATTTCGTTTGTCTCTCATTCAACACGAGTGATAGCAGTGACATACTTATTAATGTCACTTAAGTTTGAAGGTTCAAGAGGAGAATCCTCTTCCGAAAAAATAATTTGCATTCTCAATTTATGAGTTCAACGTTCTTGTTACTTTTCCACTTTTACGAAGTCGTTATCAGTCAATATAATATGTTTAGCAGTTTAGATACCTTTGAGATGATATGTAGTTGCGAAAATAAATTTTGACAGAAATATAAATCAAATCATACACCACAACAAATAATGATTTTAGGAATTATAAACGTGATGTCATGCATGCAATTTATCCTACCATTCCAAGGATTTAATCTCACACCTCAGTGCCGCCGACGGGTAGGTCAAAGAGGTGACGATTAAATTGAGACAATCTCTCTCAACAATTAATTGAGAATCAGACATCCCGATTTAATTGTTGATTACCTTCCTTTTTCAGCCAAGATATTTCCAAAAATACCCTTTAGAGTGTGACCTACTGTTTCAGATTTTTAAGTAGACCCCGAGTATGCCGTCGAAGGGTAGGTCAGTGACCCGATGAGTACTCAAAATCCTATCCTTTCGAAAACCAAGCCTTGAATTTTGATAGCGGTGAACGCAATCCGAAGGGGGCCGAAATCAAAGCGGCACGAGGTGTCACCATTCTCTCACGGTGCTTGTATTAACAGTAGAGGCCGAGGGGTCGGTTGTCACCTTCCCCGCTCCCACTCGTTATTTTGAAAATTAGGTAGTCTCATTAGGATTTTAGAATTTTCTAACAATCCAAAAACAATAGATCATGAATATTTAATTTAATCCTCCGACTAGTTTATCGGTTCCAAATACCGTCTAACTAGTGTCACTATATTCACGATTTTCCAGTTTTATGGATTTATAAATTCTTTTGTGTAGACACTACACAAATAAAATTCACAAAGAATTTTATAATCCTAATATATTAGGACTTATGAATTTCCCGCCAAATCGAAAAAACAATAAATCACAAATTTAAAGCTCCCACTAGTTTATCGGTTCCAAATACCGTCTAACTAGTGACAATATATTCATGATTTTCCAATTTGTCGATTTAGAAATCTCTTGTGTAGTCACTACACAATTAAAATTCACCAAGAATTTTATAATGTCCTAATTTGTCATGACAAAAAAATTTAGGATCTCAGAATTTTCCAATAATCGAAAAACAATAAATCATGAAAAGCAATCACCAACTTATCGGTTCCAAATACCGTCTAGTTGGTGTCAAATTTTTCATGATTTTCCAATTTTTGATTATCAAAATTCTTTTTATGTAGACACTACATAATTAAATCCTCAAAGAATTTTAGATCCAAAAAACAAATTTACCCCGTAAATTTTATTTTATCATGTGAATTTTATATCACCGATAAAATTCCGTTTTTCCTTTAATTAATTTAATTTAATATTAATCTAAATTAATTATCGTTTTCATACATGTCTAATTAATGCCAATTAATTTTCTACATGTATGCGTATCTTAGGAGTGGAATTCATGAATATGATGCATGGTATGGTTATATCACATAAATAATCACAAAAGAAAATAAATGCGAAAAATAAACCACTGAGATGGACCGTTGGTAACCCCGTATCTAATCTATAAAAGGAAAATTAAATAAATAAACCCTACGTTTAAAGGATTTACTAGTCTCTAATTATTTCAGCCCCCCACTGTGTATATAAAAAAACTGCTCCATTTCTTCAACAAAAAAAGCTTCAGTAGAGTTGGTAAGCTTTCTCTTCTCCTACCAACAGGTTGTGGGTTTGAAACCCCCAGGTTGAACCTTTTCTGGAATAATTCCAAAAAAAAACATACATCCAAGGAATCGAACCTAGGTCTTCAAGATGAAGAACTTTGTCTTCACCACTTCTCTGCCGCGTCTATTGTGATGATAATCTTCGAAAATTATTTAAATGGAATAGTGCCGCCGAAATCATATTTAATTACTAGAAAATTAAATTACAACAAAATAAATTACATAATTTTCTATACCCAGAAAATTTTGGGTTTACCATAGATTTAACGGTAAATAAGTACCAACCCCAATCCATCTCATCAACCAAATCATTCAACCACGCATATATTTATAATAAACGTATTAAAGATGCAATATTTATTCAATTTCACTTCTTATTAATTTATTATACAATCAAGATCGCAAAATCGCTTTAACCTTGCTCCGATACCACATGCTGGATATACAGAAACCCGAATCCGGATCCGATCCATAATTGGATCGTCAGATCTAATTCACAACACCGATCGAGACGCTCGATCATGCACAACGGAAGCTACGAATAAATTCGCATGCGATTTTACCACGATTTGGTTCGCATAAATAATTAATATAACTATAAGAAGGTTGAATATTTACCTAAACGGAAAGGAAGAAATAGTCGACCAAAGGGAGAAGCCGCAGTTTTCCGGATTGTATCTCCTAGCGACGACCGGTGGACGTCGATCCTCGCCGTAGAACCTCCTCGAATATGCACAAGAAAACCCCTAGGTTTTTTCCTATATAAAGAGAGTTCCTCCCAACTCAATGATAATGCAAATTGACGCCACTAACGGTAAATAAGTACCAACCACAATCCATCTCGTCAACCAAATCATTCAACCACACATATATTTATAATAAACATATTAAAGATGCAATATTTATTCAATTCCACTTCTTATTAATTTATTATGCAATCAAGATCGCAAAATCGCTTTAACCTTGCTCCGATACCACATGCTGGATATACATAAACCCGAATCCGGATCCGATCCATAATTGGATCGTCAGATCTAATTCACAGCACCGATCGAGACGCTCGATCATGCACAACGGAAGCTACAAATAAATTCGCATGCGATTTTACCACGATTTGATTCGCAAAAATAATTAATATAACTATAAGAAGGTTGAATATTTACCTAAACGGAAAGGAAGAAATAGTCGACCAAAGGGAGAAGCCGCAGTCTTCCGGATTGTATCTCCTAGCGACGACCGGTGGACGTCGATCCTCGCCATAGAACCCCCTCGAATATGCACTTTTCTTCTTTTAATGACTAGAACGAGAAAATAATTTTTCTCTTATTTTATTTAATAAGTTGCGCCAATTTGCATTATCATTGAGTTGGGAGGAACTCTCTTTATATAGGAAAATAACTAGTCAAGAGAGATTTTTCCTTTTCACAATACAATTACCTATTTTCATAAGGAAAATATATTTGCCATAAAATAAGAGATAATCTCAATAAATGAGATAATGATTATAAAATCAATCTCTTATTTTTCCATTAATTATCTAACAAATAAATAATTAATTGCACATGTGACATAATCTAGGAAAATTACCTCTCCTAAATTTCTCACTATGTGTGGCGCAATTATTGATCTAAAATGGCGTTGATAATCTAGGTCTATTTTGTGTTGGGAGAAAGTCTCTTTTTAATAGCAAAATAACTAATAATTTAAGAGTTTATCTTTTACACACAAATTTATATTTTCCTTTTAGGAAAATAAAAACCTTTATCCAATAGGAAAACAAATTTCCTACTTATCCAATAAGAAACTAATTTTTTATTTATAATTATTTAATAATTACATTATCCACGTTATAATTAATTAAGAGAAAATTTCTTTTCCCAAAATAAAAAAAATATGGCCCCATTTTTTATGCCATTTGGGATAATAGGAAATATTATTTCTATATTACATATTATTAAATAGACCAACTATTTAATTTATTCTCGAGGTTCCATAAAACTAGAAAACACTCGCATGTTAGGAGTCAACCCGGGGACCATGGACCTATAACCAGTAGCTACAATAAAATGAATAAAATATTCATCGTACATAATATTTCTACTCAACTTATTAATTCCAAAATTACGCCACCATAAATCCGAAACTGAACTCTATCGATTATAGATATAATTTATTCTCAAAACGTCAAGTCGATAAGTGTCCATTGATATAATCATTACATACAAACTAACCATCCATAGACTATCCGTAATGAAGCGGGATTATTTCCGTAAACCTTCTTTAATACCTCTTATCCTTATTTACCATCAACCCACTAGTGGTCAATTAGTTCATAACCAATACGAACTCCGCAGATCGATCAGTTTCTAGGATTAACAAATAATGGGATTGTCTTTCTACTTCCCGCAGGAAGGAATGGATTACATATCTGTGAAACACACACTTCTCACTCATTCCAGAATAGTGCCAACGTGAAAGTGATTCGGACCGCGCCTCTTAGCAATCCTTAATGAACACATCAAACCCTATCTTGAAACCAGTAGGAGAATGCAACCACTTCAGGATTAAGGTTAATCCATATATGATCATCTTGTGATTTAATGAGATTCCTCAATCACAGAATTATATGAGAAACACAATTAAATCGGTCCAGTCCTATATGACTACATCATATATAAATGCCCTACTTAGATAACCAATATCGAACGGTCCGGATAAGACGGTGACACCATAAAGTGTTCTGGGCGCATTAATGGTGGTTTAATCAATAGAACCCATACTTTGATTAAGTTCACCACGGACTATTAGTTCAAGTGTATCACCATAAATTTAATCCTCATGTGTGACACACACTAAGTTATATGGCTACATATGATACGACTTCGGGTTTTCAGTAGTGTATTACTTACAAGCACGAAGCAAGTAATAAGATGAGAATAAATCTGTCATTTATTAATTCTAAAAAAATTACATAAATTATCTTTCCGGGCGCTACTTCCAACAGGCGAGACAATATGTGTATCTAGGACTCCCAAATTTACCAAAGGGCACATCTTATTGGATAGGCACACTAGGGATATTTTTATATGTAGGGATGTTCAGTTTTTTGAAAAAATATTTCATTTACATCTTAAAAGTACAGATACAGACATGACCATTGTTCATTTGCTAGTGCTATATGCAACAACTACAAATGATGACTCACAAGGTGTTCAAATGCATGTAAATGACATTCAAGTTGTATCACGGGTAGATCATCCCATTCCAGATGTTATCGCTCAATCAATGCATCCAGATACAAGAAGATCCATGAGGAAAATAAATTACCCTGCTTATCTCAAAGAATATGTTTTGCCTACCAGGAAATCTCCACATTCTATCAATAATGTGGTCACCCATGATAACATGGCCAACAACTATAAGAAGTTTGTCTATCTTACAGATCACATTCAAGAACCTAAAACCTATAACCAGGCTAACAAACATAATTGTTGGAAAGAGGCTATGCAAAAAGAACTAGATGCACTTCAAGCCACAAAAACGTCGGAAATAGTTACCCTACCTCCAGGAAAGTCAACCATAGGATCCAAATAATAAAGTTTATAGAATTATAAACTGAAAATAAAATGCGGAATTATTATTGATGAACCAAAAGTTACAAGTTAGATTACAATGTAGATGATCATGGGTATTTATAGCTTCATACACCACATTGATCAGTTAGAAGTAAGTTACAAACGGTTACAACAAACTTATTCTATAATACACTACATTATGCTCGGCGGTACCGTGTCTTTACACCGTCGCCGGTCGCCGTCCGTGTACCGTCGACAAGTTGCACTCAACATTCCCTTCAACTTCTATACTGTAACACCCCCCTCAAGCTGGGAGTGGTATATGAACAACTTTCACTCAGCATTCCCTCGGCCTCTAGCTACTTGAACTCTGGAAGATCTTTGAAATTCCCATTTTGTCTAGTAGATAGGAGAAAATGGGTGCACCCAAGGCCTTGGTTAGGATGTCAATTATTTGTTCTTTTGTGTTGACTGGAAGAAGTTTGACAAGTCCTGGTTTGACTTTGTCTCTCACAACATGGCAGTCAATTTCAATATGTTTTGTTCTTTCATGAAAGACTGGGTTATGAGCAATGTGCATTGCACTGACATTGTCACAAAATAACACAAGGCAACTGAACTGGAACCTGCAAGTCCTGTAGTATATAAATCAGCCACTGGATTTTACAAACTGCATTTGCCATAGCCCTGCACTCAGCCTCTGATGAGCTTCTAGCTATAGTTGTTTGTTTCTTGGCCTCCTAAGAGATTGGAGCATCTCCTAGAAACATCATATAACCGGATACTGATCTTCTTGTTTCAGGACAACCAGCCCAATCACTGTTTGTAAAACCTTTAAGTGCAAGATTGTTGTCTGCTAGGAATAAGATTCCTTGACAAGGATTAGTCTTCAAATACCTCATCAGCCTATAAGTTGCCTTCATATGATTTTCAATAGAAGTATCTAGAAATTGACTCAGCTGTTGAACTGCAAAGGCAATGTCTGGTCTGGTGAAGGTAAGATAGATAAGTTTGCCCAATAAGGATCTGTAAGCAGTATTATCCTCCAAAAAGGGTGAATCACCCTGCTATAAAGTTTGCTTAGACTCCATAGGTGTCTTAGCAGGTTTTGCTCCCAAAAATTCATATTCTTCTAAGAGATTAAGAGGTATTTTTTTTGAGAAATTGATATGCCTACAGGTGTCCTAGCAGCTTCAATGCCTAGGAAATATCTCAATTTCCAAGATCCTTAATAGTGAATTGCTGGTGTAGGGCATCATTGACCTGCTGAATTAACTTCTCATTGGGGCTTACTGCTATGATGTCATCTACATAGACCAGCAAAGCAATAAAGGACTGTCCTGACCCTTTTGTGAATAAACTGTGGTCATTTTTGGATTGAATGAATCCTTGAGCCTCCAAGGATTCAATCAACTTGCAATTCCATTGTCTGTTGGCTTGCTTAAGGCCATACAATGACTTAGTAAGTCTGCAAACTTGATTTAGTTTAATTGTTGCACAACCTGGGGGTAATTGAATATATACTTCTTCATGCAAATCTCCATGTAGAAAAGCGTGTTTGACATCCATTTGATGTAGATGCCAATTATTAGTTGTTTCTGCTGCAAGTACTGCTCTAACTGTAGTGATCTTGACAACAGGTGAGAAAGTTGCTTGATAATCAATCCCATATGTTTGAGTGTAGCCTTTTGCTACTAGTCTAGCTTTATATCTCTCTACTGAATCATCAGGGTTGTATTTGATTCTGTCCACCCATTTGCACCCAATGGGTTTTTTCACCTGGGGGCAGATCAACTATTTCCCATGTATGAGTCTTTTGTAGAGTTTCAATCTCTTTTTGCATTGCTTCCTTCCATTCATCATGCTTGATAGCTTGATTGTAAGTCTTAGGATCTTTAACAACATCAATATGATTAATGAATCTGGCACAGTCTGCTGATAGGTTGTCCAGGTTCATGACCTCACTCAGCAGGTGTGGGGTCTGTTGAACAGTGTGAGCACTTACTTGATAAAAGGTTGGTGATTTTCTTGTTCTTGTGGACCTTCTTAATTGTGCGGGTTCAGGTGCCTGATTAACTGGTGCATGTTCTTCATTAGATGCCTCGGTACTACGCAAATGATGGCTGATCCTCGTTGTCGGTCGTGGTCCGTTGAGTCATTCAGCAGATTATCAAAATTGTTCATTATTGGCAAAGAGAGCATGTCAGCAAGATGTCTAGCCCTTCCTAAAACCTATTGAAATAGAGGAAAATAAGTCTAATGGAATTGAGTATTCTAGCAACAAAGATGTCTTTGTTGGTAATATCTAAAAGAATAGCACCCTTGGACGTATTTGAATTCCCAAGATAGATAAAAGTCCTACATCTTGAGTCAAACTTTGTCCTGTACTACTAAAGTGTGCAAGAGAAAACTAAGCAACCAAAAACCTTAAACACAGAATAGTCTGGTTTAGTGCCATAAAGCACCTCATATGGAGTGCTTTCTTTCAGCAGTGGTGTAGGTGTAGCATTAACTAATTTTACAGCATGTAAAAGACATAAACCCCAATATTCAATGGGTAAATTACTATGGAACCTCAGTCCCCTGGCAACATTCAGCAGATGCTGATGTTTCCTTTCAACAATACATTCTGTTCACAAGAAGAGCATAAAAATCAATGAGCTGGAACTCAGCTCCATTTATCAGACCTGATAACTTTGATAAATTTGTGAAACTGAGTAAAAACAAATTTAACAAATGATTTAACAAGGTCAGAAGCTTCATATTTATGCCTCATAAGAAAAACCCAAGTAAATCTAGAGAAGTCATCTACAACAGTTAAGAAATATTGTTGTCCATTGACAGTATGCTATCTTAAGGGACCTAAAATAACTATGTGAACAAGATCAAATAGAGTATTGACAACAATAGTGCTCAAAGGAAAAGGATTTTTCTTCAATTTTTCCATAAGACAAACATAACAAAGATCGTGATTACAAAACTTGACATTAGCAGACTGTGTATTAATGACTTGTAGTCTCTTATCTTGCAAGTGTCCTAGTCTGTAATGCCATAAAAGAGCATCATTTAATCTATCAGAAAATGTGTGATTTTCTACAGCACTGACAACATAGAGTCTTATTGGTTAATTCATGACATAGAGTCCTTTGTGTAACTTAGTTGAACCAACCACTTTCTTGTTTTTGTCCTGCAAAACACACTTGTTAGCAGAAAAAACAGCTGCACCTTTTGTATGATTAATAAAGGCAGGTAAAGAAAAAAGGTTATATTTAAAACCAGGAATGCAAAACACATTATGTAGGACCAGCTGAGGGTACCCTTACTTGTCCTATATGTGTGACAGAAACATTATTTCCATTAGGTAATCCCATATTTATACCAGATGAAGGTTTGGGATTGCTTAACAGATCTAATGATCCTACAATGTGATCTGTGGCACCAAAGTCCAAGATCCATTGTATAGATCTTACTAAATTTAGATCATCTGTCCTTGTAGCAGGTGAGTAGTGTGTCACAATCTCAGCATGTTGGCCAATTGCAAACCCTGAATGTCTAGGAGGATCAGAACTCAGCAGAGCCATCAACTTGTCAAGTTGCTGTGTAGTAAGATTTGGAAACCCCGGTCCAGCAGACCTGTTTTGGGCCTGATCTTCTTCTGCTGACTGTTCTTCCTCTACCAAATTAGCCCTTTTTGACTTGAAACCAGGAGGATAGCCATGTTTCTTGTAACATGGTCTTCTCAGTATGACCATTAAATCCACAAAAACTACATTTGCATCTTCTTGGGATTTTTAGGTCTGGGATTTGCAGCAAATACAGAGTTAGGTCTGTTGACAATCTGATTTTGTGCCTGTCCATTTTTCAGAGACAAGAGAACCATAGAATTTTCATTCTTGGCTCTGTTAGCTACATACATCTTCTGTCTTTCAAACTTAATGGCCATTGCAAAGGCATCATGCATTTCTGGAAAAAGGCACCATCAACATTGCCTGTGAAACCATTGGCTCAAACTCATCCCTTAAACTTTTTAGGAATTTCATGACATGTTCAACCTCCGTATGATCCATTAGCGTGCTAATTGCATTGCAGTGACATTGAGGATCATAAAAACAAACTGATACAGGCCTGATAGTCTTAATATCTTCCCACAAAACCATCAATTTTGTGAAATATTGATTGCTAGAATCATTGCCTTGCTTCAGCAGATGCATCTCTTCAAGAAGACCTGAAAGCCTCAAGGCATCAACATTAGAATCTAGATACGAGATTCTTCAAAAATGCTTGTGCACTCTTGAAGTACATCAAATTCTGTGCAATGGTGTTCTCTATAGAATTCAAGATCCATGATCTCACCATTGTAGCACATTGTCTCCATGCATGGAAATATGCTGAATCTGTTTCTGGCCTTTTGATTGTGCCGTCTATGAAGCCAATTTTGTTCTTGGTGATTAACACCATCTCCATAGACATTTTCCATGGATTATAGTTGTTGCAATTCATCAATGGCTGAACAAGAACCATAGACGGATTCACATTAGGATGAACATAAAACGGACTGGAGGGACTTATTTCTTGTTTCTTAGCTACCATGGCTATCAAGAACTCCAGAATTGATCACAAATCAACAAGGAAACTGAAATTACAGAAGAAACCGATCAAGAAATGATAAAAAAAAAAAACTCCAGGAAAATGATGACGGTTTACTCTCCAGAAACTGAAATCTCAGAAATGATGAATAACACTCTCAAGATTCTTCAAAGATTAGAAAGAAAATGCAGGAAAGCATTCAGAAATTCTCAAATTTATGCTCTGATACCATAATGAAGTTTATAGAATTATAAACTGAAAATAAAATGCGAAATTATTATTGATGAACCAAAAGTTACAAGTTAGATTACAATGCAGCTGATCATGGGTATTTATAGCTTCCTACACCTCATTGATCAGTTAGAAGTAAATTACAAACGGTTACAACAAACTTATTCTATAATACACTACATTATGCTCAGCAGGCTGCTGTGTCTTTACACTGTTAGCATGCTATTGTGTACTGTCAGCAGGTTGCACTCAGCATTCTCTTCAGCCTCTATACTGTAACACCAAATCGGTATATAAGATCAAATACCATGCTGATGGATCTATAGAAAGATACAAAGCTAGGTTAGTAGCAAAAGGCTACACACAAACCTATGGAATTGATTACCAGGAGACATTTTCTCTTTTTGCAAAAGTCACTACAATCAGAATTGTTCTTGCACTTGCAGAACCAAGGAAATGGCATATACACCAGATGGATGTTAACAATGCTTTTTTGCATGGTGAATTAGATGTTGCCATTAGGTTTCAAATCAGACAAGCCTAATCAAGTATGTAGATTAACTAAGTCTCTATATGGACTCAAGCAGGCTAGTAGGCAATGGAACTCAAACTTACATCAGCTCTGACAGAAATAGGTTTCAATCACTCACCCCATGATCACAACTTGTTTACTAGAGGCACATGAGACAACTTCATAGCCCTTCTTGTGTATGTTGATGATATGATAGCCACAAGTGCATAAATGGATCCAATACAAGAAGTTAAGAAAATACTACACACCAGATTTCAAATCAAGGACATTGGTGCTCTAAGATATTTTCTGGGAATTAAGGTTGCAAGGTCTGACAAAGGGATCTACATTAATCAAAGAAAATATACACTAAACCTAATGCAAGAGTATGGTTTTTTAAAAGCCAAACCGTCAACAAACCAATGCATTCCAAATAGATATTGACCTCGGGTGATTCTGAACTACTAGTAGATAATACACCATACAGAACATTGGTTGGAAAGCTCATCTACTTGTCCTTTACTAGACCAGACATAGCCTACATTGTATAGCAACTGAGCCATTTTTTCTCCTATCCAACTGGTTACTAAGATATCTGAAAAGTAATCCTGACCAAGGCATTCTATTTGAAACAAACAATGAATTAGTACTTAAAGGGTATACAAATTCTGATTGGGCGGGTTATGAAGAATCTAGGAAGTCCATTTCAGGCTATATTATGTTTCTTGGTTCAACACCAGTTTCATGGAAATCTAAGAAACAAAGTACCATAGCAAAGAGCTCCTCTGAAGCAGAATATAGAGCCGTGGCTAATGCCACTTGTGAGCTTCAATGGCTTGTTTATATCATGAAGATCTACAAATACAAGTTCAGTTAACTCTCCTACTGTTCTGTGACAATGCTAGTGCTATTCATATAGCCAAAAATCCAATCTTCCATGAAAGAACAAAACATATAGAACTATATTGCCACATAACAAGAGGTAAAGTTCAGGCAGGATTTCTCAGACGTACAAGTCAGAACTACAAACCAATTGGCAGATATACTGACAAAGCCATTGGACTTTCCCATTTTCACTTATTTGCTACAGAAAATAGGAACCTTCTCCATATTTACACCACTTAGCTCAACATTTTATGTGTTGAAATCAAGTTCAAGTGCAAGCTTCAGCCTAATTTCGGCTTGAGGGGGGGGGGGGGGGGGGGGTATTGGAATGCTATGTGTTGAAATCAAATTCATTGGAGCAAATGATCAAACACTTCACTCAAAAGTCAATTATTAGTTTGTTGAAGTTGTTAATAGCGGTTATAGGAGTAGTTACAGCTCAATACACTCTTATATATACTTAGCCATTGAGCAACATTGTAATCATTGAGACTCGTTCTATAAAATTCTAAAAAACACTGCGGTATTCAAGTTTCATACTCTTTCGTCACTATTGATTCTTTTTCTTCTCATTAAAGATGTTCTTCATCTTCTTTAAGTTTTTCAGTCAATTCAGTAAATTCTACAACACTAGCCTAAGTACCCTATAAAAAAAAGGCTGTACGGAAAATGGAAAAAAATGGATACTGGAAAATGCAGGTGTTTACTCGTCTCTTGAAAGATTTGAACTGAACAAATACTAGACCAAATTGTTGAGCATTACAATCACGAGTAAAAAATTGATCATTTTTCATCATTGTCAATTATGTAATACAAAGCTACCAAGCACATATTAATACATAACAAGACACCTTCACGGCATTATGCAAAATAACCTTTGATAGTCAGGCCACAGTTTGAGTGTAGCAGCAGCATAAAACGAGTAATACAAAGCCACCAGACACGTGAGTCTATATATGTAAGCATTACACAAATATAACCTATAGTAGGAGTAGCCAGCCATAGTTCAAATGCAGCAGAAAATAAACCCCTCGTCTCTTGCAACAAGACAACAGACTACCTCCTCAAGCTCTCAACAATGTAGTCCGCATAGAGGTCCCTGCTCAAGAAGCGAAGCAAAGCAAAGCAAAGAGAGCACAAATAAGGCAAGTCATATTCAAGTTATAAATATGCATATCTGAATACCCTAAGTACACTACCAAACAAGCTAGAGACCGTGTATCGTCGTTCTCGGTCCTGAGCAATTGGATAGGGACTTAGAGACTCAAGAAGATGCATTAGAAATAGGTAAACCATAAATCATAATGAGAGTTCCAGCTGGGGTGTGTGTTTGAGGGGGGTGGGGGATGAGGGGGTGTTTCAACGGCTACATGACAATCACAACTTAATGATCCATATTGAGTGCATAATCTCTTAACACAAGTTCTACCTCCTCCACAACCCCAAGTCACCTAAAACACTTAACCATCATTTCAGATGCTTCTTTACCTATTAAATAACCATCTGTTTCCAACTCAACAAGGAAGTCCATTGCTTTGTTAAGCTTATTTTCCCTTTCATGAACAGACAACACTAATCCCACACATATTATCATTAAATCCAATCCCAGAATTCCTTAAATTCCCAAAAACAATTCAAGCCTCTGTTCTCTGTTCTTTTTCCAGCCATTGCATATGCATTTATAAGAAGCCCACAATACTTAGCATCAGGAACAATTCCACCTACTTGAGTTGCATCAAAAACTCATTGAGCACCTTCAAAGTCACTATTCATGGAATATTCTCTCAAAAGTGCTTTCTACACTTCTTTTCAAGCATACGTAGCTTCGGTTTTCATCTCTTATTAGACTTTCTGCTTCGTTAAGCATTTGTGCTCTTATATATGCCATTACCATTGAACCGTAAGCCCTACGATCCAACATCTCACCGAGTAGCTTCATTTCCTCAAAAGCACATTCAGCAAGCTTAAGATTGTCAAACTTAATGTACATGTGAACTAATGTTATCAGAGTAACTTGATCACAGACATAGCCTTTCTGTTTCATTTCAAGGAGGGTATCAGCTTCTTGTAATTTGCTTTTCTTTGCATAAGCATGAATAAGTTTATATTATTTTTGCAAAGCCAGTGTACTACAAGTAAGCAATATGGTATCACAACAGACAAGTGAAGAACAGTCTAATGTTATAGCTTTCTAAGCTTAGCAGTTAATTAGTGAAAGAAAAAAACAAGCACGTCAACATGAAGACCGAAAGAATCATATCAGGTGTAGAGATATTCAAAGGCCCCGAATTACCTGGCTTACTTAAACTTTGTAAGTACCATGTTTTCGAATGAGCAAAAGCAAATGCCTCAATCAAAATATTCAAGATGATGGAATTGTATCACAAGATTACTCACATCGAATGCTGAACGGCTTCATAGGCCTTGGAGGCAGGCAAAAAATCATTGACCGCAACTTCCTTGTTTTCATTCTTCTTATCTAGTTCAAATGTTAAGAAACTAGCGGATACTGTTTGTAAAGTGCAGCTACACGACCCGTACGAAAACAAAATACTGAAAGCAATATTGCACAGAAGATGAAATAATTGAATTCAGTACGCTCATTAAAGAAGTGATTATTTTTAAGGATACAATCTTCAAAGAACCGTCTAATTTCAGCCAAACGATGTGGCGGCAGCTCCTTAATGTCCTCGTAGTGACGATATTCTGGATCATCAGCACAGACTGCTATGATCTTGTCATCCTTCTCTCCCTGTCACAAAATTAAAGGTGTCAAATAAATTCTGTTTAGTCACTTAAATGTACATAGCTCCTTCAGTAGTTGATGTTACCTGATCAATCATAGGCATAAGACCAATTGCTTTAGCCCTAAGAAAGCACCCCGGAAGAACTGGTTCCTGAAAGCATGTAAGATTTATGAAAATAAGAAATCAACAAGCATTGCTCTAATTAAAACTACTCTGAGACAGATCATCCCGGTAACAGGCCCTTAGATGTGCATGGGACAGGTAAATGCAAGAGACAGCTGGGAAGGAGCATTGCTTGTGACATTCAGGCAGAGGAATATTTTACTTTGGTAGTTTGTGGATCTTAAAATACCATTCAACATGTTACTTAGATACCTACAATTTTTTCAATTACATGGCAAGGAGGACTAACAATTCCAATGTAATTATTAATTTTTACATGACCAAATAGGCAGTAACCAGTCCATTTACCCCAAAGCAAAAGGAACCAGGTACTTGAGCTAGGAAGAAGAACAAATCTCTAAGTTGTGGTGAAGATATCATGATCAATCGGTAAGCAAGGTGAGCAACGAACGCATTCAGCAAGGTAGTGAATTACCAAAAAATTAGATATGATCCTATTCCTCAGTTTGCATGAGTATGAACCATTTCTAAAACCCATTTATGTCCGGACAAACCAAAGCATACATAATTCTCATGTGTGACAATATCCTAAGTTTTTCGGTACACCAGTAAACTACGTATATGAAAATGTTTATTCACAATGCTGGTTTATAATCTACAGTCTGTCTAATGCTTTGGATTCATGGTGGAATGGCAACTATGTACCTGCATTATGACCAAGACATCCAGGGGATCGTTGTCTTCACAGAGAGTACGAGGAATGAAGCCATAATTGTGCGGGTACACAACGGAGGAGTACAGGACACGGTCAACCTAGAATACACAAAGTTTTAACAATTTTAGCACAATGAAGTACCATATTTCAGTAATGAAAAGTACTTGTGAAGTAGAATGCCTGGTACCTTGATCAATCCTGTTTTCTTGTCTAGTTCATATTTGACCTTACTGCCCTTGCTAATCTCAACCACCTGAAGATAAACATTCTTATGCAAAAGTTCAGCCTCAAAGTATGAAGGTTTTCTCTAATCTCTTTATAGGAAGACAAGCAAAAAAAATAGCTGCTAAATAGGATGGTCACAATAACATGTTTGTATAATAACTAACCGAACACAGGAATCAAAATGAACATTTCTATTGTTACTCAGATTAAAGAGGATAAGAAAAAAATCTGGATTCTGATCTAAAACACTAAATCAATTAGAGGTTAAAGAAAAGCAAAACGCTTACACAGTTGAAAAATGTTGGTGCTCCAGGTCCTGCAAAACATCCTTAAGCGAGTTACAACTGTACTCAACTCAGTGCTCTATTAATTGAAAGAGAATGCTTAAAACAAAATTGCAAATGAATTGTTTGGAGTAAAGAGTGCAATTGAATACCTATCTCGAGATCATGCCAAGGATGAGCTGCAACAGGTTGCCTCCTGGTCATTGAAGAAAGAATTCTTTCATTGAGTGGTGGATGTGATGAACGATTTGATTCAGGGGATTTAGCCGCCGAAGGATCAATTGGTGGAGCCATGACCACAATCTGAGAAATTACAGCTGAAGATAAATAAATAAATCAAAACTTCCGTAACATTCAAAATTAAGTAATAACAATCATACAATGCCAAGCAACAAAAGAAGGAAACTACTAAAAACGTAAGAAAGTGCAGCAGATCGTTCATCAAAATTTAATTCGCAGTGCCAAAAGTCTCCGATCGTACTGAATTGCATCGAACTTTAACCATCTAACCGAGAATTTGTACAGCCAATAAATTGAGGTGTGCACAAGGATCATGCAGAACATAAAACACATTCGTTTGAACTAAAAACACATGAAAAATAAAAAGAAATCTGCAAACAACAGTACAAAATTACACTTGAAAAAAGCAATCTGAAAACAAAAACAACACAAAATTAGAACGTACCGACTACAGAGAGATGCTAACGGGGTAAAGAAAAAAAAAAAAGGAAAGCGTCGGTGTCGATATATAAGGAGGAGGATCTCAACGAGAGAGCGTAGAAGTGAAGCAAAAGTTTAGTGTTTTGTGGAAAAGAGTGATTATATTGCAGGGGCATATATAGTAAAGAGGAAATGCGTGAGCTAGGGAAAGTACCTTGGAAACGCACCTTCCACTTTTTTCCTGTCTGTGCCGTTATGTTTCTTCAGTTGTTGTTTATAAAGAATAAAAGGAGGAAGACGTCTCAAACGATAACGTGGAAATAAAATTAATAGATTTTTGTCGAGAAGGACAAAATTATCAAAAAAATTAGGATAGAAGGAAACTGAAATTTAATAAGGATAAAAGTAACAATTATGAAGTAACAAATATATTGAAGTAATAAATGTGGAATAGAGTAAATATGAAGTAACAATTGTGAAACACAAAGTAACGTTAACACGCCAAGAACGATTTTAAAGTAACATTTGTGATTTTTGTCCTTTATAATCATGAAAATGTTATTGTTGTCCTTCCAGACCCATTTATTAATTTTTTTGTCCCTGTGGCCCCTCCCCTCTAAAATTAAAACTCTTAACAAGGCAGTAACTTCCGTATCAACTTAAAAAAAAATATATGAGAAATTATGCGTCTACAACAAAAATACATAATTAATTGACATAATAATAATTGGGATAATTATTGAAAAAGACGCATATTGGGCTTAATTATGCAAAAAGAACACCCAAAACAAACATTTAATTATAAAGACAAAAAATAGATAGATAGACCAAAATAACCTTAATGAAAGAAAAAAATAAAAAAAAAAAAAAACGCCCTGAACGGAAGTTGCTGGTGTGTTTTATTTAATTTAGATTAAAAACTTGCTGTTGTGTTTTGCATTTTTTTTTTAAATTTTACTTCAGCTAGACGCCGAAAGGTTTTTTCTTTTCTTTTTTTTTTTTCTTTTTTCCCGTTCGGCGGACAGTGAAATATATATATTTTTTCATTGACAACCGCGATGCATTGACTACCGTGATGAAGTGACACCGCGATGCACTGACAACTGGGATCCAGAGACGCCGAGATGAAATGATACCGCGATGCACTGACAACCGCGATGTATTGGCCACCGCAATGCAGGGGCAACCCGATGCAGTGACCACCCCTAATGGAGAGACACCGCAATGCACTAATAACCGTGATGCATTGACATCGGCAATCATATATGAATGACATTTGATATTTTTCCGACTTAATTTCATAAAATCAATTTCTTTTCTTCATAAAATCGACTTCAAATGGCTATATCTTTTGATATAAAACTACGATCAACATAAATCTTTCACCTTAATTCATATTTTTATGCAGTGACATCGGCAATCATATATGCATTGATATCAACATTTTATGCAGTGACATGGGCAATTTATGCAGTGACATCGACAATTTATGCAGTGACATCGGCAATTTATACAGTGACATCAACAATTTATGCAGCGACATCGACAATTTATGCAGCGACATCGGCAATCAGATATGCAGTGACATTTGATGAAGCAACACCGTGATTACTGATATTTTTCCGACTTAATTTCATAAAATCGATTTCTTTTCTTCATAAAATCGACTTCAAATGGCTATATCTTTCGATATAAAACTACGATCAACATAAATCTTTCACATTAATTCATATTTTTACGCAGTGACATCGGCAATCATATATGCAGTGATATCAACATTTTATGCAGTGACATCGGCAATCATATATGCGTGACATCGACATTTTATGCAGTGACATCAGCAATCATATATGAATGACATCAACAATTTATTTAGTGACATCGGCAATCAAATATGTAGTGACATCAACATTTTTGTTGAACTTTTTGTCCCGAAATTAGGAAGATTTTTCAGGGGAAATCAAGCTTATGTGCCGCGTCGAGCTATATCGAGTACTTAGCCAGTCGAGTTCGATGTTGCCTTTTTATGGCTCAATCGAGCCCGAACTTTTTCAGTCGATTCGAGCTCGAGCCCTGGGAGTATCGAAACCCTTCATTCTATTACGATACTATCCAACCCCTTCATTATTCCCATCTAAGCCAGCCATTAGCCTTTATCTATTGGCAAGCTTCTCTTTCCATAAAATGTGAATGGAAAAAGGAATTATAATTAAAACTGTTCACCTAAATAATCATAACTTCAATACATGCAACAACATATTTTGGCATCAAAAGCTGATCCGTATTAGGGGAAGTCAAACACATCTGTTTCAAAAAGTTTTTGATCACTTGACAAAAAAGAAAAGAAAAAAAAAGAGAAAATAAACATTTAAAGGACTACACAAAAGCTTCAGAAAAATACTGAGTATCCTTCTCCTCCTATCCTCAAAAGCAAAGGTTTGTATTAACTTGACCTCATCAGAAAAATAGCATGCATCATCATTAATTTGCTTTCAAATTCTCATTTGTGAGTTTCTTTTTTTACACTTTGTTCCCCTGGTTCTGCTAGCATTTTGGTTAAGGTATTGAGCTTGTATTCTGTCCCTGTTTGCTTCCCACCACAGTTTTGCATGCACTTCCCCAAACTTTTCGCGGCTACCTGGAGGAAAAAAGAAAGGAAAAAATAACACACAATAACAACAACATTTTATGAAGTGACATCATCACCCAAATTGCAAAAATAAAAACTTTGTAAATTGTATATGCAGTGACATCGATGTCACTGCATCAATTCTCTAACTGTAAATGCAGTGACATCAATATCACTGCATCATGATTTACGGTGTCGATACACGATGTGCCACTCGTTGTATCACAACGGTTGTGTCCGGATCATTACTCAAAAAAATTAATGAATCATCATAAGGTGTTCTAATTGTAGTTATATCCATGTTGGAAATTTCTGTTTGTGGTAGAAAATTTAATTCTTCATTACCACAGGTCACATCATTATCACCCTCATAGCTGAAAGAACAGAGCCGAAAATGACTCGTCATTCTTTGAAATCTTCAAAGAATGCATCTGTAATTTTAGAGGGAGGCAATGACACACATTTGAACTTGTGTTGTTTGTATTTATCCCTAACCGCAACCAATGAACTCGCTCGCTTCGTAGTTGCAAATCATGTATGATTTGGGCAGTCTCCCTAAAATCTTTAGCTTTATATCCAGTATAATGTTGAAGTTCAATGCTCCATGGATGTAACATTGGTTGCAATGTAAGTCTTGAGATGAATACAACACCTGCAGCAACTAATGAAGGAAAGAATTTCACACAAGTGTAATCTAGTAGGCTTAACTCCCCTAAGTAATATCCCAAGAACTCAAACTGCAAATCAGGATTTTTCTTATATACTTGACAAACTCTAGTGAATCTCCTTAAAAAAGTCTTGATTGTTGGATTGCCCATCTCAAACTTGAGGAAATTAAGTACATCACTTTCCATTTTTACCACTTCTGTTTTTGTATATGTATTATCACTGATGTAACAAAATTCCTCCACATGTGGAGGATGAATCTCTTCATATTTTGAGGCAATGAGCATTGATGAAACACCCAAAAGTTGAAGCTTTTTTTTACTAATAGCATTCAATGACAAGAATCAATCAATATAGGAAACAGATCCGAAAGAAGCTTATACTCTTTAGAAACCTCAACTAACCAATCCACCAAAATCCCCCTCATGTTTGCAGTCACATCCTTTTGAACTTTCTCTATATAATCAGCCATTGGTCTCCTCTTCGATTCCGTCTCCATTTTCCGAAGATACTCATAAGTCTCAGAGTCATACACTGCACACATCTGAGGATCCTCCTCTTGGTCTTCTCCGCTTAAACATGGAAGCTGAGATTACACATCTGCAGCGTCAAGCCTTCTCTCAGCTTGGATCCGATTTCCCCCTTCTCTCAGCATAAAATCCATCAATAATTACTAAAAATCGAAGATTGGCGAATTAATGAAACCAAAAATCGTAGAAGAAAACAGATTTGTGAGAAACGGAGCATACACATATACACTCATATCAGATATTTACGTGCCGGCGGGAATTTGTCATCGGTGGCAATGGATACTGGGAGAAGGAGTTGCTGAAGAATCCAAAAGTAGTAGCCACCACCGAAAGCTTTCTCCTGCGGCAATGGAACTCTAGGAAGAAAGATGAACGAAGACTAGTAAAAGACAAATGAGGGTAATTTTGTCCGGTTAATATTATTTTGTCCTTATAACTAATGATCTTTTTTGAGTGTCCTAAGTGTCTAATTAAGTCCCAAAATACGTCCGTATAAACAAATAACACATAATAATTTACATTATTAATTATTGTGGGATATAAATTATTATAATCAATGGTGTAGATTATTATTGTGTCAATTGTTTTTTTTTGAGGGGATTATGCCAATTGATTGTATATTTTAGCTGTAGTCGTGTCATTGCTCAAAAAATATTTATATATAGTGTTACCGTTTTGAAATTTATGGTTATGTCACTATTTTTTTCCGTCCAAACTACTACATCGGTCTAATAAAAAGTGTACACTTTTTATGGTATTAATGTGTTGTATTTTAAGTAATGATGGGCGTAAATACACCTACCAAATAATATATGCTCTTTTGAAATATGAAATAAATATATAAACATTAAATGTTATGATAGGAGTATATTTGAAAAACGTGCATTAAATGATCTATTGATTTTCTAAATAAACACTTTTTATGGGACAATTCATTTTTAAAAAATAAAAAAAATTTATAGTGCAGAGGTAGTATAAGTTTGTTTGGATTTTTCTACACAGTTTATAATGAAGTATTTATTACTATTTTCTCCATCTTTTCAATAATTTATTAACAATCCAACTTTATAACCATTTCATTAATGACTATTTTTTTCTTAATCTTTGTAAAAACCTTCAAAGTAACATGTATTTTGAAACGAATAGAGTAACAAATTATGAAAAAAATATAATAAATATTTTATTGATATTTTTTTGTTTGTATTTTATTGGTATTCTAATCCGATATATACAAACCCAAAAAGTTAAATACACTTATATTTTAGGACCGAGAGAGTACTTTCATAATTATCTTTCCAAATTCTATTATGAAGGGGAAAAAGATTTTAAATAACTGATTATCAGAATCGGTGTTTTAAAATCGATTATAGTATACTTTAAACAAAATCGATTATAGTACATTAATTCAAAATAGTATATTAATACTCATTGATATCACTGAAAATCTTCCTTAAGAAAGTAAACAGCTCAAGTCATGCGACATTTTAATTTTAAAGAACATATTAAAATATTAGTGTCTATGATAAGATTAGAAGTTATGGCTGTGCACAAATTTTACTTATGGTCCTGGACCAAATCCTACTTGGTGGTTCAAGCCAATAGAATTTAAGGAATTTATGGTGGTCCCCTATGTTTAAAAATCAACTACCAATGATGTATTATCAAATTGATGACATGGTGGTCCAATTACTTGGTCCAGGACCATCATAAAATCACTGATGGCTGTCGATGTCATTTTTATTAAGTTGTTTCATCTTTTGGAACTATTGGTTTTGGAACTATTGGTTTTGGTTTTGGAACTATTGGTTTTGGAACTATTGGTTGATAATTTACTATGACTTTGTGTAATACTAAAACCAATCTGACTTCCTCTCACCGTCCGTTTCTGATAACGTTTGGCCCCACCCGGCCGTTTAACATTCCGTCTACAATGAATCGTTCCGGTATTAGACGATTTTTTTTTTCTTTCTTTCCTTTCGATAGGTCCCACCGGAATTTTACCAATCACTCCAAATACATCACAACTTGGTGACAAGACAGCTGGACGCATAAGAATATTCGATTCCTCAAAGTATCTTGTGAATTGAATAGGCCACCGCTTCATCCTGTGTTAGACTCTCCCAACAATGGGAAACTTGACATTTTATGCTTTAAAAGTAAACTATCTTACTAATATGCTCCGTATATAATATTTTGAAAAATATGCTTCCGGCCCTTGTGCGTAGAACATGCGTGGGAGGTCAACAACAATTTAATGTATTAGCTATTCCATTTTTTTAGAAAAAGCTATTCCATTTATATTGAATAAATTTGCATCTGAATAAAATAAGGACATTCTTAATGGCACCACACTCCAATATATTCGGGCATCACACCTGTGTAAAATTTGAATTTTTCGAGATCGAAATGCGTTATTTCAACTCCCGAAAAGTCGAAATGTGTTATTTCGACCTCTAAAAAGTCGAATTTTACACAAGTATGGTGCCCGAGTGTTGAGAGGATTTTGCATCATTTAAACAAAAGAAAATTTATAAACCCTAGATGCAAAACTAACTCCTAACCGGCCAAACACCGGGTAGTTGATAGTATAGCGAGATAAGTAAGGGGTCGATCCATGGAATTGGGATGTTGAAATCTAATTTCATTAACTCTCTCAATTGTTACTACTAATTATTACTAAACCTAAACTAAAGCGGAAAAATAAACTGGACAGAGGATTTTAGTCCAAAGCCAGGAAACACATAATTAAGAACAAACAAACAAGAACAACACAGAAGATAAAAACAGTCCTAAAGCTAAGGAAAACATAAAAACGACCTAAACTAAGGAAACATGAAATCAAACAATGCACAAACCATGTAATTTCAATCCTAGTTCACCTCATGATCTTAACTCGAATTGTGGTTTCACCTTACAAAGGTATGAATCCTACTTTCGTAGTAATTCGCCTATCAATCTCATCATCTTTCGATCTATAGAGATTAACGCATACAAAACAAGGTGTAAGATCTTTCAATCTAATAACCTAGATAATCAACCTATCAACTTTCGTTATGTCAAGGTTAAAAATCACATCTTTTCTATGGTGGTCTAAGGTCTACACCGACTTTCGTCATACGGTAAACAACGATTAGTAACCAGTCTCTCGATCTAGTCACACAATAACATGATAATTGCATAGAAAAGATACAAAACGAATCATAAATCATGAAGATAAAACGGGGGGATGAATTAATTGCGAGAACAAACTCACGGGGTTTGATACAATAATTTGAGCTCCATGAATCAACAAGCAAAACAAAGAAAAAGCCTAATCTAACCCCGGATCACCCGAGCACAAGGCTCGGGTGACCGGCCTCGAGACTCCAAAAGAGTGGTCGCTCCTTGAATTTTATGTGTGAGAAGTTTTGTGGACCGATTTCGAATGGAAGGATGCCTCGAATGAATGGGAACAAACTCGGGTATTTATAGAAAATAAGTTGCGGACATTCGAACTCCGGTTCTACCTCGGAACGCCGGTTCGGGCTTCGGAACGCCGGTTCGGCTTGGAACGCCGGTTCCATGTCGTTCGAGCTCCCGTCTTGCTTTGGACTCCTTTGAACGCCGGTTTCGGTCCCGAACGCCATGTCTACTTTGGAACGCCGGTTCAAACTCCAGAACGCCAGTTTGAGCTTTTGAACTCCAGTTCCGCCTGTGCTGAGCTAATCCGATGATTCTTTGTCCTTATCTCTTAACACCCCATCCTTATCCATTGTAACAAACCTTATCTCTTTGATATTCTAGATGATTCATGACTTGTCCTCCTTGATCTTATCCTTTTGCCACTTGTCACATCCAAACTTGGTACACTTGTAGGCTCCTAAATAATGATCAAATGATACCAAAATGTAATATAATTCCAAAATGATATAAAATCATCAATTAAGCATAAAATTTGATACATTTTGAAATTAACTCATTAAAAATATCATTTGCTCAATATTTAAATATAAATCTCGATTTCTATGAAAAACATAAGAATATGGGGAAAATTGATATAAAATATATCGTTAAAAATCGTATAATTTGACCCTGAACAACTCCCCCATACTTAGCTTTTTGCTCGTCCCGAGCAAAACAAAACAAAAACATACTATCAAGAATCCACATAACCTGACACTAGATGTAGTCGTGCTCACGACAAGCTAGTATTCAGCAAATCGAAGTCACTCGGTGATTGTGTGTGCAGAACCTACTAAACTTCCACCAATCCTCTCTTGATGTATTAAATCAAGCACTAACGATCATCCGGTTAAATAAACGAAAGTTTCATTACTGTCTACAAAGACTTACCCTACAAAAATTACTTGTCAAGAATAAAGTAACTAACTCACATTTAAATTCTTTTACTTGGTGTCAAGAAAATACCTTTCGAGTCTCTACTTGGGTTTAGATCAACTCGACTCGAGTTCTAAAAACACAAACTTCTCGCGTCTCAAAAGTATAACACTCTCCCCTACTTTAGAGGCGGTCACCCCGAGATCACTCAAACCCGTACTTGTCCAAGGTAAACCACACTCCCCATTGGGGCGGTATCCAAATGGACTCGAGGTGAAATTTATCATATATATATATAAGATATTATATTCTCGCCCAAACTCTTTGGAAACTCTTGATCAGGTATCTTTTCTAACACATTCAAGACTTTTAAGGTTCTCAAGAACACTAAGGTGCGAGATTCTAACTGTGAGTATAGTACGAATTCTTAACTTTCATCAATGCTAAATAAGTGTTATCTGCATCGAGAGTTGGCTATCCTTTAACTAACCGGAGACTATTTTATATTTGGTTCTTCATCTAATAGGTTCGTGAAATGAAATGAAAGTGAGTGTCGATCTACTAAATCTATTCTTAGAATATGACACGACTACTGAAAACAACTAAAGGTGCCAGATTATAAAACTAGCATGCAAGTGAAATGACATTACTCGGGACAAAAAACAAAAATTTTGAAAAATTTAGCATTTTTCATAGAAATATGACTAATATGGCAACAGAATGTAGATACTAATCCCTTCCCCCACACTTAGATTGCAACTTGTCCTCAAGTTGTACAGAAATAAAAAGTTTAGGAACTTAGCCGATTGTATTTCCAAGTGGCAATTCGGAAAGAACCCCGAAGAACCAAAATTGCTTGACTATCCTTGGAAATGTGGAGCATCACGGATCCAAGTAAGCTTGAATAGATCGGTAGACTTGTGGAGCATCACGGAATACGACATCGACGTGAAAGCGCACAACGGTATCAAAAGTGTCCCGCATACTTGATCGGTGCAAAAAGAGTCTACGGGGAAAAAGAATTATACATTGAAAACACAAGGAGAATAAATCATAGAGATGTTTCGAGATGAAGCTCGGATAAGGATGGAACATATACATGGACATTGCAAAATAGTAGGCTAGGTGCAACTACATTACAATGCAAACTACATGATATGTAATCCTAATAAAAGAAAACGCAAACGAGCTCGAAAGGCGAGGTTGTGAAGACAACCCTACAGTGACTACGGCCCTTAAGGAAAAGAAAACAATGCAACTAGATGACATGCAACTAAATGAGATGCACAAATAAAAGAAAATAAGAGAAAGAGAACTAGCCCACTCATTTGCAACATGACATGTATAAAATAAACGTCTACCAAATAATGACAGGTTACGATAAACGACAGTGCTGTCCATTACAATGCAGTGTAGACGCGCCTTAAGACTCATCTAAAGTGATAGCATTATGGAAAACCAACAGTTAGCTATACTAAACAGATATAACTCATAAGACGCGATGGTAGCATACGGAAAACCGACAGTAGCTACCCATATGAGTTATAAAAACAACAAGAAAGCACATAAGTCTCAAAGCTTAAAAGATTCATCACAGCGGTGTGTAGCATACGGAAACCGACATTAGCTACTAACAAACAAAAAGACCAGTTATAGCTTACGAGAACCGACAGTCACTATAACTTGCATAGATGAATCAAGTATATTAAAGTAAATCAATTATTTAACATGGATTCGTAGATGGAAAGATATGAATATGCAAGTTCAGAACATCTACGTAAAAATAAAAAGCCACAGAAGCTAGTATAAAATTATCCATGTCAAACAAAAGCATTAAAAATCAGATCAAGGAAAATTCAGAACCTGAACTGCATTTCTCAGACCAAACGGACGTTCTTGCAGCTGGACGAGCGTTCAGCTGAAAATTTCACACTGAACGGGCGTTTCATCACTCAACCGGGCGTTCCCCTGCATATTATAAACTTGGACGGGCGTTCGGATGCCTTGAACGCTCGTCCATTTCCAAAAATGCACAGATAGGCAGGAAAAATAACAGCAACCCAAAACTAATCATAAACTCAACACACATATAGCACAGACAACAGCCACAGATAAATTTTTAGCACAGGGGTCAGATTAGAAATCACCTAAACACATAATTCACGTTGAACAAATTGAGTAAAAAACTTTTTGCACATTCTTAACCAAACGGTCATCGAAACACGGCAAAAATAAAAACTCTCAATTTAGTTAACGCTACTTTTATTGAACACAGTAAATTGTAACAAAATCAAGAATTAACTCAAGTAGATTCAACGAACACCGATTCCCCGGCAACGGCGCCACTTTTGTTGAGAGGATTTTGCATCATTTAAACAAAAGAAAATTTATAAACCCTAACTTAGATGCAAAACTAACTCCTAACCGGCCAAACACCGGGTAGTTGATAGTATAGCGAGATAAGTAAGGGGTCGATCCACAGGGAATTGGGATGTTGAAATCTAATTTCATTAACTCTCTCAATTGTTACTACTAATTATTACTAAACCTAAACTAAAGCGGAAAAATAAACTGGACAGAGGATTTTAGTCCAAAGCCAGGAAACACATAATTAAGAACAAACAAACAAGAACAACACGAAAGATAAAAACGATCTAAAGCTAAGGAAAACATAAAAACGACCTAAACTAAGGAAACATGAAATCAAACAATGCACAAACCATGTAATTTCAATCCTAGTTCACCTCATGATCTTAACTCGAATTGTGGTTTCACCTTACAAAGGTATGAATCCTACTTTCGTAGTAATTCGCCTATCAATCTCATCATCTTTCGATCTATAGAGATTAACGCATACAAAACAAGGTGTAAGATCTTTCAATCTAATAACCTAGATAATCAACCTATCAACTTTCGTTATGTCAAGGTTAAAAATCACATCTTTTCTATGGTGGTCTAAGGTCTACACCGACTTTCGTCATACGGTAAACAACGATTAGTAACCAGTCTCTCGATCTAGTCACACAATAACATGATAATTGCATAGAAAAGATACAAAACGAATCATAAATCATGAAGATAAAACAGGGACTGAATTAATTGCAGAACAAACTCACAGGGTTTGATACAATAATTTGAGCTCCATGAATCAACAAGCAAAACAAAGAAAAAGCCTAATCTAACCCCGGATCACCCGAGCACAAGGCTCGGGTGACCGGCCTTGAGACTCCAAAAGAGTGGCTGCTCCTTGGAATTTTATGTGTGAGAAGTTTTGTGACCGATTTCGAATGGAAGGATGCCTCTGAATGAATGGGAACAGGTGGTATTTATAGAAAATAAGTTGCGGACATTCGAACTCCGCTTCTACCTCGGAACGCCGGTTCGGGCTTCGGAACGCCGCTTCGGCTTGGAACGCCGGTTCCATGCCGTTCGAGCTCCCGCATCGCTTTGGACTCCTTTGAACGCCGAGTTTCGGTCCCGAACGCCATGTCTACTTTGGAACGCCGCTTCAAACTCCGAACGCCGCTTTGAGCTTTTGAACTCCGGTTCCGCCCGTGTCGAGCTAATCCGATGATTCTTTGTCCTTATCTCTTAACACCCCATCCTTATCCATTGTAACAAACCTTATCTCTTGGATATTCTAGATGATTCATGACTTGTCCTCCTTGATCTTATCCTTTTGCCACTTGTCACATCCAAACTTGAACACTTGTAGGCTCCTAAATAATGATCAAATGATACCAAAATGTAATATAATTCCAAAATGATATAAAATCATCAATTAAGCATAAAATTTGATACATTTTGAAATTAACTCATTAAAAATATCATTTGCTCAATATTTAAATATAAATCTCGATTTCTATGAAAAACATAAGAATATGGGGAAAACTAGTTTAGATTTTGCAACGGCGCCACTTTTGTTTGGGAGGATTTTGCATCATTTAAACAAAAGAAAATTTATAAACCCTAACTTAGATGCAAAACTAACTCCTAACCGGCCAAACACCGGGTAGTTGATAGTATAGCGAGATAAGTAAGGGGTCGATCCACAGGGAATTGGGATGTTGAAATCTAATTTCATTAACTCTCTCAATTGTTACTACTAATTATTACTAAACCTAAACTAAAGAGAAGAATAAACTGGACAGAGGATTATTAGTCCAAAGCCAAGAAGGATAAAAACGATAAAAACGAAATAAAACTACTAACTATGAAATAAATAAACGAAGATGATCATGGTGGATAAACAGTTGAACAAACAAAATCATCCTATCTAACAAATCCCTCTATCTCCTCTCTAAGATTATCTCATGATGATTAACTAAAGATGTGGTTCACCTCACAAAGGTATGAATCCTACTTTCGTAGTAATTTGCCTATCAATCTCATCATCTTTTGATCTATAGAGATTAACGCATACAAAACGAGGTGTAAGATCTTTCAATCTAATAACCTAGATAATCAACCTATCAACTTTCGTTATGTCAAGGTTAAAAATCACATCTTTTCTATGGTGATCTACGGTTTAACATGACTCTCATCAAATTAAACATCAACAAGCAACGATCTTTCGATATGCATTGCAATGACAAATAAACATAGAAAAGATACACCTTTAGATAAAGATCATACAAACAAACTTAGATTAAAGAATAGAAAAACTGATGAAAAGGGTTCAAAAGCTTGAACATGCTCACCCCAAAAATCAGCAAAACAAGAAACAAAAAGAGAAGAAATTAAAGCACCTAATCTAACCCCGGATCACCCGAGCACAAGGCTCGGGTGACCGGCCTTGAAAGCTCCTGAGAAAAAGACTGCGGCCGCTCGAGTGTTTTCTCGATGTAAAATGT
This sequence comes from Gentiana straminea, assembly GCA_036785695.1. Lineage (NCBI taxonomy): Eukaryota > Viridiplantae > Streptophyta > Magnoliopsida > Gentianales > Gentianaceae > Gentiana > Gentiana straminea. The sequence goes on along the minus strand of JAVUPR010000113.1, from coordinate 13,807,558 downwards.
CGAATAATGAATAATTCATGAGGTTTGGGATCTCGCTAATATTTATAGGAAATCGAGGCGAGGCACTCGAACGCCGGTTCCGGCAGACTTGGAACGCCGGTTCTATCTTGGAACGCCGCTTCCATGCTTCTTCGAGCTCTCGGTATTGATTTCCAAGCCTTGAACGCCGCTTTGATATTCGGGACGCCCGTTCAACCTTCGAACGCCCGTTTGGAGTCTTCAAACGCCGCTTTAAGCCGAATCCGATTCTTGCTTCTTTTATTTGATCTTATCTCTAACAACCCATCCTTATCCTCTTGTAACAAACCTTATCTCTTGGATATTCTAGATGATTCATGACTTGTCCTCCTTGATCTTATCCTTTTGCCACTTGTCACTTCCACACTTTGACATTTGTAAGCTCCTAAATAATGATGAAATGATACCAAAATGTAATATAATCCCAAAATGATATAAAATCATCAATTAAGCATAAAATTTGATACATTTTGAAATTAACTCATTAAAAATATCATTTGCTCAATATTTAAATATAAATCTCGATTTCTATGAAAAACATAAGAATATGGGGAAAATTGATATAAAATATATCGTTAAAAATCGTATAATTTGACCCTGAACACCGAGTATATTGGATATGGTGCCATTAACATTGCCCATAAAACAAAGGGAGTTTTATTGGTATCCTATTTTTACTAATGACACAATTTATTATTATTATTATTTTTCATTTACTCCATCATACCACCAAATTATTTTTCGGCACCACGGTACACGCGTCCGTGCCACTGACGTTTTTTTTCCGCTGACAACATCAGTGGGATTGGCGTTTTTCACCAATGATATATTTATAACTATAATATCAGTGCTATTGAGGTTGGTATTGAAACCAACGTCAGTTCCAGTGACGCGCGTAACGAAAAAAACCTTCTGTGACACAGACTTTATGTTGCACAAAATAATAAAAATATTATCGTGATGCCAATAGTAATATTTTGAGTGCCTGAAGCAATCGTTGTGCCAATAGTAAAAGTGTGGTGGCGATAGAAGCCGCCTAAAATATTTTTTCCAGATTTCTCGTCCTTTTTATTTTTATTTTTTATTACATGCAAGCAATATTAGGGGTGTTCAATAACGACTTTAATTGGCTCGTTTTGGTGTTTAAAAGTTAAGAGCGAAAAACCGCACCGAACCGAACCGACGGCTAATATATATATATATATATATATATATATATATATATATATATATATATATATATATATATATATATATTGCAGTTCAACTAGAGGATTATATCAACATATCGACTTATATACCCATTGTGGGTGTAGTATGTTGAAATTCGTATAATGTTGACATTTTTTTATGGCTGCATTTTTCTGTCATTCGGTTGCCGGTTATTGTTTGGTTTAATAGCAGTTTCAGAGTGTTTTTTCTATTCTGTTGAAAACACATGAGAAACTTGCATTTGAACAAAGATTAACACAGACAATTTAACAACAAGTAAAGGCGGAGATTGATAAAACACAGAAACAAAGAGAACACAATGATTTAACGTTGTATCCGACGTTGTGCCGACTAATCCACGGGCAGAAAATGAGATCTTTTATTATGCACAGAAAATTACAAGGAATTTTCACACACAACATTGATTACAACTAACGGTATCAATAGGCACAAATCCGTAACCGTAGCCGCCATATGATCTTTGTCGGATTTGTCATAAATGCCCTAGATGTGGACCCTAACTCCAGTTGTTATCCACCGGACGAAACTCAGCTTCAAACTGAATTTCCAGACTTGTAATCAGCTTCAGATGTAGAACTCAGATGTACTCAGCAAACTCGTTAACTCAGAAAATTGAGGAAACTGTCTACCAGAAGAAAACTCAGTTTCACTTCACAAAACTGACTTTCACAGAGCTGAATACCCTTAACTAAACTGACCATCATTCTCAGCTTCAGTTTCTTCAGATTAGTTCCACCAGTTTATCAGTTTAGAGATCAAGTCACAAAATGACATATTCGATGAGTATTAAGTGACATTACTAAAGAAAGGAAAACTCCCATAAAAAAATATGTGCAGTTAACAACGAAAAACACTCCTAAATTGCTATTAAACTAAACAATTTTTTTTGAACAACAAATATAATATTACTCTAGCAAGAAGCTGAAGAATGACCGGCAACCGAATGACGAAAAATGCAAAAAAAAAAATGCAACATTATAAAAAAACATGTCAACATTGTACTCACAATTTCAACATACTACACCCATATAATTCTCAAATTGATGGGTATATAAGTCAATATGTTGATATAATTCTCAAATTAACCCATAGAATATATATATATATGTTGATATAATTATATATCAGCCGTCGTTCGGTGTGGTTGTTCTGTCTTCACTTTTAAACGCCAAAAACGAGTCAATTCAAGTCGGTATGGTTCGGTTTTCATAGTTTTAAAACCATCTAAACGGTTCGGTTTGTATCGGTTTGACCTGGTTTGGTTCCGTTTTGAAAATCTTGAACACCCCTATTATTGGCTTACATGTAACTGGGAGTTTGTCTATAAAAAAATAAAGAAAGACGATAAATCGGGAATAATTGTTTTAGGCGGCTTCTATCGGCACCACATTTTTACTATTGACACCACGATTGCTTAAAGCACTAAAAAAATTACTACTGACCTCACCATAATATTTTTATTATTTTGTGCAACATAACGTCTGTGTCACATAAGTTATTTTTCGGTACGCGCGTCACTGGTCTGAGGTTGGTTTTCAATACCAATCTTAGTGACACTGATATTATAGTTATAAATATATCATGGGTGAAAAACGTCGGTCACACTGACGTTGTTAGCGAAAAAGAACATCAGTGACACTGACGCGCGTACCACGGTGCCGAAAAGTAATTTGATGATATGGTGAAGTAAACGAAAAATAATATATAAAAAAACCGTCAATAATAAAAGTATGATGTAAATATAACCTGCCTTGTTTTATTCGGATGAAAATTTATTCAATATAAATGGAACAACTAATATTGAATTAAAAAAAAACTATTATTGAATTGTTTGTTGACCTCACACGCATATTCCACGCATAAGGGTCGGAAGCATATTTTTCAAAATAGTGTATACGGGGCATATTAATGAGATGTTTTACTTTTAAGGCATATAATTTCAAGTTTCTCCTCGAACAATAGGTCTAATGCATTGTCATGTCCGGAGGTTGAAATTAGAAAGAAGGCTGAAGGCGCGTCAATGACTGTTGGATATGAACTACTAGCCATTAGTGATGTCATTTAGCTTAATTGTGATGTCATCGCTTTATTTTTGTCGTATTTATATTATTGAGTATCCCGACTTATTGCCCAAGTTGTTAAGGGCCTATATTAATGAAATGTAAACATGAATATGTTATTATGATGATGAATGAAACCTCCTAAATTCTTCCCTAAACTTATCTCTTCTGCGTTCTTCCTTCTTCTTCTTCCTCCCCAATTCTCCCCTTACCCCATTTCCCTCTATTTATGTTCATTTTTCTACATTTTAGCACCTTCATTCGTGACAAGTGGTATCAGAGCTAACGATCCTCGACAAATTCTCCTCTATCTCTACTTCAAATTCTCATTTCTGGGTCGATCCAAGTCTTCACGATTAGTGTACAAATTATGGAATCCGGTATTGTGCTCATATGGCGCCAAAATGGAGCAGCTTATTAGAATTGAGGCCTAGGCAAATAAAGGATATGAGTGTTGAAGTTTAAAATGATCAATTCTTCAATTGGATGAAGTAAACTACATCGGTGATGAAGAATCGTATATCGACGATTTTCTTTGTGGATTGAAGATGGATATTGTGGTGAGAGTGTGGGGATACAAATGGAAGCCACATACCTTATATGGTGCATTCCGTAGGGCTGAAATGGAAGAAACCATGATTTCATGGAAAGAGCTTTCTAGGAAGAATGACGCAGACAATGTGTTTGAAGAAATGTCTCATCTAAATTCCATTAATATTGCTGCATCCCAAGGTGTTGAGGATGTTTCAGATGAAGACGGTAACGATGTGCTTCATGCTTCAAGTCCCGTGGATGATAAATTACAGTCGAATCTCCTAGCAAAGTCAAATTCCTTGCAAGGTCGTAAATCTCAAGTGGATGTATTGGAAGGTTTAGCTTGCACTGTATTCCATGAAATGGTTAAACCAAATTCAACTAATTTGCAGTTAATAAAAGAGTATTATGAAACTGATGTTGCTGAAAATGTTGAGCAAAGTGAAACCTGCAAGGTGTTCGCTGAAATGTCCGAACCAATCACCACAACTCAACAATCATCTTCTATGGGATCTTCGGTTCCTAATAAGGCTGAAAACCAGTTGAGTGATGGGGTGGGGCAACTTCCTTTGATGAGAATGGGATGTTTGGAAGTTTCCCGCAACTTGTTTGATGAAATGCCAAAACGATTTTCAGCAAAACAGAAAATTGGGATTGATAGACTTGAGAAATGGGAGCCATCCGTGGTCGATTTTACAAGGGACTTAGGCTCTAAAGCTGATGAAACAAAAGTTGGCTCAGCCAATAGCTCATCGAAAATGATGTTTGGCGAGATAGGGGTGTTCATGTTCGACCCAGGCATTAGTTCTTGGCATCTAAAGGGTTGTGCTTTCATTAATTCAAATTAAATGTCCAGCAATTCAAATGTTGAATTATAGGTTGGTAAGGTGCTATTCTTGTTCGATCTGGGCGGATGTGTGAGAAAATCGTCAATGCAGTGTAGTGGTGTGATTAGTTGGGAAAAGATGTCTATCTGCGCTCTTACTACACCGTACGTTCATTTGTCGGCCTCACTGTCTCTAACTCCTATTATGGAATCCTTGCCAGCCATGATTGGAAGGGATGGTCTTATTGATGATGGCATGGCCAAACAGCCTTTTGTTCAACGTGATAAAGTATTTGGCCACGACAAAATACTACTAAATCAAGCTCATTTGTATGGGGCAAAAATAGGTGAACTTGATGAATTTGGTTATGTTCCTGAAACGTTCTTGTTATTTATATTTGACCCTGGTGGCAATTGGAATACTGAGTTGAGAAAGCTGAGTGGTCTCTTTTTTTGCAATGTAATCCTCTCTGTGGATGGTTTGGCAAGGAAGTCACAAATTATTTTTAGCTACCATTCTTATGAATATTTAGAGATCATCATATGTCTCCACGGATGGGTGGAACTCTTAGCACTTGTGATCTATGTCTTGGTCTTTCGTTACGTTGGAATTCCTTTGCTAAAAGGCCTCGACAACTGATGAGAGTCAAATTGACTATCATTTACTATGTGATTATACCCCGTTTATACCTCGTTTTATATGTTTCCGGGGACATTTGGTTGTATTTTGATGTATTTACACCTTTGTTATCATTTCGGGACCTAGGACGTAAAGTCCGGGATTCTCGATCTTTTTCGGTGTAATTTACTATACTCTCGGTCACCCTAGTGTCATGTAGGGATTATGTGTGGTATTTGTTGTGATTTTGTACATGACTTAGGTGTTTGAGATGTCCGGAAGGCGAGTTACGAGGATTGGAATGTGTGCCCGAAGCTTAAACGTTCAAACGGATCAAAACGCGGTGGTACTACAACCATACCTTTCATTGATCTGCATTTTGATCTAACTTAGAGGCATTTTCTGGGCTGGACATCTTCATGAAAGTTGTAGACAATTTCATTAGCTTTCCAAAGGATTTTGAATCACTCGCTTTGGAGGTCTACACACAAATTTATGGATGTTTTTCTGAGGGTGTGTCACCATAGGCGTTGCTGATAGGTTTTGTGAAGGGAAAAATCTGACAGGCGGCCGCCTGTCAGTACAGGCGCCCGCCTAGCAGTACATCTGAAAAAACACTTTAAATACCCCCTCATTTGATCTAGATCGGAACCCCCTCTTCTTTTAGATCGTTTTTTCTGCGTTTTTCTTCATCTTTTCTTAGCTTAGATTAGTTGTAGGTAGATTAGCTTAGTTTAGTCGTAGATCGTTGTAATCCGGAGGATCTCGGGGATAGCTTGACGCGTTATTGACGTGATTTCTTCCGGAAAACCAATTCTCTACCCGGTAATTTTAATTAACATATTGTTCTTGTTTTCAATCTTGTTTCATGTTAGCTTTGATTGTTGATTTCTTTTATTTTGCTTAGTAGTATAATGAGTAGCTAATCGTTATATAGCCGAGATATGTGATAGCCATCGAAATCGAATCCTTAGCTCGTTATGGTTGTTAGATTCTCGGTGTTGTTATCGTTCTAGAACTTATTCTTAATGACTTTTATTGAACTCGCGACTCGATAATCGTATTTCACGTGTCTTCTTTACATATGTATTTTGCGAGAGGGTGCGGGAAAAGGGGTTCTAGGATCACCCTGTAAAACCGTCTGAGTTGTTCAGATTCGGTTTCGTGTGTGAGGTTTATATCATTGTTAATGAGCATCTCATAGATCGTAGACCGTGTCGGGTCAGTTAAATCCGGTCAACAGACTGTTGAACCTGACATAGGAGGGTAGATTATTGAATTAATGTCTATACTCAGAATTAGGAAACGACACCTTTTGAGTGACAACGAGGCGGACTGTTGAACCTAACATAAGAGGGTAGATTATTGAATTAATGTCTATTTTCGGAAACAGGAGACGACACCCTTCAACGATGCCGAGAACATTAGAGTTTGTCGATACACTTCCGGAAACGAGTTAGGGTTAGAGAGTAGTTGGTTGGATCATAGCTCGGCTATCTTGTTTTTCGTAGTTTAAAATCTTTTCTCTTATGTTTATTTAGTTTGTAGAACCGGTGATCTGACAAATCACCACGTTCAATATTTGTGTTGACCTGAACTAGGGACGAGACTGACTTTGGTACTCGACCAGATTCCCTGTGGGATACGACCTTGACTCACCAATTCTAGGCTACAGTTGACCCGGTACACTGCCGGTGAGAATGGACACTTAGAAAAGGCCGATCAAGTTTTCTCGCGCCGTTGCCGGGTAATCGGGTTGATATCTTGTAAGTTAGTTAAGTTCTTAGGATTAGGTCGTTTTTCTTATTTGTTTTTTTATGTATAGTTTGTTTTTATTTGTTTTTGTTGAAGTGTCACACCATTTACTTCGGTAGTGGTAGTGACTAGATACCGTGATTGTGTTTGTGTTGTTTGCAGATAATGAATCCATACTACAATTACGGCTTCTATCCTTACCCATTCGGATATTACAATTACGGTGATATGGGTTACCAAACACAACCATTTTATCAGTTCAACCCATACGCCACATCATACGGGAATGCGTGGGATAAAGCCCCAAGTTACTATGATCAACAACTCGACACTCTTCCACCTCCGCCTCAAGAATCAGAGACTTACATGGAGGAAACGATCCATGAGGAAAATCTAGCTTCTTTACAGAGAATAGAAATTCTACTAGATCAACTGATCGAGAGGAAGGAGGCTGAGAGGAGAGAGCAAGAAAGTATGATTGAAATCACCGCGGAGGAACACTACGAGGATGGTATGACTTTTTTATCTATTGAGTCACCTGTTCCGTCTTCATTTAGTCCTATTGTTATATCTTCGGGGGTGCACCCTATTGAGTTTGTTGTTGATGTTGAGCCTAAATGTGCATACTTGGTGTTAGAGTTGTTGTTAGTTGGGATATGTTTTAGTTCGGGGAAAGTGAGTTCCACTACAAGAAAAGTTGTTTATTATAAGGGTAATCTTCCTCATTAAATGTTTGATTCCTGTTATTAATGGTTTTTTATAAGGGGAAATTTACCCTCATCGCCCCTTATAATAGCTTCCGCTGGTAAAAGTAAATAATAACAGTAAATATATCCCGTTATTAAAAAGGGATGACATTCAATAACAGAAAAATACAGTCATTAAAAATAATTTATAATGACAATAAACTTCCTCATTATTATATTATTTTCCTCTCATTATTGCCTCGGTTTATCTTTAGTTTATGTTATGATATTGATGGGGATTACTCTCATTAATAAGCATAACCACTTGTTGAGGAATCGATGCAAGAAACAATTATCATAGCACAAAACACTGCCCATCGCTTGTTCTACAAAACCTTCAAGTGAATTGAGGATATCAAAGTTTTACAAATAACATAAAGAATAAAAAATAACATGAACAAGGTTCCTGAAGATAAAAACATTGTGTCGTCTCCCGGCCACCTTCTCTTTATTCTTCTAAATTCCAAGTAGTTTAGGGGTTAGCAGTTACTGGTGGCGCCTAATTAAAGTTACCTGTCATACAAAAGTCATTCACTAGAAAAGAGACTTCCACTAACATAATTCACCATTGACTAGAATACATATGAAGGCTCAAGCAATATGTAAACAAACTTACCTGATGCGATTCTAGTACAATGGCATGAAGAGTGGCAACACTAATAACATGAACTCTTTCTTTTTCTTTTGCTTTCAGTTTTCATAACATGCTTTAAAACTTGCCTGCTTGCATTTGTTTAATGCTGAGTGCACTGCTTACTGCCATCTTTCTGTGAAATCATATGTTCAAGTGACAAAGCTCGTAAAGTATGCCTTAAGTATAATGGAAAAAAGACATTAATCTTAATTTTCCAAAAGTATAATGGAATACCTTAGCCTTAGGCCACCACAAGTAAATAAAGAAAATCTGATACATACACAAGTCCTCTGGTAAGAAACTATACGGACATCTTGATTTCCTGAACCAACATGAAATGAAACGAAGAAGAAAGAGAAATACATATAAACAAATACTCCAACCAACTGGCAGTGAAAATTTGATCAAACCTGAACATAAACATAACAGGTTAAACTAAAATGAAGATGCAGAAAGGGCAGATAAATGAAGACTCCAAAACCTGCTACAGTCCTGATGCAAAAACAAGCCGAACAGACAAGGCAACATGAACTCCGAAAAACTAGTACAAGCGAGAAATTTCCTAATAGATCATATATTAAATTACACATTCTTGACATAATTAGCACTTTGTAAATTCAAGGGGAAGAAATTTCCTAACTCTTCATGTTCTTACTTTTCTTACCGGGTGGTGGGGCGGTGTTAGTCGGACACACAAACCGCCGATACATGCATACATATACATACACATAATTCTTTTTAATTTGATAAGTTCTTACAGGAAATGGTGTAGCTTTCATTGTTTCCCTCTTTTTCTAGTCTTTTATTTTTATTTTTATAAATGATGTACACGATGTAAAAGTCTACATTATGGCAAAGTGTTTTGTTACATAGAGAAAAGATAATACTAAAGTGTTTAATGATATATGATCTCAATTAACCAGTGTCAACATCATGATCTCTAGTAGCCTATAAACATGTAGTAACACAATGTCTTAACATAATCATTTCCAATTATTTTCTTAAACTTCCCATAAATCAAAAACTAAAGCTAACAAGTACAGAGCAATACGGAGAGACAATCAAAAAATGAGGTAACTGTGTTCAGTAGCGAAAACATTAACGGTATGCACATATTTGGCACTACAACTAATATTCCAAGTCGTCTACATAAACAAGTAGTACAGAAAGCACATACAAAAAAGCAAAGCCCGAAATCTAACTGCAATCATTTGGTCCAGGCAATGTTCAGGAATAAAATGGGCAAAGTCAAGACCATATCTCATGAATGCTCGGCACCAGTGCACTGCCCTGAAGCGTTGTGTCCATGCCACAATGGTTACAGGCTAATAGCAATCCTAATATAGTGTATCATGTCGCAAAGACATAAAACAAACGCTGGAATGACATGACCAATTCACTTTTTAACAGATAAGAGATTCTGATGTCTACTTATTACCCCTGTTGACTACAGGAACCAAACTAATATTGCCAAGAAATTTAACCAAAATTGTGAGACTTAACTGCTCGTAATGGAACGAATTGCTGATCCGAATAGAGGTTGCTGAATTCGATAGATGACACCACCTAGATCCTGCCAATGGAACACAAAATGTAAAATATACTTGATAAATACACTTGCAGTTTCCTCAAAAGCAAAACAGAGGATCAAAAGCATTCGATGCAGTGACATTACAATTATTTTACAAAACTACCAAATTTATATACTAAAATGTATGTGGAGTGACATCAATGTCACTGCCGATGTAAAGATCGACACCGATTCGAAACGTTAGGGACAAAAGTGCAAATTTCATGAAACAAAAGTGACTAAGAGTGACTTTATCTCTTATGTTTTATACCATAAGGAACACTTTGAAAATCCTCATCACTGCAGTTAGATTCAAGAACAGCAGCAGAATCAAATTAAACCATCTGCAAAAATTATGGGGGGTCAAGAACCCTTTTTTACTAAATGATTTCGCAGCTTCCTTTTGATACAAAATTTCACCTCCAAGATGAATCTATTCCTAATAACTCACATTTTATATCAAGCTCATCATGTATTGTTGATTACAAAATACCATCCAGGAAAGCAGCAAGCAAAATTTTGTTTCTTTTGTGTAGGGAATCAATCAACTACAAGTCTACAATCCATGGATAGTGCGATTCAAACAGACAACATATTTGTTCTCTAGCTTTATCTTAATAGAAAAAGAAGGCACCATAGACTAAAAGCTCATTCGGGAAATCTACAAAAGTATTGTTTTCCAAATTAAAACATTCTTAAAGCACACAATTAGGCAATAACCAGATTCTAATTTCAAAATAAGGCAATTTTCTTATCATTTGGCACAAATAACTTTGCCGACAGAAGGAGAAAAAGAAACGAAAAGGAAATAATGGAGCAGGATGAGAAAAGGAAGAGTTGCTCTGCCTGAGAAGGCGAAGACTGAAGCATGAGGTGGAGGAGGTTGGAGGTGGAATGTACGGCTTGAGTTATTTGATGAAGAAGAAACAGAGAACCACAGAAACAATGAGACGTTGCTTACCTTCTACCTCATGGTTTCTCGGTAAGATCCCAAATCCTCGCTGCTACTGTTGTTCTTCTCCCTCAATTTCCACCCCTGATTCTGTTAATCCCAAAATCCCCTACTCGAATATTAGCGTTCCACACACCCACTCTACAAAAAAAGATCATGAATTTTCCTCCAAAAACCTATTATAAATGACCTACAACAAAATATCAGAAAAACCAAATCGGATAATCCAATTTTTGATCTACGACCATTGGTTATGAGAAAAGGAAGAGTTGCCGACGGCGGTGGGGATTCTACCTGATTTTGAAGTTGCCATTTGAGGCTATTAGAATTAAAGGCCCCAAAAATCAAGAACCCTATTTCTTAAAGGGATTTAGCACCAACACGAAATTAAAATCAGACAGAGAGGTTGAAGCCATTCATACCTGATAGTGGAAGAAGTGAACAGAGAAGGAATTAATGTCTCTGGTGAACCGTGGTGGCGGAGAAGAGTGGATGAGTCACGAGATGGCACGACTCTCTTCTCACATGCCTTGGTTGTGGGGTAGGACGATGAGTGGTGGTTGATTGATTACCGTACAATGATGAGCAGTGGTTGATGATCATCGGTGACTTGAGGCGGCCGGAGGAGATGAGGCAGTGGTTCTTTCCCGATCATGTGAGAAAAGTTTAGGGTTGGGGAAGATGGGTAATGATTTAATCGGCTGAGTGTGTTTTGTTTTATAAAAAGTTATATTCCCTTAAAAAGTATATAAAAAATACAAATAATGAGGGGTATATTTTTGTAGTGTACCTAATGAGGGGAAAATATGATCAATTATGAGGGGTTTAAAATTTTGGTCATGAACCCAATTTTTTTACTAATATAAATTATGTACCCTTATTATAAGTATGCTTTAATAATGAATTTTTATCCCCTTATTAAATTCCCGTTATTAAAACACATATTTCTTGTAGTGTTCGTTGTTCTGTGCAATGGACTCATCGAACCAATCTTGGTGGTGGGGATTGAGCCCCATGTTTTATGTATTTCACTTTCAAGGGGTGCTCAATTCTTATGATTTTTGTAGGGAGATGCGGTTTGCTCTCCTGTGGTATAGCTATCCATGACATGTTTGGGGGTAGAAAGTCGAGCTAAGGACTATAAACTCAGAATGTGTTTTTATTGCTTTTCCTTTCCCCTCGTGTTTCATTGTGTTTCTTTAGTTTGTATTATGATACTTCGGGCAAGTTTTTTTGTTATATAACCCGAAGAAGTTTGTTTTGGGGGGTTCTAGTGTGGTGATCCGTTTGGTTTCATTTCAATATCTCCATACATGTGTATCTCGTATGTGTTGTGTTGCTTGTTGATATTAGCACAGGCACCCTAGGAGGACTTTTATGGATGCCACATGATCGTACTCGTGCATTTTTCCGGTTGTGAGCTAAGTTTTCTGCCCTTATCATTCGTGTTTGGTTTTAAAGTAGGGGGTGGTTGGTTTAGCTTCAATGTTTCGTTTTCATGTCAAACGAGTTATACTTAGAGATTGCTATCCCTTTGGTGTAAATGAGTCGTTTTTTATAAATTTTGATGGCTTTGACATTGTTGATGATACATTGAGCCTATAGTATTGCTTTGATTAAACATCTAGTGATTGTACGAATGCATTTCATTTGAGTTGGGATCTTGTATTGAGAATGGAATAGCTTTATCACGTTAGCTTCGAATTCATGAATCACCTTGACTAGTGAACGATTATGGTAGCTATTAATGACCCGGTTACCTAGAACTTATATTAGTAACTTCAAGGCGAAATAGAAAGGTCGTCGTTGTTAGGTACGGGATGACGGTTATGGCATTTCTTTGACCCGATCAGAGCCAAATCCCATCCCTTATATGTATATCCTCAGTTCCCCCTCTAAGCCTTTGTAGGGTGGTTAGACCACCACCCAAACTAACCTTTTGTGCCACTAACTCATAATTACCAATGCCCTTAGCTTTTATTACGGTCTACGTTTCCTTGACCACCTTGCAAGATTGAGCTTATTGTTTTCAAGTTTTCTGATATGGTGTGGGGTGGTGGAGTGGCGTATCTTTCGAGTGGTGTCGGTAAAAATGAGTATATCCCGGAGGAGGTGGAATGTTATGGCTTTTCGGCCTTTGATCGTTTTTGTGGTTTTGAAAAAAAAAAAGAGAAAAAAAAGAGAAGAAAAGAAAACAGAAAAAGAAAAAAAAGAAAAAAAGTTGTATATATATAAGAGTTCTTGGAATGCCAATTTTTTTGGGGTTTGATTTTTGTTGTGTTGATGTTGGTGAAGGGGTACTTCTTCTAATCTAGTACGGAGAAGGAGATGTTGTTGTGTTCTATAACGGTTTGTTCCTAATTGACGAGCTTAGGTATGAACTAGACCTGGATTGTTGGAATAGTGTCCTAAACCCAATCGGGTTGGACCGGATCCGACCGGGTCGGATCATTTCTACTATTTCTTTGTGTTTATACATATATTAAATGGCTTTTATGTTGTCATATATATGTTCTTTTAAAGAACCAATTATGAATTGTTATATGATAACGTCCTTAGTATTAAACTCGTGTGGTAGAAACCATGATAGGCGATTATGGTTGATGAGATCTCTAATCACTTTAATAAGTTTGATACTTAAATGTCTCTGGGCGATGTACAATTAAACAGGCATTGATAGTATAAACGGACTAGCACGTATTGGATGTCTTCTCGTCTTTAAGGGCGGGGATAGATCTCGTCTATCGAAGTGTAGAGACACTTGGACCGTACGTGGACGTGTATTAGAGAATGCGTACGTTAGATCGACCCACTTACACGGATAAGTGTCACACTATGTGGCGGTTGTGTAATTATCCTTTGGACCGGAGTCTTCATGGCATCACGGTGTGATTGTCATGCTTTGACACTATTGAGGTTTCCCAACCACGGGGCGATCATGCGGTAGTGATTGGGTGTGATACTGAAGCATGCGGAGTATACATGATTGGTCGTCCGGGAATCGCGTATCCTATGATTGGGATCGAATATCCGAAATGGCCTTCTTATAAGGAATGTCTTACTCTCGGTGAATCTTTGCAAAGTGGGAGTAAATGAGTTACTTCGAGAGAGCTTGATATCCAGATTATAAGATACGGTCGTTGATGTTTTGACACTCGACTAACGACCGTATGGATATTATTACAGCGATAGGATTGTAAGTTGCACGGTAACTGTTTCACATGAAAGGTAGTAGTCATTGCATTTGACTCTTCCGATGATTGGGGGTCACGGTGTGTTGCTAGACGCTATCCCGTGATCGTTAGGCATGAAGGGCATTTTCGTAATTTGCATTTTGTGTCTACGGCCAACATATTCGGAAGCCTATCGGGTCACACACATAACAACATCTAGTCGGATTAAAATGTGGTTATAGATGATAACCAAATAATGAAAGTTTATCTCGAGACTATAAAGGTTATAGTGGTAAATTAATATGGTGGTATTTATTTATTATGAATAAATTAAATACAAGATATTAATTTTGTTGATTAAATAAAAATATATATATTATATATATATGGCCGAAAAATATGTGTTTGTGACACACATAGATTTTGCCAAACTATTTGATCATGTTATTATTAATTAAATATATGGCCAAAGATTGTGTGTGTATTGACACACGTGAATTGGCCATAATGTGGCGCCATCTTTTGTGTATTTGGATACATTTGAATTGTACAATTTAATTAATAAGATTACCATAATATTAATATTAGATATTAATAGATTTTGAAAAAAAATAGATTTATGGAAATAAGATAAATATTCAATATAAGATATTGACAATATCTTGGAAATATTTAATATAAGATATTAAATTAAATGAGATAAATCAATCAATTATATTTTCCTTATTTTATTGGGAAAAGGTTTTCTTCTCCTCCACTCTTCATTGGGGCGCATATTACACTATAAATATAGTGTGGGTGTCAAGCTCTTTAGTACATCATAATTCCAAGAGCTAATAGTTCTTGTGTAAAATAGACAGCATCTTATAGAGAGTTGCACTACAAGAAAAAAGGGTTTTAATGACGGGAATTCTCGTCATTATATCCCCTTTTCTCATCATTAAAGACTTTTAATGACGGGAAATCCCCCTCATGCCCCCGTCATAGTCGCAACCGGAGTTTTCCAATAGCAACCGGAGTTTTCCAATAGCAATCCATGATGGGATTCCGGCGGGCTGTTCGTGTGGACTAGCGGTAGAGGCCGAACACTTGGCCGGCTCTATGCAGAACTACTCTCCTTAGACGGTCAAAGCGTCGATCTTTTAGATCAACCAAGGTAACCACCGTCTACTAACTCGTTTGTTTATTGCTTAAACGAAGTCGATCCTGGTTAAAAGGAAATAAAATTTTAAATTCCGCTGCGTTCCCGCGTAGATTTCCTAACATGGATATGACGTATGTCTCCAGCTTGTGGAATGATGAGGAGAAATGGACGGTTGGATGAATTATAGGTTGAAACTCGGTTGATGGTTTGTACTATTCAGGCGAGCATCCTTATAAGGAGTTGAGTCTTCCGTCGCTTTGAAGGGAAGAGCTTTGGTTTTAGTGTTCGATGTTCGGTAAAGCTCACTTGCACTTTCTACTTTCTATTTTATCGTAAATATCCCTCTCGTTAGCCCCGACCCTAACTTAAAATTACAACCTATCAAGTCCTACCTGACCCTACTAGACTTTGATTGGCCTTGATTAGTGGAGATGTTTACGACGTATAAGCCTATGGTGTAACCTCGGTAAATTATACGTCTATAATCTAAACCGGTCATTGGTGATAAATGTTGAAAAGCTATACACACACACACGTTCTTTTCTCGATACAAAGTAGAACTTAAATCTTATGCATTTGTGACATTTACTTGTGTTTTACCATTTCAATTCTTATAGACTAGATGTATGATTGCAATGTTGACTCCATCTTTATTTTTGAATCGCTCATTTTTGCTCGAGGGCGAGCAAACGCTAAGTAGGGGGTAGTTGATGAGAGTCAAATTGACTATCATTTACTATGTGATTATACCCCATTTATACCTCGTTTTATATGTTTCCGGGGACATTTGGTTGTATTTTGATGTATTTACACATTCGTTATCATTTCGGGACCTAGGACGTAAAGTCCGGGATTCTCAGTCTTTTTCGGTGTAATTTACTATACTCTCGGTCACCCTAGTGTCCTGTAGGGATTATGTGTGGTATTTGTTGTGATTTTGTACAGGAATTAGGTGTTTGAGATGTCCGGAAGGCGAGTTACGAGGATTGGAATGTGTGCCCGAAGCTTAAACGTTCAAACGGATCAAAACGCGGTGGTACTACAACACCTTCCATTGATCTGCATTTTGATCTACCTTAGAAGCATTTTCTAGGCTGGACATCTTCATGAAAGTTGTAGACAATTTCATTAGATTTCCAACGGATTTTGAATCACTTGATTTGGAGGTCTACACACAAAGTTATGGCTGTTTTTCTAAGGGTGTGTCACTATAGGCGTTGCTGATAGGTTTTGTGAAGGGGAAAATCTGACAGGCGGCCGCCTGCAGTACAGGCGCCCGCCTAGCAGTACATCTGAAAAAAACACTTTAAATACCCCCTCATTTGGTCTAGATCGGAACCCCTCTTCTTTTAAATCGTTTTTTCTACGTTTTTCTTCATCTTTTCTTAGCTTAGATTAGGGTTAGGTAGATTAGCTTAGTTTAGTCGTAGATCGTTGTAATCCGTAGGATCTCGGGGATAGCTTGACGCGTTATTGACGGGATTTCTTCCGGAAAACCAATTCTCTACCCGGTAATTTTAATTAACATATTGTTCTTGTTTTCAATCTTGTTTCATGTTAACTTTGATTGTTGATTTCTTTTATTTTGCTTAGTAGTATAATGAGTAGCTAATCGTTATATAGCCGAGATATGTGATAGCCTTCGAAATCGAATCCTTAGCTCGTTGATTGAAGTGTTTTGATGTTATGATTGTTAGATTCTCGGTGTTGTTATCGTTCTAGAACTTATTCTTAATGACTTTTATTGAACTCGTTACTCGATAATCGTATTTCACATGTCTTCTTTACATATGTATTTTGCGAGAGGGTGCGGGAAAAGGGGTTCTAGGATCACCCTGTAAAACCGACTGAGTTGTTCAGATTCGGTTTCGTGTGTGAGGTTTATATCATTGTTAATGAGCGTCTCATAGATCGTAGACCGTGTCGGGTCAGTTAAATCCGGTCAGCGGACTATTGAACCTGACATAGGAGGGTAGATTATTGAATTAATGTCTATACTCGGAATTAGGAAACGACACCCTTTGAGTGACAACGAGGCGGACTGTTGAACCTAACATAAGAGGATAGATTATTGAATTAATGTCTATTTTCGGAAACAGGAGACGACACCCTTCAACGATGCCGAGAACATTAGAGTTTGTCGAAACACTTCCGGAAACGAGTTAGGGTTAGAGAGTAGTTGGTTGGATCATATCTCGGCTATCTTGTTTTTCGTAGTTTAAAATCTTTTCTCTTATGTTTATTTAGTTTGTAGAACCGGTGATCTGACAAATCACCACGTTCAACATTTGTGTTGACCTGAACTAGGGACGAGACCGACTTTGGTACTCGACCAGATTCCCTGTGGGATACGACCTTGACTCACCAATTCTAGGCTACAGTTGACCCGGTACACTGCCGGTGAGATTGGACATTTAGAAAAGGCCGATCAACAACCAACCGGCTGGAGGAGTTATCACACCTATATTGATAGCAGCATCAAAGTTTGGTTCTAGATTATTTCTTGTTCAAGTCATATGTTTGATGGACTCTATTATTGGATGGATTACCAAATGGGTTGGATGCCCTTGTGTGCTACGTAGCAACTTTTTTCATGTCTACTACTTGGAGAATTTGGTGTGGGATCCGGGTCTATGCACCTTTCGTTTACATCCTTGAGGACAAGGATGTTTTGAAGATGAGTGGGATTTTCGCTCTATAAACCCTATCTTGTCCCTGGGGCTCGGAAAAGAGGAAGTCCACCAATGCGTGTGCTTAGCTCTATAAACCCTATCCTCTCCCTCTGGTCAAGCTCAAAAGAAAAGAGGAAGTCCGCCAATAAGTGAGGTTTGAATTACTATCGCAGAATGGATAACACACACATTCCATCCATAGATTGGTAGGCGAAGTAAAAGGGACACCCGTGTGATGCCCTCCCAGGATGTGATAAGCCCCAAAGGCTTGCCACTCCTTTGGAAACATCAGTGGGGCTGTAGGAAAGCTTTTGGTCTTGTGACAGTTGACATTTTGGAGAATTTTGTATGGGATCCCGGTCTTGTTTGGGTTTCTTATTTCACCACCTTGAGGACAAGGCGGTTGTTGAGGGGAAGGATTTGTCATGTCCCGAGGTTGAAAATTAGAAAGAAGGCTGAAGACGCGTCAATGACCGTTGGATATGAATTACTAGCTATTAGTGATGTCATTTAGCTTAATTGTGATGTTGTCATTTTATTTATGTTGTTTTTATATTATTCGAGTATCCCGACTTATTGCCCGAGTTGTTAAGGGCCTATATTAATGAAATGTAAACATGAATATGTTATGATGGTGATGAATGAAACCTTCTAAATTCCTCCCTAATTTATCTCCTCTGCGTTCTTCCTTCTTCTTCTTCCCCATTTTCCCTCTATTTTTGTTCATTTTTCTGCATTTTAGCACCTTCATTCGTGACACGTATCTTCTTGTCCAAACATGATTGTGACTAGTTGGTTTCGTTTCCAGTGGGTGATGGACAATAGACCATCGCATCTTCTTGCCCATATGGGATTGTGATGCAGACTTTCCTAGGTGTCCAATCTCACCGGCAGTGTTCCGGGTCAATTGTAGTCTAGTACGGTGGTCAAGGTCGTATCCCACAGGGATGTGAGGTCAAACACCAATTAGTTATTATTATCTTGATCCGAGTCGCAAGTTTGTTTAAGAAACTAATGACTAACTACAAAGGTTGATAAAATGATAAAAGAAACCTAACCAAGACAATGTGTAGATTAAGCTAATCTTTCGTAGTATCATGGGAATGATTTCCATCCATCCTACCCTTGGTGTTCAAAGTGTGAAACGGTGCATTCCTAAGCAAGTAGTCTCCCCTCATACGAGTGTATGAAACTACTCTATACCTCCTCCTTGGCCTAGGTGCCCTAAACCTAATGAATTGGTATGATAAGCACTTGAATGCAATGACAATGTCAACTATCCCCGGATAAGAAATCGAATGCCTCGAAAGGTCGATTTTACCTTCCGGTTCTCCTACCCTCTTCTCATACCTAATATCTCCTTTCGGTCTCCATTAAGTGTGTAAATGCAAGCATTAGTTAATTACTCCAACACAAGCAAACCATACAATGCAAGTAGGAAAAGATTCACAACAATTGAAACTAAACAACATGAACAATTATTCCCAATCAACATAAGAGATTACACTACTTCTACAACACCATCTTGGCTAGTGGTGAGCTAGCCACTCATGATTAAAAACACAAACTTGTCAATGTAAGCATTCATAATCATAAGAACAATTAATTCAAAGTAAAGATTAAGAATTTACCCAACCAAAAGCTATCAACTTTAAGAAGAGAAACTTGCATTCAAGATCTTGAAGTGCACCAATGGTGTTCACACCCAAAAGGATGAAAACTTGGTTCCATTAAATGATTCTAGAAATCAAAATTAAGAATTCTTAATGTTACAAGTGGAATTAGATGCTAATTTGTGGTGGAATTTGGCTAGGAGAGCCTTGAGGATGGAGGTGTCTTCAAGCTTTAGGGTTGGGGGCTGAATAATGCTGAAACCTGCTGCAAATTCGCGTTATAATGGTGAAAAACGCTTAACGAGCCGAGCTGCCAAGTTCGGCTCGACGGTGGTTTGGTACTAGAACGTCTTCAGTAAATTGATCATAACTTTGCGTGTAGACCTCCGATTTGAGTGATTCAAGATGTGTTGGAAAGTTTGTTCAATGATCTACAACTCTTGTGAAGAAGTCCAAACCGAATTCGGCCTCTAAGGTGGATCAAATGTTTCTTGAAGATAGGTTACGGTAGAAGCATTAATGACAAATGATCCGCTTGACTTTGATAGCTTCCGGCATACTCTTCTAGCCCTCAAAATACGTGTTTAGGCTCAACACGTGTCATCCATCAGGGTCTTGGTCAACCTATAATCTGCAATACAATACAAAAATACCAAGAGTAAACCCGACACGACGCTCCGGTTACTATAACCGGTACAAAACCTATCAAAATATGATATTTTATATAATAATTACTATCTACACATATGGATGAAGCTAAGCATATAATGACTCGAATTGATACGAAAACATCAATAAATGAATGAGAAATGAGGATAAAACATCGTAAAAAGTATCATCTAGTTGACTTACATCAACCACTCCCCACTTAGCTTTTGCTCGTCCTCGAGCAAATAAAGCGACAAAACAACTCAAGTCAAGAGATAGGATCATACAACATTAAGAAGTACGAGCTCGACTAGATGATGCAACCAATCGTACATATAACCACATGTTAACCGCAGTCTAAGAAAGTAGTGGAGTGTGTGTGTGAATATTCTTCAAATTTGTTACCAAGCAATCAATTATGAAATCATGCATGCAAGACTTATTAGGTGCAATCCATAGGCTTAAGAATGATACCAATCTCCACTAATCGAGGCATTCGGAGTCCAGAAGATAGGTCGGGTAGGACTTGCAAGCTTATAACGTTAGGCTCGGGTAGTTGGCTAAGCGAAGGGTAAAAAGGGAATATCGAAGAGAACAATGCAAGATAGCAAGCCTCTACACCTTCGCTTCCAAAAATGTCAAATTGGTATCTCTTCTTCTTCTTTTGCAAAAATCGTCAAGGTGGCCACTTCAACAAAGAAGAAAAGAGATAAGAAACACCGTTCCAATCAATGCAATTTCCCCAAGCTTGAGTTACTTGAATTTGATAAACTAATCTTCAAATGGCTTATTCTTGACTAACCATTTATTGAACTTTATTTACAACTTTATTGAACCTCATTTGATTTTTGGAAACTTTTTTGGATTTTGGATTTTTTTTTTTTTGTTGAACTTCAAAGAAACATATATACATCAATGGACTCTGAACTTGATAAGATACCATCTCAACTTTGTGCCAATAATGTCATCCGACTCTTGCCAAACTTCTAATGTCGTCGCCACAACAATACATAAAAACTTGCTATACTTGCGGGACATCAAGGGAATGTAGACCAAAATTAGGCTAAGGGTCGGATTATAATGAGCTTAATCACGAATGACTAGTTTTGAGTGGGGTCTCACCACTCTATAAAGACTGAGATGGGGACAGGTGGAAAATATGTTCGGGAAGGCCATTTGGCTATGTTCGAGTCAAAGAAATGCCATAACCGTCATCCTTAACTCCGACTCCAAACACCTTTCTATTTCGCCTCGAAAGGATATCAAGCCTAAGTTCTAGTTGCTATGAAAGTATGCTTGCATGATTACATAAAAAGTTTACATGTTAACAAAAGATTGGAATATACGTACTCAAATGGTTCACACTACAATCAAGGATTCACGATTACAATGCACTTATATGTCACCAAGGTTACTCACTTTGTTAAGGTACTCACTCTATCAATTGCAAAACCATAAATCATGACAAAAGATAGTTTGTTCAACTTTAAATTGCTCAAAATTCACAAAACTAAGTTTTTCTCAAACATTTATGACATTACCTTTTGTTGGACTAACTACGTTCCCACTCCCCACTTACGAACTTGCATTGTCCTCAATGTAAAGTGAGTGGTAAGAAAGTAGTTAGGGAAACAAAAGGGAATCAAAACTAGTCAAAACAAGTACCGGGATGCCATAAAAGGGTGGGTGGTGGGTAAGAACTTGAAATGGTGGGTGGGTGGGTAAGAACATGAAAGACAACCAATAAAATGACAAACAATCCCAGATACTAGCAAAATATCAACCAAAATGTAGACAGAAAATGATCATTGGCCACACCGGGCCTTACAAAAGAGCAAAAAAAAATTATACTTAATTTTTACGGGCTGCCTCCCGGTAGCGCTTTTGTTTAACGTCGTTTGCTCGACGGGATTATACGGTAGAAAGTGATGGAAATTATACAGATCATCGTGAAAGATACCACTAACAATTACTCACATAAGCATGTAGCAAATAAGCACCAAGCCAACCGAAAGATAATGCTTAAGGAATAATAAGAAAGATAGTACCCGTTGTTTGCTAAATTTATAGTCCATAGCTAGACTTTTCCTTACTTAGGTCTTTAATGCACCGGTGGTGGGTCATCCTCGCGCACCGCATCCGTCTTTTTTATCAATACCGGTCTCCAACATAGGTTAGACGAATTCCACCAATCCCAACGATTCTTGACATTTTCCTTTGATTTCCGAGCTTTTGGTTTGTGAGATTTCATATTATTATTAGAGTCATCTTCTTCAACTACCTGCGTGTTAGTACGATCCACAACAAGGGGACATGAAGTGTCCACAAAAGAACAAGATTCTAGTGTAATGCGTGGATATTTCAATGAAGTGTATATGTTGAAGACAACGAGCTCATCATTTACTCCCAAACTAAGCTCTCCCTTACGAACATCGATCACAGCTCCCACCGTTGCTAAAAATGGTCTACCGAGGATAAGGGGTGTAGTGTACCCTACCTCCATATCCATAACGACAAAATCGACGGGGAAGTAAAACTTATCGACCTTCACTAGTACATCCTCAATGACTCCTTTGGACGTTTAATGGACCTATCCGCAAGTTGGAGAGTCATCTCCGTACACTTAAGCTTGCCTATGCCAAGTTTCATGAAATCATTGTAGGATATGAGGTTTATGCTCGCACCGAGATCACATAGCGCCTTCTCAAACAAAAGTCCCCCAATATCACATGGGAGTGTAAATCTCCCGGGGTCCTTCAGTTTAGGAGGAAGCTTGTGTTGAAGCACGGCGGAACACTCCTCACTTAGACACACCATCTCATATTCTTCCAACCATTTCTTGTTGGAGAGTATGTCCTTAAGAAACTTACCATACGCCGGCATATTTGTGAGTGCTTCGATAAAAGGGATATTAATGGTTAAGTGCCGAAAAGTGTCAAGAAAACGTGCATATTTCTTATCCAACTTCATCTTTTTGATTTCATCTCTTGGGGGATAGGGAAGTGATTCAAGATCAATTAAAGTAGGGTTAGAATGTATACCTCCCTTACCCTTTTTGTTTGATGAAGATGGTGAAGCTTCCTTGAAAGTTTGTGCATTGGTTGGGCGCCAATTTGGGTCATTTTGCTTTTCTTTCCTTGACTTTTGCATTGGTTCCCTTTGAGCTTGTTGGATAGGAACCGCCAAAGGCTCCTTAGAAACCGTGTTTTCTTCAACATGATCTTCTCTCACGTGTTCATTGAATAGAGTTCTTAGATCACTAGCCCTTGGGTTCTTCAATATTCTTGGCACCTTCACTTTTTCTCCTTCTTTCTCCACCTCAACATAGTCATCATTTTTCAAGAAACAATCAACAATCTCTTGCTCTTCTTCACTTAATTCTTTTTCTTTCTCAACATTCAAATCTTCTTCAACCTCATTGCTTCCTTCATTATGCCCATATAACCTTCCACTTCGAGTAATAATAGCATTGACTTCTCTCGGGTTTCTTTCGGTGTTGCTTGGTAATCCTCCCAGTGGTCTACTACTATGTCTCTCGCCTTCCCTAATCAAAATGTCTTCAATAACTCTTATTGATGCCTCCATCGTTCTCATTCTCATTTCGTGCCCACTCATAGATGTTTTCAAAGTACCAACCTCTTGAGATATCATACCAATAGAAGTCATCATTGTTTGCATATTGGCGGCTTGAGTAGACACAACTCCCATCAAGTTTTCCATCAAAATTTTCAAATGGGAGACATCTTCCATTGATTTAGAACTTTGTTGAACATGGGCTTGTTGATTAAGAACTTGTTGGTAAAAAGGATGTGGTTCAAAAACATTGGTGTGAGTGTTGTTCAAATCCCGACGTTGTCTCAATAAACTCATTTCTTCTTGTGTAGATACATCGGAGTTTGATAATTCTTCGATATGAAAAACATCAAATGTCACATCATCACATTTTCTACGCTTCAACTCTCTCTTCCCCGCTTGTAATTCATCCATCTTCTTGTTTATCACCGTCATTTCTCTCAAAATTTCTTCCTCGTTCGAATTATGATCATCCCCAATGGCAACTTCCGTTTCACTTGGACCGGGATCCCATAATTTCTCATTTCTTGTCACTCTTTCAATAGCCTTATAAACATCTTGGGCCGTGCTCATCATAAGTGATCCATGGCATGCCGAATCAATTTTTTTTTCTTGACAATTTATGCAAGCCTCTACAAAATAATTGCACTTGCATTTCCAAAGTATATTCATGATTTGGACATGCCCTCAAAAGCTTCTTAAAACGGTCCCAAGCATTGTCCAAAGATTCAATTAAATCTTGCTTGAAATTAGCAACTCTTACCTTCAACTCCAAATATCTACCCGGTGGAAAGTATTGCTTCAAAAAATCGGTTTGTATATCATCCCATGATTGCAAGTGGTGGTGGGGAAGTGACATAAGCCATTCCTTTGCTTGACCCTTCAAAGAAAAAGGAAATAATGCAAGACGGGTAAATTCTTGACAAGCACTACTTTGGAATCCCGTATTGCATATTTCTTCAAGGTTATAAATATGTGAATGCGGGTCATCATGGGCCTTTCCAAGGAATTGAGCTCTACTCTCCACTAGTCCGAACATATGTGACTTGATTGAAAAGTTTTTAGCATCAATGTGAGGTAGCCTAATAGGATTATGAACTTGATTTTTTCTTTGAGTGGCTTGCTCACAAAGCGGTCTATATTGGTAAGGTGGATTTGGAGGTGGATCATATGGATATGGTTCTTGGGGTGGTGGTGGAGGATAGTCATTTGGATTTAAGGGATTTTGTTCAAAAAGGGCATTTTCGTGGTTATGCCATCCTTGTACCATTCCTTGTACCTCATTCATTTCCTCTTCATGATGTAATGACACTTGTGAAGAAGCTTCACAAGATCCAATTCACTACGAGTTTGGCCAACCTTTCTTTCAAATAATAATCCATAATATAAGTGTTAATATCCGGGATGTAATTAGTATCGGGGGCCTTACCACGTCGAGAGTGGTTCATCAACTACAAGATAGAAAACAACAAGAACACAATTAATAGCACTTGGTGACTTACCAAAGAGGTAAGCACCAAAAAAAAAAAAAAAATAGAAATTAGGATAGAAAAAAGTTTTGACTCATTCTCAAGAATTTTGAACTAATACAAGTATCAACCGTTACACATCCCCGGCAACGGCGCCAAAAACTTGATGCAGACTTTCCTAGGTGTCCAATCTCACCGGCAGTGTTCCGGGTCAATTGTAGTCTAGTACGGTGGTCAAGGTCGTATCCCACAGGGATGTGAGGTCAAACACCAATTAGTTATTATTATCTTGATCCGAGTCGCAAGTTTGTTTAAGAAACTAAGGACTAACTACAAAGGTTGATAAAATGATAAAAGAAACCTAACCAAGACAATGTGTAGATTAAGCTAATCTCTCGTAGTATCATGGGAATGATTTCCATCCATCCTACCCTTGGTGTTCAAAGTGTGAAACGGTGCATTCCTAAGCAAGTAGTCTCCCCTCATACGAGTGTATGAAACTACTCTATACCTCCTCCTTGGCCTAGGTGCCCTAAACCTAATGAATTGGTATGATAAGCACTTGAATGCAATGACAATGTCAACTATCCCCGGATAAGAAATCGAATGCCTCGAAAGGTCGATTTTACCTTCCGGTTCTCCTACCCTCTTCTCATACCTAATATCTCCTTTCGGTCTCCAATTAAGTGTGTAAATGCAAGCATTAGTTAATTACTCCAACACAAGCAAACCATACAATGCAAGTAGGAAAAGATTCACAACAATTGAAACTAAACAACATGAACAATTATTCCCAATCAACATAAGAGATTACACTACTTCTACAACACCATCTTGGCTAGTGGTGAGCTAGCCACTCATGATTAAAAACACAAACTTGTCAATGTAAGCATTCATAATCATAAGAACAATTAATTCAAAGTAAAGATTAAGAATTTACCCAACCAAAAGCTATCAACTTTAAGAAGAGAAACTTGCATTCAAGATCTTGAAGTGCACCAATGGTGTTCACACCCAAAAGGATGAAAACTTGGTTCCATTAAATGATTCTAGAAATCAAAATTAAGAATTCTTAATGTTACAAGTGGAATTAGATGCTAATTTGTGGTGGAATTTGGCTAGGAGAGCCTTGAGGATGGAGGTGTCTTCAAGCTTTAGGGTTGGGGGGCTGAATAATGCTGAAACCTGCTGCAAATTCGCGTTATAATGGTGAAAAACGCTTAACGAGCCGAGCTGCCAAAAGTTCGGCTCGACAGGTGGTTCGGTACTAGAACGTCTTCAGTAAATTGATCATAACTTTGCGCGTAGACCTCCGATTTGAGTGATTCAAGATGCGTTGGAAAGCTTGTTCAATGATCTACAACTCTTGTGAAGAAGTCCAAACCGAATTCGGCCTCTAAGGTGGATCAAATGTCGCTTGAAGATAGGTTACGGTAGAAGCATTAATGACAAATGATCCGCTTGACTTTGATAGCTTCCGGCATACTCTTCTAGCCCTCAAAAGACGTGTTTAGGCTCAACACGTGTCATCCATCGGGGTCTTGGTCAACCTATAATCTGCAATACAATACAAAAATACCAAGAGTAAACCCGACACGACGCTCCGGTTACTATAACCGGTACAAAACCTATCAAAATATGATATTTTATATAATAATTACTATCTACACATATGGATGAAGCTAAGCATATAATGACTCGAATTGATACGAAAACATCAATAAATGAATGAGAAATGGGGATAAAACATCGTAAAAAGTATCATCTAGTTGACTTACATCAGATTATCAGTAGTTGGTTTCGTTTCTTGGGGTTGACCCCACAAAATGTATTTGATGCTTGAACAACAGGTCAACGCATCTTATTGTCCAGGCAAGATTAATTGTGAGTAGTTGGTTTCGTTTCTTGTGGGTGATGGACAATAGGCCATCGCATCTTCTTGCCATATGAGATTGTCAGTAGCTGATTTCGTTTCTCATGGGTTGACTCCGCCACCCAATGTATTTGATGCTTGTGCTTTGGATTTGATTTAATGAATTGTGCCAATCCGTAGAGCAAGTATGATGGTTAACCTCTATTTTTTGGGAAAGTTTTGGGTGCTCACTTTATTTGGAGTGAAGTGACACCCAAATTAATCATAACCATATCGTTTATCTCTAGTTTGAAAATCGATGGTTAAGATTCGGACCCACTAAATCTCTCACTATCAATGGAGGGTGCACAAAAAATTTCCTTATTTCTTAGCATCTGCTTACATAAACTTTGTAGATTTTTTTGTATAACGAGAGGTTGTAGTGGTTAAAAATAAAATCTTAACCAAATCATTATAAATGTCTTTGCAACCACCACTACACGAACTCCTCCCACCACCAATCACGTAGCCACCAATACACCACCTCGTTCCACCATCATTGACTCGTCGTATGAGATTATTACTACCACAACCTTCAATTCCTTTCACAAATGTTTCATTATTCA
Source organism: Gentiana straminea (assembly GCA_036785695.1). Classification (NCBI taxonomy): domain Eukaryota; kingdom Viridiplantae; phylum Streptophyta; class Magnoliopsida; order Gentianales; family Gentianaceae; genus Gentiana; species Gentiana straminea. Next base: position 13,779,841 of record JAVUPR010000113.1, on the reverse strand, counting down.
TTCTTTTAATTTGATCCTCTCTCATTTATATGAGTCAATCTACAAAGCAATAAAGTGAGAAGGTGTTGTGAGAAAATGAAAGAAAGGTGGGTTTCATCAACAAGCCTCAAATTTAGGGCCATTTTCAATCTTTGGAATGGTACATGGTGCTGTTAGTCAATGTGACTTGATCTCTGCATCTAAATCTTTCAAAACTGAGGTCTGGGAGCTGAGCTGAGTGATGGTCAGTTGAGCTGAAGTGTTCAAGCCTGGGAGGTCTGGTGAAGTGGTATTCAGCTGAGATCCAAGCCAAGTCGAGTGTTCTCATTGAAGTCTGTTGAGCACAACTATGTTAGATTTAAGCTAAGTTGTTCACATCTAGTGATTTAGCTGAGCTGAGTTCACATCTAAGGTATTTATGGAAATTCTGACAGAGGTCCATTATGGCGGCAAGGGTTAGGTTTCTGATCGAACTTTTCTAGGTGTCCAATATTACCGGCAAGTATACCGGGTCAATTGTAGTCTAGTAAGTGGTCAAGGTGGTATCCCATGAGGATTGTGAGGTTAAGTACTGATTAGTTATTATTATGTTGGTCTAAGTCAAAAATTTAACAAGAAAGTAAATGGTCTAATTGTTAGGTTTTATGCCCGAAAGACAATTTGTAATTGTTTTATTTAAATAAATGATAGAATTTATTTCATCTTATTTATTCGCATTTTTTTGCCAATATTAATACACTACAGAAAACCCTAAGTATATTGATTATGTAATCACATAACTCAGTGTATGACTATACACACGAGGATTGAGTTTGTGAAATATACTTAAAATTAATAGTCCGTAGCGTTTATTAATCTGAGTACGGGTCTCTAGATTAATTTGCTAATGATGCGCCCAGAACACTTTAGGTGTGACAGTCTTATCCGGACTGTCGGTAATAGGGTACCTAATGGGGCATTTATATATGATGATAATCATACGAAATATCGGATCGATTTGATTTGAGTTCTCGATATAATTCTGTAATCGAGAAGTCTTATCGAATCATAGATGATCATATATGGATTAATCTTAATCCTGAGGTGATCACAGTCGACTGCTTAGACTAGGGTAGAGTTTGATGTGTTAGTAAGGATCACTTCGCGATATGTGGTCCAACACTTCTCGTTGACTCTATTCGGGATGAGTGAGTAGTCCGTGCTATCACGAATATGGAATCCATTCCTTCCCTCGGGAAGTAGACGACGCTTCCTTATTTGTTAACCCTAAAACCGATCGATCGGCCGAGTTCATATCATATTGGTTATGAACTAATTGATCACTAGGGGGTTAATGGTAAATAAGGATAATATGTTTCGAGAAGGGTTTACGAAAATATCCCGACTCGAAGTGAACAGTCTATGGAGGATTTATCCGTATGTAATGATTATATCAGTGGACGCTTTCGACTCATAAATTGAGTGTAAGTTATCTATATTCGATAGAGTTCAGTTTCGGGTTTATGGGGGTGTAATCCCGAAATTAATAGGTTGGATATAATTATTATGTCTGATGAATAATTGTATTCGATTTATTGTAGCTACTGAATATGGGTTCATGGTCCCCGACGTGGCTCCTAATATAGCATATAGGTTTCTCGTCGTTGCACATCAATTATAATTAAATACTGGATTAGGCTATTTAATTTGATATGTGGATTAATTGTTTAGTCGGACTAGATGATTAAATAAACGGAAAAGAATTTTTTCGTGGACTCGGCCCAAGGTGTTGTAAAAATGCGTGTGAACCTTTTTTTTTATTAAAAAGGTGGCGCCATTTGAGTTTTTTAATTATCAAGGAATTAGTTTTAATTATTTAATGTGTGATTTATCTTTTATTTGTTAAATGATAATTCATGGAATATTAGATAATAATATGATTTATTCTAATTTGTTTGGGATAATCATTTTATTTATCTTTTATTTGGAAAAAGGATTAATGTAATAATTATCTCTTAATTATTAAATCCTTTGAGGACAATGATTACTCTCCTATATAAAGAGAGTTCTCCCAAGCCTTTTGACACACAATTAACACGCCATATTGGAAGAAAAGTAGCTTAGAATTTTCAGCTATTTTCTTCGGGTTTCGAGTTGGAATAATCTTCGGGATTATTCCGGTAGCATATCAAGGAGGTCCGGCGGCGGGAAACACCATCCACTTGGTGTTGCTGGGAGACACACGTTGGAAGGCTGTGGCTGCTCAATACACGTGTTCTTGGAGCCTTTTTGTTCTTGGAGTTAAGCACCATAAAAAGGTAGGCTCCTAAACCCCGTTGTAGGTTTAGATTTTAATTTATGTTCTTTGTTTCGTTTAGATCTAGATCTGATGCATTCCGCTGCGTAATCGGGTCAATCTATGATTGATCCGATGATATTACATCTAACAAGTGGTATCAGAGCCTTTGATCTAACGATCAAAGTATATGAATTTCAGATCTTGGAGTGGAAAAGCATGTTGTAGATGTTTTATTTCGATTTTTTTTTATGAATTTGATGCATGCTTGTGAATGTTGTGGTTGAAGAGATGGATTGGAGTTGATATTGTTTACCCGTAGATCTATTTTGTAGCTCATTTGTTTAGTAACAATTGAGCATAGGATTTGTATATTTAATAATGCAATTTTCGAAAATTATGTAAAAGTAGCATCTTTTATTGTAATTTTGTTATTCCGGGCTCGAAAAGATGAAGATCTTGAAGAAAAGTTGTAGATCGAGGCGAAACACAAGGTATGTACGAGGAGAAACAGTTAAAAACCTATTTTAATTTTAAAAAAAAAATCTGCGCTACAGGACTTTTTGCGACGCTGAAAAGCGTCGCTATAAGTCTGTTTGTTAGAAACTTCCATGCGGTGGTTTCTTAGCCATATTTTTTATTGTTAAGTTTTTTTTTTGGTATAATATCTGCCGTATGGCAGAAAATCACAACAATTTTTTTTTTTTTTTTTTTTTTTTGGAAACAATTTAAAAACAGCCGACATATCAAAAAAAAAAAAAATCTGTTTTTTTTATTCAGCCGCATCACAAACAAAAAAAAAAAAATTTTTAAAAAGGTTTTATTTAATTATAATAAATTGGTTTTATTTAATTAAAAACATTTCTCCTCTCGGGTGTTCGTGGTTCGTGATCCGGCGGTTCGAGTTCAAGATTCGAAAATCAAGACTCGAAGACATAGATTAAGTTTTTACTTTTCCTTAGAAAATAGTTGGTCGGGGGTACCAACGGTCCATCTCGGTGTTTACTTTTCAGTATAATTTTGTGTTTGATCAAGATTACGTGCTTAAAACCGGAAAATTGCCATGACTTGCATCTTCATGATTCCACTCCAATACATACACGTAGTTTTTAATTTCGAATTAAAATAGACGTGTATAACTCGAATAATTAGTATGAATGCTTATTAATTTAATATGTGGTAGTTAAATAATAAGTAGCTAATTATAAAAACCGAGGACCCGGGTTTTTGTCAATCGTTACGATTTTAGTGATGGATTCTCGGTGAATCCCACTTGGATAAATCGTTGAGATTTTCGGTGATGGCTTCTCAGTGAACCCACCTTAAACAGAAGCGAGATTACGCTTTCGGTGACAATTTAGAAATCGGAGAATCTTAGAACATGGGTTCGGAAATGGTCTAACCATGGTTGGGCGAGTTCAACCGAGCTTCGGCTCAATCGACTCCCCTCCACGTGTGATGTACGTTACAGAAGTTCGACAGGACTTAGCATTGCCGATAAGCCTTCGGGCTAAACGGGGCTCTCTTGCAGGATTGGCCTGAACTGTCACATATATTCCAATGAATAAGACGGCGTAGGCTTGCCTACATAACCGCCCTATTCGGAGTACTTTGATTTATTGTTTCTTATTGTCAAGGCCAAAACCGTAATTAGTAAACCCACCACTTTTTCAAATTATTGAGTGGGAGCGGGGAAGGCGACAGCCAACCCCACGGCCTCTACTATAGATGCAAGCACGTGAGAGAATGGTGACACCTCGTGCCGCTTTGATTTCGGCCCCTTCGCATGGTGTTCACCGCTATCAAAATTCAAGGCTTGGTCTCCGAAAGGATAGGATATCGGGTACTCGCCGGGTCACGACACCGCCCTCGTAGCATACTCGGGGCGTACTCGAGATCCGATATAGTAGGTCACACTCTTTGTGGATATTTTTAAAATATCTAGGCTAGAAAAAGGAAGGTAATCAATGATTAAAGGTCCGGGATGTCTGATTCCCGTGAGATGTTTGATTCTCGAAGCTTAATCATTGAGAGATATTGTCTCAGTTTAACCATCATAGTGCTGATATCGACCCTCTCGGACAGTACTATATGAGGTTAAATCCTTGGAATGGTAGGATAGACTTTATATAGTTTATTATTCCTAAAATACAAAGTATAGTAGTGTATATTTGATTAAATTTCTGTCATTTTATTACAGCAACATGTCTTCGCAAATTCAAACTTTACTGAATGATAAGCTAAATGGCGACAATTTTACTAAAAGGAAAAGTAACGTAAACGTGGTGCTCGTATTTGAGAATGCGCAGTTTGTTTTGACTGAGGAGTGCCCTGTTCTTCCCCCTCAAAATCCGCCTAAACGCATTTGCGATCAACATAAAAAATGGACAGAGGCAAATAATAAGGCAAGAGGCATCTTCTTAGCCTCAGTGTCGGATGTCATTCGGAGCAAGATTGAGGGTTTTAATATTGCACGAGAAATCTTGCAGTATTTAACCACCATGTTTGGCAAACCATCTGATCAAGCAAGACACGAGGCCGTGAGGAAGGCTGTCAATGCCAAGATGAGGCGGGGTCAGTCGGTTACTGGTCATGTGATGAACATGATTAGTTACTTTACCGATGCAGCAACTCTTTGTGCGATTATAGACGATGCTACCCAAGTGTCAGTGATTCTTGAATCTCTGACATCTGATTTCCTGACGTTCAGGACCAGCTACGTCATGTCTAAGGCTCACCTTTCCATGACGGAGTTGATCAACGAACTTCAAGTCTATGAGGGTCTTTCTACGAAAGATAAAACCCTAGACCAGGAAAAGAAGGCTGAGGCCAATGTGGTCGTAGCCAAGGCATCTAAGTCAAACCAGCAGGGTAAGCAAAAGAATAAGAAACAAACTGCGCCGGCGCCTAAACCTATGAAAAAGAAGGCTAAGCCGAATACACCATCCAAGCCCAAGGGCAAGTGTCATTACTGCAATGAGATAGGGCACTGGCATCGTCACTGCCCCGTATATCTCAAAGATGTAAAGGATGGGAAGGTTAAGGCTAGCAATGGGAAAGATAAGAAAGGTAATCATGAATTACTTGTCTTGGAATCTTTTAATGTAGCTAAAGATGTATCAAATTGGATACTGGATACTGGAGCTACTAACCATGTATGTTCTTCTTTACAGATCCTTAGTTCGTTTGAGGAGCTAGAGGAAGGAGCTCAAGTTATGAGAGTCGGCACCGGGGCGTTAATTTCAGCAAAAGCAGTGGGAGCTGTAGTTTTACATTTTAGGAATAAAGTTTTACATTTAGACAATGTTTATTTCATTCCAAATTTTCGTAGAAATTTAATTTCGTATTCTGCTTTGAAAGACCAGTTGTACTCTGTTTCTTTTATGAATAATGAGTTTACTATTTCAAAGAATGGTTTTACTTTGTGTCCTACTGTATTAGAAAACGGATTGTATTTCATTAAACCCACGCAAGCTCCCCTGTTAAATACTGAAATGTTTAAAGTAGCACATCTAAAATCTGCTAAAAGGCAGAAAATTTCTCATAAAGAAGATAGTACATATCTTTGGCACCTTAGGCTAGGTCACATTTCCTTGGAAAGAATCAAACGACTGGCTAAGGGTGACTCCTTAAAAGAGTTATATGTTGACTCGTTGCCCGTCTGCGAATCTTGCCTGGAGGGAAAAATGACTAAGCGTCCCTTCTCGTCAAAAGGGAATAGGGCCAAAGAACCTCTAGAGTTAGTATATTCAGACCTTTGTGGTCCGATGAATGTGCAAGCTAGAGGCGGATTCGAGTATTTTGTTACTTTCATCGACGACTACTCGAGGTTCGGATATGTTTATCTGCTGCATTGAAAATCCGAGGCTTTTGGTAAGTTTAAGAAATTTCAAGCAGAAGCCGAAAGGTAGTTAGGCAAGTCCTTGAAATGCCTTCGCTCTGATCCCGGAGGAGAGTACTTAGATACTGAGTTCACTGACTACCTACTTGAACATGGGATCTGTTCCCAACGTTCTGCGCCTAGGACACCTCAGCAAAATGGAGTTGCTGAAAGGAGAAATAGAACATTGATTGACATGGTCGGATCAATGATGAGCTACGCCTCGCTACCGATATCCTTTTGGGGATATGCTCTGTGGCGCGGTATACATACCGAATGTAGTACCGTCAAAGTCCGTCACAAAGACACCTTATGAAATGTGGAGGGACGGCCGGAAGGCCTAAATCACTTCCGTATTTGGGGATGTCCTGCACATGTGCTGGTAGACAAGACTAGTAAACTACAAAAGCGTACGAAGGTATGTCTGTTTGTGGGTTACCCCAAGGGAACACGCGGAGGTCTGTTTTACGATCCGGAAGATAACAATGTGATATTTTCGACTAATGCCACGTTTTTGGAGGATCAATATATGACAGATTTCAAGCCTCGAAGTAAAATCATACTTGAGGAGTTACTTTTTGACGAGGTCAAACCACAAGTGCCACCTAGTGTCACTATAGACAATACTACGAATGCAACAGTCACCCCTCCTCCTAATCCACCCAGACGTACTGAGAGAGTGGTTCGGCCACCAAATCGGTATGGACAATCAGAGGCGAACGTAGCCGTCTCTGATGGTGTGGAAGATGATCCACTGTCTTTTCGCAAGGCCATGGATGATCGTGACAAGGATCTATGGGTTGACGCGATGAATCAAGAGATAGAGTTCATGTACTCTAACTCTGTATGGAAACTTGTAGATTGCCCCGAAGGGGTAAAACCCATAGGGAGCAAGTGGCTCTACAAGAGGAAGCGAGGAGTTGATGGTAAGGTGCAAACCTTTAAAGCACGGCTTGTAGCTAAGGGCTACACACAGAGAGAGGGTATAGACTACGAAGAGACCTTCTCCCCTATGGCCATGCTCAAATCCATCCGGATCCTCCTTTCTATTCACTACAAGAAAATCGAGTTTTAATGAGGGGAAATCCAGTCATTAAAAGTCGTTTTCCCGTCATTAAAGACTTTTAATGACGGGAAATTTACTCTCGTCGCCCTTCATTGCTGCTTCTCTATATAAAGGCATATAATGAGAGTAACATTTCCCGTCAGTATTGATTTTCTCTTTTAGTGACAGGTCTTTCACTCTCATTAAAAACATATTTTTAATGAGAGTGAAAGACCCGTCACTAAAAGAGAAAATCAATACTGACGGGAAATGTTACTCTTATTATATGCTTTTATATAGAGAAGCAGCAATGAAGGGCTACGAGAGTAAATTTCCCGTCATTAGAAGTCTTTAATGATAGGAAATACATGACTTTTAATGAGCGGATTTCCCTTCATTAAATGATAATATATTGCTCTCATTGTATATAAATCTACCCCTAGCCAAATCATTTCGGGGTCATTCGCATGAAGATGACCATGAACCCATCAGGAGACAAAGCAATAAAAACAACAATGCTTCACCAAGCCCAACAAAATCACATTCATAAGTAGTAACATAATTGTTTGCAAAAGTATACATATGAAACATTCAAGGGTGACCTCTAAAACTATAAATCATCCTCACAATTACATACTATGTTCATCCAAAGGTCCAAGAAAAAGAAATACAACATCACAAGCTGCACAAAAAGGCCTAAATATAATTTTAACCTTCAAACTCCTTATTGCTCAGAGGAGCATCTTTGTCAAAGTGGCAAATTTCTCACATGAGTCCAAACCCTTAGTTTCATCATTTTCATCTACACTGACTGCAAATAAATGGATGGTATTATAGTTTTTAAAAAACTATCACCACACTATGCAATAAAATCGCAATGCTTAATGATTTGAACCAATATCAAGATCTATAACTTTATCTAATAAAACTTTAACAGTTCCACTTTCCATGATGCCATTTATACACCAAAAGAAAAAAAAAATCAACTAGAATAAATTAGAAACTAACCTTGACATAATATGTTCATCAGGAAAAAAAAGAAGATTTAAATAAGTATGCCTGAAAAATTGAGAATTTACAAAATATGTTCTGTTTTGATAACTTGGACTATATGCTCCGAAAAAAGTTCATAGTGATTTTATGTAAAATGCATACAGTCATATGACATCAAAACAGAACATATTCAATAGATATTCAACTTTTTAAAAACATTTTTTCATGTTTCACCCAAAAAAAAAAAAAAAAAAAACAAAAGAAAGAAAAACAATACCACTTGCTCTGTTACTTTCTTGAGCTTTACAGGTGGTTTTGCCCATGATGATCCGGGTTCTGGACTAGCAATGGTAAAATTGTACAGCTCGGAACCTTGACAGCTTCGATGACAAATCTAGTCCAGTGGTACAACAAGATTTCTGCAAAAAAAACACAACATTTGTATCCTCATAATCTTGAATGGTAGTAGCATGAAAACCCAAGAACAACTACCTAGATGAAATGATGAAGAGATGCATGAGCATATGCAAATCTTGGAGAAAAATGGAGAGGAGGTTGAATCAGGAGCATATGCAAATATATGAATGCATCAACAAAAAACATCTTATCATAAAAGCAGTTGAATAAATTGCATTACAATGATAAATCAGAAAAGAACAACCAGAATTTGATTTTTCAATAGCAGCTAATATCCACACTGAAATATATGTACTTCAAATGTTCTTCATCAGGGAAGAGAGAAAAAAAACATGGATACATCAGCAGATAGAAGACAAAAGAAGACAACATCTACAAACATATTCCCAAATTGAATCGATATTTCTACACCATTGTTTTACTAAACCATCGTTCAGTATAAACCAAAGATTCCCGAATCATAAAGAAAAAAGGCAGAGAAAATTTCCATGTTTGATATAAATCAAAATCACAACACTGCAACAATCACAAATTCCAGGAACCATATGAAGTAAACAATGTAAGAATCAAGATACGGCACACTTACAGCAGCAAGCTGATACCAAGAAATATCATGAGGTTCAGAAGATCATATCAAAAGATGTCAATACGGCCCATGATAAAAACATTAGCCACCCAAATCTTCTCGTAGATATAAGAGTATTAGTCCATGTTGATGATCTAGGGTTTAAGAAAACCTAGATCACCAACAATGTTGTAAGAATAACACGGAAATGAAGGAAATTTTATTTAAATGATTCAAGTTTACAATGTGGAAGAGTTGTGTTCTTAAATAGAAAAACAAAGCAAAGTCCTAATCAACTAGAACTCCTCAATCATAGGTACTGAAAACAAAGAAACCCTGGGCAGGAAATTATTTATTACTTACCCGTCATTTACCCTAATTACATTAAAAAGAAATAAAGTCAAAAACACCCTTTATTCTCAACACCTATGAACAGAAGGGGGCAAACTAAAACTTTATGGACTACTTTGTGCAACCCCAACATGGAAATACAAGAGCTTCTTTACCTCTCATCCTCTATTCCAATAAGGCAAAAAAGGTGGAATTATAGAAAATCACAATTACTAATGTGCTTACTAATAGAATAGAAAGTAAATCGTCTAATGTCCTTCAAGTGAAGTCTCTTGGCTGAGCCAATTAAGTAATAAACCTACAATTCAAACACTAGTACTAAAAAAATAAAGCTTCACGACCAAGAAGCTCAATCCATGATTCTACTATTATAAAACTAATACCACATATCAGATGTATTAGATTGCAGCATCTGGATATAAATTTGGCTTACAAAAATAAGCAAATAAACCAGAAATGATTGTATTCCATTTCAAATGAAGGCTAAATCCACAAGAACAAAAAGAGAAAACACAATGGGACATCATAAAAGGAAAATAAAGGATAAGTTGTACACGATGCTTCAAATTCTGAAACGAGAACAAACCTGTCTAGCTTCTGGTAATTTTCTTCTTCAACTAAAAGCTTGACTCTGCATGAAAAGAATCATTATTATCTTGACTTGAGGAACCAATTTATTACCCACTCATATGAAAACCATCCATATCTGGATACAAATCCCTTAAGACTCTATCAATTACATCATTAGAACTACTTTTATTTGATTCTTCATCATCGAATGAAGACTCACGAAGCTTTTCACCATGATAATACCACGTTGTATAATTTTGCATTATTCCATTCACAAGAAGATGTGTTTTCTACCGTTTCTCGAGACCGATAACTTGTGTTCCTACACTTAATACACGGACAAAATATTATCCTCCTCACCAGTGTTCCTAAAAGCATAATTCAAAAATTCTTGAATTCCAACCATGTATTTTTCATTCAACCGATCATGCCATAAACTCATCCATTCCTTATTAGGAGTCATTTTCCTACTCAAACAACAACTTCAAAATATGAAGGTATATCTTCAAACCTGAAAATAAAACATTTTCAGCATTATTAGTAATACAATGTGAAAAATATTCAAAAGATATATTTTAGAATTACAACTATAAAGATAACTACAAACATATAAAAACAAATAATAATAGAAACCAATTTGCAGCAGCATTCTCTGAAATCAAAGCTTCTAGTCATGATGTCTTCAATCGGAACAAAAAATCATCTTCAAAAAAGAGTCAACAGACATGGTATATAGGACAAGCATATAACATATATTGTTTATCCATAAACCAGCTCCATGAGCTCATGACAATTGTTACACAAAGAGCAGCTTCTTAGCAGCAAAACACAGAAGATCATAGCAGCTAACAAGACTTGGAAGCAATTGAACTAAAACAGGAAGATATCATGTAGCATTTAAAACAGTGTTGCAACATTTTCTAGAGCAGCAACAAATTTATGTAAGCATTTAGAAGTATGTAGCTCAGTTAATAAAGCCACTAATCAACACGCTTAAAAGAGAACAGAGCAAGAACAGATTTTTAAACATGTATGTTCACTTAAACAGACCGATTAGACAACAGGATTCTGAACAAAACTGTTTGTTCTAATTTCAACATACATAGACAAGTTATGTTACTCAGGTAAGTCTTCAACTTGGTAGATTCAAAGACCACTTAGTCAGGAAGGCTGCCGGACTGATTTGTAACACAAGGAAAGACACTGAATCGTGCAAAGATCAGCCTTAAATCTTGACTGAAACAGAACTTTAAGGCATATGTATAGATAGAAAAATCAAAATCAAAACCATATCGAAATAAGGAACAGACCATATTGACTTCATGTCATTAATTTACACTAACTATTGGTCCAACAGAGATACAAGTAAAATACAAGCTTTACACAGCAATTTTTTAAAATATGTAATACTTAACATTTATTTATAAAAAAATGTACTTCAGATATAACACATTTTGAGGCTTCGGATATTTTATCCAACACTGTTAGACAGATTAAGGTTTTAGGATATGTATTAAGCAACAAGTTGAAGCCACTTTACACACATCTAAGTTACAGAGTTGGAACCTATGCCCTGCTTTAGCACTATGAGGCTATAAATAGTTAACTATATATGACTTCAGCCAAGAGTGTAAAATGCCACAATATCGGTATATCCATGTTTTCTAAACGAGTAAAGAGTTATTTAGATTCAGTTCAACCACCATGAAGAAAGCTCCAACTGTTCCTAACACATAGTTATAGCTTATAAGGATAAAGAAGGAGTCTTTTCATGCCAAAAACTTCATTTAAAGCCCAGAAATTGCACGATTTGGAACAAACTGTACAAAATTCATCCAAATAAAGGTAAGTATCCAGTGAGATTTTCAAGACAAACAATTTTTTCCACCGAATAGCTCAAAATGGACAAAAAAAAGACTTTTTTGCATAGCCTAAGAAAAGCACATATCTCTGTATCATCATAGGCACCCTTTATCATTAGAGAAGTAAAAGACGAAAAAAAATTACAAACCCAACACCAAAATATCAATCCGACACTAAATTATTGTTACCTTAACTGAATGGTTCTTAGACATGGTAGGAAGAATGCTCTAATCCTTGATTTGTGGTTGCAATTGAAGCTCACCGATGCTGCTGCGTACCAAACCCTAATGATTAGATCAAAATGAAAAAATACAATCGGTCAATTGATGGTGAGAAATAGGACATATGAATAACATTATATCAAACAGAAAAGACACAATCTTCTTAGACGACTGAAGAACGGAGGAAGAACTGAGGAAGAATTGCGTTCAGAGGGTGAAGATATTTTGACGGAACAATTGTGGTCTTTTATTTTTCTCCCGTTTGGGTCTGGTTAATTCATGTTATTATTATTATTATTATTATTATTATTATTATTATTATTATTATTATATATATATATATGTGTGTGTGTGTGTGTGTGTGGGTTATTATATTTGCAAATTGTTCCCCAAAAAAATGGAGGGAAGGTTTGCCGCCTGTATCACTAAAAAAATTTATCATAAGGTTTCCAAATTTTGAAACATAAATAAAATGGGTATGATACGGATTAACGATTGTGTCACAACGAATAACAAAATGATCATCTTCGTCTTTGATTATGATGGGTGTATATCATGATCAATTTAGACTCATTTTTATCAACGGTGCAAATGACAGTTGTATCACTAATGTGACACAACGGTTGTGTATGTATCATTACTTTAAGAAAATTAAGAAAAAATAAATTTGTTAATGAGGGGATCATTTTGGTGTGTAAATAATGATGGGATATTATACAAAAAGTGATGGGAATAGAGAGTTTATAACTAAAAGTACAACAATTAGCTATATAAATCTTTTACTCTCATAAAAAATTTAAATTATATGCTTTTTGTGAGAGGATTTGCATGCTCTCACAATTTTTTCCTCACAATAAATCCTTTTTCTAGTAGTGATTGCTGCATGCCTAGATTATGAAATCTGGCAAATGGATGTCAAGACAGCGTTTCTTAACGGCTTTCTCGACGAGGAAATCTATATGCAGCAACCAGAAGGATACATCGAGGAAGGCCAAGAGCACAAAGTGTGCAAGTTGCTGCGATCCATTTTTGGGTTGAAACAAGCATCTCGGTCTTGGAATCATAGATTTGATGACACCATTAAGTCATATGATTTCGAACAAAATCCTGATGAACCTTGTGTATACAAGAAAGTCGTTAAGGATAAGGTTGCGTTCCTAGTGTTGTACGTAGATGACATTCTGCTAATCGGAAACGATAAGGGGATGTTGTCGGACGTTAAAATTTGGTTGGCCAGCCAATTCCAAATGAAAGATTTGGGAGAGGCGAATTATGTTCTCGGGATCCAATTAATACGGAATCGTAAGAACAAGATGTTAGCTCTTTCACAAGCCACTTACATTGATAAGGTGATGGCTAGATATAGCATGACGGACGCAAAGAAGGGTTACCTACCAACTCGTCACGGCGTCCATCTCTTTAAGACTCAGAGTCCTCAGACTCCTGAGGAAACAGAGGCTATGCAAAGAGTGCCTTATGCTTCGGCTGTTGGTAGTCTAATGTACGCTATGCTGTGAACTAGACCAGACATCTGTTATGGCGTTGGACTTGTCAGTCGTTATCGGTCAAATCCAGGCAATGAGCATTGGATTGCAGTAAAGAACCTCTTAAAGTACTTGAAGAGGACTAGGAATTATATGCTGGTATATTCGGGTGCAAACCTGGATGTACAGGGGTACACTGACTCTGACTTCCAGTCAGATAGAGATGATTTCAAATCTACCTCAGGCTCAGTGTTTACCATTGGTGGTGGTGCAGTCATGTGGAGAAGCGTCAAGCAATCCAGCACGGCTAATTCTACTATGGAAGCTGAATACATAGCGGCCTCTTAGGCAGCTAAGAAAGCAGTTTGGCTCAAGAAGTTCCTGAGTGGTTTAGGGGTCTCTCCAAATCACAACGATCCGATCGCTCTCTATTATGACAACAATGGTGCGGTATCTAATTCAAAGGAACCCCGTAGTCACCGCAAGTCGAAGCATATCGAGCGAAAATACCATTTAATCAGAGAGATAGTCCAAAGAGGTGACATTTCCGTCAAGAAAATCGCCTCTGCTGACAACCCTGCTGATCCTTTCACCAAGACATTGCCGTTAGAAGTCTTCAACCGGCACTTGGAAACTATTGGTATTAGGGACATGACTTATTTGCTTTAGAGCAAGTGGGAGTTGTATTGCTGTAATATAGATATAGGGTGTGCTCTAAAACAATTAATCCACTTGCCTTTCGTGCAAGTGGGAGATTGTTAGGTTTTATGCCCGAAAGACAATTTGTAATTGTTTTATTTAAATAAATGACATAATTTATTTCATATTATTTATTCGCATTTATTGCCAATATTAATACACTACAGAAAACCCTAAGTATATTGATTATGTAATCACATAACTCGGTGTATGGCTATACACACGAGGATTGAGTTTGTGAAATATACTTAAAATTAACTTAGTCCGTAGCGTTTATTAATCCGAGTACAGTCTCTAGATTAATTTGCTAATGATGCACCCGTAACACTTTAGGTGTGACAGTCTTATCCGGACCGTCGGTAATAGGTACCTAATGGGGCATTTATATATGATGATAATCATATAGGGCCGGGACCGATTTGATTTGAGTTCTCGATATAATTCCGTAATCGAGAAGTCTTATCGAATCACAAGATGATCATATATGGATTAATCTTAATCCCGAGGTGATCACAATCGATCGCTTAGACTAGGGTAGAGTTTGATGTGTTAGTAAGGATCACTTCGCGGTATGTGGTCCAACACTTCTCGTTGGCTCTATTCGGGATGAGTGAGTAGTCCGTGCTATCACGTATATGGAATCCATTCCTTCCCTCGGGAAGTAGACATACGCTTCCTTATTTGTTAACCCTAAACCGATCGATTGGCCGAGTTCATATCATATTGGTTATGAACTAATTGATCACTAGGGGGTTAATGGTAAATAAGGATAATATGTTTCGATAAGGGTTTACGGAAATATCCCGACTCGAAGTGAACAGTCTATGGAGGATTTATCCGTATGTAATGATTATATCAGTGGACGCTTTCGACTCATAAATTGAGTGTAAGTTATCTATATTCGATAGAGTTCAGTTTCGGGTTTATGGTGGTGTAATCCCGGAATTAATAGGTTGGATATAATTATTCTGTCTGATGAATAATTGTATTCGATTTATTGTAGCTACTGAATATGGGTCCATGGTCCCCGACGTGGCTCCTAATATAGCATATATGTTTCTCGTCGTTGCACCTCAATTATAATTAAATAGTGGATTGGGCTATTTAATTTGATATGTGGATTAATTGTTTAGTCGGACTAGATGATTACATACACGGAAAAGAATTTTTTTTCGTGGACTCGTTCCAAGGTGTTGTAAAAATGCGTGTGAACCTTTTTTTTATTAAAAAGGTGGCGCCATTTGAGTTATTTAATTATCAAGGAATTAGTTTTCTTGGATAATTATTTAATGTATGATTTATCTTTTATTTTTTAAATGATAATTCATGGAATATTAGATAATAATATGATTTATTCTAATTTGTTTGGGATAATCATTTTATTTATCTTTTATTTGGAAAAAAGATTAATGTAATAATTATCTCTTATTAAATCCTTGGAGGACAAGGATTACTCTCCTATATAAAGAGAGTTGTTCCAAGCCTTTTGACACACAATTAACACGCCATATTGGAAGAAAAGTAGCTTAGAATTTTCGGCTATTTTCTTCGGGTTTCGAGTTGGAATAATCTTCGGGATTATTCCGGTAGCATATCAAGGAGGTCCGGCGGCGAGAAACACCATCCACTTGGTGTTGCTGGGAGACACGTTGGAAGGCTGTGGCTGCTCAATACATGTGTTCTTGGAGCCTTTTTGTTCTTGGAGTTAAGCACCATAAAAATGTAGGCTCCTAAACCCCGTTGTAGGTTTAGATCTTAAATTTATGTTCTTTGTTTCGTTTAGATCTAGATCTGATGCATTCCGCTGCGTAATCGGGTCAATCTATTATTGATCCAACGATATTACATCTTACACTAATGTCTAAAGATCAATCTAGTAAGCTCAATCAACTACAACTAAATGGGTGATCAAATAATAAAAAGCCTAGCCAAGACAATGCAATTATCAAGTATATCTCTACTAGTGTCATGAAAATGAGTAACCTTCCATCCTACCAATGATGCTCAAGTGTGTGTTGTCGATGCACACCCTAATCTAGCAATCACTCTAATCTAGCAATCACCCCTCCTACCGTTATCACATTATAGCATACAACGTTATCACATTCTCAAAATATAGAAAATAATGAGGATGTATTGAGAATGTGATAACGTTATATGCTATAATGTAATATAGAAAATAATGAGGATGTATTGTGTCACTTTTGTTGTGTTTCTTTGTCTTGTGTCAATTATGTTGTGTTCATTTTACAGCGCATGTAGTGTTTAAAAAATGACGGGTAATATGTTAGTTTATAACAATATGCAAGAAACATCCTTAGTTTGACGACCCTCATTTTTAAACGTATGTTATGCGTTTATTGTTTTCCACTGTAATATGATTGTGTTTGTGGGAATAATTTTTTTTGAACAAATACAACACAACTTAACAATTACATATATGTTGAAACACAACTACCAAAATATGGCAGAACGCCAGACTCAATTCATCATTGGAATCCTCGGCATAACGAGGTTCTTAGTGGGTTAACTTAACTATATAGTTGTTTTCGACTCATTATTATAATAATTACGATTAGTATTATGTTTTGTTTCCAGCGGCGATTGCAGCATTTATGCACTTAAACACGTGGAGGTGTTGGTAACTGATGGGGATTTAAGCATTGTGCTTCCAAGATAGATTCAAAGCTTAAGGAATGGAAAGAGATAGGAGTGGAATTGTTTCATAGGATGGTGTAGGTTTTAAGGATGAATATGCCTTTTGTTATTATTTTTGTTACCTCGGATCTTGTTTTATTTGTAATTGTTTTGAATTGATGAAACGTTGATACATAACACGTGTCTTGAAAATGTTGGATGCAACTATGAACGAACGAAGGTCTCCGGAACAGTATGTTCATGTTGGGAGGAGGGGGGGGGTAACTCTGGATCATTAACACCATCAATATGTGTAAAAGGATGATCAATGTCATGCACAGGTGCAGAAGGGGATCGGAGGGGGTGACTATGGATCATTAACACCATCAATATGATACAGCTTCCAGTGAAAGCCAAAGTCTAGAGCAAACAAAAGAATAACATGTCCAACAAATATCCTGGAAGGGAAGTCAAACAAACAGAATATTCTCAGTATATTCGGAGAATATTCCTTTCCTGATGGCATATTCTCAGAATATTCCATCCTTGAACAGAATATTCCAAGAATATTCCTCTGTTGACCTAGCAAGGGATATAAACAGGCTGAAATGTACATATCAAGTGTGTAGAAAAATAAGAAATAAAATGAATAAGACTTTGTTCCTTTTTCTAATTGTTTAGTTTCCTTTTTCCACATGGTATCAGAGCTTTGGATTGCTCATTGATCCTCTCTGCTCTCCACGTTTTCTGCAAATGGCACAACAAAATCAACATCAGATAGTTCCTCTCAGTCCATACTATCTTCACCCCAATGAAAATCCTTCTCTTGTCCTTGTACAACCACCTTTGATTGGTAGTAATTACCATGGCTGGTCTAGGTCAATGCGAATGGAATTGATGTCAAAAAACAAACTAAGTTTCATTAATGGAGATCTGGAAGTACCTACAGCCACAGAACCAGATTATCATGCCTATCAACAATGCAACAGTATGGTGTTATCATGGATCCTCAATTATGTATCTTCATCAATTGCACAAAGTGTCATGTGGTTCAACTCTGCCAAGGATGTCTGGACAGATTTGCAGGAGCGTTTTTCTCATGGTGATCACTTTAGGCTCTCAGATTTGCTGGAAGAAGTTAATTCTGTAATGCAAAACGATTTATCAGTGACAGATTATTACACCAAACTCAAAATTCTTTGGGAGGAGTTACTTATGCTAAGGCCATATCCTACTTGTGCATGTGATCCAACATGTAGTTGTGGTGCTGTGAGAGTGTACAGAGAAAACTTTGAATCTGAATGTGTTATCAGATTTCTGAAAGGTCTTGCTGAAAGTTTTGCTCCAGTCAAAGCTCAAGTCATGTTGATGAATCCTTTGCCTCCAATAAATCAGGTTTTTGGAATGGCTATCAAACATGAAAGGCAGCTCAGCTATTGCATAGGTCATCCAGATAGGATTGACAATCCAATACTCTCTGCACAAAGGTCTAGTGCATATGGACAATCTGGATTTCAAACGGATCAGTCTGCTGTGTCTGGTGGAAATGTTCAATTCCCAAAGAGGCCTATGTATGGAAACAAAAAATTTCAGTGCACCTTTTGTGGCATACCAGGTCACACAGAAGATAGATGCTACAGAAAGCATGGTTTTCCCCCAGGAAGCGGCAGGGGCAGATATGGACCAGGAAGAGGTGGTGGCTGAACAGCTGCAAACAATGTTGACACTGGACAAGGACAAGCATTAGACACCACAAATCAGTACAGTACTCTCAATTTCACACAGGAACAGATAGAGGAACTAAGAAGCTTGTTGAACATCACACCTACTAAAGGCACCACAGATGAAGCAGAACACATTGTTAATCAAGCTGCTGTCCTAAGTGCCAACTTTGGACCTCCTAATGGTAAGGTTGTTGGTAAGTTTGCACAGTTTCATTCAAAACAATGGATTATAGACTCAGGTGCCTCTGATCATATCACACACACTCTTAACACCTTCTCATTTTACAACTCTATACCTCCAATTCATGTGACTTTACCAGATGGAAGCAAAACCATAGCCACACATAAGGGCACTGTCCAACTTACACCTGTTCTAACTTTATCTGATGTGCTGTTTATACCAACCTTCAAGCACAACCTGCTATCTCTCAGTAAATTGTTACAAACTAAAACCTTATCTGTGATATTTACTTCTAATCTATGTGTTCTTCAGGATCATGTGACCAAACAGACGATTGGCTTAGCTAAACAAGTCCATGGCCTCTACTACCTAAGCTCAAGTGCTCATCAATTTCCATCCAGAATATCTCCTCCAAATTCCACTAGTCCTGCAAATAAAACCAAAGCTGTTATGTTTTCCAGTAGACATGATGCCTACATATGGCATATGAGATTAGGACACATGTCTAAAAAGGTTATAAGTGATGTAAGGCTCATAGAGCCATCTGTTGGATCTTTTGAAATAAATGAATGTACTGTTTGCCATTTATCAAAGCAAAGAAAATTATCATTCCCTTTGAGTAATTCTATTGCTGTAGCACCCTTTGACCTTGTCCACATGGACATATAGGGTCCTTACAAAAAAGCTACTATATACAATGAACATTATTTTTTAACAGTGGTAGATGACCACACTAGATACACTTGGGTATTTCTTCTTAAAACTAAGTCTCAGGTCAGTCCCTTAATCAAACAATTTTGTGCATTTGTTCAAACTCAATTTGACAAAAAAGTAAAAACCTTAAGATCTGACAATGGTCTAGAGTTCAACTTACAAGAATTTTATGCCATCCATGGAATAACACACCAAACCTCATGCACCAACACCCCTGAACAGAATGGCATAGTAGAACGCAAACATCAACACATATTAAACATTGCCAGGGCCCTGAAAATTCAGTCCAACATACCTCTATCCTATTGGGGATTTTGCATCCAACATGCCATAACCCTCATAAATCTCACCCCATCCCCCAAAATAAATCACCAAACACCCTATCAAAGACTATTTCAGCACCCACCAACATATTCAAACTTAAAGGTATTCGGATGTTTATGCTTTGCTAGCACACCTACCTTACATAGGACCAAATTTGACAACCGTAGCATGCCCTGTGTCTTCTTAGGATACCCTCCTACCGTTAAAGGCTATTTACTTCTCAACTTACAAACCAAAACCATTTTTATATCCAGGAATGTGTTATTCCATGAAACCATTTTCCCATTCACTCTCAAACAAGCATCCACACCCACTACCCTATCACATTCCCTCCCTATTCCTGCTTGTGATGCCCATCTTCCTTTCAACCTCACATCCCCATCAATCCAACACACCCCAGAACAAGTGGCTCATCCTCCTCTGTATCTGACCACATGACAGAAACCTCACCCTCCTCTACACCCTCACATCAACCTACACCATCACCTTCCAGGTCCCCAGACTCACATTCTACTCCTTCACCTCCTCCTCAACCTCCCAGACACTCTACACGACCCAAAACACAGCCTCAGTATCTTAATGACTATGTGTGTGCTCACCTCTCCACCCATAACCACTAAATACCCCATTCAACAATATGTGTCCTATGACGTATTGGCACATCACTATAAAACATTTGCTTTGAATGTTACTGTAACAGATGAACCAGCTACTTATCACCAGGCAGTCCAGGATGAAAAGTGGAAAGAAGCTATGGCTGCTGAGATCACAGCATTACAGGCTAATAACACATGGGATATAGTATCTCTTCCTACAGGGAAGAAGGCAATTGGATGTCGATGGGTATACAGAATTAAATACTTACCTGATGGGACTGTGGAACGGTACAAGGCACGATTGGTGGCCAAGGGGTACACCCAACAACCAGGGATCGACTACACGGACACTTATGTACCAGTTGCTAAGCTTACTACTGTTCGAGTGCTAATTGTTGTTGCAGCCACTTCTCACTGGTATCTCGAACAACTGGACATTAACAACGCCTACCTACATGGAGATTTATCTGAGGAGGTCTACATGCAAATGCCCCATGGGTTCAATTCGGACATACCCAAAGCTGTTTGCAAGCTCAAGAAATCGCTATACGGTTTAAAACAAGCAGGACGCCAATGGAATGCTAAGCTCACTTCCTACTTGTTGTCTATTGGTTTTCTCCAGTCACATAGCGATTACAGTCTATTCACTAGAGGAACTAAAAGCAACTTCATCGCTTTATTGGTTTACGTTGACGACATTATCCTCACTGGGCCAAATATGAAGCTTATACAGGACATCAAAACTCACTTGGACACTACCTTCAAGATTAAGGACTTGGGTCGACTACACTACTTTCTGGGGGTAGAAATTGCAAGAGAATCTAAAGGCATCACCTTGTCACAGCGCAAATACACATTGGATCTCCTTTCTGAGTATGGATTATTCGCTTGCAAGCCAGCTTCCACTCCGATGGTAACCAGTGTCAAGCTAGCCAAAGACGATTCCACACCATTGCCGGATAACACAAAATACCGCAGTCTCGTGGGCAAGTTGATCTATTTAACCTTCACTCGGCCGGAGATCAGCTATGCTGTTCAACAGTTATCTCAGTTTCTTGATTGCCTGACCATTAATCACCAACAAGCCGCCATTCGCGTTCTCCGTTTTCTCAAAGACTCCCCAGGTCAAGGGTTATTGTATCCCGATTCCGACATCCATCTTCAGGCTTTCACCGATGCCGGACCACAGATCTCTCTACAAGCATACTCCGACTCCGATTGGGCCGGATGCCCGGATACACGTCGATCTGTTACCGGCTGGTGCATATTCCTGGGATCGTCACTTATCTCATGGAAAGCGAAGAAACAGAGCACAGTTTCCCGTAGTTCGGCAGAGGCGGAGTACCGGGCTCTTGCTTCAACCTCTTGCGAGTTACAATGGGTGGTGTATCTTTTGCAAGACCTTGGAATTAACACTCAATTGCCTATTCCACTTTATTGCGACAATAAAAGCGCATGTTGCATTGTGGAGAACCCGGTATTTCACGAACGGACCAAGCATATCGAACTTGATTGCCACTTGGTTCGTGAAAAATTCCAAGCTGGCCTTCTCATCCCAACGTCCATATCTACGGATACACAACTAGCCGATATTTTCACCAAGCCTCTCGATGCACCACGCTTTCATCGATTGTGCACTCAGTTGGGACTCTACTCCATTTACTCGAAGTCCAGCTTGCGGGGGGGTGATAAAGCTTCCAGTGAAAGCCAAAGTCTCGAGCAAACAAAAGAATAACATGTCCAACAAATATCCCGGAAGGGAAGTCAAACAAACGAATATTCTCAGCATATTCGGAGAATATTCCTTTCCCGATGGCATATTCTCAGAATATTCCATCCTTGAACAGAATATTCCAAGAATATTCCTCTGTTGACCTAGCAAGGGAAATGTATATAAACAGGCTGAAATGTACATATCAAGTATGTAGAAAAATAAGAAATAAAATGAATAAGACTTTGTTCCTTTTTCTAATTGTTTAGTTTCCTTTTTCCACACAATACGTGTAAAAGCATGCCCAATGTCATGCATTGGTGCACAATTCGCAGTGGCATTACCACATGGCTTATGAACATCATTTTGGATTGTATATACCGGGGGTGGGGCATCACTCTTCTTCAGATAAATAAACATTAAATATTAGACATTATTTTATGAAAAGATTCCCGAGTAAAAAAATACACATTTCTGAACCTAAGTATTACTGCACCCTTAAATTATAATTGCTTCACTATCCAGTACTTATGTACAAGCCCACTATTAGGATGCCACCTTATCATATGCGGTACCCAGTTGCTAACATGTCTGGCAACTGGTAAGTGTCGTCCTAACTGACGGCATCGTCTCGTACGCCCAAACAAATAATTGCTGCTGACAAAAAAAAACCAAGGGAGACAGAAGATTCATCTACATCCACATAAAAGGATGAAAACATATAACATTTTTAATTGCTGCTGACAATCCTTAAAGATTTACAACTCAAAAACCTTGCCACACATCTTGTCACAGAAAGAACAAGTTTAACACAAATCTCCTCTTGATGATTTTCTTTTCAAACAAGTAATCATGTAAGTCAAGCTGTTTTGGCCACATAAGGTTTTGTTTTAAGAAGTGAAAGTAAGGGGCGCCGCACGGTGTGAGTGAGTAGAAGCATCGGAGTTAGAAGTGTAAGGGCTCCAGCTTGGGCCTTGGTGTGCAGTACCCAAGGAAATTATGATAGGGCACCCTGCCAAGGGTATTAATACTCGACTGATAAGGCTGACATGGGATTTTTAAACTTTAGGAACTAAACTCCTAGAAAGAATCTCTCCATGTGCTCTCATATACTAGTTGTTACCAAATTGACTTTAAAAAAAAAGAAGGCATGTATCAAAATAAAAAAATAAAAAATATGAAGTCTAAAATACTCTACGACTATCATTAATGTAATGGTTACAAAGTTGAGAAAGTTTTTAAAAAAATAATAAATTAGGGATATGGCGAGGAAAAATCTTACAAATTCTCTGTTGGTGTTCAATATATATATACTATGCTTCCGATGAATGATTTTACTAGGCGCCAATTCAAACCAAAGTGGTCATTGCGAGAATCCGATCGATGGTCAAGCTGTTGACAAAAAGATCACAAATGGCATCATATATTCTCAAGCAAGCACATGGAGAATTCAATAATTTTGTGGGCATTTGCAACTTTTTTCTGTCTTTAATTAAGATGATGTACATGTACCATTTTGTAATAACCATTACAGCTACTTATAAATACTTTATAAGTATATATATGTCTTTGAGAAAGACCATCCCAACTATGTTTTCAACAAACAGCCCAACCCTTATATAACTTGACTAACGGTTCAAGAACAATATACCAACGGTTCAAGAACAATCGTACTAAGACTATCAGCCTTCGTCGAAAGAGCATATGGTGTGATATCACATTTGGAGCAAGATGCCTACTGTGCAATTCTTCAAAACCTCAAAAAAAAGATGCCTACTGTGCAATTCTTCAAAAACCTCAATATACAAAGTAATAGGCTGAAAAAAATACTGAAAAATAAGAAGGTATAGAAAAATTACTTTTTTTCCAAATAGGGTATTTTTTGAGTTTCCCGCACATTTTACGTCATTAATAGCAGCGTAAAATGACATTTACGATGGTAATAGTGTAAAAGTTTGAATTTACTAAGAAATGATTATTGGCGTAACGAGGTCCATTTTACGTTAATAATATTGGCGTAAAATGAATTTTACGCGGCTAGTATTGGCGTAAAATGGACCTCGTTACGCCAATAATCATTTCTTAGTCAATTCCCCGTCATTTCAATGTTATTTATCTGTTAATTCCCCCCATTTCACCCACTTACCACAAAAATCTTACCTTCAAAAAACCATACACAAAATCATGTGTTTAATCTTGAAGTTGAGTATAATCAAACAAAGAGGTTGCTCCATCAAAAAATTTCGGCACAGGTAACTATTTTTTGTTTTTTTGCAATAACTTCATATGATGTATTGTGTGTGTATATTGTTTTGAATTTCATGAAGAAAATGATGAAGACGATTAAATTGATTAATTTACGCCAATATCTGTCTGTTTTTACGATAGATTGTTTGTTATTGGCGTAAAGAGTGTTAAGATATAGTTTACTATAATTTTTAACGCCAATATTATTGGCGTAAAACCATTTTTAACGCCAATATTATTGGCGTAAAGATTGTTTTAACGCCGCTATTATTAGCGTTAAGACTGATTTAACGCCAATAATATTGGCGTTAATTTGTTTTTTTTTTGTCGAAAAGCAATTTTTTTTGTATCATATATAGTTTACTGTAATTTCATACTCATTTTCACATAATTAGTATATATTATATTAAGTATAATATATACTAAGTATATTATACTAAGTATACTAAGCATTTTCACATATTTTCATAATTTTCACATTATAGTAAGTATAATATATTATATACTAATTATGTGAAAATTATGTTTTTCCCTTGTAATTAATAGCATTGTATCATCTTTAGTATAATTTGATATATAATAATTGTGTTTAGCCTTTTTATCATTTAAGATCTTTAGTATATGTATATAATTGCCTTAGCCTTTATTTATAATTTAATGGCTTAGTATATGCATATGCCTAATATTACTGACAATGTAACCTAAACAAATACGACGGTGACGAAATAACTAATAATACATAACACATAACACAAATAAGAACGAACAACGACAATAACATCGACGACTTCCATTCTGCCTTACGGTGAAAGCCTCCACCTGAAAGCGAGGTTCTTGTAGGTCTAGGTTGTTTTCGATTCCACTCCTTCCTTCTCACAGTTATGGCCTTCCTCATGCCTGTAAGAAATGAGGTCCTATAAGAAAGCTCGTAGAGGATTTGTAGGTCTCTTGTTCATCTCTCCACTCAGCAGCTTGGTAAAGCCTTAGCCGAAAGTGAGGCATCCTGTAGATTATGTATTTTAATGCTGTTTCGCCGGACTCGTCCGGCATCTCCATCACTCCTCCCGTCGTGATAGCGGTTGTATCACCGACGTACCTTAAACATCTAACAACCAAAAATTCAACAAAATCACACTAATATCCAAACAAACAAAACCTCACCGTAACTTGGATAATGAATGACTATACTAATTTCCAATCTTATATGTATTCGGACTTTGTGTGTGTTTGTTTGTGTCATGTATATATATATATATATATATATATATATATATATTGTTACAACTTCGGATATCATAAGGGTTCGTATTTCGTATGTGTTTGTTTGTGTCGGTATGTATATGTATACCGTCACAAACGGATATCATAAGGGTTCGGATTTCGTATGTGTTTGTTTGTGTCAATTATGTATATGTATACCGTCACAAACGGATATCATAAGGGTTCGGACTTTGTGTGTGTTTGTTTGTGTCATGTATATATATATATATATATATATATATATATATATATATATATATATATATATATATATATATATATATATATATATATATATGCACACGTCATAAACGAATATCATAAGGGTTCGGATTTCGTGTGTGTTTGTTTGTGTCCGGTATGTATAGATATATACGCCACAAACGGATATCATAAGGGTTCGGACTTTGTATGTGTTTGTTTTTGTCATGTATATTTATATGCACACTGTCATAAACACGACTTTTACATATATTTATAATTAGTCGTAACAACTTATATGAAAAGAGAGACGACACAACATGAATGTTGCGGATATTGTGTGTGTTAGGATTGTGTAATGTCATCTCTATTTTCATAGAAATTGTTAAGACTAAAAATATATAAAAAGAAGTGAGATATGAATGAGACCATGATTGATTTGAATGAGTGCACGATTGATTTAAATGAAGAAAACTACGGTGAAGATTTTCCTAGTAATGATGACAATCTTGTTCGTTGTGCTCAACCAGAGAGTTTCTCAGAAAGGGTTCCTGAAATTTATCCTCTTGATAATGGAAGAGAACGATAGGATCATATGCCAGATTACGGGGTTTCTGATACACCATACTCATCTGATCATATACTCAATGAGGTATCAAATACATCATTCACTGAACTACTATTTGGTAGCTCTAGTCAACCTTTTAATGACGCTACAACAGCTCCGACTATACCAATTTGTGAATACAAGTCGTCGATTACATGGTGGACACCAAATTCTGAAAACAAGTCATAACGCTCCACCTACAACGAATTGTAGTGTTCCGACTATTCCAATTCAGCCAAGTTTTGGCCTAGGCGGTTCATTTTTAAACCATAGTGTTGCACACCATGTTGAATCCCAACACACATATGGCAATAACAGTCGTGACGGAGGGAGTGATTTAGGTGATTTTGGAGACAGTCTTCCGCCAATTGAAATACCGTTGTGCCCTAGAACAGGGACGATTATCATTAAAGACGAAGATGGTTTGTATGTTGGAAAGTTTTTCAGAAATAAAGATGAGATGGGTGACATATTACGATATCACGCAATGAAGAATAGGTATCAGTTCAAGCTCAAAAGGTCTAATAAGGATAAATTGTATTTGGAATGTAAGCGATCGAATAAATGTGAATGGAAGTTGAAAGGTAGGAAGGTTGAGGGTGACGATGTCCACTATTTCAAGATAACCGAGTATGAGGCAAAACATACATGTGGACTGGAAAACATAACTAATCAGCATGCTCAAGCCACACCTTCTTCTATAGGCCGTTTGGTAAGAAACAACATTATTGAACTTAAGGGAAAATTTAAAGCAAAGAATCTCCAAGTTGCGGTGAATAAAGAATTCGGCTTATCCCTTAGTTATCACCAAGCTTATAGATGTATACAAGAGTCTTTACGTCTGATTAGTGGAACTCCGGAACAGTCTTACATTAAGTTGGCTGGCTACTTTCAAATGGTAAAGGAAGAAAATGCCGATACATTGACACACATAGAAAGGGATAGCATGGGTAGGTTCAAGTATTGTTTTATGTCGTTGGGACCTAGTATTGTTGGATTCAAATTTTGTCATCCTATACTATGCGTAGATGGTACTCATTTGAAGAATAAGTATGAGGGGACTTTATTAGTTGCTATCGGAGTAGATGCGGGTGATCACTTTTTCTAGCCGTTGGCGTAGCCGACGGTGAGAGCAATGATTCATGGACGTATTTCTTTAACCACTTGAAGAAGGCAATCGGAGAATGTGAGGATCTTGGAGATTTGTCATTTGTCTCCGATAGAAACCATGCAATCAAGTCTTCCCTTGAAAGAGTGTTTCCAGATGCTTACCATGGATATTGCTACTACCACACTGACATGAACGTCAATGACACTTACGGTAAGAAAAGATATTGTAAGGTGACATTGATGAAAGCAGCTTACACTTGTTCAGAACGGGAATTCGAAATATTGTTTGAGGATATTAAGCAGAAAGATAAGGTTGCTCATACTTATTTGGTGGATGTCGGAGGGAAATACTGGGCACGGGCACATTTTCCTGGAACACGATACGCTATCATGACAAGCAACTATGCTGAGAGTTTCAATGTTGTACTTCTCGAGGCATGGAACATGAATATAACGAAGATGAAGCGTAATTTACCCCTTTCAAAAATACAATTTATAAAAACTCGAAATCTGTGGGTAAACCAACTCTCTAACCAAAGAGTACCGGGTCGATTGTTAGAATAGCTACGGGAGTACGAGGTCGATCCCAAGGGAAATGTGGTTGTGAGTACCAAAGCGAACGTGTGTCTTAGTCTAGGCGATCAAAGTTGTGGTGGAGAGTATTATAACTAATGCGAAAAATAAATATTATTCTAGCGGATTTATCTAGGTGATTAAAAAGTATAGCCGAGCCATGATCCAACGGTTATCTCCCACAGAAAAACTTGATAAAGAGTGTGTTTTATCGATTCGGTTTATATGACATTCACGGGTGTCAACTCCTAATTCGGTGTTAAGGTCCGAACAACTCTCACTTAACCCCCATACTAGGTTTATTAACCCTCCCTTTAGAGAGCTAACTTGCCTAACATGGTTGACCGGAATAAAAAGCTGCTGAAAAACCTCACAAAAACATAGTTTTAACGTATCACTTAGGTTGTCGATCTAACGATTAAGGCTATGTTTTAGTGATTCTAATACATGTTTCATTCATCTTGTAAAGATAAGAATCTCACATAGGCATAGTCCTGACCTGTCACTCAGATTGTCAATCTGACAATCAAGACTATGATTAGTGATACTCATATCCCACATCTCACCGCAAAATACATTTATAAGCTTGATGTAACAATGAACAAGGTTGTCAATCTCATTCAAAGTTATTAACATGATCAAAACAAGTTTTAAAACATGAACGTTTATCATAAAAACGTTTAATTAAGCACAACACAACTCCCATCTCGTCTCCCGAGGGTTGATTTCACCCGTTTTCACATATTTCGGCTATGAAAAGTTTAGCTACCCATATAAACGGATTCTGTCAACATGTCATGGATTAAAATGGCGGGAAGTTTTACATAATAGCCTTCATCAATATGGCGAATTCTATTAAAACCAAATTAAAACCGAAATCCAATCATTTGTCGATTCTCCTATATATGGATACTACTACGGATACATATATATATATATATATATATATATATATATATATATATATATAACGAGAATGAAAGAAACAAGAAACAACAAGAAAGAAATAGCTAGATATAGATATAACAATAATAAGAGAAAACAAAAGCAAACTTACTATTATAACAGAGATATCTTCGATATATAAAAAAAACTTGATATTACAACGATTTCAGCAACACCGAACTTCCAATAATTTCCCGAGCATTACAACGATACTATTATTACTAAATTTATTTCGGCATAAGGCCTTATATACAACCTAAAAACTAAAGAAAATAAGAAGGAGATATATATATATATATATATATATATACTGGTGTACCGATCTGTGCTCTCTGAATGCTCCTTATATAGGCAAAACTCCTTGGGCCGGACCGGGCCGGGTAGGGGCCGGACCAGGCCGGCCTAATCATGACATTCATCTCCCCTTAATTTCCAATTTTCGGATATAAATTATATATTTTGGAATAAAACTTCTAAAATTCATATCTTGAGTTCTAGATCTCCAAATGACATGATTCAAAAGTCATTGGAAAGCTCGTTGAATAATCTACAACTTTCATGAAGGACTCTTCTTCAGAAAATGTCGTTTTGATGAGCCATTCGTTTGTCGAAGATATTTCTCGATTACCACTAAATCGAATCGATTAGCCACTTGACCACTTAAGCAATTCGATTGACCACTTAAGCTCGTGACACTCTCTAAATCCTTTCAGAGATATGATTATACTTCAAAATGTCGATTCTCGGGGTCTTGGCTTATACATCTGCAATAAAATACCACAAATACCCACGTAAATCTGACACAACATTCCGATTACTGAACCGGTACAAAACCTAGTAAAAACACGATATTTTACATGATAACTACTACTAACAAACTTAGATAAATCTAAGGAATTTATGACTCGAAATGATATAATAACGCTCAAAATGGTATCAGAAGTGGGGTAAATTGTTATAATAATAACAGTGAATTTTTCCCTCATCACAACCCCCCACTTAGCTTTTGGTCGTCCTCGAGCAAAACAAGCGATAAAACAAAATGAATGAAGGAAAAATTCATGCAAAGATAAGATAATAGGGACAACCAGATGATATAACCATTAGAATTACAACCAGGCGTTAACCTCAATATAAATGTATAACAGAGTGTGTGTGTGACAAGCCTTTTCAATTTCCACTATCCTCTCTTGAATAATTCGAGCAATACGCACAAACATCCATTCAGACAGTCCTAATGACTTTCCTAGGTATAGGCGGTAACAGTTCCACACAAAGTCCTCTCGTGTACTTATTAGGATAATCCCTAAAGCATATCATTCAGTTTATACTGGGGATAGTCAGAAGATAACTAAGTTTTCAACCATGCTTAACCAAATTTTGTCAAATTTTATTTTATTATTATTTTTTTTTACTATTATAACATATGCCTTCATTCCCAGCAATAAGACGTTTCGTGATAACCCCCTAGCTGGACTACTATCATCAAGCAGTTGCCCTCTTTCCCAAAGAATAGGACGTTTCGTGATAACACCCTAGCCGGACTACTATCATCGGGCGCCGGGAGCTTTTAAACCTCATAGTGATATAGGACGTTTCGTGATAACGCCCTACTGCACTCAAATCATTGGTAGCTACAACCGACATATATATAGTTCATCTTAATTTGGTATTTTTATTTTCATTCCACTTAACTTATATCCTTTCTATCACATTCAAACCTTCAGATATTCACAGTACACGTTCAAAAATTAGGTACTAAGTTACTGCAATTTTCTCTAGAATAACCACTAGGATACTGAATGGATACAATTTAAAATTTTCGCTTCAATATCAAAGGCTTACGTGAACAATGAATTCATGTTACACAAATAAATTTGGGGTTAAAATGCACTTACGGTTCACTTTGGTTATATACATCCAAATCGATCATTACATCATCAAATCCATGAAATATATACCTTATACAATTTATTTTAATCAACTAAATAATGCTCGAAAAAGATCGAAAACTAAGGGATTTTCTGATACAAAACAAGCACTGACCAACCACGACACTACCCCCCACTTACGAACTTGCAGTGTCCTCAATGCATAGTGAGGGTAAATAAAAGTGGTTGGAAAAATAATGGTTCACCAAAACAAGTCAAATAATTACCGAGATGATATAAAAGTTATGACCATTTTGTGTACAAATAAAATAAAAGTGTGTGGAGTGTAACATTGTAGTGACAAAAGGTAGATAAACACACCACATGAACTTTTATTGATTTAAAACACACAATATTACATAGTAGTTTAACTAATACATAATAAGAAAGATATGTCACACAATATTGGAAACAGACTAGATTATAAAATGAAATGTGCGGCAAAGTATTAAGGAAAACTTAGCTTATAAACCCGGCGAGAAAGCGCTATCGAATCCCGTAACAGCCTTGTGTAAGCACGACCCGAATCCCTATATCAACGTAGACAGAAAACAACAAAAAGCATACACGGGACATAGTCCTCGTGCCAGAATATAGAATAGGGATATGGGGGTATACAATGTTAAGGCACTGCTACGTCAGAAAACTCGATAGGCAATATGTGCATACATATCATATAGAGCATATACATATCATAGTCAAGGCATCAATTCAAATTGGAAACAGACTAAATCATAAAATGTAGTGAGTCTTTTATACCCAGATTCTCAAGGGTTCTGTCAAAACAGTCCAACAACCTAAGTCCAAGAAATGATGCATTTGAATTTTTTTTCTGTATTATACCTAGAGATTTTCGGATAACCACCTAATCGTTCTCTTTTAATGACATTCAAACACTCATCCTGAGACTTGGTTGTGCTTTGTGTTCAACTTCCATTATGATCATACTTTCCACAGATTCTACATTTCATTAAGACTAGTCTTATCCAAATTATTATTATTTAACGGGCTGCCTCCCGGTAGCGCTTTTGTTTAATGTCGTTTGCTCGACCAATAAAAGCACATAAACAACTATTTAATTTCACCCATATTTATTAAGGCGGGGTTGCCTCCCCCCAAGCGCCTTTGTTTTACGTCGTTGGCTCGACTGAGACTCAGAAACGATTTATCAAGACTCGGGATTAGTCAAATGCACAATTTCGAGAGTCTCATCGAATGGTAACTTCTTATACTTTTTTAGACGAAGGCCGTTCGTGATAAACGTTCCGTGCTTCGGATGTGTTACCTCGATGGCTCCTGAGTCGAAAACTCGCAATACCGTATATGGTCCTGACCACCTTGACTTAAGTTTGCCTTGAAATAAATGGAGGCGAGTATTATAGAAAAGGACCTCATCACCTACGTTGAAAATACGAGGTTTGATCAACTTATCATGAAGCATTTTTGTCTTTTCCTTATATTTCGCCGAACAATCGTAAGCTTGAAAGATAACTCATCTAACTCGTTCAACTGAGCCATCCTTCTTTCACCGATTAATGCGTCATCCATATTTAGATTCTTAATCGCCCAATAGGCCTTATGCTCTAACTCTACGGGGAGATGGCAAGTCTTGCCAAAAACAAGCATGTAGGGTGACATACCTATTGGTGTCTTGAACGCAGTTCGGTGTGCCCAAAGCGCATCATCTAACTTCTTTGACCAATTCTTAAGATTAGATTTGACTGTCTTCTCCAAGATTCTTTTAATTCCCCGATTGGACACTTCTACTTGGCCACTAGTTTGAGGGTGGTAGGCAGTGCCTAACTTATGAGTGACCCCATACTTCATTAAAAGCTTATTGAAATCTCTATTTGCAAAGTGACTTCCATTGTCACTGATTATCGCTCGAGGTATTCCAAACCGGGATAGAATATGTTTCTTAAGAAACCGTATGACTACATGTTTATCGTTAGTAGGCGAAGCAATTGCCTCAACCCACTTTGAAACGTAATCACAGGGCGACAAGAATGTACTGATTCCCGAAAGAAGACGGATATGGTCCCATGAAGTCTAATCCCCATATATCAAAAACTTCACACTATTATCGGTTTCTGGGGCATCTCATTTCTCTTGGAAATCCTCCCTGAGCGTTGACAGGCGTTACATGTCTTAACATACGCATGTGCATCCTTGAAAATAGTGGGCCAGTAGAACCCACTTTGTAACACCTTCAATGCTGTTCTCTCGCCCGAGAAGTGGCCACCGGCCTCTTTATCATGGCAGAACGAGAGAATACTCACTATCTCACTATCATCAACACATCTCCTCAGGACTCCATCTGCACAAAGCCTAAAAAGTAAGGGATCTTCCCACACATATCGGTTCACCTCACTATAGAACTTCTTTTTCTGGTTTTCATCAAACTCGGGATCTACGAATCCACACTCGTGATAATTAACGAATGGTGCATACCAAGGGTTCCCTTTCTTCCCTCTCTGCAGGAAATTTCCTCGCTTAACCGGGAGCATCGTATCCACTACGAACAACTGCTCATCCCGAAAACGGTCATCTATCTCAATTTTTGTAAAACATCTCTCTTCACTCGGCTCCATCCTACTCAGATGGTCAGCTACTACGTTCTCACACCCCTTTCTATTCTTAATCTCTACATCGAACTCTTGAAGAAGCAAGATCCACCTTAACAAGCGTGGTTTTGCATCCTTCTTGGCAAATAGGTATTGCAACGCAACATGGTCAGTGTGAACTATGACTTTCGATCCAACCAAGTATGACCGGAACTTGTCGAAAGCAAAAACAACAGCTAAAAGTTCCTTTTCGCCTGTGGCGTACTTTTGTTGAGCCGAGTTCATGGTATGACTCGCATAGTATATAGGGCGAAACAACTTGTCAACCTTCGACCTAGGATAGCTCCTACGGCATAATCACTCGCATCACACATCACTTCGAACTCCTTAGACCAATCAAAGTGCTACCAAGATAGGAGCCGAAGTAAGAAGTTTCTTAAGAGTTCGAAAAGCATCTAGGCATGCCGCATCAAAAACACAAGGGGCACCCTTCATCAATTGAAGAGTAAGAGGTCTAGCAATGTGGGAAAAACCCGGAATGAATCTACGATAAAAACCTGCATGTCCCAAGAATGAACGTAGAGTCTTCAGATTTGTAGGCATAGGAAGCTTAGAAATTGCCTCTATTTTTGCTCTATCGACCTCTATTCCTTTACCCGATACCTTATGTCCTAAAACAATTCCTTCAGTCACCATGAAATGACACTTTTCCCAATTTAAAACCAAGTTTGTCTCCTCACAACGTGCAAGCACCTTATCAATGTTCAACAAACACTCGTCAAAAGTATCACCAAAAACGCTAAAGTCATCCATAAAAACTTCCATGAAACGCACTATCATATCGGCAAAGATGGCCATCATGCATCGCTGGAATGTCGCGGGTGCATTACACAACCCAAACGGCATTCTTCTAAATGCAAAGGTGCCATACGGACACGTGAATGTAGTCTTATCCTGGTCATGTATATCGATGTGAATTTGATAATAGCCACTAAAACCGTCCAAAAAGCGAGAAATGCATGACCACTCGTACGCTCTAGCATTTGATCAATAAAGGGTAGGGGAAAATGATCTTTCCTAGTCTTATCATTCAAAGATGCGAAAATCAATACAAACTCGTGACCGCAACTAAACGAGTAGGAATGGGCACACCTTTTTCATTAAGCTCAACTGTGATGCCTCCTTTCTTAGGCACGACTTGTGTGGGACTCACCCATTCACTGTCGGAGATTGCGTAGATTACCCCTAACTCAAGCATCTTTACCACGTCTTTTCTTACCACTTCTTGCATATGTGGGTTCAGCCGTCTCTGAAACTGCCTGACCGGCTTGGCACCTTCTTCCAGATGATCTTGTGCTTGCGTATATCGCACTATCCCTTTTATGTCAACCATCTTCCATCCGAAGGCCTTTTTGTGTTTCTTCAAAACGTGGATCAACTTAGCTTCCCGCAAAATGGTTAGTGCGTATGAAACAATAAGAGGAAGTAATTCATCGTGTTCTAAAAACACATACTTTAAATGCTTAGGAAGTGGCTTCACTCCGCATCGCAGGTGGTTCCTCGATTGACGGCTTTGGCGCTTGCCGCTCAAACCGAGCTCTAGCTTCTTGTTCCATCCTGCGTCGACATAAGGAGTTGCCTCCAAATGATATACATGAACTCTCATTTGTGGATCGTCATCCTCCGCGGTTTGACTTCATCAAGCATTCTTCCATTGGTTCTTGGTATCCCCGCAGTTAGTGTGCTCCAAAATACAAGGATGTATAGCATCAACAGAAAAACAATCACTCTTTTCATCATCAGGATGCTTCATTGCCTTATACACATTTATGGCTACACTCTCCTTCCCGACTCGTAGTATGATCTCTCCCCTCTTTACGTCTATCAAGGTCTCTCATGTGTTCAAGAAAGGCCGACCTAACAAAAGTGGGGTTTTAGTATCCATATCCATATCTAAAACTACGAAGTCAACGGGGAAAACAAACTTGTCTACCTGTACCAACACATCTTCAGCTACCCCTAGAGGTTTCCTAATAGAACTATCTGCCATCTGTAGGGTCATCCCTGTTGGTTCTAACTTACCCAACCCCAATTTCTCATACACTTCTCTAGGCATCGGCTCACGAAGCCCCTAGATCACATAGCACATTTTTAAACACGCTTTCTCCAATGGTAATTGGGATGGTAAAGCTACCTCTATCCCGCAACTTGGGGGTATCCTATTATCAAAGATTGCGAACATTCCTCACTCAAATGTACCATCTCGTTGCATCTTCTCCTTACTCGACAACATTCCTTTCAAAAACTTAAAGTATGGGGGAATGCTCGAAATTGCCTCTAATAGGGGAATATTCACCTCTACCTTTCTTAAGAGATTCAGAAATTTTGTCTGACCTTGAGTCAGTATGTCCTTTCTGGGTCCCTTAGGAGGATAGGGTAAAGTATTAACATCAAAATCAGGGGGAGGAGGAGGAATTCTGTTTTTCTTACCTCTTTCTTTAGGCGACGAGGCTTCTTCTTCTTTGATGTCCAATACCACATAGTCTTTCTTCGGTGCTTCCCCTTCCAATGCTTTTTTATTTGCCTCAGCCAAAGCTTTTTTCGTCGCTTCCAATTCTTTCCTCATTGCAGCCATTTCTTTCTTCACACTGCCAACTTCCAAGTCCTCAATCTCGACTTCACCATACATGGCCCCTTCACGGTCGACTGCCTTCTCTTTCTCAGCCTTATCGCTTCGCTTTTTCGGACCATAATTCCTTCTTCTTATCACTCACCCAACCTCTTTACCACTTCGTGTGAACACAGCATTCACACCCTTTGGGTTCCTCTCATTGTTACTTGGAAGTCCACCACTCAGATTTGTTTTCAGAGTGTCGGTTATTTGACCCACTTGGGTCTCCAAGTTCCGAATGGCAGAATGTGTGACCACTTTTTGTTCTACAGCATTCTTGTTTAGCTCAGAAACAGTCCTGTCTAATCTTTCCAGAAGTATCTCAGCGGGCGTCTTCTGAACACCAGAATTGTTTGATTGCTGACTGTTTTGGTTGTTCTGGTGCAGATGAGCATTCGGATGCTGATAGGTGCCAGAATTATTATTTCTCAATGGTTGGCTCACTTGTTGATTCTGATTACTTTACTGGCCCTGATTCTGATTCCAACCTTGATTCTGGCCCCAATTCTGCCCTTGCTGTTGCTGTTGGCATTGTGACTGAGATTGCGGGTTCTGATTGTTTTGATTCCAAATTTTGATTCGATTCGGTATGAACTCTGATTCTGGGGGTTCTGATTCCAAGGTCGGTTGTACGGGCTTTGGTTTTGCCTAAAGCCTTGGTTCTGATTACTATTTTCGATTCCAATTATGATTCTGCCCTTGGTTCCAACCTTGATTCTGCTGATTCTGATTCCATTGCCCCTGGTTTCCTTGTCCAACATAATTCACATCATATTGTTGTGAATCATTACCCATACCATAATCCATTTGAGGCCCTTGCTGATTATCAAAGTTCTGATTCCACTGTTGCTGGCCAAACTCTTGCTGATTCATATTCATTTGACCCATTGCATAGATATCCATTCGTTGTTGGTCATTCTGATTTCCCAACTGTTGTTGCACTGGAGTAGGTTGCAACTGTTGTGGATAAGTGGGTTTTCTCGATGATGTACATTCCATGGCCGAATGTCCACCTCCACAAAGCTGGCATTGCTGTGTTTTCTTTCTTTCTAACTCCATTCGGTCCATCTTTAGTACCATTTCTTGCATCTTATCGTGTATGGCCGATTCTCTATCAAGTTCTTCTTTCAACGACTTCACACTTTCCATTGGGGCTTTCTTCTTCTTTCTACTGGACCCCCATTGTCCTTCTCCTTTTGCTGCATTCTCAATCTGTCTCATAGCTTGTTCTGGCGGAAGATTCATAATGTCTCCACCACTGGCGGCATTCAGCTTGTTCTGGTCCATCGGCTCTAAGGCCCTGAATAACATAATGACTTGCTCCACCGTAGAAAAACCGTGTGGAGGGCATCTCTTCAGTAAACCCCTAAATCTCTCATAAGTCTCTTTTAATGTCTCTCCCTCGAGACCGTCAAACGAAGAGATTTCTTCTTTCAGATCTAACATCTTCGCCGGAGGAAAGTACTTTTTCAGAAATACTCTCGCTATATCTGCCCAGGTATGCAATGAATCATTGGGTAATGAATCGAACCAATCCTTTGCGTCTCCTCTCAATGCAAACGGAAAAACGATTAGCTTCACCGCCTCGTCACTCACCCTATTATATTTCATCGTTCCACAAATCTGGAGAAAGTGGTCAAGGAAACTGTTCGGGTTCTCAGTTGATTTCCCGTGGAATAGAGCATGTTCCCCCAACATGTTCAGAATGTTCTGTTTGATGTCCATGTTGTTTGCATTAATTGGGGGCACTCTAATGGGATTGTGCCCTATAACTTCCTGAGGAGTAGTGACGTAATCTCGGCAAACCCTCGGTCCCTGTGCTTGCTGAGCCATCTGTTGCTGATAAACCGGCTGCTGAGGAGGTGGATCATACGGGTTTTGGAACCCCTGTTGATTTCCTTGATTCTCCAGCATCCGCAGTACTCGATTTACCGTCTCTTGGTCTAATTCGGGTCTGAAGTTCTGTGTATCCTGAGCATCTTGTCCTCCTCTGTACTGTCCAATCCCTGGCCTCTGATTAAACTGTGCAGTTCCCAACTGACGTAGCCATGTGTTGTCCTCTCTCAATGGTTCATGACGAGGGGTCCTCGGTGGAGTTTGCAAAGGTAATGTTGCATTAACACCAGTAGTGTCTGAGGTTTGCCCTTGCACGTTGTGCTCGCTTAAAGGCTCTTTGCCATCTCTATGAGTTGGTGAATCCTCCATTCCCTCTGAGGATTCTAACAATGAACTCTATACTACCCCTTCTTACTCAAACAAAGGGTTCGGACTGGAAATCAGAGGTTCTTCTCGGCGCTGACTGTTTCTATGACGTGCGTAAGCTTCAATTTCTTCAATTGGCTCGATGAGTGGTTCTTTGGAGCTTCGGGTCATGCACTGACAAACAAGAAACAACGAGAGAAAAAAATAAAAAAAATAAAAACGACCAAAGCCCAAGCTTTCGGTCAACTTACAAGATATCACAACAATATCACACATATCCCCGGCAACGGCGCCAATTTTTGATAAGCGTAATTTACCCCTTTCGAAAATACAATTTATAAAAACTCGAAATCTGTGGGTAAACCAACTCTCTAACCAGCAGAGTACCGGGTCGATTGTTAGAATAGCTACAGGAGTACGAGGTCGATCCCAAGGGAAATGTGGTTGTGAGTACCAAAGCGAACGTGTGTCTTAGTCTAGGCGATCAAAGTTGTGGTGGAGAGTATTATAACTAATGCAGAAAATAAATATTATTCTAACGGATTTATCTAGGTGATTAAAAAGTATAGCCGAGCCATGATCCAACATGTTATCTCCCCACAGGAAAAACTTGATAAAGAGTGTGTTTTATCTGATTCAGTTTATATGACATTTACGGGTGTCAACTCCTAATTCTGGTGTTAAGGTCTGAACAACTCTCACGTAACCCCCATACTAAGTTTGTTAACCCTCCCTTTAGAGAGCTAACTTGCCTAACATGGTTGACCGGAATAAAAAGCTGCTGAAAAACCTCACAAAAACATAGTTTTAACGTATCACTTAGGTTGTTGATCTAACGATTAAGGCTATGTTTTAGTGATTCTAATACATGTTTCATTCATCTTGTAAAGATAAGAATCTCACATAGGCATAGTCCTGACCTGTCACTCAGATTGTCAATCTGACAATCAAGACTATGATTAGTGATACTCATATCCCACATCTCACCGCAAAATACATTTATAAGCTTGATGTAACTGTTGGTCCCTTGGAAAGGCTAACACAAGTTTAGAGGGGGGGGTGAATAAACTTGTCCCTAAAACTGGATTTTAAACAACTTAAAAATTCAATTAAAACTTGTGTTGAGTTAAGCTGACAAAGCTGAGATTAAGTCAAACTGACTTAAGCTAAAACTGAGTCAACCGGCAGCGGATAAAGTAATAGCCTTAAGTATGAAAACCAAGTAAGTGTATCTATTAAGAAATAAATGAATGCATAAAGTAAATAGACAAGAATTATAGAGGTTCCGGTGGTGTAATCCCGTCGGTCCTCTCTTCCCCGTGATGCGGAGGAAAATTCAACTAGAACTTCTTTGAGATGGCCCAGCTTACAAAAAGTTCCAAACCGATAGTCCTTGACTAATCCCTAGCTTCACTATCTAAACACTTGCGTAACGGTGTAGGATTGTTGTTCTTCAATTGTTTGAACCACCGGTCCTTGGAGGGTAGGATTGCCTCTTCACCACCATCACAAACACAGTCTTCCTGACTGCACTCAACTGTCCTTCACACCTTCTTGGTGTTTCACAGTCTATGCCTTTGATGAAATCAAGGTTGAGACTTTGAATCAATAACTATGATTCAATTGTGATTTGAGCTTTTCTTCTGGATGTATAATTTAAGCACGGCTCTGTATTTCTTCAAATGTTAGATCTTGAATCTGCTTGAATAAGCTTGAGTATTTTGAAGAAATTTCTTGATCTTGCAATCAAGTGCTTAGCAGGTATTCTTTTGAATTTGGCTTTTGCCCTTTTAACTTGATCTTTTTGACTAGATAGATTCTTTTCAATTTGCTTGCTTTTTATCTTATGCCTGCACACACACCTCTCTCTCTTTCATCCAATGTTGTAGAGGTAGTCTATTTATAGGGGTTCATTCAACATTTGTCCTGCTTGTAACGGTTATAATTTTTCTGACCGTTCGCTGTGTCAGTAACTCATCCAATGAAATTGTTTCCTTTTCAACGTTCAACTGTACTTTCATTTGTTGGATGACTGACTTATAAAACTGAGTTTCCTTATCAGTTTTATTCTGAGTTTTCACTTGTTATTTTTCTAACTGACTTGGAGCATTAACTGAAATTTTACTCTTCTTCAAATATCAGTACTCCAGTTTTCATCTGATCATCATTGACTTAATCAGAGTACACCATGACTCATTATCAACTAAGAATTCATTGTCCTT
Organism: Gentiana straminea; assembly: GCA_036785695.1. Taxonomy (NCBI): domain Eukaryota; kingdom Viridiplantae; phylum Streptophyta; class Magnoliopsida; order Gentianales; family Gentianaceae; genus Gentiana; species Gentiana straminea. The sequence continues at coordinate 13,739,079 of JAVUPR010000113.1, read as the reverse complement.
ATGATTCTTAGGTCTTCATACAAGATCCATAAAGTCAGTTCAGGTCACCACAATCTTGCTCGAAGTCCAACTTTACGGTCTCGACTTGTAATCTTCATGACCGAGTTTGAACCCTCAGTTCTTCATTCTTCAATAACTGAGTCTGTGACCCTCAGTTCTTCAATCTTCTAGATAAGCCAACCGAGTCTGTAACTCTCAGCGAACTTACTTTCTTCATTTTACGTAGGTGTGCTCTGAGTCGGTTTCTTGTAGAATCTCGCTAGAGTAAGTCTCGCTTTCTTCATTTCTCGGTTCCCCAATCTAGAACTATTACAGTGCTTGTCTGATTTAACTTATACAATTATCAGACTCTAATGAAACCTATACATTGATATTTAGACTTCTTTTTGCTTGCACTACAACAGCTAGTTATGACACTTCATCAATGGGGTTAAAGACTAATTAATAAATAAGTGATGAATCATCATCAAAACATAAATTTTATTTCCAACAATTTCCCCCTTTTTGATGATGTCAATACCCTCCCTAAAAGCAATGCAAAAAGATAAAAAAAAAAAAAAAGGCAGTAAATAACACAGTGAACTGAGAAACTGAGAATTCATACATTGACGGACCTTTTCTATGCTATCAATCCTTACCGGCAGTGTACCGGGTCAAATTGTAGTGATAGTACGGTGAGTCAGGTGTCGATCCTCAGGGAAAACTTGGTAATTCACCGTGTGATTAAACACCGAGAAACTATTATTATCTCAATCTAAGTCGCAATTTTATTATCCAACCAAACTCTAAACTAACAAACAATAAATAAAAGCATAAAACTAAAACATATATATATAAGTATATAAATATATATATATATATATATAAATATATAGCAATACATATATATATATATATATATATATATATATATATATATATATATATATATAGATATAAATATATATAGGTACCAATACGATATATGGGGGAGGGAGATAGATATTATAATTAGAGACTAGCCAAGAATATGTTATTGAATTATTATATCTTTTTAGTAGAAATTAGATAAGACAGATCTTCCTTTTTTCAAGGTCCAATCAATTATACGAAACGGTATACTCCTAAGCTAGGCAATTTCTCCTCACACGAGCGTATGAAATTGTCATATGTCTTGTCCTCTCGTCCAATGTCATCCTCGAAGTATGGGTCACTCCCGTTTTGTCATACGGCCAATTTTAAGAGATGTCAATTAAACAGGCGAATTTAACGTGATAATCTCTTGAGTATAAATAAATTTCAATAAGAGTTTGTTTCTCCCGAAACAAATCTACCCCCGGTTTAGGAAATCGGATTCCGTTGTCACGTTTTCACTCGGCCAATTTTACCCTCCGGTCTTTCTATTAACGAGTTCATAAACTAACTACGAGGCGTCAATTCATAATTAGATTATAAATTCTTTCAAATCAATTAGCTACTTCAATTCAAACATAGAAAGAGATTCATTATAACCGATTTTAATCAATTTTAACATAGTCGTTATCCATTTCCCAAAAAAGATAAAACTAATCCAATTTCATATCTTGGTTAGATATTAAGTTAGCCTAATATCATTATAATTAATATATAGATACTAATAACAACATAAATACATTAGAAAAGTTACCAGATTACAATCGAAGCTTCGAGTTGTACCCTCCGTAAATAGCAACTCTTTTACATCAATGAGCCTTGATACATCTTCTAAGTATTATAACGATACTTTATACTACAAAGATTATTCCGGCAGAGTGCCGTTTACAGCTTTTATTTAACTAAAAACAACAAAAGAGACTATAGAGAAATATAGAAGAGAGATATATGCATTGGTACACCTCAAAATGGTTGCAATTGAGGGGTATTTATAGAGTACACCACAAGGCCGGCGCGTGCCGGAACACCACCGGCGCGTGCCGGAACACCACCGGCGCGTGCCGGTCAAATAGTATATATTCCCTTGTCAGAGATTTGTGGGCCCAATGTCAGAGATTTTCCTGCAAGATCCGGCCTTCTCCGGCACGTGCCGGCCATCCAACATATCGGATGTTCGTAAAAACCTATCTCGAGTCCGTAGACCTCGGATTGACATGATTTAATATTCGTTGGAAAGCTCTCTTGAAGGTCTACAACTTTCATCAAGGACTTTTTCTCTGAAATGCCTCTAAGTTAGGTCAAATGTCCGTTGAAGATGAGTTACGGTAGAAACATTAAGGACAGTTGATCTTGTTCAAAGTTGTTAGATTTTGGCATAATCTTTTATCCCACAAAAACTCATGATTTATACTTCGAAGTATGTCATATTTTGGGATCTCGGTAAACATCTGATCCTGCAATGAAATCAACGAAACACCAAACGTAAATCGACAAAAAACCATCATTTTTATCGTTTTTATAACTTATGCATCTAATTATAACTAACTATGATTTTTATAAGTTTTCAATGCATTTATATGAAATTATACTAAAATATCATAAAATAATAATAAAAAGTCTTATAATATAATGATATATTTTTCATACATCACAACTCCCCACTTAAACTTTTGATCGTCCTCGAGCAAAATAAGCGATAATATATAAAAATTATAAAAATATAATATAATTCTTCTAGATTAAATTCCTAACTTAGTAACGTATCTTGTCAACATTATAATTATATTAATTTCATCTATCTAAGATAATTTTAAAAAGATAAGAAGTGTATATAACGTAATAAATTAGTTATAAAATATTATTTAAATGAAATTTTACATGAATTACTTTATAAGTATAAATAAAATATTTAGAACAACTTATTAATCTCCACTGTATGATTTATCGGAATCAAAGACTAAGTCAAGTAGTTGGCAAATTGGCTTGTAACGTTCAGGCTTAGGATAGTTGGCTAATCGAAAAGGATAACAAAGGAAAATCAAAAGAGGTAGAAGCAAGTCGTACGTACTTACACTTTCATCTTCTGATCAAAAATTTCTCAATCAGTAATACTCCTGGCACTGTTTTCCTTGATAATTTCCAAAATATGGTTTTTGTTTTTATTTTTTATTTTTTATTTTAAGAACTTAAGAACATAGGCATTGCTTTATCAAGATTGATCGGAGTACTACTCTTTCGATCGAAAATCACGAATCCGGTTTCCTTAAACTCGTGATAATTCTTGATAGTTTTGATTCGACTTTTTCTTTTTCACCGATTTGTAGCATATACCTTCATTTCCCAGCAATAGGACATTTCGTGATAATACCCTAGTTGGACTACTATCATCGCGCCTATATCGATATTTTATTTTTGGTTTGTCGATCAAAAACTCGAAAAGATACCTATAATACTCGTTCTTATATATATATATATATATATATATATATATATATATATATATATATATATATATATATATATATATTTTTTTTTTTTTTTTTTTTTTTTTTTTGAGAATAACCATATTTGATAACAAACTCGCCTTCCGAATAACATTCATTTCAATCTCAAGATATATCAAATTTCGATGTCGTCACCGCTATTCATAAATACATACTAAACTTGCAGGATTTTCAAAGAAATGTAGACCATTATTAAGTTAGGGTTAGTAATTTCTAGTTAATAATAATGGCTATTTCGAGTGAGTGTCTTGATCACTCTACAAGCGGTGGGGACAAAAATTAGAAATCATGTTCGGGTAGGCTTATTTGGCTCTGGTTTATCAAAGTTATGCCAAAAATCTCATCATCCTTAATCCGATTCCAATTTCATACTTTGTCTTGAAAAGAAAATTATTCTAAAATTTCATTATAATTATAAGTAACTTTTGTCTAATTTCAAAAAAAAATATTTCATAATATTTATCAAGATATATATACTAAAAATCTTATTAAAAATCTAAAATAGACATAATTAATATAGAAATAATATATCAAGATTACTTTACTTAATTAAAAATTTATTCTATCCAAATATATCATTTTTATCATAATAATTATATATTATTCACTTATTCCCTTAAGAAAAATTAAACTAAGTGTGTAAGTATTTGATGTATTAAATTCAATTTATTTACTAACCAATCCCTACTCCCCACTTACGAATTGGCATCGTCTCGATGGCTAATGAGTAGTAAAAATTCAGATTAGAAAATAAAATAAATTTTATCATGGTTAGATTATTTTAGGTGTCAAATAGACGAGCGTTTATATAATATAAAAGAAAAACATTTAAAAACATAAATTAAAAACATGCAAATATATTACAATACTAAAATACAAATTCAAACTACTAGGAACGTTAAACTAGAAAACCATAAATTAAGTTAAACTAATTTAAACTAATTTATTAAACTAAGTTATTTTAATTTATTGTGACTTATACTAACGTACCGTATTACTTTTATGATTTTTATTCCTTCCTGACTACCAACACAATTATCTAATTTTCACCACTTGACGATCCTCCCGGAATATCGACTGGTAAAAGCCCAACATGAGGAATGCGAGCTGGAAAATATTCATCTGTCGCTCTTTCCGGAACCCTTGCCAAACGAACACATAACCTAGAAATCAACCATCCAAATGGTAAAGGATGATAATTCGGTCTTCTCCCGAACGTAAAACTCACAACCGATTTCGAATCAAGACTTCCCCAATCTATAACAACTCCGTAGTAATCGCATATAGAAGCATCAATTCATCATCACTAACTTCCGAGAAATTAACAGTTGGATATACTCGTGAATTGATGAATCGTTTCCACGTTCTAAGATGGGGAAGCAAAGCAGTCGTAGAGACATTTTGATCAATATCATAATTATAGAACAGTGCTAGTATGGTGAGTCAGGTGTCGAATCCTCAGGGAAACGTATGGTAATTCAGAGTGTGGTTAAACACCAAGAAGCTGTTATTAACTCAATCTAAGTCGCAGTTTTTCTTTTCCTCTTTAGTAACCGTAAAACAGTAAATAAAATTAAAACAAGTAAATAAATGCATAAAACTAAAGCAGATATATATAGATACATAAATATATATATATATATATATATATATATATATATATATATATATATATATATATATAGGTACCAATACAATATATAAGATATAAATACTAGTAATATTATTAGAAACTAGCCAAGAATATGTCACTGAATCAGTATCTCTTTTTAGTAGAAATAGATGTGCTCGATCTTTCCTTATTTTAAGGTGAATCAATTATATATGAATCGGTGTATTCCTAAGCTAGACAACTCCTCCTCACACGAGCGTATGAAATTGTCATATGTCAAATTGTCATCAGTTAATCTCCACAACTGCCCCATGCTAATCTCAGTTAGTCTGAACAGGTACCGAGTACAAATCTACCCCGGATAAAAGAGGTTATTCCGTTTGTCAGACGGCCGATGTTATTCAAAAGGCTCCGGTTATCAGGCGGATCGATTTAACTTTCCGGTGTTAGTTTCAATTAAACCGTTGATTTTAACATTATTACGATCTTGAACACAAATTTAATAAGATTCATCTTTCCCAAGACAAATCTGCCCCCGGGTAGGAAATAGGATTCCGTTGTCACGTTTTCACTCGGCCATTTTTACCCTCCGGTTTTTCTATCTTTTATCTCATATCCTAACTTCTCTGGTCAGTTCATCGTTAGGTTATATGTTGCGATTCATCTTGGTTAATTACGTCAATCCGAATATTATCAATACGTTGCAAAATAGAAAAAGATTCATTATAATCGATTTTAATTCAATTTTAACATAGTCATCATCTATTTCCCTAAAAAGATAAACTAATTCAATTTCATATCTTGGCTAGATATAGAGTTAGCCTAATATCATTATAACTAATATATAGATACTAATAACAACAAACAAACATAAATACATTAAAAAGTTACCAGATTACAATTGAGGCGTCAGAGCCGTATTCTCCGGAAATAGCAACTCCTTTAGCAACAACGAGCCTTGATAAACCTTCTAAGTATTACAACGATACTTATACTACATTATTATTTCGGCAGAGTGCCGTTTACGGTATTTACAGAACTATATACTAACTAAAGATGGGATATATATATATATATATAAGAGTGATATATATATTGGTACAACTCCAACAATCTGCAAATGAGGAGTATTTATAGAGTGGATCATAAGGCCGGCGCGGGCCGGTGCTACAGTGGAGATTCTCTCCTGACAGTCCCCATGTGCTGGTGGCATAGATATTCCGGCTCGGGCCGGGTTTTTTCGGTTCGGGCCGGATCTTGAAAAATATCTTTCTTCGGTTTCTTACTGTTTCGGTTTTAATTCTTCAGTTTTCCATCACACGTACCCTGAAACAGTCAAAAACACGAGCCATAGTAATTTTGACCACAAAAACTTTAAGTTTTACTAAAATTATAACGATAATATCTATTTATAACGATTTTGATTTTTATGTGTTTTTAGATATATTTTTATAGAATTTATACGATATTATCGTAAATACGATAGAAAAAGTCATATAATATGGTTATATTTTTATCATACATCACCATGCCGGCCTAATCATGACATTCATCTCCCCTTAATTTCCAATTTTCGGATATAAATTATATATTTTGGAATAAAACTTCTAAAATTCATATCTTGAGTTCTAGATCTCCAAATGACATGATTCAAAAGTCATTGGAAAGCTCGTTGAATAATCTACAACTTTCATGAAGGACTCTTCTTCAGAAAATACCGTTTTGATGAGCCATTCATTTGTCGAAGTTATTTCTCGATTACCACTAAATCGAATCGATTAGCCACTTGACCACTTAAGCAATTCGATTGACCAATTAAGCTCGTGACACTCTCTAAATCCTTTCAGAGATATGATTATACTTCAAAATGTCGATTCTCGGGGTCTTGGCTTATACATCTGCAATAAAATACCACAAATACCCACGTAAATCTGACACAACATTCCGATTACTGAACCTGTACAAAACCTAGTAAAAACACGATATTTTACATGATAACTACTACTAACAAACTTAGATAAATCTAAGGAATTTATGACTCGAAATGATATAATAACGCTCAAAATGGTATTAGAAGTGGGGTAAATTGTTATAATAATAACAGTGAATTTTTCCCTCATCAGCAAGCACATAGGCTACCATGTGTACATGCCGTTGTAGCAGACGCAGAACGTCGTTTGAATATTTATGACGGTTGTCATCCTTATTTCAAAGCGGAGTGCTTCAAACGTATTTATGAAGGCCGCGTGTTTCCTATTCCTGCTGAAGAACATTGGAAACTCCCATATAATGTTCGAACATACGTTATTCTTCCACCTATTGAGAGGGATAATGTGCCGGGAGACCGGATATGGCATGGACGAAAACGAGGCCGACGTAGTACGTTCAAACGGAGAACGTAAAGCTGCCAGGATTATGAGGATACTTTCGGTAGGCCGGCGTATCAAGAAATGTTCAACTTTCGGTCTTCCTGGACACAGAAAAGACAAATGTCCTACACCACTTCATTTGGCTGGCCCACTCAATGTATAGTATAATTTAGATTGTTAACTTGATGTATGAAAAGACTGACGACTTTTGTTTTGTCTTTTCGAGAACAATGGTCTGTAATAGTTTATATTTTGCTCAACTTTTTGAACGCTTACATGGCTATTTAGAATTCTCACTTGGCAATTGGAATGCTTGCATGGTTATTTAGAATTTTTGCTCAACAATGGCTCGTTATTTCAAAATAGTGAAATACATGGCTATTTAGAATTCTTGCAACCATTTCATTTGCTATTTACCGTTATCTTTAATGCGCTTTATCGGTTATACTAATTCTGAGAAGAGATAAAAACTAAAATCATCCGCCAAAATCTACAACTTCAACAAAGTCTATAACTTTTTTCATCGGATTGATGACTCTCGAATTGAATTTATGTTCGTGTCTATAATGTCGTATTTGTCACTATTTGTAATCGTTTGAGTATGAATACTTAATAATTTGGAGCCATTAATACAAGACAAACTTGGTTTTTTAATGTTGTAAACATCAAAGTAAATAAGACAACATCAAATTAGTAGACAATGTTCCTTAAATAAACCCTTAACCGGATTATTGAAGATGACATCGACCGATTGCCAAGCAATGTCATATTGAGCTCATACTTCTACCCCAACCCTTCTACATAATGTTTTTTTTAAGTTATAAACATCAAAGGAAAAAAGACAACTACAAATAAGGCGAAAATGTTACTTAAATAAGCCTTCAACCGGATGTAACGTTATCATCATCAATTAACTCATTTATGTTTGCTTCATTCATCAATAAAATTTTCTTAGGTGATAACATCATCATGACCGTTTGTAACGTCATCATCATTATATTCCGGCACAAGGGCTGACCTCACGCACATAGCTGTGATCAGATACGGGAAAAATATATATCCATCGCCTGCATTTCCCATTGCTATCTGACGAATCCAAGACAGAATATACTCTCCGACGTCGAAGTAAGAAGTAATAGATGCGTACGCAAGCACGTACAAATCAAATGTCGGTGCCGTGTAGTTGACGGTACCATACATATTGCCGGAAAGAAACGTAATCAGGAAAGGAAGGAATGGACCATACCAGGACCATGGTGAAGGGCGGGTAGGCCGCCGAGGCCTCACACGTTCCCACAGACGGGTCTCCCCAAATAAGGCAGCCATTTCACGCTGTAGTAGTTTAGGAACATCTGGAAAAAGAAAGAAATCCAAACCTTGAGGATATTCTGGAATGGCATACTCGTCGTTGATCCATGATTATCCAAAATGACGGGAACGCCTCACACTGTGACGCACTGTTCATTGAGCCTTACCGTAGCTACACAAGCGTAGAATTCATGCACAATAGACCGATTCACGTGATGAAAGCTTAATGGGATTTGGGGGACACCATGCCATCCATTATCTCGGAACAAGTTGTTGATCAAACTAGGTAGACTCTCCATATTCAATCGCCTCTCTGAAACAACATCTCTTGCCATCCAGTTAGCCACGTACTCACGCCTCTCCTCTTCGGTTGTTAAACGGCTTATGAGAGACTGCTCGTCCAATGACAGATCCATTTCGACATTGGGAATGAACACATGAGCATGCGGATTAGACATTGAATATACTAGACGGGAAATGAGAGGGATGAATCATTTCATAAATGATCGGTCAATATATAGACTTTTTCTTATGAGAAGTCATAACTCAACATCACTTGACGTGTGGGACCCCCCGATAGCGACCACACAAGGCAGGGATTATCAATCGACGACAATATTATCGTCGTAAGAGGCCATTTGACGACAATATTATCGTCTTAAAATCCTTAGACCACATGCACGACTGTTGACAAGACTTGACACTGTACCCATGTGTCCTGCCTACGGTCATAACTCACCACCACACTTGACGTGTGGGACCCCCCGATAGAGACCACACAAGGCAGGGATTCTCAATTGACGACAATATTATCGTCGTAAGAGGCCATTTGACGACAATGTTATCATCGTAAAATCCCTAGACCACATGCACGACTGGTGACAAGACTTGACACCGTACCATGTGTCCAGCCTACCGTCATAACTCACCACCACTTGACGTGTGGGACCCCCCGATAGCGACAACACAAGGCAAGGATTCTCAATTGACGACAATATTATCGTCGTAAGAGGCCATTTGACGACAATGTTATCATCGTAAAATCCTTAGACCACATGCACGACTGGTGACAAGACTTGACACCGAACCATGTGTCCAGCCTACCGTCATAACTCACCACCACTTGACGTGTGGGACCCCCCGATAGCGACCACACAAGGCAAGTAATTTTTTTTCGTATCATATATAGTTTACTGTTATTTCATACTCATTTTCACATAATTAGTATATAATATATTAAGTATAATATATACTAAGTATATTATACTAAGTGTACTAAGCATTTTCACATAATTTCATAATTTTCACATTATATTAAGTATAATATATTATATACTAATTATGTGAAAATTATGTTTTTCCCTTGTAATTAATAGCATTGTATCGTCTTTAGTATAATTTGATATATAATAATTGTGTTTAGCCTTTTTATCATTTAAGATCTTTAGTATATGTATATAATTTCCTTAGCCTTTATTTAAAATTTAATGGCTTAGTAAATGCATATGCCTAATATTACTGACAATGTAACCTAAACAAATACGACGGTGACGAAATAACTAATAATACATAACACATAACACAAATAAGAACGAACAACGACAATAACATCGACGACTTCCATTCTGCCTTACGGTGAAAGCCTCCACCCGAAAGTGAGGTTCTTGTAGGTCTAGGTTGTTTTCGATTCCGCTCCTTCATTCTCACAGTTATGGCCTTCCTCATGCCTGCAAGAAATGAGGTCCTATAAGAAAGCTCGTAGAGGATTTGTAGGTTCTCTTGTTCATCTCTTCACTCAGCAGCTTGATAAAGCCTTAGCCGGAAGTGAGACATCCTGTAGATTATGTATTTTAGTGCTGTTTCGCCGGACTCGTCCGGCATCTCCATCACTCCTCCCGTCGTGATAGCGGTTGTATCACCGACGTATCTTAAACATCTAACAACCAAAAATTCAACAAAATCACACTAATATCCAAACAAACAAAACTTCACCGTAACTTGGATAATGAATGACTATACTAATTTCCAATCTTATGTATATGTATACTGTCACAAACGGATATGCACATGTATTCGGACTTTGTGTGTGTTTGTTTGTGTCATGTATATATATATATATATATATATATATATATATATATATATATATTGTTACAACTTCGGATATCATAAGGGTTCGGATTTCGTATGTGTTTGTTTGTGTCATGTATGTATATGTATACTGTCACAAACGGATATCATAAGGGTTCGGATTTCGTATGTGTTTGTTTGTGTCAGGTATGTATATGTATACTGTCACAAACGGATATCATAAGGGTTCGGACTTTGTGTGTGTTTTTTTGTGTCATGTATGTATATATATATATATATATATATATATATATATATATATATATATATATATATATATGCACACCGTCATAAACGAATATCATAAGGGTTCGGATTTCGTGTGTGTTTGTTTGTGTCTGGTATGTATAGATATATACAGCCACAAACGGATATCATAAGGGTTCAGACTTTGTATGTGTTTGTTTTTGTCATGTATATTTATATGCACACTGTCATAAACACGACTTTTACATATATTTATAATTAGTCGTAACAACTTATATGAAAAGAGAGACGACACAACATGAATGTTGCGGATATTGTGTGTGTTAGGATTGTGTAATGTCATCTCTATTTTCATAGAAATTGTTAGGACTAAAAATATATAAATATGAATGAGACCATGATTGATTTGAATGAGTGCACGATTGATTTAAATGAAGAAAACTACGGTGAAGATTTTCCCAGTAACGATGACAATCTTGTTCGTTGTGCTCAACCAGAGAGTTTCTCAGCAAGGGTTCCTGAAATTTATCCTCTTGATAATGGAAGAGAACGATCGGATCATATGCCAGATTACGGGGTTTCTGATACACCATACTGATATACTACTTTTATATGATTATATACGTTATATTATTATGTTTTATCAATGAATTCTATATAAAATATATGAAATTATGATATAAATGATATGAAATGTTAATCTTTATAATTTAGAGTAGTTAGTAGTAAAACTTAGTAATAATAGTAAAAAGTTATCATTTTGTACCGATTTTAGTAAATCGGAGTGTCGTGTCAGATTTACGTGGGTATTTGTGGTATTTTATTGCAGATGTATAAGCCAAAACCCCGAGAATCGACATATTGAAGTATAATCATATCTCTGGAAAGGATTTAGAGAATGTCACGAGCTTAAATGGTCAATCGAATTGCTTAAGTGGTCAAGTGGTCAATCGAAGTGGTCAAGTGGCTAATCGATTCGATTAAGTGGTAATCGAGAAATATCTTCGACAAATGAATGGCTCATCAAAACGACATCATCTGAAGAAGAGTCCTTCACGAAAGTTGTAGATTTTCCCGAGAGCTTTCCGATGCCTCTTGAATCATGATTTTTGGAGATCCAGAACTCGAGATATGAATTTTATATGTTATATATAATTATAATTATAATTATATAATCTTCGCACATGCTGAGTAATCAAAGGGGTGGAAGCCATCATTACACCGGACTGGTCCGGCTTGTTCTCGGCCCGGTCCGGCCAAGGAAGTTTCATCTATATAAGAAGCTCAGTTGCAAACGAACGAATGTACCAATATATATATATATATATATATATATATATATATATATATATATATATATATATATATATATATTCTTCTCTTTATTTTTCTTTTTAGTAGTAGTTGTAAATAGGCCTTACGCCAAAAATAATAATGTCGTAGTACTGTTGTAATGCTCGGAAAATTATCAGATGTTCGGTGTTGTTGAAGTCGTTGTAATATCCGGAAGAATACGACTCTGATTCAGCATTTGTAATCGGGTAAATTTCTAAAGTATTTATGTTTGTTTTTATCTTTTTAATCGTTATAATGTTTTTTAGCTAAGTCTAAATAACTAGCCAAAGTTATGTAATCGTTTTATTTCGATCTTTTCGGTAAAGGAATGCTGTCTAATTAAAATTGACTAAAATTGAGTTAATTGAATCTTTTTCTATTTTGTAATGTATTGATAATATTCGGATTGACGTAATTAACCAAGATGAATCGCACCATATAACCTAACGATGAACTGACCAGAGAAATTAGGATATGAGATAAAAGATAGAAAAACCGGAGGGTAAAATTGGCCGTGCGAAAGCGTGACAACGGAATCCTATTTCCTACCCGGGGGCAGATTTGTCTTGGGAAAGATTAATCATATTAAAATTGTGCTCGAGATCATAATAATGTTAAAATCAACGGTTTAATTGAAACTAACACCGGAAAGTTAAATCGATCCGCCTGACAACCGGAGCCTTTTGAATAACATCGGCCGTCTGACAAACGGAATAACCTCTTTTATCCAGGGTAGATTTGTACTCGGTACACTTCGTACTAACGAGATTAGCATGGGGCGGTTGTGGAGATTAAACGATGACAATGACATATGACAATTTCATACGCTCGTGTGAGGAGGAATTGTTAACCTCGTGAGTGCACCGTTTCATTTACTCAATTGGACCTAATATAAAAGGAAAGATCGAGCACATTCCGTTTACGAAAAAGATCGTATAAATCAATTATATAAACTTTGGCTAGTTATTTGTCTATTATTATAAACTATATATTGGTATCTATATATATTTATATCTATATATATATATATCTATGTATCTATATATATTTATATATATATATATATATATATATATATATATATATATATATATATATATATATATATATATATATATTATATTATATATATATATTATATTAGAATAACTTTTAAATTACGCATTTATTTTATGTTAAGTAGAATAGTAGTCATCCGTGTTATAAAATTACGATTTAGATCGAGTTAATAATGAAATTCTTTGGTGTTTAACCACACTTAGAAGAATTACCAAGTTTCCCCGAGGATTCGACACTCGACTCACCACACTAGCACTACAGTTTGACCCGATACACTGTCGGTTAAGGACTGGTATAGCACTAGAAAAGACCACGTCACATACTCATCTGATCATATACTCAATGAGGTGTCAAATACATCATTCACTGAACTACTATTTGGTAGCTCTAGTCAACCTTTTAATGACGCTACAACAGCTCCGACTATACCAATTGTGAATACAAATCGTCGATTACGTGATGGACACCAAATTCTGAAAACAAGTCATAACGCTCCATCTACAATGAATTGTAGTGTTCCGACTATTCCAGCTCAGCAAAGTTTTGGCCTAGGCGGTTCATTTTTAAACTATAGTGTTGCACACCATGTTGAATCCCGACACACATATGGCAATAACAGTCGTGACGGAGGGAGTGATTTTGGAGACAGTCTTCCGCCAATTGAAATACCGTTGTGCCCTAGCACATGGACGATTATCATTGAAGACGAAGATGGTTTGTATGTTGGAAAGTTGTTCAAAAATAAAGATGAGATGCGTGACATATTACGATATCACGCAATGAAGAATAGGTATCAGTTCAAGCTCAAAATGTCTGATAAGGATAAATTGTATTTGGAATGTAAGCGATCGAATAAATGTGAATGGAAGTTGAAAGGTAGGAAGGTTGAGGGTGACGATGTCCACTATTTCAAGATAACCGAGTATGAGGCAAAACATACATATAGACTGAAAAACAATAATATATGTGTGGTGCCAAAAGTAAAATAAAAATAATCGAAAAAAACATATCGATAATAAAACTGAAATGCCGATTGAACTTTTTTTAAATTTATTTATTCAGAATAATTGTTTATTTTGTTTAACAAACACCTGCTAACGTGGAAATGTACTGCAATTTACCGAAATAGCCTTCGTCCACAAGGATTCGTTTTCAGCAGAGTTTTAGATCATTTCCCGTTTCAACGCCTGTCTCCAGTTTTTCTCCTAAAACCCTAGCACCATGAATTTCACCCTGAAACCAGTAGCCGCTCAAGTCCACCACCGTCACCGGCCTCTCATACCGTTAGTCAATCATCACCGGCCACTTTTCTATAGGCCTTTTTCATCCATCTCTTTCAGAACCCCAGTCAAACCATCGGCATTCTCTTTCACTCCAAATAAAGCATCTTCCAATTCCCCTTCATGTTCTTCATCCTCATCATTTTCAATCTCTCAAAACCCCGATGTCAACGAAAACCCCAACCTCCTTCCTTGTGTAGAGAGCAAAGGACCTCATTTTTCTAGATTCTTGGTTTCTTTCGTGAAAACTAGCATCATTGCGACGGCCGCAGCTGCAGCAGCTCTGTTCGTCTCAAGATTTTATTTTTCCTCTCACAAACCCGTGTTTGCTGCTACCTCTGCGGCCACAGTTGAAACCACCTCAAACGACATCGTTTCTGAGGAAGAGAGGGAGAAGTCCATCGAAGAGCACTTGCTTTCCTATCCTAATGATGTCGAAGCCTTGAAGAGTTTGATGGAAATCCGAATTAAGAGCCAGAAAACCCAAGAAGCCATTCTCATCGTGGAGAAATTAATTGAGCTGCAACCTGAAGAAGTGGAATGGCCTTTGATGAAATCCCACTTGCATGCTTATGTTGGTGAGACCGAGTTGGCCAAAAATGGATTCAATGGGATCATATCCAAAGACCCATTACGGGTCGAAGCCTACCATGGGCTTGTTATGGCGGCTTCACAGGATGATGTTAATGTTGAAGAATTAAATGAAATTAAGAATAGGATTGACCAGGCCATGGCCATCTCCAAGAAAGAGAATAAAAAGAGTGAATTGAGAGATTTCAAGCTGCTGGTAGCTCAAATTAATGTAATTGAAAGCAAATACAATGATGCTATTAAGGTTTATCAGGACTTGGTTAAGGAGGAGCCCAGGGATTTCCGGCCTTATTTGTGTCAGGGAATTATATTTACTTTGCTCAGAAATAATTCCGAGGCTGAGAAAAATTTCGAGAAGTATCGAAGATTGGTACCTAAAGGACATCCTTATGCAAGATACTTTGAGGATAACATGATTGCCACAAAGGTTTTTGCTCAGAAGGTGGAGGAGAATGATAAATCAGGATCAAAAAGTTGAGTCATTTGAAGAAAGAAACAGCTTCCCAATCTATGCTCTATGATGCGCAGTTATCTGTTGGGGGATGAAAGATGCAGAGAGGTCTATGTGATCATCAAAGCGTTGAACTTTTTCATCCCTATCAAGTAGTAGTTTTCTTTCCTTTTAGCTTTTTTCAGTATTGGCATGGAAACAGGTGGTTGTTGAAGGCTTTCTGATTCCATAATTACAATGTTCTTCTTGGTTGTTTCTCTAGTGTAGTTGAGATCTATATTGAGTGCGACGAGTTACTGAGCTGGACTGTTTTTAATCGGGGCAATGAGAAATTGAGAATAGTGGATGTTTGTATTTTATTTTGCTTTTGAGGAGCCACTTACATTAGAGACTCAAAATTGTATTGAAAAGGGAAATAAATGGCATCCTTATTTCAGTTTGATCTATTGTGATGTGCTTGGTCTATCTTAATTTCAGTTTTTAGTCTATTGTGATGTTCTTGTGTAGAGGTTATTTGCAATTACCTCAGGGGTGACAGTTGACAGAATATGGTAGTCCAGGTCCATTTAGGATTTAGGATCCTTCATTTTTTAGGGTGGGGTGGGGTGTTTCAAATTGATGAACCTGATAGGGACTTCCAGAGCGATGTCCTTAGTACCCAGATGCAGTTTCAAAATGTATTCATCATACTTGGCTATCATGACATCAAATGCGTGGTAAACCTACTTCTTTTCTCCCTTTTTTTTTTTTTTCTTCGTGTTTTAGTTTACTTTTCCTGTTTAAAAATGCAACTACTTTAGCAGTAAGCAGTCATTACGTTTTGGTGGTATGAGGAAATTTGGGATTTGAACAAGATTTAATGTTTTTTCTTTATCTTTATATATTTTTTAGGGGGAATGACGGAGAAGGACAAAAATATTTCATCAATTAAGTAGAAGGACGGTCTTTTAAAACTTTTGCATAAAGGACAAAACTATTTATTCACTATCGAAATTCACTTGTGTCGAAATTCACTGTTTAAATTCACTGCCGAAATTCACTAATTTTCAAAATTCATTGTCGGGATTTACTGATTTTCGGGATTCACTGTCAAAATTCACTATCGAAATTCACTGATTTCGGGATTCACTAGGGAGATTCACTGATTTTCGGGATTCACTGTTTGTCCTTCTCGCTATAAAAATTATGCAGTTGTCCTTCTCCCTATAAAAAATATATAGTTGTCCTGTTGCTTAATAATATTTCAGATTGTGTCCTTATCCCTAATTTTCCATATTTTTTATGATGCTTCTTTAGAAATAGTTAATTTGTTACACAGTAGTTACCTGTACTCTTATGTATACATCTGTCCTGGATTCGGCTTGTATTTCTTTGAATAAGGAAACACTAGTGCTTTCCACTTGAAACGAACTCTATTGCTTGCTGTTTCCTGGTTCTGAACCTGAATATTCTGAAAAACTCCGAGGATAAGATGATCATCATAGATTTGTTTCAGTTTGAGGATTGTTTTCTGCTGAAGATGTATGATCTTTTCTGTTTGTTTTGAGGGAATCAATGGTAGATTTGTTGGTAATCACAATGTTCCAACTATTTAAGAATGAATTAGGAAATTGATATACTCATTATTCAATTTGAGAACTCCATGGATGAGGTTATACTTTGCGTGCCTGTGATTTGTATAGTCCCGTTAGACTGTTTTTTACCTCTCTATGGATCATCTTTTGCTTTGATTTGCTTGTTTGTCCGGATTTTTTGTTGGTGGGAATTTCACAGTCGTTGTTTAAAATGAGTTAGCTGCTAAATTCATGAACTCACACATTGGCAGTGTCATCAAGAAGTATCAAAGGCTTGAAATAGGAATGTATCCATATTTTTTGTTGGATAGTAGTTGAAGTTTCTTCTCCATTCTTGATCCCATTATTCTGTTCATTACGACCGAGGATTCGTTAGGTCAATCAATGCATCCCCATGTTTTTGCCATCTTTCTTGTGATTGAAAGCTATTCAAGTAAGTAATGATCTTTAAACCAGCTTTGCTTCAGTCTTTTGATTTACCATGTCATGTACTTTACGCGTGTCGCAGTCTTTGAGTTCTTGTAGAATGTCGACGGCACACCTGTGTCATGCATTTTTTTTTATTGTTTTTGTTTTTGTTTTTTGCTTTTGGAGGGAAAGACTAGTGATTCCATTTGGACTTGATTGAAGTTTCCTGGGATTGAACCTGGATTTTGTGAGGCTGATAATCACATTCTTGTTTCTGTTTCTTTCATGATCGTCTTCTGTTGAATCTGTGTATCATCATTGTCGTTGTCTGTCACTTAATTATATTGTTTTGAGAGATTATCAATGCTGATTTTAATGGTAATTTACAACATTCCAACTGGTAAAAATATGCTTGAGGTAATTAATATGTTCTTGTGGATAAATTTCAACGGCATTGCTTGATTATCGTGCCTATAAGGGGAAAATTGTAAAATCGGTCCCATTATTTTGGGGTGGTATCAATTTTGGTCTCGTACGATTTCAAGTTAACAATTAAGTCCCGTAAGTTTTAAAAAAGACTCAATTTCAGGACACTTCTCAACTCCGAGTCTCCGACGAAATCTCTTTATAAAAATTGGGATTTTCCGGTAATCTGTCGATAATATGGGTTTGCATAATGATCAATTTAGGCTCATAAAATTATCTACGGTGCAGAAGAACGCTGTGTCTCTCGTTGTGACACAACGGTTGTGCCCGTATACTCCGTAAAATAAGTCTCATTATTTGTCAGATGAGAAATTCACTCTTTTCTTCACACGTGTCTCCAAAATTCAAACACCTGCAAATTTTACCAAGTTTACACTATCTGTAATCTTGAATGTTTAGAATTAATGAGGCTGCCAACAAAAATGCACAAGTCTTGTTCATTTTAGGTGGGCTGTCTCCACAATGCTCTGCTATGTCATATATACCTATTTATAATGTTTGGTTGGGAAACTCCAACCAAACTGTCCACGTGTATTTTTTTATTTTTTTACTGTTCATCGGGCGGCCCCGTCAGAAAAAAGTTTTTTTTTTTTTTTTTTTTTTTTTTTTTTTACTGTTCATTGGGCGGCCCCGCCCAAAAAAAAAGTTTTTTTTTTTTTTTTTTTTTTTTTTTTTTTTTTTTTTTTTGGGTTTGAGTTAAATTGTTCCATTTTAGAGGACTCAATTGTATTTTTAATCTACACATTAGCTTTAATTTATTCTTAATCTTATTATGTGTGTTGTCTTAAGATGTATCCGATTCCAATTTAATTATATTTGGAAAATGTCAAAGAAGCACTCCACGTGTTTTTTTTTTTTTTTTTTTTATGTTCATTAGGCGGCCCACCCCGTGAAAAAAATTTTTTTTTTTTTTTTTTTTTTAATTTTAATTTTATTTTTATGTATCCCCCATTTCATATCTAGTATGTATATATACCGTAATTTTTTTTGTTATTTAAACTTGGCTTTTTGTCTCATGCGTTTAACATGTAATTTTTAGATATTTTTGTTGTCTGATTTCACTCACCTATGACACGAATGACAACCGTCAAATTAATTGCAGCAATAAGGCAATATAGTTTTTTAAGTACCACAAGCACATCATTAACAACATCTTAGCCAATTGCGCAATAACCTATGAAGGCAACAGGAAAATAGCAAATGACATTCATGACATAGGCCCCATGGGCACCTTTCCAGCTAGAAAACAGAAAAATGCCATTTAGCGTCGATGTTGGCCGGAAAATCCCAATCCTTATGAGTATATTTCGTCGGAATCGAGATGTGTCCTGAAATTGAGACTTTTTAAAAAATTACGGGACTTAATTGTTAACTTAAAATCGTATGGGACCAAAATCGATACTATCCTAAAATTATGGGACCGATGTAAGTGAGGGCACGACAATGAAGTGCGCGTCAAGTCTGAAGCAGCAGAATGAGGGTGTTGAAGGAGGCTTTGAATTATGTGAAAACTCTAATGAGGCTCTGATGATCATCTATATTTTATTCAGATTGTTCGAGAGAACTATATAATTAATTATTTATTTTATGAATAATCATCTATCCTATCAATTTTTCTCAATTTTTTTTTTAAAAAAAAAAAATTTGTGAATAATTTTTAGTGAACTTTAACCAAATTTTGTATAACACTGGTTAACATTCTACCATTTCGCACAAATGATATAATATGAGCGCTTTTTGTGCAAGCACATGAAACTTATTGTTATCACACCACACTTACGATTGATTTTAATAAATATATGTTGATTTTTCAGTAGTCAAGTATGAGGATTTTATGTTTTAACATTGAATATTTAAGGCTTTCAGAAGGAAAAAATAACATTGAAATTTTAAAAGTCGAATGTTTTGTAGTTTGATGTCCACGTTAAAAGTTCAATCATGTCACAAAAAGCTTCATATAATATTTATGTAAACTGTCGTGCCCAAAAGTTCAACATACATCTCTATTTTCATCTGATAGAAGTTGCTACAACTAGAAAAACCTATATACCAGACGATTGAAAATTTAAAGAGGATGTGCAGCACTACCGTCGGCTATATATGCTCTGATAACCCAACTGTAATTCCGATGTAAAAGCATAAAAAACCATTAAAAACTTCCGGAAAATGCATTTTGCCTCGTTATAGTTATATATGTATAGAGGATAAAATGTTTCGTATAGAAAACTACAAAAAGTATCTTTTTACATAATAACTATTATGTTGTAAAACACCATTGCTTTTTAAGAGTATTTTAGTCCTTTCAAAAAAAAAATTTCCTTTTTTTTTTTTTTACATTTTTATTTCCTCCAAGTCTTTTGAAAACCGACCCAACCCCTGAAATGTCTATAAAAAAAAAGCTCCAAGGAGCCGGAGACTTCATAAAAATCGTGTTTTTGGAGTTTTCGTCCTTCCTGACACGCTGAACCGAGGAATATTCCCCTCGGTAAAGCGTCCTGCTGTGCCTCAAACTTGTCCCGAGTCCCGGGACATGCCTCGGAAACTTGTCCCAGAGTGCCCAGAGCGTGTCCAGGATCAGCTAGCACGCTGAACCGAGCACTACTCTCGGTTTAGCGACCTAGTTTGGTGTCCGGTCCGACCTTGTCTAGGATGTGTCTGCAGATCAGAGACTCAATTTCAAGGCAGATCCTAATTCAAGATCAGTTTTGGATCATGCTTCTATCTTAAAAAGGTAATTATCGTTGTCACTCGTTAATTCGTAGATTGATCTTGTTAAGTTTCGGTTCTTGGCTTTGGATTAGGGTTTCAGTGTTGTAGGTACTTGAGGTTTCGAAGGCTAATCGTAGTTCGTTTGCTAGTTGGGTTCGGCTCGTCTAAAGGTAATGAGTTCTTCTTATCAAAAGGTTCCGTTTTTAATGTAAAGATCAAACCTTTAATAATATTGTTTATGTTAAACTACACTAAACTAGACATAATTATGTGTTGCCGGGTACTTGCCAACCTATGTTTTAAGAATGTTATTTTGTTTTGTAGTTACTTTTATGTAAAATGTTTTATGCATTTAAGATACGAGTAGTGGAGATAGGATGGACGTTCGGCGTTGTTATGCTTTGGTATGTTTCTCGTAGACTAGATATGGTATCAAGCATGATCTTATATGCTTCATGTGCTCCTATGTGTTTACTCGCTAAATATATATAACCTCAATGTGCTACAAGAGCACTGCGACCGACTCACGGGTCGTATTTGAATGTATGGTAGGTTATTACCCATGTCGTTCCCATGACGATGTATTACAAGAGTATCGTGACCCTACGTGTCACGTGGGGATGTGCGAGTCGTATTACCCAAAGTTGCAACATGAACATGACATGAATACGAAAGACAAGACAAGAATATGATTATGCTAAGTCAGTAAGAGACATGAACATGATAGAGAAGACACGGACATGCTACGGTTAGTGGACAAGTAAAGTATGGGTTAGTAGGTAGTTTACGTAAGTTTGATCAAGTAATTTATGTAACAAATAAGTACATGCAAGATAAACTGATTTAATAAGTAGACATGTTTCATATGCATTTTTAAGTAACCGTTTTAGAAATGGCTTCGTTTTATACTTCAAGTTATGTTTAAAAAGTAGTATTCTAAACGTTTCAAGTTTATATTTAATTGTTTCATAACTAATTAAATAGATTCGTGTCGTGTCTTCCGGCATCTGACAACCAAAATCTTCCTTTTAATCTTCTTTCTCCTTACTGAGCATCTAACTAGTGCTCACTCCTTTATTTGGAATAAGAAGGTTGCAGGTACATGATGAGTTTGACGACGAGCTTGGGTGCTAGCTTAGGATGGAGCAATGTAGTTGTTTATATTATAGTTTCCTTTTGTAGTTTTCCGACAGTTGTAATGGATAATTGTTTTGCTTTTAGTTATTTATGATTATTATTTAGTTTGACAGCAGTTGTTCTCTCGATAATGGTTGTTTTGGAAGACCCCGAGGGTCTATTTTCCGAGTCTTCAGCTTGTTTCCTTCCGCGCGAATCTTTAAATACTCTGAAATGACACGAGGCTTACGTGGGATTTAGGGCTTACTCTAAATGTCACGTGCCGAACGTCCCATTTCCGGATAAGGACTCGGTATCCGGGATAGGAGCGTTACAAATGTAAAATTTGCAGGAAACTCGTTTCAAAGGACCGAAGTGCATTAGCCCTAACCAACATACGGGGGAGTTTGTATACAAATTAATTCATTTAATTTATTCCATATTATACATATTTTTCTTTACTCTATTTTATTCACATGGGATTTCCTTAATCTGGATGAAGTAATTTTGGACTTTTTGTTCCATCCCCACCATGTAGATGATACACTTTATTCAATACAATGATATATGTCAAATTTTATTCGACACAATACCCAATATACCCTGTTGCCATCTTAACTTCATTGAAGCAAATGACTAATATTCATACGGATCTATTATCATGAGCAGCCAGGGGCTGCATGATTATTTACATGGTGTCAGAATAATTTTTTTTTTTTTTTCGTATCACACATATATTTGTATATTTAATTCTATACATGTAATTATTATGTGGCAATATATATAAACAATAGGTCACACCGAAAAATAAAGGAATCAATTTCACATATGTATATGTCACATACATATGTGTTTATAAAAAAAATCTCTACTATTTTTACAGAATTTTTTTATTTTTAGATGTTGGCTGCACCCCCTTGAAAAAGGGTGGAGTCGCCGTGAGCAGCAATATCATGTGTCAAATAATGTTACGCCCCCAGACTTCGGGCCTGGTAGCGCTAAATGAGTGATAAATGGTCTGATCAACGGCTTAGACCGCCATCCTCGCTTGGTTTAAAAGAGTTAATCCAGTTTGACAAGATATTTATATCTCACACTTATATGACGTGAGCATTCTACTATTTTTTCGGTATGAGACTTTACATTCCAGAACGATGCGTCACAAATAAAAATATGAAAAATTGGCTACATGGATCTGTAAAGGGTCTAAAAGGATTATTGGTATCCGTAAATGATCCAAATCAAAGTTTGGCACAAATGATCTCCGAAAGTTTAAGTATGAGGATCATAATAGTGTTTTAGTTCTAACGTTGATGAGTGATGCAAAGAACTAACTTGGTTAATTGCACTGTTCGGCAAGATGAGAGGTAATATGGATACTTACAATACATATTAGTATAAAATAAATATTTCCGTATATAATGCATAATCCGAGTTTAGCTCAGTTGGTAGAGCGGAGGACTGTAGTTGGTGACAATGGGCATCCTTAGGTCGCTGGTTCGAATCCGGCAACTCGGATTTTTTTCCGGATTTGTGTATCTCATCTCATTAACATTTGCTCACAATTCGTGCGCATGTTTTCCTTTCCAACATGAATCATTTTTTCTTTCATAGTATATCTATTGAATGAAAATCATTTATTTATTGAAATAATGCTTTACTGTTTAAAAAGAAAACCCTTAATTGTGGAGTGGTGATACATCCAATATATATAGGCATACCGGACACTAAACACTCTTATCACCATTGATTATAGTGAGTTCCACATCAATTAATTAGTCATACACATTACTCAATGGCTAGATCACATATTGTGACATATTTGGTTGTGCATATATCATTTTCATTAATTGTGTGTGAAAACCTTTTGGAAAACGCCAACATACTGATATATGCGGCCCAATGTCAAATTTAAGCCAAAAGATGATACTCATATTTTATCACTTTCACTGATAACCAAAGAAAACCTTGATTGTGGAGTGGTGATACATCCAATACATATAGGTACACCGGACACTCTTATCACTATTGATTATGGTGAACCCCACATCAATTAATTAGTCATACACATTACTCAATGGCTAGATCACATATTGTGACATATTTGGTTGTACATATATCATTTTCATTAATTGTGTGTGAAATCCCTTTGGAAAACGCTAACATACTGATATATGCGGCCCAATGTCAAATTTAAGCCAAAAGATGATACTCCTATTTTATCACCTTCACTGATAACCATTCATGTTATGGTTATGTGTACTTAATGAAGTATAAGTCTGAAGCCTTTGAAAAGTTCAAGGAATTCAAAAGTGAAGTTGAAAAACAACTAGGTAAGGAAATTAAAACCATTTGAACAGATCGAGGTGGAGAATACATAGAAGGTGAGTTTCAAGATTATTCAAAGAAAAATGAGTATCTACCTGAATGGACCCCACCTGACACTCCACAAATGAATCTGAAAGGAGGAACCACACCTTGTTAGACATGGTGCAATTCATGATAAGCTATGCAGTTATTCCAAAATCGTTTTGGGATATGCTCTAGAAACAACATCCTATACACTTAACCGAGTTCCATCAAAAGTGGTTGAGTTTACTCCTTATGAAATATTCAAAGGGATGAGACCAATGCTATGACACCTGAAACCTTGAGGATGCCATGCATATGTGAAGTGGGCTATGCTTGACAAGTTGCGGCCTAGGTTTGACAAACGTTTATTTGTGGGATATCCTAAAGAAACTAAAGGATATCAATTCTACCACTCATGAGAACAAAATGTGTTTGTCTCCAGGACTAGCCACTTTCTGGAGAACGAGTTTATTCTAGAAAGGGTTAGTGGGAGTAAGATTGATCTTAATGAAATTCAAGAGCCACTTATAGATGATAGTCGGTTGATGGAAGAAGATCAGGCACCACATACTGATGAGGTGAAAACACCTGCTATAAACACACAGGCATCTCGAAAATCCACCAAGGAACGTCGTGAACCTGATAGGTACAATGACGTATATCTCATTGAAGATGAGGACCCTAAAATTTATGAGGAGGTGATGGTGAGGCCTAACAAAGAGAAATGACCGGAAGCCATGAAGTCCGAAATAGAGTCCATGAAAGACAACCAGGTCTGGAACCTAGTTGACCCACCTGAAGGAATGGTTCTTATATGGTGTAAATGGGTCTTTAAGAGAAAGACTGATATGAATGGTGATGTGGTTACTTAAAAGGCAATGTTAGTGGCAAAATGTTATAAGCAAATACGGCTCCGTGCACAACTACACCGTAGACAAATCGTCGATCTTTTACTAGATGAATTTCGGTATGAATTCTTGTCTACTTCTTTCTTTGTTTATTGTTTAAACGAAGTCGGTGCTGGGAAAATGAAATCGAAAATTTTAAATTTCACTGCATACATGTATCGATTTCCTAATATAGAGGGCATTAGAAAAATTATGAATATGTTCTCATCTTGTAAAGTGTATTATGCAAGTAGACTTGTAAATGGTGTAGCATATAACATCGTAAAATAATTGATTTTGGGCTTGGCTTGGCCAAGATAGTTTTCAAGCCACCATCTCCTTCCTGGCTTCTTGGGGTTATCGAAATTGTGTAATTTTTCTTCGGAATCTAATGAACGCTTTCGTTTGTGGACAAAAAAAATATAGCGTTATCATCTTCTAGTTTAAAGCATTCGTATTAGATCCTCCTAACGAATACTCTATTATACTGTTTTAAATACACATTTTTCTAGTTTTCAGAATCTCTATCAAAGATGAAATGCATTAGATTCTCTATTTTACAAAATGTGGTAGATATAAAGAAAAATTAAAATAATCTAGATGAATGTGGTAAATGTAAAGAAAATTTTAGAGAATCATAATATTAAATATTAAAAAATAGAGTATATGCGACAATGTTATTTTTTCTGTTAAAATTTCTAAAATAGAATTTTCAAAAGATTTAGAGTATGTATTGTAAGTGATCTTTCGTGAATTCTGGGAAATGACCATATAAAAAAATGTTAAGCAAGAAAAATGTCTTTCAAAGTCAAACCACCCTCAAAAATCCAATGAAATTATTATTATTATTCGCATAATATACAGACTAATATAAAGATTTTAACTCAAATCAAATTACATAAGTCTCATTTACCAGCAGCGATCAACCCGGCCCCTAAACAACATGATTAATGTGAAATTAAGCATCAAATGATATATTATGGTTTCTTCATCTCAAAGTTGGTCTGGGAAATGGGAGGTGTCCATAATTGAGCATTCTTTACTTTCAATATATTGGCAAGAACTTCTAATGGTGTCACCTTCCCTACCACTGTCACCTTTTTAGCAGCGAAGTCGATGTTGAAAGACGTTACCCCTGCATGTTTTCATCAATTGCATACACATAAAGAATATGTAAGAAAAAGAAAATTATAAAACTGTTTATTTTTTCACACAAAAACATATATACAAATCACATGAATATGCTACCTTCCATTCTAGAGAGATGTTTCCTCATCTTTCTCTCGCATCCTCTGCAGTGCAGGGATACTCTAAGAGCTACCACCTGTCACCAACAAAAAGTTAAAAAAACATATCACATATTTTGCATCTAACCACGGGCGTCCCTAGACACGAGTCCGCCCGTAAGGTCACGACTTAGGATTTCTCTCAAAGTCGATATTTTTAGGCTTGTCTTTCAGACGGAACCAGAATTTGGTGGCTGAATAGGTTAATGAACTATATTTATATGGTTAAGTGGGGGTTGGATTAAGACGACCGATTATGTTGGACTGAATATATACAGAAAATAAAAACACAGAGGAGATCGAGCGAGGAACCTGGTCGGTTGCCGGAGGAGCGGAAGTGGAATGCATTGAAACAGCAGCTGCAGATTCATTTTTTCTGATGGCAACATGAGTAGTCTTGGAAGGTTCCGGCGGGGCAAGGTTGAGAACCGGTTCGAAATCGGAAAACGCATTCAAGAAAGCTTTCTCACTTAACAAATACCTGGAAGAACCTCCTGGTGAGCAATTGAATCGGTCGTCAGCCTTCTTCATATTCATATTCATACTGCTCCAACTTCTTCTCCCACTCATAATATTGCTACTACTACTAATATTATTATCACCACAAGTATTATTAGCATCAGTACTGCCTTTTCTCTTGTCATCATCTTTGATTGTAGTAGGCTTCTGCTGCTTCTGTTTTTTCTTGTTCAGTTTGTTGTTTATCTTGGAAGCAAACGAATCAGTAGTCGTATTGTTGCCGCCGGTGTTGTGATTTTGGCGATTGGGTGGTGGTGGTGGTGTGGTGGTGTCGGGCTGAGAAACGGCGGTGAAGGGTTGCCGAGTCTTCTGGGATCGAGAATAATGGGATTGTAACGATCGATTGCTGGGCTGCTTCCAGGTATTTGAATGGAGGAAGAAGAAGAAGAAGAAGACGACGATGATCCTTCCTCCATATTTCTGAAATGTAATGCAGTCGAAACTTGGGAGGATGCACTCAACATGTCGAATTCTTTCATGATTGGTTTGGTGGTGGTGTTTGAATCGAGAGCATAGAAAGTAAAAGAGAGTGTCTGTCTATGTTTATGTTCGGTTTTTTTTTTTTGGTTATCAATGGAAGTCCCTCTTCTTCTTAAGAGGGAACAGAAAACATAAGGGAAAAGAAAAACAGAGACGGACCGCAACCACAGGGAGTGCGCCAAGGGGAACTGGATTCAAAGCACGCCTTACCTTTAGCCTACTATTTATATCCATACCCATTGCTAGTTTAGTTTGCAGTAATAATACGCACATAATCGTTTATCCACGACAAATGTAATAACGTGTATTTGTATCGTTAATTCTAATGATATAAATTACAATTACGGTTCATATCACAATTAATCAACAAGTACATCAAGTAGTATCACTAATCAGATTACATGTCAAAAAGAAAAGGAAAACTTAATACAATCGGCAAAAAATCTTCCTTACATGTTGGATGCTATCTTTTTCTTCCGGAGTCAACTTACTAAGCCCCTTCGGATTTTAAAGCTCACAAAAAGACCATTCTTAGCAGGTAACACATCTAATGCCTAAAACCGTCAACGTATCGAGAAAAACCACAAAAAAAAAATGGAGCATGACATATGTCAGAATTCGTGCCGAACTTCAATCAGATCACTACCACGACCCAGCTTAACTAACATGAGGCAGTTTTACGATATTCTGACTTTTGTGTTAATTATCTAAGAACATATTAATAGGTTTCCAACCATGACAACACACTGTTGTGTTACCACACCAATATTCAACCATTGAAAAGTTGAAAAGCTAAAAATTCATTTTTGCAGGGTCAAATATCTAATTTCTATCTCTGTAAAATTGAATTTAACGCGAATAACAGCGTAAAAATCTAATATACCAACACACAAGCCGAAAATATTAGACTTTACAAGGTCCCAACTTCACTTAAGAAAAAAAAAAAAAATGGATAGTCCGATTTCAGTGCACGAGGTTGAATAGCTGGCTGGTAATCAAACACTAAAGCAGGAGCAGGTGCGTCAAACAAGGATGAAATTTGAATAAATTACTGTTACAGGTTTATTAACCCATGGGATTTTTGAATTTATTAAATCGAAAGGCGACAGCCGTGGGATGGATTCTCTGCAACAATCAGTGACAATTTCCTTAATATGCGTTTTCACCACATTGTGTACAGCTATGTCTCACATACACTATATAATACTCTCTTCGTCCCATTTTGTTTGGGACATTTTGAAACTCTAAAAATTTAAAGAAAGTCTAATTATTAAAAACATGACTACTTTACAATTATGTTTTTCTTTTATTGTCCTTAAACTTTTTAATAAATGTAGTTTTATGGGCATTTTGGAATTTTAAGAAGAAACTTTTAGTCTTCCGTCTGATTTGGGTTGGAGTTTATTTTGGAGTGTGTTTTATATGCTAATGGATAATAAAATATAATAAAAATGATAAATGTGATGATTAGAAAGTTAAAATGTTTTTTAAAATTTGTGTAGATAAAGAAATGATTGGTGAGTATAATGAATAAAATATTGGTAAAAAAGATAATAAAGAAGATAAAGTGAAATTGTTAGAAATAATTTAATATTTTTTATTTGTAGTTGAAATAATGATTGGTGAGAGAATTATAAGAAATGATTGATGAAGTGATATAAAAAAACTCCCAAAAAAAATCTATTTTTTTTAAGGTAAACAAACACAATGTTAGTTATGAGACTTATTTTGAGACATCCATAAATGGAATAAGTCTCAAACAATTTGAGACGGAGATAATAGTATATACACTTATAATTAATGTATTTTTCAGATGCCAACACACTTAGAAAAATGATACTCCTTCAATCTCAATTTGTTTGGGACTTATTCTTTTTTTTGCTGTCTTAAAATAAGTCTCATAACTCAAAAAAGACTTAAAGTTTTTGCTTTAATTGCCTAATTTTTTGCTGTCTTTGATATCAGAGATTTTTTATTTTTATTAAAACGATGTACTTAAATATATACATATATATATATATATATATATATATATATATATATATATATATATATATATATATATATATATATATACTTTTCTTGTGTATAAAAGGTCCAAGGCATGGGATAATGATGAATGCATAGCAAGAAAGCAAGAAGGAAGAAGCACTCTTGTTTCCCTCCCCACTTTGTTATGGAATGGAATAACTGAGGTTGTTAGATTCTTAAGGAACAAATTCTCTATGGAGTTTGTTCTCTTCATCTTTAAAAAAAGCCACTTTTTAATGTTCCATTTTACCTCTTTCGCTGTGAATGACAATCCCCAAAACACTCTTCTCCCACACCCCACGCCCCATGGAATCAGATGCTTAGCCTAACTACGCTTTGACTCTTTTCTTTCATAAATACTGCTCTTTTTTTTTTTTTTTTTTTTTTTTTTTTTTTTTTATAAAGTTTCCTTCATGCCTACCATCTTTAATAACTTTCTTATAAGATATATATGCTCTGTCATTCTGCTTTCTACATTTAGGTTATTAAAAAAAAAAATTATGTAAAGAAATTTTATGATACAATCGTTGTAGCAAATGTTGGTACCAAGTGAAAAAACAAATAATAATAATAATAATAATAATAATAATCAATGTAACATAGTTTGGGAAGAGGAAAATAAAAATCTCAAATGTAATTATGTCGTCCTGTGATACAAACAAAGGCTAAGAAATTGAATTGCATGACACATTTTTGCAGTCTACTCCATTTGGGCAACAACGGGCAAAAGGCACGCTACCAGAGCCGAATGTACATTTCACAGCTGACCCCAAAATCCTCACATACGTGTTACATATCTAACGGTATAAACTGTCAAAGAAACAATCCAAAACAACAACAAATCAAAATTATATCGTTATACGTATGTGTCTGTGTTACATTTACTACAATTTGGTCATTTAAGTCGATAATTTGGAGTGTGTGTGTATATATACACAAATCTTCCACAACCAGAAGACCATATTATTAACTCACATTTCTTATGCTGGGGGAAAAAAAAATGATGTAAAGTGATCTAAAGTAGTGACAACTTACGAAAACACGTTTTCCTTGCGCCCCGCTATACATCATACTTGTTTCAGTTTCCCTTCTCATTTATTATCTTTTCCTTCGTCTTCATTTAGGATGCGGTTTCTGAAATCAGAGACCATACGAGGCAGTCCTTCATTTAGGGGAACCTTAGGCTCCCAATGCAAGAGTTCCTTGGCTTTGCTGATATCGGGTTTTCTTTTATGAGGATCGTCAGCAGTGTTTGGTTTAAACTCAACGGTTGCACTTGAATCAATTGTTTCTTTCACAACCTATACTTCAAAGGAGGGTAATAATAGCTCAGGGGAAATAATGTTTATTGCATCAAACCGAAAGATTTCCAAATTTTAAGGTTTATTATTACAGAACAAACCTCAGCAAGTTCTAACATGGTGAACTCTCCAGGGTTCCCCAAGTTGAAAGGGCCGATGTGCTCGCTTTCCATCAGAGCTACCAAACCATCAACCTGACATTCCATTTGAAAAAAAAAAAAAAAAAAAAAAAATACAAGTGATGTTTTACTGCTTCATTGTCCCCAACAACCCATTAAACCGATGAAGCAAATTGCGAAAGCCATGTGATAAGAGGGAGGTCAAATATGTGTCTAATATCCACATGTATAGTAGCATCTAAAGAGTGTAAGATACTTGAATCCAGAAATCTTTTGTGAATGGAAAAGTCGCATGTCAAAAGTTTAGCAGCGCATCAAGGTGCCACTTGAGTACAAGTTATAGAGCGAGACAATAGAAATCTGTCTCAACTCACAGCACTTGCATTTATTGTTGATGTAAAGATAAATATGTAAAATATATATATATATATATATATCATTTGCAACAAAGTCTTTACTCATATCTATAAAATACAAAATCTTTAAATTCTACACCACATGAGTACAAAATACAGATTACAGAATCAGAGAATCTACATTCAAATTATGTGTTACAGATATTTTGATGCATTTCACTTCAAAATGGAGAATAATGATGTTTGACTCCATAAAATTACACTAATGCATGCAAGTGCTCATTTAAGAGTCATACATGTGCTATCTTTTCAAACTTCCCTAACGGCAGCACATTCTTAACAGTCATTGGAGTAGACAGCTCCACTTTAGTCACACAGCTAGCACATAACTTAGAAGGAGAATAACTTGACTAACAACAATACGCTCTCAAGTATTGATTTAAGTGAGAGATCCACCATTCTAAACACCATCTAATTACACTAGCAGACGGAGTAGCTCAGTAGCATGAATCAGTAAACCAAAAAAGTTGCACAACAACACACATGCCTTATCCCAACTAGTTGCTGGGTAGACTAAAAGTTGCACAACCAAAGAAGCAATTGTTTTAGTGATTCAGTCTATTTGTAACCCTCCGTATATTTTCTTTCTAATTGTAGGTTGTAATTAAGAAATTATTTTACGTAAGTTGCTTGTTTTTAACCCACTGTTTTACCACAATGAATCAAAAAAAAAAAAAACTTTCTGCTTTTCCTTTGCAATTAACTACAAGGTATCAGAGTTTGAAGTCTTACACATCTAAAACTCTTAAGGAGTCTCCTTCATTCTCCATTTCATCCATGCCTGAATTCCAGCAAACATCGTTTGCATCAACAAATCCCATTTCACAAATGAATGCAACTCCTCTCTCTCAGGTTGCGTCTGACAAAAACCTCATTCCCATCATCAGTCACAAACTCACTGGGCCCAATTATCTTCAATGGCCCCAGTCAATGATGATGTTTATCAGTAGTCGTGGGAAAGACGACTACATCACCAGAACCTACTGATCATAAATACCGAACATGGCGGGCAAAAAATCACCTTGTCATGTCATATGGTTGGGGGGGCTCCTGAAATAGGTGAAAATTTTTACTCTGCTCCACAGCCCACGAAATTTGGGAAGCCGTGGGAGACACTTTCTCAAGAGCTAATAGCTTTCCTTTATGCAAGAGGTAACTCATTTATATTTTCAAATTCTAGACCTTCAGCATCTGTATTAACTGTTGAATGTAGGTTGTCGTCATTATGCAATTCCTATTGCAGTTGAGCTAAATCAGGGTCTGGAATATTGGCAATGTTGTGTGTGGAAGGAGAAACTTTCTTCTTTCTTGTGTATATAATTATATCATTTTCCTTTTGATCACTGTCAGGTGAATTCTCAGGTGTTTCTTGAAAGATTCTGAGGCAACTGCTTGATCTGAAGGTTCAAGAGGAGGGGGTGTTACTGGTTCCCAGACATCATACATTTCCTTCTTGGAATTCACTAAATCACTAACTTAGGGAAAAAAGACTGATTTTAAAAAAAGTTACATCAGCAGTGATGTATAAATTTAGCACTTAAATCCCTTCTGAGTAGAAGAATAACTTATAAAAACAGTTTTGACCTATCTGTTTTGTGAATGGCATTCTGTTAATGAGGAAAGCTGTGAATAGAAATTGGGTGAATTCATTCCAAACAGAAGGGCTCTTGCAACCTCTAAAAGGTGTCTATTTTTTCTCTCCGCTACCCCATTTTGTTGGGGAGTATTAGTGCATGAGGTTTGATGAATTATTCTTTCTCTTCAAGGAAAGGACCAAGTACAAATGTGATTATTTTGAAGCATCGTCATATCTCAGCATTTTAATAGTGGTCTGAAGCTGAGTTTCAACCATGGGGTGAAAAGTTTTGAATAAAGCGAGTCACATCTAACTTGGGTTTCATCAAGTATACCCAACATAAACGTGTGTGGTCATCAATAAATGTTACAAACCATCTATTATTAGTAAGGTTTGGTGTTCTAGAGGGTCCCCAAACTTCACTATAGATTAATGTAAATGGTGATGACTCTTTGTAAGGTATATTTTTGAAAGAAAATCTAGAGTGCTAGGACAATTCACAAATTTCACACTAGAAATCACAAGGTCTTTTTTAACTTTTGTAGATAAACAAAACTAGGGAACCAAAGACAAGAGTGCCAAAGCTCAATTTCATTAGTTTTCAGAATACATTTGTAAGTTTCAACTAATCCTTCTTTGAAGAAATAACGTCCTACCACTTTTTAGCATTGCCAATCTTCATCCCTGAACCCAGCTCCTAAAACTTACAGTAAGATGGGCAGAATTTAGCACAACAGTTATTATGCTTTGTAAATCTACTTACTGAGAGAAGATAACAGGCCAAGTTTGGAACATGTAAAAGAGAAAGTAGGTTCAATGTTTTTGAAACTCTGATAGTACCTTTTCCAGCAACAATGGAAAAGGTTTTATCTGCAACACGAAATTTGTGTTGCCCATAAGATGGTTTATAGGAAGTAAATAAAGTAAATTCACCTGTCATGTGGTTGGATGTTGCGGTATCCACAATCCAGGCTTTTGCACATCAAGTTGTAGTATTCTGCTGCTTCTTCTGAGCTTGTCCTCTTGTATTCTCCATGTGAAATGCAGAAACTTTCCTTAGCGTGGCCCTTTCTCTTACAGTGGTCACACCACATGACCCCTTCGAATGATATTTCTTTTGGTTCTTAGTATTTTCAGCCATGGCACATTCAGTTTGATAAGTCATAGTTTTGATTGGTCACTAAGAGAATTATGAGCAGAATTACCCATTGCACCTCTTCTGCTTTCTTATTTTCTTATTGTTGCAAAGGCTTCTTGAATGGTGGGTAATGGTACCTGGGCAAGAATTCTTTCCTTGGCAGCATCATACGTTCAATTCAGGCTTCCAAGGAACTCAAACACCCTATAACATTCAATCATCTTCTGGAACTTCCTTGCATCAATAGGACATTCCCTTTGACTATCATGTCATAGCTTTTTCATTGCACTGAAATACTTCGTGACATCTAAGGTTCCTTGCCTCATATCTCTAATATTGGATTTTACCCATATGCATTGGCAAAATTTCCCTGATCAGAGTATGGTGTAGCAACAACTTCCCAGATGTCCTTAGCTGTAGGATAGAAAAGGTGAACCTGACCAATCTCAGATTCCATCGAATTAATAAGCCACGTCATGACTATGGCATTATCCATTTCCTAGGTAAAGAGAGAGTCAGCATCTTCAATACCCAGTGGTTTCAATGCACCACTCAGATGCCTCATTTTCCATCTTCCGGTCATATCATCCACATGGACCGAACCCATTGAAGGTGATTAGTACCATTCAACTTTATAGAAGTATAGATAATTTTAGAGAAGAGAATGAAAGAGAATTATAACTCTTGTTATTCTTCAACCAAATTCGGTTGGAATAAATAGGAAAATACAAGATGCAAGCATGCTAAGCTGCATTAAATGAAAAGTAAAAAGTACCTTGATAAAGTAAAAAGTAAAGTAATAACTATCTAGCCTTAACTTTCTAGAGTGGCTACACTTTATTACTACTCGGTTATTGTAAAGATAAAGCAACTAAATACATGAGTGTACATAACTTAATATACTAAATATGTTATAAATTAATACTTAGTATTTTCAGTATATTTCAATACTCCTCCTCAAGCTGATAGGTAGATGTCAAGTAATCCCAATTTCTCTGTACACATTTGAAAATCCTTTTTAGGAAGTCCCTTGGTGAAGATATCAGCTACCTGAAGCTTGGACTTGATGTATGATAGGTTGATACTTCCATTAGTGACCTTTTCTCTGATGAAGTGCCTATCAACTTCAATGTGTTTAGTTCTATCATGTTGAACTGGATTATTAGATATGTCAATAGCAGCCTTACTGTCACTGTATAAACACATAGGTTCAGACACCTGTATTCTTAGTTCAGACATGATTTTTCTAATCCATAAGAGTTCACATATGCCAAGAGCAACTGCTGTACTTCTAGACACCACTGATTGTTTCTTGCTCCTCCAAGAGACCAGGTTTCCAAATACATAGATGCACCATCCAGAAGTGGATTTTCCTTCCACTTTATCACCTGCCCAATCAGCATCTACATATCCTTCAATTCTGGAGTTTTCTTGAGCCTTAAACATGACACCTTCCCTGGACATCCTTTTAGGAACCTTAGTAATCTCAAGGCAGCATTGTAGTGAATAACTTTAGGGGCATGCATAAACTGACTCAGCTGGCTCACAGCAAATGAGATATCTGGTCTTGTATGAGAAAGATAGATCAATCTCCCTACTAGCCTCTGATATTGTTCAAGGTCATAATCTCCCCCATCTTCATCCTTTCCAAATTTCACAACACAGTCCCCAGGGGTTTCAGCAGGTTTGCAACCTAAGAGTCCATAATCTGAAAGTAAGTCCAGAGTATATTTTCTCTGAGTGAGTAGGATACCACTTGAAGATCTTGTAATTTCAATACCCAAGAAATATTTCAGAGAGCCAAGGTCTTTAACATCAAACTGTTGTTGTAGGAATCCCTTTAGGATATTGATTTCCAAAACTGAACTTCTTGTGATAACAATGTCATCAACATATACTATGAAAATGGTAAGATCCCCCTTGTCAGAATGTTTATAGAACATTGTGTGATCTCCATGCCCTTGGGTATATGATGCAAGTTTCATGCCCTAGGAACCATGCCCTAGGAGATTGTTTTAGTCCATAGATGGACTTATTCAGTTTTAGGACATGGTTAGGTTTTGGAGCAAATCCAGGTGGAAACTCCATATACACATCCTCCTTTAGTTCCCCATTTAGGAATGCATTCTTGATGTCAAGTTGGTGAAGAGGTCAATTCCTTGCAGCTGCAATAGAGATTAGTATTCTAACAGAATTAAGCTTTGCAACAGGTGCAAAGGTCTCATTATAATCAATTCCCATAGGCTGAGTATATCCCTTTGCCACAAGTCTTGCCATATACCTGTTGATAGTGCCATCTGCATTGTGTTTGCTATTAAACAACCATCTACACCCTACAGGTTTAGCCCCTTTAGGTGTAGAAATGTAGTCCCATGTGTGATTTTTCTCCAGAGCATTCAATTCCTCCATAACAGCATGTTTCCATTGAGGGTGACTTAGGGCCTGTTGGATAGTGGTAGGTGTTTTAGTGGTATCTAAGTTAGTTTGAAAGACCCTGAGTTGGTTGGACACTTTCCCATAGGACATATACTTGCTGATGGGATGTTTAGTGCACTCTCTAGGTTTCTTTCTTAAGGCAATGGGTAAGACTGTGGAGGTTTCAATTTCTGGAGGTATAACCAATTGATTTAGGGCAGTTTGTTATGTATTATCTTCTGACTCTATAGGACAGATAGGGTTAGGCTGGAGTTCAGACCTGGTTTTCTTCTGTCTAGTATGGTGGAGTGGTGGAGATGGAAGGCTCCTCCTGGCTATGTGTTGGTGAAGTTGGAGTGGTGGAGATGGAAGGCTCCTCCTGGTTTAGAGAGGCAGTAGGTTCCACTTCTGAGTGAGAAGGGTTAACTGGTGTTTCTGGAGTAGGAGTGGATGTAGGAGTGAAGTTAGGTATGGGAAGAGTGGGTCCACTTTCTAGGAATTGGTATGATTCTAAGTTTTGGTCCTGGTTTTTCTGATAGAAAGGCTGGTCTTCAAAAAAGGTGATATCATAGGTCACATAGAATCTGTGAGTGATAGGATCAAAACATTTGTATCCCTTTTGTGTGGCAGAATACCCAAGAAAAATGGTTTTGATGGCCCTAGGATCAAGTTTGCTTCTATTAGGAGAGTGATTGTGCACAAAGGCTATGCACCCAAAGACCTTTAAAGGCAAGGATTTTATGAGTTTAGAATCAGGGAAGGAGTCGTTGAAGACATCAATAGGTGTTTTAAACTTCAGAATTCTGGATGGCATTCTGTTTATCAAGAAGGTGGCTGTGAGGACAGCCTCACCCCAGTAGATTTTTGGAACATTATAGGCATAAAGAATGGTTCTGGCTATTTCTAGCAGGTGTCTGTTTTTCCTTTCAGCAATTCCATTTTGTTGAGGGGTGTTGGTACAAGTGGTTTGGTGAATAATTCCCTTTTTGGTTACAAACGGATTGAGGGAAGTGTTAAGGTACTCTATACCTTGGTCAGACCTTAGGACTTGAATCTTGGTTTTAAATTGAGTTTCAATCATATTGTAAAAACTTTCAAATAGGGCAGGAACTTCAGATTTGTGTTTCATAAGGTATACCCATGTTAGTCTAGTATGATCATCAATGAAAGATACGAACTAAGGTTTGTGTGTGAGATTGGGAGTTCTAGAGGGTCCCCATACATCAGAATGTATAAGTGTAAAAGGCATAGAAGCTTTATAAGGAATGGATTTAAAAACATTTATAGTTTGTTTACCCAAAATGCAATGTTCACATTTCAAATTCTCAATACAAATTTCAGAAAATAGAAAGGGGTACATCCTTTTTAGGTAGGGAAAATTGGGATGACCTAATCTGAAATGTAACATCATAATCCTATTACATCTTGAATCCAAACTGACAGTAAGACTTTTTTCACTCTTAATATTGCTGCTATGGATGAGATATGACGACGACAAATTAAGTCACCTTAATGATGTGAGCCCTAATTTAATCTAGTGATGAACACACAAGAACCCTAATGCCAAAAAGGGAATGAGGGGATGGATTTTATGTATGCGGCTGAGTCCAAGACTGTATCTTGGATTGCCTACGTATCCTGTTAAGTTCCAGGAATCAAGCCTTACGTAGTTCCTGGAATGGGGGTATTTATAATGACAATACTTGCCTAAACCCTAAGGTTAAGTCGGCTTGTGTTATTGTCACCTTTACCCTTAAATGGGCCTTAAACCCTTGCCCAAGCTATCGCTGTGGGTGGGCACGGACACCGGCGCGGTACACCGTCCTCGGTGTCGATACGCCGACTTGCGGTGACCCTAGACTCATTGTCCTACGCTCGCTAGGCGGTGTGGACTCTATCCTTATGGACTTGTCATCTCACACCGCTCGGTCGTCGACGGTCGTAACCCGAGTCGATTAGATGGCCCTAGCCTCGATGTTTGGGTCTCGACATAAGTATGTTGTAGCTTGTTCATAACGTGATGACCAACCGGTAGACGACACGTGGAGGGAGTGAAACCCCGTATCGTCATAAGCCCCCCGGACTTGAGAGGGTGACTCCCGTTATCCGAGGTCGAGTCTGTCCGTCACACTAACCGTCGTCGAGTTGGGTCTCCATTTGGGCGGGCTTTTTCCCGCCACTTGTTAACCCTAATCGCCTACCGCAACGTGGCACGATATCTAGGATACGAAACGCTTCGAATCCCGTAAAAGACGCGTCACCGCCTTGATTATCGCGATTTCCGGGGGTTATAACTCCCCATCCCCCACGTCTTTTCGCTTCATTTGCAAATCTTCGCTAGCATATATAAAGGAAGAGAAGACAAAGGCTGCTGCAAAACCCGATTTGTTATTTTCTTCATCTCATTCCCAAAACTCCAAAACACCAAGTAAGATCCTGTCGTTTATCTTAGTGTTCTTCGTCTTTTTGTTTGATTTTATCTATGTCAAGTAGTAGTAGTGCTACAGAATCTGATAGGGGTAGCGAAACGCCTTCCCAATCCCAAATTCCGGTACCTGCTGTCTCCGATCTTCTTCTCCGGCAAGATTCCGGCGAACCCTCCGCTTCTTCTCCTCCTGTCCCTCACCAACCCAAGAAATTAGTGACTAGGATGGATGGGAAAGGTGCTAAGGGATGCCTCAGCGTACTCTCTTCTGAGGAGGTTGTCGAAATCTGCGGGAAGTATAACATTGTTAATCCTCCCTTCGAGTCTCGACTTCCTTCTGGTAATCACATGTTTGCCGATGAGCCCCCAGAGGGGTTTTGTGCTGTTTACGAGAATCAACTTGCGAGTGGACTAAGGTTCCCACTCTGCCCCGCCATCCTCGCGATTCTACACCATTACGAAATTAGTGTTTCACAGATCGCTCCAAACGGTGTCAGAACTCTGATGGGGTTTATAATCGCATGTCGAGTGGCGCAGGTCTGCTTCTCAGTGCCCTTATTTCGGTATTACTACAAGATAGCTGCTACACCCGACAAGCTATGGTATTCCTTTCAGAGAAGGGCTAATCGGCATGAGTTCATAACCAAGGGGCCTTCTTCTCACGGGGAGTGGAAGCCTCGATTCTTCTTTCTACGTCATGGCCTGGATAACCCTTACATAGGGCAATGGAGGTCGAGAGAGGGAAGCAAGATAAGCTTGGGAAGGTACCAGCTCCTCACGAGGCTCGACTCCTGGGTGGACATAACTTCGAGGTGTGTACTCGAGACCTGAGTCTCTTGTATCACCTGGCCCATTTGGAGGAAGCTGGGCCAATGCCATATGTGGGTCTGAACGTCCCAGATCACGAGAATCGTAGGATGTTCCCTATTTGTCTGCTTTTACATATGTGTCATTTGTCGTGTTTGATGACCTGTTGCTTGTTTTGTTTATCGATCAAACTAACTTGTCCTGTTTGTCTTTGCAGTGGGGAGGTTTTCCAAGGTCACCGACCCCACCCGTATCCCCGAGTCGGCGGTCATTGCTTTGCTCCACCCTCGGAGGTCGTGCTACCCCCGACTTGCCGGTGGCCGAGACCGGGGTGCCTTCTCGCTTCCCGAGAGGGTGGTGCTTCTCGGTCCGAACCAACCCTCGCGCCACCGAGTCGACCGCCGCGACCGGATCGACTGAGCCACCTCCGACCACCGGTAGCCTGACGGTCCGA
Organism: Gentiana straminea; assembly: GCA_036785695.1. Classification (NCBI taxonomy): domain Eukaryota; kingdom Viridiplantae; phylum Streptophyta; class Magnoliopsida; order Gentianales; family Gentianaceae; genus Gentiana; species Gentiana straminea. Next base: position 13,698,843 of record JAVUPR010000113.1, on the reverse strand, counting down.
TTCGGTTCTCTTCGAGATGAAGACGAGGAGGAGATTGTCGATTTGACCTCGAACGTCGAGGCTAATGTCGAGGATCCGGCGGCTCGAACAAAGAAAAGGCCAACGGTCGCCGAGGTGGTGAGGAGCGACTTCGAGAGGCAAAGAGGAAGAAGGTTGCCGAGACATCCGCCGAGACAAGAATCGGTGTTGATCGGGTCTTTGATGATTATACCGGTGTGGATGACAAAGACTTGTCTTATGTCCTACGAAAGCCGAATCGCCTCGTAAGTCGATCCTTCTTTTTATATTCGCTTTCTTCGAGGCTCGTGCCCCGTTTGTTTATTAACTCGTCCTTCTATCTTGCGGCATACTATTGTTGGTCGAGAGGGTCGCTCGTCGGCTAGCCAAAACGGGAGAGTCGGCAAACGAGATCAAGAAGGTGAACGGGAGGTTACTCCAAGACATCATTGCAAAAGACGCTCTCTCTCGCCGTGGAGAAACAATATAAGGAGTTGAAGCAAGAGTCGGTCGCCAAGCTCGAGGAGGCGCAAAATAGGTTGGTGGCCTGTGAAGCAAAGGCCGGCCACTACCGAGAAGGAGCTAGACCGGGCCGCGAGATGAAAGGCAAGATCGGGGTCGAGAGCCGCTCAAGGCGGCTCGAAGACTATGAGAAGCCGCGGCGGTGTCGAAAGCCGGGTGAAGAAGCTAGGAAGGCTCGCCGTGATCGAGATGTGGTGCGGGCCGAATTGGATCGAGTGTACGCCCGTGTCGAAGAAGCTAAGGCCGAAGCGATCAGGGAGTACCGGAAGTCGACCAACCTCGAGGACGATCTAGAAGTGATCATGCGTGCCTCGATGATGGGTGGATACACTCTGGCCGTGGATCAGATGAAGGAGGTCATACCGAGCTTCGACATGTCGACTCTCCAGACTCCGATGTTCTACAATCCCGACTCGGAGAAGATATACGACCAGTATATCGAAGAGTTTCAAAAGGGAGAGTCCTTGGCCATAAAGTATGCTCCTTCCGCGTCTGCTCCTACTGCCAAACCGACCACCGCCGATCCGACCCCTGCCACAACTGAGCCGACTCCGGAAGCCGACCCCTGATCTTGATATCTTTTATATCTTCTTTTGATATGCAAACTTCTGATTTGTAACCATATTTATTTTAACTTTGGCTGGTCTTTTCGACCTGGCCTTGTTTTGTAATGACTTTGCGATGATTTCGATTTGATTTTGCTATCTTTCTTGACTTGAATTTGCTCGTCTTAATGTTTCATAGTCTTTCGTTTGTCGAGCTCCTGGCTCTGTTCGCTACTCGCTATTTGCTTTACTTGCTGTTAATACTGTGTTGCCCCCCAAGTGTATTATGAACCCTTGGTTCTTATTGCACTTGAGATCGACCTTCGCTTGCCTTAGTCTTTTGTCCCTTAGGCTTATTTGACCTTTAGGGTGAGCATTTTAATATAAATCGTCCCTGGTTTTAGGTCTTTTTTGCCTCTTGGGCTTTTTCGACCTTCGATTTGGAACAGTGGCCCGACTATGCGAACCGTCCTTTGTCCAGGCCTTTTTCGCCACTCGGGCTCATTCGGCTTTCGGCGGGACGGTGGCCCGACTATGCGAACCGTCCTTTGCTTTAGCCTTGTTTGCCTCTTGGGCTCGTTCGGCTCTTAGCTTGGACCTTTGGCCCGACCACTGCGAACCGTCTCTATGCCTTTGCATTCGTCGCCTATTAGGCTAACTTTGCTTTGGCTTAGGGTCCGAAGTGTTGTTTTGCCTTTAAGGGCTACTCAAACATCGATACCTTGGGACTCGGTTCACCTCAAAGTAAAGCTTAGTTGGCGTGCCAATTGAATCCATTGGTTATCTCTCTTCGCTCTTCGACATTATCCCTTTCTTGTCGGAGTTCGGGATCATTTGTCTCTACGTTGTAGACGAACTCGAGGAGAAGGGACTCCGATCTCGGCGGGAATCACCGCTTCACACCCATATACCAAAGAGAAAGGAGTTTCTCCGCTGATGAATTAGGAGTCGTCCTATACGACCATAGGATGCTCGGAAGTTGAATTGCCCAATCTCGACCTTCGCCTCTAGCCTCTTCTTTAACCCCAACTTGATCCGTCGGTTAGTCCGTTCGACTTGACCGTTTGCCGGGGTGAGCCACCGAGGTGAATCGGTCGATTTGGTACTCGCCGCACCATTCTCTAACTTTTCGATCCTCGAACCGGGTACCATTATCCGAGATAAGAGCTTTCGGAATTCCGTACTGCGAGAGGATGTCGACCCACAAGAATTTTTTAATGGTTGCGGCTCGGATATCGGGCAAAGCCTTAGCTTCTACCCATTTTGTGAAGTAGTCCACCGCAACGACCACGAATCCGAGATTTCCCGGAGCTCGAGGTAAAGGTCCTACAATGTCGACTCCCCATCGGTCGAAAGGCCATGCGACGAGATGACATTCATGTCTTGCGCTTGTTGATGAGAGATATTATCATGAATCGACAAGCGTTGCATTTCGGACAAGATTATTTGCATCTCGTTGCATCGACGGCCAAAAATATCCGGCTAACTTACATTTTCGAGCTAACATTCTCGGCTCCACAATGATTCCCACGAGCTCCTACTATGAATCTCTTAAGGGCTAAGAGATATTTGCTTTCACTTTACGAAACACATCTTAGCCGGGGGTTCACAAAAGATTTTCGATACAAGATATCGTCAAAGAATGCATATCGAGCTGATTGAAGTCGGACTTTCCTGGCTTGCGCTTTGTCAGATGGCAGTATTCCGTCTTTAAGGTAAAGAGCGATCGAGTCCATCCACGTGGCTTGCTGAGTGATCGGCTGGGCCTCCGTCTCGATGTAACTTCGGTCGGTCAATAACTCGACTAGAACCTTCTTACTTGACATGAAGTTCGATGCCAACTTGGAGAGCGCATCGGCCTCTCTTGTTCGACTTCGGGGGACTTGCTCAAACCGAACCGTCTTGAATTTTGGTATGAGGCTTTGGACAATCGCTAAGTAATTCTTCATAGTTTCTTCCTTAGCCTCATACTCCCCTTTCACATGATTGACTACTAACTACGTGAGTCACTTGTAAACCGACAAATCTTCGACACCCGGCTTCAAAGCGAGCTTTAAGCCGTTGATCATAGCCTCATACTCGGCCTCGTTGTTCGTTGCTTTGAAGTCGAATCGAAGGGGGCGTAGGGGAATTCCTCGCCTCTCGGGCTTACCGGAAGGAGCCCCCGCTCCGCCCTCCTTACTCGATGCGCCATCGACCCGAAGAGTCCATTTTTCCTCCGGGCTTTGCTTTTCCCGATCGAGTTGGACGGATATCCCTTCCGACCAAAAAAATCGCCAAGGCACGTGCTTTTATCGCGGTTCGAGGGACAAACTCGATGTCGTGCTCGGGCCATTTCAATCACCCATTTTGCCAATCGACCCGAGGTGTCGGGTTTTGCCAATATTTGCTTTAGTGGTTGGTCGGTGACTACCACAACGGGATGAGCTTGAAAATAGGGCCTTAACTTCCTCGAGGCATGAACCGAGCACAATGCTAACTTCTCGGCCGGCGAGTATCGGACCTCGGGGCCATGTAAAGCCTTGCCGACAAAGTAGATTGGCACTTGGCCATGTACCCCTCTCGAACCAGGACCGCACTCACTCGCCTCCTCGCATACCGCCAAGTAAACTAACAACTTTTCCCCTTCTCGAGGAGAAGTGAGGGTAGGCAATTCGATAAATAAGTCTTCAACTCTTCAAAGGGTCGTCCGACATTCATCATCCCGTTGAAAAGGACCGGCCTTTCGGAGTATCTTAAAAAATGGTAGTGCACGCCGTGCTTTGATCTCGATAGAAATCCGTGAGGGCCGCCATTCTACCCGTGAGTCTCTGCACTTCCTTCACATTTCGAGGTGCGGGCATATTCTTCAACGTGTCAATTTTATCCGGGTTTGCTCGAATCCCGTCCTTCGAGATCATATAGCCCAAGAACTTACCCGACCTGACTCCAAAAGTGCATTTCTTCGGGTTTAATCTCATCTGCGTTTCTCTCAATACTTCGAAAACCTCTCGAGCATCGACCGGGTATTGTCTTATAGATCGACTCTTAATGAGCAAGTCGTCTACATAAACTTCCATACATCTACCAATCTGTTTGGATTTTGAATCTACTAACTTTGTCGATTTTGGGCGGCGGATACGAATGCTTTGTTCAAATCGGTATTGAGTTTCAATCATATTGTAAAAACTTTCAAATAGTGCATAGGTGTCCTTCCTTTTTCGCCTTCCCCAACCGTCGTGAGTAGCTTTATCGAGCCCGGGGGGTGGGCCCGCTTGCCCCGTAACTTTATCAACACGGACTCTCGATACCCGGGCTCGGCTAATAACCGCCTCAATAACTAACCCTTCGCTATGATTCCTCGACTTGGGGATATCATCTCGAGGACCGTATCCGACTTCGTCGTAAACCCGAGTCGTTTGCGCTCTCTCGAGCTACAAGCCGGCTCTTCGCCGGTCCGGTCTTTATCACTCTCACCAGATTTGTGTTTCATAAGGTATACCCGTTTAGTCTAGTATGATCATCAATGAAAGATACGAACTAAGGTTTGTGTGTGAGATCGAAGGGAGTTCCTTGACCTGCGCATGGCTTCGAGATTAAACCTCTTCAAGTAGGTCCCCATACATCGAATGTATAAGTGTAAAAGGCATAGAAGCTTTATAAGGAATGGATTTAAAAACATTTATAGTTTGTTTACCCAAAATGCAATGTTCACATTTCAAATTCTCAATACAAATTTCGAAAAATAGAAAGGGGTACATCCTTTTTAGGTAGGGAAATCGGGATGACCTAATTAAGTCACCTTAAATGTAACATCATAATCCTATTACATCTTGAATCCAAACCTTACGTAGTTCCCCGGAATGGGGGTATTTATAATGACAAGACTTTTTTATTGTCACTCTTAATATTCGTTCGCTATGGATGAGATACGTGACCACCCTCCTTTCTACGGACCACCCTAGCACCGCCAATCTTCATTTGAGATCCCATTTCCTGAAACTCACAATGAGTTGAATCAAAGTTAGCAATACATTTCCTATCCTTACACTTACAGAACTGGCTGACAGAGAATAGGTTGCACTCAAGCTTAGGGACATATAAGAAAGATTTCAGGGTAAGGTTTGGTAGGATACTAACAGACCCTAGACCAACCACCTTGGAAACAGAGCCATATGCAATAGTAACATAATGGTTTGCATCACTATTATGGAAAGATTGAAATAGAGAGTAGTTACCAGTCATGTGGCTAGAGGCTCCTGAGTCTACAATCCAAGTGGCATTCTTACTATGTGCAGTAGCTCCAGTTGAATGGTCTGAAACAGAAGTGGTTGGCATCCTTTTGTCAAACAGCAGGTTAAGTGTATCCATTTGTTCTTTAGAGAACCTACATGGCTATTCAGTGACATTGTATGCCTTCTTTTGTTCTCCCCAGTTACCATCATTCCTGTTTTGCTGATTTGTTTGGAGGTGTGGAGGTTTCCCATGTAATTTCCAGCAGTGTTCTTTGATGTGGCCCTTTTTCTTGCAGTAGTCACACACCATACTGAGTCTCTGTTCATTCTTCTTGTAGTTTCCCTTGTTGTAGGCAGCATTTGCCATCTAATTTGAGGAAGCAATAAGGGCTGAATTTTCAGCAATTGGAGTAGGAAGAAGTCCTCCATTCATCACCCCTTCCCTACTTTCTTCTTTCCTGATTGCAAGGAAAGCTTCTTGAATGGTAGGGAAAGGATCTTGGGCTAATACTCTTTCTCTGGCAGCATCAAAATTAGGATTGAGACCACTGAGAAAGTCAAAAACTCTTTCCTGTTGGATCCATTTGAGATGTTTTGCAGCATCATCTGTGCAGGTCCATTTGATGAGGGTGAGTTGATCATATTCTTGCCAAACTTTGTTGAGGCTGTTGAGATACCTAGTAACATCTAGGTTTCCTTGCTTTGTATCCCTTAAGATATTTCGGAGACCAAATGCCTGAATGAAGTTGCCTTTATGAGAGAAAGATTTGGCAACATTTTCCCAGATTTCATGAGTTTGAACTAGCAAACGGATGTATATCTCAATCATGGAATTATATCATCAATCATGGAATTGATGAGCCAAGACATAACTGTAGCATTTTCGGTCTCCATCTGTTGTAAGCTTTAGATGTTTGATTGGTTTCTCCAGTGAGATAGCCAAGTTTATCTCTCCCTGTGATGTACATTGAAACAGACTAGGCCCATTGCATGTAGTTGTGTCCAGTGAGTTTTTTAGACGTGATTTGAAGAGAAGGATTATCAAGAGTTATAGAAATTGAATCTTGATTAGATTCTGCCACTCTGAGTAGAAGCAGAATAAGAAGGGAGAAAAAGAATGAAGATGATGAAGCAGAAAAAAAATCTAAATAAAGATTCAGAGCTCCGATACCATATTAGGATCAAGCGCTTACCGTTGTACTAAAACCAATTTGGTGTTAGTAAAGGCGCTACTATATTTCCTTATATCACTTTTAACACGCCCCCTCAAGTGTGGGCCTATAACAAGCCAGGGCCAACATGGCACACAAAGCCATATATAAAAGGCACACAAGGCCAACAAAGAGGCCCAACACTTGCACAATATAATTTGGGAAACAATGTTGGTAGCAAGGATTGATCCTATGACCTCCCGCTCTGATACCATATAGATAATTTTAGAGAAGAGAAAGAAAGAGAATTATAACTCTTGTTATTCTTCAACCAAATTCGGTTGGAATAAATAGGAAAATACAAGATGCAAGCATGCTAAACTGCATTAAATGAAAAGTAAAAAGTACCTTGATAAAGTAAAAAGTAAAGTAATAACTATCTAGCCTTAACTTTCTAGAGTGGCTACACTTTATTACTACTCGGTTATTGTAAAGATAAAGCAACTAAATACATGAGTGTACATAACTTAATATATTAAATATGTTATAAATTAATACTTAGTATTTTCAGTATATTTCAATAAGAAGTAATGTGAAGAGTGGGATTTTCTGATCCGATGCCACTAGAACGAATTGATGGAGAAGAGGAGGAGTTCACAGCACTGGAGGATGAGTCCACCATAATTTGAATCGGAATGGACTAATGGAGAGAAAATTACGACAATAGTTTGGGCTCTCATACCATGTAAGATGATAGTAGAATGTTGAAGAGAAAGAATTTTTCTCATTGATTGTAAAGAGATGTACAGCATGTTTATACTACGGAGCTGTGACCCTTTAGCTTCGCTTTAAAGGTATAAACAGTAATAAAGCTTTATCTCCACTTAATAAGCTACACGGCTCAAAAAACTTTTCAACATAAAATTAGATACTTTCCTACATGAAGATGTCAAAAAACAATAGAATTACTATGAAAATAGATGCAATCAATTTCTGGCAAAAGAAAAGGCATACCAAATATTTTCAGCAAAAAATGACAATGAGATGCTTATTACATACCAAGTCAGAAACATATTGGAAGCTACGAGTTTGCTTTCCATCACCATAAACTGTCAATGGATGTCTACGAATGGCCTACAGACAAATTTCAGAGGGTAAGACTTGTGTATAAAGCATTAAAATGGATAGAGTTTCTTAATCAAAGATGTCAGAGGGTAAGACCGGATCTCGTAAATCAAACGTGAGACAAACCTGTGCGACAAAGTTGCTGACAACACGGCCATCATCTAAGCACATACGGGGCCCGTATGTATTGAAAATACGTGCAATACGAACCTGACAGCAAGAGAACACAGTTACTTGTATCATAAGTCTGAAACCATGCAGTACACACCCTGAGGTCAAGGGCAATTCAACCAGAAATTCTTATACAAAGACTCTGCATTGCACCAGACCGCTAGATGTGGAATAAGTGTGCAAAAATACATATAGCGCTTTAAGTGTGATGCAGAGGATGCCCATAAGAATGTCCTAATGCAACTATACATTATATCACTGTGTGCCTATAAGCATTTGCGCAATTGTATCAGTAAAACCACCAAAATAAGGGACTGAAAATTAGCCAAAATATTGGATGCACTAGGCCCACATGATAAACAAAACACTTCGAGCTAAAATCCTGCCTGAGTATACTCAAACATCAAAAACTCCTTAACTGAAAGGCATTAAGTTATATCAACAATAGCTCCTTATCTGTCTCACATGCATGATCCAGGAAGATCTCTAAAAGGTAAAGACAGTGTTCTAACACTCGGCCGACTAGGCACCGCCTAGGCGCTAGTCGGCCCTCCACCGACCCGAGTTCACACTAGTCTCTAGGCGGGCTGGTCTCTAGGGGGTCCCTTGTCGGCCTCTAGGCGGGAAAGTCAGGTGCAAGGCAGGCAACTCGGCCTAGGCGGTACTTTATATGTAAAGCCTTAAAAAAAACATTTCTTCGATTTTAGTTTAAATTTAACTTGAGTACTTGACTTTGAATGTGTTTATTTTAGACATATCACGTATGTTTGTATGTGTTTATTTTGTGACTTGACTTTTTAGACTTATGTTATGTTAGTACTTAATATTACTAGAGTAGTAGTATCATTATTTTTGGGGGTTTGTAGTAGTATTTTGTGTTTTTTTTTTTTTTTTCAATTCCATTATTATTATTATTATTATTAATAAAAAATCCAAAACCGCCCTAGTCCCCGCCTAGCCGACTAGTCCCAACTTTTCACCCGGCCGCCCGACTAGCGCCTACCGACTTTTAGAACACTGGGTAAAGAAGGGGCAGGGGAGGGGAGGGGAGGGGACGGGGCGATGGAAAAGTACACAGCTTTAAACAATTCTGTTTTAGTAGTTCAACACCCACTAAATGAAACCACTAATATTAGAATAGGGTTCAACAGCATAAGAGAGTAAATCATGACTTCTGGTTGTGTAATACCATTAATTCCCAACAAAATATCACCCATTTGTAATATGTGTAATCTAAAATGAAACACCCAATATCAGAATAGAATAGAACGAATTCCTTAAAGCACAACCGACGGATGCTAAGGTATATAGGTATTCACCACAGACATAATGTTATTCAGGATTACTTAATAGACAACTATGAATTACTGTGTTGAGTTCCTCAACATAGAACTCAACAATGACAGCGACTTGTTCAACACAGTTTTACGCCTTGAGGGCCTTACAAGAGCGTGACAAAGACTCTGCTAACACTTCGCTCTTCACCGGGATGTCTTTTAAAAGACTCCATTGACTTCGCCACCATAAAACACCAAAGTTTCACCTACAGTTTTAACACTATATACTTCAACTCTACCCTATGAAAAATAACATCCACTCTAATGAATCAGTTGGTGACAATGAAAATGACTACAAATATTTTGGAAAAAAGTACACATATAACGTACAGAATCTCTCACGCCGTTATTTATCTACAAAAATGGCATCCAAGTACACACCGTCTAAATCTTACTATAGATCATTAATACAATAAACTGCCACTTAATAACCCTTATTTGCCGGATAAGAGCTTATGCAATCACAAAAAGCTTATTTTTCAAGCTCCTGCAAACAGTCTTCTTATGCCAACCCTATTCTACCTCTTGAAATGTACCTACAGTTAAAACCATCCGATCCCTAAAATAATAGGAGAGCCAAAATAACCTTTCAGACTAGCTGCATTATACATTCACACATCAAACATGTAGGGAGAAGTTGACTATAAAACAACCTATTAGAGAATGCAATGTATAATCCAAATTACTACATTACAGAAGAGCAGAAAAACTTATGATTCAGAAATACATTACTACTATGAAAAACGAGGGGGAGAAATTAATGTGCCTGTGTCAGATTTGAACAAAGAATTGGTACCTCAACTCCATCACCACGATGGTAATCCATGGTCAAGGTTTCAGCAGTACGCTTCCCCTCATCGTAGCAGCTCCGGACACCTAAATATTTATGACCGCTTGATTGTCAAAAGAACAAAACAAAAATATAGAAAAACTTAAGCTTTTGGGAGTTGTTAAAACCTATTGGATTCACATGTCCCCAGTAAGTCTCTTTCTGAGGGTGCTCAAGGGGGTCGCCATAAACCTCACTTGTACTAGTTAACAAAAATCTGGCACCAACTCTCTTGGCAAGACCCAACATGTTCAAGGTACCCATCACATTTGTCTTGTGAACATAAGTTAAGAGTTACAACTATGCCAAAGCCAACAACCAACATTTGTCTGAAATTGTATTCTTGCAGACAAATAACTTCAGAAGCTAAAACATGTAAATACACAGGCAGTAAGAAACTGAAATAATTAAGATCAAAGACAAAAGGATATAATAGTTTTGACAGGGTTATATTTGTAATGAACAGGTGAAGCTGGGCAGGCCAAGTGGTAGATCTGATCCACCTCCAACAAAATGGGCTCAACAACATCATGCCTAATGAGCTCAAATCTGGGATTTCCAAAATGATGCATCACATTTTCTCTTCTCCCAGTAAAGAAATTATCGAGGACAATGACATCATCTCCCCGGGCAATCAATTTGTCCACCAAATGACTCCCAACAAATCCGGCCCCGCCGGTTACCACTACGCGCATCCTTCTCCTCCCAATCCCAACGGGCACTCTCCCGATCCCTTTGTTGTTAAAGGTTTTCCCCTGGTTTGAAGAAGAAAAAGAAGAGGATGTAGCATAGTCAGATACACGCTCGACGGGGAAATGCGATCTGGGTTGGGAGCCATCGTCTGAGGAGGAGGGGTTAAGATGGAAGAGACTCGGTTGGAGAATGAAAAAAGAAGAGCCAATAAGAATGCCGATGAGGATAAAGAGGAGCCTTTGCTCTTTAAGGAGATAATTGAGTGATTTTGGGAGAGATCGAGGATGTTTGAAGGATTTAGGGGAGTAGGGAGAAGTATGTGAAGTAGGCATCTCCTCATCTCGCCTGAAACTGATGTTGGGTTGCTTGTGTAGTTGCTTCATCACCACCTCTGTCTCGTTCTACAACAAAATTCAGAGAAAACAAAGTGGGTACCTCTCAGATCAAACAGAGGTCTAGAAGATGGATCTCAGTTAGCAGAGGGGATGCAAGCGTGCGACTAATATGCTGCACAATTTGCAGTTGGATGCTTATGAGAGAAGCTATTTCTTCATTGTTTTGTTTTTACGGAATCATCTATTTCATCATTATTGCTGGTTTGTTAATGGATGTTTTCTTCGGACAGCGGGGCTCGAAGGTGTTTGATATGCAACCTGGAATTGTTGACATTTTGTTAAAGATTGCAATTCTCTAAACGTGAAACGACGTCTTTCGGATAATAATCGACATCCAAAAACATTCTTTTTAAAGCTGATATGGTAACATATGAAGGGAATAACTTCTTTTTCTTTTCTTTTTTTCCCCTCATGTATGGTTCAAACTCTGGTCACTTGTCAAATTATACCATAGTGCTCTTTTCTCGGATATCGAATCATTGTCTGAAAAAAATAATGTTCGGCACGTTACGTTTAGAGTAAACTCTAAATCTCAAGTAAGTCTCGAGTCATATCATAATACTTAAAGAACGTGCGGAAGAAAAGAAACAAACAAGAGACTCGGGAAATTGATACTTAAGCTTTTTCATTAACCAACTCAACCGATTACAACTGTTGTCAAACTAAAATCATAAATATATACTAACATTTATTACAACCCATCTTGACTAAACTGCTCAAACATAAAGAACTTCATAGCTTCATTCCTAAGCTTACTCTCCAAACTAATCATCCAACTTGTCTTCAACATTCATATCTTCTTATTCCCAAAAAAATGAGTGAGCACTGGCCACATGCTTAGTAAAGAGAAAGAAGATCAAAAAAGATATTCATGTTTGTCGGATGCCGGGAGACATAACATTAATCTACCTCATCCAGATTACAAAACAGTTGAAAACTTATACTTAAAGCATAAAGAAAACTACTTTAAAAGTATATCTTCAAGAATACGTAAAACATCTTGGAAAACATGTCTTGATACACAAGGAAACACACTTTAAAACCAACATTGAACAATGCTTATGAAAACATGCTTATTAATTACGTTTAGTTCAGCTTCCACGTACTTATTTGTTTCATTACTTACTTATAGTGTGTAGCTTGCTGATCACACTTACATAAGCTATCTACTAACCCATACTTTACGTGTCTACTAATAATAACATGTTCGTGACTTGTTCGTCATGTTCTTGTTTCTTACTTACTTACTTACTCATCATGAGGGCTTGGTGCAAAACGAGTAATATGACTAGCCATACATCAAACGCGGGTCTGGGTCACGGTACCTCGCTCGGTACATCGTCTCAGGAATGACATGTGTAATACAACGCGCCATACATCTGACATGGTCCTCCTCTTAGTACCATGGTACTCCGCTCAATACATCGCAAGATAACTAACTATAAACATGTATGAGCACATAAAGCACATAGATTTCATGTTAAAATCCATACGTAGCCTATGTGGGCATCTAAATTCCATAACAACACCGAACCCTCATCCTATCTTTACTACTCATAACCAAAATGCATAAAACAATTCACAGAAAAGTAACTAGAAAACATAATAATGCTCTAAAAACATAGTTTAACAGATACCCGGCGACACATAATAATGTTATGTTTCATGTAGTTCAATGTAATACAGTATTCAAAACAACCGAGAAACATAATATTTAAACTAAAAATAGAACATTTTGATAAGAATAACTCATTACCTTAAAGACGAGCCGAACCTACGAACCAAACAACGACTAACCTTGAGTTCTATGAATAATCTGTGAGGAAACGATAAGAGAAATTACTACTACGAAGAGACGCGGTTATTGGAAAACCCCTAACGGTTTAAGTTCCAACCTTTAACGCTAAATCTAAAATTAAAACCCTTAAATTACAATAAATACATAACTTAAACTAACTCGCAAACCACTTGTGAAGCAGATCGAAGCATGGTGTGCCAAACGGCGAATGAATCATCCTCCTTTTTTTCTTTTCTTCTTATCATCTTTTCTTCCCGGCGCCATTCATGTGGCATATTTTCTTCCTTATTTCGTCCTTTTTGTTTGATATAACACCCACAACACAACACATCTATTTATGGCATGTGTAAATTTTTTCTCCAAGTAATTATTTATTACTTGAGTAAATCTAATAACAACCAAATCCAAAGTTTTAAGTAACCTACCTTAATTAACAGATCCCAATTGACGCTCCAAGCCAGTAAAATGAGCCCTCGAATTCATGTTGGGCCTCGACACAGGCCCAATAACGAATAGGGTCCTCGACCCATCAGTTCGCACCTTCATAAGCCGAACTGGGCTGGGTACAATCTAGACCGCCTCACGTCATTACGATTCTATTTATTGGCCAGGCAACGAGCGTCGATCAAACAACATCCAGCTTGATGCAACACTGGGGGCCAGCCCACTCGTCTTCCCGGCTCACATGAGCTCGGACAAAGCCCACTCGACTAGGAAACATCCCAACGGTTACAGGAAAAAGAACTCGCAATGGCCTCAGCATAAGGCTGCCTACCACAAGCTCGTCCATGACCTTGTGCTTTAATTTATGCATTACTTGTACATTGTAACTGCCTTGTAACCGCCAACTATAATCCCTATAATTAGCGGTGTCTTCCCACCCACAAGAACTACACAAATTGGCTTGATCCTTTACATCCAATGGTACGTAGGCAGCCACATCTGCACATCCATATTCCCTCCAAAACACCCCTCATTGTATCCACATTATTCAATATGACATTTGAGCATCTTCATTCATCTCCATGTTGATCTTGAGACTAATCAACACTAAAACCGGATAAATCACACATAATCAGCCAGATATCCACCGCATAATCCGTTTGTGATATTTCCGACAATGTTAGTTGTCTCCGTTACCGGGAAAATTACTCGTTTTAGCATATTTTTTTCCCAGTCAGATCTGAGGTTCAAGGCGGTTTTGTTTCAGTTCAGCCGATCTGAAACCGTCTTTTCCAGGTTTTTTGGTTGCACCCTCATTGTAATCTTCATCTCGTTCATCCAGATCTCCAGATCTTCAACAAGGTCTTCATCAACAATACAAGACTCAAGGAATATCCGACTGAGTCCACCCTCAGATTCATCAGATTTTCAGTGGGTCTATCTCATATTCATCAGACCTTCATCGTGTTCAACATCGATTTTCAAGATCTCCATCGGAATCTCTAAAACGAAGAACATTCCTACTGAGACCCTATCAACCAGCATTGTACGAAAGGACGGTCTGCTGCTTGCCGGAAAAAAGAAAGGTAACATGAATCTGGATGCAGAAGGGTCTCATGGTGGTCGCGACACTGCACACCATGACCCCAAGGGCCATCACCAACCAGCCCACCAGGCAAAGACATTCACCAGTACGACGCACGAGACTACCTTGACAGCCGAGCTAAGGATAAAGAAACTTTGGCCGCCACTATTGAGCAAAATAAAGGAAAAGTAACGGGTGAAGCATCTTAGCCAGCCCACTCATATTAGTTGTCTCTACGCGAGGAGGCAGAGGCATACGACAAGCTCTACGTGAGATCATTGCTTGCTTATACCGCCTATGCTGAAAGGATCGACCAAACCAACCGAGAACTCATCCATCTCGGAGAGCCGAATCTCCCGATCATCGAGTTCATTCCGCCACTGAGGTCTCCCATCACAGACAGATATGTCGGTCTCCCAACCCGACAGGAAAATCCTCCTTCTCATCACACCAATAGATAGTAGAGCGTCCACTCCACCATTAAGCGACATGAGGAACGTCGGCCCGTGCAGGAGCGCCTGGGTCCTATACCAGATAAACCACAAAGAGAAAATAGTGATGAAGCCCAATATGCTCGCATGAACGTGAAAGCTAGATTAGGGGACCAGTAAGGTGAAGCCAGTTGCCGAGTCGAGGGTCTCAGGTCGGTAAATAGTTCCCCATATTATGGCCCGAACCTATTTGAAGAGCAGATCTCCAGACTCCAAGAACAGGTGGATGAGCTGTATAAAGCTAACAAGGGGAAAGAATGTGCCCTATCATGGGGAGCAAGCATCCTCGACAAACAAATTCTGGATACACCACCTGAAGGGGTACATTCCAAAACTATTCTGGGATGACTTGCCCTTACGACTGTCTCTCATCATTTTAGAGAAAGGTCTCTCTGGTGACCAGGAATGTATCCACATTATGCATAGCCATTGTAGGTGTCATGCAACACAAGGCAGTCTCCTGAATACGCAACCTGCCCGCCAGGTCTATCTATTACTGGGACGACCTCCAGGCCAAGTTCATCGCCGAATTCAAGTCATCTGGTCAACCGAAGAAGACCCAGTCTGACCTCAATGAAGTCCGACAGGGCGAGAATGAATCGGTTTAGAGCTATTATGAACGGTTTAATAGAGTTTATGAGTAGACGAGATGTCTAAGCAGCGAAGTGGTGATGAACAGCTTCCAGAGTGGGCTTGCAAGGGGCTTCCTGAAAACCAATTTCAATCTTCGTCAACTAGAGAAATTGCAGGACATGCTCGACGCGGCCTAAAAATATGGAACGTCCGAGCCCGGACCGTCATCATCTTTGAATAAAGGCAAAGCCAGGATCGAGCCATGTTGGTCCCTATAATGGCTTTGTACAATTTTAAGGGGTGAATAAACTTGTAACTTAAAACATTTTCTGAGTTTGACAGATCAACTGATCTATAGTGTGCTGACTATAAGGTATGTTGATTCTGGTGCAGTGGAATATAATTAAAGCCTTTTACTTGTTCAAATACTAAATGAAACCAAGTGTTAGACACTCATATGTGCAGTGTGTGTGTTTAGTAGATGTAGATTGTTTGTTGATGTGATTCATCAGATATAATATAAATCCAGTATATAAAGTAGAGCAAGGTTTATAGTGGTTCCAGGCGATATAATCCTGTCAGTCCACTCTTCTCCTGTGATGTTGGAGGTAATTCACTAGAGTCTTTCGAGGTAAAGTTACAAAAGCCCTAATCTGATTGTCCTTGACCAATAACTATGGCTTCACAATCTGAATACTAAGAAACCGGTAGATTGCTGCTCCCAAGTACTCTACTGTTCCTTGAAGGGTAGATTGCCTCTTCACCAGCTCCACCATAAAACACAACAGTCATTGACACTTCAGCAGTGCTTCTCTGTCTTCAGGTACCTTTGTGAAACAAAGAGGTGAATCAAGAAAGTGATTTTGCTTTAACAAGCCTTTGATCAGAATGGTAAGATCGGGAGCTCAGTCTTCAAGTGTTGATACTAGATGGAACTTGAATACAAGAACACTTGAAAATTTTCTGAATCAGCAGGTTATGCTCAGCAGGGTATAGACTAGTGAATTCATTGTGAACAAGTTCATTCACCCCCATCTGACATTTGTTCATGTCTTTCTCAAGGACCAACAACATGAATCGGACTAGTATTGCTCTAATCCTGAAGGTAAAACCATATGAGTCTGTGTCCGAACTACGTTCGATAGCTCTTGCAAATGTCTCTGTTAAGGCCATCACAAAAATTATTGTGAACTGCTTGCGTTGATTATTGATAAAATTATTGACAACATCCAAAAAGCTTTCATTCTTGGCAGACATACGACATATAACATTATTGTGACCCAAGAGGTGCTAAACATGATGAAGAAAAAGTCGGGAAGAAAAAGGATCATGATCATTAAAGTTGAGCTTGAAAAAGCTTATGATAGGGCTGGGTCAATTGGGCATTCCTTAAACAGATTCTTCACTCAGTAGGGTTCAACAATAATCTTATCGACCATATCATGTCTGCTCTATCAAGCACCACGTTATAGATTCTTTGGAATGGCACTCCTCTCCAAGGCTTCCGGCCCCACCGTAGTTTTCTATCCCCCTATCTTTTTGTTATCGTTATGCAAGTGCTTAGCTGCTTAATCAATGAATCCGTCACTGATGGTAAATGGAAACCGATTGCTGTTGCTCGAGGTGGTCCGAAAATCTCCCATTTTTTGCAGATGATCTACTCCTATTTATGGAGGCCACAATAGATCAGGCACATGAAATTGTCCATGATTCAACCTTCTGTGGATTTTCTGGTCAGAAAGTAAGCATCTCCAAATCAAAGCTCGCAACCTCACCAAATACAGACCCACAAACGATCAGCGCCATTGCCATTGCTCTCGGCATGGCCCACACAATTCACCTAAAAAAATTCTTGGAGTTCCTTTTCATCACAACCGTGTTAAAAATGACGACTTTCATGTAATTATTGATAAAATCTGGAAGAAGCTCCAATCATGGAAAGCTGCAACCCTCTCCAAAGTAGGCCGAGCCATTCTTACGCAAACGGTTCTCACCACAACCCCTTACTATCACATGCAAACCGTTTGCTTACCTACTAGTGTTACAAATGAACATGATAAGCTGGCACGATATTTTTTCTAGGGTCACAACACAGACAAAAGAGTCCTCCACCTTATATCATGGCAGATTATCTGTTTCCCAAACTTAATGGTGGCTTGGGAATCCGTAGTGTCAGGGTTATGAATATTGCGCTTTTGACCAAGCTTGTGTGGCAGGTTCTTACGGATCATAGGAACTTATGGGTACTGGTCCTTAAACATAAATATGGCTCACCACTTGATATGCCCAAACCCACCTGCTCCTTTATCTGGTGGCATGTCTGCTTTGCTGCAAATACCTTACGAAATGCTTTTGATTTTGACGACCTTGGAAATGCCATCTAGAAGCCGCCCTCCTCTAGAAAATTCACCGTCGGCCCGCTTATTTCGAAATTCAAGCTCAACAGAATCACTCTATGGCAGCGAATTCTGGTATCTTTAAATTAATTTGGTCAATCAAAGGCCACTTATAGGCAATCTTTTACTTTGGCAAATTCAAAGAGACGTCATTCCCACGGCTGAACTCCTCTTCTCAAGACATAGTATTGCCTATGAAACCTGATACAAGTGTGGTATGCATCTAGAATTTTGTATGCACGCACTTCGGGATTTTCATTAGGTGAACTCTATGTGGAGAGATGTGGTACACCGAAAGCATTAGAACATCTTCATTTCAATTACCGGAACTTCTGAATGGCTCAAGAGTTGCCTCAGTGTAAATAGGTACAAGCACAACAAAATTGAATTATGGAGATTACTATTTCGTGAACTCATTCAAGGTATCTGGTATTGGCGCAACCAAAAATCGCACAATAGCGACATTCAGCGACCCCCCGAAGATAACCTTTATTTCTGAAGCGATTCACAAGGCTCGGGAACTCAGAGTAGCCTGGTGCTAATTATCTTTTGTTCTAGTTTAAAATCGTGCAGCGATTCACAAGGCTCGGGAACTCAGATTAGTCTGGTGCTAATTATCTTCGGTACTAGTTTAAAATTGTGTAGCGATTCACAAGGCTCGGAACTCAAATTAGCCTGGTGCTAATTATCTTTTATACACGTTTAAAATTTTGTAGTCCCATTTTACCTGCATATAGTTTTGTCCTGGCTCGTACAGTTTTTTAATTTTTAATAAAGTATCCGATTTTCCAAAAAAAAGACGTTTTTTTAATCATTTTGGTTTAAAGTTATAAAACATTAAATCACTTCTTAAATTTATGTGTTTTTTTCGACTCAATTAGTTAAGTTATAAATAAATATGGTATGAGTAGAGAGTTGTATTTTACAAACAAGTAAAACTTTCAATATACCAAAATTTCATTGTAAACAATGCTGAAAAAATTCCCTATTTTGTTAATCAACTTTACGTTCCATCTTTTGTTGTGATGATATATGGGTCCACTGAGCCGGGTAATTTACAATTGAGCCGGGTAATTTACAATTGGGCCAGACTCATCTCACAGTCAGATAACAATAAATAATGGGACTAGCAGAGCAGAGCAGGACTCCGCCGGATTCTGAGCAGAATGACTTCTGGACAGAACAACCAAGTAACTGCCAAAAATAGAATCTGTAATGATGTGACCATTTACGAACGTGGGTAGAACCCACATCTGATAATTGACGAGGTAACCGGTGATAACTCCCCCATTATGGTGAGGGAGGTTATGACCACGATTGGGAGACATAAATATGAAGCCTGAACTACAAGGGGGACTTGATTCCGGTTCGACACTTGAACTGGATACGTAGGCAGCTCTCTCAAAAGAGTTCAGTCCAAATTCATACAAAATTGGACCTGTTTTGATACCATTTTCCTAATTTGAATCATTTAATTACCCGTTTACAATTTTAAGTATCATCATTTGACGCTAGAAGGAGGGCCAATTCTAGTTAGTGAGTTACTTTTATAGTAAAAATAGAGAAAAGTCATGAGAAGAAGCATCAAAATCAACCGGAAGTTGAAGATCAAACCAGGGAAAAAAGCCCAGAAAAAACGGTAAAGAACCTGGAAATAAAACACTAATGGAAGAAGGACAAACCAGCACACCAAATGCAGTCAGACAGATGTTGGTGGAAAATCTGGCAAATCTCAAAGGAGAAGGGATAAAAGCCATCTTTGAGGAGGTGTTGAAAGCCATAAATTAGGATGCCGAAGTTTCAGAAACACCTCTTACGAAAGAAAAACATGAGGCAGAGTCCAGTGGAAGAGTGGTTGTTACTCGCCCAGGTGGTGATAACGCCAAAGCAGAATTAGACGCTATTCTTAGGCCTAAGCAAGACGAGTTTAGACGGGTGTCCCCTTTTATTGAGGATATTGATACATTTCCTTGTCCTCCAGGATTCAAAATCCCCAAAATTCAGTCATATGATGGCACTAAGGATCCATATGACCATATGCACCAATACATACAGCACATGAGCCTGTACAATACACCAGAAGAGATGAAATGCAGGGCATTTGCAACTCTTATTACAGGGAAGGCAAGGGATTGGTTTAATAAGTTGAGCCCCAGGTACATACCAGACTTCCCCACTTTGACCAGAAAGTTCATGCACGCGTTTATCGCTGCGAGACCTTTCCACAGAAACAGAACATATTTGTTGACCATCAGACAGAAAAGTGATGAAAGTGCTGCAGTTCATCAAAATATTTAACGGAGAATCATCCCATATAGCAGATCTGGATGATAAATTCTTAGTAGCATCCTTCGTAGCAGGTTTGAAAGAAGGACGGCTATATGCTAAGCTGAGCGGCAAGAATCCGAGCATGATGGAAGAATGTCTGGAAATTGCGTACAAACATTGTCAAGGAGAAGAGGCAAATATGGCTAAGAGGGAGGAATCCCACATGGATTCTACAAAAGGAAAAGCTGATGATAAATCTGACAAGAAAAGAAAATCAGTTTGAGACAGGGTAACCGCTCCCATATCTGACAGGCTAGGGAAGAAAGGTGATTTGCAGGACAAAGACCTTATACCTTTGAACAGATCCCGTGATCAAGTTCTAGCGATAATGGAGAAGAAAGGATTTGCAAAGACTCATCCTCCTTTGAGGGGTCCAAGAGAGAAAATGGACCATACAAGGTGGTGCAGATATCATAAAGACATTGGCCATTGACGATACAGGGACTTCACTCCCTCCACGTGTCATGTTTCTATCGTTGGTCATCACATTATAAAATAACGCCGCATATTCATGTCGATGCCTGTGCTCGAGGCCAAGGCCATCATATAAAAGCCAGCTACGACTATCGACCGTCGACGACCGAGCAAAGTGTGAGATGACAAGTCCATAAGGATGAGTCCACACCCGCCCAGCGGTGTAGACAACGAGTCTAGTGGTCGATCACCGCAAGTCGGCGATCGACACCGAGGACAGAGTCCGCGCCACCGTCTGTGCCCACCCACGTCGATAGCTTGGGCAAGGGTTTAAGGCCCATTTAAGGGTAAAGATGACAATAACACAAGCCGACTTAACCTTAGGGTTTAGGCAAGTATTGTCATTATAAATACCCCCATTCCAGGAACTACGTAAGGCTTGATTCCCGGAACATGTAACAGATACGTAGGCAATCCAAGATACGCCTTCGACTCACCGCATACATAAAATCCACCCCTCATTCCTCTTCTTGGCATTGTGGTTCTTGTGTGTTCATCACTAGATTAAATTAGGGCTCAAATCATTAAGGTGACATAATTTGTCATCGTCATTGGCGCTAGAAGCGAGGGCCTTCTATTGATTGAAGACGCAAGAAACACGATGCCTCCCAAGAAAACCGCATCCAAAATCGCATCCAAAGCAGCCGATCAAGGCTCCCGCATGAACGAGCCGATCGATCCCGATATGCAAGGAGACGAAGATCCCGCCTTGGATCTTATTCAAGACGATCCTCGCAGAAACAAGGGGAAAAAGATCCAGCTTTGAACCCTATCCAGAGACCCACCAACCGTAAAAGCAAGCCCTTGCTCCGGTAATATCGGGTGCTTGCGGATCAGTTGGCAGGGGCAGATTTGGAGGTAATGTCCAGGATAATAGCCGAGGCGCTACGGCGCGAAGGCGTGCGTACGCCGCCCCGTAAAGAAGCAATGGCGGAAGGCGGTCGAAAGATATAAAGGGACAAGCCTAAACGTACTCCGGGGACGAAATAAGCGCATCATCTAGCTCGGTGGAAAGGAAGAGACGTGAGATCCACCAAAAACACCGAGAGGGATGATGATAGCGCTAGGGAAGAGCCGAATGCAATTTTGGGAAAGAATCGTGTCGTTGTGGCTCGAGTCTCCCTTCACAAAGGAGATCGAGAGCTTTCCTAAACCCAAAGTGGTTTAAGATACCAAAGATAGAACCTTATGATGGCACCACCGACCCGGAGGACCATCTCCACAGGTATCTATCTCAAATGAGGTTGGATGGGGCACCCGATGCAATGCGCTGTCGGGCATTCGAGACGCTACTCGTGGGTCGAGCAAGAGAATGGTTCACGAAGCTACGACCAGGGTCGATCTCCAGTTTTGCCATGCTCGCTCGAAAGTTCCGAGATGCATTTATAGTCAATAAGAAGTTTCATCCGAGTGCCACGCACCTCATGAACGTGAGGCAAAGAAAAAAAGATGAGACAAGAATGGAGTATTTGAAGAGGTTTAATCTCGAGGCCATGCAGTGTCAAGGACGCAGATGACCGACTTCGATCACATCGTTCGTAGGGGGCCGCGTAATACTAAGTTGTACATGAAGTTGAGCAGAGACGTTCCCCATACCATGGACGAATGTGTCAATGTGGTGCATAGATTCCGTCAAGGGGAAGAGGCGCGCGGCGGCACACCCAATCCGACCGGATGGAATCCAAGAAGGACACCCGAGGTCCGAACAGAATCGCCCAAGAGGCGGATGTCGAAAGTAAGCCATCGGTCCGGGATCGTATCGACACGTCCACCTCGACCGTGGGGGCAAGAAGGACCCTCACGTGATAAGGACTTTATCCCACTCAATCGACCTCGATCTGAGGTGTTGTCGATTATGCTTTCAAAAAACTTGGCGAGGAAACCGCCACCGTTGAAGAAACCTCGAGAAAAGAGGAACGCAAGCAAATACTGTGATTTTCACGAGGACATAGGTCATACAACTGAGGATTGTATCGACCTGAAGAGAGATATCGACGTCTGCATTCAGGAAGGAAAGCTAGACGAAGTTGTTGACAGATCTCGGTATGATGGGCCCAGAGGGCGTGGGGAATTTAAGAGGAAAAACTCCGATCAAGACAGAACCGAGGTCGAGATGCCCAGAGACGGCGGGATCGGTCACCTCGTAGGAATCGATCCCCGTGTCGGGAAGGAAACAACAGAGATAACTTTGGTCGGGACAGATACGAGGAAAATCGACCCGTAAACTATGTCAATACGATCTTTGGTCCGATGAAAGTGATAAGGATCGACCAAGAAGAGCCGCCTAGTAGCTCGAGAGAGCGCAAGCGCTCTCGCATTCACGACGTGTCGGATACGGCCCTCGAGATGATATCCCCAAGTCGAGGAGTCATAGCGAAGGGTTAGTTATCGAGGCAATTATTAGCCGAGCCCGTGTATCGAGAGTCCGTATCGATAACGGGAGTGCAAAGAACATCATATATCACTCGGCGTTTCAAGCGATGAAGTTGAAAGAGAAGGATCTACCCCCATACGTCTCCCCCGTTTGGATTTACAGGGCAAGCAAGCGCCCATCCTATGGGCTCGATAAAGTTACTCACGACAATTGGGGATGGCGAGAAAGGAAGGACACTTGAATTAAGCTATGTGGTGGTCAAGGCTCCCTCTCGCGTACAATGTTATCCTAGGGCGACCTCGCGCTCTTCGACCCGCGTGCTATCATATCAACTTTTCATAATAGTATGAAGTTTCCCACTAGAACGGTTCCCACGAAGTAAAAGGAGACGTTGAAGTCGCTCGGAGTTGTAACTCGTTGTCATGAATGGGAAGATGGCGGTTCAACAAGTCTTAGTCGAGGAACCGATTCCGAGAGAAGAAGAGGAGAAGAGTTGGGTCTCCAAAGATGCAGCTGAAAATGTCCGACTCGGGAGGGAGAGGACGATCAATGTGTGCAAGTCGGGATTTGGATCCCGTAAAAGAAAAACAACATCGGTCGAGCTCTTAATCGAGTTCGTGGACATTTTTGCCTCGGAAAGCCACCGACATGCCGGGACCGTCCACCGACATCGCGGTTCATAAGCTCGAGATTGACCAGGCTAAAAGGCCGCCAAACAAGAAGAGAAGTTTTGCGTCGATCGACTTAAAGCTATTGAGTTGAGGTCGGCAAGCTACTAGCAGCCAAGATTGTAAAAGAGGTATTATATCCGGAATGGCTAGCTAACCCGGTTTTAGTCAAGAAGCCTGATGGTAGTTGGCGCATGTGTGTGGACTTTACAAACCTTAACAAAGCATGCCCGAAAGACTCGTATCCGCCGCCCAAAATCGACAAAGTTAGTAGATTCAACCATTGATTTTGAAGTTTTTGGTTTCTTAGATGCATATAAAGGATATCATCGATTTTAATGGATCCTCGAGATGCGGAAAAAACAAATTTATCACAGATTCGGCACCTTCTCGCTATGTGACCATGCCATTCGGATTAAAGAATGCTGGGGAAACATACCATAGGGCAGTCAACAAGATATTTGCAAAACAAATTGGTAGATGTATGGAGGTTTATGTAGACGACTTGCTTATCAAGAGTCGATCTATAAGACAATACCTGGTCGATGCTCGAGAGGTTTTCGAAGTGTCGAGAGAAACGCAGATGAGATTAAACCCGAAGAAGTGCACTTTTGGAGTCAGGTCGGGTAAGTTCTTGGGCTATATGATTTCGAAGGACGGGATTCGAGCGAACCCGGATAAAATTGATACATTGAAGAACATGCCCGCACCACGAAATATCAAGGAAGTACAAAGGCTCACGGGTCGAATGGCGCTCTCAACGATTTCTATCGAGATCAAAGACATCGTGCACTACCATTTTTCAAGATACTCCGAAAGGCCGCCCTTTTCATTGGGATGATGAATGTCAGACAGCCTTTGAAGAGTTGAAGACTTATTTATCAGAATTACCTACCCTCACTTCTCCTCGAGAAGGGGAAAAGTTGTTGGTTTATCTGGCCGTGTGCGAGGAAGCAGTGAGTGCGGTTCTGGTACGAGAAGGGGTACATGGCCAGGTACCAATATACTTTGTTAGTAAAGCACTACATGGCCCCGAGATCCGGTACTCACCACCGAGAAGTTAGCATTATGCCCGGTTCATGCCTCGAGGAAGTTAAGGCCCTATTTTCAAGCTCATCCCATCGTGGTAGTCACCGACCAACCACTAAAGCAAATATTGGCAAAACCCGACACCTCGTGTCGATTGGCAAAATGGGTGATTGAAATGGCCCAAGACGACATCGAGTTCGTCCCTCGAACCGCGATAAAAGCACAGCCTTGCGCATTTTTTGGTCCGAAGGGATCTCCGTCCAACTCGATCGTGAAAAGCAAAGCCCGCAGGAAAAATGGACTCTTCGTGTCGACGGAGCATCGAGTAAGGAGGGGGCAGGAGCAGGGCTCCTTCGGTAAGCCCGAAAGGCGAGGAATTCCCCTACGCCCTTCGATTCGACTTTAAAGCAACGAACAACGAAGCCGAGTACGAGGCTATGATTATTACGGGTTTAAAGCTCGCCTTAAAGCCGGGTGTCGAAGATTTGTCGGTTTACAAGTGACTCACGCGCTAGTGGTCAATCATGTGAAAGGGGAGTATGAGGCTAAGGAAGAAACCATGAAGAATTACTTAGCAAATTGTCCAAAGCCTCATACCAAAATTCAAGACAGCTTCGCTTGAGCAAGTCCCCCGAAGTCGAACAAGAGAGCCGATGCGCTCTCCAAGTTGGCATCAAACTTCATGTCAAGTAAGAAGGTTCTAGTCGAGTTATTGACCGACCGGAGTTACATCGAGACGGAGGCCCACCGATCACTCACAGGCCACGTGGATGGACTCGATCGCTCTTTACCTCAAAGACGGAATACCGCCATCCGACAAAGTGCAAGCCAGAAAGTCCGACTTCAATCGCTCGATATGCATTTTTTGACGATATCTTGTATCGAAAATCTTTTGTGAACCCCCGGTTGAGATGTGTTTCGTAAAGTGAAGGCAAATACCTCTTAGAAGAGATTCATAGAGAGAGCCTCGTGGGAATCATTGTGGAGCCGAATGTTGGCTCGAAAATGCAAGTTAGCCGGGTA
The DNA here is from genome assembly GCA_036785695.1 of Gentiana straminea. NCBI lineage: Eukaryota > Viridiplantae > Streptophyta > Magnoliopsida > Gentianales > Gentianaceae > Gentiana > Gentiana straminea. Next base: position 13,673,182 of record JAVUPR010000113.1, on the reverse strand, counting down.
TTTCGGCCGTCGATGCGCCGAGATGCGAACAACCTAGTCCGTAAGTGCAACGCTTGTCGATTCATGATAATATCTCCCATCGCAAGCGCAAGACATGAACGTCATCTCGTCGCGTGGCCATTCGATCAATGGGGAGTCGATATTGTTGGACCTCTTCCCCGAGCACCAGGAAATCTCGCATTCGTGGTCGTTGCGGTGGACTACTTCACAAAATGGGTAGAAGCTAAGGCTTTGCCCGACATCCGAGCCGCAACCATTAAAAAATTCTTGTGGGTCGACATTCTATGTAGGTACGGAATTCCAAAGGCTTTGATCTCGGATAACGGTACCCAGCTTGAAGATCGAAAAGTTAGAGAATGGTGCAACGAGTACCAAATCGACCGCCGATTCACCTCGTGGCTCACCCCCAGTGCAAACGGTCAAGTCGAGCAAACCAATCGACGATCAAGCCGGGTTTAAAAAAGAGGCTGAGGCGAAGGTCGAGATTGGGCAATTCAACTTCCGAGCATCCTATGGTCATATAGGACAGCCTCCTAATTCGTCGACAGGGGAAACCCCTTTTTCTTTAGTGTATGGATGTGAAGCGGTGATACCCGCGAGAATCGGAGTCCCTCCCCTCGAGTTCGGCCTACAATGTGGAGACAAATGATCCCGAACTCCGACAGAAAGGGACAATGTCGAAGAGCGAAGAGAGATAGCCTCACCGAAATGGCAAGGTACAAACAAAGATCTCTCGCATTACAACTCGAGGGTAAGACACGATACTTCAAAGTTGGCGATCTAGTCCTAAGGAAAAATGAAGCAAGTCGACAGAAGCGGTCGGAAAGTTGACCCCGAATCGGGGGAAGGCCCATATCGATTCTCGAAGGTTCACCCCAAAGTGGTCTTATCAACTTGGTCGAGCGTATGGAACCACGGTTCCCTCGACATTGGCACGCCAACAATCCGAGGAAGTATTATATTTGAGATAAGCTTTACTTTGATGAACTTTTACCTTTCAATTTCGAATCTTGTAATAAGTCCATGAGACAATTTTATGAGTATTCTAATAAATTTGTATCTTTTCGAGATGCTTTTTGTGTTTGTTAGGATTTATAGCCAAAACGATACAAGTCCAATGTGACGAAAAGTTAAAGGCAAAATAATCAACAACGAGTAGAGAAATCCGCAAGTCGGAAATCTAGACAAGCCAAAGCAAAGTTAGCCTAATGGGCGACGAATGCAAAGGCATGTAGAGACGGTTCGCAGTGGTCGGGCCAAAGGTCCAAGCTAAAAGCCAAACGAGCCCAAGAGGCAAACGAGGCTAAAGCAAAGGACGGTTCGCATAGTCGGGCCACCCGTCCAAGTCGAAAGCCAAACGAGCCCAGAGGGCGAAAAGGCCTGACAAAGGACGGTTCGCATAGTCGGGCCACCCGTCCCGCCGATGGTCGAAAGAGCTTAAGTGGCAAAAAAGACCAAAGATCGTGGACAAGCTTTACATTAAAATGCTCACCAAAGGTCAACTAAGCCTAAGGGGCAAAAGACTAAGGCAAGCAACTCGATCTCAAGTGCAATAAGAACTAAAGGTTCATAATACACTTGGGGGCAACACAATATCAATATCAACAAGCGCAATACAATATCGCCGAGTAGCGAGAAGAGCCGTAGGCTACAACAAGATGTCAAGACTACAACACATCAAAAAGATAGCAAAATCAAATCAAAATCAACGCAAAGTCATTACAAAACAAGGCCAGTCGAAAAGACCAGCCAAAGTTAAAATAAATGTTATTACGATCCAAGTTCAAGATAACAAATCAACAAAAGATTTAAAAGATAATGATCGTGGGTTGGTTTCGTGGGTCGGCTCGCATTGGCGAGGTCGGATCGGTGGGGCCGGATCGACAAGCAGAGCGTACGCGGAAGGAGCATACTTTATGGCCAAGGACTCTCCCTTTTGAAACTCTTCGATATACTGGTCGTATATCTTCTCCGAGTCGGGATTGTAGAACATCGGCGTCTGGAGAGTCGACATGTCGAAGCTCGGAATGACCTCCTTCATCTGATCCACGGCCAGAGTGTATCCACCCATCATCGAAGCCCGCATGATCACTTCTAGATCATCTTCAAGATTGGATGACTTGCGATACTCCATGATGGCCTCGGTCTTAGCCTCTTCGACCTGCGCCTGCGCTCGATATAATTCAGCCTGTAGCGCATCTCGATCTTGGCGAGCCTTCCTAGCTTCTTCATCCGCAGCCTTCTGACACTTCAGCAGCCTCTCATAGTCTTGAGCCAGCTTGAGCAGCTCTCTACCCTGACCTTGCCTTTCATCTCGCAATGTCGGTCGGTCCAGCCTCCTTCTCGCAAGGGCCGCCTTTGCTTCACAGCCCACCAACCTATCTTGCAGCCTTCTTGAGCTCGGCGACCGACTCGTGCTTCAACTCATTATACCGTTTCTCCACAAGAAAGTAGCGCACTTTTGGCGACATTGTCTTGAAGCGCCGCCATTCTCCCTCTTGATCTCATCCGCCGACTCCCCGTCTTGGCTAGCCGCGGGGGCGGCCTCCCGACCGACGAGGGTATTCTACAAAACGTAAAGAGTGTATTAAAAAAGGGACAAGGCATAGGCCTCGAGAGAAGCTAATAGGAAAAAAAGGATCGACTTACAAGACGATTTAACTTTCGCAAAGACGAAGGACAAGTTCTTGTCGTCCACGCCGCCGTAATCGTCGGCAACCCGGGCCCACACCGATCCCCGACTCGGTAGAGGTCTCGCAACCTTCTTCCTCTTCGCCTCTCGAAGTTGCTCCCTCACCACCTCGGCGACGCTGGCCTTTTCTTTGTTCGCGCCGCCGGCTCCTCGACATTAGCCTCGACATTCGAGGTCAAATCGACAATCTCCTCCTCGTCTTCATCTCGAAGAGAACCAAATCGGACTGTCAGATTACCGGTGATCGGAGGTGGGTCGGGCCGATCCGCCGCGGGCGGCAGTCGATTCTATAGCAGCAGGGGTAGGTTCAGACTGGGAGGCACCCCCCTCTCGGGAAGCAGAAGGCGCCCTGGTCTCAGCCACCGGCAAGTCATGGGTAGCACGACCTCCGAGGGGTGGAGCAGCAATGACCGTCGACTCGGGGATACGGGTGGGGTCAGTGACCTTGGAAAACCTCCCCACTGCAAAAAAGCAAAGAAGACAAGTTAGTGTGATCGATAAATAAAACAAGCAACAAGTCATCAAACACGACAAATGACAAGTATGTAAAAGCAGGCGAATAGGGAACATCCTACGGTTCTCGTGATCTGGGACGTTAAGACCCACGTACGGCATTGGCCCAGCTTCCTCCAAATGGGCCAGGTGATACAGGAGACTCAGGTCTCGAGTACACACCTCGAAGTTGTGTCCACCCAGGAGACGAGCCTCGTGTAGAACCGGATCTTTCCCAAGCTTGTCCTGTTTTCCGTCTCTCGACCTCCACTGCCCTATGTAGGGGTTATCCAGGCCATGACGGAGAAAGAAAAATCGAGGCTTCCACTCCCCGTGAGAAGAAGGCCCCTTGGTTATGAACTCATGTCGGTTGGCTCTTCTTTGAAACGAATACCATAACTTGTCGCGTAGCGCCTATCTTGTAGTAGTACCGGAACAAGGGCACTGAGAAGCAGACCTGAGCTACTCGACACGCTATTATGAACCCCATCAGAGTCCTAACACCATTCGGGGCTATCTGGGAAATACTGACCTCATAATGCTCGAGGATCGCAAGAACGGCAGGACAGAGTGGAAACCTTAATCCACTCGCCAATTGACTCTCGTAGACAGCACAAAACCCCTCTGGGGGTTCGTCGGCAAACTTATGAAGGCCAGATGGAAGCCGAGCCTCGAATGGAGGGATAGAGATGTTGTATCTTTGACACAGTCTGGAGACCTCTTCAGGGGAGAACGTACTAAGACACCCCTTAGCACCCTTTCCGTCCATCCTAGTTACTAGTTTTTTAGGCTGGTTAGGGACAGGAGGAGGGGAAGCAGCAGGTTCACCAGAGTTTCCCCGGAGAGGAAGATCGGAAATAACAGGTGCCGGAGATGGGCTATGAACGGGCGTTTCACTACCCCTATCTGATTCAGTTGCGCTACTACTACTAGACATGAACAAAATCACAGAAAAAGATGAATGCTAAGGAAAAGAAGGAGTCTTACTTGGTGTTTTGGATTTTGGAGATGGTGATAAGAAATAGCAAGCAAGTTTGCAATGCGGCGTCTATCCTCTCTCCTTTTATATGCTAGCAAAGAAGTTACAAATGATTTGAGGAGACGTGGGTAATGGGGGTTATAACCCCCGAAAATCGCGACAATCAAGGCAAGGACGCGTCCTTTGCGGGATTCGAAGCGTTTCGTATGCTGATATCATGCCACGTGGCTACAAGGCGCTAGGGTTGGTTGAAAAGGCGGGCTTTCTCCCCCCAAAGAAAAACCCAACTCGAAGACGATTCAAGTGACAGACCCGACCTCGGACAACGGAAGTCGCCTCTCTCAAGTCCGGGGGCTTATGACGATACGGGGTTTCACTCCCTCCACGTGTCGTCTATCGGTTGGTCATCACATTATAAAATAACGCCAAGCATATTCATGTCGATGCCTGTGCTCGAGGCCAAGGCCATCATATAAAAGCCGTGCTACGACTATCGACCGTCGACGACCGAGCAAGGTGTGAGATGACAAGTCCATAAGGATAGAGTCCACACCCGCCCAGCGTGTGTAGGACAATGAGTCTAGTGGTCGATCACCGCAAGTCGGCAGTATCGACACCGAGGACAGAGTCTGCGCCAGCTGTCCAGGCCCACCCACAGCGATAGCTTGGGCAAGGGTTTAAGGCCCATTTAAGGGTAAAGATGACAATAACACAAGCCGACTTAACCTTAGGGTTTAGGCAAGTATTGTCATTATAAATACCCCCATTCCAGGAACTACGTAAGGCTTGATTCCTGGAACGTAACAGATACGTAGGCAATCCAAGATACGCCTTGGACTCACCGCATACATAAAATCCACCCCCTCATTCCTCTTATTGGCATTAGGGTTCTTGTGTGTTCATCACTAGATTAAATTAGGGCTCAAATCATTAAGGTGACATAATTTGTCATCGTCATCGTCCTCCTATTCATCCGTCTTGAAAGATTACAAAGATGTGTTTGCATGGAAAGCCAGTGACATGCCAGGACTGTCAACAAATTGGCTGTCCATAAGCTCAACATAGACCCAACCAGAAAACCGGTGAAGCAGAAAAGAGGTCTTTCCCTCCAGAAAGGATACATGCTGTCCAGCAAGAGGTAGAGAAGCGGTTGCAGGCCAACAAGATTAAAGAAGTTATATATCCTGAGTGGCTAGCAAATCCCGTGCTAGTCAAAAAGCCAGATGGTAGCTGGAGGATGTGTGTGGATTTCACAGATTTGAACAAGGCATGCCCTAAAGATAGCTACACATCCCTTAGAATTGATAGGCTAGTGGATTCCACGGTTGGATATGAAATTTTTGCTTTCTTAGATGCATATAAAGGGTACCACCAGATTATGATGGACCCCGAAGACGCTGTAAAAACTGCATTTATTACTGAATTTGGTTCTTACTACTATGTGTCTATGCCTTTTGGGTTTAAGAATGCAGGGGCTACATATATGTGGATGATTTATTGATCAAGAGCAGGACTCTTGACCAATATTTGAAAGATGTGGCATAAGTTTGTCAGGTATTGAGACAAACTCGAATGAAGTTGAATCCTAAAAAATGTACTTTTGGAGTGAGGTCAGGCAAATTTCTTTGTTATATGATATCCAAAGAAGGAGTCAGGGCCAACCCTGATAAATTGGAAGCTTTGAAAACTATGCCCGAACCGAAGAACACTAAAGAAGTCCAACGACTGACAGGAAGATTAGCAGCGCTAAATCTATTTTTGTCAAAATCGGCACAGAAGTCATTGCCTTTCTTTAAAATTCTCAGGAAGGCCAGCCCATTCGAGTGGAACGCAGAATGTCAACAAGCTTTCCAGGAATTAAAGGATCATATCAGTCAGCTACCAACCCTAACCTCTCCTCAAGAATGTGAGGTATTATTCTTATACTTATCCTTTTGTAATGAAGCAGTAAGTGCTGTCCTGGTAAAACAACATGGTATGTTACAAAGGCCTGTGTATTTTGTGAACAAAGCCTTACAAGGGCCTGAGGTCAGGTATTCTGAGGTAGAAAAATTGGTTCTAGCCCTTGTTCATGCCACAAGAAAACTAAGACCATATTTCCAGAGTCATCCAGTGTTAGTATTGACAAATAAACCTTTAAAGCAAATTTTGGATAAACCAGATAAGTCTGGGAGATTGGCAAAGTGAGTAGTTGAATTAGCAGGGTTTGACATTGAATATAAACCAAGAACGACAATCAAAACTCAAGCATTAGCAGATTTCTTGGCAGAAGGAAAGGCATTAGCAGTAGAGCAAAAGGCAGAGCATAACGTGGACGAGCAGTGGCAGCTCTATGTAGACGGAGCTTTCAACAAAGAGGAGCAGGAGCATGACTCCTACTCATTAGCCCAAAAGGTGAAGAATTCCCATATGCTCTTAATTTCGAATTCCAGGCCGCTAATAATGAAGCAGAATAAGATGCTTTAATAACTGGGTTAAACCTAGCACATAAATTAGGTGTGCAGAACCTAAAAGTGTATACTGATTCGCAGCTCGTCACCAATCATATCAAAGGAGAATATGAAGCCAAGGAAGGCCCTATGAAGAAGTACCTAGCGGCTGCACAGAGAAAGTTGCAAAACTTCTCAGTGGTGGAAGTGGAACAGATAACCAGGGCCCAAAATACCAGGGCAGATGCATTATCTAATCTGGGGTCTAATTTTCTGTCCAACAAGAAAGTGCTAGTTGAGCAGTTAAAGCAAAAGAGCTGTGATGTGGTTGAAGTACAACCTATAACACATGCACAAACTTGGATGGATCAAATTATGATGTATCTGAGAGATGGAAAACTCCCCGAAGACAGGGTGTGTGCCAAAAAACTGATAAGACTCTCGGCAAGATACGCACTGTTCAATGAGGTGCTATATAGAAAATCCTATGCAGCACCATGGCTGAAGTGTGTCACCCCGGAAGATGGGAACTATGTGCTGAGAGAAATCCACCTTGGCATTTGTGGAAATCATTTGGGAGCAAGAGCTCTGGCCAGAAAATGTAGACTTTTTGGATATTACTGGCCAGAAATGCAAGAGGATGCAGAGAAGCTAGTCAATACATGCAAGGCATGCCAGGTGCATGGTAATTTATCCCATATTGCTAAGCAAGAAATGACACCAATCATATCACCTTGGCCCTTTGATCAATGAGGAATAGACCTAATAGGTCCCCTGCCCAGAGCCCCTGGAAATCTAAGGTTTCTAGTGGTAGCAGTAGATTATTTCACCAAATGGGTGGAAGCAGAGCCTCTGACCACCATCACAGCCAACCAAATTCAAAAGTTCCTGTGGAAGAATATTCTGTGCAGATATGGCATTCCAAAAGTGCTAATCTCCGATAATGGCACGCAATTTGAGGATCAAGGAGTGAAGACTTGGTGAACAAATTTAGGAATCTCTCAACACTTCACATCTGTAGCTCATCCTCAAGCTAATGGGCAGGTCGAGAAAACCAACGAGGCAAATTAAGCAAGGGTTGAAGAAAAGGTTTGGAGCGGGAAGGATCTTATTGGGCGGATCACCTTCCCAATATTTTATGGGCATATAGAACTACCCCAAATACCGCTACACATGAAACTCAATATTCCTTAGCATATGGATGCGAAGCGATGATACCCGCGAGAGATTGAGCATAAATCTCCCAAGACAGAATTATACTTGTCCCGAAACGCAAGAAGCAAATATGATGCACATCAAAGATGAGCCGGAACATAAAAGAGATATAGCTCTAATACATATGGCCAAGTACAAGCGAGAGGATTGCTCAATACTACAACTCTAAAGTTAGATGTACGTATTTTAAAGAAGGTGGCTTAGTTCGAGGTGAAATGATGCCGAAGCAAGGCCCAACGGGAAAGCTAGACCCAAATTGGGAAGGTCCTTACAAAATCATCAAAGTACATGGAAAATGATCTTATCAACTGGCTAATGCCTCCGGGAAGACGATTCCTAGGAGTTGAAATGTTATTCACCTAAGGAAATATTATCCTTAAAATAAGCTTATGTTCTGAGATTGTTACCCATTTGAAATGTATTGTCATTTATTTTATTGATTATATGTTTGCATATTTCAAGTTGTGTTGAAATACAGGAAATTAAAGGCAAAATGCCAAGAAAAATACCGAGCAGTGAAACTTGCAGCGCAAGGATATTTCTGGGCTGAAAACCCATCGCAAGAATCTAAGTGTTACACTTGCAGTGCAAGGACACTCTGGCCAGAATCCCATCATAAAATACACTAAGTGTCAAACTTGCAATGCAAGGACACTCTAGGCAGAATACCCCACATAAAAATAAACTAAGTATCGAACTTGCAGCGCAAGGACACTATGGGTAGAAAACCCATCATAAAATAAACTAAGGGCCAAACTTGCAGAGCGAGAGCCTTCTGGGCATAAGACCCACTACACAAATGGACTAAGTGCCAAACTTGCAGTGCAAGGATACTCTGGCCAGAATACCCAGTGGTCAGTAATGTAAATGCAGAGCATTCCAAGCAGAAACATACAAATTACAATTAAATAAGCTAAGGATAAATAATCCTAGCTTCTTTACAGCGCAATAGGAGATAAAGAGCAGCCAAACAAGCAAATGTCAAGGATGAGCATCCAAACAAGGAATGCAAATTTGTTGATGATCAAAATATCAAATACATCAAAACAAAGGTTTTATAAGGCAATTCAAATAACAATTGCAGAGACATCAAAGTCTGATTATCAGAATTTCAAGATAGATATATAAAATCAAGATGAAGGAGGAGTAGAAGACTTGGCAGGCTTTTTCTTGGCATACTTGCAGACGATATCTTCCCCACTCTTATATTCATCATAGCGTTTGGTGAAGATATCACCTGCCTCCTTATCATATAATTTGTAATTAGGCAGAGTGTTAATCACCAAATCGACTAGCTTGGCCTCGTCAACCCCCAGAGTGTACCCCCTGCGCATAGCGGGTGCCAGGATGATTTTGATCTCTTCATAAGTTTGGGGAGAATCCTTATACTCTGTAATGATCTTTTGAACGACGTTCTGAGCAGGAGCCTTTTCCATTTGTCTCACAGTCTCCTCAAACTCAGCTTTCATCTTTTTTGCTGCTGCAGGTGCTGTTGATTTTCCTCGTTCTTCTCCTTCAGCTGCTGATCTTTAAGTTTCAATTGTTCGTCTTAAGTGAACAGCAAACTTTCAGCCTTGTCAAGTTTGGCTTTTAGTTGCTCGATCTCCTGACAAGCAGCAGTCTCTGAAGACATCAATGTGTAATTGGCCTCCTCCAAATTGGTCACCTTGGCATTGACCTCCTCTAAGCTGGCCACCTTCTGCTGCAGTGCAACAATCTCCTTGGCCATACCAGAAGTTTTCTTATGCAGAGACCGGCCCAGGTGGTAAAACTGCAAAAGGATGGAGTTTAAGAAGTAAAAACAAAAATAAAAAATAAAAAATAAAAAACCCAACAGGAAAACTACTTACGGAGTGGCAGAGTCTTCAGCGGACATATCTTCAAAATTAAAAGAAGAATCACTAGCAGAGCTGCCATATGATGTTGACTTCCGTTTTTTCTTGTTTTTCTAAGAAACAGACCTCAAGGACACAACATTCAAAGCAGTAAGTTGATCATCAGGAGAACTCTTTTTGTCAGTCAAGTCTATACCGTCATTGGTGCTCGGCAGGTTCTGAGCAGAAGGCTCTAAAGCGAAGAATGATGTTCGGCGATCACACCGGAAGAGACATATGCCTCCCCGCCTTATTTCGGCGTGTCTCACCACCTTCAGGGGCAGACGATAAAGTCTTCTTTGCCTTTGCTCAACTTCCTTTTCGACATCGACATCGACATCGATTAGGTCAGTCACGTTGGCAACTGCATAGAAAAAAGAGGCTTAAGTTATGCCCAACAACAAGCATAAAGTATAAGTTCAGACATTACATTTTCCGTATTCTTCCTTAGTGAGTTCCACATATCCGGTAGGACCCGCGGTAAGGAGCTGAGCGGCATTTATCAGAGCAGAGCTTATGATGTCTAAGGTCAAAGAAATCTTATTAGCCGCAAGGCGTTGGGAAAGGGCAGAATCTATAGGCTCTACCATCTTATCCTTCATGGATGAAGTGTTCCATCGGCCAAGGCCCACATCAGTATTATGTCGCACAAAGAAAAAGTGTTCTTGCCACTTTTTCTTAGTTTTATCCTTACCAGATATGGTAATAATCTGGCTTAGCTTACCAGATCTACGACAGAAGTGGTACCACCCCCCGCTGCCAGGTGTTAACTTGCACTGGTAGAAGTTTCCAAACAACTTCACTGAGAATGTAGTTGTGGTGAACCTGTTCAGTTACTAAGTTCATTGGACGCTGCAAAATCTAATATCGTGGTACCTGTTATTCTTCTTGTGGTGACTTTTTAACTTAAAAAACCAATGAATGAATGAATAATAATAATCTATATAGTCAAATGATATTTTAAATTAACTACAGTAATATATAAGCCATTATATTTATCCACTTTATCAAAGGAGAATATGAAGCCAAGGAAGGCCCTATGAAGAAGTACCTAGCGGCTGCACAGAGAAAGTTGCAAAACTTCTCAGTGGTGGAAGTGGAACAGATAACCAGGGCCCAAAATACCAGGGCAGATGCATTATCTAATCTGGGGTCTAATTTTCTGTCCAACAAGAAAGTGCTAGTTGAGCAGTTAAAGCAAAAGAGCTGTGATGTGGTTGAAGTACAACCTATAACACATGCGAAACTTGGATGGATCAAATTATGATGTATCTGAGAGATGGAAAACTCCCCGAAGACAGGGTGTGTGCCAAAAAACTGATAAGACTCTCGGCAAGATACGCACTGTTCAATGAGGTGCTATATAGAAAATCCTATGCAGCACCATGGCTGAAGTGTGTCATCCCGGAAGATGGGAACTATGTGCTGAGAGAAATCCACCTTGGCATTTGTGGAAATCATTTGGGAGCAAGAGCTCTGGCCAGAAAATGTAGACTTTTTGGATATTACTGGCCAGAAATGCAAGAGGATGCAGAGAAGCTAGTCAATACATGCAAGGCATGCCAGGTGCATGGTAATTTATCCCATATTGCTAAGCAAGAAATGACACCAATCATATCACCTTGGCCCTTTGATCAATGAGGAATAGACCTAATAGGTCCCCCGCCCGCAGCCCCCGGAAATCTAAGGTTTCTAGTGGTAGCGATAGATTATTTCACCAAATGGGTGGAAGCGAGCCTCTGACCACCATCACAGCCAACCAAATTCAAAAGTTCCTGTGGAAGAATATTCTGTGCAGATATGGCATTCCAAAAGTGCTAATCTCCGATAATGGCACGCAATTTGAGGATCAAGGAGTGAAGACTTGGTGAACAAATTTAGGAATCTCTCAACACTTCACATCTGTAGCTCATCCTCAAGCTAATGGGCAGGTCGAGAAAACCAACAGGCAAATTAAGCAAGGGTTGAAGAAAAGGCTGGAGCAGGAAGGATCTTATTGGGCAGATCACCTTCCCAATATTTTATGGGCATATAGAACTACCCCAAATACCGCTACACATGAAACTCAATATTCCTTAGCATATGGATGCGAAGCAGTGATACCTGCAGAGATTGAGCATAAATCTCCCAAGACAGAATTATACTGTCCAGAAACGCAAGAAGCAAATATGATGCACATCAAAGATGAGCTGGAACATAAAAGAGATATAGCTCTAATACATATGGCCAAGTACAAGCAGAGGATTGCTCAATACTACAACTCTAAAGTTAGATGTACGTATTTTAAAGAAGGTGGCTTAGTTCTGAGGTGAAATGATGCCAGCAAGCAAGGCCCAACGGGAAAGCTAGACCCAAATTGGGAAGGTCCTTACAAAATCATCAAAGTACATGGAAAATGATCTTATCAACTGGCTAATGCCTCCGGGAAGACGATTCCTAGGAGTTGAAATGTTATTCACCTAAGGAAATATTATCCTTAAAATAAGCTTATGTTCTGAGATTGTTACCCATTTGAAATGTATTGTCATTTATTTTATTGATTATATGTTTGCATATTTCAAGTTGTGTTGAAATACAGGAAATTAAAGGCAAAATGCCAAGAAAAATACCGAGCAGTGAAACTTGCAGCGCAAGGATATTTCTGGGCTGAAAACCCATCGCAAGAATCTAAGTGTTACACTTGCAGTGCAAGGACACTCTGGCCAGAATCCCATCATAAAATACACTAAGTGTCAAACTTGCAATGCAAGGACACTCTAGGCAGAATACCCCACATAAAAATAAACTAAGTATCGAACTTGCAGCGCAAGGACACTATGGGTAGAAAACCCATCATAAAATAAACTAAGGGCCAAACTTGCAGAGCGAGAGCCTTCTGGGCATAAGACCCACTACACAAATGGACTAAGTGCCAAACTTGCAGTGCAAGGATACTCTGGCCAGAATACCCAGTGGTCAGTAATGTAAATGCAGAGCATTCCAAGCAGAAACATACAAATTACAATTAAATAAGCTAAGGATAAATAATCCTAGCTTCTTTACAGCGCAATAGGAGATAAAGAGCAGCCAAACAAGCAAATGTCAAGGATGAGCATCCAAACAAGGAATGCAAATTTGTTGATGATCAAAATATCAAATACATCAAAACAAAGGTTTTATAAGGCAATTCAAATAACAATTGCAGAGACATCAAAGTCTGATTATCAGAATTTCAAGATAGATATATAAAATCAAGATGAAGGAGGAGTAGAAGACTTGGCAGGCTTTTTCTTGGCATACTTGCAGACGATATCTTCCCCACTCTTATATTCATCATAGCGTTTGGTGAAGATATCACCTGCCTCCTTATCATATAATTTGTAATTAGGCAGAGTGTTAATCACCAAATCGACTAGCTTGGCCTCGTCAACCCCCAGAGTGTACCCCCTGCGCATAGCGGGTGCCAGGATGATTTTGATCTCTTCATAAGTTTGGGGAGAATCCTTATACTCTGTAATGATCTTTTGAACGACGTTCTGAGCAGGAGCCTTTTCCATTTGTCTCACAGTCTCCTCAAACTCAGCTTTCATCTTTTTTGCTGCTGCAGGTGCTGTTGATTTTCCTCGTTCTTCTCCTTCAGCTGCTGATCTTTAAGTTTCAATTGTTCGTCTTAAGTGAACAGCAAAATTTCAGCCTTGTCAAGTTTGGCTTTTAGTTGCTCGATCTCCTGACAAGCAGCAGTCTCTGAAGACATCAATGTGTAATTGGCCTCCTCCAAATTGGTCACCTTGGCATTGACCTCCTCTAAGCTGGCCACCTTCTGCTGCAGTGCAACAATCTCCTTGGCCATACCAGAAGTTTTCTTATGCAGAGACCCTGCCTGGTGGTAACACTGCAAAAGGCTGGAGTTTAAGAAGTAAAAACAAAAATAAAAAATAAAAAATAAAAAAACCCAACAGGAAAACTACTTACGGAGTGGCAAAGTCTTCAGCGGACATATCTTCAAAATTAAAAGAAGAATCACTAGCAGAGCTGCCAGATGATGTTGACTTCCGTTTTTTCTTGTTTTTCTAAGAAACATACCTCAAGGACACAACATTCAAAGCAGTAAGTTGATCATCAGGAGAACTCTTTTTGTCAGTCAAGTCTATACCGTCATTGGTGCTCGGCAGGTTCTGAGCAGAAGGCTCTAAAGTAGCAATGATGTTCTGGGCAGTCACACCAGAAGAGACATTTGCCTCCCCAGCTTATTTCAGGGCAGAAGTCTCACCACCTTCAGGGGCAGACGATAAAGTCTTCTTTGCCTTTGCTCAATTTCCTCTTCGACATCGATATCGACATCGATTAGGTCAGTCACGTTGGCAACTGCATAGAAAAAAGAGGGTTAAGTTATGCCCAACAACAAGTATAAAGTATAAGTTCAGACATTACATTTTCCGTATTCTTTCTTAGTGAGTTCCACATATCCGGTAGGACCCGCGGTAAGGAGCTGAGCGGCATTTATCAGAGCAGAGCTTATGATGTCTAAGGTCAAAGAAATCTTATTAGCCGCAAGGCGTTGGGAAAGGGCAGAATCTATAGGCTCTACCAGCTTATCCTTCATGGATGAAGTGTTCCATCGGCCAAGGCCCACATCAGTATTATGTCGCACAAAGAAAAAGTGTTCTTGCCACTTTTTCTTAGTTTTATCCTTACCAGATATGGTAATAATCTGGCTTAGCTTACCAGATCTACGACAGAAGTGGTACCACCCCCCACTGCCAGGTGTTAACTTGCACTGGTAGAAGTTTCCAAACAACTTCACTGAGAATGGGGTAGTGTTCAGACGACACCATATCATAAACCCAATCAGGGCTTTAACGCTGTTTGGCTGGATCCGTCCGATACCCAGCTTATAGTGCCGCATTGCATCTACATAACCAGGGGAAAAAGGGAACCTAAGGCCGCTCCGCAGCTGGTCAGCATATACTGTGCAGAAACCTGAGGGGGGGATTATATGCGTATTCAGTAGCGCCTGGCAGAGCAACCTCAAAGGGATCGGTATGAATCTTGTAGATTCTCAGTAAACGTGCCAATCGGTTTTGGTCATCTTGCTAGAAACACCGTGGCAAGCCATTATTGCCTTTGTTTTATTAAACCGATTGATTTCCCTACCAAGGGTGTGGACAAAAGCCGAGTGATCTTCTGGATATTTGTATACAATAGAAGTAGGGGTAAAGATCCAAGAGGAAGAAGATGAGAAGGGAGAAGGCACAATGGATTATCTCCAAATGTATAAGTATCCCCCAAATTAATCGAAGAAGAGGGATTATCAGAGTTTATGATAGGAATGGAGGAATTCACTTCTTCGCTTTCTGCTACGATTGCGTTTTCTTCAAACGATTGAAATAATCTTTTTATGGAATCATTGGAGGCAGTATTGGTTCTTAAACTCATGAAATAAGTAGCCAACCGAAAAGAAGAAGAAGAAATGAGACACATGCAGAAACTTACTTGTAATCGCAGAGATGTGATCCAAAGAGTTTCGAATAAAAGGGCTATATGACAAGAAACGGAAGGGATGTAATGGTTTAGCCCACAATCATTATAATTGGTGCCAGTTGGCCTCGTTTCGCATTATATTAATGACGGAAACTCAAACGTTGCAGACTAGGGTAGCTGTAAAAGCAGTCCACCCCAGTCTAGGGGACTTATGATGATATATGAGCCCACTGGACCGGGTTATTTACAATTGGGCCAGACCCATCTCACAGTCAGATAACAATAAGTAATGAGACTAGCAGAGCAGAGTAGGACTCCGCCGGATTCTGAGCAGAACGACTTCTGGACAGAACAACCAAGTAACTGCCAAAAATAGAATCTGTAATGATGTGACCGTTTACGAACGTGGGTAGATCCCACATCTGATAATTGACGAGGTAACCGGTGATAACTCCCCCATTATGGCGAGGGAGGTTATGACCACGATTGGGAGACATAAATATGAAGTTGAACTACGATGGGGATTTGATTCCGGTTCGACACTTGAACTGGATACGTAGGCAGCTCTCTTAAAAGAGTTCAGTCCAAATTCATACAAAATTGTACTTGTTTTGATACCATTTTTCTAACTTGAATAATTTAATTACCCGTTAACAATTTTAAGTATCATCATGTTGCTTTACTTGTTCCTGCAAATCTGAATTTTGTTAAACTCACATACTCTTTAACGCTTGTTCTGGTGATCGATGGAATCTAACTAGCTCTGAGAATGGTACTGTTCTACACTGTTGTTGTTGCCCTTTCTAAAAGCTGAACCCTTGGTAAGATACTTTTTTATTTTCTGTAAAGTTTTTCCAACTGAAAAAAGTTCATGTTTCTTCACCTGCCACCCTGCAACATCTTCATTTCCCAAAAAAAAAAAAAAAAAAAAAAAAAAAAAAAAAAATAGTTGAACCCCAACAAGTGCAACAACTTCATTTCCACAAAACTTTAATGGTGCTGTATCAGCTTAATCTTGAAATTTTGCTCTGCATTATTTTGGTTTAATCTTCTGACGTCTTACAATTAGGCATAATGGTGACTTTTATTGCAATGAAACTCAATTTAGGGGGAGATTTAGTCATTTAGAGGGAAAGAATCAAAGATTTATGTACATGGAATGGAAATGAAAAGGAAAAGAACCAATTGAACAAAATGGATTAATATAGGAAGATGACATTGAACAAAACCCAATCTTACCAGCTAATTAAAGGGCTATTGACAATTTTTGCAATGAGCTATTGCATCCTCAACTGAAGTCTCAATCTCACCACTGCTTTTGTTGAAGAAATGCAAGTTAAAAAGAGCATTTGAATTCACTGAAAAGGAGGATGATAAGGAAGAAGCCCCTGAACATGAAGAATTAGATGAAGATGAAGACAGGCATTTCGATGGAGAATGCCGCTTGATTGCCCCAGAAAAAGACCTTCTTGGCCGATGAATTATATTATTATTATTATTATTATTATTATCATTACTCTTCGTTTCCTCCACATTAGAAAAAGCTCCAAATGGGATTTTCTTGGTAATTATCCTATTCGATTTACCACATTCTTGCTTTTCAATTGCAGCCGTCTCTCTGTTTTCTCCATTTGAGCTAGCGGATTTTAAAAACAAAGCCTTGAGATTAATGAGATATGCCCGTGAATTCTTGAGCTTTTGGGTTAAAAGTACAGAAGACTGCTTCATCAATTTCAGCTTCTTGCTCCAACTTTTCTTTGGATTGTTATGAACGAAACTCCCAAATTCATTACTACTACTGGTGGACCATTGAAAGAAAAACTCTGAAGGAGGATTAAGTTCACAACTAACCCTGCAAGATTCAGAGGGAGATGATGATTCTGCCGGATTGCTACAATCTTCATAATTAGTAGTCTCTTCTAGTGTGTTAATGTTTAAAAGTGTTTGGAGCATTTGTAAACGAGGAGGGAGATGAAGAGGAAGCAGTTTTCCTTTGAAGAAGAGTTCATCGGCCGGAGAAGTTGTGGAGTCATTTTCTACTGAAACACAAGAAGAAGAAGACGGCATCTGAAACTCAAACTCTGAAGAGGTTACGTCAATGTCGATGAAATGAGCATCAGACTCAGTTGCTGCAGCCATATCTGAAAAGCTCAATTTCACCATTGAAGGGACCTTGACTTGACCGGACAAGAGTTGAATAGTGGTGACTTGCAGTACGTGGGTGGTCGTCTCTGTGAGAAAACGTGAAGATGCTTTATTGGAATTGAGGAAGGGAGTGGGGAGTGGGGAGTGGTGTGTGGTGTGTGGTGTGTGGTGACGGAAGAAGCGTCCAGAAACCGGGAGAAATATACATTCAGGTCACTGTAGACACCCATATTTCAAGTCAGGTCTGTTCAGGCAGGACATTTTTTTTTAAGTAGCTCGTGCCTGTTCCACGGGATCGTGCCATTTTTCCACCATATCACGTGGAATTCGAATGGTTCACGTGGAAGTTCAATTGGTGGCAAAAGTTGAAATTCCACGAGGGGGGAAATTTTAGGTGGACGCCACGTGGAAAGGAAACGCAACGCGGAAAATATCCACGGTCCCGTGGAAATTGTAAAACATATACGCGACTTTATCTTCTTCTTCCTCACTATTTTTCCGAAAAAAAATCGCCCCCACACAAAGAAAAGAAAAAATACGCACGGCCCCCATCATCCCTATCCCCACAACCCTATCCCCACATCCCTATCCCCACATCCGTAGATTAATTTCACGAGGAAGAATTACCTCTCACGGGCAGAAGGTGTTTGACACGGGTTAGTTTACATTGCGTGGAATTGGAACCGGGAGTGGATTGAAGCTTTATACTCTCCAATGGCCGTTATTAATTTGGAAGAATATCCTCTAGTAAGTTATTTACGCTTATTAGTTTTAATTTTGATGAATTTGCCCCCAAATTTTATTGAACTGCCACTTTTTATTTCAAATTGTGATATTGTAATGTTATCGAAATTGTGATATAATAATCTTATTGAAATTTTGGTTGCGAAATTGTGATATAGTATGTTTATGTATTGACCCAAAAAAAATCGAAATTGTGAGATAATTTGTTAAATTTTGTAGTAATGATATTGTAAAATTTTCTCTATTGTAGATTTTTTTATATTGTAGAAATTATGATTATAAGATAGGAAATTGTAGTAATGATATTGTACAATTTTTGAAATTGTAGAAATTATGGTTATAAGATATTGGACCTTTCGAATTATGTGTATTGGGAAATTTGTAGAAATGTTGATGTTGTAGAAATCTTGACGTTGTTGAAATTATGATATTGTAATTATTATGCTTATTTGATTGGAAAATTTGTATTGGAAAATTTGTATAAATGTTGATGTTGTACAAATAATGACGTTGTACAAATTTTGATATTGTAATTATTTTGATTATATGATTGGAAAATTTGTATTGGAAAATTTGTAGAAATCTTGATGTTGTAAAAATAATGACCTTGTAGAAATTTTGATATTGTATTTATGTTGATTATTTGATAATTTAGAATTTTTTAAGAATGATATGCATTAATGTAATTATAGTGACAATGTTATTATTAGAAACGATAATGTAGAAATGATAATGTAGAAGTTTTGATATTGTACATAGTTCGATTATATGATATTGTATGTATGTCTTTGTTATAAGTTGTTTAGAAATTTAGTAGTATAATTTCCTTTCATGGCCTTAGTTCATTTTGAAATGTGTAGTTTGATACCGCTTTAGTTTTCATAATATCCGAATAATGTAATTGTTACGGGCAATCACAATGAAAATGCCCTAATTTAATAAATAAAAAAACGAAATTTAAAAACTAGAAACAAACGACAAATAAATGTTGTTTGAAAAAATTCCAAAACAATAGAATTTTGACGTATTCTATGGTACGCCTCGACTCGATGAGGTTCTTAAAATGCATGCATCCCTAAGGTGTTTTCGAATCCTTCGATCCGCCGTGTCATGCCTAATCTCCAGGCTTTGTATTGGGGCTCCCGGTAGGTAGCTCGTAGAATTTTCATTAGGTCGCTCAATAGAGCATCTTTTCCGTTCTCGGCGCCTTGGTAAAGCCTCCGCCGGAAGCGAGGCATCCGTTAGATCGAAAGTATAAGATCCGTCCGTTGGCTCTCGTCCATCATCCGATCTCCCTCGTCATCATCAAATATTCTATGACGCCGCGGTGAAAACAATCTTCTCTTCTATTACCCCCGTCTACCGTCACAACACAACGAAACGAAAAATTTATCTTCTAGTGTGTATATTGGTTATTTCGATTATATACACATATATTTACATATATTTACTTGTATAATTGAATATTGCTAGACATCAAAAAACACAACAATATTCCTAAAAATCTAACCATATATATATATATATATATATATATATATATATATATATATATATATATATATATATATATATATATATATATAAAGATACAAATGGTTAGTATTTTTGGCGAATATTGATTTTTTGCGTTGCGGTGGCTAAAATAAACACAAATTTGGAAAAATGATTGTGTAGAATCGATAACAACACGGGTACCCGTAACAAACGAGAAAATATACTATTAATACAAATATATATATATATATATATATATATATATATATATATATATATATATATATATATATATATATATATATATATATATATATATATATATATATATATATATATGTATTAAGAGTATATTTTCTCGTTTGTGTGTGTGTGTATATATTCCAAGTACATTTATGTATAAAGTTATATATACACTTATTTTATCACATATTCATGCCATCGCATATATATTTATTATCAAGTGAAAGAAATTATACACACGAGATAAATTTAAATTTTCACACGGTTTAAGCACACACACGTACATATACACATACACTAGGAGAAATTATACACGGTATATATATATATATATATATATATATATATATATATATATATATATATATATATATATATATATACTTATTTTCTTAAGTTTATATATATATATATATATTTATATGTATATATATATATAAAGATACAAATGGTTAGTATTTATGGCGAATATTGATTTTTTGCGTTGCGGTGGCTAAAATAAACACAAATTTGGAAAAATGATTGTGTAATCGATAACAACACGGGTACCCGTAACAAACGAGAAAATATACTATTAATACAAATATATATATATATATATATATATATATATATATATATATATATATATATATATATATATATATATATATATATATATATATATATATATATATATATGTATATGTATATGTATTAAGAGTATATTTTCTCGTTTGTGTGTGTGTGTATATATTCCAGTACATTTATGTATAAAGTTATATATACACTTATTTTATCACATATTCATGCCATCGCATATATATTTATTATCAAGTGAAAGAAATTATACACACAGATAAATTTAAATTTTCACACGCTTTAAGCACACACACGACATATACACATACACTAGGAGAAATTATACACGGTATATATATATATATATATATATATATATATATATATATATATATATATATATATATATATATATATATATATATAACTTATTTTCTTAAGTTTATATATATATATATATATATATAGTCTTCTCAAAACATTTTTAATCACTTGCAGCTTACTAGTTATCCAACACCACGTGGGACATTGATTCATCCGCCTGAAAAATTTTTTAATGCCGAATTGCGGTTCCATGCGGAAAGTGCTACTCTTACAAGACTACAAGAGTTATTGCACAATGCTACACCAAACAGAGCGTTGTGGAATAGATTGGAGGGATCAGTGTTTGGTCCGTTTCTTCGATTTATAAGTAACAATTGGGAATTCAAGGGGCGGCTAATAGCATACCTGTATTTCAATATGGTTTATCCAAACCGAGACGACGAGCTTCATTTTAAGATTGGCGATAATAGAGTGAAGTTCGGAAGACGAGAGTTTGCATTCATCATGGGGTACGATTTGGAGATTTGGATGTTGAATTGCCCGATCGATCAAGGTGTTTCGATGTTAGTTGTACTCTCCATAAGTACATCAAGAATGTGACGTTGCAAAAAATCGAAGCGGCGATTATGGCATCGAATGACGTTGAAACTATATACCGGATGGCTTTAGTGTACGTTATTTATGGGTTAATAATCGGAAACGACCCCGGAGTGGTGATACCGGCCCGCATTTTTTATATTGTCGAGAATGTACAACTGGTGGAGACATTTCCATAGGGGCGATATTTTTTTAACAATTTAATGTTGAATTGGCGTAAGATAGTATTTGAGTGTAAGTGGTCTTGTACCTAAAAGAAATGGGAAACCGTATAAGCCACGCTTCTCCGGTTGTTTATACGCGTTACGCTTGTGGTGTTTCCATGCAATGCCTAGACTTATACAAGACGGGGGATTTGCAACATTGGTAGAAGGTCAAGCTAATGCTCGTCCAAGTTTGTTGAGATGGAAATGCACCGCCGGCGGGGTCTATTACAAATCATTGGTCAATCCTACATCCGGTGTTACTCCATGGGTATGTATTATATTATCACAAGCCTCCCAGGGCGGTGACTCACCTCCACATCTCCACAGGACCCAAAGCACACCATCCACCGAAGTTGGGCCGTCTTCAGCTACACAAGGCAGCCGTGAGACTGAGACTGAGACACCTGAAGGTTGTGATACAAACACGGACCAGACAGCTCGAGGTTGTGATACAAACACGGAGCAGACACCTCTAAGGAATGTTCATATGGCGTCACCGTCCCAAGTCACTCCTTCCGGGCTTCAGCTATCAGGATCCCAAGCTGGGCCGTCTTCAGGTCCACAAGGCACACCATTCGTTCAGGGTCAACACTCTGAGATAGAGCAAAGCATCCATCTTGACCCATTGAATGAATTTTCATTTGAGTGTGCTGGCCTAGGTCCAGAATTCGATATTGATGATGTGCATACGGAGATGACAACCTCGACAGACACTGGCACTCTTCTAGGGCCCCAAGCGATCCCAGGTTTGAATACAACAAGGGGGAGGGGGAGGGGGAGGGGGAGGGGGAGCTACAAAGAGCCTGCACTTCAAATAAAAATGGGCCTTCGATCGACGCTGAAGCCGACTGAGTACTTTAGGAGGGATAATACTACCCAATGGATTCAGCCTAAAAAACGGCCTGAGGATGATAGGCACACACCCGCTCGGAGGACTATCGAGCAGGAGTACAGCGAACTGAAAAAATGGATAGCCTCAAATGTAGGTGATACGACCAAGTTATTAGTCGGGGGGCCGAAAAGCGACGAGGAAATATTACCTTTCCCCTCGCGGATCGAGATTTTTTCGACCGTATTTTGTTTCAAGGTCATCGGATAAATGCGCGGTAAACTCATTTAAACTTGTATTCGAATTTTTTAACTTGTTTCACTTTTTTTTATCGTAATATTGTGACCGAGTAATAAATCCCATTTGCGGCACATTGACTCGTATGTGGGGCTTGTTGTCGGCTCGTATGGCAGCTTACCCTGATCAGTATGAAAAATATGCGAGTTTGTGTTATGCCTCATTCGCAAGTACTCTTGTGGCTGAATTAGAGAAATGGGAGGGCGACATGGATGCGGTGGTTCCGAGTTTGTTTTGACATTGGAAACTTCTAAATGGACCAAGAAAACGATCGCCTATGCTATCTGGATGATTAACACGGAGCATTGGGTGCTTGTGCGCATGTCGATCAGTGAATGGACCATAACGGTGTACGACAGCCGATACAGAAGTGGTGACTCGACCCACATTGACCAGATCATACGGAAATGGGCTCTATACATGAGGTTAATGTTATCGGCATCACAAGATTGCAGGACAATCCAATGGATGATCGATCCATCTCAAACACCATTCTATACTATCCTGCACGACGAGACTGGATGTCCACGGACGGAGTACCGGTACGTATCAAACCTTATTAAGTTTTTTTTATTTCAATCATTCGGTTCTAATTTTATAGCTTTAATATGCGAGGGAACGCCGTCCGGTTTTCGGTCTGAAGATTATGGAGCTTACACTCATCACCGACGCACACATATTTGAGATGACTGATGCAACTTTTCACAGGCTCAGGATCAAAATGGCCGTAGATTTATTTTGTCAACGTATAGCGGTGTAATTTATATATTTGTTGTTCGGGAGTCGTGTACATCCAACATATGACATTTATTTTGGTTATATCTCAACTTTTGGCGTTGTAATAATCATCTTCTATACGAGTCCACGGGTTTTTGGGAACCATGTATAACACGTAAAACTTAAAAAAAAACTTATTTAGTCGAGAGGACATAAAAATAACATCTATAGTAGATGAACATAAAAATAACAAAACATAAATAAACTGAAATGAAAGTTGATATATCTAAAAAATAAATACTAAAATAACATGAATAAAAGATAAACACTTTCATCATATTTAAGTTTCGTATGTGATAACGTCATCATGACCGTATGTCACATCATCTTCAACAAATTCCGGCACCCCGGCATACCTGACGCATAGACATGTTATCAGATACGGGAAAAATATATATCCATCTCCTGCATTGCCCTTTGCTATCTGTCGAATCCTTGACAGAATATACTCTCCAACGTCGAAATAGGAAGTAATAGATGCGTAAGCAAGGGCGTACAAATCAAATGCCGGTTCGGTGTAATTCACCGTACCATACAAATTGGTGGCAAGAAACATAATAAGGAAATGAAGGAATGGGCCATACCGGGACCGGGGTAAAGGGCGGGTAGGCCGGCGAGGCCTCACACGTTCCCACGGATGCGTCTCCCCAAATAAAACAAACCCATGTCACGTTGTAGTAGTTCAGGGCCATCCGGAAAAAGAAAGAAATCCAAACCTTGAGGATATTCTGGAATGGCATACACGTCGTTGATCCATGTATTATTCAAACGGACGGGCACGCCTCGAACTATGACACACATTTCATTGAGCTCTGCCGTTGCTAGACAAGCGTAAAATTCACGCACAATAGACCGATTCACATGCTGAAAGCTTAATGGGCTTTGAGGGAGACCAAGCCACCCGTTATCTCGGAACAAGTTTCTGATCAAAGTAGGTAGACTTTCCATATTCAATCGTCTCTCTGGAACAACAGCTCTTGACATCCAGTTAGCCACGTACTCACGCCTCTCCTCTTCTGTTGTGAAACGGATTATGAGAGATTGCTCGTCCAACGACAAATCAACTTCGTCATTGGGAATTAATACAGGAGCATGAGGGTTAGCCATTGAAAGGTACACTAAAAAGAGATTATTCTATAAAAATAAACGAGAAATGAGAGGGATGAATGCTTTGGTAAAGGATTGGTAAATATATAGATTTTTTTTCTTTCAAAACTAGCATTGATTGAGTGGGTCGGTGTGAATTAAGACTCGTGTGAATTCCAACGATCCCGTGTGAATTTTGAACGATCCCGTGTGAATATAGCACGAGCTAACCATTGATGACCCACGTGAAAAGACGCGTCACTGTATCAATGACAATACGCTGTGCACCCTAATGACGCCTACGACGTACGACATCGATATGACCTCGATGACATGTCAAAACTAGACTAGCATTGATTGAGAAGGTAAGTGTGAGCTAAGACTCGTGTGAATTCCAACGATGCCGTGTGAATTTTGAACGATCCCGTGTGAATTTAGCACGAACTAACCATTGATGACGCACGTGAAAAGACGCGTCACTGTATCAATGACAATAATGCCATGTGTCCTGCCTACGGTCATAAATCACCACTTGAAGTAATAAATTCTCCTATCAAATAATAAATTCTCTTTTGGAATATGTAATTAATATATAAATATTAAATATATTATGATATATAAGTATGTTTGAAACAAATGTATTAAATGATAGTCCCCTACGTGATCGTCAAAGATCATCCATTACAATTGCGAGTAGATAAAACAAGAAATAATAGAACATAACTCGATGGCCTAAGAAAGAAAAAACAATACATAATGGAACATAACTCGACGTCTTAACTCCGTTTCGGTCCCGAAGACTATGGCGATTACAATAAATACGATAGAATAGTTAAACAAACCAAGGGTGGTCACTATAGATGACAGTGGTGGTTTCCGAAGAAATGTCATCCGTGTCATACTCCGGTACGTTAAAATCTCTTGCGATAGCCGTGATAAGAAAAGGAAAGTAGATATAACCATCACCACTACTGCCAAGCGATATGTCACAAATCCTACTAATGATGTAACGTCCAACGTCAACTTCGTAATGGAGAAATGCGTATACCAAATTGTACAAATCAGATGGATGTTCACTCGTGTGTATAGTACCATGGAGGCTATTGGCAAACCATTCGATCATAACACGCTCCCATTCGGAAGGCAATTGACATCGAGCAATTATACGTTGCAATGCACGAACGTTGGAAGCCCCGTTGAAGAAATCACTTTGGATGCTTCAACTCCTCTTACACCATAGTAGTTATTGATCCAGGCCACCTCCAAGGAAACATCTACTCCGCGTACTTTGTGCACCCACGATGCTATGGGACCGAACTCCCCAGGCTACGTTTGACCCGACAACCGCATAGAATTCACGAACAATTGATCTATTCATAGTGGGCGTCGATGCGGGACTATTTGCGAGGCCCTCCAACGAAAATTTGTGTAGGAGACGCTTCATCTTGGTAGGTAGACTATCCCATTCAATTCTCTTCTCTCCGATAATAGCTCTATCTTGAAAGATCCAAATCCAATTATGACGCGCTTCTTCGTTGTAAACCTCAACCTCGGTGTACGCAAGTCGTATTGGTGACTAATATCATCCCTCCTTTGGTCAATAACAAACACTTGGTTGATGAGGATTGAATGGAGGATTCTCATACTCGGGGGAATTCGGTTCATGCCATTCCCGATGAGGGAAAGCGGTTCGGACATTGTGATTAAGGCGATGTAAAGTAGAAGGTTATGCGAGAGGTAGTTTAATAGGTCATGGTATATATAGAGTTAACCAAAGGAATTGAGTGGGTTGGTGTGAATTAAGACTCGTGTGAATTCCAACGATCCCGTGTGAATTTTGAACGATCCCGTGTGAATATAGCACGAGCTAACCATTGATGACCCACGTGAAAAGACGCGTCACTGTATCAATGACAATACTGCCTCTGCACCCTAATGACGCCTACGACGTACGACATCGATATGACCTCGATGACATGTCAAAACTAGACTAGCATTGATTGAGAAGGTAAGTGTGAGCTAAGACTCGTGTGAATTCCAACGATGCCGTGTGAATTTTGAACGATCCCGTGTGAATTTAGCACGAACTAACCATTGATGACGCACGTGAAAAGACGCGTCACTGTGACTCTGCACCCTAATGACACCTATGACGTACGACATCGATATGACATCAATGACAAGTCAAAAGTAGCATTGATTGAGAAGGTAAAGTGTGAGCTAAGACTCGTGTGAATTTTCAACGATCCCGTGTGAATTTTCAACGATCCCGTGTAAATTTAACACGAACTAACCTTGGATGGCAATTATTGTTGTTGTACAAGTACGAGCCATTTCTCTCACTCTTCAAACTCTTTTAAGTTCATCCGAATACCGGAGATGAATGCGGATTTGAAGTCATTGATCAACCTATAGAAAATCACGTCGTGTTTAATGTGGTGATTACTAAAAATTGAAGATCATTTATTTAGGAGTCATCCTATCGTATTTCATGATCACCCTTAGTTTATTTAAGCGACATTTTATTGTTATCTCAATGTATCAGTACTCTTTGTTTTTATGTTTGTAAGGCCTGTTATCACTCGTTTGAACTACAATACCCATTTTCTATTAGGTGATAAAGCTACAAAACATATATGATAGTCATCCTCATACTAATATCAATGTCCCCAAAAAGATACAAAACATGTATAAAAACTTTCACGACTTTAGATACTACTACAAAACATGAAAAAATGAACAAAATGACTATATCAATTAGGAACAACAACTGTATGAAACGGACATTTAGGCCTTTTGTGTCCGGTGTTTCCACACAACGAGCAACGCCTACCAGAGCCTCGGGACTCGTCCTCTCATTAGGCAACCTGCTGGTCCTACCGCCAGGAGGTTCACCTTGAGAAGCAATCCTGAGGATCCTGGGGCGGCCCCGCCTCGCAACCGTTGTTTGTGTTTCCCCTCCTTCCCTCAGTCTAGGTTCAGGCGGCGGAATGCGCTGGTTTGTAATTGAAGTGGGAACTATCCAATCATCCTCGACTGGAACAGGGTATACGCGTCCTTCATAAATACGCTGGAAACATTGAGCTTTGTAGTAGTGACAACAATAATCATACGGACTCTCACAACGCTCACTTATAGCAAAGACAAGCATGTACACAAGGCATTTTGAGCCCCGAAACTCTCCACGGTAACACTTCCAATCTGCCATATTTACCTTTGCACTAGTATCGGCGTCCCCCACTTGGAACCGGTCCCGGTCGATCGCCTTTAGTGTGAAGGTTCTTCGGGCATGCGATACTTCGCCAAGAATTTTTCGGCTTCAGGGGCTAACACGGAGCGACATGCCAATGCAAGTTCTCTCCGCTCGCAATGCCATTTCTGCAACGTTGCCCTTATGTAGTCTAACAAATTCACGATACTCAACTTACGCGCATCCCTGATCACGTTGTTAAAACTTTCAGCATAGTTGCTTGTCATTATTGCATAACGTGTCCCTGGAAAATGTGATCGTGCCCAGTAACAAAATCCAATAGCCTCCAAATAACTAGACACTCTATTGTTTGGATCTTTATCCTGCTTCTTTTAACTCGCTCGAAACATTATTGCGAATCGCGTTTTTGAAAAAGTATACGCCGCATCCCGTAAAGTGTATGGACGGTATCCCGTGCTTCCGAATTTTTTATTGAGGTTCATGACAAGGTGGTGGTAGCAAAAACCATGGTGAGCGTTTGGAAATACATCTCTAACAAGACCAATGATGCCGGCCCCTCTCGTCCGATACGAACACCATGTCTTCACGTTCCCCGATTACCCCCTTCACTTGAAGCATGAAATACATCCACGCATCCTCGCTCTCTCCGTCGGTCACGGCAAACGCTACCGGAAACGAGCTTTATCACCCGCGTCTACACCGATAGCTACTAACAATGTCCCCTCGCATTTTGTTTTTAGATGAGTACCGTCCACGACTAAGACAGTCGACGGTACTTAAACCCGTCAATACTAGCTTTCAAAGCCATGAAACAAGATTTGAACCCGCCGAACATGGTCGGTCACTATGTCCGTGACGGTTTCGGGATTTTCACTCTTCAACATGTAAAAGTAGGGCCGGTAATTTAGAATACGATAGTGGTACGCTTCCTCCGATTAATTCCAACGCTTTCGCCTACAATGATATGCACGCTGATAATCAAGGTCTATGTTGAATACTCTTTTGACCTCCACAATTAAATGTTTTGTCGTGAACTGACTTCCGAGTTTTATGAGGTTCTCTCTAACGAGATGACCTATAGTTCCAGGTCTGGTGATGTATTATTTTTATATGATTGAATTTACGTGATTTTATTATGTTTTGTTGACAAATTCTATGTAAAATATCTAAAATTATGATATAATTAGTATAAAATATTAATCTTTGTAGTTTAGTATAGTTAGTAGTAAAAGTTAGTATTTATAATAAAAAGTTGTAGTTTTTGTACCGGTTTTAGTAACCGGGATATTGTGTCTATTTTACACGGGTATTTTGTGTTTATTTCATTGCGAATCCTAAGATGAACCGAAATCCCGAGTATCGACACTTTTTGAAGTCGGTACAAGTCGGTGAAAGGAAGTTATAAAGCGTCACCGATATAAATGATCAAGGGAATAATTGTTTCTAAATCTCGAAAAAGGACGTATAATACAAATGGCTCATCGAGAGTATGTTTTCGAAGAAGTGGTCTTGATGAAAGTTGTAGAGAATTTAACGAGCTTTTCAACGGAAGTTCGATTATGTCATTCGATATCGAGAATTCAAGTTACGATTTTTAGAAGATTAACCGTGTAATTATATATAATTATATATATAATTACACAAAGACAAGTAATGATTATGTGTAACATGGGGGAACATGCGAGGACAAGCTGAAATGATTAGCATCATTACACCGGACCGATCCGGCAAGTTTTCGGGACCGGTCCGGGAAGGAAGAAAGTCTATAAAAGGGGAGCATCGAGAGAGTTCATTTGGAGTGTACCAATATATATACACAATATTCTATATATATTCTCTCCCTCTTCTTTCTCTTTTTCTTCTCCTTCTTAGTTTGTAAATAGGCTTTATGCCAAAATAATGTAGTAGTAGTACGGTAGTAATGCTCGGGAAATTCTCGAAGGTTCGGTGTTCTTTGAAATCGTTGTAAAATGCGGAAAAAGACGATTTCGAATCGGCGATTGTAATCGGGTAATTTCTATAATAATTATGTTTATGTTTGTTATTTTCTTCTTTTTAGTTTTTATAATGTTATTAGGCTAGATCTAATAACTAGCCAAAGTTATGTAATCGTATTATTTCGATCTTTTCGTTAAAAGAATGATGTTAAAATAAAATGACTAAAATTGAGTAAAATGAATCTTTTTCTATTTCGCTACGTAATGATAATATATTCGGAATGAAGTAATCAATCATAATGAATACTACATATAACCTGGCGATGAACCGACCGGAGAAGTCGGGATATGAGTAAAAATAGAAAAACCGGAGGGTAAAAATGGCCGTCCGATTAACGGAATCCTATTTCCTACCCGGGGGCGATTTGTCCTAATAAAACAAATCTTATTAAAATTTGTATTCGAGATCTTAATAATGTTAAAATCACGCTTTAATTGAAACTACACCGTTTGTATTAAATCGATCCGCTTGACAACCGGAGCCTCTTGAATAACATCGGCCATCCGACAAATGGAATCACCTCTTTTATCCGGGGTAGATTTGTACTCGGTACTGTTTTGACTAACTAAGTTTAGCATGGGGCGCTTGTGGACCTTGGATCGATGACTTTTGACATATGACAATTTCATACGCTCGTGTGAGGAGGAATTGTTGACATTAGGAGTACACCGTTTCATTCACTCAATTGGACCTAAAAAAGGAAGATCGAACACATTCTATTAATTGAAAAGATCGAATAAATTAATTACATATACTTTGGCTAGTCTAGTCTATAAATTATATATTGGTATCTATATATTTATATATATATATATATTTTACTATTTATGTACATCTATATATATTTATATATCTATATATATTATATTAAAATAACTTTTAAATTACGCATTTATTTTATGTTAGTTAGAGTAGTAGTAATCTGTGTTATAAAATTGCGGTTTAGATCGAGTTAATAGCAGCGGCTCTTTGGTGTTTAACCACACTTAAAAGAATTACCACTTTTTTCCCCGAGGATTCGACACCGACTCACCACTTTATCACTACAATTTGACCCGGTACACCGCCGGTTAGGATCCGTCTAACCTAGAAAAGGTCCGTCCTCTTCTTGACGCCGTTTCTAAGGTCTGGTTTGGTGACGTCAGCTTTCTGGCGCCGTTGCCGGGGAAACAAAGTCGCTATTTTTTTTTTTTTTTTTTTTTTGTGTCTATGGTTACTACTTGTATTAGTTAAAAATTCTCGAGGATAAACCAACACTCTTCTTATCACATTTCTTTTTTATTTTTCGTTGGTATCTACTTTCTTTTAGTACCAATTTTCTTCTTCTTTAAAACTCGAGCATTTTTCTATTTTAATTAGTTGATGACCAGAAGCGGTAAAGCCTCACTTACTCCTTATAAGCCTGATATAAACGCTTACGAAAGGCAGTTGCGGATAGAGAGTAAACGTGGTCAACCCAGCTTAGGACTCCTTGGAAAATCTCCAACGGAATCATCTTCTAATAAAAATAAAGAAATGGTCGAAGGTAGTGATGAAACAAACGAACGAGAGGCTAGATCATGCTTTAGGGCATGGACAAAACCCCGTTAATATTAATAATAATCGAATAATAATAATAGGAACAATCAAGATCGGAACCGAATAATCGTAACAATCCGCCAAACCCGAGACCTATCTCGTGATCAAACCGTAAGGAGAAACCGGACTAATAATCCCATACTTTTACCGAATGAAGGAGCGAATAATTTCGAAATTAAGTCTCATCTTTTTGGTTTAATTGACGCAAGAGCCCAATTTCTAGGAGAAGATGATGAAGATCCACATCATCATCTCTATCTCGTTTGAAGAACTCGTGCAATACAAACCAAAAGTCAAGGTGCTCATAAGGAATTAACAAGGATGACTATGTTTCCTTTTTCTTTAAAAGGAAGAGCCCGAGATTGGTTTATGTCTCTTCCACACCATTCGTTAACTAGTTGGGAGGATATTCAAACCGAATTTCGAAACAATATTTCACTCCAGGACGGAATTTGGAATTAAAAGTCGAGGTTGCTAATTTTAGACAAGGATCTGAAGAAACACTTGGGAATGCGTGGGAAAGGTTTAAAAAATTGTTAAGAGCTTGTCCCGATCATGGTTATTCCTTAGATATGCAAATTCAACTTTTCTCGTCGTAAATTAAGAAAAGATTCACGTGCGAATGTAGATCATGCATGTGGTGGTTCGTTAATGATGAGTGAAGCTCAAACGGTTTACGATGCTATAGAAAAGATTTCTAAAAACAATAGAATGTGGGAAACCGGTTCTAGCACTAGAAAAGTAGCTTTTGCGTAAGGATGTACGTCAAATACGGAAGTTCTAGCACATTTGGAGAATTTAAGTAGAAAGTTTGATGGATTACAACAAGGTAAGAATCAAAATTCGAAAAATAGTACTCCAACCGAATACTCAAATTATGATAATGTATCATTAGGGATAGAAGAACCAACGGGATATTCAAAAGAGGAAGTGAGTTTTCTTCGAAGAAGATAGGAATTTGAACAATGCATATTCAAACTCATTTAATGCTATTAGAAGAGACCACCCAACTTTTAGATGGTCGAAAACCCTAGTAAGCCGGGACAACCGCCGTATCCAAGGTTCGGTATAAGAATATGAATAATAATCAAGTTTATCAAGGAAATACATCTAATCGAATTTACAATCATTACCAAGATCTTATCCTCAACATACCACTCAAAGTATACCAAGAACTCAAAGTTCAACTCAACTGCGCAGAAGGGGTTGAAAAATGGGAAAAACTGATGGAAAATATGATGGGTGTAGTATCTACTCAAGCTAAGAATATGGAAACAATGATGACTTCTATAGGTTCAGTCAGTAAGGACATGAGTACAATGAAAACATCTATGAGTGGACATGATACCGAATGAGAACGATAGAAGCTTCATTAAGGAATATGGAAGATCATTTGAGTAGGGAAGGTGAACGTAACAACGGTAGACCTCCGGAGGATTACCAAGTAATACGAAAGAAACCCAAGAGAGGTGAATGTTGTAGTTACGAGAAGTAGGAAACTCTATGGTAGTAATGGAGTAGAAAACTTCGGGAATAATGAAGTAGAAAATGATTTAGATAACAATGAAGAGACTAAAGATGAACTTGAATTTACTGATGAGGAAGAAGAAATTATAGAGAAATTCTTGAAAAGGAATAGAAGTTTGGAACCTGAGAAGGAAGGTGAAAAATGGGTAAAAATCCCAAGAATTTTGAAAGACCCCATGGATAAAGATTTAAGGAATCTATTTAGGGAACATGTTAGAGTAGAAGATAAAGAAAACAAGGAGGAAGAACTGAAGGAATATGAAGTAGAGATTGATTCAGGGAACAAATTAAAAGAAAAAAGTCAAGAACCTGAAACATGGCGATCAAGTAATACTCCAAAGGATAAAGGAAAAGAGAAAATGACTTCGAAACCCAAGGTTATAGATTTAGAGTCTTTACCTTTTCCACCTAAAGATCAAATTAAAAAGATTAAGACTGATCAGAAGTATGCTCGTTTCCTTGATACTTTTCGTCATATTAATGTTAATATCCCTGTTATCGAAGCTCTGATAAATATGCCTACCTATGGAAAGTTTTTGAAAGATATACTATCAAATAAGAAAAAATTAGAGGAATATGAGAATATATGCCTAAATGAAGAATGTTCGCAATTACGCGGATAAGTTACCACCTAAACTAAAAGATCCCGGAAGTTTTACGATTCCGTGTGAAATTGGAGGATTTTTGTTTAAGAAGGTCTTATGTGATCGGGAGCTAGTATAAATCTCATGTCGTATGAGGATTATAGAAAGCTAGGCATAGGAAAGCTTACTAAGATCGAAATGACTCGCAAATGGCGGACGGATCGATTAAGTACCCTAGAGGAATTATTGAGGACGTATTGGTTAAAGTAGACAAGTTCTATTTTCCGGTAGACTTTGTAGTTATGGAAATGGAAGAAGGATTTTCGCGCCGCTTATCTTAGGACGTCCATTTCTAGCTACGGGGAGAACTTTAATCGATGTTCGAAAGGAGAATTAATTTTGAGAGTCAATGAAGATGAAGTTGCTTTCAATATTTTCAAAGCTATGAACCATCAATACACATCACAAGAATCATGTTCTTTTATAGAAGATATTCATTCTGTCTATGATAATCGATTACCAACTTTTGAAGATAGATTAGAGGAATGTTTAACTTTATCTATCTATAAAGAAGATGAGGAAGACATTGAAATGAAAGAGATAATCCTTTCTCTAGATAAAGGAAGTTTTACTTTTAAACCACCATGGCATAAGTATTTAGAATTAGAACTAGAAGGACCGAGTTCTTAAATCATCAATAGAAGATCCGCCTAAGAATCCGGAATTGAAACCGTTACCTTTAAATCGAAATATGCTTTTCTTGAAAATGATAACCTTTTACCAGTTATTATTTCATCAACTTTAACGAAGCAACGGGAAGATCAATTACTAGGAATGTTGAAAAAGCATAAGAAAGCTTTTGGATGGACGATTCTTGATATTCGAGGTATTAGTCCTGAGATATGTGTTCATAAGATAATTCTAAAAGAAGATGCTAAACCTTGTATTCAACCGCAACGCCGCCTCAACCCAAATTTGCGCTTAATCGTTAAGAAAGAGGTTATTAAGCTATTAGAAATGGGAATAATCTTTCCTATATCGGATAGTGAATGGGTAAGTCCAACTCAAGTTGTACCAAAGAAAGGAGGTTTCACGGTGAAAGAGAATGATAAGAATGAATGGATTCCAACAAGGGAAATTACAGGGATATCGAATGTGCATTGATTTTAGAAAACTAAATGATCATACTAAGAAAGATCATCATCCACTTCCATTCATAGTACAAATGTTGGAACGTTTAAGTGGTCATAAGTATTCTTGTTTCTTAGATGGTTATTCGGGATATTTACTGATTTTCATTGCGGCGGGAGATAGGGAAAAGACTACTTTCACTTGTCCTTATGGAACTTTTGCGTATAAAAGAATGCCGTTTGGTTTATGTAATGCTCCGGCTACTTTCCAAAGATGTATGATGTCTATATTTTCGATATGGTTGAGAAATTCTTAGAAATTTTTATGGACGACTTTAGTGTTTACGGAGACTCTTTTAATGGCCGTTTGTTACACTTAGAACGAGTGTTACAACGCTGTGAGGATACCAATTTAGTGCTTAACTGGGAAAAATGTCATTTAATGGTATCAGAAGGAATTGTACTAGGTCATAGAATCTACGAAGTAGGAATTGAAGTTGATAAAGCTAAAGTCGAGGTAATCGAAAAATTGCCTCCACCGGTTAATCTAAGAACGTTAAGAGGATTTCTTGGACATGCGGGATTTTATAGGAGATTTATTGCGGATTTTTCAAAGATAGCAAAGCCTCTAAGTCATTTGCTTGAAAAAGAAGTATCTTTTAATTTTGATAGTAAATGTATGGAAGCATTTAAGACCCCGAAAGCGAAGTTGATTACTTTGCACCGGTATTGGTGGCACCAAACCGGGATTTACCTTTTGAGATTATGTGTGATGCAAGCGATTTAGGTTTGTAGGAGTCATGTTTTAGGTCAAAGGTATAATAGAATTCTCAAAGCTATTTACTATGCATCTCATACGTTAAATGCGGCTCAATTAAACTATGCAACTACGAAAAAAGAACTGTTGGTTAATTTTTGCCTTAGATAAGTTTAGATCATATATTGTTGGCTCTAAGGTAATAGTTTATACAGACCATTCAGCATTGAAATATTTGCTGAGTAAGAAAGATGCGAAACCACGTCTTCTTAGATGGATTCTTCTACTTCAAGAATTTGATATTGAGATTAAAGATAAAAAAGGAAGTGAGAATGTAGTAGCGGATCATCTAAGTAGAATGGAAACGAGGAAGAAATAGGAAATGAAATTAAGGATTCGTTTCACGATGAACAACTTGTTTAGAATCGATATGCCTTCAACCATGCGGTTATTAAAGAAAAGAATTCCTTTCTAAGGAAAATTCACCTTGGTTTGGAGATATCATTAACTACTTAACTTTTGTGATTACATTCCGTCTCATTGGACTTGGCAACGAGAAAAAAGAAGTTCTTTTATGACTTAAAATTTTATTACGGGAGGAACCGGATCTTTTCCGTAAATGTTCGGATGGAATAATCGAAAATGTGTGCACGATAATGAAATTTTAAGTGTTTTATCGTTTTGTCATGATCGTGAGGCGGGAGGTCATCATGGAGGATGGAAAACTCGCTTTTAAAGTCTTGCAATGTGGTTTTTATTGGCCTACACTTTATAAAGATGCGTATACGTATGTTAAATCTTGTGAGTCTTGTCAAAAATGGGGAAATGTATCTAAAAAACATGAAATGCCTATGCAACCTATTTTAGAATGTGAGTTATTTGATGTTTGGGGTATAGATTTCATGGGACCTTTCCCTATATCTTTTGGAAAAAGATTTATTCTTGTAATGGTAGATTATGTTTCGAAATGGGTAGAAGGCTTTGAAGCTCTTCCCACTAATGATACCAAAGTTGTTATACGATTCCTTAAAAAGAATATATTTACACGTTATGGCATTCCTAGGGCGATCATTAGTGATAGAGGTTCACACTTTTGTAATAGACCATTTACTAAGTTAATTGAAAAATATGGTGTAACGCATAAGTTAGGAACGCCTTATCATCCGCAAACCAAAGGGTCGAGTAGAGGTGTCAAATAGAGAGATTAAAAGAATCATAGAAAAAACGAGTGGATTCAAACCGTAAAAGCGGGCGGTTAGATTAGATGATGCGTTATGGGCATACGAAACGCTTTTAAAACTCCAATTGGTCGTTCTCCTACAAATTAGTCTTTGGTAAATCTTGTCATCTCCCAGTAGAGTTAGAACACCGAGCATTCTGGGCTATTAGATTTTTAAATTTCGATCCTAAGGCTGTCGGTGATCATAGATTACTTCAGTTAACAAAATTAGAAGAATTTCGCCTTGATTCATATGAAAATGCTCGAATCTACAAGGAACGCACGAAATCGTTCCATGATAAGAGAATATATAGTCGTGAGTTCCATGTAGGTGATCGAGTGTTATTGTACAATTCACGTTTGAAGTTGTTTCCGGGTAAGCTTAAATCACGATGGACGGGACCATTTAAAGTAACACGAGTTTATAAATGCGGAGTTTGTTGAACTAATCGATGGGAATACAACTTTTTTAGCCAATGGTCACGGGGTGAAGCTATTTACGGAAGGTGAAGAAATCTCTCCGATAAATGAAGTGATATTGCTTTGATCGACCCTCCGAAAGACTAAAAAGCGATTCTTAAAAGTTTGAAAAGTATCAAATCACCGGGTTTTATCTTTACTTTTTTATGTCTAAACTAGTTTCGTCTTTTACCGGATAGACGTAAAAGAACTGGATGTCTTTTTTAGATAGATTAGGAGTTTTTGTTTTGCTTTTAAAGTTTGGTTTTAATAGAGATATCGCCTTTACTATAGAAGCCTTAGTTTTTGAACAAAACAAGCAATTGTTGAGAGAGAAAAAATTGAAAGAAGTTTGTAATGGTACGTCAAGAAGCTCGATAAAGAGAAGGGCTAAGTTTTTAAGGAAGTGCGAAATCTGTGGAAAAATTGAACACGGTGGGCGATGTGGGAAAAATTTAACTCAATCTCGAGTGAGTGTTTGAATGTAATTAAGAAGGGAACGATTAGGTGGTTAACCGAAAATCCCGATGGACTTCCAAGACTTAATTCAAACGCTACATTTCTAGGATATAGTTTGCTTGAAAGGTATGTTAGAAATGCGGAGTTTGTAGAAATTGAAGAATTAGAAACCCCGTAGGTTCAAGTATTTTATTGTTTTTAGTTTTATAAAATTTTTGCATAACTTTGAAAATCTTATAAAATTGGATCTTTATAAAATTAAGGAGTTTTATAAAAGTTTTATAAAAAGTTTTTTAAGTTTTTAGATATTTTATAAGAATTAATAGAAATTTATTGGATTTTTATAAACTTTTAAATAAGTTTTATAAAGATTTTATAAATTTTGAGAAATTGTTATAAAATTTATGAATTTTATTTTCTATTTTTATTAAGTTTTTATTGAGTTTTATAAGTTTTATATCAAAAATCCAAAAAAATAAAAAATTTCGAAAAAAAGCATAAAAATTGCATACGGACCGATCCGGCCCTTACACCGGACCGATCCGGGATCGATTTAACCTAAAGGGACGGGGACACTTTCTTCTTTCTCATTTCCAACTCTTTTCGGCGAAGCACCGCACTACACCTCCTCCACTTCGAATTTTTTTTTCTTTTTCTCCTCAAAAATACAAATTACACTACACCATTACATATATTCTTCCTCTTTTGTTCTCCTCTCTTCAACACAAGTGAAGAATTTGAAAAAGATCGAACACAAGCCCCATTTCATCCCGGAGGCTTATACGACTTTTCCGGCCACTTTTCACGGTTTTTGTTCATTATAAGGTATAATTTGTTTACTCTAGTTGTCAATTTCATAATTTTTATAATTTTTAGATTTATTTTCAACTGTTTTGAATTTTTCGTGTGTTGTGACATTTTATTTTGTGTTGTTTTTCTGTTGTTTTTATTGTTGTTTTGTCAATTCAATATCGTAGAATGGCCTCATCCAGTCGAAAATTCTCTAAGAAAAGAAAGCCTAATATTCCAATAGAAATACCAGTCGTAGAATTAAGAGATTTAACACCGGAAGAAGAATCTGTTAGTTTTGTCGCTTGCTGACTTCACCTCAAGCTAAGAATGCTTATAGGAATATCTATAGTAAATGTGGAGTTGTGTTGGAAAGAGGCTTAGATTTTGATGACTTAGGAGAGGAGGTTAGGCGTATTTTTGCTAGACGCCAATGGTTGGATTTTGCAGCTCAAAGGACGGGAGAGATCAATACTACCTTAGTGGCGAAATTTTATGCGGTTTTGTCTACTTTGACACCCACCGAGGGTAGTATGATAGAGTCTATTCCCCTTAGGTCTAGACATGTTTCTTTTAGTCCGGAATCGATTAATCTTGTTTTAGGAGTAGAAGTTTTCCGGATGAAGAAGATTATAGAGTTTGTTTATGGATTAGATGATCCTGCTATGTATGAGCGGTTGCCTCTGAGCTCGGAGGGAGTTTGATGCTACAGCAGAGTGGGTGGACAACAGATTTAATTATGGGAAGTGTTTTAGAGATCTGAGGGCAATCAAAAGATTTTTAAGCCATACTCTCTATCCCACTACCAAACACACCGCCTTTGGTAAAGAAGATTTATGCATTACTTGGGCGATGATTCATGATATTAAGGTGGATGTAGGGAAGATCATGTATAGAAGGGTTTTCGAGTTTATTGTTACTGCCAAGGCAGGAAGTCACATGTACTTTCCTGGCTTTATTTCAGATTTATGTCGTAGATCAGGAGTTCCTTTCCTGTCTAACGACAAGTTGATGATGGCAGATGAGTCCCTGATAGGCCCTAGTCTGAGGAGGTCTCCAGAGGGTTCGATAGACTCGATAGTTAGACGTAGTACCCCTCCACCAGCTCCACCAGTTCCACCAGTTTCAGCATTTTCATCTTTTTCTGAGCAACAGCAGACTTCTCTCCCAAACACTATTACATACGATATGTTTCAATCCTTAGTATCAGATGTAGCCCGAGGACAGGCTAATATGGCTTTGTTTGCTGAGCAGAGTAGGCAGTGGAGTGATGATTTACGTAGAGGGATGCTGAGACATGAGCAGATGCATCTTGATCCTTCTTTCGATAGAACTGCCTATCCGCCCTGTCAATCTAACCCGTATACGTTACCAGAATGGATAGCACCTATTCCACCATCTCAGAGCTTTCATCATATGCCAAATCCTTTTGGAAGCCGAAGTGGTCGGGGTGTCTTTTATACGGTTCTCGGGGTGCGGTTACATCTAGGCAGGGGAGGATTTTCGGATTTTGCAGGGATGACGTCAAGTATGAGTTCGTTGGGTCTCGACAATTCAGTTCGGACCACGACTACGTTTCCACAGCCAGTTACGTCATCAGTTCCAAGTATGAATGATCCAGTTTACACTGCTGACGATGATGATGTTGACATTGTTTGATTTTAAACAACTTATATTATTTCTAAACATTTTATGACTGTTTATTTTATTTTCTGCATTTTAACTTTAGTTGATAAGTTTGATAGTTTAATAAGTTTCCGATTTCATTAAACATATTCTGTCGTAGTCGTAAATTTATTTTTAATAGTATTTAAATATTTCATAAAAAATCAAAAATCTAAAAATATATATTTATCATTCGCATGTAGTATTCGTGTGTCGTTTTATCCGTATCGGTGAGATAATATTGAACAAAGTTAATTTTTATAGCTTTATAGCTTTATAGCTTCTCAAATAGCATGAAGGCTATTAAGTTGAACAAAGCAAACTTGAACTTTACAACCTTCATACGGTAAAAAAATCTTAAAGCCGGACCGATCCGGCCAGTTTCGAGACCGATCCGGGAATAAAATCTCGCTTAGTCATACTGAAAGTGTTAGTATGCATACACGTGTACTCTAATTTTTATCCATTTAAGGACGAGAGGTTGAAAGTAAAAATTTGCCAATTCACTCACTACTTTCAATCCTTTTCTTTTTACTGCATCTGTGTAAACTAAAATGTCAAACCGATCATCACCATCAGTCAATTCATACGATCCGGAGGCAGTTGATGTTTTTGTCCCGGAGTCTAGCGCTTCAAATGTTAATTTGTTGGTGAATGCGAGGTTTGCAAATTCTCCTATATTGATGGAAAGGGTATCAATTTTGAAAAAATTGATCGGTTCGAAGGATTTAATTCGGAATCAAGGATGGAAAAAATTTGTTAAGCAACCTCGAGGAAGAATTAATGTTTCTATTGTTAGGGAGTTTTATTCACTCTTTCTACTTGTTGATACGGTAGATCCGTCACGCCTTATATCCGTTCGTGGTACACTTATTCACCCGTCACCTCATATTATCAATCATATCTACGAGATACCGATTTTCAATCAAATCCATAATCTTCATTATGAATATCAATGGGGATTAGGAAACTCTTGTCATGTTGTTAACTATGTCACGGAAGCTTTTCCGTATCTGTTTCCGAGTTCGATCAAAATTACGACTCTACCACTTCGGCTTCCGCTGCTCATCCGAGAGCATGGAAACACTTCATTAACTCACGAGTCTATCCGACTAGTGATTTTGCATGGGTTAGTGATAGTGAGATACTTCGTTGTTTGCATTAATAACCGGAGCTTATGTGGACCTGGGGATTTTGATTTTTAGGACGGCAGTAAACTTTGCAGTGGAACGGTATAATAATGGAAGGCCAATGCCTTTTGCTTGGTTAATTTCAAGGTTATGTATTCATTTGAATGAAGTCCCTGAAATTGCTTCTGATGAGATATATCCGTCTCGTGATTGTCGTAGAGGATTGCTACCGGTAGAGAATCCGGGTTGTTCGTCAACTATTTAAGATAGTTGTTAATGGTTTTATTTAATTTAGTTTAAGTTTGGTTTGCTTTAATAAGTTAGAGTTGATTGAGGTTAGTAAGTTAATAGTCGGTTTGTTTTATTTTTAGTCCGTAATAGTTTCTTTTTGTTTAATATATATGTTGTTTGATTTTAATATACGTGTGTTATCAATGTTTATAGCGATCATCTATAATTTTAATTTAATTTTCGAACCTACTTTTTCATACTTATTGAACATCGGGACGATGTCAATTCGTAAGTGGGGAGTAGAGTTAGGTTTGAAAATTTCATTAAAATTTTCGAAAAAAATTAATAAATATTTATAAAATATAACTTTTTTCATATAAATTAGTACTTTAATTACTTATTTCTTAGTTTTAATTTTTCTTGAATAATTTAAGTTGGTTAATATATGAATAAAAATGATATAATTCGAGAGGATTAATTTTTGATTTAGTAAAATATATTAGATATATAATGAATATGTTTTATATCTTTTATAAGATTTTTAAGATTTTGAGTATGTATAACTAAATAATTTTTATCAAATATTTCTTTTATGGAATTATTCAAGTAATTTTTATATTTATAAATAAATTTTTAGATAATTTTCTTTTTAAGATTAATTATGAATTTGGAATCAAAAATTAGGAATGATGATTTTTGGGCACCACAAAAATATAACTATAGCCAAATAACCTACCCGAATAAAATTTCCAATTTTTGACCCCACCTCGACCTTTTAAAGAGTGATCAAGACCTCACTCGGAATTTTAGCCATTTTGATTAACTAGAAATTTCCGATCCTTAGCTTATTTTGGTCTACATTTCTTTGACATTCTTCAAGTTTGTACGTACTTATGAGAGGAGATGATGACGAGAAAAAGTTAAGAGTTGAGAAAAATGGTATATCTTTGAGAGATTGGAATGAGTTCGGATATGTTAGATTTTTAAGAATTAAAGCACCATTTTTACACGAATAAATCGAATATCAAGTATCTTCCCTATCTTTGATCGACCAAATATATGTCGATGATAGTAGTCCGGCTAGGGGATTATCTCGAAATGTCCTATTGCTTTGAGAATGAAGGCATAAGTCGAATTAAAAGATCTCAAGAATGATTACGTGTTTAAGGAAACCGGACTCGTAATTTTAGATCGAAAGAGTAGTACTCCGATCAATCTTGATGAAGCAATGCTTGTGAATTTGATTATTTACACACACTCACGCTTTAGTTCTTAATGTTAAAAAAAAAAAAAAAAAAAAAAAAAAAAAAAAAAAAAGAGAAGAGAGAAAATCGAAAAATAGTTGGAATAAAAGGATGTTACTAATCAGAACTGTTTTTGATCAAGAATGTGAAGACGTAGGTACGTACGACTTACATCTTTCTCTTTCGATTTCCTTTTCTATCTTTTCGATTAACCAATGTCCTATCCTAATATATTAAGCCACTATGTCTTCTATCGACTTAGTTAATGATTCCGAAATTCGTAATAATCGAGATAGAAAGTATTTCTAAAATTTTATTTATATTTCGAATTATTGCATGCATGTTTCCATCTAATTCATATTTGATACTTAATTTATTTAAGTTATATAATCTCCTTTCTTAAATTTCTATAAAATTTATAAATTATATGTTTGTAATATTGACGATATATATTACTTTTGAAATTTTAATCTAATCAATTATATTATCTGTTATATATATATTACCGCTTATTTTTGCTCGAGGACGATCAAAAGCTAAGTGGGGAGTAATTTGATGTATTATTTTTATATGATTGAATTTACGTGATTTTATTATGTTTTGTTGACAAATTCTATGTAAAATATCTAAAATTATGATATAATTAGTATAAAATATTAATCTTTGTAGTTTAGTATAGTTAGTAGTAAAAGTTAGTATTTATAATAAAAAGTTGTAGTTTTTGTACCGGTTTTAGTAACCGGGATATTGTGTCTATTTTACACGGGTATTTTGTGTTTATTTCATTGCGAATCCTAAGATGAACTGAAATCCCGAGTATCGACACTTTTTGAAGTCGGTACAAGTCGGTGAAAGGAAGTTATAAAGCGTCACCGATATAAATGATCAAGGGAATAATTGTTTCTAAATCTCGAAAAAGGACGTATAATACAAATGGCTCATCGAGAGTATGTTTTACGAAGAAGTGGTCTTGATGAAAGTTGTAGAGAATTTAACGAGCTTTTCAACGGAAGTTCGATTATGTCATTCGATATCG
Organism: Gentiana straminea; assembly: GCA_036785695.1. Classification (NCBI taxonomy): domain Eukaryota; kingdom Viridiplantae; phylum Streptophyta; class Magnoliopsida; order Gentianales; family Gentianaceae; genus Gentiana; species Gentiana straminea. The sequence goes on along the minus strand of JAVUPR010000113.1, from coordinate 13,629,718 downwards.
AGAATTCAAGTTACGATTTTTAGAAGATTAACGTGTAATTATATATAATTATATATATAATTACACGGCACAAGTAATGATTATGTGTAACATGGGGGAACATGCGAGGACAAGCCGAAATGATTAGCATCATTACACCGGACCGATCCGGCAAGTTTTCGGGACCGGTCCGGGAAGGAAGAAAGTCTATAAAAGGGGAGCATCGTAGAGTTCATTTGGAGTGTACCAATATATATACACAATATTCTATATATATTCTCTCCCTCTTCTTTCTCTTTTTCTTCTCCTTCTTAGTTTGTAAATAGGCTTTATGCCAAAATAATGTAGTAGTAGTACGGTAGTAATGCTCGGGAAATTCTCGAAGGTTCGGTGTTCTTTGAAATCGTTGTAAAATCTGGAAAAGACGATTTACGAATCGGCGGATTGTAATCGGGTAATTTCTATAATAATTATGTTTATGTTTGTTATTTTCTTCTTTTTAGTTTTTATAATGTTATTAGGCTAGATCTAATAACTAGCCAAAGTTATGTAATCGTATTATTTCGATCTTTTCGTTAAAAGAATGATGTTAAAATAAAATGACTAAAATTGAGTAAAATGAATCTTTTTCTATTTCGCTACGTAATGATAATATATTCGGAATGAAGTAATCAATCATAATGAATACTACATATAACCTGGCGATGAACCGACCGAGAGAAGTCGGGATATGAGTAAAAATAGAAAAACCGGAGGGTAAAAATGGCCGTCGATTAACGGAATCCTATTTCCTACCCGGGGGCGATTTGTCCTAATAAAACAAATCTTATTAAAATTTGTATTCGAGATCTTAATAATGTTAAAATCACGAGTTTAATTGAAACTACACCGTTTGTATTAAATCGATCCGCTTGACAACCGGAGCCTCTTGAATAACATCGGCCATCGACAAATGGAATCACCTCTTTTATCCGGGGTAGATTTGTACTCGGTACTGTTTTGACTAACTAAGTTTAGCATGGGGCGGTTGTGGACCTTGGATCGATGACTTTTGACATATGACAATTTCATACGCTCGTGTGAGGAGGAATTGTTGACATTAGGAGTACACCGTTTCATTCACTCAATTGGACCTAAAAAAGGAAGATCGAACACATTCTATTAATTGAAAAGATCGAATAAATTAATTACATATACTTTGGCTAGTCTAGTCTATAAATTATATATTGGTATCTATATATTTATATATATATATATATTTTACTATTTATGTACATCTATATATATTTATATATCTATATATATTATATTAAAATAACTTTTAAATTACGCATTTATTTTATGTTAGTTAGAGTAGTAGTAATCTGTGTTATAAAATTGCGGTTTAGATCGAGTTAATAGCGCCTCTTTGGTGTTTAACCACACTTAAAAGAATTACCACTTTTTTCCCTGAGGATTCGACACCTGACTCACCACTTTATCACTACAATTTGACCCGGTACACTGCCGGTTAGGATCCGTCTAACCTAGAAAAGGTCTGTCCTCTTCTTGACGCCGTTTCTAAGGTCTGGTTTGGTGACGTCATCTGGCTTGCCTATGATCGCTGCTTAATCGCTCCAATCCACAAGTGTGAGTTTCATTGTACTCGGTTATCTCGAAGTTATTGCAATCAAACACCTTTCTACCCACAACTTTCCATTCGCATTTCTCTAAAGTAAAGCATCGTAGTTTTAACTTCCCCTTGTCGGACCGGATAGGTTTCCACATGTAATTATTTTTCAATGCATGGTAACTCATTTTCATCTGCATATCATCCTTGTCCCTGAACTTTTTACCAATATACAATAATCCGTAATCTTCGGTCCCGAAACGCCCCAACCCGTGGACATGGAGGAATTTCCGAATCCGGAATGTCTGAACCGAAATGAACACCTCTATTGCGATTAATACTTGCCATACTAAATCTAGGACCAATATCAGGGTTCTGTTCTAATGGTGCTCTCATAAAACTCGTAAACGATCCACCAATATTGGGACCCGGTTGCATCATTGTTGACATACCCCGTTCGAAAGGCCCACTCAAAAAACTCGTAAACGATCCACCGATATTGGGACCCCTTGCATCCGTGTTGGCATATGAATGTTCTCGCTCGATAGGCGCTCTAAGATAACTCGTAAACGATCCACCGATATTGGGACCCGCTTGCATCGGTGTTGGCATAATAAAAGGCGGACGGTCAAGCTGGGCTTGTTCTATTCATGTTGACATTATGACTTGTCCCGTCTAACTGATGTTGGATGTACGGTGTGTGCGTTGTCTGCCTATAATTAGGCAGAGGTGTGTGAATTGGCTGACGAATCATATTCGCAATTATTCCCCAATCGTAGTCAGGTTCACTTCTGATGTCAATGACTTGTTCAGCTGAAGTTATATTCGGTCGGATGGCAGTTTCATTAGGGGATAAGGCGATGTGTTAGGTACAACATGGTTTCGGGAATTTCGATTACAATCCAACTCGGATGTAAAATCCTCAATGCCTCTATCATTTTCTTCATGTAGTTGCTCATTTAAGTCAAATTCGTTCTCATCTTCCGTATCGTGATCGTGCATAACCGGTTCGGCGTTAACGCATAGTTTCACAAACTTCTTTTCTCAAAATATCATCAATGTAGCCTAGCCATGTATCATCGTCCAAAACATCAATCGGTTGGTCATAATCTACGTACATTAGTTTCATGATCAATGTGTTGTTTGAGTCATCAATTCCTACTTTATTACACACTTTGACCTTCAATTCATCCAATGTCGTATCGGTTTTCACACGAACCAAATACAATTTTCCTTTCTTATAAGACCATTTGTCGCAATCTTCATGGTATTTCCACTCTCCGCCAAATAAAAACTTAACGGACACCGTGTTGTTATCTGCAAAAAAACAATCATTTATCCACACGATTAGGTTTTTTTTTCCAAATATTGTTGGATTGACTAAATATTATTTTAAAATTATTCTTGATTGATATATATATATATATATATATATATATGTGTGTGTGTGTGTGTGTGTGTGTGTGTGTGTGTGTGTGTGTGTGTGTGTGTCTATATTTATATATTGTCCGTGTGTGTTTATATATAAATATATGTGTATATAAATGAGAAACAATATATATATACACTTATATATGCTAGTAGTATATATGTGTGTGAATATTGGTTTCTCGGTTATATACACATATATTTACTTGTATATAAGTGCATATAGCCGTACATCAAAAAACACATCAATAATCTTTAAAATAAATAAATATTTTTTAGCATATATACATACATACACACACACGCACACACAGTTAGGTTAGGTTAGGTTAGGTCAAAAAAATTCAAGTTTCGTTCTGTTGTGTTATGTTGTGACAGTAGACGGGGGTAATAGAAGAGAAGATTGTTTTCACCAGCGTCATAGAATATTTGATGATGACGAGGGAGATCAGATGATGGACAGAGCCAACAGAACAGATCTTATACTTTCGATCTAACGGATGCCTCGCTTCCGGCGGAGGCTTTACCAAGCTGCTGAGAACGGAAAAGATGCTCTATTGAGCAGACCTAATGAAAATTCTACGAGCTACCTACCAGGAGCCCCAATACAAAGCCTGGAGATTAGGCATGACACAGCGGATCAGAAGGATTCGAAAACACCCCAGGGATGCATGCATTTCTAAGAACCTCATCGTGTCGGGCGTACCATGAATACGTCAAAATTCTATTGTTTTGGAATTTTTTCAAACAACATTTATTTGTCGTTTGTTTCTCGTTTTTTAATTCTGTTTTTTTATTTATTAAATTAGGGCATTTTCATTGTGATTGCCCGTAACAATTACATTATTGGAGTGTTATTTGAAAACTAAAGTTGTACATTCATACAATATCATATAATCGAAATATGTTCAATATCCAAACTTCTACATTATCATTTCTAATATTAACATTGCCACTATAATATCATTAATGCATTTCATTCTAAAAAATTTCTAAACTATCAAATAATCAAAATAATTACAATATCAAAATTTCTACAACTAATGACAATTTTCTTATTGAACAATCTCATTATAATTAATCATTTCATAGCTTAATAATCAAAATTTTATCCTTTCACTACCCTAAAACTATAAGCTTTTACCTTTTCACCATACGAAAAATCGTAAATTTATATCTTTATAAGGTTATTTACCTCAAACATATCAAACCACAGCATAATTTAAAGCAGAGATGGTGCCAAAGAAATAAAAGCATAAATAATGCGACCATACGTTTTCTGAACTATTGCAACCTATGAAACACCGTGTTAAGATATAATATATAATGCTGATGTGTCATCGTCGATCCCGTGGAACGCATGTGTGATTAAAAAAAAATGTCGGGCCCGAACGGACCGACTTGAAATATGTACAAAGTGTGTAGTTTTCTCTCCGTAAGAAATTTAAAGATCCAAAGAAATAAAAGCTTAAAAATCTATCTATAGATTTGCAACCTAGGACGTGTTAAGATTATTATCTTATCTTGTTCATCTCGTTATATAATGAAGGAAATGACCTCTTAAAAATAATGTAAGGACGGTTGTTTTAAGTTTTATCAATATAATGAAAATCATTCCTAGAATTTATTTGTTTGTTTAACTTGGTATCAGAGCAAGGTTATGGCGTCTGCAGCTTCTACTCCGGCTGCTACGACCACCGGTCAAAGCTCAGCTCCGGCGAGCTCAAATGTTGCAGAAAGCTCGATTCCGGTGACTTCAACCGTGCCGGTGAGCTCAAGTGTTACTGAAACAACTCCTACTTCCACTCTTTATGGAGGATCTATGTTTACTGCATCTGTTCCTTGGGCATTGTCTTTATTTCCTCCATTTCCTTCCGTTGGAGCACCGATCTACTCCACTGTAAACCCATATGGAAATCTTATTCCTACCAGAACCACTCTTCCACCAATTTCGACACCTCCAGCTCCTAGCTTCATCCCTTCAATACAGACTACTGATTCCAGCTCTATCCTAAGATCCACATTAACTGTGAAACTCACGCACAAAAATTACTTGCTCTGGAGGTATACTGTTCTTCCCATTGTTAAGGGCTACAAACTGGACGGTTTTCTCTTTGGAACAGTCCCTAAACCATCCCTTGCTTCATATGCGTCTGGCTTCTCTCCCAGTAATCATCTTCAACTTTCATCTGCTATTGAACATTGGAACTCCACTGATAATCTTCTCATGGGGTGGCTTCTCAGCTCAATGACTGAACAGGCTCTATCTGAGGTAATTGGCTGTAATACTTCCTATGAAATTTGGAGTACATTAGAGTCTGTTTAATACTCAATCTGAAGCTAGAATGTTGGAATACAAGACTGCTCTAACAAAAACTGAAAAAGGTAACAGGCCTATGGCAGATTATTTGGCTCTCATGAAATCCTATTCTGATAAATTAGTTGCAGCTGGTTATCCTATCTCCAAATCTGAGCTTATTTTAGCTGTTCTTGGGGGTCTTGATAAGGATTATGAGTCTGCCATTGTAAATCTCACTACAAGGGTTGGTACTTCAGTACCTGGAATTGTACAATAGAACTTGCTCCCCAACTTGAAATTCTCGCTTCTTGATTTTGGAATCATGAAGGAGTTTCATCTTATCTTAGGCTTGGAGTCTAAACTCATCTAACTCATGCAACTGCTGTAGTCGGTGTTCACCACATGATTGGGTATCGAAGTTTAAGAACTTAGTGGCCCAATACGCTCTATGCTCCAACTCAACTGGCAGGTGGCATGGTTTTCCATATACCATCTGATAGGGTGATGTACCCATGGGGGTTTTGTAGGCAGTTCGATATGCCCATAGTACATCATCCAACTTAAGACTCCAGCCCTTTCTGTGACTGTTTACTACTTTCTCCATGATCTTCTTCAAGCTCTGATTGCTTCGTTCAACCTGACCACTAGTCATAGGGTGATATGGTGTGCCGATTTTGTGCCGAACACCATATTTCTCAAGTACTTTCTCTAGTGGTCAGTTGCAGAAGTGTGTTCCCTCACGCTTATCAAGGCACGTGGGCACCCAAATCTTACAAAGATGTTTTTCTTTAGAAAATTCATGACCGTTTTATGATCATTGCGAGAAGTGGCTTGGGCCTCCATCCATTTCGATACATAATCGACACAGACTAATATGTATTTATTTCCACAGGAGGATGGGAACGGGCCTATAAAATCAATCCCCCATACATCGAAGACTTCACATTCTAGAATGGGTTTCAACGGCATGTCAAAACGCTTTGTTAAAGCTCCGGTTCGTTGGCACCTATCACAAGCTTTGCAGAAAGCTTCTGAATCCTTGAAGATCGTGGGCCAATAGAAACCAGACTGAAAGATCTTGGCAACGGTTTTCCAAGGACCAAAGTGACCGCAAGTAGGCCCACTGTGGCATTGTTCAATAATATCACGTTCCTCATATTCAGGAACACATCTCCTTAACAATCCGTCTTTACAAATTTTGAAGAGGTAAGGTTCATCCCATACAAATGTTTTCAAGTCAGAGAAGAATTTCTTCCTCTCCTGATATGAAAATTCCGGATTTAGATATTGGGAATGCAGGTAGTTGACGATGGAAGAATACCATGGAACATCTGGGGCGCGATCGTCTATAAGCATAACATTTTCAAGAGGAAAGTAAAGGTCTATATCGTTAGGTTCTTGCTCTTCCTCATTCAACATCCTTGAAACATGATCAGCTACTACGTTTTCACCGCCCTTTTTGTCCTTAATCTGAACGTCAAACTCTTGCAGGATCAGTATCCAACGTAGTAAGCGCGGTTTAGCATCTTTCTTTGTCATTAGATATCGCAAAGCAGCGTGATCAGTCCACACAGTAACTGCAGCACCCAACAAGTAACTACGAAATTTGTCCATAGCGAAGACTACGGCCAATAATTCCTTTTCAATTGTGGTATAGTTTACTTGAGTAGGGTTTAGTGTGTGACTGGCGTAAGATATGGGCTGGAACTTTCCCTTTATTCGTTGTCCTAAGACTGCACCAACAGCGTAGTTGGATGCATCACACATAAGCTCGAAGGGTAGATTCCAGTCAGGAGAGATAAGAATCGGTGCAGAAATCAACTGACTTTTAAGCTCCTCAAACGCTTGCTTGCAACTATCATCAAAATTAAAAACAACATCTTCTTTGAGTAGGGTAGATAGGGGCTTGGCTATCTTGGAAAAGTCTTTAATGAATCTCCTATAAAAACCGACGTGTCCAAGAAAACCTCTCACTTCGCGCACATTTCTGAGCAAACTCATCTTCTCTATAGCCTCCACTTTTGCCCTATCTACTTCCATACCTTTGGCTGAGATCTTGTGGCCAAGAACTATTCCTTTATCTACCATAAAATGGCACTTTTCCCAGTTTAGGACTAAGTTCTTTTCCACACAGCGGGATAAAACTTGGTCAAGATTATCAAGACAATCATCGAAGGATTGACCAAAGACTGAGAAATCATCCATGAATATCTCCATACACTTTTCAACCACCCATCAAAGATTGCCGAATACACCTTTGGAATGTAGATGGGGCATTGCGAGAGACCAAATGGCATTCGCACAGTAAGCGAATGTACCATAGGGGCAGTGAAAGTTGTCTTTTCTTGGTCGACCGGATCTATGGGTATCTGGAAATATCCTGAATATCCATCAAGGAAACAGTAGAATGCATGTCCTGCCAGACGCTCTAGCATCTGGTCAATGAAAGGAAGGGGGAAATGATCTTTCATTGTAACTTCATTGAGTTTTCTGTAGTCGATACAGACTCTATAACCCATTACTAGCCTCAATGCTATTTCTTCACCCTTTTCATTCTTCTCGATAGTAATTCCTCCTTTCTTAGGAACTACTTGAGTAGGGGACACCCATTCACTTTCAGCAATTGCATAAATAATACCCATGTCCAAAAGCTTGATAATCTCCTTCTTAACTACTTCTTGCATGTGAGGGTTGAGCCTCCTCTGGGGCTGTCTAACACACTTGGCACCCTTTTCAGTTTTAATCTTGTGCATGCATAAGTCAGGAGATATCCCTCTGATGTCTCCCACTTGCCAACCAAAAGCTTTCTCATTCTTTCTTAACACATTCAACAACTTCATCTCTTCTAACCGGGATAACTTGGCAGAGATAATTAATGGAAGCTTGTCATCTTCTCTCAAGAACACGTATTTCATATGCTTAGGCAATGGCTTCAGTACCAAATCTGCAGGTGGTTCTTCTAAACTAGATTTAAGCTCCCTACTTTTCAACTCAACATCACTGAGTTTACTCAGTTGTCCTACTGCCAAAGCTTCTCCTTTCAACGAACCTTCATCAAATTCAGCCCCTAGTTGTTCTAGACTCACCCAACCATGATTATTCAAATTTTCAACTAATCGCTCATATTCAGTCTCAACAGCCATGACTTGCTTTTCCATGTAATCATTAAAGTCATCTGACATGTCTTCAATGGAGAAGAGGGTTGGATAATCAGAGGGTCTCTGAATAGCTTTAGAGACATTGTAGCTCACCTCCTGATCACCAACTCGTATAGTCACTTTGCCACCATCACAATCAATGAGGGCTCGGGCTGTAGAAAGAAAAGGTCTGCCGGACGTTCTCATCCTTCCCAATGTCCAGGACATACCAGTCAACTAGGAAAGTGAATCTATCAATTTGAACTAAAACATCCTTTAATATCCCAGCAGCTTTCTTGGAAGATCTATCAGCGAATTGAAGATTCATGGTTGTGGGTTCTAAAAGACCATCTAGTCCAAGTTGTTTACATACAGACAATGGCATCAGACTTATGGATGCACCCAGGTCACATAAAGAATTTGGGAAGACTAGGCCTCCCATCAGCAATGTGAGCACAAATTTCCCAGGGTCACCCCTCTTGATTGGTAGATCTTCATAACTTATCATATAGCAATCCTCACCAAACAACATCCTTGATGAACTTAGTGTACTTAGGCATCTCAACCAAAACATCAGATAATGGAAGATTAACCTGAGTATTTTTCAGAAGATTAAGCACTTTTTCATATTTCTTGTCCTCATGCAAGGAGATGTTGTTTTTTCTAGGTGGAAATGGTAGTTTCTTTAAATCACTCTCAAAAAAGACTTTCTTCGAGGATGAACTGACAGCTTTATCCTCCAAATCTTTCCACCTCACCACTTTCTCACTTCTTTTACTAGTCAGGGGATCCGCCACCTGAGTACTCTCTTGCAGAAAAGGGGAACATGGGTGCTCGATTTCCCCTCCTGCCTCATCACTGGAAGGGGGGTTAGTGGTTTCCCTGGTTCGGGGGACCACTAAGTTGAGTACCAGATCTGAGATTCATGGCACTGGCCTCTTCTTTACCATAGGGGATTGAAGGAACTAGGTCAGTGCACTGGCCATGATTCAAATCGGTCTGAGCTACCTGACCACCCTTAGGATTTTTCTCCGTAAAGCTGGGCAACTGCCCTGAGGGTCTGGAAGCTAGTTGGCCAGCCATTTGCCCGATCTGCCTCTCAAGACTCTTTATTGTGCTCTGAAGGGATTGGATATTATTATTCTGCTCCTCCAGTTTAGCTTCAAGATCATTTGAGTGAGAGGGGCCTTGAGAGTTCTGAAAGTTCTGCGGGATGGTTTGGCTAGAACGATTCTGAAACGCAGGATTTGAATTGTTTGGCCAATTTTGATTGAACCTCTGATTTGTATTGGAAAAATTCATGTTCAGGTTCTGATTGAAGCTTGGGTTTCGATTGAAATTCTGATTCTGGTTAAAATTCGAATTTTGATTGAGATTTTGATTCTGATGGAAACCCTGGTTTTGAAGATTGCTTTGGCCAGAGAACTGATTGTTAAATCTCTGGTTTTGTTGGCCAAGGAAAGCATTAACTTCCGCATTCTGTCCATTCATAGGACAGAAGCGAGAGGTGTGCCCCACATTATCACATGCCTGACATGTGACTGAATTGTATTGTCCCTGATTCTGGACAACATTGACTTGATAGGTCGAAGGGGAAATAAATTGACACTGGCCAACCATATGGCCAGTTTGACAACAATTTTCACAATACAGAACTTGAGAGTTCTGCGGAAATGATAGATTCTGATTCGTAGGATTTAGAGACCTTGTAAGAGCAGCCACCTGCTGTTGCAGCATGGCAATTTGATTTTGATTGTTCACCTCCTCGATCCTAGGAGGAGGAGGTGCCTGAATAGCTTGAGAGGAGGGGGCATAATTATATTTGGAAATATCATCGAATAATGCCCACCCTTCTGCAGGCGTTTTCCTCAGGAATGCCCCACCAGAAGAACTATTGACCATACCCTTAGTGAGCTTTGTCAATCCACTGAAAAATGTGTTGACTTTCCTCTGCAAGTCCAAACCGTGGTGAGGGCGCGCATTTATGAAGAAGAGCTTTGAATCTCTTCCATGCATCAAAGAACGATTCGTTTTCCTTTTGATAAAAAGTGAAAATTTCACTTAAGCATTGGGCTGTCTTGGATGGTGGGAAATATTGACTTAGGAACTCTTTTTCGAATCCAGCCCAGGTGGTGATCGATTCGGCGGGCGAGTTAGTACCACTCTTTTGCCTCCCCTTTCAAGAAAAACGGGAATAACTTCAACTTTATCGCATCCTCACTTACACCTTGAATGCGAGTCGTACCACATATCTCCAAAAATGTGTGTACGTGAGTATGAGGATTTTCAGATTGAAAACCATGGAAGATTGATGCATGGTGCATCATTTGGATGAGCCCAGGTTTGAGTTCGAAGGTTGGTGCATTTATGGCGGGTAGAACGATGGCCGGGTTGACTTTGACTTCACAGGCATGGTGTAGTCAGCCAACGTACGTCTATCTTCTGCAGCCATAATGACTATGTCTTCGATCTCCTCAGCTAAACGTTACTCAAGGTCTTGATCGGCCTTATCAGAAAGAACCGTAGGATGGATTCTCTGCCTGTTTGGTCGGACTATGGTCTGCTCGAGGTCGGGGGTATAGAGTAGTGGCCTCTTTTGACTTCGAGTTTGCATAAACCGAAACCAAAATCAAGTTGTCTAAACTAAAAAAACTAAAAGTTAAAACCTATGAAAATAAAATAAAAACAGGAGGACAGACGGGCGTCCAATTAATCCGGATGGGCGTCTGCCTGAAGAACTAGACGGCCGTTTGGGGCAAGCCAGACGCTCGTCTGATTTCCTCCAAACGGTACCGAGTTGGCTCTTTTTAGATGGACGGGCGTCCACTTACTCCGGATGCCCGTTTGGAAACCAAAGAAAACAGAAACAGAAAACTTAGTAAAAACTAGACAACCGTACCGAGTCCCCGGCAACGGCGCCAAAAACTTGTCTCGGATTTTATCTAATGAAAAATAAACAAGTAATAAAAAAATAAATCTGGTTTACCCCAAGTGCAGGGATCGTAGTATAGAGGTTAATACCGGAGTCGAGTCCACAGGGAATCGAGGTTGTTTACCTAGTTTTTATCTAACTAACCTAAAGATGTCACAACTACTATTACTAAAATTATAAGAAAATAAAAACGATTAACACGTAACAAACTAAAAACGAAAATAACAAAAGTAAACTGGACAGAAAATTAGAAATCTAAAGCCAGGAAACATGATTACGAACCAAATTATCTAAAATAATCTATTCTAAAACCTAAACATGCAGTAAAAAGTTCTAACTTAGCTAAGCAATTCAAGTTCAAGCGATTTTAATCAATAATTTAACGAACGAACAAGCAATTGATCCACCAATTCTATAACATTCAATTTCTCCTCTAGATTATCTAGTGATTTTTAATAAAAGTTGTGATTCACCTAACAAAGGTATGAGCTCCTAATCTCTTAGAAAAGTTCGTCTATCAATCTTTTATCTTTCGATCCTAAAGATTAACGCTTTTATATCCAAGGTGTGAAATTTCTCAATTTCTAATCTAGAAATTCAACCTAACAACTCTCGTTAATTAGATTAAAGATCTAATCTTTACTACGGTGATCTAGGGTTTAATCACGATTCTCATCTACATTAAACATCAAACATGCAAAGATCTCTCGATTCAAATTGCATAAAAACAAGTAAAACATAATAAAGATGCAACTTTTAATAAAAACTCACAAGATAATCCAAAGGTGAAATCAAAGTGTTGATAGAACGGCTTCACAACGCTTGTTCCAAAAGCTTTTAGCCTCTAAGCATCGCTTGAATACTCGAAATAGCTTCTATGAAGTACATATAATTGGAGAAATTTATCTAGGAAATCAAAAGCATAAAAGTTGTATATAAAGGGTGGAGAACACAGAAAAATCGCCCCTAAGGGTTTTGTGGCCGCCTAATGTTAATTCGGTTCCTCTAGGGTTGAAAAAAACGCGCCTATTTTTAGAGTTTTAAGTCGGTTTCTGCTAGGTCGGCGTATGGACGCTCGTCCAGAGTCTTGAACGCCCGTCCATTCTGCATAAAATCTTCGAGTCGGGCCGAGTCATGTCAGACGCCCGTCCTATGTAAATTTGGACGCTCGTTCAGCAAAAACCTCAATACTCTGAATCCACTATTTCTTCCTGGACGCCCGTTCGATTCCTCAAACGCCCGTCCATCCGGACGGAGCTTCAGACGCTCGTTCAGTTTACTTCAAATCCGGTTTTCATCTCTATCTTTATCCGACTTCATCTTTATCCTTTTTCTTCCATGTAAACCCTCACTTGAACATCTTTTAAACCTCTTTTAAGCCAAATTCGTGTATCTACAAGATATCAAAAACATCGCAAAGTGTAAAATCATTCAAATCGATAGAAAATCAACAATAAAACCTCATAATTCAACCAACTTTGCGATTAAACCATTCCAAACATCACTTGCTTAATAAATCAAATAAACGTTCACTTTCTATGCAAAACATCAGAGTATAGAGGAAAATTGTTACGAAATAGAACGATATAAATCATAGAAAATCACCCTAAACATGTCATTGTCCCCTTCTTCACTTACATGTCTGCCCTGACTCTCCCTGGTTGGTTTGGAGGGTTTAGAGGAGTTAGGCTTACCATGTAGTTTCCAGCAAGTGTCCTTGGTGTGATTTGTACGTTTACAGTGGTCACAGAACAACTTTCATGTCTTCTCAGTGGACTTTCTGTATGTCTCAGTGGCCTCAGTAGGCTTCCTGACCTCCATCAGTGCTGAGCTTTCAGTAGAGTGATCAGTAGGGTTACTTTGCAGCATCACTTTTCTCCTGCTTTCCTCATGTTTGACTTCAACAAACACAGATTTGAGGTTGGGGAGTGGTTTAGTAGCAAGAACTCTACCTCTAACATCATCAAGGGATGAGTTCAATCCCGTTAGGAACTTATACCCTCTTCTTCTCCATGATATCTTTGTATAAGGTAGCATCCTCTACATCTTTCCTTGGGTGAGTTTCCAACATATCTAGGTGTTGCCATGCCTTAGATAGTTGGTTGAAGTACTGGGTTACAGACAGATCTCCTTGTCTACAATTCTTGATTTGGGCTTCAAGTTCATAGACCTCAGATGTATTGTCCTTTTTGAGTAAAGGTCTTTGGCATTATCCCAGATATCCTTAGCAGTGTCATACATCATGAAGTTCTCACTGATCTCTTTTGTCATTGACCTCGTGAGGATGGTCATGACTTGGTTATTTTCTGTATCCCATGCTTCAAACTTGGGGTCAGTTTCATCAGGGGCAGGTTTGGAGCCAGACAAGTATCCCATCTTGCTCTGGCCTGAGATATACACTTTCATAGATCTTGACCACAATATGTAGTTGTTGCCATCAAGTCTGTGATTTGTAAAAGAATAGTTTTCAGTGACCCCAGCCTGCTGAGGCTGCTGAGACTCTATTGAGGATGAAGAGACGTCAGATAATGAAGACATTCTTGAAAAGATAGGAGATTTTGCAGCGGATTAAAGAAGATTATGGCTCTGATACCATGAAGAGAGTTTGAGAAAGAAATAATACTTTAGTAAACTCAACTTGTTTATTCATTAGAAAAGAATGAGTATAAATAGTTACAAGCATGAATAAGAAAGGTCCTAGTAGAGTAATGAATGCTATTAAATGCTAGAGTCGGCTAGTATTAAGTGATAGAGTCGGCTAGGACATAATAAGACAAAAAAGGTTACTTTATGACATATTAATTATTTATACAATATAATTAATATGTCATGTTACAAATAAGTAAAGTGTTACAACAAAGGTAATATTTCCACACTTATGACCTCTTGTGACTGTGAAGATCCTTTGTATAAGCTACCTCTTCACTGTTTTCACAGTAAAAGTGGTATCGGCTCATTGAGAACTGGAATTACTTCCAGATCATCAAGGAACTTTTGAACTCCATATCGCCTTTCAAGTTGCTCCATAAGCTGCTTTGTATTCGACTAACAAAGTTGAATCGGCGATATTGGATTTCTCTAGACTATAACTCCATCACAATGAGTAAACACTAAGCCCGAGATCGATTAACAATCATCCAAAGTCCGACTAAAAGTCAGAATTAGTGTAGTGACAAACACTCAGGTTTGCACCCGAATACACAGGCATACAATTCCTTGTTCTTTAAAGGTACTTGAGGATACACTATACTGCTACTCAATGTTCCAATCCAAGATTCGACTACAATTGACTTTTAATAATATGACATTCTCTATCCACTAGAGAATTTATCCCATTTTCTCTATATCCGAAGATTGAGAGAATTATTTCGTGAGGGGTTGGGTAGGAAACCTCTCGTTAAATTTAGCATGCAAAAAATTCATTGTCATCTTAACCAATGATATTTCTAACAACTTGTTCTCATGAATTCGACCGATTCGAATTCTAAGAATATAGTCTGCTTCTCTAATTCAGAGAAGTTTGGCTCGTCAGTTCCTAACTTCAGATAACACACCCATGTTTTTCACACCTATTACAGTGTTACCTTTATCAATGCTAACATTCACTACTTTACCAATACTGATTCTCCGGTCAACGAAAAAGTCATCAATATTTTTTGTCAAGCCCACACATTTCAAATCTGTGGTATATAATGACCTAAAGGTTTGCTTTAATCCAACCATGGATATAAGCATGAGCAGTCAATATGTTATCGGCTTTGAACTATAAACCTTTCTGTTCCGAATGAATTGAAGCTCCGTTGTATGGAAAGAAAGTTTCATGGCATCACCCTTAGCAAACTTTCTGCTTTCCAGGGTGTCAAGCAAGGATGAATGGTGAGAAAGTTTCAGGGCATCACCTATAGTGAAATTTCTATTTCTCAAGGAATTACCCCTAGACCACTTGGCTTTGCTTTGAAAGATGAACTTTATCATTCATTCAACTCTTTTCACGTAGATCCAATTACTCCCACTGAACCTGTGACACTCAGGTGGTTCTACAAGAGTGTGAATAAACATGGAGTACCAATACTCCATTTATACGTATATGGCTTTAAACCAACCTCCGTTTATCAGAATCCTATACAGCCCTTTCAAAAGACCATCGGTTATCAATCACCTCCAGCAGGCTGTAAAGTCCGCACAGTCGCTGCGGGTCAATGGTTAAACTACACTCCCACTGTATTTTGGTGGATTGATATTCTGACTTGGTTCATTAGTATTTATCAGCGTAACCCCCAACAACCAATGTTGGATGTGGGCTGATTAAATTAGATAGTAACTTCCTTGAGTAACTTTACTTCAAAGTCCAAGGCTGTTATTTGCACATTCTTTTAGAAAGGCTGTGGTAGTCCAACCATCACTATCCGATCTTTAGAACTATATAACCAACCTTTACTCATCGCATTAAGATATTTCACGGACAGTCAACATCTGAACATGTGTGTAAAATCTCCGGTCTTACCTTCAAGCGCTAGTGCAAAATGCCTCTATTTGCAGAAGCGGAGTAAACATACTTCACTCCTTATCCACAAACTCATATGCATTTTCTAGGTAGACTTCTCGGTATTACATAAAATGTAAACCATTATTTTGCAACCAATATCTCAATTGAGTTAATCAGTGTACTGTAGAATACCAATAACTATATAAGGCAATTCATGGTTTATCCTTTCATTGAAAACGTTTCACTTGGAGGTAGGCCGAGCATCAGTGACAAAAACTATGCTATAGCCTATATCTGAGCATGAAATACTCTCTTCTCTGGTAATATCAGAGATATGTCTATATATTCTGATAAACTAATTGGCATTTCGAGTAGTCATAAGACAAATCGTCTACCACTCAAAAGCTCCCACTAGCTTGTATCTTTCATAGGACCCGAAGGTCAATATGAACAAGCTATGACACTTCTTTAGCTCTATTACCCTTTCCAAATTGAAAGGTTACTTAGTCATTTTTCCTTTGAGACAGTGTTCTTAGACTTGGAGATAGGAATCACCCTTAGCTAGTCTTCGATCTCATATTTAAGAAATATGCACTAATTAATATATGTTGAGGAATTGTTTATCTCAATGTGGAAACCATTTGCCTTAGCAGCTTATGATGTCTTACATATACCTTTTCAACATTACTCAGTGGTTTTGACTTTATCAGACAAAAGACTGAGTCTCAGATTCATACTACAAATGTTATATTCACTTCTTTTAGGCAACTATGTCATTGATGTGAAAGTGAAACCATTTGTTCCAAAGAATCTGAAAATGAAATTATATTTCTTTGATATTCAAGGATTAAAATCCGATATGGTATCAGAAATTTGTTTCCTTATATCACTCCCACTTGGCTGAAACAACTACCCATTGTCTACTCTTTAATCATGAATGCCTAGATACCTTGTTCTTACAAAAGAACTTTAGCTTCTGAGTCAAATTACTCGGTTAAGAAAGTCTTTAAGGATTCATGGGTTAGTAATCCGAAATTACCTTCCTTATCATAATCTTTCTTCTATTAATATTTTGGTTTAGCCTTTAACTTATTTAGTTTGAGATGACTTATACATGGAGACATTTACCTTCTAATTCTTGGATTTCTTTAAAAGGAAATGGCCTTGAACTAGCAGTTCATTTGAGTAGCCACTACTCGTGATGTGGGATGTCCAGTGAGATTGATACCAAATCATTCTCGTCATCTTTGAACTAATTTCGTTCGTCTCTCGTTCAACACGAGTGATAGCAGTGACATGCTTATCAACGTCACTTAAGTTCGAAGGCTCAAGAGGAGATACATCAAATTAATTGCATACTCGATTAATTAGTTCAACGTTCTCGTTACTTTTCCACTTTTATGAAGTCATTACCAGTCAATTTTATCGTGTTTAGCAGTTTAGATACCTTGAGATGATATGTAGTTGAAAAATAAATTATGACAAAAATATAAATCAAATCATACACCACAACAAATAATGAATTAGGAATTATAAACGTGATGTCATGCATGCTGTTTATCCTACCATTCCAAGGATTTAATCTCACACCTACAATGCCGCCGACGCATAGGTCAAAAAGGTGACGATTAAATTGAGACAATCTCTATCAAGAATTAAACCATTGAGAATCAAACATCTCGATTTAATTGTTGATTACCTTCCTTTTTCATCCAAGATATTTCTAATAATATCCTTGTGAGTGTGACCTACTATTTCAGATTTTTAAGTACGCCCCGAGTATGCCGTCGAAGGGTAGGTCAGTGACCAGACGAGTACTCAAAATCCTATCCTTTCAGAGACCAACACTTGAATTTTGACAGCGGTGAAGGCCATCTGAAGGGGGCCGAAATCAAAGCGGCACGATGCGTCACCATTCTCTCACACGCTTGTGTCAACAGTAGAGGTCGTGTGGTCGGTTGTCACCTTCTCCATTTATATTCAACTTATTAATTCTGGAATTACACCAGCATAAATCTATAACTGAACTCTATCGATTATAGATATAACTTATTCTCAAAGTGTCGAGTCAATAAACGTCCATTGATACATTACATACAGACTAACCCTCCATAGACTATCCGTAATGAACCATGAATGTTTTCGTAAACCTTTTTAGTATCTCCTTTTTAGAGATATTATATCGATTCTCGCAATTATGGATACACTATATCCTGTTATACCAATGTTTTTGAATGACCAACCAAATTCTAATGGGATCATAATTTTCAAATAAAGAATGGTTATAACCACATTAACCAATATATTCATGATCATTAGATGCATCTTAAATATTTTACATGGTCATACACAAAGAGATCAAGTGTAAATTTAATTATAGAAGTAAAACAACTTATCACTTTTCTAATAATAACTTCTAGTGAAAGAATAACATATTACAATTTCACTCAAGCAAGTTTTTACACAAAGTATAATAACTCAATATTCAATTAGATTGCAAAACCAAGTATAACCAAGTTGATTGTTAATCTCATAATAATATAGTAATTCATGTGGCTAATACTTAAGTTCACTAATTCAAGACACTACACGATAAAATCAATTAGGCAGATTCATTAGTGCTACAAGTTTTGACATTTAAATTTGCAATCAAAGTGTCACACCGATTAACAAGTGAAAAATTAATAAAGTAAACAAAATATCAGATCCACGAGCTCAAGTATAATTTGAAAACAAAACTCAAATTATCTGATTATGCAATTACCATATATATAAAAACGGCCAGGCCAACGAAAACTATCTTATTCAAGAGTATATATATACAAGCAGATCGTTAAACGGACTTAAAACAAAATAAAATCATAAAATCAGGTTTCTATGTCTTAATTTAAAACAACTATCAATTAGTTTGTTCAAGCATACATAATCTTAGCTAACTGAGAATATCAATTGAAACTGTTGTAAGTCTATGCTTATGCAAGGATGTTCATTTCAACTAAGATGCCTATGGATATTATATAATGCAGTTAGCATGGAAAAACACATTTTAATTTAAACACATTTAATCATTTTATTTAGCCATAAGCGAAAATCAAAACGACCATGAAAATAAATGGCTCATTTTCATTTCTTATTTGATTTCTTATTTGAAGGATTAAAACGAGAAGTACTATTTGCTAGATATACAGAAACTCGAATCCGGATCTGATCCATAATTGGATCATCAGAACTGATTCACAGCACCGATCGAGACACTCGATCATGCACAGCGGAAGCTACGAATTAAATTCGCATGTGATTTTACCACGATTTAATTCACATGATTAATTAATATAACTACAAGAAAGTTTAAGATTTACCCAACCGGAGAGAAGCCGTGATCTTCCAAGTTGTATCTCCAAGCGACGATTGGTGGACGTCGATCCCGTATTCGAACCTCCTCGAATATGCCTTCAAGAAAAACCTAGTTTTTCTTCTTCCCAATGGCTAAGACAAGAAAACAAATTTCTCTCTTTTTCCAAAAAAACTGGTGTCGTATTTTTTAACAAAAATGGCGTTGGATTCTGGTCAATTTTGTGTTGGGATAAACACTCTTTTAATAGGAAAATAACTAATAATTTGAGAGTTTATCTTTTACACACAAATTTATCTTTTCCTTTTAGGAAAATAAAACCTTTATCGAATAGGAAAACAAATTTCCTATTTATCCAATAATTAAACAAATTTCTTATTTATAATATTTAACACATAAATAATTATATTATCCACATTATTATTAATTAGAAGAAAATTTATTTTTCCAAAATCAAAATAATATGGCCCCATTTTATGTCATTTGGATAATAGAAAATGTCTTTTCTATTTCACATATTATTTACCAAATAAATAATATTTGCATATTCATTAATTAGACCAACTATTTAATTTATTCTCGAGGTTCCACAAAACGAGAAAACACTCGCGTGTTAGGAGCCAACCCGGGGACCATGGACCTATAACCAGTAGCTACAATAAATCGAATAAAATATTCATCAAACAGAATATTTCTACTCAACTTATTAATTCCGGAATTACACCACCATAAATCCGAAACTGAACTCTATCGATTATAGATATAACTTATTCTCAGAAAGTCGAGTCGATAAGTGTCCATTGATATAATCATTACATACAGAGTAACCCTCCATAGACTATCTGTAACGAAGCGGGATTATTTCCGTAAACTTTCTTCATTACATCTTATCCTTATTTACCATTAACCCACTAGTGATCAATTAGTTCATAACCAATACGAACTCAGCCGATCGATCAGTTTCTAGGATTAACAAATAAGAGGATTGTCTTTCTACTTCCCGCAAGAAGGAATGGATTCCATATCTGTAAGACACACACTTCTCACTCATTCCAGAATAGTGCCAACGTGAAAGTGATTCGGACCGCGCCTCTTAGCGATCCTTAACGAACACATCAAACCCTATCCTGAAACAAGTAGGAGTATGCAATCACTTCAGGATTAACATCCATATATGATCATCTTGTGATTTAATAAGATTTCTCAATCACGGAATTACATGAGAAATGCAGATTAAATTGGTCCAGTCCTATATGACTACATCATATATAAATGCTCCACTTAGATAACCAATATCGACTGTCCGGATAAGACGGTCACACCTTAAAGTGTTCTGGGCGCATTAATGGTGATTTAATCAATAGACCTCATACTTTGATTAAGTTCACCACGGACTAACAATTTAAGTGTATCACCATAAAGTTAATCCTCGCATGTGACACACAATAAGTTATATGGCTACATATGATATGACTTAGGGTTTTCAGTAGTGTATTACTTATAAGCACGAAGCAAATAATAAGATGAGAATAAATCTGTCATTTATTAATTATAAAAACAATTACATAAATTGTCTTTCGGGCGCTACTTCCAACACTATGTACAGTAACTAGTAGTACACCTCAAATTAAAAATAACATAGAGGATAAACCTTAAAGCCAATAGGCTTCTTGTATAGAAATTTAAACAAATAAGTTGAAGTTTCCGATTTAAACAAAGAAAAATTTTTTATGGCAGAAAATTCAAGAAGAAGACTGGTTTCAGTTGATAATAATTTTTTTTTCTTGTAGGCCACAAATTTACTACGAAGTATTGGCCAAAACATATTACTCCAGATTCATTGATGTTTGGCCATAAGAAAAAACTAAAATGATCACTAAAATTTTGAAAATAGCATAAAGGTCTTATCACTACACTACGTGTAGATCAATCTAAACAAATAACTTTTATCCTACGTCAACTGGATTAATCCATTATTATAAAATATTTAAACATTAATCGAGCATTCTAAACAACGAACTTTTATCTTACATCAACTGGATTAAACTATTTTCTTATGATCAATAATTTGTCTCAATAACTTTATCAAGCCTATGTGGCCTTGTCTCAATTATCAATAACTTTATCTGGCCTATGTGGCATTGTCTCAATTACTATCTCAATTACTATGTCGCCTATATGGCCTTTACTTCACTATCTCAATTACTATCTCGCCTATCTGGCCCCTTTTGTAATGCATGATAAAATTCAACTAGATTTTATCTGACCTATTTATTCAACAAGATTTTTTGTCATACGGTATGTATTGGACCGATGTCTTTTATATTGACAAAATTAGAAAAATTGTCCTTTAAGTTGGCCTACTGTGGATTTTAGTCCTGCTCCTGCTCCGGTAAGGAAAATGGTTTTCTAAGTTGTATTTTTTTAAATAGTCCTATCCGCTGGATATTGCTGACTGGGCACCGGAATCTTTTAAAAATTGCTGACGTGGCTGCCACTAAGCTGCCACGTGGGATCCTACATGGCTTGTGGGTCCCATTTCTTCTCCATGTATTAAAAATAAAGGAAAATGGTCCTCTTAGTTGTATTTTTTTTAAATGGTCCTATCCGCCAGATATTGCTGACTGGGCACCGGAATCTCATAAATTTGCTGACATGGCTGCCACATGGGATCCTACGTGGCTTGTGGGTCCCATTTCACCTCCATGTATTGAAAATAAAAAGTTGATGCAAGAGGGATTTGAACCAGTACAATGACTATTTGACCATTGATTAATGTTCTGAGAAAAAAAAGGGCAAAATGAACCATAATAAAGACTAAAGGAAGTTGATGCATAAATGACAAAATAGCCCCACCAGGAATTGAATTTTGATATGTTTGTGTTCAACCAGACAGAGCATAGACAATAGGGCGCGAGAGAAGTTAAAGCTCACGCATATGTTTTTTTAGTTTTTATTTTATTTTTTATAACTTATTATTATTATTATTATTATTATTATTATTATTATTATTATTATTATTATTATTATTATTAATGTAAATCGACCTTACATTTCCAGAAGAGTAATAATTATAATATTTTTTCTTATCTTATTATTAATTTGTATATATTCAGTCAACTTTTTAAATTTTATAAGTATTACATTAATTATTGATAATCAAATTGTATATCAAACACTATAGTCTTTTTTGAGAACCAAACATTATAGTATAATATATTTAATCACTGTGTTTAAAAATAAATCACTTTATTAATGTATATGAAAATTCTAATCCATTTACATTTAGGGGCGTAGATAGTATTATTTTTTATATTTTAAAAAAGAACTATGTCAAATCAACATGGAAAATCAAGGCTTAAATCAGCACATTTGACATTCTAAATCTTGAAATCATAAACGAAAAAATATTTGTATAAGGGATTCAATCAAGAACTTGAAATGTCAAATTAAACCAAAGGAAACCATATTATTTGTGCATAAGTAATAACTCGTGTCATAGTACATACATTGAAAGTATAGCTTGGATGGCAAAGTGCTTGGTATTTTACCATTAGGTTGCCGGTTTGAATCCCTCCTACATCAACTTTTTATTTCCATAAAATTGAGGATAAATGGGACCCACGTGGCAGCCTAGTGGCAGTCACCTCACAAATTTTAAAAGATTTCGGTGCCCAGTCAGCTTTTTATTTTCATAACATAGAGGATAAATAGGACCCACAAGCCACGTAGGATTCCACGTGGCAGCCTAGTGGCAGTCACCTCACAAATTTTAAAAGATTCCGGTGCCCAGTCAGTATTATCCAGCGGATAGAATCATTTTAAAAAAAAAATACAACTTAGAGGACAATTTTTCTCACCGGAGCAGGAGGAGCAGAACTAAAATCCATAATAGGCCAATTTAGAGGACCATTTTTCTAATTTTGCCCCTTTTTATTCCACATATATAGAATTTATCAGCACGTATTTTCTTTTCATTGCTATCATGATTTCATCGTTATCGATCCAACTTCGATGGATCACTCGCTATCATGATTTCATTGTTATCATGATCCAACTTCGGTGGATCACTGTCACGTATTTTCCACGAGCGTGTCCATGACCACTGCCTCTACCACGAACTATACCGCGATCACGTCCATGGCCAAAATTTGAAGATTGTGTCGCATTCACTTCAAGGAATGGACTGGCACGTAGGATGGGACTCGTGATTTTTTCATCAATAGCTGACTCGGGATTTTTCATTAACATCTGGTTATTTTTCTTGGCCAACCGTAGACATATGATGAGATCATAATATCTCTTAAAACATTTCTCTCGATACTGCTGTAGAGACATTCGAGACCTTTCAAGGTGGGAAAAGTTCTTTTGTACCATGTCTTAATCTGTCATTTTTTCACCATATTTCAATGGTGATGTAATTTTACAAATTGCTGAGTGACAGATTTATAATCCTGCAGTCACAGGTTCAACCAATCATGTCTGGAAAATAGAACTTTTTTTCAAAAGGTTCAACAATCCACATTTTTTTCAAATGGTTCCATAATTAATACGGGTCCACAATTCATACGGATCTTTCACCGTTATTGTTCCACAATTTATACAGATCCATAATTTATACAAATCTTTCCCCGTTATTTGTGAATCATTGTTGTGTGATTATCAATATAATCACTAAATCCTACCGCAAATGCATGGCTTATCGAGTATCACCGTTATTTACCATGATTCACACACATCCATAATTGTTGTGTGATTTTCAATGTAATCACTAAATCCTACCGCAAGTGCACGACTTATCGAGTAGTACTTAGAATGTCAATCCCACAAGGACTTGTAGTCGATTACCAAATAATTTTTTATTTTTATTAGCTAGACAAATCAATTTCTTGGAAGGTTTATATTTAGAAGTCCTAAATTTAAAGAAAATAAAGAAAGTATGACTATGAAACAAGAACTTCAAGATTTAGGTAATAATTCAATTTAAAAGCATTTCTAGGATTTCAGAGTCACCACAAAATTACTATATGACTTACCAACAATATTTCCCCCAAGATATGAATTTTACACTTATAAAGGCAATTATCAAATTTCATCACAAAATATTCTTTCGAATTATTTTCGTGATCGTACCTGAATTCAAACTACATCCGGTTTCCCACGACAAAGAATAAACTTAGATCCTTTAAAGAACCATAATTTCATGCCATGAAGGTTTTTTTTAATTAAAATTTCATTCCAATAAAACCCTAGATTTAATTCTTGTTTCCTAAAGTATCAATTAATTGGTACTTTTTCGGTCACTAATTAATCGAATAATTAATCTACGTAGAATTACGATTATTCACTCTCTCGAGCTATTAATTTCAACAATCATACAAGAATAGCACACAAGAATCAAGTTATAAGCATCAAATTCAGAAAACAAGGGAATGATTGAGTTTTTACATCATATATTCATATCCGGGTTTCTCATAATCCTAGAAACTGATATCTACTCATGTTTCATATCAAGATTCCAAGATTCAATCATAAAATTCATACTTTGACAAGAAAAATAAATAAATAAAGAAAATAAGAAAATAGAGATAAATAAACCGTCAAAGTATTGCCTAAATAATACAACCTTGAAAAAACTTCGTTTTTGAATTCTTAGCACCTAAAATCCTTGTTCTTGGGGATGGGAGATGATGATCCTGAAGGAGGGGAAAAATCCGACTAAAAATATGATGGAGGCGTCAATTGGTAGCTTACAAGACTTGGGGGATAAATAATGGGATAATTACGAAATTTTGGAAGTTTGCTTATCAAGATAATCTTTAACAATCAAATTTCCTTAATTCTTGGACTCATCATGCATGTAATCCCTTTTTTTCTTTTGAATATCATGTTGCTTTTTATTGTAAATCATCCTCCACCAATCAGAACATTTCGTTGGTCTGGTTCATATCAGATTTCTGAAAAGTAATCACATCATATTCCTTTTGTCACACCCAGGGTGTGATTCTTCATGCCTTCATGATTTTGACTCATTTTTAGCTCATTTTCATTGTCTTTTTACTTGAATTCGACAATATCTGCAAAAATTCAAGACACATCAGTAATCTAGTCCAAAAAAGGCAATTTATCATACAAAAATCACAAAATAGACATTAAAACAAGCCAAAACGATCTAAGAATAACCACATATGGTTGACTTATCTGTTAAAGTTGTCCCACATTGGGCACTTGATATTGTAGCATCCAACATACTAAGAGATGTAATTCCCTCACCTCATAACCTAGGTTTTGGGGATGAGGTCCCTCCTCTTATATGAGTTTGGGCCTAGATTTTCTACATTATCAATAATTCATGTGGATACTTCACCGATATTCATGTTTCAATCTCTCATCAAGATGATAACGGAGAAATATCATGGCCTTTGCACGGTCTTAGTTTGCCTCAGTGTCATTCACGACAATTGTTTTACCAAGACCCATAGATTTCATGTGTGTTTCAACATCCATGGCCCATGATCAATAAATTTCCCCCGATATATTTAGGGGAACAAATTCTTATTTGGTGATGTTAGCTATTGACAAACAAAACAAGAGGAATACACAAAATCTGGTTGAATAAACCTTTTACTATAATTGGTTCCTCTAGTTGAATATTATGCTGGTTCCTCTGGGGCAAACAAGGACGATCCAAAGTCGAGCAAGCGGGCAACCGAAGTTGAGCTGGTTCCTTTGTATGCTCCTTCATATGCTCGACTTTCTTTCCTCTGTTGATTCCTCATGTGCCCTCTGGTGGGGTAGAGTCTCGCGCTAATTGTAGATATCAAAATTTTATGTGATATATTATACATGTCACTTACTATATATGTCCCTAAATTAAATTTATTTTATATTATTTGCTACGTAAGATACTAGTGAATAATATAAGATAAAATAAGTAAATAGGTAAATAATTTAATTCTCTTAAAAGGGAAAAATAGATATTTACTTATTTATAATAAATGACAATGTGGATATAAAAAGATGTAGATGTGACACATTATATTTGTTACGTTGTACATATACCATTAAATGTTAATATTTTATATTATTTTCCTACCTTAAAATTAGGAAGATATTATAAAGTCAAATAAATCCTAAAATCTCTTAAAATATAATTAGGAGATTTTGTTGATTTATAATATATGTGGAGATCTCCTCGAAATTGCAAGGACCAATCAAATATATTGTGGACGCATTATATACAAATATATTGTGGGAATCAATCAAGAGTCTGAACGCATTTAATGAGACTGGACGCATTAAATGCCAATTAATTCAAAGACACCTATTTTCCACTATAAATAGATGAGGCATGGGTCATTTGCACGGAACAACAGAAGAAAAAAAAGAGAAGACAAAAGAAATTGGTAAAAGTCTCAGAGCAAAAACTTCAAGCACTCTGCAACAACACCAAGAGCATCAGAGATCTTTCAAAAAGGCGGAAGTTCTTCAAAAGAAGAAGATCCAAAAGCATCTCCGACATTCGAAGACCAACAAAAAAAAACTTAAAGTTCTTCAACAAGGGGATTGAAGGTAACGCAAAAGTTCCTTCCAATTTTCGTCAACTTCAAAGCACATCCGCTATATCCGGATTCTTCAACTCAAATTAAAAGCACTTCTGCCATACCCGGAAGGTCAACAATCAACACCAAATTAAAAGCACTCACCAATAAGAAAAATGAGAATCAAAGGATTCTAGAGATTGTAACTTTTCATTTCTTAAATTAATAAAATTTTAATTGTTAAATTTTTCGTGTTTTCTTTCTTTGTATTTCAGGGATAATACGAAATTTGTGTACACTAATAACATGTTATAAAACTAAATAAACAAGAGAGGACCAGAGAAAATACAAAGTATAAAGAAAAATGTAAATTGTCTGTGTATTATTTCAATACTGTAAGGAGTACTTATAGTAGAGATTACGATGTGAATACAATAGAGTAGATAAACCAGAAAATCTATCTAAATCAATTTGAATAATATAGATAAACATAATTATATATTTTGTAACAATTTTGACAATTTTGACATTATTATTATTATTATTATTATTATTGCTATTTTTTAAACAAACAAAATTCCATTTGGTGGAAAAGAGTAAAAGCAGCCCTGGCAGGAATTATATAACAGTGGCATTACCGTGTGCCTCGCCATCTGTAAGAACCCGTCTCCCCCACCGGATCTGTGCTATCCTCCTCCGCTGCCCCAGAAACATCCGCCATCCTCCACCTACCCACCTGCTACAATGTCGAAAATACCTCCCTGCCTCCTCGTCCTCCTTTTCGCACTATGCACTCTTATGCCCTCCACCACAGCGGAGATCAAGAAGCTAAAGATCAGCTCCGATTCACGGGCTATGATTCTCTTCGAGCAATTTGGCTTCACTCACACGGGTCACGTCACCATTTCTGTCTCTTCCGTCTCCGTCCTTTCCTCTCTCTCCGATCCAGACCCTTCTCGGCTAGGTTTCTTCCTCCTTTCTGAAGAATCCCTCATCCAGGTCCTCATAGAACTTCAGCAAAATCCTTCCTTTTGCGTCCTCGATTCCAAGTACATCACTTTGCTATTTACCTTCCGAGATCTCTCTCCCCCGCCTCACTCCTCTTTCAACCACTCCTATCCTGTTACTGCTCCCAATGAATACTCTCTCTTCTTTGCTAACTGTGCTCCTGAATCACAAGTATCGATGGATGTGCGCACCGAACTGTATAATCTTGATGATGTTGGCCGTGTCAAGGATTATCTCTCTGCCGGCCTAACTCAGCTCCCTGCGCTTTATTTCGTTTTCTCCTTGCTTTACTTTGCGTTTTTGGGATTTTGGATTTACATATGCATCCAAAATAAAAAGTCTGTTCATCGGATCCATTTGTTGATGGGTCTTTTGGTTGTGACGAAGGCGATCAATCTGCTGTGTGCCGCTGAAGATAAGCACTACGTGAAGGTCACCGGCACCCCTCATGGTTGGGATGTGTTGTTTTATATATTTCAGTTCATTCGTGTCGTGCTTTTGTTTACCGTCATTGTGTTGATCGGCACTGGTTGGTCATTCTTGAAGCCGTTTTTGCAAGAGAGGGAAAAGAAGGTTTTGATGATTGTGATCCCACTTCAAGTTTTGGCCAATTTGGCTTCTATTGTGATTGGGGAAACAGGGCCTTTTATTAAGGATTGGGTCACTTGGAATCAAGTATTCCTGCTGGTTGATATCATTTGTTGCTGTGCAATTATTTTCCCAATTGTCTGGTCAATCCGATCACTGAGGGAGACCTCAAAGACCGACGGGAAGGCCGCAAGAAATTTGGCCAAATTGACGCTTTTCAGGCAATTCTACATTGTAGTTATTGGCTACTTGTATTTCACCAGGATTGTCGTGTTTGCTTTGAAGACGATAGCGGCTTACAAATATCAGTGGGTTGCAAATTCAGCAGAGGAAATTGCTAGTTTGGCATTTTATGCAGTGATGTTCTACATGTTTATGCCCGTGGAAAAGAATGAGTATTTTGTTCTTGATGAAGAGGAGGAAGAGGCTGCAGAGATGGCTCTTCGGGATGAAGAGTTTGAGCTTTGAAGTGTTCTACTGCTTGCTTGGTAATGGTTTTTGTAATACTTCTGTTATGATCTTTGGACTTTTTTTTCTTCTTCTTTTTTTCAGCAATACCCTGACTAGATTTTTGGGATGAAGTTCTTGAGTTATTATGTAACACCCTCTACTTTTGTGTAGTAATTAGCATTACATTCACGTTTATAGCTTGGATAATATGATCCTTTGGACCTATGTGATGCATTGATTTATCTAATTGGTCGTTAATATCCTTTACTTTAGATTGAAGTTGTATGCTTTACATACATTTTTTTTTGTCAGTACTCATGATGGAACACTATAAAGTTAAGTGTGCATTTGTTTCTTTTTTAGATGATGGTAGTAGTAGTGAAGTTCCTTTGAATTTTACCTTGTAAATGCACTCTTTAGAGTTTAGATTGGCTGCATTTATTATGCAGTTGCCAACTTGGTTAGTTTTGATATGTATTTAAATGCAGCAAAAATCTTGGCTGCTATCGCTTTTTTTTTATTACAATTCCACCGGAAGTGATAGTTTTAGGATGGAAATATTCAATTCAACCCCGACCCCTACCCCTTCTTCCTCCAATGTGTATCCCTGTAAGAGTGTCTTTTCCTATGGATTTGCTGGTATTCTTTGATTTTAGTCGATGATGATCGATAATCATCTTAGCTCGTGTGTGTGTATTGATGGACATAAGAAACTGAAGAAAGATCTTTTGCTGTCCTAGATGCTATTATTCATCTTTTCTCTTTTCTGAAAGCATGGTTCCCTTGTGATCTTTCTTATCTGTCAGTTATTGGATACAAGATCCCTGCTGATAAGAACAATATCTGTATTAGAGTACTGAAATTGATACAAGGGAATTGTTGCATTATGGGCAGTAGTTGAGTTTCGAGAACCCGACATAGGGATTTTACTGATTTGGCTATTGCTGCTGCTGATCAATGGTTCTGTCAACATTTCCTCTGCTGTTGTCAATTTTCTCATATAATTTTTGTCAACAACCCCTTTGAAAAGGAATTTTATTGATGAGAAAGTCTCAAGTAATGTGCAAAATTGAATTACTACCTTTTAGGCTCTACTTCATGATGTTGTTCTTTCAAATGGGTTTGAACTGTTAGCTTTTATTCTCCCAACAACTAATTTTAGTCTCCCTGGGTTGGGTTGGGTGGGGTTGGGGGTGAGAGAGTCCCCCCCCCCCCCCCAAGCAAAGTTAGGAATGTGGATGATGAAAGCAGATGATCTACCTACATACTTGTTCTCGATTGCATTT
This sequence comes from Gentiana straminea, assembly GCA_036785695.1. Classification (NCBI taxonomy): domain Eukaryota; kingdom Viridiplantae; phylum Streptophyta; class Magnoliopsida; order Gentianales; family Gentianaceae; genus Gentiana; species Gentiana straminea. The sequence continues at coordinate 13,599,623 of JAVUPR010000113.1, read as the reverse complement.
CGGTTCTTGTAATTAGTAGTAGAGCAATGATACGTACACAACGGTTGTGCCACAACGAGTGACACGACGGTGGTATTCACCGTTGATTATGTTATATTTACATCTGATCAATTTAGACATATTATTTAGACATATTATTATCAACGGTGTGGATATTCGTTGTGTCACAACCGTTGTGCCCAGTAGTAGGACTGTCTTTTTTTTCTCTTACAGTTTTTCCATCAGAAATTGATCGGACCACATTCATAGTTGCGCGAATCCACTCAATATTTTTACACCAATATTGATCATGATATTGACTCATTTCATGTTAGCTCCTTCATTTTCATCGGTGGCTGCATTGTACGTGGTATCTATATATATATATATATGTGTGTGTGTGTGTGTGTGAGAGAACTTGTTTAGTTAATTTTCATGTATACTATGAGTTATGATTACATTACTATGAGTTATGATTACATTACTATGCAAGAACTGTTGACTTAAATGGTTAGGAGGGTGAGAGACTCGACCCGTATTGAACACCATAATGACGATTTAGGTCTCAAGGGGAAGTCGATATACGTTATAACTATTCTCATGGTGCTGGGCCTTCTCCCGATGGTGGCTTTGACTCTTGGTATGTCTCTTATGGGTCCGAAATACCCTTGTGAGACTGTTCATATTGAATTATAAGCCTTATAGACTGACCACGAGAGCCTGAAACATGGCACGAACTTGTACAGGCGCGGTCATGGCTTGATGATATCTTTTGGCGTCTCATATCATTACTATGACATCGTTTTTCAAAATACGAGTTGCTTTGAGCCCACCACTGAGATACCTTCGATACGCTCCAAGGCTCATAATGCAAGAGTAAGGCACGTTCCCTATATACTACTACTATTGGTCAGATACGCTCCAAGGCTCATAATGCAAGAGTAAGGCACGTTCCCTATATACTACTACTATTAGTCAGACACAGTCTCAAAGCCGCACACGCACCACTCGTGGGCGCATGTATGCCCCATTGTTTGTACGGGGCATGTTCCCCTATTATTATCCCCCACGATGGCTATCCACACGCCACCATCATCTTTCAGCAACAACCTTCTCATACAGGGTCTATAAATACATCATAACCTCTCTAATGAACAATACGCGCAATTTAACCGTTTGTTTGATGTTGTAGGTTGTCCAATCAAAAGTTATCGACCTATATCGTTAAAGACAACTCTGTCTTTAACATCGTATCAATTTTTGGCCGCAAATCCGACTTTATCACTTATAAGATGGATTTTGATGACTATATAGATTAGATAGGTAATGAAATCAGAATAAAAAAAAAAACACTAATTTAAAAAAGTAGACGTGGGCTTTAACCTTCACAAGAAACCTCACGTTAGACTTGGTAGTCCTAAAGCAGTACAACTTCTTTTACCTAATGACTCAATATTTCAACAACCTTAGAACATCATCCCTACACGAAACCAACTATTATTGTAAACTCACACACACACATGCCCTTCCTTTTCAACTCTCCTTCATAAAAGCTCTACATCATCTTAGCTATATTCAGAGACCATGAATCTCACCCATATTTCAACTGAAATTCATCTTTCTTTCTACTACATCCCATTCCCACATGCATACGTATTCGATTGCATGTGACCTTTTTAAAACATAAGACACTACTACAGCAGCTCCCTCTTTATATTTGATCAAGTTTCAGCAAATTTAATTACGCATAATATTGCTTATATATTCGATTTTGCATTACTAAAAACCATGTCGGTGGTTTCAGGTTGCGATAGCATGTCGTCGGTTAGCGACCTTCCATTTCTAGGCCCGAGACAAGTTATGGAAATGCAAGAATTCAACCGAAAACCCAGACACAGTTTGTCGCCGACTCTAGGTGAGCTCTTACGGCTAGTAGGCGATTCCTCGAGTGATCATGACACCATAGCCGACCATGATCATGTTCTTGATCTTCATGAGAACCCTTTTTCCAACCACATGGGTTCTTTTCCATTTGTTTTGTCCTTCCAGAACCTCACTTACAGCGTCAAAATCGGACGTAAATTTCCACTACCCGGTTTTCTACGGAGAAGTGATCAACCGACACCGGAGCACACCAAGGTGTTGCTAAATGGTATATCCGGTGAGGCAAGAGAAGGTGAGATTCTGGCGGTTCTTGGAGCTAGCGGGTCGGGAAAATCAACTTTGATCGATGCACTTGCTGCTCGGATTTCAAAAGAGAGTCTCAAAGGAACCGTGGCTCTCAACGGCGAGGTTTTGGATTCTAATCTTCTTAAACTTATATCAGCTTATGTAATGCAAGATGATCTTTTGTTTCCTATGTTAACTGTTGAGGAAACACTCATGTTCTCGGCGGAGTTCCGGCTTCCCCGGACGCTCTCAAAGTCCATGAAGAAAGCCCGAGTTGAAGCACTGATCGATCAACTTGGGCTACGAAACGCAGCCAAGACGGTGATTGGAGATGAAGGCCATAGGGGTGTTTCAGGTGGTGAAAGGCGACGGGTTTCTATTGGGACGGATATAATCCATGACCCTATACTCTTATTCCTAGACGAGCCCACCTCGGGACTCGACTCCACAAGCGCCCATATGGTAGTGAAAGTGTTGCAAAAGATTGCTAGGAGTGGAAGTATCGTGATCATGTCGATCCATCAACCTAGCTACAGAATCATCAAATTGTTGGACCGTATGATCTTTCTTTCTCGTGGACAGACGGTTTTCAGTGGCTCCCCATCTAGTCTCGGACACTTCTTTTCCGAGTTTGGAACACCGATCCCACCGAATGAAGATCAAACTGAGTTTGTTCTTGATTTAGTCCGAGGGCTCGAAGGTGCTTCCGGTGAAACCAAAGCTTTGGTTGAATTCAATAAATCATGGCAACAAAAGGAAGAGATGAACAAGATCAACAATACCAATAACCCGCGGTCTATACCGTCACTTAAAGATGCCATAAGTTCTAGTATTTCAAAAGGGAAGTTAGTCTCTGGAGGGGCTACAACTACAAGTAGCAATAATATGAATCTGTCATCAGTTTCAAGTTTTGCTAATCCAGTTTGGATTGAGATAATGGTTATAGCCAAAAGATCAATCTTGAATTCCATGAGAGCCCCGGAATTGTTCGGGGTGAGATTAGGTGCCGTCATTGTCACGGGAATTATACTCGCCACAATATTCAAGAAACTGGACAATTCTCCTAAAGGCATTCAAGAAAGAATAGCCTTTTTCGCTTTCGCAATGTCTACTACTTTCTACACTTGTGCAGAAGCCATTCCGGTTTTTCTTATGCAGCGATATATCTTCATGAGAGAGACCTCGTATAACGCTTACCGTCGATCATCTTATGTTCTTTCCCATCTAATCATCTCGATTCCTTCCATACTAATCCTGTCATTAACATTTTCAGCAATAACCTTCTGGGCTGTTGGATTAGCCGGCGGCTTTTCCGGCTTCTTTTTCTTTTTCCTCTTCACCGTGGCGGCCTTCTGGGCCGGAAGTTCATTCGTCACCTTCCTATCCGGGATCATATACAATGTAATGATGGGTTACACAGTTGTTGTAGCAATATTAGCTTATTTTCTGCTATTCAGTGGGTTCTTCATAACTCGGGATCGGATTCCTCCTTACTGGATATGGTTTCATTATCTTTCTTTAGTGAAGTATCCTTTCCAAGGGGTACTACAGAATGAATTTGATGACCCAAATAAATGTTTTGTGAAAGGGGTTCAAGTATTTGATCAATCTCCATTAAAACAGGTCCCAGATTCACTCAAGCTGGAACTTTTGAGCTCCATGAGTAAGACTCTGCACATGGAAATTACTGGCTCAACATGCTTTGCTAGAGGAAATGATATTCTCAAACAAGCTGGGGTCACTGATTTGAACAAATGGAATTGTCTTTTGGTCACTATTGCATTTGGATTTTTCTTTAGAATATTATTTTACTTTGCTTTATTAATTGGAAGCAAGAACAAAAGGAGGTAAACTAAAAACCAATGCATTGGCTGATCACTGTCTGTCTGCTGCAACTATAGTTTTTGGACTTGAATTAATTAATTAATGTGTACTGATTTTTTTACTTCCAAAAAGGCAAAAAAAAAACAATATTTGTACTGAAAATTGATAATTTTTGTTTGCAATATGTATCTAGTTCTTGTTAGCAATAATACTACTTAATTTACTTGTTGGATAATATCTTATTAATAGTATTAATATATACAATATATTGTTGTTGCAGGTAGGGTAGTTTGCATAATTTAAGTTCTTATTAGCAGATATTTATCCTTTTAATTAGTACAGCCAATTAATCTACCCACTCCACAGTGGTTTAACCACTTGATAATAGAATTATATAGTAACTAGTCGAGCTAAAACGTGGAACGTCTTACTTTATTATTATTATTATTATTATTATCATGTTTCTTATAGACTAGATCATGCATCAACTTTAAATTATTTTTTTCTGAAAAAGAAATAACTTCAATTTTTTTTTTTTATTTTGCATTTAAAAAAAACATTCTACTATGTTAATTGTTTAGCGTGGCATATAATCACCGTAGGAATAATAATAATAATTATTATTACAATAACTACTATTGCTTCCGATCCTTTACAAATTGTAACGTTGCATTTCATAGAATAATCATATGATGATATTGATATATCAAAAATGTGTGAAATCAAGCATATTATCGTCCAAAGATGTATGATGAATTGAGGAACTATTATATATAATTCAACAAAGCAGTATATAAATCACGCAAAATAATATGCCAGAAATCATTGAAAATTATGAATAAATAAATAAATACTCCTTTCTTAGAAGCAGTTGTCATGGAAAATCTGTGAAGATCATAAGGACTTTTGGATGCCCTAAGAGCAAAGAAATGACCAAAGTTTGCCAAGCAAGCAGAAGCAAACCAATGGGTTTTTTTTTGTCCGATATTTCAACCGTGTAAGAAATATCATCCACACACACACACACACACACACTGTGGTAATCAACACAGCATTACATAATTAAAAAACAAAAGCTTCAAAAGTAACCATTATTACATTATAAAAGTACAAGAAGCTGCTAACAAGTGACAATTGTTCGATTCTAACAGTTTTTTTAAAAAAAAAAAAAAAATCAGAAGCACATCCTTACCAAGTGTAGTAGTCACCTAGCAACCATCCAAAGCACTGGCAATATCTCAAATGATCTCATACCACCCCAAATAGCAGTCTAACAGCTATATAAATGTAAGTTTTAACACCATGAATCGAACATTTTCATGTGCATAACAAACATATGTATAAAATGAAAGTGATCTACCAGAATATGTAATCTCAAAACCAATTATTTAATGAAAGTGAGTGAACCCTAATCACCTGATTTGCAGGACATGAAGTGTGTGAATAGAATTCTTCTAAAAGTCCACTCCGTTAGCAAATGAAGAACAATAGAACAACAAACTAGTTTCTAGAAAGACATTCTATTCAAATTTACTTCACTTCACCCCATACAACGTAACATAACTAATGCAAAGCACCCAAATTTTATCTCCTCTTGCAAACATGACAAATATATCAGGAATTCAGAAAAGTTTTCCAACACAATCAGGCAAACAGTTGCAGGAAAAGAAACTGATGTTCAAAATATAAATAAAAACCATTTAGTTGAAAAAAAGTTTGCAAGTTTTATGAAAAGGGAGGAGAAAAGTTTTTTATTTGTATGTTGAAATTTTATTCCCTGGTCACAAAACAACCATAGATACTTTCAGTTTTTATTTTTATTTTTAATATATAGTCAAAAACACCTTGGCAAAATAGTAAAAGAAACTAGAGAGTAACATGCAAACAGAGAGGAAAAGTAGAGTACTGAGAGGAGAAACCTCGACGCCAAGTTCAGTAGTAATGCTATTTTGAGATCATTTGAGATAAACCAGTCTAAGAAGGTTGATTTGGTGAATACCAATTACCTGAAGATTCATCACAGTTAACCAAAACTATATGCCTCCAGACAAACACCAAAACAAAAAAACCAGAAAACAAAAACTCTTTTGCAGGTCCATTAATAGTAGGTTAAGTGCTGCTAGGGTGTTAAATGCAACATTGTTTAGTGTCCAAGCTCTAGTCTGCAGACCTGCACGAGGAAGGAGTAAAATAACTGAAAAAGGCACTGTACAAAGAAACAGTAACAGGCAATGGAAGAAGTTGCATGCAAGAAGGAAATGGTACATTACATTCTTAAGAGACAGTGACCCCCCCCCCCCCCCACCACCACCCCACCCCTTAAACTATCAAGTAATTGAGCCAACTCGATCACTTACTCTTAGGATTATACAGCATTCAGGTACCTGCACTTGACTGGTCCTACACATTGATTTTTGGGAAAATAAAAATTAGCACAGGAATATATACAATCTTAAAAGCATGACAGTGCAGTTTGAACCAATGCGAAAATGACTCACCACCTCACTTTGTTCTTTGCCATTGGTATTTGATAACGAAGCAGGTTGATCTTGTGAAAACCTGAAAGAAAACGTAAACCAACAATATGACGTCAGAGCAAATCCAGAATTTACAATCTCAACTCCTCAAGTGAAAGACGACAGAACTCATGATTAGAAAACCCATTTAAGCAACGTAGGCAGACGAAAGAAAAGCTGAACTTGGACAAACCTGGCAGCCCTAGCTTTCCTCTTGTCTTCCTCCACTGAATCAACTACCGAACTTGGTGCAAACCTAGCGTGTCTAGCCTTTTTCCTTGCTTCATTATCATCAGTAGTCGACTGCTGAACAAGCCCAAACCTGAAGATAAACAGTAAATAATATAACCCAACACGCAATAGTTATATGCATTTCTATATATACATTGCCAATGCCAAACAATTGTGGATTGTGAAAAGTGAAGACCTTTCAGCTCTGGCAACCTTCTTCTGCTCCTCAGATTTCTTCGATGCATCGGATCCCTTTGCACCAACCACAGAACCAAACCTGCAGCAAGGCAAGCCAACATCAAATTCGCTGGTTTCCTTTCAAGAAAAAGCATCCAGTGAGTGAACGTTGTAATATGCAGGGCAAATGAAGGGTTCCCTGACCCAGAATTTCCTGTCATTTTTTGACTTGTTACCCAACATTCATCGATTACATGAAAAGGGTAAATAGGATTAAAATGTCCAAATTTGTACACATCAACTACATCTAAGTACACATGTAACCCATAACATGACTATTGGAAACACTAAAACCGTAAACATGCAGTGAGCAAGTATCAAGAAAAAACGGTACCTCTCGGCGCGAGAATCTTTCTTCTCTCCTTCTGAAAGCTTCACAGGCACCCCAAAGCGCTCAGATCTCCGAATCTTCTTCTGGGCCTCGGTAAGCAAAACAGCAGCACCATCAGAACTGGTGGAATCTTCAGGTACCTTGGTTTCTACTCCGACAGCAGATGACGAATTTTCTGGTGGTTGAGGAGTGATCGATGATGGAGAGACGGTGGGAGATTGAGAAATGGTGTCTGAGTTAGCCGTCTCGTTAGCAACCGAGGGTTGAGATTGAGATACGGTAGCTTCAGGATTTTCGATTCTAGTTGCTGCTGCGGCTGCCATCTTGGAGGAGGAGAACAGTAGGGGGAAGTGACTATAGATGCGCGGCGGAAAAAAATAAAAGAAGAGCCTGATGGATAATCGACTTAGTTTCTGCAGATGCGTGGTGCTCTAAACCTAACACACCGGAAAACGACACATACTCACGGTCAGATATTTATTTTTTCCTCATATCGGGATTAAGTAATTCGATTAATCTCAAATTCGGTTTGGGACATTTTTGCACGATGTGGGTAAAGTCGGTGTAACGTCTCGTTTTCGGACATCGAGTCTTTATCCGAAAATGAACACCCGACACTTATATTATTTGTATTTATACCAAAATATATACGTAAGTCTTACAAACACAAAATCAGAGTATAAAAAACTGGGGTAGATTATGAAAAACTAAATGTCGATATCATTACAACATTTATAGTTCGGGAAAACAACAATAATCCACTAGACCAAAAGCTAACAAGATTCAGCTTACAACATTTATACAACTATAGCAAAAGATAGTATAACTTATTACATAATCACAAAACCGAAGATAACAACAACAACAACACTCCAAAGCATCCCGATCTCACTCATCGAAGTACTCGTTATCACAGACGTTATAGTAACATGCATCACCTTTTTCGAGATGGGAACAATATAATGAAGGGTAAGTACATACGTACTTAATAGGGAGTAGAAGCATTGAATATGTACAACCAACATCAATATATATATATAGCACCGATAAACTACAAACAATACCAAGTATGTTATAACAGCACACTCCCCTCCAGCTAGCCTCGCTAGCAACTCTCGAAACAAATGGACGAGTTGCATAAAAGTCCAAGGGCACATCACAAGGTGAAGACTGCATCACGACGAATTCAACCCCTTAAAAGGCGTAGGGCTAGCCCTTAAGTGGAGTCCAAGGCCCTGAGTCTAACCAACCTTGGGGCGTTTAATATCCCGGCTGCAATATAGGCGTGCCTCACCAAGGACGAGAATGATTTATCTTTCACACTCTCACGTATGTATTTAAGCATTTAATCTAACGACCTAAGTGCGTTGTGTTAGGATCAAACGCTTATCATTGTACTAAAACCAATTGGTGTTAGTAAAGGTGCTACTTTATTTCATAACATAGTACAGCTTTTCAGCGCCTCAGTCGAATCGTCTTACGCATGGGCAGGCAGGATGCTGGTACACCCTAACAATCCACCCCCGGCATCTGCAACCACACCCACGACATCTTTACGCAACCTACAACCACACCTATGGCCTCTTTACGCAGCCTGCAATAGCATCGTGGCCTCTTTACGCAGCATGCTGCTGCCGGGATTCGAACCGGTGATCTCGCTCTGATACCACTTGTTGGATCGTATATGCGCAATTAATATATCCTAGAGAGGGTGAATAGGATATTTAGTCTTTTTAAATTTTACTTAACCTTTTTCAAACTTTATTAAGGCTTTTAATTAATTACAGAGTTCCAACTACTTAGGAAGCTGTTAGACAAATTTAGGCGGAAAAACTAACCGGTTAACGTGTTGTTCCTAAGGTACAAGGTGATCAAGTTATATTTTACTTTTACAAAGGCTGATTAGATTAATAGGTTATACTAATATCTAATAAAAGACTCAGTTGTTATCATTCAATAATGTACAACAATGTTCAATTTATCAAATGACTTCAAACAATTGTGCAGTCAACTATGGAGTGGATTAGATTTAACAAAGTTCAAATCTGAACTATCAGTTGGTTCAACACACTAAATATGCAATGATAGAATTCATTTAAGTGTAGTTATTTAATGACAAGGAAAATGTTATCCCTCGCCACGTGTCATCATCTCATTGACCAAACAATAAATGAAGACAGAGAAACTGCAACATTAAGGGCCAGGTGCCCTACTTTATGCCTAAGGGCAGACCTGAACCAAAGGCAGGAGGTCTTACCCGTTCTTCCGAACGGCACCACCGCAGGTCGGCTAGGTTGCTGGGGAGCTCGGGTCTACGTCGTACGGGCCGAGTCGGTCTGGAGAGGCTCGACGCAGGTCGGCTAAAGCCTCGGTTATCTGATATTTCCCACGTGCATAATTAATCAGATAAATATGGAAAGAATCCTTAGCCATAAAGGCTGTTATCCGATATTCAAATCACCGAGATTATCTCCTGTAATTAAGGGGATTAAATCGTAATTATCTATTCCTTAGGGAACACGAAATCACAGTCCAACAAAGACACATCCCATGCAGGCCTAGGGCACGAGCCCCTCTATATAAGCAATCCCTATGGAGACTTGATTCCAACACAGGCTTTGGATACGTAGGCAACTTGGGAAAATCCTAGGCTTAGTATAAATCACCACAAAATCATCCCCGCGTCTTTCTAGGGTTCTTTGGTCTTGAATTATTGTCGCTAGGAAAATATGGCCTAGATTTAAACCGACGAGTTTTTTCATCATCAAATGGCGCTAGAAGAGGGCCTTTGACAGACAATTTGTTCAAGATCCATTGTAACCATGCCACAAAAGCAGACCGAAAAGAGGGGTCAATGGGTCAAAAATGGTAGAGACGGGACGGAAATAGAACTTGCCACCAACCAGAATCTATAAGGGCGTGAAGTTGTGTTAGATCCTGTTCAACAAGCAATAGCGGAGCAGTTGGCTGCCATGGATGCAACACTCTAAACGTCATCGTCTCATCGGTACGATCAACATCATCTCTGGTAGGCCAAACAGTCAAACCCATGATGAGGACAGGTTCCAGATTCTTATGACTCGTTTTCAATCTTTACTTATGCAAATTTAATACATTTTGTATTCAATCGGGCTAAATTCACGTTTCACTCAATGTGTGCTTTTTATTATTATTTCAATCATACGAAGATTTTCCACTTTTACGCATATGAATGGCTCTAATCAAGTTTGTAGGACAAACACACACTTAACAAGCTTGCAAAGGAAAACGCATCATGTTGGTCGCTTGGAAAGGCTAACACAAGTTTAGAGAGGGGGGGGGGGGGGTGAATAAACTTGTCCCTAAAACTGGATTTTAAACAACTTAAAAATTCAATTACAACTTGTGTGGAGTTAAGCTGACAAAGCTGAGATTAAGTCAAACTGACTTAAGCTAAAACCGAGTCAACCGGCAGCGGATATGATTCTAGCCCTTTTCTTGATCTTGTTATTCTGTTATGAAAACTGTGTGTTGTGAACTGAATTCTGGTGAATATCATTTGTGACTGTGTAAGGTATAACAATCAAGTATCACAATGCTATGAATAAATGCGAGTAAGTAAGTAAATGCGTAAAGTAAATAAGGCGAAATTATAGAGGTTCCGGTGGTGTAATCCTGTCAATCCTCTCTTCCCCGTGGTGCGGAGGAAAATTCCACTAGAACTTCTTGAGGTGCACTTGTTACAAAAAGTCCTAAACAATAGTCCTTGGCTAACCTAGCGTCACTATCTAAACAATTGTAGAACAAGTAGAATGGTCGCTCTCCAAATGCTTGAACAACTGGTCCTTGGAGGGTACACGTATGCCTCTTCACCGGCTACCACCACAAACACGATCTACCCGATCGCTTGTCACAATCGTCCTTGGCGAAACCTTCCGGTTTGCTTCACAGATCTAAAACCTTTGATGTGAAATCAAAGTTGGGCCGAGAATCAAATAAATTGATTCTTGTTTGTGGTTCTTCAAAGTGTTGGATCCTTGATAGATTCTTTGTAGCTTGAACACTTGAAGAAATACTAGATATGATCTTTGTTAAAGTTCAGAGATGATAGCAATTCGAATAAGATGACTAATGCACAAACTTGCTCGTTAAATCTTGTGAATCTCTTATATATTTTTGGGTGCAAAGTCATCTATTTATAGTATAATATCCAACGTTCATCTGGCTTAGATTCGAATTGTATCAGTGTCTTTTTCTGCAACGGATATATTTTCTGACCGTTCTGCAGTGTCAGTAACTCATCCAATGAAATTGTTTTCTTTTCAACGTTCCACTGTACTTTCAGTTGTTGGATGACTGACTTATAAAACTGAGTTTCCTTATCAGTTTTATTCTAAGTTTTCACTTGTCAGTTTTCTAACTGACTTGGAGCATTAACTGAAATTTTACTCTTCTTCAAATATCAGTGCTCCAGTTTTCATCTGATCATCATTGACTTAATCATAGTACACCATGACTCATTATCAACTAAGAATTCATTGTCCTTATGATTCTTAGGTCTTCATACAAGATCCATAAAGTCAGTTCAAGGTCACCACAATCTTGCCTGAATTCCAACTTTACGTCTCGACTTGTAATCTTCATAACTGAGTTTGAACCCTCAGTTCTTCGTTCTTCAATAACTGAGTCTGTGACCCTCAGTTCTTCAATCTTCAATAACTGAGTCTGTGACCCTCAGTTCTTCAATCTTCTAGATAAGCCAACCGAGTCCGTAACTCTCGGTGAACTTACCTTCTTCGGTTTTACGTAGGTGTGCTCGAGTCGGTTGCTTGTATTGGTAGTTTCCGGTTTCCTAAATGATTTCCGGCTTTTCGGTTTTACGACACGCTAATTATTACAGTGCTTGTCTGATGTAACCTATACAATTATCAGACTCTAGCAAAACTTATACATTCAGTTCTAGACATCTTTTAGCTTTTCACTATAACAGCTGGCTTCAGCACTTCATCAATGGGGTTAAGATAATACTTTGAACAAATTAGATGAATTATCATCAAAACATAAATTTTATTTCCAACAATTTCCCCCTTTTTGATGATGCCAAAACTCTCCCTAAAAGAAAAGCTTAAAGATCAAAACAAAGTAAAGCAATGTAAAACTGGAAAACTAGTTTTCATTAGAATGAGCAAAAACTGGATAAGTACATTATGTTCAAATAACTGTGACTAAAGACTAAGCTTCTTCTTAGCTTTTTGCATGACTGAGTCATATTTTCTTGCTTTGTCATACAGTCGAAAATCTTCTTCTAGCTTGGAGTCTTCCTTTGAGAAAGTCTTATTGTAGTCAACTTGACTACTTTCTTTCCATCTTCTCCATTGAATTAGCTTGGGTAAGCTTGAGTCTTTCAAGTAGTCACTTTCAAATTCGCTAGATCGGCTTTCATTTGTTCAGTCTTGTCTTTAATCTTCAGTTTATCATCAATCCTTAGATTCTTCTTGTGTTGTGCAATTTTCTGTTTTGAGTAGATATCTGACAGAAAATAGTTCAAGGATTCTTCGAATGTTCTGTCCTTGTACTTGGCTTTAATAGGATTGAAATCTTTGTTAAACTGTGTCCACAGATCCTTTGTAAGAGTAACTCTTCTGTCTCCAGGCTGACTGTATTTTTCAATAAGTTGATTATCGCTTAACTCTTTTTCAAAGATTTAGGATCCGATCGGTAACTTTGTAGTTCTTCTTCAAGTCGCTTCATCTCTCCAAGTAACTTCACTTTTCTTCTTCAACTTCCCCCTTTTGGCATCATACAACCGATCTACCAGGGCATGAGTTGCCTTTTGATCTTCCGAAATCGGCCCCGAGAAGCAAGTACTTCCTTAAGTGAGTTTCCAACCCGTAGATATGTTGATTCATATGCCAATGAATCGAGCATGAGTTTCTCTATCTACTGAGGTTGTATTTTCGAGTTGTTGCTTGAGTAGCACAATTTCTGAAGCAGAACTTGAACTTGCTTTGTGAATCATCTCTAATCTTGCATGAACTGAAACATCAGTTCTAGTTCTATACTCAAGATATCCAGAGATGTTTGATAAAATACTGTTCTGTGTATCTCTCTGACTGAGTACAATTTTCAAGTTTTCATGAACTTTGGCTAATTCATCCTTAGATAGACGATCGGAAGGATCATATGTATCTTCAATCGGTCCTTGTCCTGAGTATCATCAGGAATAACCATCAGTTGTCGGGTTTCATCAGCTTCCCGCTGAGTGTCAGTTGTCTGATTTCCAACTGGCAATTCTTCTTGCTGTGTTTCAGTTTGCTTTGCTACAGGTTGAGGTTGAATGACTGGTTGCAAAATTGTAGTTTCATCAGTTTCTTGTCTAGATTTTCCATCATCACCATCATCGTTCTTCTTTGAACTGTCTTTAGATGATGTTCCTGATTCCCTTCTTTTTGCTAACTCAGTAAATCTTTTGAAGCAATTGTCAAGAAATTCTTTTATAGGAAACAGGGAATAAAGATCTCTAACTTCCAATGTCTCCAAGAGTAACTTCTCTTCAGTAAACCGATGTCTCGAAAACCTTCTGGTTGAAGTTTCATTTTCATCATCTTGATGATTCTATCAGCTTCGAAAATTGGTGCTGATTTCTGAACCGTTATCTGTTGTAACTTCAGTTAGTTGTTGTTGTCGTTCCCCCTCAGTAGGTACTTTTTCACCTGAGATTTATGAGTACAAGCACCTTGCAACTGATCTTCCTTCTATTGAAATGGTTTTTCGCTTGGTGCCTCTGTGTTCAGCTTCCGATTTCTGACTTGCTTTAGGTTGGGAGATTGTTTCTGTGCTTTGCTTCAAAGCTTCAGTTTGCCTTGTCTGCTTTCCTTCCTTAATCTTTTCTAAGTAAAACTGAATGATTCCACTAAGTGTTTTCTTTAGTCGGAATCTCCCATCGATTACTTGACCTTCGACTTGTGCCCTTTTCGCACTTTCCAACTCGCCTAGGTGTTGCTTCTTGAACCGATTTAGAATATACCCCGCCCAATTGAATTCTACTCCATCCCGATTATGTTCATGAGATAGATACAATCTTCTGACAGTATGTTGATTCCTTTTGATTTTCCAATAACATGTCTGCTGAGCCATCTGCTGAGATGTCCAAATTCCGTTTTGATTTTATCGATATGAACACCAGGCTGTATTGGTTCGTAGACGAAGTGATCATTGAGAGAAAAGCTTCCTTATTCAATGATAAAGTGGCGAACTCTGTTGAGGTTGCTATTGTGTTTGCGAAGCCAAAGAGTGACCGTAAAACTCTTTCATTGAGAACAATCCGATCTTCACGAACCGTAGTCATTAAGGAATCTCTGGCCATTCGCATATTTTGCCAAAATTGTAAGATACCTTACACATCTCGCTTCTCTTTGAAACTAACTTCAAGGATGTTATTCAATCCTGGTTGTTTTTCGATTTTGTCTCGAACACAACTGGCTAACAAGGTGTTTTGACATAAACCTTCATACATATCAAGTGTTAGCTCATCCAATTCGTGATCAACCGAGTGTCTCTTGAATCATCCGAATCGGCCATATATGAGTGTGAACACACAAGTTTGATTTTTGAGAGAAGGGGTTGTAAGAGTCTTTTTGAAAATAATTTGAATTTGAATAGTGAATAGTGTGAACGGAGGTTGAATAAATAGGTGGGATATTCTGGCGGTTGAGTGGTACAACTTTTCAAATTCCATGATGGTTTTGATAACCGATGCGTGTACCATTCTGACAAACGTGGGGTGTACACACGAAATTCTGACAAAAAGAATTGTGGTAATTTAATGCGATATAACTGCTGTTGATTCTATCTTATCAATCTTTGACTAACTTTGACTGGGATGAAAACTGATGCTGAGATTCAGTTTCTTGAGATAATGTAGTCCCATCAAATTAATCGGTTTGTCAAGTTCTTCAGTTGTCAGTTTGAGATTGTTGATGTCAATGACTAATCTGTTAAGTGAGCTCACCCATCATAACAAAGATTAATCCCCTTGACGAATCTCTGGCTTAACTGACTAGCTGACTTTGATTATTCCCAACTTAGTTCTTAATTTAGCAAATCTTTCTTTATCCAAAGGCTTTGTAAAGATATCTGCCAACTGATCTTCAGTAGGTACATAAAGAAGCTCGTTATATCCTTCTTCTCTCGCATGATCTCTTATAAAGTGATGACGGACATCAATGTGTTTTGTCCTTGAGTGTAAAACTGGATTATCGGTAATTGCAATTGCACTCGTATTATCACACATTATGGGAATTGTTCCTTCTTCTATCCCATAGTCTCTTAATTGTTGTCGATCCATAAAACTTGAGCACAACAACTTCCAAAATTTCGCTATATATTCAATTCACCGTAGAATTTGAAATTGAATTTTGCTTTTTGCTTTGAACCATGACACAAGTCTATTTCCCAATAACGACATGTGCCGATGTGCTTTTTCATCGTCCACTTTACATCCAAAGCATAGTCCGAATCTGAATAAGAAATCACTTGAATTCTCCTTCTTTTGAATACCAAATTCCAACTCCGTCGTGTCTTTCGGATATTTCAAAGTTCTTTTCACAACCGTGAGATGACTTTCTTTTGGTCTTGACCGAAATCTTGCACATACACCGACAAAGAAAAGATATGTCCGGCCTACTTGCCGTAAAATAGAGTAAGCTTCCAATCATCCTTCGTAGAGTGTTTGATCAACATCTTTGCCTTCTTTGTCTTCATCAAGCCCGATGTTGGTCCCCATTGGTGTAGAAATTCCGGTAGATTTCTCCATACCAAACTTTTTAATAAGTTCTCTTGTATATTTGGTTTGATGAATAAAAATTCCATCGACTAAGCTGTTTAACTTGCGGTCTAGAAAATAATTTAGTTCACCCATCATACTCATCCGAAATTTGCTTTTCATCAAGCTTGCAAATTTCTCGCATAATTGTTCATTTTCTCGATCCAAAGATGATATCATCAACATAAATTTGAATAAGTAAAGTATCTTCTCCATTCTTCATCCTGAATAGAGTTTTGTCGATTGTTCCTTTGATAAATCCATTATCCACTAGAAACTGAGATAGAGTTTCGTACCAAGCTCTTGGCGCTTGTTTGAGTCCATAAAGAGCTTTTCTTAATTTGAAAACTTTATCTGCTTGATTTTTGATTTCAAATCCGGGTGGTTGTTGAACATATACTTCTTCTTCAAGAATTCCATTCAAGAACGCACTTTTGACATCCATTTGATAAACTTTGAATTTCTTGTGAGCGGCAAAGGCAAGAAATAATCTGATTGTTTCCAATCTTGCAACTGGTGCATAGGTTTCATCAAAGTCTATGCCTTCTGCTTGAGAGTATCCTTTGGCTACAAGTCTGGCCTTGTTTCGATGATATTCCCATCTTCATCAAGTTTATTTCGAAGACCCATTTGGTTCCAATGATATTCACATGAGTTTGGTCTATCCACCAATTCCCATACTTGACTTCTTTCGAATTCGTTGAGTTCTTCTTGCATAGCTAAGATCCAATCTGGGTCTTTCAATGCTTCTTCAATTTCTTTAGGTTCGATTGAGATAGAAAGCATGCAATCATTGCATCTAGTTGATGTCTTGTTCGAACTTCACTTGTGTATCACCAATAACTTGTTCTTCGGGGTGATCTCTCATCCATTGATGTGTGTGAGTTTGTAATAACCGATTTGCATTTTGTTCAACCGTTTCTTCGAAACCGATTCTTGAACTTGTTCAACCGGATCGAATGAAGTTGTTCGAGTTGTAGAGTGAATGGAACCGAGGTTGATCTTGATCTCGAACAATCGAGATTTGTGACCTTCCAATGTCAACTGAATTTGGTTCGGTATGACCGGTAACCGAGAGCGAGAAAGCGGTTCGGTGTGTCTTTAGTTGCTTCACCGGGGAAGTTTGGTTCATCAAATACTACATGTATTGATTCTTCATGCTTGAGTGTCCTTTTATTTAGTACTCTAAAAGCTTTGCGACACTTGAATATCCTAGGAAAATTCCTTCATCAGCTTTAGGCTGAAAAACATGAAGTTGATCTTTTCCATTATTGTGGATGAAACATTTGCTTCCAAAAGCATGAAAGTATGAAACATTTGGTTTTCTTCCATTCCAAATTTCATAAAGGGGTCTTCTCATGTCTCTTGTTCATGAGAGCTCTGTTCCGAGTGTAACAAGTTTGTATTAACGCTTACGCCCAATATCTTTCGGGTAGTTTAGCTTCACGGATCATGGTCCTCCCGGCTTCTTTGAGTGTTCTGTTTCTTCTTTCAGTACACCATTTTGTTGTGGTGTTCTGTGGCGACAAGTTGGTGTAACACACCATTTTCTTCACAGTATTCAATAATTACACTGTTGAGGAATTCAGTTCCTTTATCAGATCTTATCTTCACAACTGAAACTCCTTTTTGATTCTGAAGTCTCTTGAGAAGTTCTGTGTGTTTCTGCTTGGTTTCACTTTTCTTGGTTAGAAAGATTACCCAAGTGTATCTTGAAAAATCATCTACTACCACCAAAGTATATTTCTTTCCACTGATACTAATTGGTGTAATAGGTCCAAATAAATCCATGTGTACCAATTCTAGATGTCGTGTTGTAGAATCTTTGAGACTTGGTCTTGAAACTTGCTTTTGTTTGTTTTCCTTGTTGGCATGCATCACATAAGCCGTCCTTCTTATATGATATCTCTGGTAGCCCAATGACTAGTACTTCTTAACAAGTGTGTTGATGTCATCAAAATTGAGATGACTCGGTTTCTTGTGCCATAGCCAACGATTTCGATTTGGTATGCACAAGTAGACAAGTTTCGGCAACGGCGGTTGTCCAATCTACCACGTACATGTTTTCCTTTCTTCTTCCGGCTAGGACAACTTGATAAGCCGATTCGCTCGATGACAACGCGAAATCTTTATCAAAAGTGACTTTGTATCCCATATCACAAAATTGACTTGTCTTTGAGTAGATTGTAGTGTAGTCCTTCTACATAGGATACATTCTTGATTGTGAGTCCATTTCGATTAAGGTGCCATAATCTCTCGTGTATCCGGGTTTATCTTTACTTCCAAAATTGACTTTAGGTCCATCTTTTGCAATAAAATTACTAAGACAAATTCCTTGCTCTTTGTCATGTGTCTAGAGCAACCACTTGTCAAAGTACCAAATATCCCGCAATAAAAATTAAAAGGTTTTAGGTACCCAATTCGGTTTGGGTCCATGGGGTCGGTTGTCGGTACAACACTTGGGAATATATCCCTTGGGTATCCTTCGGATATTGTTGCACTGTTTTCATATATATAAGCTACACTCCCATAATGTCGTGTTTGGGTTGTATCTTATTTATATGATCTCTTAGATCTTTTGGTGAAATTTATTTCCACCATGCATTTTGTTATTAAAGCTTGAATGATAACTATCATTCCTTCATCTTGAGGTCCGAACCGACCTTTGTACTTGTGATTTATCTTTGAGAACTCGAGATTAGTCCTCTGTGAGTTTTGGACCGAGACTTGTGATAAGTTCTCGGTCTGGAATGATTGTTATTACCAGTTTTATTAACCAAATCAGTAAAATTCCAATCATCGTCAGTGGGGTATAGTCTTCCTTTCCCCCTAAATGTGTGAATCCTTGAATGACTAACATTCTTGGATTTACTTTGATTGTAATTTTTCTGGTTCCTGACTTCATTGGTTTTTGTGGATCTGGCAATTGATTTACCTTTTCGGTTTTCATTGAATGTAGCTGATCTACCATTTGACTTACTTTTGTTGGTAGATACAGTTGTCTTCTTAGGAAACTGATTTGTCCTTTGTGATACTGGTTTTACTTTGGTTCGGCAATTTTCTTAGTTTGTGGAAATTGCTCAGCTACAAACTTAATACCAGTTTTGGTACTAGGTCCAGCAGCGTTGCTAGTTCTATTCTTTGAAGATTGCTGTGTATCAAATCCTAAACCGAGTTTTGTCTCCATATGGTTTTCCGATTTGAATCCGATCGAACTTGATTGAGTAAATGATTCGATTCTTCTTCTTGATGCAACGATCGATCTTGAATCTTTTCTTTATCGAGTTTTGTCCGTTTCAACATTTTTTAATTCGGACTTCAATCTTTCAACTTCCGAAATTAGACTTTCTATCTCAGCTTTGATTGATTCAGAACCAGCTTGAATAGTTACTAGCTGATTCATCAATTCGTCAAGCGTTTCTTCTAATTCTAGATTTTTTGGATTGGAGTCAGCAGTCGATAAACATGCATTTATCATGGAAATCTGAGCTGAGGAGTATTTAGAATTAGATTCACATACCTCATTTTGATCTTCCATATGTGCCATTAAAGCTGTGTCATCTGATAGTCTTTCAGTACCGGCTTCATAGTCTGATTCATCTCCAAGCAAGGAGTGCTCTTCTACCAACTCTTCTTGGTGGGGTCTTCTTGATCGATTCGGACACTCGGCTTTATAATGTCCGGGTTTCTTGCGGTTGAAACGAGAGGTATTCATCATCTTTTCTTTTCTCGGGGGTTCTTTTGATGAATTTTTGAGTGATTTGGATGTCCACTCTTCATCCTTCGAATTCTCGTTCATCATCGAGCCATTTGTTCTTCCATCTCATCCAATTCATGAAGATTGCTAGATGAGTTTTCTTGAATGTCATTCGATGCTTTCTTGCAAGTCTTTGTCGTTTTGGGTTCTTCCGAGCCTTGATTATTGCAAATTTGTGCTTGTGAAATCTTCATTGAATTCATAAGCTTTCAAATCGAAAAGATCTTTGAATGAATCTTCTACATCCAGCCTCCTGGATTCTTCTATAGCAGTGACCTTCATCTTCCAGCACATTGGTAAAGCCTTCAAGATTCTTGTGTTGATAACTTTCTTTGAGTATTCAATCTTGAGTAGATCTAGTTCATCCATGATAGCACTGAATCTTGTCTCCATTTGATCAATGGTTTCTCCAGATTTCATTTTGAAATTCTCAAATTTTTGCTTTGCAACAAAAATTTTATTTTCCTTGATTGAGTCTGTTCCTTCACAAACTAACTGGAGTTTGTCCCACATTTCCTTGGCAGTTGTGCATTCTTTCACTTTCAGGTACATGTTGCTATCAAGAGTTCTGAGGATAAAGTCCATGGCCACATTGTTGAGATTATTTCGCTTGCGATCATCACTGGTCCATTCCGATTTGGGTTTAGCAACTCGAACTTGTTCTCCACCAACAGTTTGCATATGAGTGATCTTAATTGGTCCATCAGTGAGTACATCCATCATTTCATCATGAGTAGTCGCCGAAATGCACATACGACGTTTGTATTCATCAAATCATCCATGTTGCACATTAGCATTTGTCTTGCATATTGATTGTTATCCATTGTGAGTGAGTGAGAAATGAATTTAAAACTGAGCTTTCAACTGAGAACAACTAGAGGAGATATAGAGCAAATGATATCTTGTCAAAGAAACACTGCTCCGATACCAATTGTTGGTCCCTTGGAAAGGCTAACACAAGTTTAGAGGGGGGGGGGGTGAATAAACTTGTCCCTAAAACTGGATTTTAAACAACTTAAAAATTCAATTACAACTTGTGTGGAGTTAAGCTGACAAAGCTGAGATTAAGTCAAACCGACTTAAGCTAAAAAGCGAGTCAACCGGCGGCGGATATGATTTTAGCCCTTTTCTTGATCTTGTTATTCGTTATGAAAACTGTGTGTTGTGAACTCGAATTACGGTGAATATCGATTGTGATTTGTGTAAGGTATAACAATCAAGTATCACAATGCTATGAATAAATGCTTTGAGTAAGTAAGTAAATGCGTAAAGTAAATAAGGCGAAATTATAGAGGTTCCGGGTGGTGTAATCATGTCAATCCTCTCTTCCCCGTGGTGCGGAGGAAAATTCCACTAGAACTTCTTGAGGTGCATTTGTTACAAAAAGTCCTAAACAATAGTCCTTGGCTAATCCCTAGCGTCACTATCTAAACAATTGTAGAACAGTAGAATGGTTGCTCTCCAAATGCTTGAACAAGCTGGTCCTTGGAGGGTACACGTATGCCTCTTCACCAGCTACCACCACAAACACAGTATACCCGACTGCTTGTCACAACTGTCCTTGGCGAAACCTTCCTGGTTTTCTTCACAGTCTAAAACCTTTGATGTGAAAGCAAAGTTGGGCTGAGAATCAAATAAATTGATTCTTGTTTGTGGTTCTTCAAAGTGTTGGATCCTTGATAGATTCTTTGTAGCTTGAACACTTGAAGAAATACTAGATATGATCTTTGTTAAAGTTCAGAGATGATAGCAATTCGAATAAGATGACTAATGCACAAACTTGCTCGTTAAATCTTGTGAATCTCTTATATATTTTTGGGTGCAAAGTCCTCTATTTATAGTATAATATCCAACGTTCATCTGGCTTAGATTCGAATTGTATCAGTGTCTTTTTCTGCAACGGATATATTTTCTGACCGTTCTGCAGTGTCGGTAACTCATCCAATGAAATTGTTTTCTTTTCAACGTTCCACTGTACTTTCAGTTGTTGGATGACTGACTTATAAAACTGAGTTTCCTTATCAGTTTTATTCTAAGTTTTCACTTGTCAGTTTTCTAACTGACTTGGAGCATTAACTCGAAATTTTACTCTTCTTCAAATATCAGTGCTCCAGTTTTCATCTGATCATCATTGACTTAATCATAATACACCATGACTCATTATCAACTAAGAATTCATTGTCCTTATGATTCTTAGGTCTTCATACAAGATCCATAAAGTCAGTCCAGGTCACCACAATCTTGCCTGAAGTCCAACTTTACAGTCTCAACTTGTAATCTTCGAACCGAGTTCGAACCCTCGCTTCTTCGTTCTTCAATAACTGAGTCTGTGACCCTCGGTTCTTCAATCTTCAATAACTGAGTCTGTGACCCTCAGTTCTTCAATCTTCTAGATAAGCCAACCGAGTCTGTAACTCTCAGTGAACTTACCTTCTTCAGTTTTACGTAGGTGTGCTCTGAGTCAGTTTGCTTGTATTGGTAGTTTCCAGTTTCCTAAATGATTTCCAGCTTTTCAGTTTTACGACACGCTAATTATTACAGTGCTTGTCTGATGTAACCTATACAATTATCAGACTCTAGCAAAACTTATACATTCAGTTCTAGACATCTTTTAGCTTTTCACTATAACAGCTGGCTTCAGCACTTCATCAATGGGGTTAAGATAATACTTTGAACAAATTAGATGAATTATCATCAAAACATAAATTTTATTTCCAACACATCAACTCGGCAGGATGGACATCAAACTGAGCTCCGCAGGTCGGACTCAGCAAAATTTATGTCTGCGGGACAGACAAGCCGAGCTTTGCAGGACGGACTCCGATCAAATTGCTAAGACATACATCTGAGCTCCGCGGGTCGGACTCAACAAACATATGTAAGCAAAATTGCGTAAGTCAGCAGGACTGACTACTGAGCTCCTCAGGTCGGACTCAACAAAATATATGTCTCCAGGACAGACAAGCCGAGCCCCGCAGGACGGACTCCACTCAAATGGCTAAGACTAACATATGCGCTCCTCAGGTCGGACTCAGCAAACATATGTCCGCAATATTTCATAAGTCAGTAGGACTGACAACTGAGCTCCGCATGTCGGACTCAACAAAATTTATGTCTGCAAGACATACAAGCCGAGCTCCGCAGGACGGACTCCGCTCAAATTGCTACGACTGACATCTAAACTCCACAGGCCGAACTCAGCAAACATATGTCAGCAAAATTTCATAAGTTAGCAGGACTGACAACTGAGCACCGCAGGTCGGACTCAGAAAAATTTATGTCTACATGACAAACAAGCCGAGCTCCATAGGACGGACTCCGCTCAAATTGCTAAGACTGACATCTGAGCTCCGCAGATCGGACTCAGCAAACATATGCCAACAAAATTTCATAAGTCGGCAGGACTGACAACTGAGCTCCGCAGGTCGAACTCATCAAAATTTATGTCTGCAGGACAGACAAGCCAAGCTCCGCAGGACAGACTCCGCTCAAATGGCTAAGATTGACATATGAGCTCTGCAAGTCGGACTCAACAAACATATGTCAGCAAAATTCAAAAGTCAACAGGACTGACAACAGAGTTTTCCGCAGGACGGACTCACCAAAATTTATGTCTACATGACAGACAAACCGAGCTCCGCCGGACGGACTCCGCTCAAATTGTTAAGATTGACATATGAACTCCGCAGGTTCGACTCATAAAAAATATGTCATCAAAATTTCATAAGGCAGCAAGACTGACAACTGAGCTCCGCGTGTCGGACTCAGCAAAATTTATGTCTGCAGGACAGACAAGCCGAGCTCCGCAGGACGGACTCCGCTCAAATTGCTAAGACTGACATCTGAGCTCTGCAGGTCGGACTCAGCAAACATATGTCAGCAGGAGTGACAACTAAGTTTCACAGGACGAACTCAGCAAAATTTATTAAGTCTGCAGGAAAGACTAACTGAGATCCGCAGGACGGACTCAAAATTTATTGAGTCCGGGACGGACAAGCCGAGTTCCGCAGGACGGACTCAACATATATTATTTAAGTCCGCAAGACGGACAAACTGAGCTCCGCAGGATGGACTCAACATATATTATTTAAGTCCGCAGGACGGACAATCTGAGCTCTGCAGGACGGACTCAGTGTAATGTCTAATAAGTATGCAATATCGGAGCATCGCTGGACAGAGCC
This sequence comes from Gentiana straminea, assembly GCA_036785695.1. NCBI lineage: Eukaryota > Viridiplantae > Streptophyta > Magnoliopsida > Gentianales > Gentianaceae > Gentiana > Gentiana straminea. The sequence continues at coordinate 13,575,595 of JAVUPR010000113.1, read as the reverse complement.
AACAAATATATTTGGGCTGAGGAAAAACTAAGTCAAGGTCTTTAAGTATGCCATCCAAAAATGATAACTTGTAGCATGGCATAGTTGGGGGGGGGGTGAATCAAGCAAGTGAAAAAAAGTAAGACTGTTGGAGAAAATGTGGAATTGAATTAAAAATGATTTTATAATCATTTTATTCAGTGACTTTGTAAGCGTATTTCAGATATATTCTTGTATAGAATATATGTAATGTTTATTAATTCTGAAAACTACGTGAGTCGTAGATGAATTCAGGATTTGGAATCATTCAATTCGGATAACGAGTGAATGAGAAATTAACGCTTAAAGTCGGTTTGTTGGAAAATTGATGATATGTCATATTGGGCCTATTGGGCTTAAGTGTGTGTTATGAAAAGGAAAAATGGGAAGAAACTTTTCTCCCACATTGGTTGGAAGAAGGAAAAAGAAGCAATATTTATATGATATTGTTTTAGTGTAGTTGGAATAAGAAACCAACATTATACACCATTCTCTACGCGGGCGCAGGGGGGGTGCAAATCCAATCCGGATTTACCCTTGGGCTTGTGCATGCCCGCGTGTCCTGCGTACACGAATGCGGCTCGATTTGAAGGTTCACAGTCAGAGTTCGGTTTTGCATTGCAACTGTTAATTTATTTTTCAGTCTGCTGAACTGAATCAAGGTTGCTGAGCTGAGGCTCAGTCTGCTGAGAGTGAGACTGTTCATGTTCCTTCTGCTGAGAGTGAGACTGTTCATGTTCCTATTCAACTTTAAGTCGTGATTAAAGCTGAGGCTTTTAGCTTTCCAAGTTCCAACATAATGCTGATATTTATGACATTCAATTCGAGCTGAGGCTGTTTATTTTTCCATCAGTTTTTCCATGTCCTCTGGCATATAAACGAGCTACATGAATGGGAAGAAAAACACACAGACACAGAAATACAACACCAGAATTGCATACATACATACATTCTTCTCGCATACTTGTTCTTGCATCAAGTGAAGAGTTTACGAAACCGTAGAGTTCGTCGTTGTTCAGAGTTTGCAGTACCGCTATTCTGAAAGGTAATCTGAGAATTCCTGGGAGACAATTGCTGCAAAACGGGGTACATACCGGGGCAAATTTGTCTTAAGGACAGAGTTCGTCTCGGCTCAGATCGTCAATATCCTTTATTTTTTTCTTTCTGTACTTCTTTGTTATTGTTTATCAAGATCAATAAAATTGTTGTTGATTTTATTCGTTTTATTTATTTTAATTATACACGGGGTTTAACAGCTTAAGACAAATTTTAGAACCATAGTTCTAAATCAAACCTGTGTGTAATCGAAATATCTTGACGAATTTTTCATCCTTTTTATTGATTGTTTAGTCTGTTGCAGTCTGTAAACAACCTGTTCTTCTTCTTGCTTTCGTTTAAAGGAAAAACCGAGGAAAAAAAAACGAACTGATTTTTTTTTATTTTTCAACGAGTTCAGCTCGTTTTATTTGGAAAAAAAAAACGAAATTATTTGGATTCGTTGCTGTTTTGGATAAACGAGTTGAAATTTTTTCTGATTAAAGTTTATCTTCTGTTTCAAACAGAAATGGCATCTGACGGTCAAGTGACTCCTACTCCGGATGGTGCGCCAAACGGAGGACAGACTTCCCAGACTACGGGAATTGTGACACAGACAACCACGGTTACTGGTGCAAACCATGAGAGACCGGAGAAGTTCAACGGTTCCAACTTTAAACGTTGGCAACAGAAGATGTTGTTTTACATCACAACACTTGGGCTAGCAAGAATGCTAATCGATGACCCACCAGTGGCGCCACCTGAAACTCCTGAAAAGACGGCTTTTCTTGCTTTGTAGAAAATTTGGAAGCACGGTGATTTTACGTGCAAGAATTATATTCTTAATGGTTTAGATAACATGTTGTATGGTGTGTACCGTACTTATGATATCGCTAAATCATTGTGGCAAGCATTAGAGAAGAAATATACAACCGAAGATGCTGGTGCCAAGAAGTTTCTTGTCAGTAGGTTTTTGAAGTATGAAATGAATGATACTAAATCTATTGTGAAACAGGTGGAGGAGTTGCAAATTCTGATATCTGAGATGATAACAGAAGATCTGAAAATCAATGAGAATTTTCAAGTGGCATGTGTCATTGAGAAGCTTCCCGACTCGTGGAAGGAATACAAGAGCTATCTCATGCACAAGAGAAAGCAAGTGACGATGGATGATTTAATTGTTCGACTTCGCATTGAGGAGGACAATCGAGCATCTGAAAAGAAACGTTATGTTTCTGTTGGACAAGCAAAGGCTAACATGGCTGAGGTGAAAAACCGAAGAGAAAGAAGCCAGAGAAATTTCCTAAGAAGACTGGGGAATCGTCCAAGAAGCCGACACCATATAAATTCAATGGTGATTGCCGCAACTGTGGCAAGTTTGGACACCGTGCTGCAGAATGCCGGTCAAAGAAGCCTTACAAACCTATGGCTCATATGGCTGAACATGAGGGAGATGATGACAATCTATGTGCCATGGTGACTGAGTGCAACACCGTGGGAAATCCGAGGCAGTGGTTTGTGGACACAGGAGCCACTAAACATGTGTGTGCTGACCGTGATATCTTCTCAACCTACAAGGCTGGAAATGGTGAGAAGGCGTGGATGGGAAACTCTGCCCAATCAACCATTCAAGGAACTGGAAACGTGATTCTGAAGATGACTTCTGGGAAGAAGCTGACACTCACGAATGTTCTCCATGTTCCTGATATACGTAGAAACTTGATTTCTGGTGGTATGCTGAATAAGAATGGTTTTAAACTTTCTTTTGGTAATGACAAGGTTATTTTGACCAAAAATGAGATGTATGTTGGTAGAGGTTATTTTACCGAAGGTTTATTTAAACTGAATGTAATGGCTATGATGCCCAACACTGTTGTGCCCACTGAGGCTAATAAAAGTGCTTCTACTTCTGCTTACTTGATTGAGTCTTGTTCTTTATGGCATAATCGTTTAGGACATGTTAATAATAAATCAATTCAAAGAATGATGAATTTGGATTTATTACCTAAACTAAAATTTAACCAAACCGGTAAATGCCAAGTATGTGTTGAAGCAAAAATGACTAAAGCACCGTTTCCATTTGTGGAAAGAAATACAGAACCATTAGAATTAATTCACACAGATTTGTGTGATTTAAAGTTTGTGCAATCGAGAGGCGGTAAAAAGTATTTTGTAACTTTTATCGATGATTGTACAAAATACTGTTATGTTTATTTGCTAAGTAGCAAAGATGAGACTATCGAGGCATTCAAAAATTATAAAAATGAAGTTGAGAATCAACTTGGCAGACGAATCAAGAAGGTTCGTAGTGATAGAGGTGGAGAGTATGAATCGCCATTTGAAGGATTATGTCTAGATTCGGGCATTATTCATCAAACTACTGCTCCATATGCACCTCAATCTAACGGAATTCTTGAACACAAAAACCGTACTCGAAAGAGATGATGAATGCTATGTTGATTAGTTCGGTTTACCTCGGAACTTGTGGGGGAGGCCCTTCTATCCGCCAATACAATTCTCAACGAAATTCCATCTAAAAAGATGGATAAGACCCCATATGAGTTGTGGAAAGGCCACAAACCAAGTTATAAATACTTGAAAGTGTGGGGGTGTTTAGCAAAGGTGGAAGTGCCTAAACCTAAACAAATCAAGATTGGGCCTAAAACGATAGATTGCATATTCATTGGGTATGCACATAACAGTAGTGCATATAGATTTCTTGTGCACAAATCTGACAACCCTGATGTGCATATAAACACAATCATGGAGTCAAGAAATGCGGTGTTTTTTGAGGATGTCTTTCCAAACAAAGAAAGACATAGTGAAGACTCTAATTCGACTAAAAGGGCACACGAAAATGTGGGGGATAATGCTCCAAAACAAGAGGAAGTGGAACCTCGAAGGAGTAAACGGGCTAGGACTTCAACGTCTTTTGGGCCAGATTTTCTCACCTACATGGTAGAAAATACTCCAAGGACATATGCCGAGGCTATGACTAATCCAGAAGCACCTTTCTGGAAAGAGGCAATCAATAGTGAAATAGAGTCCATCATGCAAAATCACACTTGGGAATTAGTAGAAATTCCACCGGACATAAAGCACTCGGGTGTAAGTGGATTTTCAAGAAGAAGCTTAAAGGCGATGGATCTATTGATAAGTATAAGGCCAGGTTGGTAGCTAAGGGTTATCGGCAAAAAGGGTCTTGATTTCTTTGATACTTACTCACCGGTAACAAGAATCACTTCTATAAGGGTTCTAATTTCTCTTCTTTGCGTGTATAACTTGGAAATCCATCGGATGGATGTTAAAATGCGCATTTCGAATGGTGAATTAGACGAAGAAATTTATATAGAACAACCCGAAGGGTTTGTGGTTCCGAGTCGGGAAAACAAAGTGTGTCGACTCGTTAAGTCACTGTATGGACTGAAACAAGCACCCAAGCAATGGCATCAAAAGTTTGATCAAACGATGCTATCGAATGGGTTCAAGATTAACGAGTGTGACAAATGTGTCTACATCAAACATACAACTAATGCTTATGTGTTAGTGTGTTTATATGTTGATGATATGCTGATTATGGGGAGTACCCATAATATCATCATGAATACCAAAAAGATGCTGACACGTAACTTTGATATGAAAGATTTAGGACTGGCAGATGTAATTTTGGGGATTAAAATCTCCAGACTATCTGAGGGACTAGTGTTATCACAGTCTCACTATATTGAATCTTTCTTGAGGAGATTCAATGTCTATGATGAAAGTCCCGTGAAAACACCTATTGACTTAAGTCTTCACTTAGTCAAAAATAAAGGTGACCATGTGTCTCAGTTAAAATATTCTCATATTATAGGTTGTTTAATGTACATAGCGAATTGTACTAGACCGGATATTGCATGTGCTGTGAATAAACTGAGCAGGTTTACAAGTAATCCTAGTGAGGATCATTGGAAAGCTCTCATTAGAGTACTAAAGTACTTGAAATATACAATGAACCTAGGATTATGCTACACAAGATATCCAGCAGTATTAGAAGGTTACTGTGATGCAAATTGGATTTCTGATTCAAAAGAATCCAAATCCACAACTGGATATGTTTTCATGATTGGTGGTCTTTGCGGTGTCCCGGAAGTCCACTAAGCGGACGTGCATATCTCGTTCCACTATGGAGGCCGAGTTTATTGCATTAGACAAAGGCGGTGAAGAAGCGAGTGGCTTCGAAACTTCCTAGAGGACATTCCATGTTGGACTAAGCCGATTGCTCCCATCAGCATCCATAGTGATAGTCAATCGGCTATACACCGTGCACAAAACAGTATGTATAATGGTAAGTCTAGACACATACGTCGACGACATAACACCGTTAAACAATTGATCTCTACCGGTGTGATTTCCATCGAGTATATAAAGTCGAAGGAAAATCTTGCGGATCCGCTTACAAAAGGCTTACCTAGAGATCAAATGTCAGTTTTGACACTCGGAATGGGACTGAAGCCTATTGAAAGATAAGCTTCATAATGGTAACCCTACCATGTTGACTGGAGATCCCAAGATCATGGTTCAAAGGGACAACTAAGTTATGAAGCTGTTGATGAACACTTACCCATTCTGTGAATAAAAGTGTTGTCTGCCAGAAGTGTGAAGGATAAGTGAAAACTTTTAATGATTCCTATAACTTGATTAAATTCGAGTGGGGTATGGCAGAATACTCTTAATAGGAGGTCACCTATGTAAGTGCGAAGTGGGGCCGCTTCAAAGAGAGTTTAGAGGCTAGAATTCTCTAACGCACTTTCTGAAATCAGGTGTGATTCAGGGCCAAAACGAATCCAGTCATGAGAACCAAGTACAATGTTAAGGGAAATATTGTGTGAGTACTATTGTCTGGTTTTACACTAAAGGCTGAACAGTTCAAGACTTAAGTTCACTAATTAGCCGAGTAAATCCGATAGTATTTCACTAAGGCAGGTTCAAAGCCAGAAGCTACCTCTCCTGATGCAATATTTTTCTGCCAGAATCTCTTCAGAGTCTGCATCTGCATTAATTTCCATTCATGTGGGGGATTTTTGGAGAAAATGTGGAATTGAATTAAAAATGAATTAAAAATGATTTTATAATCATTTTATTCAGTGACTTTGTAAGCGTATTTCGGATATATTCTTGTATAGAATATATGTAATGTTTATTAATTCTGAAAACTACGTGAGTCGTAGATGAATTCAGGATTTGGAATCATTCAATTCGGATAACGAGTGAATGAGAAATTAACGCTTAAAGTCGGTTTGTTGGAAAATTGATGATATGTCATATTGGGCCTATTGGGCCTATTGTGCTTAAGTGTGTGTTATGAAAAGGAAAAATGGGAAGAAACTTTTCTCCCACATTGGTTGGAAGAAGGAAAAAGAAGCAATATTTATATGATATTGTTTTAGTGTAGTTGGAATAAGAAACCAACATTATACGCCGTTCTCTACGCGGGCGCAGGGGGGTGCAAATCCAATCCGGATTTACCCTTGGGCTTGTGCATGCCCGCGTGTCCTGCGTACACGAATGCAGCTCGATTTGAAGGTTCAGAGTTTGGTTTTGCATTGCAACTGTTAATCAGTCTGCTGAACTGAATCAAGGTTGCTGAGACTGTTCATGTTCCTATCCAACTTTAAGTCGTACACACAGACACAGAATTGCATACATACATACATTCTTCTGCATACTGTTCTTGCATCAAGTGAAGAGTTTCTGAAGCACTGTAGAGTTCGTCGTTGTTCAGAGTTTGCAGTACCGCTATTCTGAAAGGTAATCTGAGAATTCCTGGGAGACAATTGCTGCAAAACGGGGTACATACCGGGGCAAATTTGTCTTAAGGACAGAGTTCGTCTCGGCTCAGATCGTCAATATCCTTTATTTTTTTCTTTCTGTACTTCTTTGTTATTGTTTATGAAGATCAATAAAATTGTTGTTGATTTTATTCGTTTTATTTATTTTAATTTTACACGGGGTTTAACAAGACTTGGAAAATGCAAGTATGGAAAATTTTAGCAAGAAAACAGCGGAAAAAGCAAGGTAAGTCGCAAAAAGAGTTCATAAATTAGAATTTTTATACTCGTACATTTTTTGTCTGTACTTGTACATTTTTTAAACAAAAAAAAATCTGCCTGGAAGACTCAAAAAATAAGTCTGCATGTCAGACTCAAAATAATGAAGTCTGCAGGTCAGACTCAAAAAAATAAGTTTGCAGGTCAGACTAAAAAATATATAAGTCTGCAGGTCAGACTCGAAAAAAAAAAATCTGTCTGCCAGACTCAAAAAATAAGTCTGCCCGACAGACTCAAAAAATAAGTCTGTAGGTCAGACACAAAAAAATGAAGACTGTAGGTCAGACTCAAAAAAATAAAGCTTGACTGCGAGACTCAAAATATAAGTCTGCAAGTCAGACTCATAAAAAATTAATTCTGCATGACAGACTCAAAAAATTAAGTTTGCATGACAAACATATGACTGTGCTCTGCAAGTCAGATTCAACAAGTTTGCAACATCCAAACTTCCTAAGTCTGCAGGGCAGACATCGAATTGCAGAGCTCTGCAGGTAAGATTCAAACAAAAACAAAAAACCAAAAAAAAATCTACACACGCCGTTAAGTATGTCATCCAAAAACTATAAGTTAATGAATGACATACTGGGGGGGCAAGACACCCAACTGTGGATCAAAACACTTCAAGTAAGTGTTGAAAATAAAGTTAAGGCAACATAACTTAATAAAATATTGCAAAAACATTGCACATGATACAATTTTGAAAACTTTCTCCAAAGTCTGTAAGACAGACTCAAAATCTCGAGTTATGCAGGTCGGACTCAACAAATTAAGCACATCAAACTCATCGAGCTGAGCTCCGTATGTCGGACTCATTCTAAAATCATTAAGTTTTCATGACAGTCAAACTGAGATTCACAGGACGAACTCAGCAATACATTTAAGTGTTGAGCTCTGCAGGTCAGACTCAACTCTGAGTTCTGTAGGTCAGACTCGGTAAGTTTGCAAAAACCAAACTTTCCGAGTCTGCAGAACCGACAAACTGAGATCTACAAGTCAGACTCAGCAAGCATACAGACGTAAAACTCGCTAAATCCCAAGACACATGAAAGTGTTGAGCGCTTAAAATAAGTACTAGAAGTAAAGCCACAGCAATAACACTTGGTAGAAAACTTTGCATGTACTATAAATTAATTGTACGAAAGTTACAATTTTTTAGAGCAAAAGCAACAAAAGAAAAACAAGTCCGTAAGAAACTTGATCTATGCATTAGGAGCTGGACTTTGTTATTGCTCATAAGAATGAGGACCTGAAGCAGAAGCAGCTGAAACAAAAGGCTCTGACCCAGTAGCCGTTTGTCTAGAGGCTGCAGCTCAGCGAGAGTATTTGGACACAATGTCCACCCATTCTTTGAAATCTTTCAGACGCTTGTCATAGATTGCACCATGCCAGGCTTATAGAAAGCATGGCTGGTCATGCTATCCACGGCAAGGTCAGCAAACTAACTTTTAGCCTTGTCAACTCCCAAGGTATAGCCATGGTTAAGGACAAGAATGAACAACAAGAGAAAACTCATTTGAAGCCTTGTACCCCTAGATGGCTCCAGTAATCCGACCTGGAACATCAGCTTCCGGCTTGTTCTTCTTAGTACGGAGCTTCGCCACGGCCCGCTCCAACTCATTTTTCTCTGCGGAAAATTGGTCGGCTGTGGCTTGAAGACTAGCAGCATACTTGTCTTCTCTAGCCTTTTGCTCAGCCCCCTGAGCCCTGAGTTGCTCCTCGAGAGCCTCTACCTCTTTGTCTTTGGATTCAACAAAGCCCTTAAGACTTTCCCGATTTACACACAGGTCAGCAACCTTATTTTCCAGATTCATCTGGATGGCGGAAGACTTATCCAATCTTCTAAAACCTCCTGGCCAATCTAGGTTCCCTGCATAACGAAACAACAAACATGAGAAACATTATCAAGTTGAAATACAAAACTCAGATGGAAATATGAACTTACATATTCCATGGCACCAAAGCCCGTTCCAGCGAGCTCGCTAGCAATCCGCTCCGGTTCGGTGCGGCATCTTCTCTTTCATGAGATTGATCTTGAGTCTCATCAGGAAGGGTAGCATATTTGCTTTTTTTCTTGGGCCTTCCCTCCCGAGGGTTCACATGAACCCCAGCTTGACCCTTCTTTTGGAGTTAGCCAACTTTTCACTCCTGATCAGCTTCATCCAGGGTGATCGGGTCAGTGTCCTCTTTCGAAACAGAGATGGGCGGGACCACTGCATCATCAGGGTGACCAGACAGTATCTGGACCCCAGTAGCATTCAGGGCAGTGCCCGCAGATCGGGCTAGAGGAGGCTCCACACTTGCAGTCCTCTCAGTATCCTGGCTCTATTCGGGCTAACTATACTCAGCCTCATCATCACCGGTACCAGCCAGTAATACATCATTAATTAAATATAAAATACACTTAATTTCATTATGAATGATGATGGTATATATATATATATATATATATATATATATATATATATATATATATATATATATATATATATATATATATATATATATATATATATATATATATATATATATATATATATATATATATATAGTTAAGTAAGTAAAATAAGGATTGGTTGGATGAATAATTATTTATAGATTAGATTAGATGAAACATGGTAAGAAAATCTCCCAACAATGAGTGAATGATGTGGTAACTGGTTTTCGATCAAGATTTTTGAAACGAAAGAAATCGATACATGAAAAAGAACTTCTTCTCATCTCAAAGGAAGTGTACGAAACACAATAAGAAGAATATATAGCAAAAATGAATTGAACAGAATTAAGCTTACAGATTAAACAATATCTATAATTCATTCATTTGTCCAAGGATTAAGTTACAAAGACTGGGAATTATTGTAGAAGTAGTTAGTCTACAAAAAGTAGTTAATTAGTGTTGGAAGGACTGGTTCCTGATCGAGCTCGAGTAAACAAACCGAATGAAAGAGATGTGTTCGGATCCTTTCGATCTGGTGTCTAAATATTCTGTTTCTTGCTCCTCTCTAAAACTCTGCTAAAAGTGCATTGAATTTGTTAGTCCGCGTAAGGGCCGGTTCTTGCTTCTGCCAAAGTTGAGGCTTGAAAAATGGTTATTTGCTTTAATTTGTAGGTTTGCTCTGCTCTGCTCTGCTTTGCTTTGCTGTGTACACCTTAGGCCGTGATTTGGAGCTAGTACATGTTCTCTGCTTTGGAAATACGTATAGGTATGGACATCCATGGATCCTTGCTTGTTTAACACTTTAACTAGATAGCTACATGATTTTTAATATTAGTTCTTTTACTGTTTTTAAAGCAAACGAGACTACTTATTCACAATCTAATACTATTCGGGCTGACTATCCTCAGCCTCATCATCACCGGTACCAGCCAGTAATGCATCATTAATTAAATATAAAATACACTTAATTTCATTATGAATGATGATGGTATATATATATATATATATATATATATATATATATATATATATATATATATATATATATATATATATATATATAGTTAAGTAAGTAAAATAAGGATTGGTTGGATGAATAATAATTTATAGATTAGATTAGATGAAACAGGGTAAGAAAATCTCCCCAACAATGAGTGAATGATGTGGTAACTGGTTTTCGATCAAGATTTTTGAAACGAAAGAAATCGATACATGAAAAAGAACTTCTTCTCATCTCAAAGGAAGAGGCTCGACGCAGGTCGGCTAGAGCCTCAGTTATCTGATATTTCCCACGTGCATAATTAATCATATAATATGGAAAGAATCCTTAGCAAAAAGGCTATTATCCGATATTCAAATCACCGAGATTATCTCCTGTAATTAAGGGGATTAAATCGTAATTATCTCTTCCTTAGGGAACACGAAATCACAGTCCAACAAAGACACATCCCATACAGGACTAGGGCACGAGCCCCTCTATATAAGAAATCCCTAAGGAACTACGGAGACTTGATTCCAACACAGGCTTTGGATACGTAGGCAACTTGGGAAAATTCTAGGCTTAGTATAAATCACCACAAAATCATCCCCACGTCTTTCTAGGGTTCTTTGGTCTTAAATTATTGTCGCTAGGAAAATACGGCCCAGATTTAAACCGACGAGTTTTTTCATCATCAAATGGCGCTAGAAGAAGGCCTTCGACTGACAATTTGTTCAAGATCCACTGTAACCATGCCACAAAAGCAAACCGAAAAGAGAGGTCAAGGGGTCAAAAATGGTAGAGACGGGACGGAAATAGATCCCGTCACCAACCAGAATCCACAAGGGCATGAAGTTGTGTTAGATCCTGCTCAACAAGCAATAACGGAGCAGTTTGCTGCCATGGATGCAACACTCTAAACGCCATCGTCCCATCGGTACGATCAACATCATCTCTGGTGGGCCAAGCGGTCAAACCCGTGATGAGGACAGGTTCCAGACTCTTATGACTCGTTTTCAATCTTTACTTATGCAAATTTAATACAGTTTGTATTCAATCGGGCTAAAATCACGTTGCACTCAATGTGTGCCTTTTATTATTATTTCAATCATACGTTGATTTTCCAATTTTACGCGTACGAATGGCTCTAATCAAGTTTGCTGGACAACCACACACTTAACAAGCTTGCAAAGGAAAACTCATCAACTCCGCAGGACGGACATCAAACTGAGCTCTGCAGGTCGGACTCAGTAAATTTATGTCTGCGGGACAGACAAGCCGAGCTTTGCAGGACGGACTCCGATCAAATTGCTAAGACTTACATCTGATCTCCGCAGGTCGGACTCAACAAACATATGTAAGTAACTTGTTGGTAATAAGTGTCGTGTGTGGAGTGATTTACGGAACAGATCCGTAATTCACGGATTTAATTACGGAAATTAAATGCAGAAAATAACAACTCGAAAATAAAATCTAATTTTATTATTCAGATCTAGCAAATAAAAGCGATTATGGTGCAGATCTAATAAATTAACAGAACTATATGATAGATCTAATAAAACACAGTTACTATGATATAGATCTAACAAAATATGCAATTAACGTACATATCTGACTTAAACGATTGAGAAAACTATAATACAATGCATAAATAAAGACAAACCGAGGCGAGTTATGAAACTCTTTCCTTAAGACAGATTGCTCCGGTATGGTGCCCACGGTAGTAGCAACTGCCTTTCAAGATACAACGGCTTACGTCCTGGATTGAGAGGCACTTCAACAATCCAAACTCCGGCGAACTTACAACGTGCTCCGACTTCTCTTCGACTCAAAAAACTAACTATATGCTGGACCCTTTTAGTAGTGGAAGACACAAGAGAAAACCGAATGCTCTAACCTTCATCCTTGGGGTTCTTTATATAGTGGAGAAGAGGAGCCAATGCTTGAATGTCGTTGGCCCGAACACATCACCAGACTTTTCCCCTTGGAAAAGAAAATAGGCCGAAATTTTTAATTAAAATTGGCCAACTATTTCCACAATTCTGATTGGTCGGATGACGTGTCTTCTGAATTCTGATTGGTCAGATGATTTAATCGCTCGACTTTTCCCTCAAGAAAAGTTATCTCTGGCCGAAAATAATAATCCAAATTCGAAATTAATTTAATTAAATTAATTCCGGACCGACTTAATTAATCAGAATTCGTTCCACATTATTCTGGAACCTTCCAACCGCCTTACGATTAACTAATTAATTTCTGGTTAATTTCAAAGGAAATTTCGTCCAAAAAATTAATAGTAACACCCGACCCGACCTGACCCGAGCCGGACGGACGGCGGTTGCGGCGGCACGCGCGTGCACGTGTGGAATTATCTAAGTCCTCCCTCCTGCACAAAAGTGCCTTGCCCCTTGGGGCACATTTACAAGAGCATACACTAGCTCTTATATATGGAGCTCAAGTCTCTCATCTTTCCAATGTGGGATATTGAGTTGAGGTTCTCCCTTCAACTCTTATCTCCAACACATTTTCAACCAACTTTAGGCATTAATTTCTCATTCACCCAATATCCGAATCGAGTGATTCCAAAGCCAAACATTATCTACTCCGTGAGTAGAATTTTTAGACGTAATAAGCTCCCGGTGAATCACACCGGAGCATATCCGAAAATCGCGCTAAAGTTGACCGTCTCAACCTATTAAAATGGGATATCTCCAACAATCCCCCACATGAATGAAGATTAATGCAAATGCAAATGCAGACTCTGAAGAGAAGTCAGACGGAAAAATATTGCATCAGGAGAGGTAGCTTCTGGCCTTGAACCTGCCTTAGTGAAGTACTATCGGATTTACTCGGCTAATAAGTGAACTAGGTCTTGAACTGTTCAGCCTTTAGTGTAAACCAAGACAATAGCACTCACACAATATTTCCCCTAGCACCTTTCGGTTCTCATGGTTGTGTCCGTCTCGGCCCTGGACAACACTTGGTTTCAGAAAGTGCTTTAGAGAATTCAAACCTCAAAAAGCGGCCCAACTTCGCACTTACATAGGTGACCTCCTATCAAGGGTATTCTTCCCTACCCCACTTGAATATCAAGATATAGGAATCATTAAAAGCTTCGCTTAACCTCATACCCTCTGCAGACAACACTTTTATTCTCTCAGAATGGGTAAGTGCTGACTGTTCCTTATAGCTTAGTTATCCCTTTTGAACCATGATCTTGGGATCTCCTGTCAACATGGTTGGGTTGCCACTACAAGGAAACATGCGTAATAGGCTTCAGTCCCATTCCGGTTGTCAAATTGACATCTGATCTCTAGCTAAATTTTTTGTACACGGATCCGCAAGATTCTCCTTCGATCTTATATAATCGATGGAAATCACACCATTAGAGATCAACTATTTAATGGTATTGTGTCTACGGCGTATATGTCGAGACTTACCATTATACATACTACTCTGTGCCCTTCCTATCGCCGACTGACTATCGCAATGTAAGCTGATAGCAGCCACATGCTTAGGCCAACACGGAATATCCTCTAGGAAATTCTTAAGCCATTCAGCCTCATCTCCAGCCTTATCCAGTGCTATGAACTCAGCTTCCATTGTGGAGCGAGCTATGCACGTTTGTCTCGTAGATTTCTAGGACACATCTGCACCACCAATCGTGAATAAGTATCCACTGGTGGACTTTGAATCTTTCGTATCTGATATCCAGTTGACATCACAGTATCCTTCTAATACTGCTGGATATCTAGTATATCGTAATTCATAGTGTACCTCATGTACCTCAACAACCTATTTAAGGCTTTCCAATGATTATGATCTGGATTACTCGTGAACCTACTCAGTTTATTCACTGCACATGCTAAGTCTGGTCGTGTACAATTGGTTATGTACATCAGACTTCCAATCACTTGAGAATATCTCAATTGATCCACAGGTTCACATCTATTCTTGGCTAAGTGCACACTTAGGTCAAGAGGAGTGCTCACTGGACTTTCATCAAAGACATTAAATCTTTTCAAAATAGACTCAATATAATGAGTTTGTGATAACACAAGTCCATCGGGTAATCTAGAGATCTTGATCCCTAGTATCACATCCGCAACTCATAAGTCCTTCATATCGAAGTTCCTTGTCAACATCTTCTTAGTATTCATGATGATATCATGAGTACTTCCCATTATCAGCATGTCATCCACATATAGACATACCATCACATAGGCATTAGGTGTGTTCTTAATGTAGACACATTTATCACACTCGTTAATCTTAAATCCATTTGACAACATAACATTATCAAATCTGATATGCCACTGTTTTGGTGCTTGTTTAAGCCCATACAAAGACTTAACGAGTCTACACACCTTGCTTTCTTGCCCTGGAACAACAAACCATTCGGGTTGTTTCATGTAAATTTCTTCTTCCAACTCACCATTCAAGAAGGCAGTCTTCACATCCATTTGATGGATTTATAAGTTATTGATTGCAGCTATAGCAATGAGAACCCTTATAGAAGTGATTCTCGTAACCGGTGAGTAACTATCAAAGAAGTCAAGGCCTTCTTTCTGTCGGAACCCTTGGGCCACTAACCTAGCCTTGTACTTATCGATAGAACCATCAACCTTTAACTTCTTCTTGAAGATCCACTTGCACCCGAGTGGTTTATTTCCTGGTGGAAGATCAACCAACTCCCAAGTGTGGTTTTGCCTGATGGAATATATTTCACTATTTATAGCTTCTTTCCAGAAAGGAGCTTCTGGAGTAGACATAGCCTCATCATACGTCCGGGGTTCGTTTTCTACCATATAGGTCAGAAAATCAGGACCATAGGACTTGGATATCATAGCCCTCTTACTGCGACGAGGTTCCTCAAGTTCCTGAGGATCACCATCTTCTTCCGACTCATAAGTACGCTTGCTCGTGCTTGCTTCTTGTTTCTCTTTCTCCTTACAAGGAAAAATATCATTAAAGAACACAACATTCCTAGACTCGATGATGACATTCTTATGTACATCAGGGACGTCCGATTTATGTACCAGAAACCGATAGGCACTACTATTGAGAGCATATCCAATGAATATACAATCAATGGTTTTAGGCCCTATCTTCACTTTCTTAGGTTTAGGTATTTCAACCTTAGACAAACACCCCCACACTTTCATGATTTTGTAGTTAGGCTTGTGACCCTTCCACAATTCATACGGGGATTCATCCTTCTTCTTAGAAGGAATTTTGTTAAGAATGGAATAAACCCGAACTAATCAACATAGCATTCATCATCTCTTTCAGAGTTCGGTTCTTGCGCTCAGCAATACCGTTTGATTGAGGTGTATATGGTGCTGTCGTTTGATGAATGTTGCCGGCGCCAGAGCAAAACTCATAAAACGGTGCATCATATTCGCCACCACGATCACTACGGATATTCTTTATCCGTTTGCTAAGCTGATTCTCAACTTCATTCTTATAGTCCTTAAAAGCTTCAAGAGCTTCATCTTTGCTTCTCAGCAAATAAACATGACAAATCTGGTACAATCATCAATAAAAGTAATAAAGTATTTTTTACCGCCTCTAGTTTGCACAAATTTTAAGTCACATATATCAGTGTGAATTAAATCAAGAGGTTATGTGTTCCTTTCAACCGTTGGAAACGGTGATTTAGCTAACTTAGCTTCAACACATATTTGGCATTTGTGATTAGGATCATTTTTTTATGTTGGGAATTAAATCTAGATTCATCATCTTTCGAATCGATTTATAATTAGCATGTCCTAATCTACAATGCCATAAACAAGAAGACTCAAGCAAGTAAACGGAAGCAGTAGTCATCTTATTAGCCTTTTTCGGCACAACAGTTTTGGGTACAACGGTCATTACATTCATTTTGAACATACCATCTGCCAAGTACCCCCTTCCAACATACATATCAAATTTGGATAAAACTACTTTATCCCCACCAAATACCATCTTGAATCCATTTTTCACCAAAAGAGCACCAGAAACAAGGTTCTTGCGCATGTCTGGAACATGCAGCACATTGTTGAGTGTGAGTTCTTTGCCAGAAGTCATCTTCAGTATGACCTTTCCCACACCTTCAGCCTTTGCAGAAGCAGATCTTCCCATAAAGAGCTGTTCGTCCCAACAACCTTATAATCAGAGAACATCTCTTTCAGAGCGCAAACATGGCGAGTAGCCTCTGTGTCAATCCACCATTCACGGGTATTCCCGACTGTGTTGCATTCAGAAACCACAGCCGACAGGTTTATCTCCTGCATGCCTTCAACCACCACTTCAGCAAGATGGGCATGTGGCTTAACCTTTTTCTGTGACCTGCATTCACTTTGGCGATGCCCTGGCTTTCCACAGTTGTAACAACTTCCAGTGAATTGTTGCTTGACCTTCTTATTTTCCTTTGGACCTTGATTAGGCTGCTTACACTTTTTGCCTTTGTTGCTCACTTCGACCAAGTTCGCCTTGGACTGGCCCATCAGAAAGCATCGTTCTGACCTCTTGTTCTGAACCTTAATCCACAGACGCGTTGCTAGCTCTTCCATAGTCATCTCTTTCTGCTTGGGCATCTAGTAGTTTTTGAAATCCTTCCAAGAGTGGGGAAGTTTTCCAATCACAGGTGCAACCTGGAATTGTTCACAAATCAATATTTTTTCTTCCAGGATCTCAGAGATGATCACATGTCGCTCCTCAATCTGACTGACAACAGTCTTGGAGTCTACCATCTTGTAGTCCATGAATTTGACCATAGCAAATTTCTTTGAGCCAGCATCCTCGATTTTGTACTTTTTCTCCAAAGCCTGCCACAAGGATTTAGCAGACTTCTGTGAGCAATACACCCCATAGATCGAGTTCTCTAAAAAACTCAGGATGTAGTTCTTGCACAGGAAGTCAGAGTGCTTCCACACATCCAAAGCCGTGACAGAGGCATGATCTCCTTCCTTCAAGACATGAGGATCCTCAATCAGCATCCGAGCCAAGCCAAGAGTGGTCAGATAGAACAACATCTTCTGTTGCCACCTCTTGTAGTTCAAGCCACCAAACTTTTCCGGTTTTCCCCTTGAGGTCCGGAATTGTTCTGCGCAGGTGCAGCAGTAGGCACAACATAGGTACTCCCTTGCTCAGTTGTTGCCATTTCTGTAAACACAGAAGATCGACAAATCAAGTTCTGTTCGTCCTCAAACAAACGTAAATATCAAGAAAGAGTAGAAAAGAGTTATCAATTTAGCCTCAACCAAACTGAAGCAGGATATAAATAAATTAAAACAATCTAGCAGATCTATAAATGAACACGTAAAAAATATCATCTAACACACGAATTAATATGTCTTAAGCTTGTTGGTAATAAGTGTCGTGTGTGGAGTGATTTACGGAACAGATCCGTAATTCACGGATTTAATTACGGAAATTAAATGCAGAAAATAACAACTCGAAAATAAAATCTAATTTTATTATTCAGATCTAGCAAATAAAAGCGATTATGGTGCAGATCTAATAAATTAACAAAACTATATGATAGATCTAATAAAACACAGCTTCTATGATATAGATCTAACAAAATATGCAATTAACGTACATATCTGACTTAAACGATTCAGAAAACTAAAATACAATGCATAAATAAAGACAAACCGAGGCGAGTTATGAAACTCTTTCCTTAAGACAGATTGCTCCGGTATGGTGCCCACGGTAGTAGCAACTGCCTCCCAAGATACATTGGCTTACGTCCTGGATTGAGAGGCACTTCAACAATCCAAGCTCCGGCGAACTTACAATGTACTCCGACTTCTCTTCGACTCAAAAAACTAACTATATGCTGGACCCTTTTAGAAGTGGAAGACACAAGAGAAAACTGAATGCTCTAACCTTCATCCTTGGGGTTCTTTATATAGTGGAGAGGAGGAGCCAATGCTTGAATGTGATTGGCCCGAACACATCACTAGACTTTTCCCCTTGGAAAAGAAAATAGGCTAAATTTTTAATTAAAATTGGCCAACTATTTCCACAATTCTGATTGGTCGGATGACGTGTCTTCTGAATTCTGATTGGTCAGATGATTTAATCGCTCGACTTTTCCCTCAAGAAAAGTTATCTCTTGGCCGAAAATAATAATCCAAATTCGAAATTAATTTAATTAAATTAATTCCGGACCGACTTAATTAATCAGAATTCGTTCCACATTATTCTGGAACCTTCCAACCGCCTTACGATTAACTAATTAATTTCTGGTTAATTTCAAAGGAAATTTCATCCAAAAAATTAATAGTAACACCCGAGCCGAGCCGAGCCGGACGGACGGCGGTTGCGGCGGCGTGCGCGCGCGCGTGTGGAATTATCTAAGTCCTCCCTCCTGCACAAAAGTGCCTTGCCCCTTGGGGCACATTTACAAGAGCATACACTAGATCTTATATATGGAGCTCAAGTCTCCCATCTTTCCAATGTGGGATATTGAGTTGAGGTTCTCCCTTCAACTCTTATCTCCAACACATTTTCAACCAACTTTAGGCATTAATTTCTCATTCACCCGATATCCGAATCGAGTGATTCTAAAGCCAAACATTATCTACTCCGCAGGTAGAATTTTTAGACGTAATAAGCTCCCAGTGAATCACACCGGAGCATATTCGAAAATCGCGCTAAAGTTGACTGTTTCAACCTATTAAAATGGGATATCTCCAACAAATTTCGTAAGTCAGCAGGATTGACTACTGAGCTCCTCAGGTCGGACTCAACAAAATATATGTCTGCAGGACAGACATGCCGAGCTCCGCAGGACGGACTCCGCTCAAATGGCTAAGAGTAACATGCGCTCCTCAGGTCGGACTCAGCAAACATATGTCAGCAATATTACGTAAGTCTACAGGACTGACAACTGAGCTCTGCATGTTGGACTCAACAAAATTTATGTCTACAAGACATACAAGCCGAGCTCCACAGGTCGGACTCCGGTTAAATTGCTACGACTGACATCTAAGCTCCATAGGCCGAACTCAACAAACATATGTCAGCAAAATTTCATAAGTTAGCAGGACTGACAACTGAGGACCGCAGGTCAGACTCAATAAAATTTAAGTCTACAAGACATACAAGCCGAGCTCCGTAGGACGGACTCCGCTCAAATTGCTAAGACTGACATCTGAGCTCCGCAGGTCGGACTCAGCAAACATATGCCAACAAAATTTCATAAGTCGGCAGGACTGAAAACTGAGCTCCGCAGGTCGGACTCATCAAAATTTATGTATGCAGGACAGATGTTGGGAGGATTTTGCATCATAAAAACAAAAGAAAATTTATAAACCTATACTTAACATGCAAACTAACTCCTAACCGACCAAATATCGGGTAGTTGATAGCATAGTAGGGTAAGTACAGGGTCGATCCACAGGGAATTGGGATGTTGAATCTAATTTCACTAATCCTACCAATTGTTACTCAAAGAACGAATAAACAAAAGAAACGAAAGAACAAAACATAAAAACAGAAAAGAACAATCAAGATAAATCAAACCTAAGAAACATAAAAACAATCTAAACTAAAGACTCGGGGTCAAACATTGAACAAGCCTAGTGATCTCAATTCTAGTTATCTCATGATTTTAATTCAAATTGTGGTTTCACCCTTTCACGAGATACAAATCCCTAATTCCTTAGTGAATTTAATCTCAAGCTATGGATTCCTAATTCCTTAGTGAGTCCAATTTATCAATCTCTCATCTTCCGAATGTTGAGATCGATTTACCAAACAAAACTCGGTGTAGATTCAGGTTAACTCTCGTATTTTAGAATCTAACAACCTAGATAATTAATCGATAATTTGTCATCATTAACGACTAAAAATCCTATCTTTCTATGGTGATCTGGCGTTTATGCAACTTTCGTATTATAAACATCAATCGTGAACTAATTTCTCAATTTATTCACATAGCCATACAAACCGCATAGAGAAGATACAAATAAATTGAAATCATGAAGAATAACTGGAATTGAATAAATCTAAAAGAACTCACATAGTTGTGTACAAAGATTGATCCATGGAAACGAAAAACATCTAAACTACTCCTAATCTAACCTCGGTTCACCCGAGCACAAGGCTCGGGTGACCGGCCTTCAAATCTCCAAAGGGCGGCTGCTCTTGAGTAATTTTACGTGTATGAAATTCTGAATGAATTAGGGTTGGGGCGCAGCTCTTTAAATAGAGTTTTAAGTCGGTTTAGGCAAAGGCGGCGGCGGACGCTCGTTTGAATACATGGACGCCCGTCCATTTGCCTTGGACGGAGACTGGACGCTCGTTCAGCTTGCGTCTGGAGACTCTGAATGTAAAATCTCTTCTAGGACGCTCGTTCACTTCACCAAACGCCCGTCCACTATTGAACGCTCGTACGCGGATGGACGCTCGTCCATATTGACTTGAAATCGAATTTCTTGATTTTTCCATCTTTATCTTGATTTATTTCTTTCCTTATCTCTTTTATTCTTCCATATCTTTAATTGATCCTCTTCCATCTCGAATTTAGCCTTTTAGGATCATCTTTTCCATCATCAATTGGGTATCTACAAATATCAAAAACATACCAAAACGTAATAATTTCCAAAATAATATAAAAACATCAAATAAACATAACAATCGATACGTTTTCATATTTAACTATTAAAAACCTCATTTACTCAATATTTGACTATAAGGCCCGATATCTATGAAAATAATCCATATATGGGGGAAATTGATTCATAAAATATATATGAAAATCACTATAATTTGGCCCTAAACAACACCCCCACACTTATCTTTTGCTCGTCCTCGAGCAAAACAAAACAAAGTCAAGCTCGAGACAAATAAACATCCATACAAATATGAAGTATATTCAATAACTTAGAAGTTCACCCGTGTAGTGTGTGCAAAGCCATAATAAAATTCCACTAAGTTCCACAATTTGAAAGTTATTCAAACCAAAACTAGCCCGGTTTCCCATCTAAGTTAGAAATATTCAAAAATTATAACAGGCACTTTACAAAACATACATATCCCAAAAAGAAATAGTAGAGAATATCTAAAACATTTCGACGGACTCGAGAGGATAATCCCTACAACATATCCTTCGGTTTATACTTGGGTATAAGATTAACGATAACTAAGTCCTTACTTATTCATAATAATATATTTCAATATTTTCACTTTTTTCACACTTTTCTAACACACATCGAATAAGCTTTTGCCCTCATAGCGAGAATAGGACATTTCAAGATAATCCCCTACCTTACTCCAATCATAAGGCGACTTTTTCTAACGGTCGTGAGCTCTTGGTCATCATAGTGGAATAGGACATACGTGGTACACCCTACCTCACCCAAATCATCGACTAGCTTCCGACACACACAATTACAATTATGTTTACTTAGAGATTTACGGGCGGTGGAAAAGATTATTTTCGGTAGCACGGACCACGAGCATAACACCTCAAGTAAACAATTTATTACTATTGCAAAGACTTAATCACGTTTCACTTATCACATTCAAACTTCTAGATATTCACGAGAATGTCATACTTTAATCCTAGAATACAAACTACTAAACTTTTCAAGAATTGTACATAAGCAAAGAAACATGCTATAATCATCAAAAATCTCCAACTAAAATGGGGTAGGCTTTCAACATTTAGCTCATCATTTACTATGGCACGTGAAAAAGAGTGTCGGGTGAAACAACTAAAATTACTAAATATACGAAATATAGCAAAAATGATATAAACTCAAGCAAAGATATGCCTTTGTCTACTCGGGACAAAACAAAATTTTTAAAAATTAAGCACTTTTCATAGAAATACTAAAAATATGAGCAAACGAAAGTAGACACATAAATCATCTATCCCTTCCCCCACACTTAGATTGCAACTTGTCCTCAAGTTATACAGAAATAATAAATTAGAGAACTTAGGCCGATTGGATGCGGCAATTCGGAGGAACCAACAAGAACCGGGATTGCTTGCATAGCTCGCAGATGAAGCGTGGAGCATCACAGGACAACTGAATACACTTTAAAGTGCACAATCGCTATAGAAAGTATCCTGCAGACTTGATTAGTGCAAAAAGAGTCTTCGGGGAAAAAGAAAAGATTACATATATAAAGCACATGAAGAAAAGGATCATAGAGATTTTTCAAATTTAAGCTCAACTAAAGATTGAATACTATACATGAAATACTACAAAGTCGTAGGCTAGGTGCAATTATATGAAAATATACTACAATGCAGCCTACATGATATGCAATCCTAAAAATAAAATAAATAAATAAATAAAAAAAATTCTGACAGGGCTCGAGGTGAGCGAGTTTGGAGGACAACCTACAAAGTGACTACGGCCTATGCGAAACTAAAAATAAAAACGAGGTAGTATTACGGAAACCGACGATTAACTACGCTCAAGAAAAATAAAGGAAAAATAGAAAAACAATGCAACTAGATGACATGCAACTAAATGATATGCAAAAATAAAAAGAAAATAAAAGAAAGAAAACTAGCCCACTAATTAGCAACACGACATATATATAATAAACGTCTACCAAATAATGACAGGTTACGATAAACGACAGTCTTGTCTATTGCATGCGTGTAGACGCGCTTTAAGACTCATTGAAAGTGATAGACTTATGGAAACCAACGAAATCATCTATCTAAACAGGTATAACTCATTGGAGAAAGGACGTAGCATACGGAAAACCGACAGTAGCTACCCATATGAACTATAAAAACACAGGAAGCACGTAAGTCTTAAGGTCTAACAAGATTCATCACAAGATACGTAGCATACGGGAACCGACATTAGCTACGGAAAAATAAAAATAGTTATAGCCTACGGAAACCGACATTAACTATAACTTGCCTAGATGAATCAAGAATGAGAGATAAGATCAGTTATTCAACTTGGATTCATAGATGGAAAAGTAAAACATATAAGTTCAGGACATCTATGTAAACATCAATTAGCCACAGAAGCTCAAATTAAAGTATCCATATCAAATAAAGCATTAAAAATCAAATTGAGAAGAAATCTGGAACCTGGATGGCGTTCAATAATTCGGACGCTCGTTTGCAATAAAAACGGGTCGGACGGGCGTTCGGTGAGTCGACGCCCGTCGATTCTTGAAATCGGAAAGCGAAATTGATACGTTTTGGGACGGACGAACGTCCAACATACCGACGCTCGTTTACCCGCATGTTAGGGACTGGACGGGCGTTCACTTACCTGAACGCTCGTTTAACAGTCGAATTTGCATAGAAAACGCAGGAAAAACAGCAGGAAAACCCTAATTATCCTAACAGTTCATCAACTCAAAACAACCACAGCATCGCAGCCTCATCAAATTAAAGCACAGAGGGTTAGACTAGATTGCAACAACATATAGTTCACGTTTCACAAATCGAGTAAAAAACTTTTTGCACATTCTTAACCTAACGGTCATCGAAACACGGCAAAAATAAAAACTCTCGATTTGTTAAACGCTACTTTTATTGAAATAAAATAAAAACAAATAAAACGTAACAAAATAGAAAAATTAACGAAAGAAGATTCAACAAAACACCGATTCCCCGGCAACGGCGCCACTTTTGTTGGGAGGATTTTGCATCATAAAAACAAAAGAAAATTTATAAACCTATACTTAACATGCAAACTAACTCCTAACCGACCAAATATCGGGTAGTTGATAGCATAGTAGGGTAAGTACAGGGTCGATCCACAGGGAATTGGGATGTTGAATCTAATTTCACTAATCCTACCAATTGTTACTCAAAGAACGAATAAACAAAAGAAACGAAAGAACAAAACATAAAAACAGAAAAGAACAATCAAGATAAATCTAACCTAAGAAACATAAAAACAATCTAAACTAAAGACATGGGGTCAAACATTGAACAAGCCTAGTGATCTCAATTCTAGTTATCTCATGATTTTAATTCAAATTGTGGTTTCACCCTTTCACGAGATACAAATCCCTAATTCCTTAGTGAATTTAATCTCAAGCTATGGATTCCTAATTCCTTAGTGAGTCCAATTTATCAATCTCTCATCTTCCGAATGTTGAGATCGATTTACCAAACAAAACTCGGTGTAGATTCAGGTTAACTCTCGTATTTTAGAATCTAACAACCTAGATAATTAATCGATAATTTGTCATCATTAACGACTAAAAATCCTATCTTTCTATGGTGATCTGGCGTTTATGCAACTTTCGTATTATAAACATCAATCGTGAACTAATTTCTCAATTTATTCACATAGCCATACAAACCGCATAGAGAAGATACAAATAAATTGAAATCATGAAGAAGAACTGGAATTGAATAAATCTAAAAGAACTCACATAGTTGTGTACAAAGATTGATTCATGGAAACGAAAAACATCTAAACTACTCCTAATCTAACCTCGGTTCACCCGAGCACAAGGCTCGGGTGACCGGCCTTCAAATCTCCAAAGGGCGGCTGATCTTGAGTAATTTTACGTGTATGAAATTCTGAATGAATTAGGGTTGGGGCGCAGCTCTTTAAATAGAGTTTTAAGTCGGTTTAGGCAAAGGCGGCGGCGGACGCTCGTTTGAATACATGGACGCCCGTCCATTTGCCTTGGACGGAGACTGGACGCTCGTTCAGCTTGCGTCTGGAGACTCTGAATGTAAAATCTCTTCTAGGACGCTCGTTCACTTCACCAAACGCCCGTCCACTATTGAACGCTCGTCTGCTTCAGATGGACGCTCGTCCATATTGACTTGAAATCGAATTTCTTGATTTTTCCATCTTTATCTTGATTTATTTCTTTCCTTATCTCTTTTATTCTTCCATATCTTCAATTGATCCTCTTACATCTCGAATTTAGCCTTTTAGGATCATCTTTTCCATCATCAATTGGGTATCTACAAATATCAAAAACATACCAAAACGTAATAATTTCCAAAATAATATAAAAACATCAAATAAACATAACAATCGATACGTTTTCATATTTAACTATTAAAAACCTCATTTACTCAATATTTGACTATAAGGCCCGATATCTATGAAAATAATCCATATATGGGGGAAATTGATTCATAAAATATATATGAAAATCACTATAATTTGGCCCTAAACAACAGACAAGCCGAGCTCCACATGATGGACTCCGCTCAAATGGCTAAGACTAACATCTGAGCTCTATAGGTCGGACTCAACACACATATGTCAGCAAAATTCAAAAGTCAACAGGACTGACAACAGAGTTCCGCAGGTCGGACTCACCAGAATTTATGTCTGCATGACAGACAAACCGAGCTCCGCAGGACGGACTCCGCTCAAATTGATAAGATTGACATATGAGCTCCGCAGTCGGACTCATAAAAAATATGTCAGCAAAATTTCATAAGGCAGCAAGACTGACAACTGAGCTCCACAGGTCGGACTCAGCAAAATTTATGTCTGCAGGACAGACAAGGCGAGCTCCGCAGGACGGACTCCGCTCAAATTGCTAAGACTGACATATGAGCTCCGCAGGTCGGACTCAGCAAACATATGTCAGCAAGAGTGACAACTAAGTTTCGCAGGACGAACTCAGTAAAATTTATTAAGTCTGCAGGCAGACTAATTGAGATCCGCAGAACGGACTCAAAATTTATTGAGTCTGCAGGACAGACAAACTGAGTTCCGCAGGACGGACTCAACATATATTATTTAAGTCCGCAGGACGGACAAACTGAGCTCCGCAGGATGGACTCAACATATATTATTTAAGTCCGCAGGACGGACAATCTGAGCTCTGCAGGACGGACTCGGTGTAATGTTTAATAAGTATGCAATATCGGAGCATCGCTGGACAAAGCCAACAAATATATTTGGGCTGAGGAAAAACTAAATCAAGGTCTTTAAGTATGCCATCCAAAAATGATAACTTGTAGCATGGCATAGTGGGGGGGGGGGGGGGCGAGCATCAAGCAAGTGAAAAAAGGTAAGACTTGCAAAATGCAAGTATGGAAAAATTTAGCAAGAAAACAGCGGAAAAAGCAAGGTAAGTCGCAAAAAGAGTTCATAAATTAGAATTTTTATACTCGTACATTTTCTGTCTGTACTTGTACATTTTTGAAACAAAAAAAAGTCTGCCTGGCAGACTCAAAAAATAAGTCTGCAGGTCAGACTCAAAAAAATGAAGTCTGCAGGTTAGACTCAAAAAAATAAGTCTGTAGGTCAGACTAAAAAAAAAAATATAAGTCTGCAGGTCAGGCTCAAAAAAAAAACTGTCTGCCAGACTCAAAAAATAAGTCTGTAGGTCAGACACAAAAAAAATGAAGTCTGTAGGTCAGACTCAAAAAAATAAAGTCTCACTGCCAGACTCAAAAAATAAGTATGCAGGTTAGACTCATAAAAAATTAAGTCTGCATGACAAACTCAAAAAAATTAAGTTTGCATGACAAACATAAGACTGAGCTCTGCAAGTCAGATTCAGCAAGTTTGCAACATCCAAACTTCCTAAGTCTACAGGGCAGACATCGAATTGCAGAGCTCTGCAGGTAAGATTCAAACAAAAACAAAAAACCAAAAAAAATCTGCACACGCTATTAAGTATGTCATCCAAAAAACTATAAGTTAATGAATGACATACTCGGGGGGGGGGGGGGGGGGGGGGCAAGACACCCAACTTTGGATCAAAACACTTCAAGTGTTGAAAATAAAGTTAAGGCAACATAACTTAATAAAATATTGCAAAAACATTGCACATGATACAATTTTGAAAACTTTCTCCAAATTCTGTAAGACAGACTCGAAAGCTCGAGCTCTGAAGGTCAGACTCAACAAATTAAGCACGTCAAACTCATCGAGCTGAGCTCCGCATGCCGGACTCAGTCTAAAATCATGAAGTCTGCATGACAGTCAAACTGAGATTCACAGGACGAACTCAGCAATACATTTAAGTGTTGAGCTCTGTAGGTCAGACTCAACTTTGAGCTCTGTAGGTCAGACTCGGTAAGTTTGCAAAAAACAAACTTTCCAAGTTTGCAGAACAGACAAACTGAGATCTACAGGTCAGACTCAGCAAGCTTACAGACGTAAAACTCGCTAAATCCCAAGACACATGAAAGTGTTGAGCGCTTAAAATAAGTACTGAAAGTAAAGCCACAGCAAAAATACTTGGTAGAAAACTTTGCGTGTACTATAAAATAATTGTACGAAAGTTACAATTTTATAGAGCAAAAGCAACAAAAGAAAAGCAAGTCCATAAGAAACTTGATCTATGCATCAGGAGCTGGACTTTGTTATTGCTAAGAAGAAGGAGGACTGAAGCGAGCGAATGAAACGAAGGCTCTGACCCAGTAGCCGTTTGTCTAGAGGTTGCAGCTCAGCGAGAGTATTTGGACACAATGTCCACCCATTCTTTGAACTCTTTCAGACGCTTGTCATAGACTGCACCATGCCAGGCTTATAGAAAGCATGGCTGGTCATGCTATCCATAGCAAGGTCAGCAAACTAACTCTTAGCCTCGTCAACTCTCAAGGTATAGCCATGGTTAAGGACAAGAATGAGCAGCAAGAGCAAACTCATTTGAAGCCTTGTACCCCTAGATGGCTCCGGTAATCCGACCCGGAACATCAGCTTCCAGCTCGTTTTTCTTAGTACGGAGCTTCTCCACGGCCTGCTCCAACTCAGTTTTCTCTGCGGAAAACTGGTCGGCTGTGGCTTGAAGACTAGCAGCATACTTGTCTTTTCTAGCCTTTTGCTCAGCCCCCCGAGCCCTGAGTTGCTCCTCGAGAGCCTCTACCTCTTTGTCTTTGGATTCAACAGAGCCCTTAAGCCTTTCCCGATCTACACGCAGGTCAGTAACCTTCTTTTCCATATTCATCTGGATGGCGGAAGACTTAGCCAATCTTCTAAAAACTTCCTGGCCAATCCAGGTTCCCTGCATAACGAAACAACAAACATGAGAAACATTATCAAGTTGAAATACAAAACTCAGATGGAAAATATGAACTTACATATTCCATGGCACCAAAGCCCGTTCCAGCAAGCTCGCTAGCAATCCGCTCCGGTTCGGTGCGGCATCTTCTCTTTCATGAGATTGAACTTGAGTCTCATCAAGAAGGGTAGCAGATTTGCTCTTTTTCTTGGGCCTTCCCTCCCGAGGGTTCACACGTACCCCAGCTTGACCGTTCTTTTGGAGTTAGCCATCTTTTCACTCCTGATCAGCTTCATCTAGGGTGATCGAGTCAGTGTCCTCTTTCAAAACAGAGATGGGCGGGACCACTGCATCTTCAGGGTGACCGGACGATGATCGGACCCCAACGATTCGGGCGTGCCCGCAGATCGGGCTAGAGGAGGCTCCACACTTGCAGTCCTCTCAGTATCCTGGCTCTATTCGGGCTGACTATCCTCATCCTCGTTATCATCGGTACCAGCCAGTTGCGCAAAAAGTTTTCCACTGCAACAAAAAAAACATGGTTAGACAAAAAACAGAGAAAAATACAAGAATAAGTAAAACTTAAAGGGAAAGAATAAGAGAAGTCCTATGGACATCCCTCTCCTCATCACTGAGGGCCACGTAAGGGTCATGCCCAACATCTGTTAACCAAGTAGCGATGATCAGCTCGGTGAAGAAGTCCTTGACGTCCATAGTGATACCCGACTCTCAGATACCTCTTAATAACTCCTCACTAACAGTGGGGCAGACGTCCTTGAGTTTTTGGCGACGATCGGAGGCCGTCTTTCCAGGTCGGAAATCTTCCTCTTCAACTTCACCTTGCTGGCCGAAGACGTAGCAAGCCTTGCAAAGGCCTCCTGAACAATAAGGATCCCTGCATCAACAAGTCATCAAGTATGGGAAATCCTACCAAGTTACATACAAAGTATGACTGAAAAAGCTAGACTTATATATTTTATGTCCTTAAAGCCAACATCAGCCAACTGCTGATCGGACAACTGATTCGACGGGGGTTATAAAACCCCAAACATGTTCTCAAAAACCGTTACACTTTAGACGACGTGGGCAGAAATGCCTCGAACCCCAGAAAATGTTATGACAACATCATAACAGTAACTCTGCCACCTGGCACAGTAGGTCACTACAAATTCTACAAGTCTAGATGACAGTGGTCGAACAACACCTCTAACAGATCCAACCTCACAACGAGTAGTTCAGTCAGATCTGGGGGGCTTATGACGAGGGGAAAATTAGCCCTCGCCACGTGTTTTATCTATGATTATCTATCAAAAACCTATAAAAAAATATATCGGTATAAAAATATATCCACAAGACAAATATTGTACTTGTTAAAACTTTTGTTTTCGATTTACTCGTGGTTCGTTTCTTTGTGTTCAGGTAAAAAAGATAAGAATTACTGTGGAGACGGAACTAAAGACTGAATCACGAGACGAGAGTTTTGCCTGACTGAAGCAAGAAAAATCTAAGAGGGGACAAAGAGAATATTTTGGAGACAAAGAGAATATTTGATGAAGAAGGCACGCTTTGGAGTCCTAAAATATGGATTTTGAAGGATGAAAGAATATGCCACAAGCTTACAAGATCAACGGATCATTTTTCCAACGCACTTCTACCGTAACCTGTTTTCGATGGAAATTTGACCTGACTTAGAGGAATTTTCAGGGGAAGAGTTCTTGATGAAAGTTGTAGATACTAAAATGATCTTTCCAACGCATTTTGAATCACGTCAATCGGAGGTCTAGAACTCAAGTTATGATTTTTTTTCCGAAGCGCTGAAAAAACGGACGAACCGAAATTAATTTCTACAACTTCCTAGCATATTCCTAGCATATTCCTTGCATGCTACCTCCACATGGTATGTAATGATTCTTTTTAACCACCTCCACATGCTAAGAACAACCTTCACATCTTAAAGTAATCATCACCTTCACATCTTCTAACAAACTTTTGATGATTCACCATCTCTCCCCCAAATACTACCTCCCTTATACCTTCTCCCCAAATACCACCTCCTTCATACAATCTCTCCCTATATAAACTCCTCCATTTCCATCCATCTTCCTGGCCCCTTTTTGGCCATTCTTGGCCGTACCTTTCTCCTCTTCCATGCCCTTTTCTTGGCCACCATGGCCGCCACTTTCTTTACTAGTTTCTCCACTTTTTCTATCTTTTCTTGTTGAAGATTTGAAGTTGTATGTATGTATATATACATATATGTCTATGTATATCTATATGTGAGCATATATGCAAGCTTCTTTCTTCTTTCTTTTTATTTTGGGCCCATGTATGTATACATATGTCTATGTATGTATATGTATATTCTTGTATAAATAAATAAGTTTGTAATAAAACGATGATGAGTAGCTAAAGCACGTTGGAACGAGCCTCTTGTGAAGCCGATTCTTAGCAACATCTCGATTTCGAATTTGGATTATCTTGTAAGTTTTAATAAAAGTTGTATCTTTTCTATGTTTTGATTGTTGTTATGCAATTTATATCGAGAGATGGTTCTTTGTTTGATGTTTAACGTTTGACGAGAGTCGTAGTTAAACTTAGATCACCGTAGTAAAGATTGGATTTTTAATCTAATTAACGAGAGTTGATAGATTGAATTTCTAGATTGCGAAATTGAGAGATTTCACACCTTTGTTATGAAAGCGTTAATCTTTAAAATCGAAAGATAAAAGATTGATAGGCGAACTTTTCTAAGAGATTAGGAGTTCATACCTTCGCTAGGTGAATCACAATTTTCGTTAAATCACCACAAGATAATCTAGAGTCAAAATTGAGGGCATGGGAATCGGTGGATCACCGCTTGTTCGTTGTTAAATTACTTGAAAGAAAAATCGCCGTGTCTTGTTTTGCTTCGTCTTCATCATAGTAATCGTAGCAATTTTTATTGTCTTCTTAGTTTATAGATTAGAATTAACTTAGTTAGTTCGGTTCGTAATTATCTTTCCCGGCTTTGGATTGACAACCCTCTCGTCCAGCTTATTTGTTTTCGTTTTTAGTTTTTATTTCTCGTGACACTTTTAGACAAAATTAAGAACTAGACCAACCTCGATTCCCTGTGGATCGACTCCGGTTTTTAATCGCTATACTACGATCCCTGCACTTGGGGTAAACCGGATTTATTTATTACTTGTTTGTTTTGCTTTGCTATAAAATCCGAGACACGTGTCATCCTTTCATTGACCAAACAATAAATAAAGATAGAAAAAACTGCAACATTACGGGCCAGGAGCTCCACTTTATGCCTAAGGGCAGACCTGAACCACATGCACCCGTTCTTCCGAACAGCACCACCGCAGGTCGGCTAGGTTGCTGGGGAGCTCGGGTCTACGTAGTACGGGCCGAGTCGGTCTGGAGAGGCTCGACGTAGGTCGGCCAGAGCCTCAGTTATATGATATTTCCCACGTGCATAATTAATCAGATAAATATGGAAAGAATCCTCAACCATAAAGGCTGTTATCCGATATTCAAATCACCGAGATTATCTCCTATAATTAAGGGGATTAAATCTTAATTGTCTCTTCCTTAGGGAACATGAAATCACAATCCGACAAGGTCACATCCCATACAGGCCTAGGGCACGAGCCCCTCTATATAAGCAATCCCTAAGGAACTACGAAAACTTGATTCCAACACAGACTATGGATATGTAGGCAATTTGGGAAAATCTCAGGCTCAGTCTAAATCACCACAAAATCATCCCCACGTTCATCTTGCTAGGGTTCTTTGGTCTTGAATTATTGTCACTAGGAAAATACGGCCCATATTTAAACCCGACGATTTTTTTGCATCGTCATTTAACAATCTCTTAAACAGTCATAGTTAATACAAACTAAAAGATTGCAGGTGCTTAGAGATCAAGCAAATGCAGCAATATTCTTATTATTACTCTTAGTATGTAAATTAAGAATAACTCAAGTGATTCAAACCAAAGTTGCCGTGATATGTAAGCTCAATTAAATATTGTTGCAAGTTATCCAACTTAATCGATTCAACCATGTCAGAGATGATAATTAATTAAGTGATATTTCTAATTCAGTTCCAAGCACACAAAAACCAGGTTTTATATTGTTTACTTAGATCATACAATCCTAGGTGTATCACAACAGTCACCACACAGACTTTCCACTATACTTTTCATTTTATTACAATTACAATAATTTCCCAAATTCAAAAGTGAAAGTAGTAATACAACAGCGATTGTTTAGACCTGTTTTTCTTTTCTAAAAACTTGTTAGTGTTGAATCTTAATAAATTGACAATGAAGATTATGCTTCAAGATTCAACACACCTCAGTTTCAAAAAATAAAACACAACAGAGATTTATACAAATGATATTCAAATTACCAAAGTTGTTACCAAATCAAACACACAAGGACAAAAGAGTAGACTGATTTGCTAATTACCAGTAGAGGTAAAAAACAAGACACACTTGAAGACAATCAAAACTGAAATTAAAGTAATCAGAAAACTTACGATGCTGGAAAATGAATTTCCATTTCACAGACGAACCAATGGCTACTAGACGCGAACCACCTCTCTACTTTCTATAACTTCTAACAAATCATTGAACGCGGATTCATAGACTTATGGAGTAATCACTAATTTAAGATTCAAATGTGAACAACTGTAACATATATAGTTAAGGGGGCAAAAAGCCAATAACAAAATGGCACATTCCAAAATGAAATATTAATCAACTCTAAGCATTCACCTCTTGTAGCTTAGGATTTTAGTTTTATTTTTTGTGTTGTACCAATTATCACATTCTCCTGACACTGGTAATCTAAGTATCATCCCCTTACTCACTCAAACACTGTATATATACATATACAACTAGAGCAAATTTGTGCTTGGTTTAGACATTGCTGCTGGATGCATGATGCTTTTGATTTGCATCATGTCATGGTTGTGCATTCCCTCATATGTTGTAATGAAAACATTCGGATCCTCAGATGTCCTCTCCACATACTTGCGTACATTACACTTCTGATTTGTACATTTATAGTAACTCCTGCATGCCCCAATCCCAATCACATTTTTCATATATCACTAATATATATATCATTTAAAATGACAGCACAAATGAATTTAAAAGTTATAAGTATTATTAACCTTGGATAGGAATTTCCCTTCACAATTTTCTGCCCATACTTTCTCCAACGAAATCCATCTTTAGTAATTTCAGAATCCATGGATGTCTGAATCTCCCCTACCACCACAACATTTGTGTTTGTTACTGCTGAAATGCTGCCATTTTCATTGAACCGATGCTCGATTTTCCTGGAATTATTAAGAAAGAAAAATACTAAATCTAGCTCCTAGCTACAAATTACGTACCATGGCGTAAAAAGGGGTAAAGAATACTACCTTGATTTCCTTGTCGGTTGTTCATTATTCATCGCGTCAATGCAGTTGTTGTTTCCATCATCAAATTCAGCAATTTGAGCAGAAGAATGATCAACAGTTGAGAGGATATCTAAATCTAAATGTGCAGATAATCGGTTGCACTCTGTAATCATACTCGAAATATTGTCGCCTTCAATCTTTTGACGAAATAAGGGGGGGTCTGATGAATCATTTCCACCCGCATTTACTAAGAAATCATGTTTCGTAATTAGGCGGTAACTCGAATGATTATGATCCCCTTTATAAGCAATTTCAGCTATCGGACCATCCAGTGTATGTTCAACCTTCTTTTTCACAGGACAATTCTGATATGTGCACTTGTAGTAACTTCGCAGATACTCGCTTCCTTTTACCTTCTTTTGTCCATATTTTCTCCAGTTATATCCATCATCATTATCAGTAGGGGGATCCGGACTAATCGCGAAACAACTCTGTTCTTCCTCCTTGCCAAGATTTGTTGTTACTTCCACTATTTTCCTGTTATTCGATCGAGGTTGAAGACGATTTTCATAGTTTTTGTTCTGTAAAACAGATGTGTCTTCTTTCACTAGTTTCGGTATCTCCAGATTGACCTCTTCTGAATTTTCCTCATCTTGGATTGGATTGATCATTGGCTATACCATAACACAAAAAAAGAGAGCATATATTTCAATTTAGAAGCTGTATTTTTCTTTTTTTTCACAAGATTTAAAATTCAAGTCCCTATGAAAAGAAGTTTTGAGATGCTTAATTACCAGTAGATTCCCAAGGACAGGAACTGTTGTCTTTCTAGCCATTGGTTTGTAAATCACATTCATGTTTCTGCGATATTCCGTATTCGAACCACCACCACCACGACACTGCGTTTCATCTACATGACAATGTTCCTGGCAGCATTTTTGTACAAGAAGAAAATCATCACTTTTATCGTAGGTATTACGAACAAAACATAAATGGAAAAACAAAAAAAAAAAAAAAAGTGCATTGTGAATACCTTGGAAGACGATGTTGGCTTGAACCTGATGGTCCGTGGTTTAATGGGTGTAGTGACTGAAGAGGATGCAGTGATCGCATTAGCAAGTAAGTCAGAAAATGATCTAAATTTGGAACAATCAGGCCTTGACGCCACCGGTTTCGCAATTACTAATTTCTCTGCTTCCCTCATTTCCATCTTCAATTGCAGCATATATACACACAAAAGTTGTTGCAAGCTGTTGAAGGTTTAAATAAAACCACTGCTTTTAAAAGTAGTCAATATTTTTTGTTTTTGACAAAGAACATATATAGATAAAAACACAAGGATCTGTGGAAAAGAAATCAATATTAGAAATCATAGAAACGAGAGAGAGAGCAGCAGCAGCCAGCAGCAGCAGAAGCAGAGTATAAAAAATTGTGTGATTTGGGGAGATGAGAAGCAGTGGAGTTAGTTGAATATCGACAACACGTTTCCAACGAACGGTCTTCCACCGTCCTACGCTTACATCTTTTCTGACTACCAATTTATTCGGATGAAAAATTTGTGGTGAAGTATTATCAAATATTTTTTTTAGGCACCATGTGGATGCATTATATAAGTCTTATTAGGGCATTCTTATCATAATCACGATATTTTATTTTTAAAATAATACATACTATATTCTACAACATCTTAATTCAAAAATTTCCACAACAGCATCTCTATCATTGTCCTTATAACATTTCAAATAATATTAAATAATACACATTCTACTTCACAACTCTATTCATACATATTAAATATTTATTATTTCACTTCAGCAGCATCATTATCTTTATCCCTATAATTTTTAATAATTAAATATGTTTAGGGACGTGAATAGTGCATCCTCACAAGTAGGGATGCAATGTTCATATCCCTTAAAATAAATAGGGATAGAGACTCTCCTGTGAGAGTTATTTAGGGTAAACTCTATTTTTTATCTTCATTTTAGGAATAGGGCACCATATAGGGCTTCTGCTATGAATACCCTTACTCCCTCCGGTAAAGAAAATAATCACACAGATTAAGAAACTGATTAATGTGTCTGAAAAAAACTGTAAAATAAAACAATTACACTTCATTCTTTGTACATGGAAAAATGTACCAAAATGCTGTATTGAAAATGTAAAATTACGGATAAATAGAAACAAAACAAATTTTAAAATGTGACGGTTAAAAAAAACCGAGGAGTAATAATTAAGGCTTTTCGTGTAAAAGGGTTGCCGTCTTTTACACGTAACATGCCTAATAGCTTTTAAGAATAATGACATTTGCACTACACGAAGGTGTAGTGCACAAACCACTATATGTGTGTATCCATGGATTAAAGTGATGAATTATTTTTTGTGATGGATCCCAACAGAATATGTGGTGTTGATTATGTTGTGTAAGATGTTGTGGTTGAAAAAGTAGTGGATGTATCACTACTGTAGCTTTTAATTGGTATATCCGTACGTGGATATAACTTTTTTTTTTTCATGTACTACATCAGTCCATTTTGTGGCATCATATTAACGTTGGGAAATGGTAGGTGCACTACACAAATGTGATGAGTCTCCATTGATTAAAAGGATATGAACACAAAATGTTGTAGTGCCATTGATTAAAAGGATGTTAAATTTATTGTGATGAGTCTCCACAAAATGAATGGTTACATTACACGCATTCGATATTTTGAAAATTAATTATATGACTTAGATTTTTTTTTCATTTCATTATGATATACATTTTATTTTTGGAGAATAAGGGATAATGGCACATTTTAGAATATTTTTAAGTAACATGACAACCACATTTTTTTTTAATAAAGAGAATGACAACTTTTTTTTTTTTTTTGTGGGGAGAATGACAACTTTTATAATTTCTATAGCCTAATGGACAAAAAAAAAAAAAAAAAAAAAAATTAAAAAACGCCTTGTACTTTTTTTTTCTACCCCGATTTTCAAATACTCATATCTTTTGATCTATATTTTCAAACGTGAAAAAAATTTCAGTGAATTTTTTATTTTTTGATTTTCTTCGTTTTGAGACTTGGTTCGATATCATTATATTTTTTTTTCGTGAGATTCACTTTTGAAATTCACTCAGTGAATCTCCCCAGTGAATCCTGAAAATCAGTGAATATCAATAGTGAATTTCGATCGTGGATTTTCTGAAATCACGTCGAAATATGTTGAATGTGGTATCAAAATAAAGAAAATGGAAAATTAAAAAATTTGGTGCAAGAATTTTCAAATTTTGAGTTCTAGATTGAGAGATATGAGTGTTTAAAATAGATCGATGAGAAAGTGTGTTGGTTTTTCTTCTGCAAAAAATACGCCAGAAAAATAATAAAAAGAAAAAATAGTTTTGTTATTTATGCAAAAGTTTCAAAAAACTGTCATTCTCCTTAATTGATGAAATGTTTTTGTCCTTCTCACTAGTTCCCTCTTTTTATTTTTACCATTTTCGATGGTAAATATTGACCTTGACACAGGTACGGCTCGAAGGTCGTACATGTGACACTCTTTGGGCCCCAATCGGGTCAAATAGATAAATGGGCCAACTCAAGCCTAGCCTAGTGTCGGGCCTCACGGAGCAGTATTTCAGCTCGGTCTAATCCACCTTCAGCTGAGATAACCGACATAATGTAAAATACACATGGTCAAGAATCGATGGTGGATCCGCTCATCTTGGTCGCTCATGAACACAACATGTCGTCTCCGACCTTCAGATACGATTACAATGCAGTAATATGCAAATCCCACAACTGATTCCATATTAACTGCCATAATCCATGATTGATTACATCCAACTATTTTAGCCTAATTGAGTCACGACTGCCCCCCCCCCCCAATTGGCATCATTCTGGCCCTCAATCACATGCCTTACAAATAAGGGATTCTTACACTAATTCGCCCACGCGAGGGGCTTATAAAAAGACCTGTCGTCCTCTTTTTCAGAACAACGTCATTGGCTTGATCACATACACACTAAGTACTTAGGCAGTCTCAATGACACAACGATAAATCCTCAACAAAATCATCAGTTTGTTAGTTGGATTTCTCCTACAAGGATCTAATTGCCCACAATTATACCCAAACGATTTTAGGCATCGTCGGATGGCGCTAGAATGAGGGTCTTAAATTATTCCCTTGAAATAAATCTTATGGCAAGAAACCACGAAACTTGAAAGAAAGATGACGGTGGAAGATCCTCACGTGCAGGACACAGAAGAGTGACAAATTCAAGCATGTCATGAACCAAATCAGACCAAAGGCCAACAAAACCAGCAAAAACCAAAAGGAACATATTTGAACCCTCATGTGCTGGATACAGATGGGATGATTCGCGTATGTTTGTTTTTAATAGTGTTACCATTAGCTATCTTCGCCAACGATAACATGTCTTTTCCTGTAATAGCCATTGGGATTTTCTTATTTATGGTGTCCCATAATCATTTGTAAATGAAGTGTATTTATTAATGCAATTATTTTCATTTTCATTATGTTTGATTCTTAAATTGTATCAGAGTGCTAAACTCGATTCTTCAATACTCACTTCAAATTTTATTCACATTCTTCGAATATGTCGGATTCCACTGTTACGAGCACCAAATCGGAAATCACCTTTCATGATAATTCTACTGTTACAAGAGATTCGCGGCAAATTTAAGATGCATATCGATTGAATGGCAAGAACACCCCAAAAAACGTGTGTATTTTACAGCAACACCTTCAGTCATAGTGACATCCCAAAAAACTAGTGTCCTCACAGTGACACCCTTAATCTACAAAAGCAAATTTACACACAAAACTCGACTCTTTTGACTATGGAAGGGTCGAAATTAAATTTGAATTCAAAATTTGCCCGTGTAGTGTTCGAGTAGCATATGGTGTCATTAACCGTCATATATATTAATAGCCAAGTTTGGGAAACCTTTCATGGATTGCAATAACAGTGACAGTGAGAGTGACAGTAAGAGTAACAGTGAAAACAACACCTTACGTATGCAGTGACACATTTGGTCACAATAACACATTCAGTCACAATGACACCCCAAAAAACTAGTCCTCACAGTGACACATTCAATCCTCATAGTAACACCCCAAAAAACTTTTGTCCTCACAGTGACATCCAAAAACACATCACAGTAACACATCCCAGTAACACCTTATAATTTTGCAGTAGCACCCAAAAAAACTTGTGCATTTTACAGCAACACCTTCAGTCACAGTGACACCCCAAAAAAAACTAATGTCCTCACAATGACACCCTAAAAAATCTCACAATAACACCTAAAAAACTTGTAACCTGATAGTGTCGCCCCAAAAAACAAATCATAGTAACACCTCTCAGTAATACACAAAAAACATGTGTATTTTACAGTAACAACTTCAGCCACAGTAACACCCCAAAAAAACTAGTGTCCTCACAGTGACTTTCTCAATCCTTACACTAACACCCCAAAATACTTGTGTCCTCACAGTGACACCCAAAAAGGGAGAGCCAATGTTTGACAAGAATGGCAATGTCCAATTTCTTACCTCTCACACCCTTGATACCATCATTGCATTGTGTTTCTATATGATGATGAGGGCAATTAATTGATAGATGGGATTTCGCATCTATCAATTAATAGCCAACTCAGTGGTCTATCTATCAATTAATTGCCATCAACAAAATCAAGTTTAAGCAAAGGAAATCCACTACAAAATTATGGAAACCAATAAATAGGCAATCCATCAAAACCGCAAGCAACATGCAACAAAAAATGTCAAGTAAATGTGCTATAAAAAGGGGGAAGTAAGGTGGTACAACAGCTTCCACTACTGTTTACACCACATCCCAAAATTTCAATACACTACTTACGTGCACACTCGTTTGATGATGACAACACCTTAATGATCGAGTGTAAGCCGCTTATACTAGAAAGAGGACTAGGTCTATTGCGTATAGAGAACGAGCAAGGGTCGATCCCACAGAGACAACACAACTTCCGTTAATATACTAAACTATAATAAAAAAACACATAAGGGGGTGGTCTTTGACCAACATAAAGACAAAATAAATAAATACGGTAACACCTTCCCTCCCTAACCGATCTCCTAGCTTGGTGTAATTAATCCATCATATTTATTCCCCATGTAGTTCACCAGTATATCAGATCATATGTTTTATCTTCGTAATTAGCTACGGGTGTAGTCTCATAACCTTGTCTACTTCTATTGTAAGAACAACAAACGTCTATATATAGTTTACCTACCTTAGATTGTATTAACATCACATGCATTAAGTTTTAGAGAGTGTCTGCTCAAGACCGAGAACCTCCTTAAGCAACCATCGACGGCGACTGGCACGTTCTTAAAGATCAATCCAGACTACGTCCTAACTAAAACTTCAGTAATACTCCATCATGCTAGTTTAGGAATACGAATACCAGATTGGCTAGATCAAAATAAACTTGAATTAATCATGTCGATCAGACGTAGCTAACGCTGAATCTTCAGAATTAGGGTTACCTAAAGGTTGCCTCGACGCGTCGGTATAGTCCACCGCCGCGTCGAGCACGGTGGTTCCTATTTTTGGGTTACATATTCTTATTCGTTAAACATTCAAATTAATTACAACGCATTAAAACATGCTAATCTACCATAGTAAAGACTTGAATGAACATTCAAAGTTTTATACCTTCAACAATGGAGGACTAGCTTGCTTGATCAACTCAAGCTAGTTGATGGCTTGGGGGAGAAGGGAACCAACAAGTAATCAAAGAACTTCAAAAGAATCTTTATTACATCAAACTTTATTCAATAACTATTCATACATAAGAGATATGAAAGAGACACATAATGAAAAGTTGCTACAGGCCTTATATAGAGCATGTAGCCGACTTAGACTCAATAAAAACCCTAACCAACTTAGTTTAATCCTTGTAAGGTCGGTTACTTGCTTTCCAAGTCCTCGATGCATCGGGCTGAGCTCTCAACGAGTCAGGCCTTCATTTTCAGATTCTTTCACAGATTCTTCATGGACCTCTTCTCTTTCAACCCAATAACTCTTATTAGCCTAGATATGCTTGTTCCTTGCTCCTGGAAAATTGTACAACCTGAAAATCACACAAAACGGAGAGAAACGGTACCGATTCCAAAGTATAAACATATAGATGCAAAATTACAATCCAAGGAACATACACTAGGCACTTGGCATGCATTTCATAAAATAATCAGACTATCTCTCATCAATTGAGCATAATTCGGGGGCATATATGATATAAAATATAATAGCAAATAGGCTGTCATCAATTACCCCCCACATGGCTTTTGATCATCCTGAGCAAAAAAGGAAAGAATGAACCCTTGGAACAATATACAAGTTAATTAAAGACAGCTTTGCTCAAAAAGTCAAAATAAGAAACATATCAACCATTACCCATCATGAAACGCATTAAAAACTATTCTATTCATGAACCGGCGTGTGTGTGAATAACTCTCAAACAACAACGGCGCAGAAAGATCACATTATACCGACTCAAGGTCTAGTTAGCAAATCACAAGCCTGCTTGTATATTTTCGTCATTGTTTTGAGAATTTTATTTCATTTTGATAGTAGGTCAAGTCAACTGGGCAAGGCGGATCGAGAACCGAGTACTTCTCAAGGCTCACGTTTATCCATTTATTTTGTGTGAGGGCCAGGTATATTATCAATAAGAAACTTGCAACGGTGGGTGCTTAGAAAGAAACTTTCTCAAACCTAACACCAAATTTGCTACCCTCCTGCTAAAGAATTTTTTCATTTTAAAGGAAGTCACTCATTATTTTCCAAAAGATCCTCACGTATTTGCTCATTTTGATAAACTACCAAATCCGTGAATCATAAACCCTTATAAAATCCACAACTTGACCTAAATGAACCAAAGGTAGAACAAACTCGGACAACTAAGGTAAACTCAAGTCAACATAATGTGTCATCTATACTAGACACACTGGTGCAAGTGAGTTATACGTGCTTAAAAATGCCGATTCACAAAAGGAATATGGGGTTAATACTCAACTACTTCAAAAGTTGAAAATAGGCGGATCATGGGATGATTACCTGCCCGTGGCAGGGTTTGCTTATAATAACAGTTTTCACGCAAGTTTGGGTATAATGCCATTTGAAACCTTGTATGAGAGAAGATGTAGTACACCATTGTTTTGGGATGAAGTCGGGGAGAAGCATGTTACCGGGCCGGAAATGGTTGAGCAAGCAAAATAAAGGGTTGTGTTGATCAGGAAGAATCTGAAAGCGGCTACAGAAGAGTTGGGCCGATGTTCGTAGAAGACCGTTAGAGTTTGATGTTGGCGGAAGAGTTCACCTCTGAGCTTCACCGAGGAAGGTAGTTAAACGTTAGGGCAAAAGTTATAATTAAGTCCAAGGTTTGTGGGACCATTTGAGATCATTGAGAAAGTTGGACCGTTGGCCTACAAGCTTAAGTTACCGGAATCAATGTCACGTATTCCACGTTTTGATGTTGAAGAAGTGTTTGGCAAAGACAGATGTTGAAGCAACAGTTGAACCATAAATTCTTCAAGACAACCTTGCCTACGGTGAGAGACCGATTAAAGTGTTAGACCGAAAAGAGAATATGATCAAGAGAAGGTTGATTTATTTGGTTTTGGTGCAATAGAGCAATCATTCACCGAACGAGGCGGCGTGGGAGATTGAGGATGACATGATCCTTGAGTTCCCATATTTTTTCGATTTACCATGTATGCTTCAGTTTCGAGGACGAAACTCCTCTTAAGGGGAGGAATGTAATATTCTGGAATTTTGGTAAATGGAAGACGTGTCAATTTGCAAAATCTCCGAATATTGTATTTATTTATATTTATGGATTAAGTTTATATAAAAAAAGAGAAAGAAATAATAATAAAAGGGGAATTAAATGGAAATAACTTGGGAGTTATTTTTGCCAAAAATAAACCTCCCATTAAGTTCTGAAGTTGACAAAAACTCAATGTTCGAACTTTGAAATCTTGAGAGAAACTGAAAAGGCAAACGAGGGAATCTTCCAAAATTCTTATTGGATTCTTGGCAAATTTCATATTTAAGTAGAGATTCTTGATCGTTGCGATAAGGGCATCGTTTTGATATCAAGAAGTTGAAGATTGAAAAAGTAATGGTTTTTGCTCTAAATTGAAATCTTCAAGTTTGTTGTTTTGAATCCCTCACTTCGTAGTTCTAATCGATTAGAAATCTTTATCACAATTAATTATGGTTCAATTGTTGATCAAATAGGTTTTTGGTTGA
The DNA here is from genome assembly GCA_036785695.1 of Gentiana straminea. Taxonomy (NCBI): domain Eukaryota; kingdom Viridiplantae; phylum Streptophyta; class Magnoliopsida; order Gentianales; family Gentianaceae; genus Gentiana; species Gentiana straminea. The sequence continues at coordinate 13,532,411 of JAVUPR010000113.1, read as the reverse complement.
AGCTTTAAGATGTGCTGCAAATTCTTGGAAGTTTTGGCTTTGGATTGCTTAAAATCAAGTAAGAGGGTTTTCATACTAAATGGTTCAAGTTTTAGAATGTTTTGGTTGAGTTATTTAGTTGGATTTGATGTTAGAATCCAAGTCTAAGGTTGTTGTTAGAGTATGAGATGCTACGATATGTTGGGAACCTGTTTTGCTATTGTTTTTTATGTTATTTTGCTGTCAAGTTGGAAATAGGTTGGAATCATGTTGGAAATCATAAAGTGCAGAAAAAATCATGTTTAAGGAAGTTTTAGCCTTTTGGCGCACGCCAAAGGTGAGTAGAAAGCAGAAAAAAGATCTAAGAGGCTTTAGCATGCGCCAACCAGGAACGAAAACCAGACAGTACTCTGTCTAAGTTTCAGCGCGCGCTGAAAGGGTTCAGCGCACGCCAAAATAGAAACAAAATGCTGTCCAATGTGCTGTTTGGGTTCCGCGCGTGCCAAACCCCCTATTTTGTGGTTTTGAGTATTTTAAGCTCCGGTTTGAGTTTTGGATGTTGTTCCTTAATCTAATAACACTATATAAACATGAACAAAGCATGATTAAACTTCTGATGCGTTCAGTTCCGACATCGAATAGATTCTTACTAAGAGTTGAAGTTCAGGACCCTCGGAAGATCATGATTGGCTTTGTGCTTTGGTGGGTTAGTATCCACCAATGTCCGTGTATGTGTTAGGCTTGTTATGTCTAGTGGTCTAAGTGAGAGAGTAGAAGTGGTTAGTGAGCTTTTGCCTTAAAAACACTTAGGTGGCTAGTTAATGGTTAATAACTTACATACTTGTGTAGTTAAAAGCATAAACATCAAGTTTCTTAGTAAGGCACAAGACAATATCGCGATGTGTGTTGTGGTCCATAAAAAGTGAATACCTCTTTAGGTACTAAGACCCTAAGTACGGAGGGACTTCACCAAACACACACACACACTATAGGGGATAGCCCGTAGCTATTAGTGTAGCACCACTAATATGTTGCAACCAGATGCTTCGTAGTGAGTAGCACCATGCGTAGTGCCCTTGAATACTTGATGTAACAAACATAAGCTAAGCTAGAAACAAAGTAGGATCTCATGATAGGTTGATAAGCATGAAGTGAACCCTAAATTTTGAGTCGTGTTCATAAAATAACTTAATAATAATAATTGGTGAACCTTTCGTTATAAAGCTTAATTGTTCAATAGCTTCTACATTTTACTAAGTACTTTTGTGCTTACCTCTTTTGTATGTTTGCTTGTTGTTTTGTTGTGAGAAGATTTGCAGGTTGATCCGGAATTAGATGAGGAGTTTGATGATGATGTGTGATCATTTTGTACCATGCCATGCTAGAACTTTTAAATGCTTTCTTTTATCTATGTTGTATTAAACTAGCTATTTGACTATGTCGTTTTAATTCCCTCTACTTGTTGTACTTTCACTTGAGACTTCATTGTAAGATAAGTTTGTTCTACATTGAGACATCGTATTTTGTAAGGTTTGGAACATCGTTGTTGTAAGCTTATTTCTATCTTTAGTTGTGGATGACATTTTATTCTAGTAGCATTTATGATATCACCCGACGACGTAGAGATTTACATATAATATTGAATTATTTAATGTTATACGTGTCGGACGTTTTTTTCCGGATAAATACTCGGTATCCGGGTATGGGCCGTTACAACGGACTTCTTCCTTGGACCTCCTCCTTTCCTTCCTCCGGCCATGGGAACAATTTGATAAAAGAGTGAACTTTGATGAGAGAGATGATTGAGTGAACAAATGAATTCGAACGAAGATGATGACTGATGGCATGTGTGAGCTTGTGAAAAGGGTAATTTGGCTCAAATAAAATTATTTTGTTCTTATTTGTAACTAAAAAAAGATGTGTGGATTGAAAACATAATAAAAGTCAATAAGGGAATTTAAAATCTATTTTTTTCTATTTTATATAGGAAATAATATAAAAATAAATTTAATTTGAGGATATAGAAAGTATGTGACGTATATAGTATGCCACATCAAATTTTTATATCTACAACTCCGATGTATGAAAATATCATGTACATGTAAAAAGAGTACTATGAAAGGATAGAACCCTTCAGGCTTCTTTAACCTTACTTTATTATATTTAAATAAATAAATAAACAATTCCACTGTATCAACACACACAGGACTTCTAATAACATGCATTATCGTTATGCGTATGAAATAAAGAGGTTCCTTTTAATGACATAAGCCTGAAAGTCAGTTAACTACGGCAACGGGGAAAAACAGCCCAGGAAATGGTTGGTGCTATAGTAGGGCGGCATGTAGATAATATAACTTAATACCGACAGCAATATAATTTTTAACAAATATCTATTAATTAACGTTCAACGCTTATATATATATAAGATTAACAAAAAAACATAAACAAGATTCAAAGAAATTCAAAGTAAGATACTAGATATGTATACGTAGACTCTTTGAATATATAAAATAGATTTTCAACAATCATATGATTGTAAAAAATATACAAAAATGTAATTGGCCTTTAAAATATTATAATTTGTAAACGGTCATTGTTTATCAACAAGAAACATATAAATTAAATAAGATATATTATTTGTCAAATTATAATCAAAGTTGAAAATAGTTTATTTTAACGTTTCAAATAAAGAAACTTACATAAAGAAATAACCTAAATTCAGAAAATTTGGGTTCAGAAGTGTGTGGAAAGTATCGGCAGGGTCTCGAAGGTGTGTCGGGTTTAAAAATTTTAAATAATATTATTTTAATCAGCTGACATGCGCGTGTCATGTTGGACACAAAGCACAACATCCAAATTAAAGTGTCGGTGCTTCCTAACATGTACATTAGGCCGGATCGGATTCTCGCGTTTTTATAACCAATTCATAAACAACTTAAAATAACGACAAAAGAAGCAAAGAGTTGAAGATATTCAAACTGCAGGTATACAATTTGACAAAAATTTAAAATAGTAGTACCTAGCTAGATGCAGGCTAGTACCCACAACAAATTAAGTAGGTGAGAACAAGAACAAAATGCTGTCTCTAACCAGGAGTATAATTCACAAACATATTTATTAAAAAGTTAAAAGGCTGTCGAGGACTGTTTTTTATCTAAAATGAGGAAAAATGACAAGAGAAAAAGATAGTGGTAGAGAAGGACAAAAACGCGCGTATTCTTACTATACGCTACTATTCTACACGTAATACAACCACATGTAGTAACGAATACGCGCGATTTTGTCTTTCTCAACAATTTTTTTTTCTTGCCTTTTTTTTTTTTTTTTTTTTTTTTTTCCATTTTATATCTTATTTAGTCCCTCTAGCCTTTGATCCTTTATTAAATTAAAAGTTTAAGAAAATTAATCTAGGGACAAACTGAATTGTAGTTGGTTAAAAACCTGAAATTCGGCAAGCTTGTTTGGGCAGTACTGTATGGAGTTATTGTTAGATGGGTGACATATATATATATATATATATATATATATATATATATATATATATATATACATTTTTTTTTTTTTTTGTTGTTGAGGGATGGTGACATGCGTTCAAACATACAAAATAAATCAAATGAGTAACCAAAGATCCTTTTGAAATGATGTAACGTGACGATGCTGTAAATCGTCGGGTATTAATTCCGGGGCCTTTTGATCCTCTTGATATTCTGTACAAGCTTCAAGAACACCAAAAAACGAAAAAGAGGGGTGGTTTGTGGTGGTTTAGACTGGACTTGAGATGTTGTATCTCAAGCTGCTTACGTATCATGTTAATTTTTCAGGAATCAAGTCATCGTAGTTCCTTAGGGATCGTTTATATAGAGGGGCTTGTGCCCTAGACTTACGTGAGCTGTGTCCTTGGTGGACGGCGTTTCGTGTTCCCTAAGGAAGAGATAATTATGATTTAATCCCCTTAATTATAGGAGATAATCTTGGGGATCAGAATATCGGATAACAACCTTTATGGCCAAGGATTCTTTCCATGATTATCTGATGAATTATGCACGTGGGGACTTTGGTCCAAGACGGACGCATGCCGACCTATGAGGTTTGAGCTAAGTCGGCTGATCTCTTGTACTCTGGCCGACATGTAGAGGTCGGGGAGGACGGCCGAGCTGGGCTCAGCTCGGATTCTTAGGGCTCCTGACCCTTAAGGTGGACTTTCTGCCTTCATTTATTGATGAATCCCTGTAGGGTTGACATGTGGCGAGATGCTAATCCAACCTCCGTCATAAGCCCCCCAGATCCATTTGAGCTACTGAGGTCAGCTCGGATCTGTTTAGATTGCGGCTCGGCTCGGTAATCTAAACGTGTAGGTATTTAAAATTCGTTTTCCAGGTGGAAGAACTGCCATTATGACATTGCCATAACTGTCCCAGGATTCAAGGCGTCGTTACCCACTAATTTCAATTGGGACGGTTCCTAAGACGTGTTGGGGGTTATAACCCCATCATATCAATCGTTTCTCATTACCGGTGCTTAATCAGAAGATTGAGACCCGGCTGTTGATTGCTCTCCCTTCCAACTTACCAAATCTCCGATTCTCACAAGTAAGCCGTTCTTTAATCTCACTTGCATTCTTGCTTTGTTTGAGTATGCTCTTTACTGACCTTCACCGGAACCCTAGATACCAAGATGGCCATTGTCGGTAGTGGGGATGTCAAATCCATTCTCTCTCATGGAGATTTGGATGAATTGCGAGTTATACGGGACCAATAGGGAAATGTATGAACCCATGCTGCCCTCTGAGCTTCATCTTTACGCACATGACCCGCCGGAGGGGTTCTGTGTTGTACACAAGGAGTACTTCGAGGTTGGACTCAGGCTTCCGTTCTGCCCGGATCTCCTCGCCGTGCTTCGTTATTACGAGTTAGGGCTTACCCAAATAGCCTCAATGGTGTCAGGGCCATAATTGGGTTTGTTATTTGGTGCCGGCTAATTAATATTAAATTTTCGGTGAGGAGGTTTAGATACTTTCACCAGCGCGTGGGGGTGAAGGACCACCCAAACCGTTACTACTTCTCCCGGAGGACCGGGCATTCGATCAATGTTCATATCATCCCAAAGGGGGATTCGTCTCACAAATGATGGAAAGAGCGATTCTTTTTTGTTCGGCACGAAGGTCATCCTGAGTTAAGTCGATGGAACTCGGAGGAGCTAGATAAGGATGAACGCCCCGATCTTGACGACAAGTTGGTGAAGAAGATCCACGAATCTGGATACTCTATCGAGTGACGAGGAGCTGTCTGTGGTCGGCTTCAAGTCGATGGAATTTGCAAGTTTCTTTCTTCGTCTTGTGACTGTGTTCAACTTATCATTGTTACCCCTGACATCTATTTTTTGTTTTGTTTAGCGGACTCTGGTCGGGCAGGAAGTATTCCGGCGACCGGGGAAAGCTTCTGCTGACTCCGCGGACCTCACGAAACAGATTACCGATCTAAAGGCCGGTCGGGCTAAAATGAGGGGGACTATTGAGTCCAAAGATAAGGAGATTGAGGATCTCCTACAAGTCCAAAGATAAGGAGATTGAGGATCTCCACAAGCAGCTGCAGGCTAGGGAGGCCGAGGTGAAGACTCTGGCCGATGAGCTTACAGAGGAGAGGAAAGGGAAGATGCAGGCCGCAGCCGATCATCAAGCCAAGCTAGCCGAAATGGAGGCTGCCGCTCCAGCTCGGGCTGCTGAAGCAGTCCAAGAATACAAGGCTTCAAAGGACTTTTCCAGTGCCTTGAAGGTGTTGCTCATTAATGCCCTGAACCATGGATATACTCATGGAGTGGATGCGCCAGGGATCAGTTCCCCGGCCTGGTCATAGAAGATCTTCCCAAGAGGATTTATCACAAGCCGGGAATGAGCAAGGTCTATGACGAGCGCTTGAAGGTGTTCATGGCGGGAGTGGACATTGTGTCCAAGTATTCTGGCAAGCTTGTTGCTACCTCCAACTCGATTCCTCCTTCCGAGCAGCAGAAAAATCTGACCCCGGACTCTTAGATCGGTAGGGTTTAGGGATTTTTCTTTTCTTTTGTTTCGAAATTTCAACCGTATTGTAAATTTCTTATTTGGTAATGAAGACGTTTTTTGTCATTGCATTTCTTTAAGTAATTTATGTGATTTTATTGTTGATGGTGTATATTGCCCCCCTGTATGCCATTCATTAACCTATGGTTTCGGATGGCATACAACCTACGTATGGGTCCGAGCCTAACATATGGGGCTCGTACATTCGCCTATCTGAGTCAGATCTGACGGAGTTCAGATAGTTATTCTCGGTGAGTTTACTAGCCTTGTGTTGATTTTCTTCGAGCTCAGCCAGATGTTACTGACTGCTTGGGTTTAAGTGTTGGGCGAGCTGGGCCATGCTAGATTGACTTCCCACATAAGAGTTAGGCGAGCTAGGCTAGATTAAACAGGCTTCCCGCGTTAAGTGCTGGGCGTGCTGTGGCCGATTAGACTGACTTCCCGTGTTAAGTGTTGGACGAGCTAGGCCAGATTAGACTGACTTCCCGCATAAGAGTTGGGCCAGCTAGGCCAGATTAGACTGACTTCCCGTGTTAAGTGTTGGGTGAGCTGGGCCAGATTAGACTGACCTTTCGCGTTAAGTTTTGGGCGAGCTAGGCCAGATTAGACGGACTTCCCGCATAAGAATTGGGTGAGCTGGGACAAATTAGATTGACTTCCCGTGTTAAGTTTACAGCGAGTCTGACTTGTGGAGCTCGGTTAATCTGTCCTTGTGGACTCGTACAATCATTCATAGTAAGGCATACGTAATCCCAAAATAAGCATGTTAAAAAATAAAAATTTGGGTGCTTCTGGAGCGCAATTTATTCAGACATTGTTCCAAATAAAAAAAAAGACTGTCAATGGAATTGAAAATAACAAGTTTAAAGAACTTGTTGAGCTCCTCAAGCCAGGATTACTCCCTTGTTCGTGATCGTGGCCGTATAGCAGTTTCTACGGCGACCTCCAAATCCTATTTGATTTCGACCGAGCCATCTGCAGTAGGAAACTTCAGGCTGATGTGAGCCAGAGAAACTACAGCTCGGAGGTCGATTAGGGCGGGCCTTCCCAAGATGATGTTATACGCTGATGACGCCCTAACCACGACATAGGTGTCCATGAGGGTTCTGCCATTTGACTCACACCCAAAAGTTGTTGCCAGCCGAACCATCCCCACAGAATGGACTAGGGTCCCATGAATCCGAACAGTGGGGCCGAGACCGGAGTTAACTCTGCATCCTTAAGCCTTATTGACCAAAAATCCGAATAGTAGAGGACGTTGACGGCACTTCCTGTATCTACGCAGATCCTCTTGACCAAATTCTTGTTCACCATGGCTACAATGACCATTCTTTCATTGTTCGTAACCAACGGAAGTTGATCCCTAGGACCATAGGTCACTTCTCGAGCCGGCCTCTAATCTTTAATGTTTGTCGATGAGTTGGCATGTCGAGTACTTGGGTTGCCTATTTCCCCGAACGCCTTGCCGGGGCCGCCCACGATGGTGTTGATAGTATTGATGGAGCGATTATATATATGTCGATCTCCCTCCGGAGATCGGTCTCTTCTTCTCTGTGGTTCTCCCTACCGACCTCGATCTTGATTGAAATTTCCATGCAAGTAATCTCGCCTACCTCGTGGCTCAGCAGTCTGAGATCGTTCTATGACCTCATCTAACTTGCCCTCCATGATCACAACATCAATGTCCCTCTAAAAATCTCTACAACTATCTAGGTTGTGCCCAACATCCTTCGTGATGCACGTATCAAGTAATAATTAAAATACTTGACACAAAACTTGCTCTAGGTCCCTTCTTTCAAGGGATCCCACAGGGACTTCGCATTCACTATGCTACATCACGTGACTTCGCTTTTTCGGCCTCCATCTCATATGACTCGCACGCTTACAAAGCTAGGGATGCCGATATTAACCGTATTCCTCACCTAGGCAACATTCCTTTGTTCGGGCGTACTTCCTAGACGATCGCATCGCCTCGTCCCATTAACAATTACCCGGACGGTCTCATGTTAATCTACGATTTACGTATAACTAGGTGACGTCAATTCCCTAATACGTAAACGTATCTAGATCTCGCCGAAAGTCCCGGAAGATCAATTCATGAGCCGACCTAGAGCCCTATATTGGTATTTCCTAATAATACGCTAATTAAAACAGACGAGCAACGTAGCCGTAGCCATACCTACTAAGACAAGAAATTCTAGGTGGACAATCACACCATAAAGACGTGGCTAGATTGACGCGACGAACAACTAAATCTTAGCGTTTCTACATACGTAACGGATAAAATAGAGACTCATAAAGCAATTATACAGATCTACTAAAAACACGGTTGTTGATCATACCAAAGTCATCTATAGGTCACCGGATCACAGATCTAGGCGTGTGGATCCTTATAGACAAGGAATCCCCACTGCCTCATATCGTATCCTTAGATCTACATCGTTCGGTAAAGAACGAACAACCTCAAACGATAAACAATAATTGGGGGCTTAATTACAAAGAACTAAGAACAAATAAATACAAGAACTTACATTATTGCGATCTTGCATAAAAACTCGCTCTAAGAAAAACTGAAGATTTTATTATAAACTGAGAAGTGTAAAAAATGTATTGTGTATAGAAGTCTGTTGTAAAAGGCGTGTATAACATGCCTTTATTTATAGGTGTTCAAGCTAATTAAGAGATATACTTCAAAATGTCACAACAAATAAGAGATAACTCCCGGCCGATCTCCAAAAGATGAAGTGCGCCCCCTCTTCATGCATATCCTTAAAGTGGCGCCACCTTGGAGTCTATTATCATGCTTATCCGATCTTTTCGTATAAATCACAAAACATTAAATAATCGGTGGGGTGCGGGCCAGACCCTTTCTTTCCATATTGGCGAGAACCTGCTCGCGTGGCCTATTTAGTGAGGTGAAGTCCCTGCGCTGCAATGCTTGCCTCTTCTCGGATCGATTTGTTGCCGAACTGGCTGCTCTGTCCCAAGTCGATTTCATTTTCTTGTCAGACCGTATATCTGACCTCTCCTTCTTGTGTTCTCCTTTGTTCGAATCGCTCTTCAGTGGTTGGCTTCATCTCCTTGGCAGTGTTTAAAGGCCATCTCCATGCATTCTTCCATTGTCCCGGGGAGCTTTCTATTCACCTTGACATACATCCCCCCTTTCGTAACCTTGCCACAAAAGTGGTGATCAAGATGTGCCCATCGTCGTCCTGAACCAACATTGATTCTTCATTAAACCTCTTTGGGTATTGCAGTGCGGTCTCATCTTTTTTCTGCTTGAAGGTGAACAAATGGGTAGCATTTCTTTGGAACGGCTTAGTCGTGATAAAGGCGTTAAGGAACATCTTCCCCAACGTTTCGAAGTTGGAGATCGTCCTCGGCGGGATCTTTTTGAATGATTCGCAAGCTCGATCCGTCAGTAGTTCAGGAAAGGCTTTGCGCTTCATCTTGTATGCGACACAGTCCAGGTTCATGTGGGTTAGGTATTGAAACACGTGATCATGTGGGTCTTTGGTTCCGTCATACTGTTCCAGTTTTGGCACTTTGAACCTTACAGGCCGAGGGTAATTATCCATCTGCTCGGTAAAATGAGATGCGAGGGATAGGAGTACAGCTTTTCCCTGATATGATGTCCAATTTGTCTCTAGCCGCATCCATTGCTCGGGGATCTATCAACTGCTTTCCCCGGTTTGAAAAGGATGAATGGTCATCCTTTTTGGCTCGTTTAGGCTTCGGAGGGGGATGAGGTGTTTCCTCTGGCTCATAATCACCATCCTCTTCCAACAAATCCTCTTCAAAGAGATATTCTTCTACCATATCTTCATCCTCTTCATCATCCTCAGCTAAAGCAGCATCGAGGATCGCTTGCTTGGTGCCGTCATCAATAGCCACTAGCTGATCCACTAATGCTTGGTGGGCTGCATCGATGATAATTTCCTCATGCTCCTAATTTTGATTGTTGGCGTTGGAGGCCGACGCATCATTGTTGTTGTTGCCATTGGCGGCTTAATATTCTAGGAGGGGTTGCGAAGCTCTCGCCGCGACTTCAATACCAAGACTTAAAATCCCAAAATAATAATCCATTAAATCCACAATTTAACATAATAAATCCACAAATGACTTGACAATACTTCAATAATTAATTTCCATTACAATATTACAAAAAAAAAAATCACTAACTATTTCCACATGCAATTACAATAGCTCTTCAACAAAAAACGAGGTACCATCCAAGACATTATTTATTTTTCCTCAAATCTCGATCAGTATCAACACTTATATTCTCCATTCCCCCCTCGATCAACAACCTGTATATATTTATTTATAAAAGGAAAAAAACAAAAGAAAAACAAAGGAAACAAGGCGTCAGCAAAGGGCTGGTATGAGTCGCGTGTGCAAGTGTTATATATATAATAATAATATTAATATATATAAAAAAAACATCTTGAGTTTATTATTTGAAAAAAAACAGTGGAAATCTGTATTACTAGAACAAATGGAAAGAACAATTGTTAATATTGAAGTGCACGAGCATTAAGAAATCTTGTCGGGTTCATTTACGAGCACCAGCTTTGGCCGAGCCGATGAGTCAAGTACCGCCCTAACACCATATTTACCCAGGATTTCAACCGCACTTCACGAGAACTAGCCATGCCCGACAACTCCGGCCGATTGTCGTGGAAAAGAATCAACCTTCGCCGTGCAAACCTCCTACACGGTTCCGGCCCAACCCTCGTCCATGCCCTAGGACCCACGCACCAACCGTCGCCCTTGCTTTCCCGGGCCGTAGCATGAATCTTCGGGGAAAAGGTACCGTCCCCACTCTTACGAGTGAGCACTCTAGCTATCGTTGGAAAGACTTCGAGTCAAGAGGCCCCGAGACCGGTGACTAGACGTTCTCCAAGAGCAAGAACTCTAATCTCCCTAGCCACCAGAGCCTTGACACTTTCGTGTCACGAGCGAACGAGCGAGCGAGCGAGCGAGTAAGTATCCGTCAATTCCAAGTATATCGCTTTTTATAGTTATAAGATTGTGCACTAGCTCAAAACGGTTAATGTTTTATTGTTTTTAAGACATCTTTCGAAACGACTTCCGAGTTTAAAACATCATTTTAATATAAGTAAAATACTTGAATATAATTAAAAAAAAACACACTTTGACATTATATCAAAATAAAAGACTCACATTTTTTTCGTACTAATGGTTAATTATTCCGGCTCCAACCTAGTATTTATCGGCGTCGCACATCGTATAAATCGTCATTCTCCTCCTTGATATCTCGGACACAGTTATTTCATTCCACTCGATCGGTGCATTGTGCATCAACTAGCCAAATTTAAACAAATGCTCCACTTTCGGCAACCTACCAATTATCTCGTTCAATTTACTCCTCCCATCTTCATCCAGAAAAAGTTTACTACCATTGTACTCACACGGGGTCATGCCTTCATCTCTTGCCTCTACCCATTTCCCAAAATTTTGTTCCCTGCCGCCTCTATAAACACTAGACTAAGGTTCACTTCTCACCTGAAACGATAGCAATTTGTGGAAAAATAGGGGACGAACTTTCCGCAATCGCATTGGGACGGCGGTGTCAAGTCGAAGTTCGAAGCAGCAACAAAGGTACATTCTGTATTATGTTCAAGAAATTTGCCGTCAATAGAAGGTAGACTGTTTTGGGTATCTTTCGAATCCGAGGCACTGCTTACGACACTGGTAGAAAGTTTTTCAATGTAGTAATCGGCTATTCATTGAGGAAGAAAGACCTCAATGGAGATGATAATGGTGACATGAATGGCTAACAATATATATATATATATATATATAGCAAGGAAGGAGACTGTTTTGATGATTCAAGTGGTGGGCAACACTTAAAGCCAGGTGGTCGGACATGGTGAAGTAGGATGATAAAGGGTAGAAAATGAAATGGCTTGAGAGATGAATTTTATTACACAAAACTCTCTTTTATACTCAATAATGATCGCTTACGAGTCCCGCGATTTAATAATAGTAAATACTACATACGTTTTACATTGAAACCGCTCAGACCTACACTAGAGAAAAGATTTATTGTTTTCTTACTAAAGAATAGGTATGATTTAAAACGGAAATAATTTAAGTAGGAGTTGCACTGGCTTTGTTCTACTACAATACAAACTTAAATGGAATCATTATTAGCATTTGTTGTTGGCTTCAAAAGTATTTATTAATACTTGTATATACTATCAACGTATTTACTGTATATATAATAATATTAGCTTATGACTTACATGTTCCTATAAAATCTTATGGAATAACCTAATACCAATAATTAAGTAACATCTATTTAAAATACTTGTAAGTATATAATCTTTGACAAAATATCTTGAAAATAATTTAAAATGGACTCACTCATTAAAATATTTGTAATTTATGTCTAACTTTTTACTATGAAATAATATCGTTTTCGATACAAAAACTTTTAGTATAAAACAATAATGTCACAACAGAATTATATTTTAAAAAAATATCTAGACAATTATTTAGAAATGTCTATAAAGTCCTTTATAAATTAATGGCGATTCTCCCCCTTAAAAAGAAGTTCGTCCTCGAACTTCCCTCTCCTTATAATGTATTCCACACCTATACTCCCTTAAGATGTAGTTTTCTTGGGTATTAGAGTCAGGTTTCGATCCTGGGGAATGTGGGTGTCGGCCCACCTAATCCTTGTCACAAGTCTTATTCTACACTATTTTCCACGCATGAAAAGATAACCCCAAATCACAATTACGACCTTTAAATAATGTAACCCAAAAATTCCGTATGATCCAATGAATAGAAAACTAGTGTTTCACACTATTGCACTAGTATCATTTGACCTTTAAATAATTTTTTTTTAAAGATTTCAAAAGAAGCTTATTTTTCTTTCTTTTCGAAAAAAAACAAAAAAAAAAAAAACAACAAAAATTTGAACATGACTATAGATTCATAGGTCAATTATATTTTCTTCATAAACTTGAAAAACGGGTTTGAAATAACTAAGATAACGTGTGAAATCAATTTGATTAAAAATAGTACCTTAGCTTTTAAATACAATGGCTGTATGAGTAATATATGTCAATATAAGTGATAAAATAGAATATAATAATTTTTAAAGAAATTAACATTATCAATGTGAAAAAGCTCGTAAAATAACTATAGGCTATTCAATAGTTAAGAGATTCGAAGTGAACTAATTTTTAATTTTAACACTTTTAAAAAATAAAAAAAATTATGTAGTACATACAAAAAAAAAAATGAATTCTTAAAGTTTGAAAAATAGTGAAGTATATGAAACAGTGAAAATAACATTTTGAAATTATTAGACTAGCATGTTGAAATAAATGCAAGAAACAAAAACTATAACCTTAAAATAGTTGAAGCATTAGACTGTTAATTTAAAACACCTATATTTTAAGGAACTTACCAATTAGTTTAAAACAATATTTAAGCAATAACGTATCTTTTAATGAAATTCACACAAAACATGAAGTCGCATTCTATAAAACATATTTCTAAAAATGTTGAAATTTAAAATACATTTGTTGCTATTATAAAAAAAAAAAAAAAAAAATGTGGTATGCGAAACACTTGTCCTACTTCTCGATTAAAACTTACTATCGACAATGTCTAAATGTCACAACTTACGAAATTCATACCTTATTGTCTTTCTAGTTCCACTTGATCAATACCTAAAAAAATCATTTCCTAATACGATTCAACCTCTTAGCTAGACTAGATAATTTAACCTTACATGTACAAAATATTTCTAGCTTCTTGTAGAACTCCCGAGAAACTTAACCTCGGAGCCAAATTTGATCTTCCAAAACATTTTCCCTCTCCTCGTCATAACTCGTCGACTTTCGGCCTATCAAGATCCACCGGGGTCATTCTAGGAGGGGTTGCGAAGCTCTCGCCGCGACTTCAATACCAAGACTTAAATCCCAAAATAATAATCCATTAAATCCACAATTTAACATAATAAATCCACAAATCAATTTAACAATAATTCAATAATTAATTTCCATTACAATATTACAAAAAAAATCACTAACTATTTCACATGCAATTACAATAGTCTTCAAAAAAATGAAGTACCAACAAAAACATTATTTATTTTCCTCAAATCTCGATCAATAACATCTCTTATAATATTCATTCTCCTCGATCAATAACCCGTATATATTTATTTATAAAAGAAAAAAAACAAAACAAACAAAAACATGGATAACGAGGCGTCGACAAAGAAAGGGTGGTATGAGTCGCGTGTGCAAGTGTTATATATATAATATATATAAATATAAAAAAACTTTTATAAAAATGTTGAAACCTTTATTAATTTGAAAAAAAGTTAGTTAGTAATTCTTAAGAAAAATAAAAGGAAAGAACAATTTTAAAATTTTATAGTGCACGAGCATTAAAGAAATCTTGTCGAGTTCATTTACGAGCACCGCCTTTGGCCGAGCCGATGAGTCATACCGCCCCCAACACCATTTTTACCAATTGGATTTCAACCGCACTCCACGAGAACTAGCCATGCCCGACAACTCCGGCCGATTGTCGGGGAAAAGAATCAACCTTCGCCGTGCAAACCTCCTACACGGCTCCGGCCAACCCTATCCATGCCCTAGGACCCACGCACCAACCGTCGCCCTTGCTTTCCCGGCTGTAGCATGAATCTTCGGGGAAAAGGTACCGTCCCCACTCTTACGAGTGAGCACTCTAGCTACTGTCGGAAAGACTTCGAGTCAAGAGGCCCCGAGACCGGTGACTAGCCGTTCTCCAAGAGCAATAACTCTAATCCCCCTAGCCACCAGAGCTTTGACACTTTCGTGCCACGAGCGAGCGAGCGAGCGAGCAAGTATTATCCGTCAATTCCAAGTATCAGTTTTATTTATTTATAAAAATGTGCACTAGCTCAAATCCAATTGTTTAATTTTAAAGAAATCATTTGAAAATGACTTTCCAAGTTTAAAAGTTCATTCGATATACATAAAAATATTTGAAAATAATATAAAAACACACTTTTGGCTTTATATCAAAATAAAATACTCACCCATCGTCCAAGCATCCGATTAATGCTATGCTATATACCTCGACCAGTTCCCGTTCTTGATTCGAAATGGATTCCACGTTTTCAATATGCATCTATTTAAAACTTATTTGTTTCCTATTTCCCATCAAATACAAAACAAATGCATAAGTCTTTAATCCCCAAATTAATTACTTCATCGACTTCTCGTGCGTAAACACCTCATGCTCCAGCTATTTAATGCCAAACAATTATTTTAATGCCATATTCATACAACCAACACTTCTCTAAATGTTTAACTTCTTAACCTCGATCAAACTCCAAATTCTTTCCCCACTTGTCATGATCATTCGTATTATGTTCAAGAAATTTGCCGTTAATAGAAGGTAGACTGTTTTGGGTATCTTTCGAATCCGAGGCACTTGCTTACGATACTTGGTAGAAAGTTTTTCAATGTAGTAATCGGCTATTCATTGAGGAAGAAAGACCTCAATGGAGATGATAATGGTGACATGAATGGCTAACAATATATATATATATATATATATATATATATATATATATATATATATATATATAGCAAGGAAGGAGACTGTTTTGATGATTCAAGTGGTTTTGCAACAGTTAAAGCCAGGTGGTCGGACATGGTGAAGTAGGATGATAAAGGGTAGAAAATGAAATAGGCTTGAAAGATGAATTTTATTACACAAAACTCTCTTTTATACTCAATAATGATCGTTACGAGTCCGGCGATTTAATAATAGTAAATACTACATACGTTTTACATTGAAACCGCTCAGACCTACACTAGAGAAAAGATTTATTGTTTCCTTACTAAAGAATAGGTATGATTTAAAACGGAAATAATTTAAGTAGGAGTTGCACTGGCTTTGTTCTACTACAATACAAACTTAAATGGAATCATTATTAGCATTTGCTGTTGGCTTCAAAAGTATTTATTAATACTTGTATATACTATCAACGTATTTACTGTATATATATCAATATTAACTTATGACTTACATGTTCCTATATAATCTTATGGTATAAACTAATACCAATAATTAAGTAACATCTATTTAAAATACTTGTAAGTATATAATCTTTGACAAAATATCTTGAAAATGATTTAAAATCGACTCACTCATTAAAATATTTGTAATTTATGTCTAACTTTTACTATGAAATAATATCGTTTTCGATACAAAAACTTTTAGTATAAAATAATAATGTCACAACAGAATTATATTTTTAAAAAAAATGTCTAGACAATTATTTAGAAATGTCTATAAAGTCATTTATAAATTAATGGCAAAAAAATCGGGGCGTTACAATTCTCCCCCCCTTAAAAAGAAGTTCGTCCTCGAACTTCCCTGCACTTATACCTTATGTAACATACTTATATCTCTATTGGCATCCTTACATTTTTTTAGTAAAACACTATTCATAGGGATTTTTTTTAGTAAAACACTATTCATAGGGTATCAGAGTTAGGTTTCGATCCCGGTTATGTGGGTGTCGGCCCACCTAATCCTCATCTACAATATATTTCATTCAAGATAACCCCTATTATCAACCATAACCTTTACATATAATACCCACAAAAAAAAAAAAAAAAAAAACCCTATAAGATCCAAGAATTAAAATACAAGCGTTTCACATTTTTACATCAAAATCATTTGACATTTCAAATAAAATTAGAAACATTTTCTTTTCTTCTTTTTTTTTTTTTTTTTTCTTGAGAAGAAAGGAAAAAAAAAAAAAAATTTTTAAAATCATTCAAACTTAAATATTTAGAAATCTATTTTTTTATTATTTTTTTCCAAGCCCTCTTTGTAATAATTAAGATACGTCTTTCTTAACATATATAATTAAAAGTACACAACTTTTTTTTTTTTTTTTCCTTTGTAAACATCGTTGTTTATAAGCTAAACTTGTTGTTTCTGAAAATCATAATACATATATCACAATAGAACAATTACTTTAAAGCAATTAACCAAAAGTAATCCTTTTAACATTATCACAAAATACCCATTTAGTGATCAAAACGTAAAACTTATGCACATATATCAAACTTGTGGACTATAATCGTTGCGATTTAACATAGTTAAGTAATATGTGGAAATAAATGTGAGAAAAAACAATGCTTATTTTTTTACACTCTTATGAAAAAAAGTAAAAAAAAATATAAACGTCAGTAGTATTAATTTTTTTTTTTCCAAATAAAAAAAAAAATTTATTAGTGGCATGTGAAACACTTGTGTCCTAATCCAGGATCAAAATATGAAACTTAAGGTGTCTAAATGTCAAAACTTATGCTCTAACATTAAATTCATAACTGATTGTCATTCTAGTTTCACTTGATCAAATCATTTCACTAAACTTATTCTATAAAATCATTTCCTAAATTTTTAAATGTCGATTCCTCCTCTTAGCTAGCCTAGATAATTAAATCTTACTTGTCAAAATTATATCTCCTTAAAGAACTCCCGAGAAACATAACCTTGCTCTGATACCACCTGTAATTCCCTACTCCCGACCCCTAGGTCCACTGGGGTCATTCTAGGAGGGGTTGCGAAGCTCTCGCCGCGACTTCAATAACAAGACTAGAAATCCCAAAATAATCTACTAAATCCACAATTTAACATAATAAATCCACTAGTCAATTTAACATCAATTCAATAAAATATTTCCATTACAATATTACAACCCATAATTTACAATAGGTCTCAAAATTAAATGAAGTACCAACAAAAACATTCATTTCAATTTCCTCAGATCTCGATCAATAACATCTCTTATAATATTCATTCCCCTCGATCATTAACCTGTAACCTGTATTTATAATTATAGAAGAAAAAAATACAAAACAAAACAGAGAAACATGGATAACGAGGCGTCAGCAAAGGGCTGGTATGAGCCACGTGTGCAAGTGTTATAATATATATATATATAAAAATATAAAAACAACTTTTATAAAAATGTGCAGCGGAAACCTTTATTAATCTTGCAAAACGAGTTAGTTAGTAATTCTTGAAGAAAATAAAAGACAGAAATAATAAGTCAATTTTAAAAGTTTTATAGTGCACGAGCATTAAAGAGAAACATGTCGAGTTTATTTTACAAGCACCAGCTTTGGCCGAGCCGATGAGTCATGTACCGCCCAAACACCAGATTTACCAATTGGATTTCAACCGCACTCCACGAGAACTAGCCATGCCTGACAACTCCGGCCGATTGTCAGGGAAAAGGAATCAACCTTCGCCGTGCAAACCTCCTACACAGTTCCAGCCAACCCTATCCATGCCCTAGGACCCACGCACCAACCGTCAGCCCTTGCTTTCCCGGCTGTAGCATGAATCTTCGGGGAAAAAGGTACCGTCCCCACTCTTACGAGTGAGCACTCTAGCTACTGTCGGAAAGACTTCGAGTCAAGAGGCCCCGAGACCGGTGACTAGCCGTTCTCCTGTAGAGCAAGAACTCTAATCCCCCTAGCCACCGAGCTTTGACACTTTCGTGCCACGAGCGAGCGAGCGAGCGAGCAAGTATTATCCGTCAATTCCAAGTATGAGTTTTATTTATTTATAAAAATATGCACTAGCTCAAATCCAATTGTTTAATTTTAAAGAAATCATTCGAAAATGATTTCCGAGTTTAAAAGTTTTTCGATATACATAAAATATTTAAAAATAATATAAAACACACTTTGGCTTTATATCAAAATAAAAGACTCACCCATCGTCCAAGCATCCGATTAATGCTATGCTATATACCTCGACCGGTTCCCGCATTCTTGATTCGAAATGGATTCCACGTTTTCAATATGCATCTATTTAAAACTTATTTGTTTCCTATTTCCCATCAAATACAAAACAAATGCATAAGTCTTTAATCCCCAAATTAATTACTTCATCGACTTCTCGTGCGTAAACACCTCATGCTCCAGCTATTTAATGCCAAACAATTATTTTAATGCCATATTCATACAACCAACACTTCTCTAAATGTTTAACTTCTTAACCTCGATCAAACTCCAAATTCTTTCCCCACTTGTCATGATCATTCTCGTATTATGTTCAAGAAATTTGCCGTTAATAGAAGGTAGACTGTTTTGGGTATCTTTCGAATCCGAGGCAATCGCTTACGATACGGTAGAAAGTTTTTCAATGTAGTAATCGGCTATTCATTGAGGAAGAAAGACCTCAATGGAGATGATAATGGTGACATGAATGGCTAACAATATATATATATATATATATATATATATATATATATATATATATATATATATATATATATATATATATAGCAAGGAAGGAGACTGTTTTGATGATTCAAGTGGTTTTGCAACAGTTAAAGCCAGGTGGTCGGACATGGTGAAGTAGGATGATAAAGGGTAGAAAATGAAATAGCTTGAAAGATGAATTTTATTACACAAAACTCTCTTTTATACTCAATAATGATCAGTTACGAGTCCGGCGATTTAATAATAGTAAATACTACATACGTTTTACATTGAAACCGCTCAGACCTACACTAGAGAAAAGATTTATTGTTTCCTTACTAAAGAATAGGTATGATTTAAAACGGAAATAATTTAAGTAGGAGTTGCACTGGCTTTGTTCTACTACAATACAAACTTAAATGGAATCATTATTAGCATTTGCTGTTGGCTTCAAAAGTATTTATTAATACTTGTATATACTATCAACGTATTTACTGTATATATATCAATATTAACTTATGACTTACATGTTCCTATATAATCTTATGGTATAAACTAATACCAATAATTAAGTAACATCTATTTAAAATACTTGTAAGTATATAATCTTTGACAAAATATCTTGAAAATGATTTAAAATCGACTCACTCATTAAAATATTTGTAATTTATGTCTAACTTTTACTATGAAATAATATCGTTTTCGATACAAAAACTTTTAGTATAAAATAATAATGTCACAACAGAATTATATTTTTAAAAAAAATGTCTAGACAATTATTTAGAAATGTCTATAAAGTCCTTTATAAATTAATGGCAAAAAAATCGGGGCGTTAATCTTGTTGGAAAGACTTCGAGTCAAGAGGCCCCGAGACCGGTGACTAGACGTTCTCCAAGAGCAGTAACTCTAATCTCCCTAGCCACCAGAGCCTTGACACTTTCGTGTCACGAGCGAACGAGCGAGCGAGCGAGCGAGTAAGTATTATCCGTCAATTCCAAGTATATCAGTTTTTATAGTTATAAGATTGTGCACTAGCTCAAAACGGTTAATGTTTTATTGTTTTTAAGACATCTTTCGAAACGACTTCCGAGTTTAAAACATCATTTTAATATAAGTAAAATACTTGAATATAATTTAAAAAAAACACACTTTGACATTATATCAAAATAAAAGCACTCACATTTTTTTCGTACTAATGGTTAATTATTCCGGCTCCAACCTAGTATTTATCGGCGTCGCACATCGTATAAATCGTCATTCTCCTCCTTGATATCTCGGACACAGTTATTTCATTCCACTCGATCGGTGCATTGTGCATCAACTAGCCAAATTTAAACAAATGCTCCACTTTCGGCAACCTACCAATTATCTCGTTCAATTTACTCCTCCCATCTTCATCCAGAAAAAGTTTACTACCATTGTACTCACACGGGGTCATGCCTTCATCTCTTGCCTCTACCCATTTCCCAAAATTTTGTTCCCTGCCGCCTCTATAAACACTAGACTAAGGTTCACTTCTCACCTGAAACGATAGCAATTTGTGGAAAAATAGGGGACGAACTTTCCGCAATCGCATTGGGACGGCGGTGTCAAGTCGAAGTTCGAAGCAGCAACAAAGGTACATTCTGTATTATGTTCAAGAAATTTGCCGTCAATAGAAGGTAGACTGTTTTGGGTATCTTTCGAATCCGAGGCACTGCTTACGACACTGGTAGAAAGTTTTTCAATGTAGTAATCGGCTATTCATTGAGGAAGAAAGACCTCAATGGAGATGATAATGGTGACATGAATGGCTAACAATATATATATATATATATATAGCAAGGAAGGAGACTGTTTTGATGATTCAAGTGGTGGGCAACACTTAAAGCCAGGTGGTCGGACATGGTGAAGTAGGATGATAAAGGGTAGAAAATGAAATGGGCTTGAGAGATGAATTTTATTACACAAAACTCTCTTTTATACTCAATAATGATCAGTTACGAGTCCCGCGATTTAATAATAGTAAATACTACATACGTTTTACATTGAAACCGCTCGTACCTACACTAGAGAAAAGATTTATTGTTTTCTTACTAAAGAATAGGTATGATTTAAAACGGAAATAATTTAAGTAGGAGTTGCACTGGCTTTGTTCTACTACAATACAAACTTAAATGGAATCATTATTAGCATTTGTTGTTGGCTTCAAAAGTATTTATTAATACTTGTATATACTATCAACGTATTTACTGTATATATAATAATATTAGCTTATGACTTACATGTTCCTATAAAATCTTATGGAATAACCTAATACCAATAATTAAGTAACATCTATTTAAAATACTTGTAAGTATATAATCTTTGACAAAATATCTTGAAAATAATTTAAAATGGACTCACTCATTAAAATATTTGTAATTTATGTCTAACTTTTTACCATGAAAAAATAACCCCAAATCACAAGTCTTATTTCAAACCCGTTTTTCAAGTTTATGAAGAAATATAATTGACTTATGAATCTATAGTCATGTTCAAATTTTTTCATTTTTTTTTTTTTTTTCAAAGAAAGAAAATGTTTCTTTGATCATTAATTTTATACCGATACAGAAGTGTGAAACACTAGTCCTTCTACTCATCGGATCTTTTAGGGAATTTTGGGTTACATTATTTAAAGGTCGTGGTGGTGATTTGGGGTTATCTTTTCATGCGTGGAATATAGTGTAGAGTAAGACTTGTGACAAGGATTAGGTGGGCCGACACCCACATTCCCAGGATCGAAACCTGACTCTGATACCCTAGAAAACTTCATCTTAAGGGTTAATATCAAAGTGGAGTATAGGTGTGGAATACATTATAAGGAGAGGGAAGTTCGAGGACGAACTTCTTTTTAAGGGGGGGAGAATTGTAATGCCCCGATTTTCGCCATTAATTTATAAAGGACTTTATAGACATTTCTAAATAATTGTCTAGATATTTTTTTTAAAATATAATTCTGTTGTGACATTATTGTTTTATACTAAAAGTTTTTGTATCGAAAACGATATTATTTCATAGTAAAAAGTTAGACAGAAATTACAAATATTTTAATGAGTGAGTCCATTTTAAATTATTTTCAAGATATTTTGTCAAAGATTATATACTTACAAGTATTTTAAATAGATGTTACTTAATTATTGGTATTAGTTTATTCCATAAGATTTTATAGGAACATGTAAGTCATAAGCTAATATTATTATATATACAGTAAATACGTTGATAGTATATACAAGTATTAATAAATACTTTTGAAGCCAACAACAAATGCTAATAATGATTCCATTTAAGTTTGTATTGTAGTAGAACAAATCCAGTGCAACTCCTACTTAAATTATTTCCGTTTTTAATCATACCTATTCTTTAGTAAGAAAACAATAAATCTTTTCTCTAGTGTAGGTCTGAGCGGTTTCAATGTAAAACGTATGTAGTATTTACTATTATTAAATCGCGGGACTCGTAACTGATCATTATTGAGTATAAAAGAGAGTTTTGTGTAATAAAATTCATCTCTCAAGCCATTTCATTTTCTACCCTTTATCATCCTACTTCACCATGTCCGACCACCTGGCTTTAAGTGTTGCCCACCACTTGAATCATCAAAACAGTCTCCTTCCTTGCTATATATATATATATATATATTGTTAGCCATTCATGTCACCATTATCATCTCCATTGAGGTCTTTCTTCCTCAATGAATAGCCGATTACTACATTGAAAAACTTTCTACCAGTGTCGTAAGCAGTGCCTCGGATTCGAAAGATACCCAAAACAGTCTACCTTCTATTGACGGCAAATTTCTTGAACATAATACAGAATGTACCTTTGTTGCTGCTTCGAACTTCGACTTGACACCGCCGTCCCAATGCGATTGCGGAAAGTTCGTCCCCTATTTTTCCACAAATTGCTATCGTTTCAGGTGAGAAGTGAACCTTAGTCTAGTGTTTATAGAGGCGGCAGGGAACAAAATTTTGGGAAATGGGTAGAGGCAAGAGATGAAGGCATGACCCCGTGTGAGTACAATGGTAGTAAACTTTTTCTGGATGAAGATGGGAGGAGTAAATTGAACGAGATAATTGGTAGGTTGCCGAAAGTGGAGCATTTGTTTAAATTTGGCTAGTTGATGCACAATGCACCGATCGAGTGGAATGAAATAACTGTGTCCGAGATATCAAGGAGGAGAATGACGATTTATACGATGTGCGACGCCGATAAATACTAGGTTGGAGCCGGAATAATTAACCATTAGTACGAAAAAAATGTGAGTCTTTTATTTTGATATAAAGCCAAAAGTGCGTTTTATATTATTTTCAAATATTTTGTGTATATATATCGAATGAACTTTTAAACTCGGTAGTCATTTTAAATGATTTCTTTAAAATTAAACTACTTAATTTGAGCTAGTGCACATTTTTATAAATAATTAAAACTGATACTTGGAATTTACGAGTAATACTTGCTCGCTCGCTCGCTCGTGACACGAAAGTGTCAAAGCTCTAGTAGCTAGGGGGATTAGAGTTACTGCTCTTGGAGAACGGCTAGTCACCGGTCTCGGGGCCTCTTGACTCGAAATCTTTCCGACAGTAGCTAGAGTGCTCACTCGTAAGAGTGGGGACGGTACCTTTTTCCCCGAAGATTCATGCTACGGCCCGGGAAAGCAAGGGCGACGGTTGGTGCGTGGGTCCTAGGGCATGGATAGGGTTGGCTGGAACTGTGTAGGAGGTTTGCACGGCGAAGGTTGATTCCTTTTCCCTGACAATCGGCCGGAGTTGTCAGGCATGGCTAGTTCTCGTGGAGTGCGGTTGAAATCCAATTGGTAAATCTGGTGTTTGGGCGGTACATGACTCATCGGCTCGGCCAAAGCTGGTGCTCGTAAATGAACCCGACAAGATTTCTTAATGCTCGTGCACTTCAATATTAACAATTGTTCTTTCCATTTGTTCTAGTAATACAGATTTCCACTGTTTTTTTTCAAATAATAAACTCAAGATGTTTTTTTTATATATATTAATATTATTATTATATATATAGCACTTGCACACGCGACTCATACCAGCCCTTTGCTGACGCCTCGTTTCCTTTGTTTTTCTTTTGTTTTTTTTTCCTTTTATAAATAAATATATACAGGTTGTTGATCGAGGGGGGAATGGAGAATATAAGTGTTGATATTGATCGAGATTTGAGGAAAAATAAATAATGTCTTGGATGGTACCTCGTTTTTTGTTGAAGAGCTATTGTAATTGCATGTGGAAATAGTTAGTGATTTTTTTTTTTTGTAATATTGTAATGGAAATTAATTATTGAAGTATTGTCAAGTCATTTGTGGATTTATTATGTTAAATTGTGGATTTAATGGATTATTATTTTGGGATTTTAAGTCTTGGTATTGAAGTCGCGGCGAGAGCTTCGCAACCCCTCCTAGAATGACCCCAGTGAACCTAGGGGTCGGGAGTAGGGTATTACAGGTGGTATCAGAGAAAGGTTGGTTAAGTTTCTCGGGAGTTCTATAAGGAGATATAAGTTTAGACAAGTAAGATTTAATGATCTAGCCTAGTTAAGAAGATGGATTGACAATTCAAAAGGTTAGGAAATAAATTTCTAGAATTCACTTAGTGATTTGATTATTAAGAATTAGGTTTGGTCACGTGAAGTTTGAAAAAAAAAAATGGAACCAAATTTATAGAATTTTTATAGTGAAATGTTTAATAGAATTGAGAATGATCAAGTGGAACTAGAAAGACTACAATGTATGAATTTCTCAGCGCATAAGTTTTGACATTTAGACATTGTCAATAGTACGTTTTTATATTTTACCCCAGGGTAGGACAAGTGTTTCGCATACCATATATTTTTATTTTGTATAATAGCAACTATTTTAATTAAATTTCAACATTTTTAGAAATATGTTTTATAGAATGCAACTTAGTCATGTTTTGTGTGAATTTCATTAAAAGATACGTTATTGCTTAAATATTGTTAAACTAATTGGTAAGTTCTTTAAAGTAAAGGTGTTTTTAAATTAACAGTCTAATGCTTCAACTATTTTAAAGTTATAGTTTTTGTTTCTCGCATTTATTTCAACATACTAGTCTAACAATTTCAAAATGTTATTTTTCAATGTTTCGTATGCTTTATTATTTTTCAAATTTTAAGAATTCATTTTTTTTATATATACTGCATAATTTTTCATGTTTTTAAAAGTGTTAGAATTAAAATTTGGTTCACTTCGAATCTCTTAACTATTGATTAGTATATAGTTATTTTACGGGTTTTTTTTTATATTGATAATGGTAATATTTTGTCATTCAATTACTTTAATTTATTATTTTGTTCCACGGTACATATCTTGATATTTTATTTCCATGACAATTTTAGGAAAATTTTTTTGTTTTGTTTTATGCTTCTAATTATATATTATAAGTAAGGAAGATTCATCTTAGTACAATGAGGGTTTTTAAAAAAAAAAAAAAAAAACTAACAGTTATTTATTTTTGACACTATACAAAGTTCAAATTCTATAAAAATTAAAGTTTTGATTATTTTAATATTATTTTTTTTAAGCAAAGAAAACGTTTCTTCAATTCTAATTCTTATTTGAAATGTCAATTGATTTTGATGCGGAAGTTTGAAACACTAGTCTTTATTTATTTGGATCTTAGAAAGAATTTTGGGTTACATTATTTAAAGGTCTTGGTTGTGATTTGGGGTTATCTTTTCATGCGTGGAATATAGTGTAGAGTAAGAAGACTGACAAGGATTAGGTGGGCCGACACCCACATACCCCAGGATCGTAACCTAACCCTGATACCTATGATGAATTGTTTGTATCAAACAAGTTTTCATCGTTAATTAAGGTTTTTCAATCTAGTGAACAAGCTTGGAATATAAGTATACGAATGCTAATGATCAGAGATATAAGAAGATTACATAAAGTATAAGGAGAGGGAAGTTCGAGGACGAACTTCTTTTTAAGGGGGGGAGAATTGTAACATCCCAAATTTTCGACATGACGTTATAAGGGATATTATAGGCAATTCTAAATAATTATTATTAAATTTTTTTTTTAATCTAAAATACTATTGAATGATTGCCGAAATCTTATGAGTCTCTAAAAATAATGATAATCCCTTTGAAATGTTATATTACTAAAAATTAGACGTAGGTTGTCACTATTCAATCATTAACTTATTACCAAAATTAGTAATATATGTACGTGTATATGATCAACAAAATAAATATATATTATTATTGACAAAGGTTTTTAAAAGTTGTTATTGTTATTTTTATTCTATTTATTAGGAGTGTATTTATCATGCTTTTACATAATGAAGGTCCACATTGATTAGATATCAATAGGCGAACGTTTAATCAAGTAAAATAAATAACCATCTTTAATGATGTATTACACTATCATGTTATACTAAGCTAAAATAAAAAAATAAAAATATATATATATTTACATGAATAAAATATATAGATTCAATAGGAAACATCATTTTTTTTTTTTTTTTGTCTATATAAATAATCTAAATAATGTTGTTAATAAATAATAGGAATTAAGGGAAATTGGCGTTACAAGAACTCTTGTAACCGTAGTGCACTAAAGGGAAGTAATTTAAAAAAAAAAGGGACTTGTAACGGTATGTGCTTTTGAATGGAGTGTTTAAAGATTATTATTTAGAGTAACTATATATACATAGTTTCAATTGGGAGTATAGGGAAAGGGAATGATATATTTCACTAGTTGTCGACGTCAAGCCTAAAACTAAGCCACCATACTGCCGCACGTCACCGGCAACCATAGCCAGATAAACCCTTTCAAGCCATGTTTATTTTATAAAGAAAACCCATTATTACTTCACGTCTTGGTATCGGCACACCAATCCAATTTTTTTTTCTATTTTTCATCTTCTAGTTTCCATCCTTCGACTCGTGACCGTGAGCGATCTCCATCTGTACACATAATGGCCAAACACTATGCATGCCGAGCCTCCTCGAGTGCCCATATCCATCAATGATCGAGAAGTCCTTCCACTCAACTGATACATGAACATCATCACCAGAAACTAAAATATTAACAACTAGAGTTGAACATTGTTTTTCAGATGTCATTCCCTATACCTTATCATCATCTGCTTTGGTACAGTCAAACCGGAAACCATTCATCACACAAATCAACGTTTTAATGAAACCCAACTTCTCGTTGGCAGCTTGCAGCTCTTGGGTCCAGAGATTGATGGCATATATTCAGGATTCGTCAATTTGAGACTTTAGGTTGGCAAGATGTTATGAATAGAAGAGAATAATTTAATAATACATTTAAGGAAAAGGATAAAGTGGTGATAACCATTCAAGGTTGCAGTTGTTGTATGTTGGTTTCACTCACTAGGCACGTGGAGAAAGTCTGATGATTAATAAGAATTTGTGTACTCATCAACGGCCGAGATGATCAAATGGGGTTATGTGGTGCGTAGATGGATAGCTAATAATAGTGAACACCGACGGATATATTACAAATTAAATAGTAAATCATATAACACGTCGCAGGTGAGTTCTTTATTTTCGATATAAAGTCAAAGTGTGTTTTATAATTATTTTCAATATTTTATCTATATCAAGTTGATGTTTTTAACTCGGAAGTCATTTTCGAATGATTTATTAAAATTACAAAATGTAAAGTGATTTGAAACAAATGACTTTGAAATAGTCATACTTTTTATAACATTAAATAAAATGATACTTGGAATTGACGGAATGAATACTTGCTCGTCGCTCGCTCGTGACACGAAAGTGTCAAAGCTCTAGTGGCTGGGGGATTAGAGTTACTTGCTCTTGGAGAACGGCTACACACGGTCTCGCCTCTTGACTCGAAGTCTTTCCGACAGTAGCTAGAGTGTTCGCTCGTAAGAGTGGGGACGGTACCTTTTCCCCGAAGATTCATGCTACAGCCGGGAAAGCAAGGGCTGACGGTTGGTGCGTGGGTCCTAGGGCATGGATAGGGTTGGCTGGAGCCGTGTAGGAGTTTTGCACGGTGAAGGTTGATTCTTTTCCCTGACAATCGGCCGGAGTTGTCAGGCATGGCTAGTTCTCGTGAAGTGCGGTTGAAATCCCTTGGGTACAATGGTGTTTGGGCGGTACTTGACTCATCGGCTCGGCCAAAGTTCCCGTCTTGTAAAATAAACTCAACATGTTTTTCCTTAATGCTCGTGCACTATATAACTTTTAAAATTGACTTATTATTATTTTTGCTCTGTCTTTTATTTTTATTTTCAAGAATTATTTACTAATTCGTTTTGCAAGATTAATAAAGGTTTCCGCTGCAAATTTTATGAAAGTTGTTTTTATATTTGTAAATATATATATATATAATATAAGATAACACTTGCGCACACGCGCTTCATACCAAATTTTTTCGTGACGCCTCGCTTCCTTTGTTTCTTTGTCTCTTTTGTTTTTTTTCTTTTACAAATATATGTACAGGTTTTGATCAAGGAAAAAGAGAAATTGTAGGCGATATTTGATCGAGATTCGAAGATAAAGGAAAATTAATGTTTTGGTTGGTACTTCATATAATTTTGAGAGCTATTGTAATTTTTATGAGTTGTAATATTGTAATGAAGATATTTATTGAATTGATGTAAAATAACTTGTGGATTTATTATGTTAAATTGTGGTTTTAGATGATTATCTTGGGATTTCTAAATAATTGTCTAGACATTTTTTTTAAAAATATAATTCTGTTGTGACATTATTATTTTATACTAAAATTTTTTGTATCGAAAACGATATTATTTCATAGTAAAAGTTAGACATAAATTACAAATATTTTAATGAGTGAGTCGATTTTAAATCATTTTCAAGATATTTTGTCAAAGATTATATACTTACAAGTATTTTAAATAGATGTTACTTAATTATTGGTATTAGTTTATACCATAAGATTATATAGGAACATGTAAGTCATAAGTTAATATTGATATATATACAGTAAATACGTTGATAGTATATACAAGTATTAATAAATACTTTTGAAGCCAACAGCAAATGCTAATAATGATTCCATTTAAGTTTGTATTGTAGTAGAACAAAGCCAGTGCAACTCCTACTTAAATTATTTCCGTTTTAAATCATACCTATTCTTTAGTAAGGAAACAATAAATCTTTTCTCTAGTGTAGGTCTGAGCGGTTTCAATGTAAAACGTATGTAGTATTTACTATTATTAAATCGCCGGACTCGTAACTGATCATTATTGAGTATAAAAGAGAGTTTTGTGTAATAAAATTCATCTTTCAAGCTATTTCATTTTCTACCCTTTATCATCCTACTTCACCATGTCCGACCACCTGGCTTTAACTGTTGCAAAACCACTTGAATCATCAAAACAGTCTCCTTCCTTGCTATATATATATATATATATATATATATATATATATATATATATATATTGTTAGCCATTCATGTCACCATTATCATCTCCATTGAGGTCTTTCTTCCTCAATGAATAGCCGATTACTACATTGAAAAACTTTCTACCGGTATCGTAAGCGATGCCTCGGATTCGAAAGATACCCAAAACAGTCTACCTTCTATTAACGGCAAATTTCTTGAACATAATACGAATGATCATGACAAGTGGGGAAAGAATTTGGAGTTTGATCGAGGTTAAGAAGTTAAACATTTAGAGAAGTGTTGGTTGTATGAATATGGCATTAAAATAATTGTTTGGCATTAAATAGCTGGAGCATGAGGTGTTTACGCACGAGAAGTCGATGAAGTAATTAATTTGGGGATTAAAGACTTATGCATTTGTTTTGTATTTGATGGGAAATAGGAAACAAATAAGTTTTAAATAGATGCATATTGAAAACGTGGAATCCATTTCGAATCAAGAATCTGGGAACTGGTCGAGGTATATAGCATAGCATTAATCGGATGCTTGGACGATGGGTGAGTCTTTTATTTTGATATAAAGCCAAAAGTGTGTTTTATATTATTTTTAAATATTTTATGTATATCGAATGAACTTTTAAACTCGGAAATCATTTTCAAATGATTTCTTTAAAATTAAACAATTGGATTTGAGCTAGTGCATATTTTTATAAATAAATAAAACTCATACTTGGAATTGACGGATAATACTTGCTCGCTCGCTCGCTCGCTCGTGGCACGAAAGTGTCAAAGCTCTGGTGGCTAGGGGGATTAGAGTTACTGCTCTAGGAGAACGGCTAGTCACCGGTCTCGGGGCCTCTTGACTCGAAATCTTTCCGACAGTAGCTAGAGTGCTCACTCGTAAGAGTGGGGACGGTACCTTTTTCCCCGAAGATTCATGCTACAGCCGGGAAAGCAAGGGCTGACGGTTGGTGCGTGGGTCCTGGGCATGGACGAGTTGGTGGAGCCGTGTAGGAGGTTTGCACGGTGAAGGTTGATTCTTTTCCCTGACAATCGGCCGGAGTTGTCAGGCATGGCTAGTTCTCGTGGAGTGCGGTTGAAATCCATATGGTAAAACGGTGTTAGGGCGGTACTTGACTCATCGGCTCGGCCAAAGCTGGTGCTTGTAAATGAACCTGATATGTTTTCTTAATGCTTGTGCACTTCAATACTAAAAATTGATCGTTCCATTTGTTCAATCAATTAATAATTAAAAGACTTCCGCTGTTATTTTTAAAAGTTGATCAAGATATTTTTTTTTATAAATTATTATATATATATATATATATAGTATAACACTTGCACACGTGGCTCATACCAGCCCTTTGCTGACGCCTCGTTTTCTTTGTTTTCTTCGTATCTTTTGTCTCTTGTATAAATATAAATACAGGTTAATGATCGCGGGCATTGAAGAGTATAGGCGTTGATATTGATCGAGATCTGAGGAAATTGAAATGAATGTTTTTGTTGGTACTTCATTTAATTTTGAGACCTATTGTAAATTATGGGTTGTAATATTGTAATGGAAATATTTTATTGAATTGATGTTAAATTGACTAGTGGATTTATCAATTCGGCTCGTTTACTGATTGATTCGGCTTATTTCTGAATTTTCAGCTCGTTTACTGAACATTTCAGCTCTTAATCTGAACGGTTCAGTCTACTTCTGAAACTTCAGCTCGTTTTATAATTTAGTTAAATCCTCCTTTTTGGTATCGATTTCTGGTAAAATCGGTCCACATCCTTTTTGGTATCGATTTCTGGCAAAATCGGTCCACCTCCTTTTGGTGTTTTCTGGTAAAAACTACCACGTTAAAACAAGATTGAAATAGAAACATTGTTGGAGAATCGAGTTGAAACAAACTCGAGCTTGTTTTGACGAGTCAAAACAATCTTCAAATTGTTTTCTTTGGGTGAAAAACCTACGTGTTGTATTATCGCTTATTCTTTTCGATAAAAGTTTATTTTCTCGTCTTGAACGAAAAATGGCATCCGATGATCAAATCACTCCTACTCCGGCCGGTGCGCCAAACGGAGGACAAGTCTTCCCCACACTTCGGGAATTATGACACGGACAACTACCGTGGACGGGTGCTAACCACGAGAGGCCGAGAAGTTCAACGGATCGAACTTCAAACGTTGGCAACGAAGATGTTGTTTTACTTAACAACACTTGGATTAGCGAGAATGCTAATCGAAGATCCACCGGTGGTGCCACCCGAGATCGCTCGAAAAGACGGCTTTTCTTGTAGTCGAAAACCGGAAGAATAGTGATTTTTTATGTAAAAATTACATTCTTAATGGTTTGGATAATATGTTGTATGGTGTATACTTTGTACGTATGACTCGACTAAATCGTTGTGGAAAGCTTTAGAGAAAAAGTACACAACGAGAGGATGCTTTGGTGCCAAGAAGTTTCTTGTCGGTAGGTTTTTAAAGTTTGAAATGAACGATACTAAACCTATTGTGAAACAGTGGAGGAGTTGCAAATTCGATATCCGAGATGATAACGAAGATCCGAAAATCAACGAGAATTTTCAAGTGGCACTGTGTCATTGAGAAGCTTCCCGACTCTTGGAAGGAGTACAAGAGCTATCCGATGCATAAGAGGAAGCGGTAACGATGGATGATCCGATTGTTCGCCTCCGTATTGAAGAGGACAATAGAGCATCCGAAAAGAGACGTTCGAGTCGCTTGGACAAGCGAAGGCTAACGTCGTTGAGGTCGAAATCGAAAAGGAAGAAGCCCGAGAAATCGGTTAAGAAGACGGGGAATCTTCAAGGAAGCCGACAGGGGGATAAGCCGCGCCATTCAAGTTTAATGGCAAGTGTCACAACCGTGGCAAACAAGGGCACCGTCTTTGGACGCCGATCAAAGAAGCCTTACAACCATAAGGCTCATATGGTGAGAAACCGAGGATGATGACAATCTCTCGCGCAATGGTGACAGAGTGCAACACTCGTGGGTAATCCGAGACAATGGTTTGTGGACACCGGGGCCACTAAACATGTCTCGCGCCGATCGTGATGTCTTCTCAACCTACAAGGCCGGAAATGGTGAGAAGTCGTGGATGGGCAACTCGCTCGGTCAACCATTCGTGAACTGGAAATGTGATTCGAAGATGACTTCGGAAAGAAGCCGACCCTCACAAATGTTCTCCATGTTCCCGACATACGCAGAAATCGATATCCGGTGGTATCTTTGAATAAGAATGGTTTCAAACTTTCATTTGGTAATGACAAGGTCATTTTGACCAAAAATGATATGTATGTGGGTAAAGGTTATTTTACCGAGGGTTTATTTAAACTCAATGTAATGGCTATTATGCCAAAGAATGTTGTGCCCAAAGTGAGGCTAATAAAAATGCATCTACTTACGCGTACTTGATTGAGTCTTGTACTTTATGGCATAATCGTTTAGGACACGTTAATAATAAATCAATTCAAAGAATGATGAATTTGGATTTATTACCTAAACTAAAAGTTAATCAAACCGAAAAATGCCAAGTCCGTGTTGAAGCTAAAATGACTAAAGCGCCGTTTCCATCCGTGGAAAGAAACACAACCGTTAGAATTAATTCACACCGATTTGTGTGACTTAAAGTTTGTGCAATCGAGAGGCGGTAAAAAGTATTTTGTAACTTTTATCGATGATTGTACAAGGTATCTTTGTTATGTATATTTGCTAAGTAGCAAAGATGAGGCTATCGAGGCATTCAAAAATTATAAGAATGAAGTTGAGAATCAACTTAGCGTACGAATCAAGAAGGTTCGTAGTGATAGAGGTGGAGAGTATGAATCGCCATTTGAAAGAATATGTCTAGATTCGGGCATTATTCATCAAACTATCGCTCCATATGCACCTCAATCTAACGGAATTGCTTTGAACGCAAAAACCGTACTCCGAAAGAGATGATGAACGCTATGTTGATTAGTTCGGGTTACCTCGGAACTTGTGGGGGAGGCCCTTCTCTCCGCCAATACAATTCTCAACAGATTCCGTCTAAAAAGATGGATAAAACTCCATATGAGATGTGGAAAGGCCACAAACCAAGTTATAAATACTTGAAAGTGTGGGGGTGTTTAGCAAAGGTGGAAGTGCCTAAGCCTAAACAGATTAAGATTGGGCCAAAAACGATAGATTGCATATTTATTGGGTATGCTCATAACGAGTGCATATAGATTTCTTGTGCACAAATCGACAATCCCGATGTGCATGTAAACACAAATCATGGAGTCAAGAAATGCGGTGTTTTTTGAGGATGTCTTTCCACATAAAGAAAGACACAATGAAGACTCAAATAAGAGAGTACACGAAAATGTGGGGGATAGTACTCCGTAAAACGAGGAAGTGGAACCTCGAAGGAGTAAGAGGGCTAGGACTTCAACGTCTTTTGGGCCGCATTTTCTAACCTACATGGTAGAAAATACTCCAAGGACATATGCCGAGGCTATGTCTAATCCGTAAGCACCTTCTCGGAAAGAAGCTATTAATAGTGAAATAGATTCTATTATGCAAAATCACACTTGGGAATTGGTTGACATTCCACCGGGAAGTAAAGCACTCGGGTGTAAGTGGATTTTCAAAAAGAAGCTTAAGGTCGATGGATCTATTGATAAGTATAAGGCCAGGTTGGTAGCCAAGGGTTATCGACAAAAGGAAGGTCTTGACTTCTTTGATACTTATTCACCGATAACGAGAATCACTTCTATAAGGGTTCTTATTGCTCTTGCTGCATAGCCTATAACTTGGAGATCCATCAAATGGATGTTAAAACTGCATTTCTAAATGGTGAATTAGAAGAAGAGATATACATGGAACAACCCGAGGGGTTTGTGGTTCCAGGGCAAGAGCACAAGGTGTGTAGACTCGTTAAGTCTTTGTATGGATCGAAACAGCACCCAAACAATGGCATCTAAAGTTTGATCAAACTATGCTATCTAATGGGTTTAAAATTAACGAGTGTGACAAATGCGTCTACATCAAACAAACACCTAATGCTTATGTGTTAGTGTGTTTATATGTTGATGATATGCTGATTATGGGAAGTACTCATGATATCATCATGAATACCAAAAAGTTGTTTGACACGCAATTTTGATATGAAGGATATGGGACAAGCGTATGTAATTTTGGGGATTAAAATCTCCGAATATCGAGGACTAGTATTATCACAAGCCTCACTACATTGAATCCGTTCGAGGAGATTCAATGTTTTTGATGAAAGTCCTATGAAAACACCCATTGACTTAAGTCTTCACTTGGTCAAAAATAAGGGTGAGCCCGTGTCTCGGAAATATTCACAGATTATAGGGTGTCTAATGTACATAACCAACCGTACTTAGACCCGATGTTGCGTGTGTCTTGTGAACAACCGAGCGAGTTTACAAGTAATCCCAGTGAGGATCATTGGAAAGCGCCGATGAGAGTACTCGTGTACTTGAAATATACAATGAACTCCGGGATTACGTTACACAAGATATCCAAAGAGTATTAGAAGGATACCGTGATGCAAACTGGATTTCGATTCTAAAGAGTCAAAATCCACAACCTGGATATATCTTTATGATTGGTGGTGCTTTGCGGTGTCCCGGAAGTCCACAAAGCGGACATGCATATCTCGTTCCACAATGGAAGCCGAGTTTATTGCACTTTGGACAAAGCCGGGGAAGAAGCGAGTGGCTTCGAAATTTCCTAGAGGACATTCCTTGTTGGACAAAACCGATTGCTCCTATTAGCATACACAAGGATAGTCAATCGGCTATACACCGAGCACAAAATAGTATGTATAATGGTAAGTCTAGACATATACGTCGACGACATAATACCGTTAAACACTTGATCTCTAGTGGTGTGATTTCCATCGATTATGTAAAATCGAAGGAGAATCTTGCGGATCCGCTTACTAAAGGTTTACTCGGAGATCGATGTCAATTTTGACACTCGGAATGGGACTTAAGCCTATTGAAAGTTAAGTTTGTAATGGTAACCCTACCATGTTGACTCGGAGATCCCAAGATCTTGGTTCAAGGGGACAACTAAGTTATGAAGTCGTCGATGAACACTTTCCCATTCTCGTGAATAAAAGTGTTGTCTCGCCAGAGTGTGAAGGTTAAGTGAAAACTTTTAATGATTCCTATAACTTGATTAAATTCGAGTGGGGTATGGCGTAATACTCTTGATAGGAGGTCACCTATGTAAGTGCGAAGTGGGGCCGCTTCTATGAGAATTCGAGGCTAGAATTCTCTAAAGCACTTTCTCGAAACCAGGTGTGATTCGTGGCCAAAATGAATCCAAATCGAGAACCAAGTACAAGCTAAGGGAAATATTGTGTGAGTGCTATTGTCCGGTTCTACACTAAAGGCCGAACAGCTTCAAGACTTAAGTTCACCGATTAGCCGAGTAGATCCGATAGTACTTCACTAGGGCGGGTTCAAAGCCGAAGCTACCTCTCCCGATGCAATGTTTTTCTCATCGTCGAATCTCTTCGTGGTCCGCATTTGCATTAATTTCCATTCATGTGGGGGATTGTTGGAGAAAATAGTGGAATTGAATTAAAGTGAATAAAAAATGATTTTATAATCATTTTATTCAGACGACTTTGCAAGCTTAATTTGATTATATTCTTGTATAGAATATATACAATGTTTTGATAATTCTGAAAACTACGTAAGTCGTAGATGAATTCAGGATTTAGAATCATTCAATTCGGAGTACGAGTGAATGAGAAATTAACGCTTGAAGTCGGGTGTTTGAAAGAACTTTTGTTGGAAGTGGAAGTTGAAGAGTATTCAACTAAACTGTGTACCACATTGGAAAAAGAGAGAAATGTTTTCCAGTATATATGTGGGAAGAATGTTATATGTGGTATAAGCTCCTGAAGAAGGAGAGATAGCGGGTTGGTTTTAGCAGTCAGACGTTCTGCTAAAATGGCCACACGCGCGCGCGCGCGCCGCCGCCGCCCGCCCGAGCCCGTGCCCGTGCCCGTGCCCGAGCCCGTGCCCGAGCCCGTTGACCGTTGACCGTTGACCGTTGACCGTGACCTTGACCTTGGGCTGGGCCTGAGGGCCCTAGGCCCAGGCCTGTGTTAAACTTTTTATACAAAAGTTAATTGGGCTTGGTCCAAGCTTCATAAACATTCGATTGAGTGAAGATTGATTGAAGAGTTCACTCGGTTCGGTTATCCAACATAGTTCGGCTCGGTTCAAGAATAGTTAATGGGTTAATTCAATGCCGAATGTGTGTAACGATGAGTTATGTTAATTCATTGCTTTGAACCGATGAAACGGTCAGAATCGATAATTAAAGCTTCGGTTCGTAGTTCATCTCCAAATTGCCCCTCTCCTATATATAGCCTCCATATGGATTGAAGTTAGACACACATTGGAAATACAACACCGTAAAAGCTTCATACATTCATATAGTTCGAAGAAGTTGCATACGAGTTTGAAGAAGAGATTCCGAGCACTAGAAGAGTTCGTTGAAGGTTCGTGTAAGAAGTACCTCTATACGAATCGCAATCCGAGTTATCCTGGGAGACAATTGGTTTTAACCGGGGTACACACCGGACCAAATTTGTCTTAAGGACAGAGTGTCCTACTCGTCTCGGAGTTATTGTATCCACTTTTATTTTAGTATATTTCATTTTTCAATTGTAATTCGTTTTATTTTCAATAAAATTGTTGTTTAATTCGTGTTAATTATTTTAATTGCGTACGGGTTCCTACACTTAATTCCTAGTGGTAACCATGGCGGTAATGAAGCATTGAACACAGTTGCCAGTAACAGGAGGCCCTCCTTCTAGCGCCAATTGGCGATGCTGGAAATCGTCGGGTATTAATTCCGGGGGCCTTTTGATCCTCTTGACAACCTGCACAAGCTTTAAGAAGACCTAAAAACAAAAAAGATAGGGTTGTTTATGGTGGTTTAGACTGGACTTGAGACGTTGTATCTCAAGCTGCCTACGCATCTTATTAATTTTCCAGGAATCAAGTAACCGTAGTTCCTTAGAGATCGTTTATATAGAGGGTCTTGTGCCCTAGGCTTGCGTGAGCCGCGTCCTTGGTGGACTACGGTTTCGTGTTTCCTAAAGAAGAGATAATTATGATTTAATCCCCTTAATTATAGGAAATATTCTTGGTGATTTTAATATCGGATAACAGCCTTTATTGTCAAGGATTCTTTCCATGTTTATTTGATGAATTATGCACGTGGGACTTTGGTCAGAGACGGACTCAGGCCGACCTATGAGGTTCGAGCTAAGTCGGCTGATCTCTTGTACTTTGGCCGACCTGTAGAGGTCGGGGAGGACGGCCGAGCTGCGCTCAACTCAGATTCTTAGGGCTCCTGACCCTTAAGGTGGACTTTCTGCCTTCATTTATTGCTGAATCCCTGTGGGGTTGACACGTGGCGATGTGTTAATTCGACTTCCGTTATAATGAAATTAAATTAATATGTTATAGCTGAGGAGAGTCATTTCTTTATGAAATTTAATATACGAGATAATAAAATGAACAGTATTCTATGGGAGTGTATGGCAAATTGTTGATTATCTTAGTTGCTTGGGTGAAGATTTTTATCGTATTTCTTGGCATTTGGATGGTTCTATGCTTTTGTTGGTGACCAGGGCCGGCCCTCGCTCTTATTGGGCTTAAGACCAAGTCCCCGAATTTGGCATTTTAGTTGAAATTGTTTTTTTTTTAAACATACTTATTGTTAGATATTTTTTCATAAATAAATATTTTTGTTATCGTTTGCATACGAGTTGCCGTACGAATTAATGTTATCGTAGCGCCAACTCGTGGGGGTTCGGGGGCAACGCCCCCGAAACCTAAACCAATGCATGCATCAGTTCATGAAGGGATATGCATTTTCAGATACATGCATTTTCGAACTGATATGTACTTACCCTTTCGTGTAAGGGTTGCATGCTTTCATCCGGTGAACAGTGACAACCCTACCTTTCGTGCAAGGAGTACCTCCATTCGTTTATGGGGTACTTGCAACCTATAAAAGGCATAAGTAAGCGTGACGAAAATTCATAAGTTTGACAACATCATCAGAAAAACTTTGAGTGTCATCGGGTTTGATTCAAACAAGTCACTGTTTGAATCAAACACCCCCATTGTATCCTGAAAAGATTTTCATTTGATCCCTTAGTAACAAATCGTGTGAGACGAAACATCTCTTAAAAGACAACGTTATTAACGTGCCTTGGAGTTTCTAATTCTCTGTCAAATCCTAAGTACTACATTTTTTCAAACACATTTTTAACATCCGTAAATGCAAAAAATTATTGAAACTTGTTTGTAAGTTTTTTTTTTTTTTTTTTAGTCAAGTAAATTTTTTTATTAGGGCCTTTATCAATTAGAGTAAGAAAAAATTTGAGTCTTTATCAAAAAAGAAAATTAACATATTATATTAGGTTGGATCGGATTAAATCTACACGAATTTTTTTTTCTTTTAGTTAAACATGTACCGTTGGGCCCTCCGACACCGTTGGGCCTAAGACCCGGGTCTCGCGGGCCTTAGCATAGGGCCGGCCCTGTTGGTGACATTTGTAGGCTTGTAGCTTTAGAAGTGAGGGTTTTTTTTTTTCCCTTGTTTGTTTCTTCTTCTCTGCTGGCATAGCGTGTGTTATACAATTTCATATGAATGGATTTTTCCACATTAGATTTGCTATATCATAGATTTTGAGGAGGCAAAGCCATGATCCATCTATGTATATTTTGTAGTGTAAGCCTAAGGTATAGTTTTGTACGAAACATTTTTTGTCGTTTTTATAAAAGGCTATCTGAAAAAAAACACACACACACAATTATAAGGGTGAATAGGTGGTGGGGTAAGGCCAATCACAATGACTAAATAGTACACAATGTGAATGGTAGCCTTTTGAAAACCCACAATGTCACTTTTTATTAACATTTTTTTTTTTGAGGGTAACTTTTTATTAACATTATAATGACCGAATTTTACACCATGGGAAGGCTTGGATGGGAGTTGTTGCATTGTCCACCTTCTGACACACGGTGGTAACTAAAAAAAAAAAAACTAATCAGTGGAGCACCTACATATGTTTACAGAATTTGTTTAAAAAATGTAAAAGGGGTTTTCTTTCATTTGGCCATAGTGGACACATTGTGAAGGTAGATGTCATTATTATGCCAAGTAGGATTTTTTTCAAACGTAATGTGTTTTCACAAAGTTATATATAAATCGACGATCGGATGGAGAAAGTCATTGTGATTACTCCTTAAAATAATATAAAATAATACATATTCCAATTTTATCAGGATCCTTAAAATTTATCTTTAAAATAATATATATCCCTATTTTACAACATCTCAATTCAAAACACTTCACTCCACAACAGCATCCCTATCCTTATCTCTATAACATTTCAAATACTATTAAATAATATATATTCTACTTCACAACTCTATTCATATACATAAAATATTTATTATTTCACTCCAACAACATCTCTATCCTTATTCCTATCATTTTTAATAATTAAATATGTTTAGGGACGTGAATAGTGCATCATCACAAGTAGGGATGCACTGTTCATATCCCTAAAAATAAATAGGGATATGAACTCTGCTGTGAGAATTATTTGGGATAAACTTTATTTTTTATTTTTATTTTAGGGATAAGACAACATATAAGATTTCTGTTACGAATACCCTAAGGTTAGAGATATAGAGATATGTACAATAACACACGTTATTTTCATTTGCATTTTGCATCAAAAGACACAAAAATCTGACGTGGCATCTACATGTCACCATATTCACAATCCCATCCCCAAGCATTCCTACAATAGCTTTAATAAATGCATCGACCCAAACAAAACTTCTAACATCATAATCAATTGTTTATATATTAAAAAATAAAATAATAATAATAAAAAATAAAAACTACTTTTGATGTTCTGGGTTTGATACCTACAGCAACAACTTACAAAAGAAATTTAGATTAAAAAAAATTCAAACGGAGACATCCAAACAACAATTCCAAATGAAGAACAACAATATCTCAAAATCAATTTGAAAGGGAAAAAAAAAAGAAATGAAAAAACATACATCAATCTCAAATAAAAGTGTGGGAGTGCTCGCCGGGAACTGGGTCACTTCGCCGAAAAGTGGTGAAGGGGTTGCCCACATGAAATTGAACAGATAATCAATAAAATAAAAAACCAAGAAAAAATTAAATGAAAGAAAGAGCATGGAATAGACAACAGGAGAGGTTTAGATCTATTTTTTTTTTCTTTTATTTATTTCTTTTAACAAAATAAATTAAAGAAGATGAGGTACAAATATGAGAGAGAGTATTCATAGAGTGAAAGTGGATGTGGGCAGAGCTACAACCACAATCCCATTCAAAATATCGACATGGTGGTATTTGAAGCTATTGTACACTTTTATATTTTAGCCGATCTCTTATGTCAGAAAAAGCATAGTTCACAACGTCTATTTTAAACCTATTGCGTGTGCTCTAAAGTGTAAGTGTGGTAGAGGTAGGTTTGTGGTCAAGGTAAGAGTAGCATGAGTGATCGGGGTAGAGTTAGGGTAGGAGGGGGTAAAACCATAAGAGTAAGGTGGGTAATAAGATAGAAGTACGGTGGTTGGGTGGTAAAGGTATATGTTTAAAGGGTGGGTAAGTGGATCTTACGCCCTTGGCACAAGTATTGAAATTGAATTTCATTCCCTACCAGGTCATCTAAAAAGTAGTGTAAGGGTAGATGATATGTATAGGGGTAGGGTAAAAGTGTGTAATAAGAGTAAGATTGAGGGTGAGATAGGTAACATAAGGGTGAAGGAAGATTGCAAGGTAAGGGTAACTGGCAGGTGTTGTTGGGGTGCGTGTGCTAAAAGGTAAGGTGAGGGGTAGGTAGGTTGGTAGTAAAAAGTAATGTAGAGATGGATGTTAAGGATAAGGTGAGTGTGGGCGGGTAAAGATTAAGTAGTGGGTGAGGATGGAGAAAGGTAAAATGTGAGTGATAAAAGACAATGGTAGGATGGGGTAGGAGTTGAAAGGTATGGGTAATAGGAGGAGGTAAATGGCAAAGTTAAAAGTAAAATCCGGGGTAGGTAATAAGGCCAGGGCCGTCCTGTGTAATCGAAGGCCAAATATATTTAAGGCTCCTCGACCCTGTGAAAAAACTAATATATCACAACTATTTTTGAAGAATACTATATTGATGAGTGTTATAAAAAATATAATGAAATTTTGATTAGACTTTCTTTCACTGAATTCGGATATAAACTTAGGTCTTACCGGTTTTTTAACTTGAGTAAAAAATAAAAATTGATTTAAAATACACTTATATTACATGAAATTGGGGGCCCTAAACTTTCATGTTTCTAGGGAGGGCCTAGGCCGCGGCCATGTTCGCCTGCCCCAGGGACGGACGGCCCTGAATAAGGCTAGTGTAGGGTAACTGGAGTTGACATCTGACAAACATAAAAAGAAATTCTGTTGGATTGGGGAGATTGTTTTATGTATCTTTTACATTGCGCCGTACCCTTGGATGTGTGTGTGCAAAGCGGATAATTCAGGGAGCCAAGGACGCCCTATTCGAACGGGTGGTCAGATGACTGACACGTGTACAAGGAGACAAAACAGTTTTGTCTTCTTTTACACGTGGTAGCCATCCGACGGTCCGTTCTAATAAGATGTCCATGTATCAGAATTTTCCATGCAAGACATCCAACGGTGCAGTGCAATTCAAAATATCCACAAGATTTTGCCATCCAAAGGACTATCCATTTTCCCAATCAAATGACTTATCAACAGGTACAGAATCATGTCCAAGTCTGATGAGTGTTTATTGAACTGATATACTATCAGCAGAATAAATAAAATCTTATAACATCATAGTACAGCAGATCTCTGCATATAACAGATGCGTAAAATCCTATCCCACGAAAATAACACGCGGAATGAGCTTCAATCCGTATTTCCTTTTGAATCACTAAAAGAAATAAATAAGAAGCATTGTCTGCAAAATTGTAAAAGACATGACCCGAGGTAGAGAAATCTCTAGCAAAATCAGGCTGCTAAAGATAGTTTCTCCTCATGGACCTGATCATCAAGATCAAGAACTTCCAACAACTTCGGCCAGGACTCTGGGATCCCTCCTGGTAAATCAAATTCTAGCAACTTTCCTTGAACTCTGTAATACTCTTCCACTGGCTGACTCTGCAAGTTTATTTGTATCATCAGTACAAAAAAAAGAACACATTTTATGTTCTAATGTATAATAATTGTCACTTAGAAATGAGTGACACTGCCTAGGTTCCAGACAATCACATTCACATTCTGCACAACGATTAGGCACGAAAATCGCCAAATATTGGTAAGCAGTTAGCTTGTGAACTATTAGAATTCATTATGAGGAAAGAAGTCAAAGAAGAGGTGGAAAAGCAAGATAAAAAAGGGATTAAGAGAACATGAAGCTATGTAAAGTAGGCTTTGTAATATAATCTAACAAAAGGTAAACTTTCACTAAAAGGCCTGACACATGCACCAAAACGCAAGACAAACAGGTGGCAGTGACACCCTACTACAATATAAACATGAATTTCAAATTCACTCTAAATCTTAAGCATCACTTGGAGAAGAATATACACATATCAACACTCAAACAAAGGGATAAAGCATATATATTGCAAGATGTCTCCTGGCATCATTCTGTGTTTAGGACATGAGAGAACTAGTACTCAGAAACCACGACACGTAACTATATGAAAGTAGCTGCCAAGACAAGTTAGGGGAAGAAGCTGATTCGGCTAATCAGATCCTCCCAATAGTGATCAAGCATTTACAATTCAAAGAATGCATAAATAAGACCATAGAGTCTCTAGCCATATGTTCTAGACAGTATTTAAACTCTCACCATTCTGCATGTAAAAACAAATAAAGATAAAGAGGCATGGAAGACCATCAACGCTGAAAAATCCCTGATGAATTATACTAATCAAAATGCTTTTTAAGGAAGGAAATAATTCTAGCGAGGTTGATCATTTAAAGAACAATAGAACCCTTTATAAAGGTTCAAAAGATCTTAAAACAAACAAGAGACAAGTTACTTTTCAAAAACTGACCATGCCAAACAT
This sequence comes from Gentiana straminea, assembly GCA_036785695.1. NCBI lineage: Eukaryota > Viridiplantae > Streptophyta > Magnoliopsida > Gentianales > Gentianaceae > Gentiana > Gentiana straminea. The sequence continues at coordinate 13,488,530 of JAVUPR010000113.1, read as the reverse complement.
GCTTAAAAGACCAGGGCGACAAGGCGACATTCCAGACTAACAAATTTAGACACATTAAGAAAATCAGAGGGTCTAAAGATAAGGGTTGGCATTTGTGTGATCCAGACATACAGTCACTGTCCTAGTTCCAGCCAAACAATACATACAAAGAAAGTCAACCCAATAGAGCTGTATTAGCAGATAATCTCATCCATCATTGCTACCAAGATAATGAACACAAATGATTTTCTCTTTCCGTTTTCCAAACAGTGAAAACTAAAGTGATACCTTTTCATTATAAATACGGAGTCTTTCTTTCACCACATCTTCAGTGTCATCAGCCCGAGTGATGAGCTTTGAAGCACACTGCACAGGAGGTGGAAGAGGTGCCATTTTAATTGCAGGGCTCCCATTCTCACCCTTAAAATTAATGCATGCCACGTTAAAATTCTTGCCACACTCGCTGCATACTCTACGTCCCAGGCATTTCTCTACCAACACACTCTCTGGAAGCTTAAGGTTAACCACCAAATCAATGTCTGTCACCTCATTCAATATCTCCTGTATTCATAAGCACAAGACATTTAAGCACAAAGAAAGCTACTTATCAGCAATTGCAGCAGTAAAGAAAATGTTCAAGGCTCTTGAAACTAGCTCAGCAAATCAGAGGTGAAAGCCTATGCTTAACTAAGTTGAACTTTAGCCAAAATTATCTTGCAGATGCATTTAAGGGAACTATTCGGCTTCTTCAGACTCAACTGGAAAGCCAACCACGAGATACACCCATATAGGTAGACAGATTCCTTAAAGCATAGAGGAAATCATTTCTTAAAAAAGAAGCTATCCTACTAGCGTATGCTGGGATTAAAAGTTCTGTCACTACCAAAGCTCTACTCGTGAAACATTCACAGTTAACAAGGGTAAAGTAGCTGGCATTTACTTATTTTGAATTGGGATCAGATATTGCTACATTTTCTTTTGGATTTATCACCATGATCTTTTACCTAAATCTGCTTGTATTGGTCACTTTTTGACAACTTTCATCCCTGGGAAAATTGTATCACCATCAGGTAACATTCCTTATTCGCTAATATTTACCAAGTTGAACAAATAAAAACAGTCAGCCTCTATTGCTTCCCTCTAAAGGGTGAATTTCTCAAAGCTTCTGTTGTTTGAGCTATTATTGCAAATTTACTTTTCATCTGTTACAGTACTTCCTTTACAAAACAACTGCAGAGCAATCATAAACACTAATTAAAGAATGAAACGCTTGACAAGAGAGAACACCTCTTTATACTAAGAAATTACTTACAGCTTGTCTAACTGTTCGAGGAAATCCATCAAGTATAAATCCTGATTCTCCTTTAGCTTCACCAGCCTCAAGCCTCTTTGACAACAAGTTTATTATTATTTCATCTGAAACCAGTTTCCCTTGGTTGACAATGGCTGCAAGCTGAAGGGAAAGGAGGGAGAAAACTCATCATCCAATGAGAACTCACTTAAACAAAAAACACAAAAAAAATGCCGACTTTCTTCTTAATTGCAAATCTTTCTTCTTAATTGGAATTTGCAAGAGTTTTTTTTTAGATCCCTTCAATCTATTTTGATTTCTGAACACGTTGTAAACACACAAACGAGCAGAAAGAATTCCAATTCATTCGATTACATCTGATTGCAAAACAGCATCTTGAAAGCTTCCAGGTTACAAAATACAAATACAGAGTATTCTCTCCTATCATTAGCATAAGAAAATCAAAACTCCGATACACTACTGGACCATAGAAGTAAAACATAAGAACGAAGGAATCTTACTTCTTTCGATAAAGAAGTTCCTGAATCGAGCTCGGCGCGAACCAGATCCCCGGTGGCAATGTGAGGGACGCCGAGGAGGGTAGAGAGGCGACTGGCATAGGTTCCCTTTCCCACTCCCGGACAGCCCAAGAATACCCACTGGAAGCTTCTTCCATTGGGCTCAACCTGCTGATGGTGACTCTTATGAAAATATGTTCCAGATTTTACGCTATCAGAAGCTGCGTCCGTGCACAGAGACCTCCTAACAATAGAAAGTGACGAAGATGAAGATCTCAACAGGCGTGTCACGGCCGCCATAGCTATGCTACAAGGTTTTAGGAATTGGATCACACAACGGCTGGCAGCGAAAGAGGAAAAACGAGGAGCGAAAGAATATGCCCCCTATATGCTTGAGCACCGTCTGTGGGTCCCATCCCGTTGCTTGCTTATGAAAGGTCCCATCCCGTTAACGTGGAGGTTGTATTCCCATACCTTTTTATTTTAATGTGTTTTTTTTTTTTTTACGGAAACCGATATTATTACAAACCATAGTAGTATAATTAAAGAGTAGTGATACATCCATTATTTCTTTTATCATAACATCTTACGCAACATAATCAAAACCACATATTTTGTTGGGATTCATTATAATAAATAATTTATCACTTTAATCAATGGTACACGGCATGTTGTGGTTTGTTCACTACACAAATGTGTAGTACATATATCATTTTTCATAATTAAATGGTTAAACCCTAACCGGAAGGGTGCCCTTGCCTAGACCTGACCAAATGGTGCAATCGGACTGGACCGGAATCGGAACCGGCGGATTGATTCTCGCCGGTTTGGGCAGGTTTGGCGAACTGGCGGTTGGAGTGAACCGGCGGTTGAAAAACCGACGGTTGGAGGTTCAAACCGGCGGTTGCCGGTTTACGGTTCACCCGATTTGCTCCCGGTTCAGATAACGGTTTTAAAATTTCATAATTCTTTTTTTTCATTTTCATATAATACTTATTATTTTCACTACAATAACAAATTATTATTCTTTTCACTATAATTACTAAAACGAATGTAATATATATTTTTTAATAAATAGTTTTCTATCGGTTTTAAATATAATACTCATTCCATTTTTATTTATCTCGTCTTTGGTTTTTTAAATATAATATTTAATATTTGTTAATCGATCCAATATTTTTACATATGATAAAGTATTACTTAAATGTATAATAAAAATATTGAATCATTTAATTTTTCGCTAGTCAAAATCTCTTTGAAAAGTCAAACAAGACAAATAAAATGGGACGGAGTATTTTATTTGTATGTAAATAATGTTATTTTGAAAAATTATGTTATTTTTTCAGCGCTTGTACTGGTAATTCGGTTGTTTACGTATCTTTTATATGTAATCGTGTCCGAGACACAACACATATAAAAAAATGAAAGCGAACGTAGTTCTTATTGTTTATTTTTAGTCTTTTATAGTTTGTTGTAAAAGTTTTTATAGTTATTTTTATTATTGTTTTTTTAAAAGTCTTTTATATGTTTTTTTTTATAAGTTTTTTGAGTCGGTTTTAAGTATTCGATTGCCTTGTGATGATGCACATCTTCTTGAAATTGTACAAAATCTAAATTAAATATAACGGTTATAAAAAAGTTTAATTTAACTAACCAGTTTTACTTATAACTAAAACCGAATTGAAGTAACGATTAAATCAGAACAACTTCAATTTCGGTCTAGTAAAGTAAATTTGATTATAAAATTGATTTTTTTTTACACTTGTAAAAAAATTAGTTGAATAAAATACAAAACCAAATTTACTTATAACTAAACCGTATTGAAATAACGATTAAATCAGAACAATTTCAAAAATCGGTATCGTAAAGTAAATTTGATTATTGTTTTAACAACTAAACAAACTTGATAATCAAAGAAATGAGTAGAAGATGTAAGAAATGAGTAGCAGTTGTAAGAATTGAGAGGAGATTGATGTAGGATTTTTGAAATGGAATGAGGTAGTATTTATAGGAATTTTTTTGAGGTGTTTTGGAGGAGGAGGAGAAAAAAATAAAAAAAAATAAAAAAAGCCGTTGTTCAACTGCCGGTTCCGGTCTGGTTCCGGCCGGTTACAACCGGTTCCGGCCGGTCCGGTTCCAACCGCCGGTTCCGGTTCCAAAAATCCCCAACCGGCCCCCAACCGTCCAACCGGCGGTTGACCAAACCGCCGGTTCCGGTTCCAACCGACGGTTACGGTTTATTTGGACAGGTCTACTCTCGCCCCCGATCCCACAAGAGTGCGAGGAGAGGTTAATCGGGATCTAGCAGCTCGGAGAAGAGCCTTGTTGTTATTTCCGCTTACACCGAAAAACGCCGGTCCTTTACGGTACTCGAACCCCCACACTACGGCTTTCGGTCCAGTGTGACATTACACCACCCAACCGCTTATCACTGAGCCATATCCATGGGATACCGTAGTAGTATAATTAACCTTTGTTTCTAAAGTCTTTGACTAAGCACTTTGGGTAGGAATCATCACAAGTGTTTTTTTTTTCTTTTTTTGACATTCACAAGTGTTTCTTTTCTTAAGCAATTTTGAAGCAAATACATTTATTTCATTTTCAAGACAAAATCCTAATATCCTTTATTATCATTTTCCACTTCAGGGACAGGGGCAATTTCGGCATTTATTATACGGAGAAGGGCTTGTGCATTTGACCTAACGGTCCTAACTTAACTTTGATGTCATTCCATGCAAATTTGGCTTCATTTTAGAGAAGCGACCGAATTGCCAAAGCTTATGCCACAATTGTGAATAAGTATGTGATTTGGAAAATGGTCCAAACGCGATAAAGAAATATGAAGCGAGGTAACAATGCATACACCAACCCGCTTAGAATTTGGATTCCAAGAAGTATTCGTATAGCACACAAATGCCTCCGAGGATATATATATATATATCAATATATTAAAGGGGAAGAGGGATTCTTGGGGAGCTGCCACATCAGCTTTTTGGGTTAAAAACGTGGACATCCTATAGATGTGTATTAATCAATTGTGTATTAATATTTCACATAGGAAGACGTGATGACTTTTTGTTTTGGGTGGGTTTTCAAGAATGTATATTTACACTATTTACACTATAGATAATAAGTTGCCTCCTTCGGACCCATGTTTTCTTGCTTTTCTAATTATCCACCCCTGCAGCCAGCCTGTATTCCACTCGCCATTTTCATCTACTCCCCATTTTCATCTTCTTCGCCCCACTTCCTCAACCCAAATAAATGGCAGCTTCGTTCCAAATTTCATGATAGAAGACTACAAATGGAATCGTCTGCTTATGGTTTGACTACGCCGAGACGGAAGAGAGGAGAAGCGCCGGCTCTTAAATTTTTTTTTCCGGATTCATTCGGGATCATCGAAACCGATCATTTGATTCTTCATTCAATTCAGACTCGCAATTTTGCACCTTTGCATCTGTAAGTTAATGTTTTACAATTCATATTTCATTTGTTTTTAGTGTCTACAATTTGGGATGGTTAATTGCAAGAATCTTGTATTTTTTTTTTCGGAATTATCATTTAACATGTCATCTTCCTTGATTTATAACCACATGTTTTTAGCTGAAGTATTATGTTCTATAGGATAGTGGTACAAATTTTGGAAAAAGATGTTCCGTGTATGCTGGATTTATTGTGCAACTAGGCTCTCTTCCCTTTCCTCAATTGAGCGATTTTTGGGTCCAATAGCTTCAGCAGTGTGCAGTAAAGAAGTTAGCTTTAAGTGTGAGCCATAGTGAAGGATACAGAGTACTACGATATGCTAGGAGTGGCAGTAAATGCATCTGCTGCAGATATAAAGAAGGCTTACTACATCAAGGTGAAATCTCAGACTTCTTGAGTGTATTGTGTACCAAAAGCCATTAAAGATTATTCTCTTTAGAAAAACATTGAAGCATTGCATATTGTTTAGGCCCTTTTAGCTTAAAGATCAATACTACAAAGTATTTTCAAAATTGATAGTTGTGCTTTTCTAGGTTATTTATTAAGATTTCTGGTTATCCATGTTCCTATAAAGAGCTATGCATATTTTACAATTTAGCCATTCGGTTAAATTTTCATAAATCCTTGGTTTCTTCTCTGAGAACTGCATAAAGATTTGAGATATTTTCTGTGTGCTTATTTCTCCAGGCAAGGGTAGTTCACCCAGACAAAAACCCAAATGATCACCCAAGGCTGCTCATAATTTTCAGGTACATGTCTTTATGCTCAGTTGTTCATTCATCCTAAGTAGTTGCATAAAGATTTGAGATATTTTCTGTGTCCTTATTTCTCCAAAGGGTTTTGATCACCCTAAGGTAGGTACATGTCTTTATGCTCAGTTGTTCATTCATCCTAAATAGTTGTATTAAGGGTATTGGGTGCATAATCTCTGCAAGTTGCATAATCTTTAGGCTTTAGGTGCATAATCTCTACATGTTCATAATACGAGAGGAGCTAAAGGAATCGTAATGGACATTGAGGTACTTTTCATTTCTTCTTCTTTACCCACAAAAAACACTGCAGTTATGTTTAGTTTTTATAATTAATTAATGATTCCGTGTATGGCATATATAATCTCAAGTTACTCATGATTTTGGTTGCTTTGTCTTTACCTCTTTATTGTTCTTCTAACACCTGCAACAAATGGGCAGTAATAAATGTTCGTGGTTTCTTATTTGGTATTTATTGGCTTCTTTAAAAGGATAGTTAAGGTTGAAGTCATATTGGGTTGTATGCACATGTAGTGTCACTTCATAATATCAAATGCAGATTCCATAGTGTTTAAAGATAGTCCATTGATCTTTGTACACGTAGTTTTCATGTATTGCTTTTGGCCCTGGTGAATATCATAAAAGTGTCATGCATTTAAAGATTTTTGGGATGCTGTTGTGCTACTGAACAGCTTCCTAAGTCGATTTGGTAAGGTGAAAGTCTATGGTTGTTTGTAAACCTATTGAAGATGCCTTTGAGAAGACTTTCAAAATGACTGCCCTTGCAGAGATTGCCTTCTTTTCCGCGGCCCCTGCATTCTCCTCTGCTTTGTTTTATAGCCATTTCGCATAGCACCTTATCTATTAAACTATCGATGTCAATCATTCTTTCCTTTTGTAATATTTTTGGTTGCCCTCTGCATAAGCTCCACCACCATTCTCTTTGGCCTGTGAATGTTTTCGTCCTCCCCTGAGAGTGGTTCTTTGCGTGTCTTAGTGGTTATTGTCCTCTTTAGAAGAGGAAATTGCCTGACATCCTCTTCATCTTTCAATTTCGCTGTGTTGGGAAGGTTGTTGGTGGTTTTCCATTCGAAGCTCGCTCTGGGATTGCAGCCCAAGGTTCTTTATTCATTTGAAAAGCTTAAACCCCGTTACGATGGAGGTACATATTATATACATTGATTTCTTTTTGGTGTTCTTCTTCTTGTATTCTTCTGATTTGTTTGGAACAATATATGTTGTTCAATTAAACTTTTTCAAGTTTGTATTCATTGATTATCCTTTTTACATTGTACTATTTGGGATTTTGTGTTCCCTTCAACTCAGTAATATTTTGAATTTTGAGTAATCTTCATCTGCACTTGTTTGTGGCTGGTTAATGGTCTACAACCCTGTTGGGACATTGACTGTAGTAGTATCATAGTAGTTTTTGCGCCACAACTCTGCCAGCCTAAGTTGAGATCTTGGAACAAACTTTTTTGCATTATCACCAGTTCTTCTCTTGTTGTACCTTGTAGGTTATGGCAATGGCAAGACAACTCGACATTTCAAAAATACTATGAGTACGACACGAATTGCATGTCGAGTTAAGATTTTGGTATTTGACAAGGGTAATGTAGACACTACTCCAATCTAGATGGAAAAAGAATTCAGAAAATGGTCCTTTCGCATGAAAAGGTATGATTATTTCTTTAATTATATTGAAAGTAACATGAATAATAAATTATTATTTTCCACTTCTATAGTTAATTTTGTTTTGGTAAAATAACCTTTGATAATATGTAGCAATTGGACATCTTGTGCTTCTAGGAGCAAATCATGTTTTAGTTTGTATTTTGTAACAACATTTGTAATGCACTCCAATGTCTTTGTAATATTAGTGGTTATTGTTACGCTTGTTTATGTTTCTGTCATAGATCATACCATATCATTATTATTGTTAAACATTATTACACCGATACATTATTGCAACAAATGTAAATTTAACAACTACATACTCCACAGCTTCTAATCCATCGGATATAATGCTTCAATGGGCAACCGTGCCTTGCGCGGTTTCATTGCCCTAGTATATATATATATATATATATATATATATATATATATATATATATATATATATATGGCCACTGGTATAGCCTTGGTTGGAAACGGTATGCCAGGGCTACTCTTGTAATAATAATGTACAATGACTAAAATGTCCTCACATCTATCTTTGTCCACATCCCTTCTTCCTCCCGTACTGATTAACAATCCCAGCCTCCTTTCGCAGCCCCCTTTCTCTCCCCTCCTCCAACCACCACCACCACCCCACTTTATTCCATAGGAAAAATTAAAGCAACTTCCAAAGCTTTAAAATAACAAATATCCCAAACCCACAAACCCAAAAATCTTGCAACTTCCCTCTTCTACATCTGTACAAACTTTCCCCTCATTATTCCTTTCACCCACCTCGGCTTTCCCCCCTTCTATCTGCTGAACTTAAACCATATTCAACCTTTGTTTATTTTATAGTTGGGTTGGATAAAGTCAACAAAATTATTGGCCATGAGTCCATGACAAGACAAGAATTTACTGGTACGTTCATAGTTTCTGTCTGGTTTAATTTTTTTATTATTGGTTAATGATGATATGAATTTGACATTTGATTGTGGATTTAGATAATTGATGGGTGTTGATATGAAAAATTAGGGGATGGGTCTCTGTGAGGATTTCCGGGGAAGATGAAGCAGTGGGGAGGGAGATTTTGGTTCGTTGGCAAAAAGAAGATAGATAAAAGGGTAAATTTGCCTGTTCACATTATAAACTAAAAACTTGCCCTGGAGCTATTTTTGTAGCCCTGGCAATACGGACACCTTATATATATATATATATATATATATATATATATATATATATATATATATATATATATATATATATATATATTTTAAACCCGTGCTTATGCACGGACAAATCTTTTACCTCTCTTTTTTCTATCAAAATCCCACAAATCTTTTACTGCATGGGAGGTCTTAAGTTCAAATTTTTTGTGGTGAAGATTTCATGCTTATTTTTGAAATTAGTTTACACCTAAACTGCTTGGAAAAGTGAAAAAATTGGAATGCCTTTTTCATTAGGAGTGCGCATTTAGTTTAGCTAATGTAGAAAGATATGTCATGAGAGTAAAAGTAAAAGGAACAACAAATGCACTTTTGAATGAACTCGTTAATTGTATGAGTTAAACCATCATCAAACCAACGTATTGCTATCAGTATACAATCTAACAAAAAAAATCATATTTCGAAATAAGAGGGAGAAAATTATTCAAAAACTTTCGGAAGAAAAGCTAAGGACAAAATGCTTTTAAGCATTTACACTCTTAAATGATCTCTATATCAAAGCAAAAAACCGGTATGTACAATGACGATGACAAATTGTGTCACCTTAATAATCCGGGCCTTGATTGAATCTAGTGATGAACACACCCAAAACCCTAATGCCTAAGGAATGGGATGATGTCGTTTTTATGTTTGCGGCTGAGTCTAAGAATTTATCTTTGATTGCCTACGTATCCTGTTAGGTTCCAGGAATCAAGCCTTACGTAGTTCCTGGATTGTGGTATTTATAATGACAACACATGCCCTAACCCTAATGTTAAGTCGGTTTGAGTTATTGTCATATTTACCCTTAATGGGCTTTAACCCTTGCCCAAGTTATCACTGTTAATGGGCCTGGACAGCTGATGCGGACTCTGTCCTCCATGTCGATATTGCCGACCTGTGGTACTCGACTCTGGGACTCATTGTCCTACACTGCTCGATGGTCGATCGTCGTAGCCTCGAGTCCGGGCACCGACATGAGTACCTTGGTATTAATCCATAATCTGAGGACCAACCGATAGACGACACGTGGAGGGGTGAATGTGACGCCCCGTCCCGGATACCGAGTCCTTATCCGGAAAGAACGCCCGGCATGCATATATTAACTTTTTAAATCGTCAAAAGTAATATATACATAAGCCTCGTAACAATCAATCAGAGTAAAAGCGGAATAAATTAAAACTAAAAATAACTCGAAAAAGATTGTCAAACGACAAACAACGGATCACCAAGTCCCAAAATCTACGTCTGAGAAAACTGACCGACAAAACAACGAAATAAATGTTGTTGTGACTTATTACATCCCAAATGAAACTGAAAAGATACTAAAAACAATCTCTCAAAAAAACTGAATAATAAAATCACATAAAAGAAAGTCCATAACATCATAATCTCTTGAGCTCAAACGTCGGCTCCGTCATCATAACCGTACTCATCATCATCATGACAACCACCTTCTCGGGGTGGGGACAATAAATAAAATGGGGTAAGTACATACGTACTTAGTAAGGGGTAGAAGAAACGGTTAAACACAACATAGCATTTCATACATAACAAGATAAGTCATCATAACCGTACCCATTGAGATACACTCCCCTCTGCTAGATCTGTTAGCATCATTACGAGCAATTATCTATGTTACATTGTAATTCAAGGGCACAATGCCCGAATGATGGGTATGCACCGGCACATATTCAACACCTCATATGGCATGGATGGTTCCGTGTGGAACATTTCCCAAAACCCGAATATTGTCCGTTACGTATGAGAAATGATTCCATGCTGCGAATCATAAATGTGCCTCACCAAGAATTACAACGTTTTAGCTTTTAGACTCATCACATATGTTTATTACGTAGTTAATCTAACCACCTAAGTTCATTCCACTTAAAAAGGCTTCTTAAGGACATCTAGTCCTGGACAATCTAGATTAACTACCTAACACGTTGTAAAAGGCGTCAATGACTACTAAACCAATGACCCCGCAAGGTCTAAACAACCGCCTTCTGGGCTACCACCTTCTCCCCGCAGAGGGTCTCAGTTGTGGCGATTGATGCTAAGGCACCTGAAGTCGGAAGTTAGACTTTGCCACATTCCAATTAATGTCTCAAAAGACATATATACCACATCATAACACACTATACACAAATAATATCCAAACAAGGTGAACATTATCACTTTAAATAAATACTTGAAAACATAAGCACCATCTGTGTATTTTATCATTATTATTATATCATCCGAAAACAATATATGGCATAGTCCCCTTTGGTTTACCCTTCTTTCTGGATAGTAAAAGGTGAATAGTAATACACCTCTTTTGACTTGCCTGCAACTTACTTACATATAATATAATATTGTCTTTTCCCCTTTCTTCCGTATAATGTTTACGCAACTAGTTAACAATATTAAAATAGAAAGATAAAATAAAACCAAAGGGAACAACAATAAAGAAAATATACCACTACAGGGATACATCAAGATAGGTCCTATTTTTTTTTTCTTCTCCTCTCTTCGGCATTCCCAGGCGACAATAATATATAAAAAATATAAGAAACAAACCTGTAACACAAAATAACAGCAATCGTGAATAAATAAACACATACTTAAATACCGTTGAACACCCCCTATGATGCACCGACACTTCAATCTGGGTGCCGTGCGCCGTGTCCGACACAAGACACGACACGACACGCTCCGACACGCTCCGACACCGTGTCCGACACGTGTCGGTTGATTAAATTAATATTATTTAAAATTTTAATATCCGACACACCTCCGACACGTTGTCGACGCACCTCCGACACGGCGCCGACACCTCCCGACACCCCTGAACACAATTTTTTCAATCTTTTTTTGATGAAACCTGAAAATATACAATTTCTATCTTGATTACTCTGTATTATGTTTATATGTTTTTTGTTATAGACAATCGTTTTTACACTTAATTTGTAATATTTTGAAAGTCAATCATAATTTTCTTTTTACTTTTGACACCCTATAGATAACAAATATCTATTTTAGATATTGATAGAGTTTAAGTATTACATATCTTATTTTGTCTAGTTGTTTAGACTTGTATGAATATTTTTTTTAATGATAAATTTGAATATATATATATATAGAGAGAGATGTATATATAGATGTTAGGCAACATTGTAACCCCATGTAATCATGTTTTGCTGCATAATGAATCTTTCGTTTCTGAAAAGAAAAAAAAATATTTATATACAGAGAGAGATATATATATATATATATATATATATATATATATATATATATATATATATATATATATGTAACGTGTCGGGGCCGTGTCGTGTCCTTAAATTTTAAAATTAGCCGTGTCGCTGTGTCCGTGTCGTGTCGTACGGCGTGTCCGTGCAACATAGAACACCCCCTTACCTTGATCATTTGTAAACTTGATTGAAATCAAATCCCAAAACAACGCCTTGAATTCTCAATTCCAAACACCTTTACGAATACCCTACGATTCAAATTACAAACTACGATTAGCCAACTATCCAAACACCGAAACGCAGGTTCAATCCTCAAGAACTCATGAATTCTAAACTAGGGCTAGAATCGAAAGCTTACCGTTTATCAAACCTTTTGTATATAAACGATCCTCTCCTCGCGGTGATCAAAATCTTCTACTATCGTCTACACAAAAGCTTGATCGATCAACCTCGATTTTGGAAGATTACGTTTCTCCATTTTCTTGCATCAATGTTGTCGCTCCTCTTCTTAATTCACAAGAAAGATTGCCGTGAAAGATTAATGAGAAAATATGGGTTATTTTTCATTTATAACCATAATTAAATCCATTAATTAAAAAATAATTAATTCCTTATTAATTATTAGCCTTTTAGGTTGGTATAAAATAGGAAAATAAATAATTAATTTTCCTTTTACATTTTTACCCTTCTTGAATTTTCGGGGTATTACATCCCTTCCCCCTTAAGAAAAGTTTCGTCCTCGAAACTGAACATATCTAGGAGGTTCTTGAACTCTGGAACTTCACAAAACGCCTCGTCTTCTAACTCCCATGTCGCCTCTGTCGGTGTATGACTGCTCCATAGAACCAAGACTAGTTGTACGTCTTCCTTCTTGACTTCTTCATATTTTATTCTTAGGTGCAACGGATTCTTTCGTGTCGGTCAAGATCTCTTCAATCATTTCAAGGTCCATGCTTGCTTCCGCATCAATGTCGGTTAAGCATTCCCTTAACTTTGACACAAGAATAACGTCATACACCCGTGAAAGGAATTGTGGTAACTCCAAACGGAAAAGCTAAAGGTCCGACTTTACCCAAGACCACGTAAGGGCCTTCATAACTGGGCTTAGTTGCATGTCTGCCCGAGCCGTCTTACTCTTTATCTTCAACTTCAAACTTTAACAGTCTTCTTCTTCCATCTTCCCAACTTTTCTACCTGAGCCATCTCGAGGTTGCGACGGTCCACTTCAATCTCCGTGTGGGCTTGTTGTATCAACTCTGGTCTTGTAATGTGTCTTTGTTCCACTTCATCCAAGATAACTGGCGTTCTACACTTCCTTCCATACAGAGCCTCAAACGGTGACTCCTGGATGCTGGCGTGTTAACTGGTGTCAAAGGCAACTCTGCTATCTCTATCTTCACAGAAGGTGGGAGGCAGTGCCGTTTCAAACCTCTACACATCCTGGTTGCTCCGGGGTGAACTGCAACTGCTATCGTGTGGCCTCCATCCACCACTTTCTTCTTCAAATCTTCCACATCCGGCACACGAAGCCGACCTTTGACGTTGAAGGTTGCCATCTTCACCTAACTCTTGACCACAGTCTGGTTTGGTTCTGGACGCTCTCTTGTAATCTAAAACAACTGGATCTTTATCTTGCTTCTTCACGATTTCATAAACTGCCTCGAATCTTACAATCAACAGAATGACATGCTTAACTTGCTCCTGCTGGCCTGTATCGGAGAAGCTGAAACTTCCTAGCGATCCACTAATTCTAGCACACCTGACTTCTTTCGATCTCGGCACAAGCTTGTTGTAGAACTGCAAGGATCCCAGATAAAGGATTTTTGAGACTTCTTGGGAAAGAAGGAACATGTATTTTCCATATTTTCTCTCTGATAGTTTGATCCAATCCTTATGCCAATAACGGTTAGCTTGGAAGCAAATAAAATTGAAAAGTGACAAGTTGGGTACTAGGGTGGTATGTCAAATTGGTAAGCCGAAGAAAGGTATAATGCACTTGAAACAAGAGAGGTTGCTTTGGCTACAAACAAGGCAAGGTGACTCTGGGTTGAGGGAAGCTTGAAGTTGGTTCAAGACTGGAGGATTGGCGTTGTATCATAATGTAAAATATAATCACCATACGGAAGAAAGCAAAAGAACACCTTGCTGAAGAAACTCTTTTTAGAGAGTGGAATCTTGCAAGATACGGCGGTCTACAAAGAAACTCAGACCGTTTAAAAGGAAGATAATGAGTTTTCCAGAAGCCCTTAAGAGTGGGGATGTTACGGGAAACATCAAATGATGGACTTGTGAACATCCAATATAAGAGGGAAAATAATATTGAACTTAAGAACGTCTGACAAGTGACCTTAGTCGTTAACGATTTGATAAACAAAATGGTTGTTGGCGAACTAGGAAGATCCTCACTTCGCATGAATGTTGTAAAGGAATCATTCCACAACAGAAGAACAAAGCAAAAGTGCAGGGTCGAGCACCTTAAAGAATAAACAACCGAGAAATCAAGAAGAGAGCAAGGATCTCAACGTGAAGATGTTAAGGTGCCAAAAAGAGCATACTAAAAAGGTCTCAGAATGAAATAAAAACTTGCCAAAAAGTGTCCAAGTTTGCATCAAAGAGAGGTTAATTCAAGATTGAGAGAGGATATAAATTTCTTCAAGGTAATGTGAAGGAGAATCAAAAGTATTGAAAAAAGGGTATGCGATAACAAGTTTTTGTGAGCAGGAAGAAAGACACTTAAGAAATGTCGGATAAAGTTTGATTTCGTAGAATTAATTCAAACTTCCAAAAAAAGGTGTACAAAAAAAATCATTGACGGTCCAATTCAAGGGTTCAAGGTTGCACTACTCGAGATGTGTAGTACAATGCCAAAGAATAAATGCTTAAGGTTATTCCTTAAGAGAATGAAAAGCTTAAAACATAACAGACATTTCAACAAGTTTAACAAAATTGTTATAGAACCACAAAGACATAAGAAGGAACGCCAAAAGGTGTGTCCGGTGGTTCATGGCTCTAAATGGCCTGCAAGAGATTTAAAGTTGAAAAGACGCAAGGTGCATTAATCGAATAGAAATTAATAAGACTGTGAGTCCATATGTTGGTCGGAAAGATAGGTTCGGAAGACATCTTGGCAAAGACTACCTTCTCGCTTGAACTGGTTTAGCGTAGATGTGATGCCCGAAAGACAATTTTGTAATTGTTTTATTTAATAAATGAAATGATGTTATTATTCATATTTATTATTCTCATATTCACCGATGTGACAATAGTATTTACACTACGTAAAACCCTAAAGTATATCGTTTACGTAATCACTTAACTCGTTGTATGGTATATACACAGGAGGATTGAGTTAGTGAAGATGTGCTTAAAATACAATTAGCCCGTAGTGAAGTTAATCGAGAGTATCGGGTCTCTCCTTTAACGTGCTATTAATGCGCCCCGTAACACAATAGGTGTGATTGTCTTATCCGGACTTTCGGTTAAGAGAACCTAATTGGGCATTTATATATGATAGATATATCATATAGGGCCGGACCGATTTGATTGGAGTTCACGATATAATTCCGTAATCGAGAAGTCTTATCGAATCAATGGATGATCATATTTATGGATATATCTTAATCCCGAGGTGATCACAAATCAACCGCTTGAATCGCATGAAGTTTGACTTGACGGTTAAGGATTACACCGAGTCCGTGGTCCGAATTACCCCATCTTGGCATTGTACCGAATTGAGTGAGTAGTCCGTGTTATCACGTATACGGAATCCATTCCTTCCATTTATGGAAGTAGATAGACATGCTTCCCTTATTTGTTAATCCTAGAACCGATCGATCGTACGAGTTCATATTACACCGATTAGCTACCAAAGTGAGTTGTATGAATTAATTGATCACTAGGGGGTTAATGGTAAATAAGGATAAGAGGTTCTAAAAAGTGGTTAACGGTAACTTCCCGATTTAGAATGAACAATGCCTATGAGGATTAATCCATATGTAATGATTATATCAATGGACGCTTATTATTATTCTCGTGAGAGATAAATATAATCTTATAATCGGAGGAGTGCAAATACGGGATTATGGTGGCATATTCCCGTGATTGATTTATCGAATATAATTATCCTATAATTATTTATTTGATTTATCGGAGCCGCCGATTATTAGTCCATGGTCCCCGACGTGCCTCCTAATATAAAGATAGCTATTCTCGGACGTCGAATCCTAATAATATTAATTTAGTTCTTGTTGGACTTTATTAAAACGATATGTGAATTAATTGTTTAGTGGACTATTAAATTAGTTTGGACTAAATAATTAAATACACGAAAAGACATTTTTTATGCGACTCGCCCGAATTGGTGTGTTGACCATTTTTTTGACCTAATTGGTCAAAAAGGATAAAAGATGCGTATGACCTATTCTTTTAGTAAAAGGTGCGCATATTTTATGTATTATTAGGAAATTTGTTTTCCTAAATTAATTAATAAGACATGCGCATAAAATATTTATCGGATAAATATTTATGGTAAATAATAAAGATAAATATTATTCTAGATTTGTTCTAGAATATTATGGAATTATCTTTTATTAAAGGATTTATTTTGTTTGATAAATAAAAATCCTTGAGGCTAAGTTTTACTCTCCTATATAAAGAGAGCCCTCCCAAGCCTCAAACAACACATAAAATTCGACTTCTCCCTATAGTAGAGAGAAGAAAATATTTTCGGCCAAGGGTGAGTAGAGGAGAAATCTTGGAGATTTTTCCGGTAGCATATCGGAAGGGTTCGAGTCGAGAATTCCTTCCACCGGGAATTGCTTGGATCACACGATCGGAAGACCGTGGTGCTCTTCACATCTTCACATTCATCCTTTGCGGTTCTTCAACTTGAATTTAGAGATTCAAGAGGTATGATCTACATCCCCCTTGTAGAATAGATCTAGTTGTTTTATTACGCATATTATATAGATCTAGATCCATAAATCGCTTCCGTTGCGGATGGTATTACTAACAGTGGTATCGGAGCAATGGTGATCTATATTTATACGTATAAAATATTAGATCTAGAGTGGTAAAACATGTAGATTTTTTGTCCCAATTTTTTTTTAAAAGATAGGGCCGACGCATGTTAATCTTTTTTTTTATGTTATGAATGTCTTGGTTGAAGAGATGGATTGGGGTTGGTATCGTTTACTCGTTAGATCTATTGTAGCTCCTTTTTTTAAGAACAATTGAAAAAGCATAGTAATTTTGAATTGTATTTTTTTAATGTCTTTCTTTTCGAAATTTATGTAAAAAGTAGCATCTTTTATTGTAATTTTGATTATCCGGGCTGGAAAAGTTGAAGATCTTGCTGAAAAATTGAAGATCAAGTCGAAACCCAAGGTATGAACGAGGAGAAACGGATGAATTTTATTAAAATTTCACTACGAGGACTTTCTCGCGACGCTGAAAAGCGTCACTAAAAGTCCTGTTTAATAAATATATGCGGCTAGGGTTTTCTTTAATTTTGCGGCTGCACAAATTTTTTTTTGTTGTGACCTAATTTTTTTTTATTATTTATTTAGATCATTCAACAACCGAATGATGAAAGAAAAAAAAAAATTTATTTTTTTTTTTGGAAAATAAAATTAAAAACAAATGCATGTAATATAATAAAATAAAATATATGATTAATTAAAATAAATTGGATTTATTTAATTAAAAAGACCTTTTCTCCTCTCGGGTGTTCGTGGTTCGTGTTCCGGCGGTTCAAGTTCAAGATTCGAAGATCAAGACTCGAAGACAAGAAGATTGTAATTTATTTTTCCTAGGATAGATTAGTTACGGGGGTACCAACAATCCATCTCGGTGTTTAAATTTCCGCAATTTATTTTTTATGTGTTCGATCATAAAATAGATATAAAATCGGAATTGCCATGACATGCATCATATCATAAATCCACTCCATGCATACATGTAGAATTTTAATTTTGGTAATTAAAATAGGCATGTATACAAACTCGTGTAATTAGTTGAAATTTAATTAATACGTGGTAATTAATGAATTTAGTAACTAATTAATGATCCGAGGACGGGTTATGAAATCGTTAGGCTTTTCGGTGTGTGTTCTCGGTGAACCGCCTTAAAGCCCAAACGAGATCACGTTTTCAATTCGTAGTGTCTACGAGATTGAATGATGGTAAAAGAACAAAAAAATCTTGGATAAAAACGGTTCGCTTATAGGTTGGGTGGTCAACTGAGCTAGGCTCGACCGACTTAACCCTCCTAGTGTGATGTATGCACGGGGGTCCGGCAAGACTAAGCTACACCGGAGAACGGAGGGGTGATTCCTTCTTATCTCAATGAGGCCGTCTTGACCCGATTTCGTCCGACCGTCACATATGTTCCAACGAATAGGACGGGTAGGCTTGCCTACGTCACCGACACCATTCGGAATCCTTGATTTGATGAGCTTTTATGATAACATCAAAAAGACGTGGTTAGTTAACCCACAACCACTTCCAAATTATTGAGCGGGGAGCGGGAGGCGACAACCAACCCCACGGCCTCTACTATGATAAGTAAGTGAGAGAAGGGTGACGCCTCGCGGCGCTTTGATTTCGTCCCCCTACGGATGGTGTTCACCCCTATCAACATTCATGGCTTGGTCTCCGAAAGGATAGGATTTCGGGTACTCGTCGGGTCACCGACCTATCCTACGACGGCACACTCGGGGCGTACCCAAGAGATCCGATATAGTAGGTCACACTCATAAAGGATATTTTTGGAAATATCTAGGCTAAAAAAGGAAGGTAGTCAATGAATAAAGGGATGTTCGATTCTCGTGGGATGTTTGATTCTCACAAGTTATTCATTGATGAGATTTAACCGTCATCTCTTTGACCTACCCTACGGCGGCACTGAAATGCGAGGTTAAAACCTTGGAATGGTAGAGTAGATTTTTTTTTAGTTTACAATTCCTAAAATTTAATATAGTAGTGTTAAACTTGAATTAATACATGTCATTTTATTTTCAGAAAAATGTCTGCTCAAATTTCTGCTTTACTGTCTGAAAAATTAACGGGAAACAACTTTAAGAAATGGAAGAGTAACTTAAACGTGGTGCTCACGTACGAGAATGTGCAACATGTACTTACTTCGAATGCCCTACGCCGGCGATCCAAAAACCCGGTAAAGCCGAGATCGAACAACGTAATCGCCGGATCGGCGTACAACCGGGCTCGTGGGATCATCCCGGCGGCGTTGTCGGAGGTTATTAGGACCCGCATTGAAGAGTTTGAGTCCGCAGGAGAAATCACGCGGAAACTTACTACGATGTTTGGATCACCTAGCAACCAAGCAAGACACGATGCCATCAAAGTTGGCCGTCAACACGAAATTGAAGAAAGGTCAAGCAAGTTGAATGGTCATGTTCGAATATGATCGCTACTTCAATGACGCCGGTATTCATGGATCAAAGTTCGATGAAGCAACTCAAGTATCAATGATTTTGGAATCGTTGACTCCCGAGTTTATCCCGTTCAAAACTCGCATTCCGATGGGCAAATATGAATTGACCATGACACGTATGCCGAATGAACCGACTATCTACGAGGGCCTCGCTATCGAAAGATAAGGTCCAAGTAGGGGATAAGAAAGTCGAAGCCAATATGGCCGAAGCAAGGTCATCAAACAAGCCTAAGGCGAAACCGAAGAAGAAGGGTAAGTGTTGCACCCGTGCCCAAGCCAATGAAGAAAAAGGCCGCCAAGAAAGTTGACGAGTCCAAGCCCAAGGGCAAATGCTTTTACCGAAAGGAGGTAGGACATTGGCGACGCCATTGTCCCGAATATCTTCGTGATGTGAAAGATGGCAAAGTCAAGGTCGCCGCCGGGAAAGATAAGAAAGGTAATTTGGAATTACTATTCTTGGAATCTTTTAATGTAGCTAAAGATGTGTCCACTTGGATACTTGATACCGGAGCTACTAACCATGTATGTTCTTCATTGCGTATTCTTAGTTCGTACGAGGAGCCGGAAGAGGGTTCTCAAGTTGACGCGAGTAGGCACCGGGGCGCTCATTTCGGCTAAAGCAAAGTGGGAGCCGTGGACTTGCATTTTAATAATAGAATTTTACATTTAGACAATGTTTATTTTATTCCCAATTTCGTGAGAAATTTGATTTCTTATTCTCGCCTTAGTTGAACAATCATTTTCTCGTTTCAAATTTGAATGGTGAATTTGTTATTTCAAAGAATGGCTTTGAATTGTGTTCAACTATAAATGAAAATGGTTTATATTTTGTAAGACCACATAAAGCTCCCCTACTTAATACCGAAATGTTTAAAATCGCTCATCAAAGATCCGCAAAAAGGCGTAAAGTTTCTCAAGTAAAAGAAGATAACACATACTTGTGGCATCTAAGGCTTGGCCATATTTCCTTGGAAAGACTCAAAAGACTTGAAAAGGTTAATGCCTTAGGTGAGTCATCCGTTGACACACCGCCCGTCCGCGAGTGTTGCCCCGAGGGAAAAATGACTAAGCGTCCCTTCTCATCAAAGGGTAATAGAGCCACAGAACTCTAGACTTAGTGCATTCGTACCTTTGTGGTCCGATGAACGTACAAGCTGAGGCGGATACGAGTACTTTGTGACTTTCATTGATGATTACTCGAGATTCGGTTATGTTTATCCGTCGCATAGAAAATCCGAGGCTTTTGGAAAGTTCAAGGAGTTCCAAGCGTAAGCCGAAAGGCAACTAGGCAAGTCATTGAAATGCCTCCGCTCGGATCGTGGAGGTGAGTATTTAGATACCGAGTTCATTGACTACTTGGCCGAAAAAGGAATTTGTTTCCAACGTTCGCCGCTAGGACACCTCAAAGAAACGGAGTTGCCGAGAGGAGAAACAGACATTGATTAACATGGTTAGATCAATGACGAGCTACGCCTCACTACCTATATCCTTTTGGGGTTATGCTTTAAGCGCGCGGTCTACATTTTGAATGCGCACCGTCAAAGTCCGTCGAAAAGACACCCATTGAGATGTGGTCGGGACGTCGCGAAAGCATGCGTCACTTCCGCATATGGGGTTGTCCTGCACATGTGCTGATGGACAAGACTACCAAGCTACAATCACGTACAAAAGTATGTTTGTTTGTAGGCTATCCAAAAGGTACACGTGGTGGTCTATTTTACGATCCGGAAGATAACAAAGTGCTAGTCTCGACTAACGCTACGTTTTTGGAGGAAAGTTATATGAAAGACCACGTACCTCGAAGTACAATTGTACTAGAGGAATTACTCTCCGATGACATCGTGCCTATTGTGGCCGCCGATGTTCCCGTAAACAACACTAATAATACAACAAGCCACTTCCGACATTCCCGTTCCACCCGTACGTACCGCGAGAGTGGTTCGGCCACCGGCTCGGTACGGCATGGATTTAGAGGCAAACGTAGTCGCCTCGATGGGTGGAAGATGATCCTCCGACCTATAAGAAGGCCTTACCGGATCACGATAAGGATAAATGGATTGACGCAATGAATCGTGAGATGGAGTCTATGTACTCTAACTCGCCCGGAAACTTGTAGAACTTCCTCGTGGTGAAAGGCCCATTGGATGTAAATGGCTCTACAAGCGAAAGAGAGGAGTAGACGGGAAGGTTGAAACCTTCAAAGCACGGCCGGTAGCAAAAGGTTACACACAAAGGAGGGTATAGACTACGAGGAAACCTTCTCACCCGTGGCCATGATGAAAACCATCCGCATCCTCCTTTCGATTGCCGCATGTCCGGATTATGAAATCGGCAAATGGATGTTAAGACAAATAAGCGTTTCTAAACGGCTTTCTTGACGAGGAAATCTATATGCAAAGAACCGTAAGGATTCATTGAAGAAGGTCGAGAGCACATGGTGTGCAAGTTGCTCGATCCATTTATGGGTTGAAGCAAGCATCTCGTTCCCGGTATCATAGATTCGATCACACGATCAAGTCTTATGATTTCGAACAACACTTTGCTGAATCTTGTGTGTACAAGAAGGTTATCAAAGATAGTGTTGTATTTCTAGTGTTGTACGTTGATGACATACTCCTAATTGGCAACGATAAAGGGATGATGTCCGACGTGAAAAGTTGGTTGACCACGCAATTCCAAATGAAAGATTTGGGAGAAGCGAGTTATGTTCTAGTGATCCAAATTATAAGGGATCGTAAGAACAGATGTTAGCTCCGTCCCAAGCAACTTATATGATAAGGTGCCGGCACGCTTCAAGCATGGAGAACGCAAAGAAGGGTTTTCTACCAACCCGTCACGGCGTTTACCTATCTAAGTCTCGTGGGCCTCAAACCCCCGAAGAGGCCGAAGCTACGGGAAGAGTGCCATATGCCTCGGCCGTTGGTAGTCTTATGTATGCTACGAGGTGTACGAGACCCGACATTTGTTACGGCGTTGGATTAGTCACCGTTTTCGGGCCAAATCCAGGGCAACCGCACCGGACAAGAAGAAAGAATCTCATCAAATATTTGAAGAGAACCGTAAATTATATGCTCGTCTATTCGAGTGGGAGTTTGGAGCTAGCGGGGTACACCGATTCTCGATTTTCGCCGACAGAGATGATTCTAAATCTACCTCTCGGTTCGTTGTTTACGCTTGGTGGCGGTGCAAGAGAATGGAGAAGCCAAAAGCAATCCAAAGACAAACCGATTCAACAATGGAAGCCGAGTTCATACGTCTCGGAGGCGCCTAAAGAAGCAGCTTGGTTAAGAAAGTTCATCGGGATT
Organism: Gentiana straminea; assembly: GCA_036785695.1. NCBI lineage: Eukaryota > Viridiplantae > Streptophyta > Magnoliopsida > Gentianales > Gentianaceae > Gentiana > Gentiana straminea. The sequence continues at coordinate 13,465,653 of JAVUPR010000113.1, read as the reverse complement.
AGGCGTTGTCCCGAATGTCGAAGATCCTATTACTCTCTATTGTGATAACAATGGGGCCATTGCCAACTCTGAGAACCTCGAAAGCACAAGTAAGTCGAAGCATATAGAGAGAAAATACCGGGTGATCAACGATTTTGTCGATGAGGGACATTTCCGTCAAGAAAATCGCCTCCGCCGATAATCCCGCTCGATCCATTCACCAAGACGCCGTCGATTGAAGCTTTTAGTCGACACTTGGAGACTATAGGTATTAGAGACATGTCTCATTTGCTTTAGAGCAAGTGGGAGTGATAGTTTGCCGTATTTTAAATAATAGGGTGTGCTCTAAAACAATTAATCACATGCTTTCGTGCAAGTGGGAGATTGTTAGGTGTGATGCCCGAAAGACAATTTTGTAATTGTTTTATTTAATAAATGAAATGATGTTATTATTCATATTTATTATTCTCATATTCACCGATGTGACAATAGTATTTACACTACGTAAAACCCTAAAGTATATCGTTTATGTAATCACTTAACTCGTTGTACGGTATATACACAAGTGAGGATCGAGTTAGTGAAGATGTGCTTAAAATACAATTAGCCCGTAGTGAAGTTAATCGAGAGTATCGGGTCTCTCCTTTAACGTGCTATTAATGCGCCCGTAACACAATAGGTGTGATTGTCTTATCCGGACTTTCGGTTAAGAGAACCTAATCGGGCATTTATATATGATAGATATATCATATAAAAATCGGACCGATTTGATTGGAGTTCACGATATAATTCCGTAATCGAGAAGTCTTATCGAATCAATGGATGATCATATTTATGGATATATCTTAATCCCGAGGTGATCACACAACCGCTTGAATCGCATGAAGTTTGACTTGACGGTTAAGGATTACACCGAGTCCGTGGTCCGAATTACCCCATCTTGGCATTGTACCGAATTGAGTGAGTAGTCCGTGTTATCACGTATACGGAATCCATTCCTTCCATTTATGGAAGTAGATAGACAGCTTCCCTTATTTGTTAATCCTAGAAACCGATCGATCGTACGAGTTCATATTACACCGATTAGCTACCAAGTTGTATGAATTAATTGATCACTAGGGGGTTAATGGTAAATAAGGATAAGAGGTTCTAAAAAGGGTTAACGGTAACTTCCCGATTTAGAATGAACAAGCCTATGAGGATTAATCCATATGTAATGATTATATCAATGGACGCTTATTATTATTCTCGTGAGAGATAAATATAATCTTATAATCGGAGGAGTGAGTGCAAACGGGATTATGGTGGCATATTCCCGTGATTGATTTATCGAATATAATTATCCTATAATTATTTATTTGATTTATCGGAGCCGCCGATTATTAGTCCATGGTCCCCGACGTGCCTCCTAATATAGCATAGCTATTCTCGGACGTCGAATCCTAATAATATTAATTTAGTTCTTGTTGGACTTTATTAAAACGATATGTGAATTAATTGTTTAAAGTGGACTATTAAATTAGTTTGGACTAAATAATTAAATACACGGAAAAGACATTTTTCGTGGACTCTCGCCCGAATTGGTGTGTTGACCATTTTTTTGACCTAATTGGTCAAAAAGGATAAAAGATGCGTATGACCTATTCTTTTAGTAAAAGGTGCGCATATTTTATGTATTATTAGAAATTTGTTTTCCTAAATTAATTAATAAGACATGTGCATAAAATATTTATTGGATAAATATTTATGGTAAATAATAAAGATAAATATTATTCTAGATTTGTTCTAGAATATTATGGAATTATCTTTTATTAAAGGATTTATTTTGTTTGATAAATAAAAATCCTTGGAGGCTAAGTTTTACTCTCCTATATAAAGAGAGTTCTCCCAAGCCTCAAACAACACATAAAATTCGACTTCTCCCTATAGTAGAGAGAAGAAAATATTTTCGGCCAAGGGTGAGTAGAGGAGAAATCTTGGAGATTTTTCCGGTAGCATATCGGAAGGGTTCGAGTCGAGAATTCCTTCCACCGGGAATTGCTTGGATCACACGATCGGAAGACCGTGGTGCTCTTCACATCTTCACATTCATCCTTTGCGGTTCTTCAACTTGAATTTAGAGATTCAAGAGGTATGATCTACATCCCCCTTGTAGAATAGATCTAGTTGTTTTATTACGCATATTATATGATCTAGATCCATAAATCGCTTCCGTTGCGGATGGTATTACTAATTAATCAAATTGAATTTTAAAGAAAGAATGAGAGTGCAACAATACAAAATCAGGGAGCACTTGCTTCATAGATTTGGAAGGTAAAAAGATAAAAACTTGTTCAAAGGAAGAACTTATGAAGATATATCTCTGAGATAATTCATGACAGAAGATGGCGAGAAGTTATTGAACTCAAATACCTCAAATGAGGAATCAAATAGGAAGTAATTTACTGGGAAATGCATGATCAAAGAAAGGCATAAAAAGGTTTGAACTTCAACTGTGGTATACTGGAAGGTAGCGTCTTGGTGCTTGTTTATAACTGCAAAAGAAACCACAACGTTAGCCTTACAAACATCCTAGTAAGAGACTTACTCCCGAAGAAGATCAAACTTCGAGGAAACTTCTAAAACATCTCAATCATAACTTGTTACTCTCTTAGCCCAAACCCTAAGTCAAGGAGGTGAGGGTTCCTTTTAAGCTGTTGTCAATGATATTTTATTCCGGATATGATATTATCGACTTGTGCAGCCCAAACCAAAATGATTTTGAGCACGATCAAAGGAGAAAAAGTATAGATACTGGAGTTTTCCAGGTGACAGAAAAAGATTAGAATTTTTGGATGAGAAGAAGTCACTCAAAAACAATTATTTTTGCCGAATGCACAAGCTGTCATAATTTCCAGATTAGTAAATACTGATTTGAATTGCAGATTGCGATCAAACGAAAAGGAATTTGAACTTAATACCAAAAGGAAAGTTATAGGTAAAAGTGTTGTCTACAACATATCAAAAATTCAGGTCATTTGAATGTGGTTAACCTGTTTAAAATAGAAGAATAAGTGAAAGTGATGCTGCAGATTTTCGGGACAGAGTGTCCGGCATTAACATAAATTTTCTGAACAATACATAATGATTATCGAGTTAATGTGAGAAGAGAAGTTGTAGATAAAACAATGATCTATCTTGCAGAAAATTTTCAGAATTTTTGGAGCAAGGGAAATGGGTTTATACATTTGACCCTTCATCCATTTCAATATAAAGGATTAGTCAATCAAATAATAGATAGTAAGTGGGTCGGTTTGAAAATAAATGAATTGTTAGTCGTAGAATATTATTCACGTCAGACTTAACCCTAACTAATACTAATAAAAAGAAATAAAAAAGAAAAGGTTCGGAAAATTTTAATTTTCTAAGCAAACACCAAAACAAAAGGCATTCACTCGTGTTGTATTAAGCCAACCACGAGGATGATGAAACTATGTGCCAAAGGAAAAGACCTTTAACACTCATAGTTGAAACGAGTGAGAAGCACTTGGAAAAGATATAATTGTATATGAAGTTCATGTAGAATCCATTTCGAACAAAGCAAGGTCAAAGAATTTTGGTAAACACAAACCGAGCGATAGTGAGGAGAGGGAGTGGAGGATATGTAGAGTTGAGTCGGACATCATTCTCTACGGGAATAGGTCAAGCCAAAGTGTAGGCTTTGACATTGAAGTGTAGAAAGAAGTGGAGAGATCACAATAGGGAGTGTAAGGAATATTCAACCAAGAGGACCTCAACTTAAAGGTGTAGGCATAAGACTCCGATCCCAAAGCTTTACTTAGAGGGGTTTCACTTAATCCTAGGTGATGTGATTTGGTTTAAAGACTTCATCCGTAAGGATCGATTACTTAACAGACTAACTTACTAGTGCTCCTTGCACTTTTCTTAGCCATGAGACAAGAAGAAAGGGTCAGCTAAGTTGCTAAAGAGACTTATAAAAATTCATCTTAGACTACGATCTTAGACGTAAGATAGGAACTTTCTCTCTGATACCAACTGTGACGCCCCGTCCCGGATACCGAGTCCTTATCCGGAAAGAACGCCCGGCATGCATATATTAACTTTTTAAATCGTCAAAAGTAATATATACATAAGCCTCGTAACAATCAATCAGAGTAAAAGCGGAATAAATTAAAACTAAAGATAACTCGAAAAAGATTGTCAAACGACAAACAACGGATCACCAAGTCCCAAAATCTACGTCTGAGAAAACTGACCGACAAAACAACGAAATAAATGTTGTTGTGACTTATTACATCCCAAATGAAATTGAAAAGATACTAAAGACTATCTCTCAAAAAAACTGAATAATAAAATCGCATAATAGAAAACTCCATAACATCATAATCTCTTGAGCTCAAACGTCGGCTCCGTCATCATAACCGTACTCATCATCATCCTGAAACCACCTTCTCGGGGTGGGGACAATAAAGAAAAGGGGGTAAGTACATACGTACTTAGTTAAGGGGTAGAAGAAATGGTTACACACAACATAGCATATCATACATAACAAGATAAGTTAACAATCTCTACCACATAGGTTGCATTGAGATACACTCCCCTCTGCTAGATCTGTTAGCACCATCACGAGCAATTATCTATGTTACATTGTAATTCAAGGGCACAATGCCCGAATGATGGGTATGCACCGGGACATATTCAGCACCTCATATGGCACGGATGGTTCCGTGTGGAACATTTCCCAAAACCCGAATATTGTCCGTTACGTATGAGAAATGATTCCATGCTGCGAATCATAAATGTGCCTCACCAAGAATTACAACGTTTTAGCTTTTAGACTCATCACATATGTTTATTACGTAGTTAATCTAACCACCTAAGTTCATTCCACTTAAAAAGGCTTCCTAAGGACATCTAGTCCTGGACAATCTAGATTAACTACCTATCACGTTGTAAAAGGCATCAATGACTACTAAACCAATGACCCCACAAGGTCTAAACAACCGCCTTCTGGGCTACCACCTTCTCCCCGCAGAGGGTCTCAGTTGTGGCGATTGATGCTAAGGCACCTGAAGTCGGAAGTTAGACTTTGCCACATTCCAATTAATGTCTCAAAAGACATATATACCACATCATAACACACTATACACAAATAATATCCAAACAAGGTGAACATTATCACTTTAAATAAATACTTGAAAACATAAGCACCATCTGTGTATTTTATCATTATTATTATATCATCCGAAAACAGTAAATAGCATAGTCCCCTTTGGTTTACTCTTCTTTCTGAATAGCATAGTCCCCTTTGGTTTACTCTTAACTTTCTAGATAGTAAAAGGTGAATAGTAATACACATCTTTTGACTTGCTCTGCAACTTACTTACATATAATATAATATTGTCTTTTCCCTTTCTTCCGTATAATGTTTACGGCAGAATTATCCATGTTCGGTGACACATAGAATTTTGATTTATTTACACTTACTTTTTGTCCTGACAAGGCGCAAAAGGTATGAAGGACGCCTTCCATGATCTCGGCTTGGCCAACCGAAGCTTCCGCGAATAGCAGTAAATCATCCGCAAAAAATAAATGTGACACTTCAGGCCCTCCCCTCGAAATGCGAAACGGCCTCCAGGATCCCCCTCTAACCGCCTCCTCTATGATAGAACTCAGAACCTGCATTACCAGAACAAACAAGTACGGTGCCAATGGGTCCCCTTGCCTCAGTCCTCGTTTCGGTTTGAATTCCTCGAGTGGCGTCCCATTCCATAGAATAGATAAAGAGGCCGAAGATATACAAAACATAATTAGTTCCATCAGTTGGTCTGAGAATCCCACCAAGACTAATAGGTGCCGCAGAAAGTCCCAGTTTACACGATCGTAGGCTTTTTCTAAATCAATTTTTACCACCATATAGCCTTTTCTCCCTTTAGTGAACAATATTAAAATAGAAAGATAAAAATAAAACCAAAGGGAACAACAATAAAAAAAATATACCATTACAGGGTTACATCAAGATAGGTCCTATTTTTTTTTCTTCTCCTCTCTTCGGCATTCCCAGGCGACAATAATATAAAAAAAAAAAAGAAACAGACCTATAACACAAAATAGCAGCAATCGTGAAGAAATAAACACATACTTAAATACCGTTGAACACCCCCTTACCTTGATCATTTGTAAACTTGATTGAAAGCAAATCCCAAAACAACGCCTTGAATTCTCAATTCCAAACGCCTCTACGAATACCCTACGATTCAAATTACGAACTACGATTAGCCAACTATCCAAACACCGAAACGCAGGTTCAATCCTCAAGAACTCATGAATTCTAAACTAGGGCTAGAATCGAAAGCTTACCGTTTATCAAACCTTTTGTATAGAAACGATCATCTTCTCGCGGTGATCAAAATATTCTACTATCGTCTACACAAAAGCTTGATCGATCAACCTCGATTTTGGAAGATTATGTTTCTCCTTTTTCTTGCATCAATGTTGTCGCTCCTCTTCTTAATTCACAAGAAAGATTGCCGTGAAAGATTAATGAGAAAATAGGGGTTATTTTCCATTTATAACCATAATTAAATCCATTAATTAAAAAATAATTAATTCCTTATTAATTATTAGCTTTTTAGGTTGGTATAAAATAGGAAAATAAATAATTAATTTTCCTTTTACATTTTTACCCTTCTTGAATTTTCGGGGTATTACAGTGAAACCCTGTATCGTCATACAATGTCAACCTTTTCTCCATACTCTTCTTTTGTACAACATTCTTTCACCATTTCATCAACCAAGTCTTCATTAATATTTTGACATACAATGTTCTTCCAAACATGCAGTTGAAAATAGTACATCTATGGTAGCACACCGAAAGCTTCACAAAATGCAACCTCCACTAATATCACAAAGATCATCCGATGATTCACCTCATATGGCAAACCAATTCACATGAATATCATGATACAAAATTTACTTTGTAAACGTCTCCGGAAAGACATAACAACTCAAATGAGGATTGGGATGCATAATGTGATTTCTTACCCGTCCTACTGTAATGAATTCAATCGAGCTACATTGTTCGAAAAGAAATTCCAAAATAATAATAAATAAATAAATAAAAGAAGGCAAATCACAGTTGTGCTTGTAAATACTAATAAAAAAACATTATTGATAGGTATAAATAAGCCAATTAAAGTTTGAAAATCAACTTAATTCATACACGCAGATACACCGAGATGAAAAAAAATACAAACACACATAAGATTGTTATCATTGCACTTACACGACTGCTTCCACCATTCTCGTCTACCTCCCTTATTTGATTCTATAAATGGCCTATATTTCGATCCAAAGCACCTTATGGGATTAATAATGCGGGGTTGAAAATGGTGCTTCCAATGAATTAGACGTTGCCCCCGTATGAGCACTGCTTCAACACCCCGGATTATTCTCATATATCACCATGGTAACAAAGCCATCAAGAGCGTACTAAAGGAGATAAGCTATTGGTGGAATATGAAAATGAAAATGAAAATGAAACACCAAGTATATGCTGTTGTGGGCGATTTCGATGTAGAAGAATTTTGTTTACTATTTACAAATTTAAAAAAAAAAAAAGAATTCCGGACATTATAGTTATTTCTACTCCCCCGTTCCTAATTATATGTCGCAGTTGCCAAAATCAAAATTTCCTTTTTATATGTCGTACTTATATTTTCAATACATATTTTAATACTCTTTCCGTTTTTCAATATTACTTTTCAACTTTCTAGACTCATTCAACCTATCAATTTTTCATATTCATTACACCACTACACTTTTGAAGATTTTTTTGGAGTACTTATTTTTTTAATCTGTGTGTTTTTCTCAACCGCGACATATAATTAGGAACGGAGGGAGTATGATACAAACAAAACATTTTTCCTACGGAACGAACAACACCCTTAAAGTGCATAAAATATAAATAAAAAACAAAACTTTACTCACCGAAAGTTTGAAGGAAACATTGTTTTTGCAGTATTATCACATATCGATGGTTACCTTGCCGATTCCATGACACAATTGAGCAAATAGATACAACCGATTGATTCAATAGAATTTCTGCACAAATAAATTGCAAATGAATATCAACTGAAAAAATAGAAATCGAAGACACTAAAACCTATGTGAATAAAATCAATTTTCGAATAGGTTTGATTGAAGAATGAGAGAATAAGATGAAGGGTAAAACAAAAGTGCCGAAATATGTGACATTTGGAAACTTATGTTGGGATATACATAAAGTTGTTAGAGATGAAGCGCAGATTTGTAGAGGTTGTTTAGATTTTGTACAATGTCTTATGTTAGTGAAATTTAAGAGTCAATGTGGATAAAATTTGTTTAAGATGAAGAGAATTAATATGTCGACAACTATGGAGCTTGTTTAAATTTTGTGCCGAGGATTTGCATTATTTGAACGCGTGTTGCTATTTTGGATAAGAGTCGGGTTGAAAGCGGTTTGGGAGTTAAATTACGGGTAATTGGGTTAAATGTTGCTTTCAAATATATATATATATATATATATATATATATATATATATATATATATATATATATATATATATATATATATATATATATATATATATATATATGAGGAAACTGTCTATAATTCTTAATTCTTTTTTGTGAAAATGTTGTTTTGGGCGGTATGAATAGCGCAGACATGTAAAACATCCGAAAGTGGAAAGAGCTTAATTCAACACAACTACCAAACAAGACTTGTGACTGGCTAAAAGATCCACAAAGACATTCCACGTGACTAGCTAAAAGATCCACATGGGCATTCCTTGAAATTAAAGATGAAACATAAATTGATTCAACAAGTCTTTGCGGCCAGCTACAAGTTTACCCACGTCTAATTCAATTATTTATTGGAGTTTCTGGATATTGTTAAAGAGTCCACTTCTTATATGAGTCTATGATATCCAAATGAAATCGCAAATGAGGGTCCATCGAAAACTCCAACAGCTTCCTCTTCAAGAACATATATATTCGGTAAATGCCACCAAATGAAAGCGAATTTCTTTTAAGACAAGCATCAGCATTGCATTTAATGAAAGAGGCCAAAATGGGCATCCATTTTGCAGACCAATTAGGTAGATTCTTGAAACCATGCGGAGATTGATCATTGATGGAAAGAAATTTATAACTCCCAACTTCATCTTCTTTCAACAGCGAGGATAAATAAACATGTTTTAAAATAGTAGATGTTATTTAAGCTCTAAGTTTTGATGTGTTATTAAACAATAGTAGTGGATGTCCATGTATTTTCTCATGAGTTTAAACATATTTATGTTGGAAGTAGCGCCCGAAAGACAACTTATGTAATTTTTTTTATAGTTAATAAATGACAGATTTATTCTCATTTTATTATTTGCTTCATGCTTATAAGTAATACACTGCTGAAAACCCCAAGTTGTATCATATGTAACCATATAACTTAGTGTGTGTCACACGTGAGTATTAAGTTTATGGTGATACACTTGAACTATTAGTCCGTGGTGAACTTAATCAAAGCATGAGGTCTATTGATTAAACCACCACTAATGCGCTCAAAACACTTTAAGGTGTGACCGTCTTATCCGGACCTTCGATAAAGGAAACAACAGAGATGAGCACACATCTCGATCTCAGAAAGCCTATCTTAATGGGCCTTTTCAATTCAAAACAAAAACGGAAAAGGAAAGATTAGATTCCCTCATGTGGGAATATGCCCCAAAAGAATGAAATAGGAATATAAAGAACCAATCTTGTCTTTGAGTTTGGATTGAAATTATCATTCAAGAGTAAACCCTTTTAATTCTGGTTTTAAGACCTGTAGTTCTATCGGTTAACTCGGTTTTTTTATTGTTATCTAAGTGGGACATTTATATATGATGTAGTCATGTAGGACTGTACCGATTTAATCTGCATTTCTCATATAATACCGTGATTGAGAAATCTTATTAAATCACAAGATGATCATATATGGGTTAACCTTAATCCTGAAGTGATTGCAGACGCCTGCTTGTTTCAAGATAGAGATTGTTCGTTAAGGATCGCTAAGAGGCGCGGTCTGAATCACTTTCATGTTGGAACTATTCTGAAATGAGTGAGGAGTGTGTCTCACAGATATGAAATCCATTCCTTCTTGCGGGAAGTAGAAAGACAATCCCCTTATTTGTTAATCCTATAAACTGATCGATCGGCCGAGTTCATATTGATTATGAACTAATTGATCACTAGTGGGTTAATGGTAAATAAGGATGAGATGTAATGAAGAAGGTTTATGGAAATATTCCCGTTTCGTTATGGATAGTCTATGGAGGGTTACTCTGTATGTAATGATTATATCAATGGATACTTATCGACTCGACTTTCTGAGAATAAGTTATATCTATAATCGATAGGGTTCAGTTTCGGATTTATGGTGGCGTAGTTCCGGAATTAATAAGTTGAGTAGAAATGTTCTGTTCGATGAATATTTTATTCAATTTATTGTAGCTACTGGTTATAGGTCCATGATCCCTGGGTTGGCTCCTCACACGTGAGTGTTTTCTCGTTTTGTGGAACCTAGAGAATAAATTAAATAGTTGATCTATTTAATGAATATGCGAGTATTATTTATTCGGTAAATAATATATAATATAGAAAATACATTTTCTATTATCCCAATTGACATAAAAATGGCCCCACATTTTATTGATTTTGGGAAAATAAATTTTCTCCTAATTAATTATAATGTGAAAAGTATAATTGTTTACATGTTAAATAATTATAAATAAGAAATTAGTTTTCTTATTGGATAAATAGAAAATTTGTATTCCTACTGGATAATTGTTTTATTTTTCCTTAAAGGAAAAGATAAATTTGTGTGTATAAGATAAACTCTCAAACTATTGGTTATTATTATATTATTATCCTATATAAAGAGAGTTTCTCCCAACACAAAATAGTTTTTTCCAACGCCATTTTGAAAAAAAAGGGACGCCTTTTTCTTTTGAAAAAGAGAGAAATTTTGTTTTCTTGTCTTAGCCATTGGGAGAAGAAAAACCTGGAGTTTTTCTTGAGCATATTCGAGGAGGTTTTTCTATGAGGATCAACGTCCACTCAGTCGTCGCTTGGAGATACAATCCGGAAGATCATGGCTTCTCTTTTGTTGGGTAATTCTTTGACCTTCTTGTAGTTATATTAATTAATCATGTGAATTAAGTCGTAGTAAAATCGCATGCGAATTTAATTCATAGCTTCCCCTGTGCATGATCGCGTGTCTCGATCGGTGCTGTGAATCAGATCTGACGATCCAATTATGGATAAGATCCGGATTCGGGTTTCTGTATATCCAGCAATTTATGCATTATGTATTTATAAGTTATGAAAGTAGAGAGTCACTTTAATTCAATCATATTAATGGTAGAAATTATTGAAACAATAGTTACAAGTTATTTTTATTCCTTCTTTGTAGTATAAATACCACCTATGAAGAGGTGAAAGTGGTGTATTGTAATAGAGTTTGTACTGATGAAGAGAAAACTACGAAGGCCTATGATAATGTCAAAATTATCACGGCGTTTCAACGGTGGTTTAGTGGTAGATATCTAGCAATAAAAGTGGTGTGAATGCGGTGGTGCATGGTGGTGTTGTGGAATTTGTGGTGGTGCAAGTGGTGGTGCAAAGTAGAAAGTAGAGAGAGTAAATAAAATTGGCAGAGTTTGCCTTAGTTTTGTATTAGTTGTGCTCCTTTCATAATATACAATGATCTCTATTTATAGGGAAGAAACCGAATGTAGTTTGGTTTAATTACAATAAAAGACTAATAGCACGGCTAGATCTAAAGTCAGCTAGCGAGCCCATGTCGGGTCCGGTGAATGGCGGCCCTGGTGACCTCTCTGCTTCATACGTCCGTAAGTTCCTCGTCATGCCAAAATGTCGGTAACTTCTTCCTCTATGTGTTGTGGGCTCGGATCTCTTGCGGGTGTAGTTGCCTCATGGACCTTGATGGCCGGCCCCCTTTGGCTTCGCTCGATGTCCCATCGAGCCGACATGCCGAAGACTGGTCTGATGCTCCGCGGTCCATATCGGCTGATTAATTCACAGACGGTGGTGGCCAATGGCCTTGTCCTCTAATTTGTTAGCCAGGCGAACCTGAATACGGATCTGCGGGCGGTATTGCGGTTCAGGCATATGGCACCCTACTCCGTGCCTTGATCATTTTCTCGAAATGTTGGGCAGGGAGTAAAGTTTGCTCACGGATCGATTGCTTTAGAGTGAGGTGGTGACTTTTTGCAACGAGCGGCCTTAGCCTCTTGATGGTCATACATGGCAAATCGCCTTGACCTTTGTTTCGTCGGCTATAAGTGGGGGACAACCTTAGTCTTTTAGTGGTCAGGTGTGGCAGATCGCCTTGACCTTTGTTTTTTGGCTATAAGTGGGGGACAACCTTAGCCTTTTAGTGGTCAAGTGTGGCGGATAGCCTTGAACTTTGTTTTGCGGCTATAAGTGGGGGACAGCCTTAGCCTTTTAGTGGTCATGTGTGGCGGATAGCCTTGACTTTTGTTTTGAGGCTATAAGTGGGGGACAACCTTATCCTTTTAGTGGTCATGTGTGGCGGATAGCCTTGACCTTTGTTTGCGGCTATAAGTGGAGGACAACCTTAGCCTTTTAGTGGTTAGGTGTGGCGGATAGCCTTGACCTTTGTTTTGTGGCTGTAAGTGGGGGACAACCTTAGCCTTTTATTGGTCATGGTGGCATACCTTGACCTTTGTTTCGTGGCTATAGTGGTCAACCTGTGTGGCGGATAGCCTTGACCTTTGTTTTGTGGCTATAAGTGAGGGACAGCCTTAGCCTTTTAGTGGTCAGGTGTGGTGGATAGCCTTGACCATTGTTTTGCGGCTATAAGTGGGGGACAACCTTAGCCTTTTGTGCCATGCTATTAAGCGGACGACTTGACGGGACCGCGCTATCAAGCAGACGGTTTCATAGGTTGGCTGATGTGTGATTTTCAATATATAATCACTAAATCCTACCGCAAAAGCACGACTTATCGAGTAGTACTTAGGATGTCGGTCCCACAAAGACTTGCAGTCAATCACCAAACAATTCCTGATTTTTATTAGCTAGACAAATCAAATTTTTTGAGGTGTTATCTAAAAGTCCTAAAATTAAAGAAAATAAAGAAAATATAATTAATAGCCAAGAACTTCAAGATTTTAGCAGAATTCAAGATTTAAAGGCGTTTCTAGGATTTCGGATCCACCACGGCATTTTCTACACAGAGTTTCAACAATCTTTCCATCAATATGAATTTTACATTTACGAATATTATCTAATATTTCACGTAAACATTCTTTCAAACTATTATCGTGATTGTACATAGTTTTATCTCGCATTTAGTTTCCTACAATGATGAATAAAATTAGATCCATTGAATTACCATAATTAAGGGTCACTTTAGGCTTAACCAAATTTTCATTCAAGAAATCCTTAAAGATTCGATCTTGGTTTTTAGGTTATCGATTAATTAATACTTTTTCTGTCATCAATTAATCGAATGAAATTTTTCTTGCAATCTGATGATACAAATTATATCGCCATCAGTTGGGCCGCACCAAGGAAGTTGCGACTACAGCTATGGCGACGTCAAAAGGTATTAAGATCAAGACCGCCGCCAACAACCCTTCCTAGTGCTTTGTCAGAGCTAGGGGCCGGTGGGCGATCATAAATATAAGGCTCTCTAAGGGAGCCGCACAAGACTTGAGAAGAAACAGGGGGCGGAGGCCAGGCGACGAAGCTGGCGACCTTGGCAACCACAAAGGGTCGCCGCCTGGATATTATACCCACTTGATGTCAGATATTTAGTATTTACTTAGCTACTAAGACTAGTGACTAAGCTGCTTCTGCACCGCCAGTCTTTTACTTCACCCCTAAGTTTAATCTTCCTATAAAAGGAAGTCTTGTGTAACCTAATCAGGGACATTCTAATACACAAAAAACAGGCCAAAGCTCTGTAAAAGCAAAAATCATCTCACCGTCCTCCTTTCGCCGCCGCCTATCTCCGGTTAATGAAACAAACAAACCACTCACAAACAAGCCAGATATCCACAGCACCAGCACCGCTACGCAACCGTGACGATTTCTGCATCGTCAGTTGGCTCCGTTACCGGGAATCCCTCGCAACAACTTGCTCACAGTCCCAGGCGTGAAAATCATCGAAGAGTGATAACACACGGCGGATCGAAGGAATCTCACCTCCGCCAGTCAAGAAACGTCCGGCCATATTCATTCATCCAAGTTGCGTTCCTGAAAGAGGTAATCTTACAAAGAAAATCCCTCAAAACCCCCTTTGCTTCTTTCCCCCCCAGAGAGGGGAACCGTCAAAGGACAATATTTTCTACCTCAAAAGCATATACCCAGAAAAACCCTCATCCAAACGATACACTTCTGGAAAATCACACTTTTTCAGGGTTATTACGCAAATCGCCATCACTCTTCCCCAGAAAGTCACTCTACAACAAATGACAGGAAGTAAAGGACATCTAACACCCAAAACCCCTGCAAAGGGGGGCATGCAGCATCAGGCTCGCGGAGAGGGGGTAGGAGAAACACCTGACAATCTCCCCGCAGAGGGAGAAGGGTCGCAACGAGGGGTCCTATCGCCTAGCGACGCCCGGAATGTCATTAACCAAAAGGCCAAGTCGAAGGAGGCCATTGTCGCGCTAGATGGGACTCGCAAAGAGAGAGCAAGGTCACAACAAAGTCAAAAGTCGACCCCTGAGACAAGACCAGGCTCCTTGGAGGACCCTGAGATTGCGGAAATGAGAGAATATGCAAGGTATGCGGAAACTATGTACTTAACTAACTCTCGCCTGGTAGCAAAGGGCCAGGCCCCAATGGCGATACGACCCCCGAATCCTCCTAGGAATGAAGCTGCTCCCGCGGACATAAACAAAGGTCGCCAGATTCAGATCCAAGAAATCGAGATAGAGGAGAGTGTGCATTCGTCGGGTCGCAAAGGATTGATGAGAGAAATCGCGCAAGACACAACACCCCCAGATCGCGATCACCAGAGAGGAAAGTCACTCGAAAAAGGATCAGCTTTCAAAAGGTTGGGTGAGAAGGACAAGGCCTCGGCCCCAAGTCGTCTCGGCCTTCCGGAGGAGGAATACCCCCCCGACCGGACGGGGAGCGCGCGGACGCTCGCATAATAATAAGGGAGAAAAGAGCTCGCCGGAGGGATCGCAAGACTATGGGGAATCGAGCACGGGCGAGAACGGGTCGATAGGCGGGCATTGTCGCGACCCGGGTTCGACTCGCGCAGCGGCACGTATGGAAATAATGAAAAATGAGCTCGCGGAGTTAAAAAAATCAAGGCCAGTCGAAAGGGCCGCACCGATCTCAGGAATCGATGTGCTCGCTAAAAGAATCACAGAGACATTACCAGCCAGCAATGAAAAGGTCAGCTACCCCAGCCATAATTACTACAATGGCAACTCTTGTCCGAACGACTGGCTCACCGCTTTCAAGGGCCGCATCACCTTAGCAACTCAAAACAAGTCCGCCTGGTGCATCGCTTTAGTCGGTAGCATGCAGGACATGGCAGCGTCTGGGATACGCGGGCTTCCCCGCAGCTCAGTGAAAAGTTGGGAGGACCTATCGGAAAAATTCGTCAGAGAATTTGAATCGGCAAGCAGACCTAAGAAAACCATCGAGGACCTATATGAGGTTCGCATGGGAGGGCATGAGTCTGGAAAAGATTATTACGAGCGGTTCATCAGAATATACGATCAGACAAGAAATATTCCGGACGACGCAGTTATAACATGTTTTCTCACAGGGATCGCCAAGGGTCCGATGAAGACAGAATTTAACCTGCGGCCCCCCAAAGCGGGTCTCAGGGAAATGCTGGAAAGGGCTCGGATGATGGGAGTCAGCGAAGCGCCATCCCCTGGGAAACCAAACCCAAAGCAGAGCAACATTCACACAAAGAGGATCGCATGGAGGATCGCAAGAGGGAAAAGGGGCAAGATGCTAGCCGCGATCGCGAGGTAAAGAAACCTTACAAGTTCAGCGAGGATAACTTTGCCCTGCTCAACACGAAAGCATCCCAGATCCTGTTTGAGATTCGCGAACATTTCGACAAACCCAAGCCCATGAGGGGCGACCCCGACGGTCGCGATAAATCGAAATACTGTGACTATCACAAAGATCACGGTCACGTCACAGATGAATGCTTCACATTGAGGCGAGAAATAGAGAGGCCGATCCGTGAGGGACCAGCGACTAAGTATAAACGAGATGGGAATACCGGTCCCGGACAGGGTCGCCAACCCCGCGTCTATCAGAGGGAAGTTCAAGTTTTCCATGGGAATATTCCCAGCAACAATCAGCTGAAATCACAGATACATCAAATCAATACGCGCGGCTTTGAAAAGCAGATAGTGCTGGGGGAAAACGAGAAGGGAATCCTATTCACTAAAAGTGAGCTGACCACGGTGGACGGTCCCATGGAAATACCCCTCATCCTCAAAGTCGGGGTGAACGACAAGCACGGCGTCAACAAAGTAATGGTCGACACTGGGGCTGGCCGTGACGTCATCTATTTCGACTGTTTAAAACAGATCGGATTTGGAGAGGCCAAGTTGAAACCTTACCTCGGGGTGCTCGAGGGCTTTACCAATGATACGGTACGGGTCAAAGGCACCATCGACCTCAGCATCACTCTTGGCGATTACGAACCCTGTCGAACTGAGGTGGTCACTTTCCTAGTTATCGATCTCCCCTCGTACTACAACATGATATTGAGGATCCCAGCTATGAGAAAATTTCAAATGGTGGCATCTGTTCCTCACCAAAGGGTCAAATTCAACATAGGGGACGAAATTGGGGTCGCCATAAGCCGACCCGGATTTTTCCTCGAATACATGACCAAGAATAGAGTCGACTCCAAGCGACCCAGAGTAGAAGGTTTTAATATGACCACAGATCAGATCGCCACGATCAAGGAGGTTGCAGAAGAAACGGTAGAGGTTGAAACGTTACAGATCCGTGACGAGCCGGACTTCATCGCCGAGGACGAGCTGGTCGAGGTCATTATAAATGACGAGCACCCTGATCAGAAAGTCAAGGTGGGATCGCAGGCCAACGAGAAAGAAAGGGAGGACCTGATCGAGCTTCTGAAAGCAAACTTGAATGCCTTCGCCTGGGAAGTAACAGATATG
The DNA here is from genome assembly GCA_036785695.1 of Gentiana straminea. Lineage (NCBI taxonomy): Eukaryota > Viridiplantae > Streptophyta > Magnoliopsida > Gentianales > Gentianaceae > Gentiana > Gentiana straminea. Next base: position 13,448,434 of record JAVUPR010000113.1, on the reverse strand, counting down.
AGGGGTGTGGAGTCGGAGATCGCTTTGCACCATCTAAGTGTCGATCCCAACTTCAGGCCGATCCAACAAAGAGCGCGCCAATTCTCTACAGAAAAGGAGGTCGCAATAAAGAATGAGGTCGGAAAGCTTTTAACGGCTGGCATTATCAAAGAGCTGCAATACCCTACCTGGTTGGCAAACGTGGTAATGGTAAAAAAGCATAATGGCAAGTGGTGGATGTGCGTCGACTTCACCGACCTAAACAAAGCTTGCCCCAAGGATCCTTACGCACTGCCCCGAATTGACAAAATGGTCGATGGGATCGCAGGTTTTGAAACGCTGAGTTTTCTCGACGCTTATTCAGGCTACCACCAGGTCAAAATGGCTGATGAAGACAAGGAGCTAACGGCCTTCAGGGCCGCCAGTGGACTATATTACTACGAGATGATGCCGTTTGGTCTAAAGAACGCAGGTTCAACCTATCAAAGGATGGTGAACAAAGTTTTTAGTGCACAAATAGGCAGAAACATGGAGGCTTACATCGACGATATGGTCGTGAAATCAAGTCGCCAGGATCATCTGGTGGACCTTCGCGAGACCTTTGCAAACGTAAAAAGTCATTCGATGAAGTTAAACCCCGCAAAATGCACTTTTGGGGTCCAGGCGGGAAAATTTTTGGGCTTCATGGTTAGTCAAAGGGGGATCGAGGCAAACCCATAAAAAATCGAAGCACTAATAAATATGAGCGAGCCAACCAACGTTAAGGAGGTACAAAGGCTGAATGGAAGAGTGATAGCCCTGGGAAGGTTTATATCAAGATCCGCCGAGAAAAGCTTACCCTTCTTCAAAATTCTGAAGGGAAATAAAACCTTTTTGTGGACAAAAGAATGCTCTCAGGCTTTCGAAGAACTCAAGGCCTACCTCTCAAGCCCGCCTCTGCTAACTAGTCCAGTGGTCGGAGACGTCTTGCTGTTATATCTGGCTGCCTCAGATAGGGCCGTCGCCGCAACACTTATCAAAGAAGAGGGTACCTCGCAAAAGCCTGTCTATTATGTTTCTAAGGCTTTAAGCCCAGTAGAAAGTCGTTATTTTAATATCGAAAAATTAGCCTACTGCGTTGTTATCGCCGCCCGAAAATTAAGGCTTACTTTTCGTCGCATTCAATAATAGTACTGTCAGACGCGCCGCTACGGCAGGTCCTCCACAAACCAGACTTATCAGGTCGCTTGCTACGCTGGGCCATCGAGCTCACCGAATTCGATATCCGATACGAACCTCGAAAGGCCATCAAAGCTCAGGCATTGCCCGATTTCATCGCCGAAACGAGTTTCAACGAGGATATCCCGCAACAAACCAATGCAAGAAATAGTCCCGACAGAGCTACCACAACAGACGAGCCTCAGCGGCCAAATCACTGTTGGCAACTCTACGTCGATGGCGCCGCCAACCTCAAAGGTTGCGGTGCGGGGATCATTTTACTTGAGCCTGGGACTTCAGAAGAAATCGAGAAAGCCCTGAGATTTAATTTCACTGCGTCAAACTACCAGGTAGAATATGAGGCAGCCATCGCGGGACTGGAGCTCGCTAGAGCCATGAAGGTCGAAAATGTGCAGGTTTTCTGCGACTCACAGTTGGTTGTCAATCAAGTGACCGGGTCGTTCGGCATCCACAGCGAAATTTTGCAAAAATACATTAATCTCATCAAGAGGCTGGAAAGCAGCTTCGAATACTGCAAATTTACCAACATCCCCCGAGAGGACAATCACAGAGCTGATTATTTATCCAAGCTAACCAGCGAGGACGAGATAAGCAACCCATCGATTATGGTAGAATATCTGTCGGGACCCGCCATCGACAGGATCGAGGTAATGGACTTACAATACCCCAACCCTTGCTGGATTGATATCATGAGGGATTACATCGATTCTGGAAAGCTTCCCGAAGAGCCAAACGGGGCAAAAGCCCTAATCAGAAGAGCCGCCATATACACCATCTTAAGCGATGTCTTATACCGACGGTCATTCTCTAAACTCGCGGAGGACGCCAAGGAATATACTAAGGCATGCGACGTATGTCAAAAATTCACGGATATTCCTAGGCTACCATCAGTTGAACAAAGCATTGTCGTAGCCGCGTGGCCCTTCGACATGTGGGCCATCGACCTTATCGGGCCATTAAAAAAGGGCCGCTCTGGATGCGAGTATGTGGTGATCGCCGTGGACTATTTCACCAAGTGGATCGAAGCCAAAGCCTTGGTAAAAATCAGTACCAAGGACATAACTTATTTTCTGCTCGACCAATTATGGACCAGATTCGGCGTCCCCAGAGTAATAGTGTCAGATCACGGACCTCAGTTCAGGGAGGAGTTCGACACATTCTGCGGAGAGAACAATGTCAAACATTGGAAATCGTCAGTATGCTATCCGCAGGGAAATGGTCAGGCTGAGAACGCAAACAAACAAGTACTCAGCGTGCTGAAAAAGAGTTTGGGCGAAAAAGCGGGTATATGGCCTGATCACCTCCCCGCGGCCTTATGGGCACTTAGAACGTCGCGGAAAACAACTACAGGGGAAACTCCATTTGCCTTGACATACGGATCCGAAGCTATGGCCCCGGTGGAGATAGCCCTACCAAGTTTAAGGGTCGCACATTTCAGCGAAATGGATAACCCGCTCAGAAGAAAGCTCGATCTCGATTTAGCGGAGGAGCGGCGGATCGAATCATATGGGCGTTTGCTCAATTGTAAACAGGCCGCCAAGCGTCACCATGACAAACACATTCGAGGTCATCACTTCGCCGTCGGAGATTATGTTTTGCGAAAGAGGCAGGCCACCGGCCATGAGGCCAAGAAAGGGAAGTTATCGGAAAATTGGGAAGGCCCAGTAAGGATCGCTCGGGTAGTCAAGAAAGGAACTTACGTGCTAAGTGATAACCAAGGTTGCGAGTACAACCGACCTTGGCATGCAGACAATCTAAAAAAATATTATATGTAAAACGTACATCTGCCATATGCGAACAGAACATGTGGAGAGTGAAATCAAAATAAGGGAACATCTTCATTTATAAAGAGGAAGTAAAATTGTTTCCAGCAAATCTGCGGCCTACAACGCCCTTCGATCTAGCCCAGAAACAAGGGGGCCGAAAGAAAAAAAAAGCCTAATGAGTGTACCTAGAGCGATCCGAGGAATGCTTTGGCACCCCAGCCAAACTACATAGCTTGGTTATCAACGAAGCGAAAGGGAAGCGACGATTACGTTCCATGGAAACTGCAAAATTAACCGTCTCACGGTGAATCAAGATCCCCCAATCAATGTCAACCTGGTGGTCGCAAATGGCGTGCAAAAGAAGAGCTTCTGCTTCACTAACAGCCTCGCCATCCATGGTTGGTAGGGCGCGTGAGTTAATAAACTTTTTCCACTCACGATTGCTGCGAGACAGATCGGATGCAGGTCCTAATACACGAGGACGTTCAGAATCTGGAAAAAGCTCACGGATGGCCCGACGCAAGCGAGCTTGCTTATTCAACTCATTGCCAAGGCCCCAGGCGACCTCATAATGGGATGAGGGTCGATAGCGGGTATACCCAAGGCACCATTGATAGCTTCCGGAGTAAAAACAACTGCGACGCCACGAAGGGTAATACAGCTAGCAGTCCCTTCAGATGCGACTTCAGATAGAATGGAGTAGAACTCCCTCACCATTGTAAAATTGGGAAGTATTGATGAGGGTGGCAAGACGAAATCAGCCCACTCCGAAAAACGCACCCGTAACAGAGAGCCGTCACCCTCAACCTTGCTCTGGTTTAAACCCCTCTCCCTCGCGGGCTCGACCCCTTCAAAATAGCGCCAGAAATTATCTTTAGCAACAGGGGAAGCAGTAAGGAAAAAGGGAGATACATCTCGCATTGGCTGGGCTTTCCACACTCGCACTCTACCCTCTCCAGAGGAAAAAGACATAGCTCCAACACCAAAGATTTATGCAAAAGAATGAAAGAAGAGTAAAAATGAGGTTAGTGTGCCTCCTCCTTTTATAGCAGAGTTTAGCAAAAGGAACGGCCACGATCAATCAGATCCTACGGCCAGACATAACATGGTTTATCTAAAATTTGAAATTCAAAGGACGCATTTAATGCTTGTCGGTCATCAGCCCGCGATTCTAGGCTATATTTATGCACAGTTACTAAGCCCGGGATTTTAGGCCATTTTGAACACATACACTGCCAGTGGGCTGTCAAATCAATACAGATCCCTGGATTCCCGGCAAACACGACAGTCGAGAAAGGCTAGTTCAGTCAAATCAACTCAGCTCCTAAGTTTCAAGCGAACATCCACTCCGCCTCAAAATTAGGGGGCCGCAGCAACACAGCTTTGCAAAATATAGACCATCATTATTTGCAACAAGTCCGCAATGACAAGTTATATGGGATTGCGGCGACGATTTATTTTGCTCAAGTCTCCTCGCACCTCGACCAAAACAAGGGGGATGGGAAAATTTTAACGCCCAATAGGAATTTCTCAACCATCTATCAGTTCGTCAGCCTTAGTTATTTTTGCGAGCTCAACAAATCTCGCCAAAATAAAGGGGGCCGCACACATACAGGACAAGATTGCAGGAAATAAATCAAAGAAACAAGTACAGTAGATAAGCCAAAAGGGCCAAAACGGCCACAATGTCAATACAGAAAGTAAAAAGATAAACTAAAATATTACAACCATCAAATAAGGACGCCAAATAGTTCAAAAAGTAGCAGAAGCAAAGTTATCATTACAGAGCCGCATAAATGTAAATTGTTTCAAAGGCACAAGGCATTTAAACGGAGCTGGGGGGAGTGTCAATGTACTCATCACCGGGTTGATCGCTTGCAGGAGGGTCTTCAAAATCGCAAAATTGACAGGATTGGCTGGAGGAGGATCCCATACTGGGTCACCGCGCTCTATCTGATTAGTTTGGATGGCGACGATGTGATCTGCTGCGTAGGGGATATCCGGGTGAATGGCCAACAAGTCGGGAGATCGCTGGGACATGTTTACCCAACGGAGCATTTCCTCAAAGGTAATGCTCTCCCGGCCATGATAAGCCCAAAGACAACGAGCGAGGTGATTAAAACCTTGGTCGAAGCTAGCCTCTTGATAGTCGCCGAACTCATCAGAAAGCTTAAAGGCCTCCACAGCTGCTGGACCCGCCATCTCTGCGGCCTTCTCTCCAGCAGCAAGTTTCTCCTTTAAACTTGCGACCTCCTCACGCGCGGCCACTAACCCTTCAGCAGAGTTGCGGGCTTTTTCCTTCAGGGCTTCCACCTTCTTCTGCAGCTCCGCATCCAGTCTAGCGCTCTCCGCCATAAGTTTCTTCATCCGCTCAACTTCAGTCACCGCCTGCGAGCCTTTGTTTTCAGAAGCGACCCTGGCTTTCTCCGAGGCTCCAAGAGCCGCCGTTACTTTCTTAAGCTCAGCTTTGCGCCTCTCTGCGGCCTCAATCGCTTTGTTTATGCGAGTCCCAAGCTGAAAAAGAGGGAATTATAAGCCCGAGGAAAACGCAAAATACGAAAGGAAGGAAAAAATACAAGATAAACAAAAACTTACCGTTGAGGCAGCGATTCCAAATTGGCCTGAAAGATCTTTGAGTTCGGCGACCTCATCACCGGCCGGGGCGTCATCTTGAATCACGACGCGAGATGTGATGCCCCTCCCGATCTCCAGTTGAACCCCGTGCGGCGAATCCCATGCCAGGCGACCCAAGGGGATAACATCAGCAATGGCCTCTCTTATCTGGCTCGCTTTGTTCATATCAAGGCTTTGAGTGAAATTGGGGTCCAGCCACACCGCCTCTTTCCCCTTGTAGCCGCGGGGCAGTGTCCCAGTCGGCAGCGGCTCCACCTCCTCAGAGACCTCCTCAACAATAGCCTCGGGCCGCACAGAGCCCTTATCAGCAGCCCGCTTATCCGTACGATCAGATACTTTACCAGCGCCAGCCGTTTTGGTCTTCTCGACCCTTGGTCGTTTCTGGCCCTGGGTCTCTTTTGTGGGTTCATCAACCTGCGGCCTTTTCTGGGTAATGGTCTGACCGGAGCTCACACTTGGGGGCGCCGCGGCGATCTTCGTAGGATCATACGCCTCGTCAATGATAGTGGCGTCCACAGTACGGGGGACCTTCCCCAAAGCTTGCTTCAAGGCCACCTAACGGGCCTTAGCCTGCTCATCAGCAAGCCTTTGCCTTTGAGCCCTGCGTTCGGTGGCGTCCATATCTGCAAAAGAGGTTCGTTAAAAACAGATCCAAAAAAGAACGACAAATTATGAAATAAGCAAATAGAAAGCAAGGGAGGTTACAGGGCGGTCTTCTTTCCGGGTCGCCTCCACATACGGGACACTCAGACGGAAAGCATTGGCCTATGTGGCAATCTCCTACCCAATCAGGGTCGCTCTCCTCAAGAACCATGGCAACCATTGGCTCCGCCTTACCCGGGCCCGCGAGGCCCGCCATACGCGCAAATGGAAGAGCCAGATCAAGAAGATCAACCCAAGCAATGTTCCTTAAAGAGGCCTTGACCCCATTGGACTGTATAAGAGTCATGAGCCCTTTGACAAGACGCCGTTCTGTTATAGGAGGCTCGTCAATCGGGAGGGTAGATTTTTCCGTACGTTTTGCGGCCCTAGGAAACGGCCAGCCAACCTTGGATTCCACCTTAAGGATCCGCTTGTGCCATCTGTGAATCTTATTTGGTAGCAAGAATAGCAAGCGGGGCGTCTTGGACCTTAAGGATATTTGTCCCATGATGCCCGTCCCACAGAACCAGTGGAATTGGCCCAGCAAAGTCAGGGAAGGCTCTATCTTCTTTGTTCGACACATCACAATGAAGGCCATGATTTGAATAACGGTCCCAATGGCAAAATCGGAAGGAAGAGCTCCCATCAGCTCGCAAATTCTCACAAAGAAAGGGTCGAATGGAGGACGGAGCCCCGCGTAAAAATGATCAAAGTGCAGAATTAAGGTGTCGTCTGAGCGGCGGGCACACACGTAATCCTGGCGGTCCCCAGGTTTAAACTTGTCCTCCTCCTTTGAATAATCAAGCAAGGAAAATCGGTACACACTTGTGTCGATCTTAAATCGACGACAGATATATCGGTTAATATCGTCGCTGTCAGAAAGCTGCGCCCACTTCTTCTCCAATGCCTTCTCGTACTCCGCCAGGATAGCGAACTCTCTCATCGCCTCGGGATTATTGGGCACGGGTTTCTTTGCTTTAGCAGTGGCCTCCCCAACCGTGATTTTGGGATCCCTCTTCCTCTTTGGTTTTTTAGGGAGCTCCCAAACAATTTGGCGAGGCAGGGGGGCATTCTCGTCCTCACTCGACCCCATCAGCTCATGAAGTGCGGCGTCCTCAATATATGCCCCGTCATGATCAGCGGCGCCACTAGGACTAGGATCGGCGGCCTGTTATTCAGCGTCAGACATCCCTCTTTCACCAGCCTCGCTGGTGCTTGCCCCTTGAGCTCGTGTCATTTCCTTGCGGCTCTTCTTGCGTCGCGGGGCGGGGTCAGGGAACAGAGAATCTAGGTCAAAAGGATCGTCGCTTGTTCGAATGGCGGCTTCCGCGCCGGTTATCTCTTCAAGAAAGTCGCCCCCGACTGACTTTTCAGGACTAGAGGGGTCATCACCCTCTTCCTCGTGAGCATAATCATAAGCCTCCTGCTCCTCGTCGGAACCGCCTCTGGCAGAATACTCTCCGTCAGACATCCTGCAAAAACAAGAGGAAAAGGTGGAGCTTTCAGACCTGGGATAATAGGAATTAAACCAGGAAGGTAATCGCACCCATCTCGACGCCCTCCCCTCTGTTTTTACAGGAGAAACGGAAAGCAAATTGCCAGAAAGGGAAATACAAACTCCAAAGCTAACATAATAAGTGGGGGTTTCTGGGCCGGAACGCCAGATTATCCAGAAAGAACCACCCCCACAATAAGAACACCAACCCACAAACCTCAAACTTTTCTCAAAAAACATCTTACATCCAAACACATTGCCCAAACAGTGGATCAAATACCATGAAAAGGCTCGAAAAACAAACGGAAAAACAAAGAAAACGGGATAAGGGGTAAGAATTTACCTGTTTTTCTGGAAAAAGATAGGAGGAGCAGCCTAAAGAGCACGCCGGAATCTTCAATCTCCTGCCGGAAAACCTCAAAGCCCACTTCAACCACCGTAAAACCTCACACAAATTATATCGCCATCAGTTGGGCCGCACCAAGGAAGTTGCGACTACAGCTATGGCGACGTCAAAAGGTATTAAGATCAAGACCGCCGCCAACAACCCTTCCTAGTGCTTTGTCAGAGCTAGGGGCCGGTGGGCGATCATAAATATAAGGCTCTCTAAGGGAGCCGCACAAGACTTGAGAAGAAACAGGGGGCGGAGGCCAGGCGACGAAGCTGGCGACCTTGGCAACCACAAAGGGTCGCCGCCTGGATATTATACCCACTTGATGTCAGATATTTAGTATTTACTTAGCTACTAAGACTAGTGACTAAGCTACTTCTGCACCGCCAGTCTTTTACTTCACCCCTAAGTTTAATCTTCCTATAAAATGAATTCTTGTGTAACCTAATCAGGGACATTCTAATACACAAAAAACAGGCCAAAGCTCTGTAAAAGCAAAAATCATCTCACCGTCCTCCTCTCGCCGCCGCCTATCTCCGGTTAATGAAACTAACAAACCACTCACAAACAAGCCAGATATCCACAGCACCAGCACCGCTACGCAACCGTGACGATTTCTGCATCGTCACAATCCTATGGTCATTCACTCCTACGAGATATTATTTCCAAAAAATTACATGAATAAGCATACAATATCAAATTCATAAACATGAAAGAAATCCTTTACCAATGAAAAGATTGCATCTTTAAAACTATATAATCATCGCCGGGCTTCTTCTAATCCAAGAAACTAATATTTACTCTCGTAACATATCAAGATTCCAACAAACAATGATAGAATACATACACTGACGAGAAAAAATAAATAAAACATGAAAAGGAGAAGAGAGAGAGAGAAAATCCTACCGCAAATGCACGGCTTATCGAGTAGTACTTATGATGTCGATCCCACAGAGACTTGTTGTCAATCACCAAACAATTTTTGATTTTTATTAGCTAGACAAATCAAATTTTTGGAGGCTTTTATCTGAAAGTCCTAAAATTAAAAAAAAATAAAGAAAATCTAATTAATAGCCAAGAACTTCAAAATTTTAGTAGAATTCAAGATTTAAAGGCGTTTCTAGGATTTCGGATCCACCACGGCGTTTTCTACACAGAGTTTCAACAATCTTTCCATCAATATGAATTTTTCATTTATGAAAGCCAATTATCAAATATTTCACGTAAACATACCTAGTTTTATCCCGCATTCAGTTTCCTACAATGATGAATAAAATTAGATCCATTTAATTACCATAATTCAGGGCCACTTCAGGCTTAACCAAATTTTCATTCAAGAAATCCCTTATGATTTGATCTTGGTTTCTAGGTTATCGATTAATTAATACTTTTTCTGTCATCAATTAATCGAATGAAATTTCTCATGCAATCCTACGGTCATTCACTCATTCGAGATATTATTTCCGAAAAATTACAAGAATAAGCATTCAAGATCAAATTCATAAACATGAAAGAAATCCTTTACCAATGAAAAGATTGCATCTTTAAAACTATATAATCATCCCCGGGCTTCTCCTAATCCAATAAACTAATATTAACTCTCGTAACATATCAAGATTCCAACAAACAATCATAGAATTCATATCTTGACAAGAAAAAATAAATACAATAGGAAAATGAGAAGAGAGAGAGAGAAAAATAAACCCGTCAATATATTTCATAAAATAATTGGATCCATGGAAAATCCTCGTTCTTGAATCTAAAACCTTCGTTCTTGGGGATGAGAGATGATGATGATGAATAGAGGAATAAACATGTCGATCAATGTAGCTGTAGTGAATCCCAGTTTTAGGTTTTCGAAATAATGCCTCGGTAAACCGGTATAGACCGCCGGTTTACCGGGGTCAGCTTTTCCTATCCCTGGATCTACATTGCTCAATTACGATCAAAATAAGTAAATTATGGGGTCTTTAAACATGCAGATTAACTAAAACACATAAATACGAATAGATCTACCATATTGACGACAAAAAGGAACGTTCAAATCTTTATACCTTCAACAATAGAGATCTAGCTCGGTCTACTCAAGCTAGAGATGGTGGAGTAAGGGAGGATACCAGAAACAACTCTTTCAAAGCTTAAATAACTTTATTTCATCAAAATATGTAATGTATATAATGTAATATGAAAAACTTATTCATCCTCCCAAAACTTTCAGTATATGCGGCTTTATATAGATACAATAGCCGACTTAAGACTCTCTAAAACCCTAACCGACCTAGATAATGCGACAGAATCAATTTCGTGTCAAATAAGCCACCAGTTTATCGGCCCTAGCCCTCGGTAAACCGGGCCGGCTTTTCTCCTTTTTCTTCAACAGGCTTCTTCTTTGACTTTAATCACTTGGCCCAATATACTTCTTTTAGTACAGATCCATTCTCCAAGGCTTCAGATTCGGTACATCCTATAAAACACGCAAAATAAGACAAGACAGTACCAAAACCTCAGGAAAATAACATAGATGCAGAATTATGATCCTGGAAACACTCACATAGCATTTAACATATATTCCACCTAATAATGAGCCTATTTATCCTCTCTTGAGCAGAATTCGGGGTGAATAAGGGTATAATTATTGGTACCATTTAGAGCATTATCAGTCCCATAAATTCGATTCCCCAAACATCGAAGATTTCACACTCGAGAATCGGTTGCATAGGCATTTCAAACCGTCTCGAGTTTCTCCCTGATCTTTGACACGCATCACACATACTCACATACTTGTGTGAATCACGGAAGATCGAGGGCCAATAAAAACCACTCGAGAACCTTCAACGCCGTTCGGTGTCCAGAAAAATAGCCACCGGCTTCCTTATCGTGATAGGACGACAGAATGCTCGGTATCTCACCATCATGAGCACATCAATGAATTATACCGTCAGAACATCTACAAAGTAGATACGGGTCATCCCAGTATTAGTACTTAAGATCACTGAAGAATTTCTTACGTTGTTGGTATGTCAAGTCGGGCTCTAAATACTCACACACAAGATAATTCACAAAAGAAGCATACCACGGGTTACCATACTTTCCGGGAATCATAGGGCTCTCTTTCATTTCCGGAATATCTGTATCAATAGCAAACAACTTTTCATCCGGAAACTCGTCATCTATCTCTGTCTCTCATGCAATAACATCAGTGGTCAGTTGTAAACGATTGAGGTGGTCCGCAACCACATTCTCACAGCCCTTACGGTCTTTAATCACAACGTCGAACTCTTGGATTAAAAGTACCCATCTCAAGAGTCAAGGTTTCGCATTTTTCTTATTCATAAGATACTTCAGTTCCGTGTGATCAGTGTGAACTACAACCTTCGAACCAATCATATATGAACGAAGCTTATCAAAGGCGCAAACTATCGCTTGCAATTCCTTCTCAGTGGTCGCATAATTTATTTGAGCCAGATTCAAAGTACGGCTCGCATAGTGGATAGGCTTAAATAGCTTATCTCGTTTCTAGCCCAAAACGGCCCCAACTGCCATATCGCTAGTTCCCACATAACTTCAAATTTCTGACTCCAATCAGGTGCTATCAAAATCGGGGCAGTCACTAATAAACATTTAATGTCTAATAAGACATCTAAACAAGCATCATCAAACACAAAGGGCACATCTTTCGAAAGCAAATGTGTAAGAGATTTAACACGTTTCGAAAAATCCGGTATAAACCGTCAATAAAAACCTGCGTGTCCTAGGAAACCTCTAAGCGTTTTCAAGTTCGTGGGAGGCGGTAATCGTTCAATAGCCTCAACTTTCGCTCAATCTACCTCAATACTTCTCCTCGATATCTTATGCCCTAACACAATACCCTCTTCTACCATAAAGTGACATTTCTCCCAATTTAACATGAGATTATTGTCCTTACAACGTTGCAACACTTTGTCAAGATTATTTAAACAGTCATCGAAAGAATCACCAAACACACTGAAATCATCCATGAACACATCTAAAAAATTCTCAATCATATCAGAAAATGTGGCAGTCATGCAACGTTGGATTGTCGCCAGGGCTTTACATAACCCAAACGACATTCGAGTGTACGCAAAAGTGCCATACGGACACGTAAAAATGGTCTTTTCTAGGTCTTTAGGGCCGATTAAAATCTGATAATATCCACTAAAGCTATCTAGAAAACAGTAAAATGCATGTCCACTGATAGCAAAATAACTAACCGCTAACTTTGACCGACAGAGTATCGGGTCAACGGTAGTATAGTGGTCTCAAGGTCGAATCCACAGGGAGTAATGTTCAAGTACCAAAGTCGACTTTGAACTTAGTTCAGGTCAAAATAATGGTGGAGAGTATTATACTAATGCAAAAGTAAAGATTATACTAACGAGTTTACTTCTAGGTATTAAAGGGTATAGTCGAACTATGATCCCACGAGCTACTTTTACCCCTAAGGAAGGACTTAACAGGGAGCGTGTCTTAACCGACCTACCTATCAAATGTAGTTTAACGACATCCACGGGTGCCAACTCCTAATTCTAGCGATTAGACTGAACAACTCGATCTAACCACCCTATGTGAAGTTAATTAATTCTCCCTTTAGAAAACTGATTAACCCAACATGATTACGTGCTAGAGTCGCTCGAACAACGATGACAAACCTTTATATTGGAAACGAACCTAACAACTAGGCCGAATCTACGCAACGATCCTAAAACCCCTTATCCCACATCTCACCGCAAAATACATGTATAAGTTCGATGTGTGTGACAGTGAACTAGGTGATCAATCTAATTCAAAGACGTTAAAATAAGTTTTAGGACGTGGATTAATCGTTTAAACAATAATTTACGCACTACACAACTCCCAATCTCATTCTCCTTAGGGTTTTCGCTCGCTTTCACATAATTCGACTACACATGAATTTAGCTACTCATAATTATGCTAATAACGGAATAAAGAACGGAAATTGAAACCAAACTAATAGCAACAAATAAGAGAGATATCATTACCATATAACTTGCAGAAAATCTGATCCAGAAAATACCGACAAGAAAAGCAATCCCAAAGTCGAATCTTTTGTTCTTGGAAAGTAAATCTAAGCTAGAAAAGTTGTATAGAATCAAAGGATGTTCTAGGGGATCAAAGGATCAAAGGGGTGTTTAAAATACTCAAAACCGCACACAAATCGCCTAAGAAAAGTCTAAAGTCGGCCAAAGATGATATGGGGCTGAATGAGCTGCGTATTTATAGAGTAGGTCAAAATCTGATGATGTCGGCCCCGGACGCCCGTCCCGGTCATGTCAGACGCCCGTCTGCCTGGAAAATATGAAGATATTAGGGTTTCATCTTTAGTGGACGGGCGTTTGTATTCCTCTGAATGCCCGTCTGATGTATCATGACTTGAGGGCTAAACGCCCGTCTGGAACCCTTGGACGCTCGTCTGATGTATCATGACTTGAGGGCTAAACGCCCGTCTGGAACCCCTGGACGCTCGTCTGTGTTAAATGAGCTTCTTGATTCGGGCTGAACCTACCCAAACGCCCGTCTAGTAGTCATTTGGACGCCCGTCCAGCTGAAAACCCAACTTTTTGAATGTTGTATTAACTCTGTGGACGCCCGTCTGACTTCGCCAAACGCCCGTTCAAGGTGGCCTTCCTGCAGACGCCCGTTTGGGGTATGGGAAACGCCCGTGTGCCTTGTCTTCACTCCAAACTTGGCTTTTCTCCCACTTTCATCCAATTCTCGTGCCAACACATGTCCTTTAGTCCAAAACATCGCCCTCCGGGTCCTCGAGTCACCTAAGTCCTGCAATAAACACACTAACAAAACACCACGCATAATTTCGCAAGACAAAAGTGCTCGGAAAAGAGTCAAATATCGCTAAAAAGGCGGAGTTTACTATCGATGTGACAGTTTAACTCCCCGTGCATATAACTCTCGATATTACTCCCAAACATGTCTATATCTACCCAAAACATGGCAATAAAGTGATAAACGGGGGTTAAACTGCACACCAAAGTACGGTAAAGTTGACTCCCATCAACCAACCCACACTTAGCCTTTGCTCGTCCTCGAGTAAATTAGGCGCTCTAAAACAGACCATGGGATCAACTTTACGACACATGCATAACGCTCACGACATCAAGGCAAAAGTAAAATAGACACTGAACGTACACCGTTTGACTCTATCTTACCATGAAAACGAAGTGTGTGTGGTATAGACCGAGGGTTACACTCAAAATGATCACCGGCTTTGAATACCGGCCAAATGACTCCACGCAGCTCATACCGGGCTAGAATCTCCACTAATCGAGGCAACCGAGGCTAAATACGGTCAAGTAGGACTTGAAGGGTTACAATGTCAAGCTCGGGACGGGGTTAATCGAAAGGAAATTTTGGGACTGGAGAAAGAGAAAAACACGAGTGAACCTAATCATTTCATGTATTCTTGCTTTGAAAACATACCAGACCATACCAAAATTCTTTCGATTCTTTGTATACTCATTGATAAGCAACCACAACTTTAACATCATACTTTCATCTTCTCAATACATCCTCCATTGACCTTGTTTCCAACTTTATTCAAACTTTCTTTCTCTTTTTCCTCTTTTTTTCATTGTTTTTCCTTTTCTTTTGTTTTTTTTTTCTTTTTCAACTTTATATTTTCTTTTTTTTTTCCGAACCACAAGCCTCACGAGACATTCCTTGAGCTCCTCCCCTTCATCATATTAGCTCGTACTAACTAACTCCTCTCGAAGCACGCACCATCTCTCACCCCACACTTGCTTCAACAAGTGTGTCTAAAGCAACGACTAAGTCCACTCGTAGGGTGATCAAAAGAAACGTGACCAATAATAAAGCTCAGGGTTAGGATAATACTGGCTAAGTAACCAAACGGCTCATTTCGGATAGTGGTCAGACCGTCCTATCAAGGCTTAGAGGGGCTACGAGGGGAAAATGTTGGGATTTTGGCTTATTTGGCTCTGGCTAGGTCAAAGAAGCGCCATGACTCTCATCCCGTATCCGGCCTAGGTCAACCTTTCTATTTCGCCTCTAAACTAGTGGTATAAGTGCGTATAGCAACCAGACTAAGTACAACCAAGGTCTACGTGCATTAAAAAGGGTTCGTATCGTGACAAAATAAAATCGCCCGGTATACATTACTCGACTGCTAAGACATCCTCCAAATCCATCGTGAGAAACATGCATATGACGCGGTGTCAAACCGTGAAAATTTTAAAATTTTAAGCCACGAACTGACTTGAAAACGGACATTAACTAAGCATATCACAATTAATGGCATATCTATCAATCGAAACAATAAAGCTAAGTCGTATCCACCCCCCACTTCGAATGAAGCACTGTCCTCGGTGTGTGAATGAGATAGAAAAGAAGACTTAGCTTTAGACCCGGCAGAAAGGCGCTATCGAATCCCGTAACAGCCGTGAGAAAGCACGACCCGAATCCCTATACCCAAACCAAAACAGCCAAAGAAAAGCATGCACGGGACGTGGTCCTCGTGCCAAAATATCGGGTAGGGAGGGGGAATAACAAGAAAACGGCCCTGTCACGTCAGAAAACTCGATATGCAAGTGTGAAGCACACAGTGGATCACTATAGATGGATAAATGACCCAAACGGGTAAAGCACAAAACATCTACACGTAAAAGAAAACCACAGAGGTTTGACATATAGAAATGATCCAAAATGTGTGCATATAGAAACCAAAATCCAAACGCAAGTATGAATGTGCCTTAAGGCTTACAAAACCCATCATAAAAGTATCAACTCAAAACCGACAGTAGCATCAAATAAAATACAGATGTATCAAATGGATTCAACAGCTCCTAAACAACCCTAACACCCGAGACAGACTGCGAAAGGAACAGCATAAAACAAATAAAATCACGTATGGCCGGGTGCCACATCATCACCAGCAGTGGTGGCACCGTCTGTAGGAGCATCAATGGGATCTCCGGTCTCGGCCTACTCAGTCTCCGCCGTCTCCTCGTCCGATGACGATGCATCCTCAGCCACGATCTGTGTGATAGCTCGCTCAATATCATCCGAAATATGGTAGTCCATGTGGCTCGGCTCAAATGCTGCCGGATCCTTCGGTAGTCGACCCTCACTCATCAGCATTAAGAGAGTCAATTTGATAAGTAGAGATTTGATAAGTAGAGATTTCGCAATCCGGCTCGATCAAATACAATTTATAAAACTCGAAACCTTAGGCAAAACTCACTTTCTAACCGGCAGTGAACCGGGTCGATCGTAGGTAGTGCGTTCAGAGTCCGAGGTCGATCCCACGAGGAGATTGAGTCGAATACAAAACTTATGTTAAAATCAGAGAGCAAAGAGTATATGAACAAGACAACAGATCGAAGCTTTTACTATTATACGGCATAAACAAGGATCTAAATCAAGACTTTTATCTAGAGTAAATTTCATCAAACTAATGATCTACACAATCAAAACAAAATTGAGAGCAAACAAATCGAAATCAGGAAACTCACAATAATGAAGATCAAAACATTGTAGATCAAGACTTTTGAATCCCAAACAGCAAAAGATATCAACCTTTAATTCATACCATGATCCCATGCACGAACTCCACCAAGCTATCGATCGAAATCGTATTCTACTATATATATATAAAAATCTAAACTAAGAAATTGAAATACGGGGCCTTGTCCAGAGCTCTAATCCGACTATTTAGATGTCAACCTTGTTATAAGAACCGCTGAAGCGGCTGGGTTGAGCACCTAAGCCGGCCTCGAGCTCAGTCTAGGCCAATAAAAGTCAGAATATTGTCCTGTGTCTGCTTTAGATCCTCCATCCAGTTCCTGAAACTGTTAGCCATACTCAACCTCATCCTCACGGAGGGAGAAATAGAAGGAACTGGTGGTGCCTGAGTAGGAGCCGAAGACGAACTGGGCTGCTGAGATGCCATACGCTCGAGCTGGCCGGGGTCCTAACCTTCTCTTTTTGCAACAAACGAGGATTCTTAGGCCTGTGATCCTCCTTATACTCCGGGACCCTAGCGTCCTGACATAAGCTATAAATCAGATGAGGGCAAATCAGACAGCGGGCGTAGACCTTCTGGTTCATGGCTAACTCTTCATAAATGGCTTGACCCACATCCACATTTAACTTAAAATTGAGGGCATACAGCATCCCGAGATCGCCAATATGGAAATGAGTGAGGTTGTTCTTCGGTACCAACCGGTTCTGGATGAATCGGCATTGAACTTTCCAATCCTCCGCCCACGTCGTCGTGACCAACTCCTTTCTCACCCCACCGCCTCCAAGAGTCCAAGGTACATCCGGGCATACCAACAACCGGAGATCCTCTAACCGGTCTTCACCCGCATCTTGGCTCACCTTGATCGCCTCCTTATAATCCAAACCCTCGAACGGTGCCAAACCATACTTAGCATTGATCACCTTGGCACTAAACGGGACCTGGCCCCCCCGAACCTTAACCATTTCCGTTTCTAAGCTCGACTCCGAAAAATTGGCGTAAAACTCACGCACCAAAGTTGCATTCACTTTTACCTCTCGGGGCTATCATCAAAGCTTTCCACTTCCTATCAGTTAGGTTTTTCACAAAGTTCTTGTCCACATTATACTCATGGAAGGCTCGCTCTGTAAGCATCGTGCGGGTCAAGTAGTGTTTGTCATAAACCTCTAAAGCCTTGGAATTTACAAATCTCCTTGCAAACGGGATCGGGGGTCCTCCAGTTCCCGTTCTCTGGGTTCGAACAGGCTCCACAATCGGCTCACTCCCTTCAATCCTAACCTCCGGTGTAGCCCTAGGCTCCCTTACTAGTTGCTCAACCCAGGTCCCGGCTCAACTGTTTTCTTTCTCACTAATGGCTCATCATCCGTCTCAGACTCTGACTCATCTCTCAAGGACACCCTAGCGACTCTGGGCTGCCCTAGGGGGGTTTTGCCTCTCTCGGATCTCAATCCCTCGGTTTGGATTTACCGGTCTAGGTTCAACTACCTTCTTCTTCTTACCGGCATCCCGAGCTATTTCCTTCCCAAAACGTTTCTACCCCGAGGCCCCCTCTTTACCACCAGTACGCACCATTATATCTCACACTTAACAGCCACAGCATACCCAAGCACAAACAACACAAACAACAACCCGATTATCGTCCAAACGGGATCTCCCAACAAAACACCAATCAAACCACACCAAAACCGACCCACAACCGTAATGCAGACGTCCACAATCAATCAACAGCACCCCCAGATCATCATCAAAGAAAAAACAAAGCAAAACAAAGAAAAACAAGCCCAATCAGTGGCAATTCGTTTAAGGGCCGACTCGAAAATCAAACCCAAAGAAAAATGTAAATTAAAACATGAAAAGCTTATAGATTCTTACCACAAAGGATGCTAGGATGATGATGGAGGCGATTAGAAGTCCGAACGATGCACTAAACGGCCAAAGTTTGGATTTTTGAATTTTGAAAACCGCCCAGGCTAGGGTCTCGAATCCGGCCAAAAAGTGTTTGTGGAAGGATTTGGGTTTGTGAAATGAAAAGAGGAGATCAAGAGGTGTTTGGGGCACTTGAAATCGCTCCGATCGGCTTTAAAACGAAGAATCTAGGTATAAAAGGGCGTGAAAGTCGGGTTTGTCGAGTATGAAATCTGATTTGAAAAGTGATGAGGGGGCTGGGGGTATTTATAGAAGGAGAGGCAAACGGGCGTCTGCGTCACCCGGACGGGCGTTTTCCTGGGCAGTGAAGAACTGGACGAGCGTTTACATCAAGCCAGACGCTCGTCTGAGTGATGCAGAATGTGTACAGAGTTGGTCCCTTTTGGACGAACAAGAGTTTGCCTAGGGCAGACGCCCGTTCGAGTACCAACTCATCTGGACGCACGTTTGCGGAGGGCAAACGCCCGTTTGACCCCAACCTAGTGCAAAACACAGAATTTTCGATCCCTTTTGATTCCATCCGTAATTCCAACACAATTTATTATCAAAACTTCAGAAAACTCAGATAGTGGTGGGTTGCCTCCCACCGAGCGCCTTTGTTTTACGTCGTTGGCTCGACAAATGACTTATACTGTACCGGTTTTTTCAATTATACTACCGGCACGAACGAGGAAGCGAGGATAGAAAGATGTGATGGTGGAGTTATGAGAGCCGAGTTGTCAAAGTTTAAAGTCCATGACGAGACTCAGAAACGATTGATCAAGGCTCGGGATCAGTCAAATGCACATTTTCGAGAGCTTCATCGAATGGTAACTTCTCATACTTTTTTAGGCGAAGGCCGTTCGTGATGAACGTCCCGTGCTTCGGATGTGTTACCTCGATGGCTCCCGAGTCAAAAACTCGCAATACCGTATATGGTCCCGACCACCTCGACTTAAGTTTGCCTTGAAACAAATGGAGGCAAGTATTATAGAGGAGGACCTCATCACCTACGTTGAAAACACGCGGTTTGATCAACTTATCGTGAAGCATCTTGGTCTTTTCCTTATACTTCGCCGAACAATCGTAAGCTTGAAGGTGAAACTCATCTAACTCGTTCAACTGGGCCATCCTTCTCTCACCGATTAGTGCGTCGTCCATATTTAGATTCTTTATCGCCCAATAGGCCTTATGTTCTACCTCTACGGGGAGATGGCAAGCCTTGCCAAAAACAAGCATGTAGGGTGACATACCTATGGGTGTCTTAAACGCAATTCGGTGTGCCCAAAGCGCATCATCTAACTTCTTTGACCAATCCTTAAGGTTGGAATTGACTGTCTTCTCCAGGATTCTCTTGATTCCCCGATTGGACACCTCTACTTGGCCACTAGTCTGGGGGTGGTAGGCAGTGCCTAACTTATGAGTGACCCCATACTTCATTAAAAGCTTATCGAATTCTCTATTGGCAAAATGACTTCCATTGTCACTTATTATCGCTCGAGGTACTCCAAACCGGGATAGAATATGTTTCTTAAGAAACCTTATGACTACATGTTTGTCATTAGTAGGCGAAGCAATTGCTTCAACCCACTTTGAAACGTAGTCACAGGCGACAAGAATGTACTTATTCCCGAAAGAAGATGGATATGGTCCCATGAAGTCTAATCCCCATATATCAAAAACTTCACACACTATTATCGGTTTCTGGGGCATCTCATTTCTCTTGGAAATCCTTCCAGAGCGTTGATAGGCGTCACACGTCTTAACATACGCATGTGTGTCCTTGAAGATAGTGGGCCAATAGAAACCACTTTGTAACACCTTCAACGCTGTTCTCTCGCCCGAGAAGTGGCCACCGGCCTCTTTATCATGGCAGAACGAGAGAATACTCACTATCTCACTGTCATCAACACATCTCCTCAGGATTCCATCTGCACATAACCTAAACAGTAAGGGGTCTTCCCACACATATCGATTCACCTCGCTATAAAACTTCTTCTTCTGATTTTCATCAAACTCAGGATCTACGAATCCACACTCATGATAATTAAAAAATGGGGCATACCATGGATTCCCTTTCTTCCCTCTCTGAATAAAATTTCCCCGCTTAACCGGGAGCATCGTATCCACTACGAACAACTGTTCATCCCGAAAACGGTCATCAATATCAACTTTGGTAAAAACATCTCTCTTCACCCGGCTCCATCCTACTCAGATGGTCAGCTACTACGTTCTCACATCCCTTTATATTCTTAATCTCTATGTCGAACTCTTGAAGGAGCAAGATCCACCTCAACAAGCGTGGTTTTGCATCCTTCTTGGCAAAAAGGTATTGCAACGCAGCATGGTCAGTGTGAACTATGACTTTCGATCCAACCAAGTACGACCGGAACTTATCGAAAGCAAAAACGATGGCTAAAAGTTCCTTCTCAGTTGTGGCGTACTTTTGTTGAGCCGAGTTCAGGGTATGACTCGTATAGTAGATAGGTCGAAATATCTTGTCGACCTTCTGACCTAGGACAGCTCCTACGGCATAATCACTCACATCACACATTACTTCGAACTCCTTGGACCAATCAGGTGCCACCAAGATAGGAGCCGAAGTAAGAAGTTTCTTAAGAGTCCGGAAAGCATCTAGGCATGCCGCATCGAAAACACCGAGGGCACCCTTCATCATTTGAAGAGTAAGAGGTCTAGCGATTTGGGAAAACCCGGAATGAATCTACGATAAAAACCTGCATGACCCAAGAATGACCTTAGAGTCTTCAGATTTGTAGGCATAGGAAGTTTGGAAATCGCCTCTATCTTGGCTCTATCGACCTCTATTCCCTTCCCCGACACCTTATTTCCTAGCACAATCCCTTCAGTTACCATGAAGTGACACTTTTCCCAATTTAAAACCAAGTTTGTCTCCTCACAACGCGCAAGCACCTTATCAATATTAGACAAACACTCATCAAAAGTTTCACCAAAAACACTAAAGTCATCCATAAAGACTTCCATGAAACGCTCTATCATATCGGCAAAGATGGCAACCATGCATCTCTGGAATGTCGCGGGTGCATTACACAACCCAAACGGCATTCTTTTGAATGCAAAGGTGCCATACGGACACGTGAAAGTAGTCTTATCCTGGTCATGTATATCGATGTGAATTTGATAATAGCCACTAAAACCATCCAAAAAGCAGTAAAAATCATGACCACTTAGACGCTTTAGCATTTGATCAATAAATGGGAGGGGAAAATGATCTTTCCTAGTCTTATCATTTAGCATGCGGAAATCAATACAAACTCTGTGACCAGTAACTAAACGAGTAGGAATAGGCTCACCTTATCATTAAGCTCGACTGTGATTCCTCCCTTCTTGGGCACGACTTGCGTGGGACTCACCCACTCAATGTCGGAGATCGCGTAAATTATCCCCAATTCAAGCATCTTTACCACGTCTTTCCTCACCACTTCTTGCATATATGGGTTCAGCCGTCTCTGAAACTGCCGGCCGGCTTGGCACCCTCTTCAAGGATGATCTTGTGCTTGCATATATCAGCACTGATCCCTTTTATATCAACCATCTTCCATCCGAAGGCCTTTTTGTGTTTCTTCAGAACGTGGATCAACTTAGCTTCCTGCAAAACGGTTAGTGCAGACGAAACAATAAGAGGTAGTAATTCATCAGGTTCCAAAAACACATACTTTAAATGCTCAGGAAGTGGCTACAGCTCCAGATCAGTAGGTGGTTCCTCAATCGACGACTTTGGCAGCTTGCCAGTCAAACCGAGCTCTAGCTTCTTGTTCCATCTTGCATCGACAAAAGGAGTTGCCTCTAAATGGTATACTTGAGCTCTCATTCGTGGATCGTCATCCTCCGCGGTGCTTGACTTCATCAAGCATTCTTCCATAGGCTCTTGGTATCCCTGCAGGTTAGTGTGCTCCAAAATACAAGGATATATAGCATCAACAGAAAACAATCACTCTTTTCATCATCAAGATGCTTCATTGCATTATAAACATTTATTACCACACTCTCTTTCCCGACTCGTAGTATGATCTCTCCCCTTTTTACGTCTATCAAGGTCTCTCCTGTGTTCAAGAAAGGCCGACCTAACAAAAGCGGGGTTTTGGCATCCATATCCATATCTAAGACTACGAAGTCAATGAGGAAAACAAATTTGTCAAACTGCACTAACACATCTTCAGCTACCCCCATAGGTTTCCTAACAGACCTATCTTCCATCTGTAGGGTCATCCCTGTTGGTTCTAACTTACCCAAACCCAACTTCTCATAGACTCCTTTAGGCATCAGGCTCACAGAAGCCCCTAGATCACATAACACATTTTTAAACACAGTTTCTCCAATGGTAATTGGGATGGTGAAGCTACCTCTATCCTGTAACTTGGGGGGGGTATCATATTCTCAAAGATTGCAGAACATTCCTCACTCAAATGCACCATCTGTTGCATCCTCTCCTTACTCGACAACATTCCTTTCAAAAATTTAAAATATGGGGGAATGCTTGAAATTGCTTCTAATAGGGGAATATTTACCTCCTTTCTTAAGAGATTCAGAAATTTCACCTGACCTTGGGTCAGTATGTCATTTCTGGGTCCCTTAGGAGGATAGGGTAAAGTACTAACATCAAAATCAGGGGGAGGTGGAGGAATTCTGCTTTTCTTACCCTTTTCTTTAGGCGGTGAGGCTTCTTCTTCTTTGATGTCCAAGACCACATAGTCTCTCTTCGGTGCTGCCCCTTCCACTGCTTTCTTGTTTGCCTCAGCCAATGCCTTTTTCGTGGCTTCCAATTCTTTCCTCATTGCAGCCATTTCTTTCTCTACACTTCCAATTTCCAAATCCTCAATCTCGACTTCACCATACATAGCCCCTTCTCGGTCAACTACCTTCACTTTCTCAGCCTTATCAGTTTCTGCTTTCTCGGCCCATAGTTCCTTCGGCTTGTCATTCAGCCCAACCTCTTTACCACTTCATGTGAACACAACATTCACACCCTTTGGGTTCCTCTCAGTGTTACTCGGGAGTCCACCACTCAGATTTGTCTTCAATGTGTCGGTTATTTGACCCACTTGGGTCTCCAAGTTCCGAATGGCGGAATGTGTGGCCACTTTTTGCTCTACAGAATTCTAGTTCAACTCAGAAACAATCCTATCTAATCTCTTCAGGAGTATCTCAGCGGGTGTCTTCTGAACACCAGAATTGTTTGATTGTTGACTGTTTTGGTTGTTCTGTTGCAGATGAGCATTCGGATGCTGATAGGTGCCAGAATTATTATTTCTCGATGGCTGGCTCGCTTGCTGATTCTGATTGTTTTGCTGGCCTTGATTTTGATTCCAATTCTGCCCTTGCTTATGCTGTTGGCCTTGTGACTGAGACTGCGGATTCTGACTATTCTGATAGTAGCCTTGGTTCTGATTGTTTTGCTGGCCCTGATTCTGATTCCAATTCTGCCCTTGCTGTTGCTGTTGGCCTTGTGACTGAGACTGCGGATTTTGACTATTATGATAGTAGCCTTGGTTTTGGTTCTGGTATGAACTCTGATTCTGGGGATTCTGATTCCAGGGTCGGTTGTATGGGCTTTGGTTTTGCCTAAAACCTTGGTTTTGATTACTGTTCTGATTCCAATTCTGATTCTGCCCCTGGTTCCAACCTTGATTCTGCTGATTTTGATTCCATTGCCACTGATTCCCTTGTCCAACATAATTCACATCATATTGTTGTGAATCATCACCCATACCGTAATCCATTTGAGGCCCTTGCTGATTATCAAAGTTCTGATTCCACTGTTGCTAGCCGAATTCTTACTGATTCATATTTACCTTCCCCATCGAATAGACATTCATTCGCTGTTGGTCATTCTGATTGCCAGACTGTTGTTGTACTGGAGTAGGTGGCAACTGTTGTGGGCAAGTGGATTTTTTCGATGATGCACATTCCATGGCAGAATGTCCACCTCCACAAAGTTGGCATTGTTGTGCCTTCTTTCTTTCTAGTTCCATTCGGTCCATCTTTAGTACCATTTCTTGCATGTTAGGAACATCTTATTAAGTTTTGATGATGGCCATACTAGCTGTTATAGCAAGCCTGAAATAAGTTAGAATTCTATGTATAAGTCTTTACTTAGAGTCTGACATGTTGTATAAGTTGAGTCAGACAAGTATTGTACTAGTTGGTAGGACGGCAAAGTAAAAACAGACTTTCGGCAGAGTGAAGCCAGCCAGGCACCATCAGAGAAGCAATGAAGACATTATGGTCTGACTTATAACCAAGGAAGTCTGTGATGACCTTGGATAAGTCCAAGTTATGTTTCAAGTGATGAAACTTAATATTCAAATATGGTGTACACTGATCTCACCCAAATCAAGGATCAGTGAAGTACAAAGATTCTCCTTTAAACTGAAGCAAAGAAGGAAACATTGAATCGGCTGAGTTAACTGACTTTCGGCTTAGTGAAGACAAAACGGTGAAGGAAGATCTAAAACGGCTAAGTCAGAAGGATCACTCAACCGTTCAGAAAACGGCGAAGTAACACTTTCCAGATCAGATTTGATATATGTTGAAGATACAGAAGATCATGCATTAAATGCACAATCAATAGAGGATCAATCAAGGACGGATTTTCTGCTATATGTTTGAAAGAAAAATCCGATCACTGAAATCAAGGAGAATGCAATTAAGGGGGAATCAAAAATACAATCAAGGATTATTCCATCATTAATATAGCCAACGGACGGAATTTCAAAATCAAGGTTATTCAAGGCTATAAATAGAAGGCATTGACAGACAAAGAAGAACAACGATTGAAAAAGAAAGAAAAAGCAGAAACTCTATCAATTTGAAAAGCCTTCTCTCTGAACTTAAAAAGAAACATTTAGTGATCAATTCAGACTACAGAACTACAAAGTCATATTCGGCACTGAGATTGATCAAGCAAGTTTGTGAATCACATTCACATCAAACTGAAGCAACTGAATCAGAGGCAATCTGAGAAGGAGTTGAGTCTGTGATAGCTGTTGAAGGATTTTGATCTCAAGGAGCGACAAGAGAGCGAATCACCGAAGGCATTGCGGTCAAGGAGTGATAGTCTTGCGATTGTGAAGCTTGGTAAGCCAAGGACAATCATACTATTGTATCCGTGAAAACAATAGTGAATTCCTCCAATCATCACAGGAGAAGAGTGGATTAAGGGATTACACCACCCTGAACCACTATAAGCCTTGTGTCAATTTACTTTCTGCAATTTACTTTACTGCATTCATTTAAATTGCCTAAGTCATAATCTATATCTGTGATAAACCAAACTGCTTTGAAACAACAAATTAAGAAGGGACTTATCCGCTGCCCAAAAGCTTTTAAACAATAAGAAAAGTTTTTGAAACTCCACTATAGTCATTAACCCCCCCCCCTCTGACTATAGTTATACCCTTCTCTGGGACCAACAATTGGTTTCAGAGCAGTGTTCCTAGTATAAGAACCTGTTCAGATCTAATTTCTGGTAACAAGGAGATCACATATTTTCAAAGTAGTTTTCAAATCTGAGTTTTCTATTCATTCACATATAGATCTATCATTTTCACTTATGGATTCCTCAAACGTTATGTCAAAAGTACCTGTTTTTAATGTTAATAATTTTGATGAGTATAAGATAAGAATGTTGTCTCATCTTGCAGCAACTCATGAGGAGATGCTGGACGTAATCAATGATGGACCAATCATGATCATGACGGTGGTATCCACAGGAGCAGATCAAAGGAAGGAAATAGACAAACCCAAGAAAGATTGGACCAAGGATGACAGGAGAAGAGCAAATCTAGACTTTGTTGCAAAAGATATGATCTTGAACACTCTAGATAGCAACATGTTCATGAGAATCAAAGATTGCAAAACAGCAGAGGAGATGTGGGACAAGCTGGCACTAATTAATGAAGGATCTGAAGCAGTTAAAGAAAACAAGTTATCTGTTGCAAAACAGAAGTTTGAGAATTTCAAGATGAAGGCTGGTGAATCCATTGATCAGATGGACAACAGATTCTCAAGCATCATCAGTGAACTGCAATAGCTTGGACACACATATCCCAGAAAGAAGTATGCTTGAAGATCTTGAGAGGACTACCTGAAAGATGGAAGATCATAACATCAATAATCAGAGGAACAACAAATCTTGCAAGCACTGACACTCTGACATTGATGTCCCAACTAAAAGCTCATGAATTCGAATTGAACGGTGAAGATGGTGCTCCGGCCAGAGACACAAAGAGCCACTGCACTGGTTGCACCCCAGCAAAGTAACTTTGCCGAATGCATCGACAAAGAGACACATGAACTTAAAGAACATGTAGCTTTATTAGTTAAACGCTTTGACAGGTTTAGCAAAAAGAAGCCATTCAAAGGAAACTCATCATCAAGCAAAAGGTCAAGCTCAAGCAAAGACCTGAAGAAGAAAAAGATGATGAATACGGATGCTTCAACTGCAACAAGAAAGGCCACTTCAAGGCTGACTGTCCTGAAGAAAATGATAAAGGTGACAAGAAGAAGTACAAGGCATCTGAAAAGAGAAAAGGCAAGAAGGCACTCAAGGTTGAATCCAGCAGTGAAAAGAATGAAGAATCATCTGATAATGACTCAGAAGACAGCTCAAACAATGAAAAATCATGTCTATGCCTCGCTGACCAAGGAATTAGATGAAGACGAAGGTGATAGCTCGGACAACGAGGAAACAAGCCTATGTCTAATGGCTAAAGAATCGAGATGAAACTGAGGTAACATTCAGTTCTTGTTCCTCATCAAATGCATCCACATCTAACACTGCACAATCTTCTAGTCTCCCATTAGATACAACAGACCTAGTCCAAAATCTCTTGACTAAATTTGATGAAATCGAAATGAATCATGAAATTTTGGAGAAGGAATGCAAGGATCTAAGAAAGGAAAACAAAAGATTAAAGAAAGAATTGGATAAAGCAAAAGCTGAACTAACTAGTAAGGAGATCTACTTAAATGATCAACAAACAGCAGATGATCATACATCTGTTATTGACCGATCAATTAAGAAAATCTCTTCACCAGTTAAGGAAAACACTGCACCACTAAATGCACCAGCTTACAAACCCTTAAAAAGGTTTGGATCCAGATCTGGTCTTGGCTACAACAGTCAGGATGAGAGTAGAAACAATGGTCAACACAATTCTAAATTCAGGACCAATCATGGACCAAAATTTAGAAAGGGACAGACCATAGTTCCAACCAATCATCCTGCGCCGGTGAAGTCAAAACCTAGTGTAGTGAAACAGCAGACTAAATCCTCATTCCAGTCAACCAAAAATAAGGACTTTCTAAAAGGTAAAGGTAGACTTTACCCTTCAGAGAATGATTGGAATGTTGCACCTCCAAAATACAAGAAGAAACCATTCCATAATATGCATCATATGTTTAAGAAAAATCAATCTAGATATGCTCCTAGACACATGAAGCAAGAAAGGTTTCCCACTGCATATTGGAAAGTGAAGAAGGATGCACATGCACCAAAAGGTAGAGAAAAGTATCAGAATACCTTCAGTAAAAACTTTAGAAGCTATTCTGCCATGCCTTATACATATGAAGTTGTTGACTTCAATTATCCAAAAAGAAGAACTTTTGGATACACACTTGGTATGGAAGGCATGACTGCTAACAGGTATGGACCCAAACAGTGTTGGGTACCTAAACTTAATTAAATTGTTTTGTAGGATGTCTGGTACATAGACAGCGGATGTTCCAGACACATGACAGGAAATAAGAGATGGCTCACAGACTTTAAAGCTTTTGATGGACCCAAAGTTACATTTGGAGGCAAAGAAAACCGTGGCAAGATTAAGGGGGAAGGCAC
This sequence comes from Gentiana straminea, assembly GCA_036785695.1. Classification (NCBI taxonomy): domain Eukaryota; kingdom Viridiplantae; phylum Streptophyta; class Magnoliopsida; order Gentianales; family Gentianaceae; genus Gentiana; species Gentiana straminea. The sequence continues at coordinate 13,419,991 of JAVUPR010000113.1, read as the reverse complement.
AATGCTCAAGAACAACTTGAAGATTCAAAATGTAGCATATGTCAAAGGACTTAATTTCAATCTGATGAGCATCAGTCAATTCTGTGACAAAGGCTACAATGTGCATTTCAATAAGGAAGGAATGCAAAGTGATTCACAACAAAACCAACACTGTAGTTCTTACAGGTAGAAGACAAGATAACATGTATGTGGTAGATTGGAAAACAACCAAGGCAGAAACATGTCTGCTTGTAAAAAATAAACAATCAACCAGCTGGATTTGGCATAGAAGACTGAATCACCTAAACTTCAAGACCATCAACAAATTGTCAAAGAACAAGTTAGTTGAAGGCCTGCCAGATATCATATTCAAGAAAGAAAGTCTATGTGATGCATGTCAGAAAGGAAAGCAAATCAAAAGTTCATTCAAGTCAAAGCCCTATCAATCTACAACAAGAATTCTACATCTGTTACACATGGACCTGTTTGGACCAGTCACACCAGTAAGTGTAAGTGGTAAGAAATACACCCTAGTAGTGGTGGATGACTACTCAAAATACACCTGGACCATCTTCATGAACAAGAAGAAAGAGACACTCAAGAAATTGCCGGATTTGCTGAGAAGACTCCAAAATGAGGAAGAACTGAAGATTATCAAGATCAGATCAAACAGAGGCATTGAATTTCTAAATGAAATTATCAGAACCTATTGTGAAGAAAATGGAGTACTACATCAACTATCTGCAGCATGAACTCCACAACAAAATGGTGTAACAGAAAGAAGAAACATAACTCTCAAAGAAGCAGACAGAACAATGATTGCAGAAGCATGCTTGCCAAAGAGATTTTGGGTTGAAGCAGCAAACACAGCATGCCATACACAAAACAGATCAATCATCAACAAACATCATGGAAAGACTCCATATGAAATATGGAATGGTAGAAAACCTAATATCTCATATTTTCATATGTTTGGATCAAAATGTTTTGTCTTGAACAAGAATCAGCTGCATACTTTTGATGAGAAGGCTGATGAAGTAATCTTTATGGGATACTCAAACACCAGTAAAGCATTCAGAGTACTCAACAAAAGAACATTGGTGATTGAAGAATCAATACAAGTAGTTTTTGATGAACCAAATACAAATGGTGAAGATCTTCAAGATCAAGAAGAAGAAGAAACACAAAGGGAAATCTATACAAATGCAACAATACCAGCTTCTATCTTGAATCACCATTTTGAAGATCAAGAAGAGCCACATATCAACACAACAGAACAAGCACCACAACTTGAAGCCCATACACATAATGAAGCTGTGGAAGCACCAAGTGAAGATCAACTTCAACCTGACCTAAGTTGGCTAAGAGATCATCCTGAAGAACAAGTCATTGGAGACATTCACACGGAGTCGAACCGAAGACAAACCGGAAAATATGCTAACATGTTTTCTATCACAAGTGGAGCCCAAGACAATAGATGATGCAATTCAAGATGCAGATTGGATTACAGCCATGCAAGAAGAACTGAATGAATTTGAAAGAAATGAAGTCTGGGAACTTGTTGACAGACCAGATATAGCCAACATCATTGGAGAAAAATGGGTATTCAGGAACAAGATGGATGAGCAAGGAACTGTTGTCAGAAACAAAGAAAGGCTAGTTGCAAAAGGCTACTCTCAAGCAGAAGGAATAGATTATGATGAAACATTTGCACCAGTAGCAAGATTGGAGGCAATCTGACTCTTTCTAGCTTTTGCTGCATTCAAAGACTTCAAAGTCTATCAAATAGATGTCAAAAGTGCATTCCTAAATGGACTTTTGGAAGAAGAAGTATATGTGGAACGACCTCCGGCTTTCAAATCAAAGGAAAAGAAGACAAAGTATACAAACTCAAGAAGGCCCTCTATGGACTCAAACGAGGCACCTAGAGCACTGGTAGGAAACACTATCACAATTCCCGATCAAGAATGGATTCAACAAAGGAACTATAGACAAGACTCTATTCAAACTAGAGGAAGGAACAAGCACATTGCTAGTACAAATCTATGTTGATGATATCATCTTTGGATCAGAGGATGAAAAGCTATGTGAGAAATTTGCAAACCTGATGAAGAGCAAATTTCAGATGAGCATGATAGGAGAATTAAATTATTTCCTTGGCCTCCAAGTAAAGCAAATGAAGGATGGTATTTTCATTAGTCAAGCCAAGTACACAAGAGATTTAATACACAAGTATGGGATGGATACAAGTGGCACAGCTGATACACCAATGTGTGCAAGAGTAATTCTTGGAAAAGATGAAATAGGGAAGGATGTTGATCAGAAAATGTATAGAGGAATCATTGGATCCCTACTATACTTAACTGCAAGTAGACCTGATATAGCATTTGCAGTTGGAGTATGTGCAAGGTTTCAAGCTCAACCAAAGAAATCACATCTTATGGCAGCCAAAAGAATAATCAAATACTTGAAAAACACTATCAATGTAGGAATTTGGTATCCAAAAGATGGAGGATTTAAGCTGATATCATATTCAGACTCTGACTATCTTGGATGCAAAATAGATAGAAAAAGTACATCCGGAACTTGTCAAATGCTAGGCAACGAGACTAGTCTCATGGTTCGATAAAAAGCAAAACTCCATATCTACATCAACAGCTGAAGCAGAATATATAGCAGCAGGTAGTTGTTGTGCACAAGTACTTTGGATCAGACAACAGCTAAGGGATTATGGAGTGGAGGAGAAAACAATTCCAATCATGTGTGATAACACAAGTGCAATATCTATTACTGAAAATCCAGTGTTGCATTCAAGAACAAAGCACATTGATGTGAGACATCATTTTATCAGAGATCATGTTGAAAAAGGAGATGTCATCCTAAAATACATACCCACTGAAGATCAATTGGCTGACATCTTCACCAAACCACTCAGTTATGAAAGATTTAGCATGTTGAGAACTGAGTTAGGAATGATTGAAATTGATTAAGTACTAAAGAGCAGCTAACTGGATTAATCGGCTAAGTGACTTCGTCAGCTGTTTAACCCTTTGCCATTACAGGAGATATAGCAGGTAAGGCACTGGTATCCAGTGAAGTCAACTTAACTGATTGTTAGGAACGATTAAATGGAGCAGCTCAGTGAAGAATTCACTATATCGGCTAAGTGACCAGCCAAGGCACTCCACCGAAATAAAGACTTGGACAAATTAAAGTGTGAACAAAATCAACCCTTTTGACACGTGGAGAATAAGGAAATTATGGAGGATTATTCTGTGGAAGATTACACACGTGGAAATCAATTTATAATCGTGGAGGTAACCATATTATTTTTTTCAAATTATAAACGCCTCGATTCCCGGGCTCTATCATTACTTACCTCAATCCACTCCCCCATTACACTCGAATATCGTGATTTACATACACAATATCACGCCATTATGTCACAAAATCCTTCCACATTCAAATCACGTTCACACTACCCAAATCAACCTATATAAAGGCTACTTAAAGATTTTCAGAAATCTTTACATCCTATTGCAAAATTACAAACCCTACTTTTGATTCTCTCTGAAAACTCGAAGTATTCTGTTCTAATCATCCATTGCATATCAATGGCTTCATCCTCCACAATCTCTCCAACTAAAAAATACTACGAAAAATCAATCATCACTGGTTCGTTTTTCAAACCAGAATACTACCTCTCTTTTTGTGATAACGATGCACAAGCACAACGCTTGGTCGATTGCTGTACAAATTTGGGGCTGATGACCTTCCTAAACCCCCCAATAACTGGAATCTGCTATGAAAACCTGATAGCATTTTGGAAAAATGCCAAGTTTGTGCCCAGCACAAAGAAGACTGAAGTCGATCGCATAACAAGCTCAATCTTTGGAAGAGAAATAGTCATCACACCTGGTGCACTCAACAGATACCTTCAACTCCCCTTAATTGGTCTGCCAATGTCAAGCTTGTGACGACAGACATCACAAAATTATGGGATGAGATAGCCAAAAGTCCCAAGAAAAACAGCAAAACGTACAATCTACCTAGATCAAAGCTCAAACTTCCGTTTGCTGAATTTGCACCGGTCATCACCAAGAATATTGAAGGCAGAAAGGGGTCAATGGAAAACCTAAGTGAGGTACGGATCAAACTGATGGCCATAATCTACGAACGCATCAAATTCGACTAGGCAACTTTTGTATTCAATAGATTGAAGGATCAAATTCAAAAGGAAATCGATTCATCAATTACGGCACCAAGCAAGGGTCAGAAAAAGGGCGATTTCTGGGAGAGGAAATCATATGGATTCCCTCTTCAGCACCTATTCAACGCATTGAAAGTACAACCCACAAATTTGCAGTCACCACACAAGTCCAAGACAATGTTCACATACATCAAGGCATCCATGAAACCCAAATCCATTGCTGGGAGAAAGAGGAAACAACCTGAAACCAGCAGATCAGGAGTGGGACGAAGAACCAGATCCCAAAAGGCTCAAGAGAATACCACTATGACTAGCACCAGCAACTTGGATGAGCCTGTGACAATAAGTGATGACACAGCAACAAAAGAAGAAAAGCAGCAAGAGGAAATCACCTACCTTGAGGAAGGTGAGGAAGGATATAGACTCACTTCATCTGAAGAAGAGAGAGATAGATGAGGAAGAAGCTAAGTCAGAGGAGGAACACTCAGAGAGTGATCATTTTGAAGCAAGTCAAGAAAATCTGGAGATCTCTGATGATGAACTGACTCTTCAAGAAGTGCTTTTCAAAAGCATAGGCAAAGTTGACAACCAGCTAAGTGAGCCAGCTGATAAAGCTCACTCAGCCGAACTTGTCAACTCCCCCACAATTGCACAAGGGGGAACAGTGACAGATGAAGCAGTCCACACTCAACAGCAACATCTAAATGACCCTGTGTCTAATGAGGAAGAACAAGAACAGATGGAAGAAAGAGAAAAAGAAGCACAAAGTGAAAAGGAAGAGGAAGAAGAGGAAAAGGAAGAAAGAAAAACTGAAGTGGAGAATGAGCAAGAAAAAGATGGAGATGCGAGGAAGAAAATGATGAAGAGGATGTCCATGTGGCACCGAGAGGAAATTGATCCGAAAGAGTCTTCAATCGGACATTCAACCCCTCATTGTGGACATGGAAAGGCGATACTACGACGGGCAAAATCTGAAGAATGCCTTAAGGAGTGAAGCAACCTCCTTCAACCACAAGATTGAGGCCCTCATCAACCATATCAAAATCCAAGATGAGGTCATGGAGAGACAAGGAAATTTACTTTGCAATCTACAGAAACTCATTCCTCATCATGTCCAAACCAATCTTGAGTTCCTTGCTGAGACGACTTACAACAATCTCAAGCCATTGGTGGACACCCTCAATGCTCACACTCAACAAATTCAACATCTGGATGAGGTCATGGAGCATTCTGGCAAGCAAATGGACTTTCTAATCAAAGTTGGTGAGGCAAACAACAAGATATTGGAAAGGAGGTATGGTCCTCTCCCTATTCGGACACAGCAACGACAAATCTTGAAGCACTTTTTAGTGCTGCCAAAAAGGGGGAAGGAAGCTCTAAGCCTGAAAGCTCCAGTGAAAAGAAGGCAAGCCCAACAGAGAAGGGAAAGGGCAAGGACAGCAAAGGCAAGGACAGCAAAGGCAAAGGCATCAGGTTTTGAAGAAATGAAGAAGTAAACCTTTTGCGAAGTAAACCTTTGCTTAATTCAATTTGATTTTATCATTTGCCTTTGTCGTTTAAATAAAAAGATGCAATATCTTATTGCCCTATGATGGATGAATAAAATTGTTGAAATCTACTCTGTTGGTTATTTATTATGAAAATTTTGGATCACTTATGTTCAGGCTTATGAGGGTTTTGGCATCATCAAAAAGGGGGAAATTGTTAGGAACATCTTATTAAGTTTTGATGATGGCCATACTAGCTGTTATAGCAAGCCTGAAATAAGTTAGAATTCTCTGTATAAGTCTTTACTTAGAGTCGACATGTTGTATAAGTTGAGTCGGACAAGTATTGTACTAGTTGGTAGGACGGCAAAGTAAAAACGACTTTCGGCGAGTGAAGCCGACCAAGCACCGGCGAATGAAGACATTATGGTCGACTTATAACCAAGGAAGTACGTGATGACCTTGGATAAGTCCAAGTTATGTTTCAAGTGATGAAACTTAATATTCAAATATGGTGTACAACGATCTCACCCAAATCAAGGATCGGTGAAGTACAAAGATTCTCCTTTAAACCGAAGCAAAGAAGGAAACGATGAATCGGTGAGTTAAGCGACTTTCGGCTTAGTGAAGACAAAACGGTGAAGGAAGATCTAAAACGGCTAAGTCAGAAGGATCACTCAACCATTCAGAAAACGGCGAAGTAACACTTTCCAGATCAGATTTGATATATGTTGAAGATACAGAAGATCATGCATTAAATGCACAATCAATAGAGGATCAATCAAGGACGGATTTTCTGCTATATGTTTGAAAGAAAAATCCGATCACTGAAATCAAGGAGAATGCAATTAAGGGGGAATCAAAAATACAATCAAGGATTATTCCCTCATTAATATAGCCAACGGACGGAATTTCAAAATCAAGGTTATTCAAGGCTATAAATAGAAGGCATTGACAGACAAAGAAGAACAACGATTGAAAAAGAAAGAAAAAGCAGAAACTCTATCAATTTGAAAAGCCTTCTCTCTGAACTTAAAAAAGACATCTAGTGATCAATTCAGACTACAGAACTACAAAGTCATATTCGGCACTGAGATTGATCAAGCAAGTTTGTGAATCACATTCACATCAAACTGAAGCAACTGAATCAGAGGCAATCTAAGAAGGAGTTGAGTCTGTGATAGCTACTGAAGGATTTTGATCTCAAGGAGCGACAAGAGAGCGAATCACCGAAGGCATTTGCGGTCAAGGAGTGATAGTCTTGCGGATTGTGAAGCTTGGGAAGCCAAGGACAATCATACTATTGTATCTCGTGAAAACAATAGTGAATTCCTCCAATCATCACGGGAGAAGAGTGGATTAAGGGATTACACCACCACCGAACCACTATAAGCCTTGTGTCAATTTACTTTCAGCAATTTACTTTACTGCATTCATTTAAATTGCCTAAGTCATAATCTATATCTGTGATAAACCAAACTGCTTTGAAACAACAAATTAAGAAGGGACTTATCCGCTGCCCAAAAGCTTTTAAACAATAAGAAAAGTTTTTGAAACTCCACTATAGTCATTCACCCCCCTCTGACTATAGTTATACCCTTCTCTGGGACCAACATTGCATCTTATCGTGCTTGGCAGATTCTCGATCGAGTTCCTCTTTCGCGACTTTACACTTTCCATTGGGGCTTTCTTCTTCTTTCTACTCGACCCCCACTGTCCTTCTCCATCTTCCGCATTCTCTATCTGTCTCATAGCTTGTTCAGGCGGCAGATTTATGATATCTCCGCCACTTGCGGCATTCATTTTGTTCTGGTCCATTGGCTCTAAGGCCCTGAATAATATAATAACTTGCTCCACCGTAGAAAAATGTGAGGAGGGCATCTCTTCAGTAGTCCCCTAAATCTCTCATAAGTCTCTTTTAATGTCTCTCCCTCGAGACCGTCAAACGAAGAGATTTCTTCTTTCAAATCTAAAATCTTCGCCGGAGGAAAATACTTTTTTAGAAACACTCTCGTTACATCCGCCCATGTATGTAACGAATCATTGGGTAGCGAATCATACCAATCCTTAGCAGCTCCCTCAGTGCAAACGGGAAAACTATCAGCTTTATCGCCTCGTCGCTAACCCCATTATATCTCATCGTCCCACAAATTTGGAGAAAATGATCAAGGAAGCTGTTTGGGTTCTCAGTTGATTTCCCGTGGAATAGAGCATGTTCCCCCAACATGTTCAGAATGTTTTGCTTGATGTCCAAGTTGTTCGCATTAATCGGGGGCACTCTAATGGGATTGTGCCCTATAACTTCCTACGGGGGTGGTAACATAGTCTCGACAGACCCTCGGTCTCTGCACCTGCTGAGCCATCTGTGGCTGATAATTCTGCTATTGTTGCTGCAGATAAAACTGCTGTGGTTGACTATATGGGTTATATGGGTTTTGGAACCCATGTTGATTTCCCTGATTCTCTAGCATCTGCAGTACTCGATTTACCGTCTCTTGGTCTAATTCGGGTCCGATGTTCTGCGTATTCTGAGCATTTTGTCCTCCCCTGTACTGTCCAATCCCTGTCCTCTGATTAAACTGAGGGGTTATCAACTGACGCAACACTGTGTTGTCCTCTTTTAACGGTTCATGACGAGGGGTCCTCGGTGGAGTATGCTATGGTAGTGTTGCGTTACCACCAGTAACGTCTGAGGTTTGCCCTTGTACATTGTGCTCGATTAAGGGCTCTTTGCCATCTCTATGATTTGGTGAATTCTCCATTCCCTCTGAGGATTCTGAAAATGAACTTTCTACTACCCCTTCTTCCTCAAACAAAGGGTTCGGACTGGCAATCAGAGGTTCTCCTCGGCGTTGACTATTTCTATGACGTGCAAAAGCTTCAATTTCTTCAATTGGCTCGATGAGAGGTTCTTTGGAGCTTCGGGTCATTCACTGACAAACAAGAAACAACAAGAAAACAAAATAAAAATGACCTAAGCCCAAGCTTCCGGTCAACTTACAAGATTCAAACGTTACTCCCCGGCAACGGCGCCAAAATTCTTGATAGCAAAATAACTAACCGCTAACTTTGACCAACAGAGTATCGGGTCAACGGTAGTATAGTGGTCTCAAGGTCGAATCCACAGGGAGTAATGTTCAAGTACCAAAGTCGACTTAGAACTTAGTTCAGGTCAAAATAATGGTGGAGAGTATTATACTAATGCAAAAGTAAAGATTATACTAACGAATTTACTTCTAGGTATTAAAGGGTATAGTCGAACTATGATCCCACGAGCTACTTTTACCCCTAAGGAAGGACTTAACGGGGAGCGTGTCTTAACCGACCTACCTATCCAATGTAGTTTAACGACATCCACGGGTGCCAACTCCTAATTCTAGCGATTAGACTGAACAACTCGATCTAACCACCCTATGTGAAGCTAATTAATTCTCCCTTTAGAAAACTGATTAACCCAACATGATTACGTGCTAGAGTCGCTCGAACAACGATGACAAACCTCTATATTGGAAATGGACCTAACAACTAGGCCGAATCTACGCAACGATCCTAAAACCCCTTATCCCACATCTCACCACAAAATACATCTATAAGTTCGATGTGTGTGACAGTGAACTAGGTGATCAATCTAATTCAAAGACGTTAAAATAAGTTTTAGGACGTGGATTAATCGTTTAAACAATAATTTACGCACTACACAACTCCCAATCTCATTCTCCTTAGGGTTTTCGCTCGCTTTCACATAATTCGACTACACATGAATTTTAGCTACTCATAATTATGCTAATAATGGAATAAAGAACGGAAATTGAAACCAAACTAATAGCAACAAATAAGAGAGATATCATTACCATATAACTTGCAGAAAATCTGATCCAGAAAATACCGACAAGAAAAGCAATCCCAAAGTCGAATCTTTTGTTCTTGGAAAGTAAATCTAAGCTAGAAAAGTTGTATAGAATCAAAGGATGTTATCTAGGGGATCAAAGGATCAAAGGGGTGTTTAAAATACTCAAAACCGCACACAAATCGCCTAAGAAAAGTCTAAAGTCGGCCAAAGATGATATGGGGCTGAATGAGCTGTGTATTTATAGAGTAGGTCAAAATCTGATGCTGTCGGCCCCGGACGCCCGTCCTGGTCATGTCAGACGCCCGTCTGCCTGGAAAATATGAAGATAATAGGGTTTCATCTTCAGTGGACGGGCGTTTGCATTCCGCTGAATGCCCGTCTGATGTATCATGACTTGAGGGCTAAACGCCCGTCTGGAACCCCTGGACGCTCGTCTGATGTATCATGACTTGAGGGCTAAACGCCCGTCTAGAACCCGTGGACGCTCGTCTGTGTTAAATGAGCTTCTTGAATCGGGCTGAACCTACCCAAATGCCCGTCTGGTAGTCATTTGGACGCCCGTCCAGCTGAAAACCCAACTTTCTGAATGTTGTATTAACTCTGTGGACGCCCGTCTGACTTCGCCAAACGCCCGTTCAAGGTGGCCTTCCTGCACACCCGTTTGGGGTATGGCAAACGCCCGTTTGCCTTGTCTTCACTCCAAACTTGGCTTTTCTTCCACTTTCATCCAATTCTCGTGCCATGAACATGTCCCTTATTCCAAAACATCGCCCTCCGGGTCCTCGAATCACCTAAGTCCTACAATAAACACACTAACAAAACACCACGCATAATTCCGCAAGACAAAAGTGCTCGGAAAAGAGTCAAATATCACTAAAAAGGCGGATTTTACTATCGATGTGACAGTTTAACTCCCCGTGCATATAACTCTCGATATTACTCCCAAACAGATCTATATCTACCCAAAACATGGCAATAAAGTGATAAACGGGGGTTAAACTGCACACCAAATTACAGTAAAGTTGACTCCCATCATCCACTCAAACGTTCCAACATTTTATCAATGAAAGGTAAAGGAAAGTGATCCTTATGTGTAGCATCATTTAGCTTCCGGTAGTCTATGCAAACGGGGTATCCGGTGACCAATCGACTCGGAATGAGCTCATTGCGTTCATTGGGTTGCACCGTCATTCCTCCTTTCTTTGGTACAACTTGTGTTGGGCTGATCCACTCACTGTCACTTATAGCATAAATGATACCCATCTCAAGCATCTTGATCACATCCTTTTCGCGACCTCTTGCATATGAGGATTCAACCTCCTTTGGGGCTGCCTCACCGGTTTCATGCCCTCATCGAGAATGATTTTATGTTTGCAAAGCTCCGGGTTTATTCCCCGTATATCCTCCATTTTCCACCCAAAAGCACGCTTGTGACATCTCAAAACACGTAGTAGCTTTTCTTCCTACAGATTAGTCAAAATAGGCGATATAATTAACGGAAGTAAATCAGTTTTGAGAAAAGCGTACTTAAGGTGAGCCGGGAGTTCCTTCAGCTCGAGGTTTCGAGGCGGATCTTCTATAGAAGGCTTTGCTTTTTCATCACTTAATTCAAGTTCCAGGAACTTGTGCCATCTTGTATCCACAAAATCGGTGATCTCGAGCTCACCGTCGGCTTCTGCCAACTCTTCGTTCTCATCATCAATCATACTCAACTTCACTAAACATTCCTCCATAGAATCATCATCTTTATAGCCCTGTGTGTTAGCATTTTTGACAACAAGAGGCATAATAGTATCCAGAAAATTACATTCGTTTTCATCATACGGGTGCTTCATAAACTTGAAGACATTTATGGTAACATTTTCCTCGTCTACCCGTAATACAATCTCGCATTTCTGGGTATCTATCATTGCCCTCCCAGTTGCTAAGAAGGGTCTCCCTAACAATAGGGGTGTCCGACTATCGGCTTCCATTTCTATAACAACAAAGTCCGCGGGAAAAATGAACTTGTCCACCCGTACTAACACATCCTCGGCTACTCCTAATGGTTTCCATAAAGACCTATCCGCCATTTTCAAGGTCATAGCGGTTTTGGTAAGCTTAACTAAACCTAATTCCTCATAAATGTGGCGGGACATCAAACTTACACTCACACATAGGTCACCCATTACATTCGGGTATGTCTTAGAACCTATGGTACAATGTATCAAAATACGGCCCGGATCTTTAAGTTTCTGAGGCAACTTATTCTGGAATACAGCAGAATATTTCTCATTTAAACACACAACTTCTTCCATTTTCGCTTTGTTAGATAATATCCCCTTTAAAAAATTTACATACGAAGGCATGTTTGCAATCGCATCAATAAATAGGATATTGATCTCAACTCTACGTAAAATGTCGAGGAATCTATTCTGACTCTTTTATAAGACGGTCTTTTTAGGACCTCTCGGGGGATATGGTAATGAATTAACGTCAACAGTAGTAGGTGTAGAATTCATACCTTATTTATCTTTGTCGCGTGCCTTGCTTAGTTGTTCCTGCTTGCTTGACTCGGCATCCTTTCTCATAGGATTCAGGATCTTTACGACCTCATCACAGTCGTCATCACTATCCACTGGCTCAATCATCACCTTTACCAACTCAGAATTGACCCCGCCATCCTCACTCTCATCATCATTCACCGGTGCTTTCCTCTTCTCATTTCGAGCTATCTCAACATCAACACCAACCTTCTTACCACTCCGAGTATAAATCGCATTAACCGGATTAGCCGGTCTAAGATTTCTCTCAATACCAAGATCATCATCCTCAACCAATCGACACTGCATTGACTCCTCTCGGATTTCTCACCGTATTATTCGGTAAGCCCCCCGCTGGAACGGTGTTCAATCTTTCCGCAAGCTGGCCAACTTGATGCTCTAAGTTTCATAAAGACGCTTGTATCGAAGTTACACTATTCTTAACCTCTCGAACCTCTATATGGTTGTCTAAAACTATCTTACCCAATTGTTCCAATGTCCGCGGTTGTTGTTGATTTTGATTATCTATTCTCCACGGAGCATTCGGGTGTTGATAAGGATTCGGCCTTTGATTTGAAGGGCCGACTTGTTGTTGATGTTGTTGATAATTCTAATTCGATTTCCCGGCTTGATTCGAATTCCGGTTCTAATTCTGATTTGGTTGCCATTGATTCGGTTGCCCTCTCCAATTTTGATTTTGAACATAGTTCACATCATACGTAGGGGTAGCCGGCCTTGTATTCGGATCCACCGGTGGTATCGCCCATGGATTCATAGCCATTTGGTTCACAAAATCTTGATTCATTTGATCTGCAAAGCATCGGCTGAATAGGTGCTTCTCCCACACTCACTTGATTAATTTGAGTTTTTTGTAATAAGTTGATTCCGAAGTTTGGTACACTTGCTTCTGTTGCATTCATGTTGGTACATTCCGAAGTTTTATGCATACCACCACAAGATGAGCACTTATTCGCCGCTCGTTGGTCAAGAATCACCTCACGTAACTGTTTCTCCAACATCGTCACTTTGTTGGATAACTTATTGTTTTCATCTTGCATCGACTGATCATAGCCGCCGACTTTCACCTCTTTCTCAGAACTGCTCCCCTTCTGACGCTCTTTCGGCTTAATAGAGTTCCATTGTCGGTTATTCTCGGCTATCGTTTCAATTGTAGCCAATGCAGTTCCTGGCTCCAAACTCATAAAATCTCCTCCACTCGCCGAATTCAACGTTCTTCCGGACTCTTTATCTGCGCCTCGGTAAAATATGTGCATTTGATTCCAAATTTCAAAACCATGTTGCGGACACTTCCTCAACATTGCCATGTATCGGTCTCAAGCCTCGTGCAACTCTTCAGAAGCCCACTTTTCAAAAGCCGAGATGTCTGCCCTCATGTCCAAAGTTCGACCCGAAGGGAAGTACTTTGAAAGAAAAGTTCTCGTCACCTCATCCCAAGTATGTAATGAATCATGAGGTAAAGACTCGTACCACTCAATAGCATACTCCTTCAAGACATGTGGGAACAATATTAACCGAATCGCCTCCTCTGAAACTCCGTTAATCTTCGCTGTCTTGCACACATGCATAAAGTGATTCAAGAATTTGTTCGGATCCTCCTCGGGTTTCCCTCTAAACTGAGCGATCTCCTATAGCAAATTCCAAACATGACATTTGATTTCCATGTTGTTGGCCTGAATTGGTGGGATACGAATAGGAGCATGCCCTTCACCAACAGCAGGTGTAGGATAATCCCTCAGTGTTCTGCCAGGGGATCTCACCATCCCTTGAATAATCGGGGGTCTAAATACCGGTGCCTGATAAGGCTATGCATTCTGAGCGGCTTGTTGCACCGGAATCGGCACGTTAGGTTGTTGATACGGAATCGGCACGTTAGGTTGTTGATACGGATTCTGATACTGCCCCATCATCGGATTCATAAGCATAAGATTATACTGAGCATCCATCGGATTGCATTGATTCATCATTGGATTCATTTGAGCCATTTGCAACATCATTTGTTGGTATTGTTGCATGACTTAGTTTGGATCAACCTGAGGTACGGGCTGTTGAACAAAAGCATTCGGATTCAGATTCAACCAATGAACTTGAGGCTGTTGTTGAACATTTTGAGGTGGAGGTTCTCTCTGATTCTGTTCTTGCCTCGAAATTTGAATAGGCTCCCGAAGATGCAATCTAACTTCTCCCCCAACTAGAAGACTTGATTCACCATGCAGTTCGGTTGATTCGACTTCTTCAACATGATGTTCGTGTTGGTATCTCCCAATTGGAGAGCCTTGACTACCAGTTGTAGTCGTATCTATAGTCATCGAGGATTCAATTTCCGTATTAGATGATTCGGCTTGTTGAGCTGCTCGATGATCAATCGTCCTATTTCTCAAAGCCAATTATCGACGGAAGTAAAGTTTGATTTCCGGATTATATTCAACCAATTCCTCATTGCTACTACGGGGTCATACACTGCACACAAGGAAACAACAACAAACAATTAAAAGCAAAACGACCTCATCCTGAAGATTTAACCAACTTACAAGATATTAACTCTATTCCCCGGAAATGGCGCCAGAAAACTTGATGGCCGTTTATAGTATACCAACTTTGACCATCAGAGTACCGAGTCGGTTGTAGTATAAAACTAGCAAGCAAGTTCTTAGTCCCACAAGGAATCTAGTTAAGTACCAAAGCTAGTGTCACCTCTAGTGTAGATCAACAAGATTTTTGGAAAGGTTATGAAACTATAACGAGCTATGTTTACAATGACTAACTTAAAACGGGAGTTTTAAGCGATTAAAAGCGATAGCCGAGCTATGATCCAATCATTTACTTACCAAACCCTAGCTAAGTCCGGAGGTATTCTTGATTCTCCTAAACGTCTCGATGCCAAACGTAGGGTGTCGTTTCCTATTTCTGAGAATAGACTTTATTTCAATAATCTATCCTCCTATGTTAGGTTCAACAGTCCGCTGACCGGATTTAACTGACCTAACACGGTCTATGGTCGATGAAACGCTCGACAAGTCGATATAAACCTCACACATGAAACCAAATCTGAACAACACAGTCAGTTTTACAGGGTGATCCTAGAACCCCGGTTCCCGTACCTTCTCACAAAATACATGTGTAAAGAGGACACGTGTAATACAATTATCAAATCTCCAATCTAACAAATGTGGTTAAGCATAAGTTCTAGGACTACAAACACATCAAGAATAATCAAATCAAACATCAATAACACCACATGGACAAGCTAGGATCCAGTTTCGATGATTATCGCATAACTCGGCTATAAGACGATTAGCTACTCATACTAACTATCAAAATACAAGATTTCATCATAAGACAAGAACAATCAAACAAAAGATAAAGATTAGAAATACCTACACAAGCTGAAAACTGGTAGAAATCCAAAAACGAGAAAACTGAATATATAACTATGAAATCCAAGATGATCCAAGTGTTTGTTACAAAAGATTAAACTAAGAAAGCCTAAAATCTAATCTATGGTGTTTTTGGAGGAGAAAATCTCCAGAAAATGTTGTGTAAAGTGATATATATCTAACTTCCACTCAAAATTGAGTTTTTATAGTGTTAGGCAGAAATTGATGCTAGGCGTGCGCCTAGGAAAGGTCAGGCGCACGCCTAGAAAGCATTCAAAATATCTCAGCCTGTAGAGCAACTACTAGGCGTGCGCCTAGCTCTTGAGAAACATGGACTGAAACATTGGCATGGTTTTCCCCCCCAGGCGTGCGCCTATGATATGCCAATCGCACGCCTGGCATGTCTTAGCCCCTACTTGAGCTTCCAAGCATCCCAAAGCTCCGTATCACATTTTCCAGGCATTCTCGAACTCCTAGTTCCTGAAAAACATCAAAACACATACCAAACGTAATCCCTACGGGACACTAGGGTAACCGAGAATGAAAGAAAAATGCCAAAAAAGACCGGGATACCCGGATTACACATCCGAATCTCGGGAAAAGAAAATGGTGTATAAAGCATAAAAAACTAGCCAAATACCCCCGGAATTGTACAAAACGAGTCATTACGGGATACAAAATCAGTAGAAAAATATAGTCGAGTTGACTCTCATCAGGGATCGAACTTGGTCTGCCGGATGCGCAAGTCCTTGTACGGCTTGAAACAGGCAACGCGGTGCTGGTTTGCAAAGCTCGCTTCTTCTTTGCGTGAGTATGGTTTCCATCATTCTACTCCGATTATTCATTATTTACCTTGCATCGCGGCGAGATTCAGCTCAATTCATTAACATATAAATCCAACCACAATTCATTAACATATAAATCTTCACTTTTTCCAAATAATACAAATTTTAAACCAAGCATCTTTTCACCAAATTCTCATTATCAATACATTTTATAATGATTTCGCTTTCTACTCTACTTCACGTTAAAATGATTCGAGTAAAAAAACTTTTTGCACATCCGTAACCTAATGGTCATTGGAACACGGCAAAAATAAAAAAAAACTCTCGTCATTCTACGTTACTTTTATTCATAAAAAATAAAATAATAAAAATGAAATAAAATAAAATGAAACGAGAAAAATTCTAAATTTTTGAGTCTATAGCTCGACTTCCAAAATCATCACTCCTAAACACTGCCCTTGACTTGCCAGGCTTTCACCCGGCCAGCTTTCACCGAAAAAGTTTGACCGTCCTTTTCTACGAGTGCCCTTCCTTTGGATTTCAGTCCAATGAAAAGACAGTCGAATTGACCATCCAGACAAGCGCCTACTTTTGGATTTGTCTCTGATTTCGATGAGCTTTTGTTACGAACTCTCCTAGTTCGTTTCTTCGCTCTGGTCCTCCTATCCTTAGGTAGGTCTACAGCTTCAATATTGGTTAGGGCCGGCGCAGGCTGAACTGACCTGTTCCGACTTAGAATAGCAAGGACTTCCTTCTCATCTTTATCATCGACATTATCATCAGCATCCTTTCCTAAACCTTGAATGGCATCAAGCTTCTCCGAACCAACTACTTCTAACACATTCACACTTACCGGTACAGGGAAATTTGGATTTGTTATCCCATAACACTCAGAACCCTTGGCGTCAAACAATACTATCTCATGTCTGGTCATCCGTATGAAGGCTCTAGCGGTGTTGATAAACGACCTACCCAAAATAATTGGGCATTCAGGATTTTCCTCGATTTCCATTACCACTATGTCTATCTTAAACCGTAATTGCCCCACACCAATAATCATGTTGTTCAGTCTCCCAGTCATGATTGTCCTAGTTCCATCCGCTAATCTAACTTGAAGCGGGGTGTTAGTGGGTGTTAAAATGAAATTCCTATCACAAAGGCTTTTAGGAAAGATATTAAGGCTCGAACCGGAATCAATCAAGGCTAAACCTAGATGGGTTTGTTCTAGGGTTACTCCAACCATAAAAGCTCCTGGGTCTGCTAACTTTGGCATCAGTCGAGACTCGTTTTTAATCAATATCTCATCTCTAGAACAGATGACAACAGGGCTCTTCATAGCTGTGCTACCCTCTGACTCAGATTCTATCTCGGACATGTAATCATCATAATCTAAAGCTGAATCAGAATCCGAAGAGATTTCCTCTGGATTCAAAATAGACATACCTCTTTGCCAATAGGCTTCTTTAGCCTCTCTTGATTTCCTTGCCTCTCGGATTTTTTCTTTCATCTTTTCTATCCTTTCCATGAGCTTTGGTGTTAACGGCTTTTTGGGTGTAGTTTTGGTTCGTAAAACCTTAACTTCTTCTTTGGCTTCAAGAAAATTGGTTGATGACATTTTGCTGATCTTGGGCAGTTTAAGTGAGTGATTTACTTCGAATTATCTGCAATATTTGAAAAACAATAAACAATTAGTAAATTGACAAACAGTATGATTGCTCATACTATTGTCAAACTTACAACCTACAAACAGGGGGAAACGAGACAACGGGGAAACAACACCGTGTACAAAATTAAAGCCGGGAAGAAGAGGCTCGGTCGACCGAGTGAATATGTTCGGTAAACCGAACGAACATCCTCCCCATTCCTCGCTTTAATCCTCTCACGAAGATACGAGTACGGATAATTCGTCAGGAAAAAAAAAGAATTCAACTAAAAACAATAAATAATAATAAAAAAAAGATGAAGTAAATAAAGATAATTATTTAAACAATCATTGGGCCATTGACTCCCCGACAACGGCGCCAAAAAACTTGATTGCGGTCTGATTAGGTTATAAATTTAATTTACTTGACCACCAAATACTAGCAATAGCACAAGGTACATCATAGCATAGCGATGGTGAATCAAGGTCGATCCCTCAGGGAATCAAAATGTGGACCCTAGGTTTAAATAATTAACTCACCTAATTCGTTATTGAACAACGGTCTAAGACCAACATAAAAGACAAAATAAAATAAACAAACTCAAGCCTAAAAGACACACACGTAATTAACCTTCCAATTACCTACGTATCGTTTGGACCAAGACAACCTATATAAGATAACCTAACTCATTAACTGTCAATCTGGCTGTATTCATGTTTAATTGGCTACGGGAGTCATCCCCTTAACTTGACTTAGCACCGGTTAAGTTACTAGATCACTGTGGTATTGTTACGTGACTTCACCTTTTGGGTATCCATCTCATATAACTCACACACTCATTATTCTAAGGATGCCGATATTAACCGTACACCTCGCTTAGGCAACATTCCTATGGTTAGGCGTACTTCCTAAACGATCGCTCAAGCCCTCGTCCTATTAACAATTACTTGGTAAGTCTCTTGTTAATCTACGATTCACGTATGACTAGGTGTCGACAATTCCCTAATACAAAACTAATCTAGATCTTGCTTTGAAAGTCCCGAAAGATCGTTCGTGAGCCGAACTAGACGTCTTATATTGGTATTTCCTAATAATACGCTAATGAAAAACCGACGAGCGACGTAGCCGTAGCCATACCTGCCGAGAAAGTAAATTCAACTAGGTTAGACCCACCATAAAGACGTGGCGATTGAACCGATGAAACTAGGGCTCGGTCGACCGAGTGAAGAGGCTCGGTCGACCGAACGACTCGTTCGATCACCCGGACAAATTCAACCCTAATTACATCCTAGAACCAACCTCTCGGCGTTTCCTCATACGTACGTATTAAACGACAATTCGTACATCACTTATATAAACTATCATAGATGCACGATAATTAAATCACATAGAGTCATGAATAAATCTAGATTATGACGTAGGTCATGGGATCCTCATAGACAAGGTGTCACCACCTCCTAACGTCATAGCCGAGAATCACATCATCTAGCTATGTTTAATTAATTCAAACGATAAGAACATAATTGGAAGAATTAATTACTTGAAAATAAAACATGAAGATTAAGGGCTTACATTGTTGCGGCCACTAACTTGCCGAAAAACTCTCAATGTGTAGTTCTCTTTTTTAGTGATTAAATCAATGGATGAATGAATGAATATAATACAAATGACAATGTGTTTATATAGAGCTCGAAACCGACTTAGAAACCGACTAAGGATCGGATTCCCTAAACCCTAACCGACTCAAGTAATACGCTGGACTGTGCTGGGCTTTAAGTCCACTCGGTCGACCGAATGGTGGGCTCGGTCGACCGAGCCTTCACTTCTCCCGGGCTTTGTCTTCTACCTTCTGTTTGGGCTATGCATTGTCCTGGATCTTTGATTCCTTCTCCATAGTCCGTCCATAATGCTCACTGTATTTATCATATAAAAACATAGTTTGTAATACCAAATAATGCAATAAATCATCGAAATGCGAGAATAACGAATCGTAACTCGGGGTATATATAAATTAGGCATATTACGACTTATTATCCCTACATTAATGCTTTTTCAAACTAGAATCGGGGATAAAGATCATAGAATAACGGGTACAATTTGACCGTTATCAACTACCCCCACTTAGCCTTTGATCGTCCCGATCAAAGTATCAATAAGTTATTCCCCATATAATCATTTTCCAATGGTCAAATTATACTAACACAAGAAACTCGAATCAACTCATATTGCTTATGCTCATAAGATATCCATTATTCATTACTCACTATGAATCGAGGTGATGTGTGCATGTGCATTAGTTGTATATGAATGTAGCAAGATTAGAGTTTATGCTAACTTCGAAATCTCAACCTACAAACATCAGCATTCATACTTCTTATGCCTCGCAATGGTTAAAGCACTAGAACAATAAGCAAGAGCGTATCTACAGGGTTTTTGGACTTGGAGACCGAGTACTACTCAAAGCCTCTTAAAGAGTTGAATATTCTTTTCATGTCTTCATATTTTTCAAATACTATCAATCTCAAGGAAGAAAACTTTTTAGAGTATCCCCCCTATCTTAGATTATGCATAGCATTGAATATTACCACAAGCGCGGGGCTACTTTGGTAATGTTACTACAAGCCCAAATGTTTAACATTTTGCTAAAACACGGGTACGTCTCAAGCTTATTACTCCGCTTTTATTGGCAAGAATATCGAATACATCGACGGATAGATATTGACACTAAGTTTACATAACCAATCATCTACGCAATGTACACATAAAATTCTACATTTTTATTATAAGCGCAATATTCATCGATTCATTTATTGAGTAATTGAATAATAAATAACTACTCGCAACATATGATATGAATATCATTAAGTTTACTAGAGATATATCGCAAAAGTATAAAGTGATCACGTACTCATGAATCATGGTTCCTTCCTTATTAAATACAATATTCGGGGCTTCACAAAAGGAAATGTGATTCTATGTTTAAAAGTTTAAATTTTACTCATTTATTATATTATTTGATATATAGAAGCTTATTCGAGCAAGCTAAGTGAGCTAAGTGACACTCGTACCCCCCACTTAAACCATGCATTGTCCTCAATGTATAACAATAAAGAGCAAAAATAGGAACTTAGCTCTGGATAAGCGCGGGATCGGAACAAGTCGTGGGGAACTCCGGAGAATTTTGACGGACAAATACGATTACCAACCTGCGATAAAATGCAACCCCCGCAACAAACATCTTTAACACAAAACTTGGAACGCGTTACGGGGTTAGTCCGAGAAAAATATAATCATATCGAATGGACTTTGTAAAAGGCATAATAATGTCCTTAAACATATTTAAGCCCATACTTAATAATTATAGTGAAAATAATGCACAAATATCCAACACACTAAATAAGACAAATTTTATTCATTAGGGAAATTAAAAACGAACTCCATACAACACGACTTGATTTATTGGTACAACGAAATCACCATAAAAACACATTGATAAAGAGAAAATTAAAAGATTACACGGATGCTTAGTACGAAGGTATATCGTTCGGATCAACGAAAGCTAATAGAAGAACATTGGGGTCCGCTTCGGGAAAATCTTGGAATTGCGCATCGTCATCACCTGGACCGTCATCATCGGGGTGCACAAGAGGTGGTGCAACGAAATCCAAAGAAAGGATAGGCATGGGCCTAACATAAGAGTCACTTTGCCTAGCACCGGGCACTCGGTTTGCCTCACAAAATGAAGTGATCAATGAACCATAGGGCGGCATGTGTCTAGGCTTGCGGGCATCGGCGGTCATCTCGAACGCATTAGTGCCCCAATATTAACCGGCCATCCTCTGCTCAACCAGTACATCAGCGTAGCATGTGCATAATATACTGTAGACACATGCTTAGCCGGAATAATGTTAGAACGGATAAGCTGTGTAAGCACTTATCTTCCCACCGCCTAAAATATGGCTCCTCAAAAGTGCGAGCGACTTCCCCTATTGTCCATGCTATCCCGAGATGGGCACCAACCTCCTCCAACCACGCATCAGACTCATCAAACGTGACAGTGTACTCTGGCTCCTCCTCCGGGGTATCGAGACCATAATAATTATTAATCGTCCCCGGAGTAATAACAATGGATTTGCCACGAACTTGGACTAAATTTGTGTGTGGGTGCACGCGTAAATAAGAATAAAATTCTCTTACCCAGTCGACATTGACTTGGCCAGGTGGCGCAACAACCTCTTGCCACTGATAGTATTCCACGAGATCGAACAGCTCTTGACCACAGTTGGTCAAATCTAATCCCCGAGCCCGGTGTACCGGCGAGTTGTTGAAGAAATTCCGATAAACCGAAAATACTTCTTGGCTAGCGAATTGCGGTATCCCGTTGATCAAGGGAATGGCATCGTCGACTGCTACAAACTGTGCGGAGGATCGGCGTCTTGGCGGCATACCGCGAACCGGAACGAGCACGGCCGACGAGTGCGCGGCGGGTGGAGGCTCTCGGTCGACCGATAGAAGGGCCTCGGTTGACCGAGCAGAGGAGTTCGGTCGACCGAACTGATGAAGCTGAGCTGTTGAGGTTCAGGTCTTCCCTATGACAGCCTGGGTTGGATAATCCTTCAGAGATACGAACAGGCACAATTTGTGATATTGGAGGGGATCATTTAAATTACTATCCCCAATTTTTGGGTGGATGGAAGTTATGAGAAAAATTAGAAATGGGAATTTATGGAGAGAAGAGGAAGAAGAAAATTGGGGATTTGGAGAAGATGAAGATTTTGTGGTGTGGGAATGATGAAGAGAAAAAGGAGGTTTAAATAAAAAAATGTGGAAAGTGAAAGGTTTGAAATGGTGGAAGGTGATTGGTGGAGATAGAAAGGCAAGGATTGAGGAGTGGAATGGTTTTGTTGGAGGAATAAATTAATGGAGAAAATGAAAAGGTGTATTGGGAAATGAAAAATGGGGATGTGTAAAAATAAATGATAGTTGACCTCCTCAATTTGATACACACGAAATTTTCAAGTTAGAACACATAAGTCTATCAAAATTATTATGTCACAAATTGAAAAATCCTTACCAAAAAAAAAAAAAAAAATCGAATAATCCAACCACAATTCATTAACATATAAATCTTCACTTTTTCCAAATAATACAAATTTTAAACCAAGCATCTTTTCACCAAATTCTCATTATCAATACATTTTATAATGATTTCGCTTTCTACTCTACTTCACGTTAAAATGATTCGAGTAAAAAAACTTTTTGCACATCCGTAACCTAATGGTCATTGGAACACGGCAAAAATAAAAAAAAACTCTCGTCATTCTACGTTACTTTTATTCATAAAAAATAAAATAATAAAAATGAAATAAAATAAAATGAAACGAGAAAAATTCTAAATTTTTGAGTCTATAGCTCGACTTCCAAAATCATCACTCCTAAACACGGCCCTTGACTTGCCAGGCTTTCACCCGGCCAGCTTTCACCGAAAAAGTTTGACCGTCCTTTTCTACGAGTGCCCTTCCTTTGGATTTCAGTCCAATGAAAAGACAGTCGAATTGACCATCCAGACAAGCGCCTACTTTTGGATTTGTCTCTGATTTCGATGAGCTTTTGTTACGAACTCTCCTAGTTCGTTTCTTCGCTCTGGTCCTCCTATCCTTAGGTAGGTCTACAGCTTCAATATTGGTTAGGGCCGGCGCAGGCTGAACTGACCTGTTCCGACTTAGAATAGCAAGGACTTCCTTCTCATCTTTATCATCGACATTATCATCAGCATCCTTTCCTAAACCTTGAATGGCATCAAGCTTCTCCGAACCAACTACTTCTAACACATTCACACTTACCGGTACAGGGAAATTTGGATTTGTTATCCCATAACACTCGAACCCTTGGCGTCAAACAATACTATCTCATGTCCGGTCATCCGTATGAAGGCTCTAGCGGTGTTGATAAACGACTACCCAAAATAATTGGGCATTCGGGATTTTCCTCGATTTCCATTACCACTATGTCTATCTTAAACCGTAATTGCCCCACACCAATAATCATGTTGTTCAGTCTCCCAGTCATGATTGTCCTAGTTCCATCCGCTAATCTAACTTGAAGCGGGGTGTTAGTGGGTGTTAAAATGAAATTCCTATCACAAAGGCTTTTAGGAAAGATATTAAGGCTCGAACCGGAATCAATCAAGGCTAAACCTAGATGGGTTTGTTCTAGGGTTACTCCAACCATAAAAGCTCCCGTGTGTCCGCTAACTTTGGCATCGGTCGAGACTCGTTTTTAATCAATATCTCATCTCTGAACGATGACAACGGGGCTCTTCATAGGCCGTGCTACCCTCGACTCGGATTCTATCTCGGACATGTAATCATCATAATCTAAAAGTGAATCGGAATCCGAAGAGATTTCCTCGGATTCAAAATAGACATACCTCTTTGCCAATAGGCTTCTTTAGCCTCTCTTGATTTCCTTGCCTCTCGGATTTTTTCTTTCATCTTTTCTATCCTTTCCATGAGCTTTGGTGTTAACGGCTTTTTGGGTGTAGTTTTGGTTCGTAAAACCTTAACTTCTTCTTTGGCTTCAAGAAAATTGGTTGATGACATTTTGCTTGATCTTGGGCGGTTTAAGTGAGTGATTTACTTCGAATTATACGCAATATTTGAAAAACAATAAACAATTAGTAAATTGACAAACGAAGTATGATTGCTCATACTATTGTCAAACTTACAACCTACAAACAGGGGGAAACGAAACACTGGGGGAAACAACACTGTGTACAAAATTAAAGCTGGAAGAGGCTCGGTCGACCGAGTGAATATGTTCGGTAAACCGAACGAACATCCTCCCCATTCCTGCTTTAATCCTCTCACAACATACGAGTACAGATAATTCGTCAGGAAAAAAAAAGAATTCAACTAAAAACAATAAATAATAATAAAAAAAGATGAAGTAAATAAAGATAATTATTTAAACAATCATTGGGCCATTGACTCCCCGACAACGGCGCCAAAAAACTTGATTGCGGTCTGATTAGGTTATAAATTTAATTTACTTGACCACCAAATACTAGCAATAGCACAAGGTACATCATAGCATAGCGATGGTGAATCAAGGTCGATCCCTCAGGGAATCAAAATGTGGACCCTAGGTTTAAATAATTAACTCACCTAATTCGTTATTGAACAACGGTCTAAGACCAACATAAAAGACAAAATAAAATAAACAAACTCAAGCCTAAAAGACACACACGTAATTAACCTTCCAATTACCTACGTATCGTTTGGACCAAGACAACCTATATAAGATAACCTAACTCATTAACTTGTCAATCGTTTGTATTCATGTTTAATTGGCTACGGGAGTCATCCCCTTAACTTGACTTAGCACCGGTTAAGTTCTTGATCACTTGTGGTATTGTTACGTGACTTCACCTTTTGGGTATCCATCTCATATAACTCACACACTCATTATTCTAAGGATGCCGATATTAACCGTACACCTCGCTTAGGCAACATTCCTATGGTTAGGCGTACTTCCTAAACGATCGCTCAAGCCCTCGTCCTATTAACAATTACTTGGTAAGTCTCTTGTTAATCTACGATTCACGTATGACTAGGTGTCGACAATTCCCTAATACAAAACTAATCTAGATCTTGCTTGAAAGTCCCGAAAGATCGTTCGTGAGTTTGAACTAGACGTCTTATATTGGTATTTCCTAATAATACGCTAATGAAAAACGACGAGCGACGTAGCCGTAGCCATACCTGCGAGAAAGTAAATTCAACTAGGTTAGACCCACCATAAAGACGTGGCGAGATTGAACCGATGAAACTAGGGCTCGGTCGACCGAGTGAAGAGGCTCGGTCGACCGAACGACTCGTTCGGTCACCCGGACAAATTCAACCCTAATTACATCCTAGAACCAACCTCTCAGCGTTTCCTCATACAGAACAGATTAAACAGCAATTCGTACATCACTTATATAAACTATCATAGATGCACAGTAATTAAATCACATAGAGTCATGAATAAATCTAGATTATGACGTAGGTCATGGGATCCTCATAGACAAGGTGTCACCACCTCCTAACGTCATAGCCGAGAATCACATCATCTAGCTATGTTTAATTAATTCAAACGATAAGAACATAATTGGAAGAATTAATTACTTGAAAATAAAACATGAAGATTAAGGGCTTACATTGTTGCAGCCCTAACTTGCTGAAAAACTCTCAATGTGTAGTTCTCTTTTTTAGTGATTAAATCAATGGATGAATGAATGAATATAATACTAATGACAATGTGTTTATATAGAGCTCGAAACCGACTTAGAAACCGACTAAGGATCGGATTCCCTAAACCCTAACCGACTTAAGTAATACGCTGGACTGTGCTGGGCTTTAAGTCCACTCGGTCGACCGAATGGCTGGGCTCGGTCGACCGAGCCTTCACTTCTCCTGGGCTTTGTCTTCTACCTTCTGCTGGGCTATGCATTGTCCTGGATCTTTGATTCCTTCTCCATAGTCCGTCCATAATGCTCACTGTATTTATCATATAAAAACATAGTTTGTAATACCAAATAATGCAATAAATCATCGAAATGCAGAATAACGAATCGTAACTCGGGGTATATATAAATTAGGCATATTACGACTTATTATCCCTACATTAATGCTTTTTCAAACTAGAATCGGGGATAAAGATCATAGAATAACGGGTACAATTTGACCGTTATCAACTACCCCCCACTTAGCCTTTGATCGTCCCGATCAAAGTATCAATAAGTTATTCCCCATATAATCATTTTCCAATGGTCAAATTATACTAACACAAGAAACTCGAATCAACTCATATTGCTTATGCTCATAAGATATCCATTATTCATTACTCACTATGAATCGAGGTGATGTGTGCATGTGCATTAGTTGTATATGAATGTAGCAAGATTAGAGTTTATGCTAACTTCGAAATCTCAACCTACAAACATCAGCATTCATACTTCTTATGCCTCGCAATGGTTAAAGCACTAGAACAATAAGCAAGAGCGTATCTACAGGGTTTTTGGACTTGGAGACCGAGTACTACTCAAAGCCTCTTAAAGAGTTGAATATTCTTTTCATGTCTTCATATTTTTCAAATACTATCAATCTCAAGGAAGAAAACTTTTTAGAGTATCCCCTATCTTAGATTATGCATAGCATTGAATATTACCACAAGCGCGGGGCTACTTTGGTAATGTTACTACAAGCCCGTGTTTAACATTTTGCTAAAACACGGGTACGTCTCAAGCTTATTACTCCGCTTTTATTGGCAAGAATATCGAATACATCGCGAGATAGATATTGACACTAAGTTTACATAACCAATCATCTACGCAATGTACACATAAAATTCTACATTTTTATTATAAGCGCAATATTCATCGATTCATTTATTGAGTAATTGAATAATAAATAACTACTCGCAACATATGATATGAATATCATTAAGTTTACTAGAGATATATCGCAAAAGTATAAAGTGATCACGTACTCATGAATCATGGTTCCTTCCTTATTAAATACAATATTCGGGGCTTCACAAAAGGAAATGTGATTCTATGTTTAAAAGTTTAAATTTTACTCATTTATTATATTATTTGATATATAGAAGCTTATTCGAGCAAGCTAAGTGAGCTAAGTGACACTCGTACCCCCCACTTAAACCATGCATTGTCCTCAATGTATAACAATAAAGAGCAAAAATAGGAACTTAGCTCTGGATAAGCGCGGGATCGGAACAAGTCGTGGGGAACTCCGGAGAATTTTGACAGACAAATACAGTTACCAACTGCGATAAAATGCAACCCCTGCAACAAACATCTTTAACACAAAACTTGGAACGCGTTACAGGGTTAGTCCAGAAAAATATAATCATATCGAATGGACTGTAAAAGGCATAATAATGTCCTTAAACATATTTAAGCCCATACTGAATAATTATAGTGAAAATAATGCACAAATATCCAACACACTAAATAAGACAAATTTTATTCATTAGGGAAATTAAAAACGAACTCCATACAACACGACTTGATTTATTGGTACAACGAAATCAGCCATAAAAACACATTGATAAAGAGAAAATTAAAAGATTACACAGATGCTTAGTCTGAAGGTATATCGTTCGGATCAACGAAAGCTAATGGAAGAACATTGGGGTCCGCTTCAGGAAAATCTTGGAATTGCGCATCGTCATCACCTGGACCGTCATCATCAGGGTGCACAAGAGGTGGTGCAACAGAATCCAAAGAAAGGATAGGCATGGGCCTAACATAAGAGTCACTGCCTAGCACTGGGCACTCAGCTGCCTCACAAAATGAAGTGATCAATGAACCATAGGGCAGCATGGGCCTAACACAATCATCACCACACTTTTTTTTACGACCCATCACTATAAATAATATAGCACTTTAATCAATGGGATTGAAGTAAGTAATAAAAAATACACTACACAAATATATAATACACATACAATTTCCCTTATATTTTGTTCTTGTTGACTAAATCTCTCTTTATTTTTTTCACAACATATATAAATCTATTTACAATGATGTGATCTACAACTTTTGGTTTTTTGTTTTTATGTGATCTACAACTTAAGACACTGTTTTACGGGAAATTCTTGTGTGCTTACTCTATATTCACCGAAGTGACATTTAAACTCATCAGAACCACACAGTTTATATCCAGTTTGAAAATTGATGGTCAATAATCAACCACATCATCCCTCTCCACCAATCCCTGGTGCACACAAGAATTTCCACTATTTTACGGGAAGTTATTGTGTGGTGTCTCCACACGGTGTGGAGACACCGTATACCACCATACAGACCACACAGTTTTATTCTGTATTTAAACTGTGTAGTTCTAACCGTTTCACCCGTCATTTTACCTCAAATTCCCTCGCCACAGAATAACTTCCCCTGTTTTACATGTTCAACTATTAACATTCCATTAGCCACGTGGTCCAAAAACCGACTCCTCTTGTCTTGATTGGTCGAATTCAAGCTAGTGGCCTGTTCCTTTGTTTTCTTACGGAGGAATCCCAAAGACAAATCAATATACGCAAATAATAAAGAACCAAAACACAATATTATTGAATGTGGAAAAACAAAAACAAAGAAACTGGTCTGTTTTTTTAAATTCTTAGATGTTAAATCTCGATAAATGTATATATCAGGATCATAAGTTTATCAAACAATATTTTAAGTCTTTTTATTCAAGTCGAAATTGACGAAAATTATTCATTTATCAAGATTATTCATTAAAATAAGAACAAATGGCTTGTTGGACGTTTCTGATTTCCCTATTTCCATGCCTGCAACATATAAAAGCAAAAGGTTATTATAATCCCAGGCTGCCTTCACATGCATTCTTACTTTCCATAATCTTTTGGAAACAATGACAAAGCTCATTGGATGTTGATTTATCATATCTTTCTCTTTCACTTTCTCTCACACACATTTACACACACTCATGTTTCTCTGGTTCTTAAGAATTCTCCCCACTAGATATGATATGATATGTTCTTGAAACAACAAAATTCCACCACCACTGGATATTAACACCTTCATCCTCCTACTTTTGATCTGTCCTCCCTTTCTGCACAAACCCAAAAAAAACCCAAAATTTTCTTTTTGTGTGTGCTGAGAGATTTGCATGTTTTGCTAGCTCTATCCATCCCTTTTAAATGGAAGCAGGAAAACAACCATTCCAAGAAGAAAATAATAATAGCAATGAAAAAAGGAATCAGAACAAAATAAAGAAGCAAGAAATTCAATCCGCCATTGCCAAAGCTGTGGAGCTCAGAGCTCTTCATGCTGCCCTGATGCAGCAACAGCAGCAGGCTAATTCCAATAATAGCCCTAATGCCCATCTCAGATTCTCTTCTGTACTACAATCTCCTAGTGCTCGTCACAATCCCCAATTCTCAGCTCAAGATTACCCTGTCTTCACTCCTGTAAGTTAGCTAAATAACTTTTATATTGCTTTATTTAATTTTATTTATTGTATTATGTATGAATTATGGTGTTTCTTGGGAAAAATGATTGTTCTACTGAGTTTTTTTTTGCAAATTACATTATTGGCAGAGCTATGAAGATGAAGCAGTGCATAATTTTGGAATAGAAGATGGAAATTATAATGAAAATGGAGTAGTAAGTGGGATACATGGTGGGGGGGATGAGTGTAATCAATCAAGAAAAGCAAATACATCTTCAAGAAAAGGATTTCCTTGTGATTCTGTACTTAATCTTCAAGCAGTAGCAGAAGAAGATGATCAAAGATCATTCACAAGTTCTTATGCAAATGCAAACCACCCTGCTTTGTTAAGTGCATCATCGCCTGGACCTGATTTCTGCAAATCTAAGAGGAATAGTTTAAATGAATTTCGATCAGTATCATCATATTCATACAACAACAATAAATGCAATAATCCCGCGTCTACTTGTAAGAATCTTGTTGTACCATTGACAGATTTACATTCTTCTTCTGTCCATTCCCAGCCTAAAAGTAAAAGCCATGGAAAGATGAGTCTTTTGCGGTTTTTACCTAGGTTGAATAAGAAAAAAAACAAGCATTCGAATTCGTCTGATAATCGAACTGACCCTGATAACGATGATGATGTTTCTCAAAGTTTTAAGGTGTTTTTATCCATCGAGGCATTGAAAAAAGAGCTTTTGGAAGCCAATGAGAAAAGGGACACGGCCTTAACACAAGTTGCTGAGATGAGAACCTCCGTAGGAGAACTGAGTCAGAAACTGGAGTATTTGGAGAAGTACTGTGAGGACTTAAAGAAGGCCTTAAAGTTAGCAGCAAAAACGCCGCAAGTAATCAAGAAGTCGGCCAAAGAGCCAAAGATTGATGATGAGAAAGGAGGCAAATTGCCAGTTAATGAGGAAGTAATGATTGAGGGATTCATACAGATGGTTTCAGAGACAAGATTATCAGTGAAACAATTCTGCAAGACTCTCGTGGACCAAATCGATGAAACCGACACTTCATTAACCGATAGCTTGAATTTCTTGCTTCTACCATATAAGATATCATTGCACAAAAAGTTCTCAAAAACTGTTTTTTACCATTTAGAAGCCATCATCAACCAATCCCTCTACAAAGATTTCGAAAACTGCATGTTCCAAAGCAACGGCACACCAAAGTTCTTGGATCCGCAGCAAGACCGTGAATTCCAGTTTTCATCTTTTGTTGCTTTAAGAAATCTAAGCTGGAATGAAGTGTTAACCAAAGGGACAAAATACTACAGTGAAGATTTGAGCAAGTTTTGTGATCAGAAGATGAGTTTAATCATTGCTGCTATGAATTGGACTAAGCCATGGCCAGAGCAGCTTCTCCAAGCCTTTTTTGTTACTGCCAAATGCATCTGGCTACTCCATTTGCTGGCTTTTTCATTCAATCCGCCCCTCCGGATTCTACGAGTCCAGGAGAACAGGAGTTATGATCCTCATTTCATGGAGGATGTGGCCATTGATAGCCATAATTCTAGCCGGATAAAGATCATGGTAATGCCTGGATTTTATGTTCATGATAGAGTACTTAGGTGCCAAGTTCTGTGTAGGTATAAATCTGTAAAGTGATTCACTTCCTACCTGATACTAATTTTTTTTTTTCCTTGCAATCTGTCATTTTAGATTTTTTTTTTCTCTTTTGAAGAAATATTGTTTTGTTTTAAAATTGTATTCCGTCATTATATTTTCTCTTACTTATTTTTTATATAAAATATAATACTATTTTGATTCGAAAAATATTTGTGACACAACAGAATATGCATACAAAAAGTGCCACAAAAGTCTTTTTCACTATTTGTGACACAACGATATCTGTGTTCGTTTTTTTTAATTTTATTTTTTTTACTGATATCCACCCTGATATCTAGTGAAAAAAACTGAAAAGGCGGGATACGATCCGCACCCGATTTTTATAGGGTCCATATGAATCAATATGTCTCACATCATAATTAATGATAAAAAATTGTGGTGTGCACATTTCACTACTCTTTCGATTCATCTAATAAGTATATATAGTTTATGAGAATTTTTTGTGCCACAAGAAAGTATCTCATTACACTTTTATATTATTGATATTTGAGTAATGATAGTGTCACAACATATTTTTAGAACGATTGATTATATTGTGAGATCTATTGATTCATATCGATTCTATAAAAATTGATCAATCGTGTAAGAATTGTGTTGTGCACATTTTGTTGTTGTACAAATATTTATCTTGATCTTTATAGGAACAATTGGAATCAGTCGGTATCACATCTTAATCAATTGTATAAAAATTTGTTGTGGCTATTTTGTTGGATTTAATTTACTTTTAAAAATGTCTACATTTACACTATTCTGATATTAATCACGAAAATATATTGCCATTGTGGACTGGAAATATATTTTCAGGAAACGGTTACCGGTGCGTGGTTTGGATAAAAGGTTCCTTTAATTCTATTATAAATCTAGATTAGATCCAAGGTTAGCCTCTTTGGTTGTAGGTTGTGTAGTACATTGGTGTATAGTTTTTTATAAAGGGTTTTTATTTGCACCACACTCAATTTATCATTCCATACATCTCACTACACCTAAAACTCAAATATACTTTTACACTGTAATGAAATTCCTATATTTTTCATTCTTTAATTACGCCTCAATTTCTACCTTTACACCATACATTTATACTTTTTTCACACAATTTTTTTATATTACAAATTGATCCTTAATTTAATACACCATCACACGCTCCCAATAATTTTTAAGGTGGAGATGGGAGGACCAAAAAGTATGTCGAATGGGTCATCAGAATCAATGAAAATGTTGGTTGAAGGTGGCCCGGTTTGGCCTGAATCGGCCATAGAAGAAGTCTGGCCGGATTCCGCCATTGGAGCAACATAGGCGGGTGGATTGGGAGGGGAGGGGAGAACTGGGAGATGTTGGTGGGGGGTTCAGGTTGGGACTGGGTTTTCGGTGGTGGGTGCTCGAAAAGGACCTGTATCAGAGCTGAAAAGCCGCCGACAATATGATGGATATACAGAAACCCGAATCAGGATCCGAAACACGGAAAAATCCGAATCCGGAAGTTTTCCGGGACTCGATAAATTGTGAGGAGGTCTCACAGAATCAGTCAAATCTTTCCGTTCTTTTTTGGATCGTCAGATATGATTCACAGCACCGATCGAGACGCTCGAACATGCACATCGGAAGCAACGAATCGAAATTCGTTTACGATTTTACCACGATATGAGACACATAATTAATTAATCTAAACTACAAGAAGGTTGAAGATTTACCCAACCGAAGAGAAGACGCAGTCTTCCGGATTGTATCTCCAAGCGACGACTTGTGGACGCCAATCTCGTAGCGGAGCCTCCTTGAATAGGCTCAATGGTTAGGACAAGAAACTGATTATTTTTCTCCTTTTACTTAGTAAGTGGCGTAAATTATGTGTTTATTGTGTTGGAGGAAACTCTATTTATATAGGAAAATAACTAGCCTATAGAGTTTATCCATTCCACAAGACAACTATCTCTTTCACTAAGATAAAGATATTTACCATAAATAAGAGATAATCACCATAAATGAGTTAATCATTAGAAAATCAATCTCTTATTTTATACATTAATTATTTACAAATATACAATTAATTACAAATGTGATATAATTCGGAAAATTCCTTCTCCCAATTTTCCCACATGTGGAGCCATTTATGCCATGGGAATAATAGAAAATGTATTTTCTATTTTACATATTATTTAGTGAATAAATAATATTTGCATATTCATTAAATAGGCCAACTATTTAATTTATTCTCGAGGTTCCACAAAACGAAAATTCACTCGCGTGTTAGGAGCCAACCCGGGGACCATGGACCTATAACCAGTAGCTACAATAAATTGAATAAAATATTAATCGAACAAATTATTTCTATTCAACTTATTGATTCCGGAATTATGCCACCATAAATCCGAAACTGAACTCTATCGATTAAAGATATAACTTACTCTTAAAGTGTTGAGTCAATAAGTATCCATTGATATAATCATTACATACAGACTAACCCTATATAGACTATCCGTAATGAAGCGGGAATGTTTTCGTAAACCTTCTTCATTACCTCTCATCCTTATTTACCATTAATCCACTAGTGATCAATTAGTTCATAACCAATATGAACTTGTCCGATCAATCAGTTTCTACAATTAACAAATAAGGGAATTGTCTTTCTACTTCCCGCAGGAAGGAATATATTCCGTATCTGTGAGACACACACTCCCCACTCATTCCAGAATAGTGCTGGCATGAAAGTGATTCGGACCGCGCCTCTTAGAAATCTTTAACGAACACATCTAACCTTATCTTGAAACAAGCAGGAGTCTGGAACCACTTCAGGATTAATGTTAATCCATATATGATCATCTTGTGATTTAATGAGATTTCTCAATTATGGAATTATATGAGAAATGATTAAATCGGTCCAGTCCTATATGACTACATCATTTATAAAGGCCCCACTTAGATAACCAATATCGACGGTCCGAAAAAGACAGTCACACCTTAAAGTGTTCTGGGCGCATTAATGGTGGTTTAATCAATAGACTCTATACTTTGATTAAGTTCACCACGGACTAATCGTTCAAGTGTATCACCATAAACTTAATCCTCATGTGTGACACACACTAAGTTACATGGCTAAATATGATACAACTTGGGGTTTTCAGCGATGTATTACATATAAGCACAAAACAAAAAATAAGATGAAATAATTCTGTCATTTATTAAATATAAAACAATTAAAAAATTGTCTTTCGGGTACTACACCTAACACAATCATGGTTGTGGAGGTGAATGGTGGCGAGGAGGGGGTTTCTTTTTGGGTGGGGATGTAAATGTTTTGGATTTCATGGCTGAAGGGAAGGAAGAGAGGATGAGAAGAGGAGTAGAATGGTGGTGGTTAGAGGTTCGGCCAGTGGTTGACGCCGGCAAAATGGAGGTCACCGAAAAAATAGAGAGGCCCCGTATATAAGTAAAACAGGAATAGGCAGAGGGAGGGTTTTGTTGTTTTCATCAAATTTTATTAATTTTGGTAGTTTGTGGGAAAAATGATAATATTAATATTTGGTGGTGGTAAATTTTTTTTGGTAAAAGTGTTTTTACCACTTTGGACTAAAAATGGGGTGCTAGATTTCGTAATCCTCAAATATAATGTGTGGTGCAACAACTAAATATCTTTTTTTTCATTTTTAAGGGGTACATGGGTAGATTTATGGAGTGCGAATAAATGCTCAATTTGATAATATATATTCAAGATCATTTTTTCC
This sequence comes from Gentiana straminea, assembly GCA_036785695.1. NCBI lineage: Eukaryota > Viridiplantae > Streptophyta > Magnoliopsida > Gentianales > Gentianaceae > Gentiana > Gentiana straminea. The sequence continues at coordinate 13,384,750 of JAVUPR010000113.1, read as the reverse complement.
AAGAAAATATATTAATCACGATCAATCTTTCATAAAAAAATATCGTGATCATTCATTATCTTATTAATGATGAAGTAAAATTTTTATTCCCCTCACCTAGCAAAAAAATTAATATGTTCAATTCCAAAATTCAAGATCATATGTATAGGCGGCATCTATCGACACCATATTTTTACTATTGATGTCTTCTTTTTTCTTTTCATTTACTTCACCATACCACCAAATTATTTTTCGGCGCCACGGCACACGCGTCAGTGCCATTGTCGTTCCTTTTCATTAACAACGTCAATGGGACTGACGTTTTTCATTAATGATACATTTATAACTATAATATCAGTGTCACTTTGGTATTGAAAACCAATGCCACTGCCCATGACACGCGTACAAAAAAAAACGTTAGTGACACATACATTATGTTGCACAAAATAATAAAAAAATATTATGGTGCCGTAAGCAAAAACGTGGTGCCAATAGAAACCAACTATATATAATAAAACCAAAAACTATACAAAGGTACCATTAAGGGTTACTCAGAGTGAAATGAGCTCTGGTCACTTAGGCAAGATGTATTGAGTTCGAGTCCTTGTGAATTTCGAAAACAAATCTTGTTGGGAGATGCCCTCATATTTGGTGTCTGAAAGAAGCTCGGAGGACTAGTGTCACACAATTATCTGAGATATCTCGCCGAAGAAATAAGATAAAATAAAATAAGCTATATAAAGGTGTACAAAAATGTGACGGCAAATCACCGAGTTCTTATCCGGAAATAATACCTGGCACATGAAAACTTACATTTACTTTTAATTTCCCATGTCATCCGGCTCGAATTTAATATCATAATGCAAAGTAGAAACCGCTGAAAAACATAATAGACACGGGTTCGCGCTCATAAAATGTCAAATCCATTGCTTGTTGTTGGTTCGGCAAACAAAATTCAAAGACGTTAAAACATATCGAACAAACACACGCTTCTACTACCACATCTCCAAAATCAACCCATCAAATACCAGAATATTCATAAAAACGGTGTACTAATGTCATCCATTTTAACAAATTTGTGTAGGATTTTATAGGGTCAATATACAACCAGAAGGGGTGAACATTTTGTTGAAATACATGAATAACATTGAAAATGAACGGAAAGATGAATCAAAACAGAACTGGAATCAGATTTCTATCAAAAACACTTGAAGGGTGTTCATCCCCAAATTTAAAACTGAAAAAGACGGGAAAATGATTTAGAACGAATTACAGAGAAAGCTTTACATCAGAATGAAATTGTACAACTTAATTGAGTTTCTGTGATCCCAATTTACATTTATATAGAAAGCACAAGCTCAATTGGTTGTAACCAACTCTAACTAACTAACCACCTACTTAAGTGTTTGTTGAATTGTCTCTAAGAGCCAAAAACTTGTCCTCTTGCCTTTTTAATCTCAACACCCTCCCTCAAGCTGAACATGGATTAGATCCAGGTGAAGCTTGCCCAAAAACTTGTCCTCTTGCCTTTTTAAACCTTGATATCTGAAAGAACAGGTTTATATATGTCTTTGAATGAAAATGCTTGTAGCAGCCCATCTAGTGTCTTGCTGTCAACAGGCTTGGTGAGTATATAAGCAGGCTGGTCCTTGGTGTTGATAGGCAATGGAACAAGGACTTTAGCTGTGTATTTTTCCCTAACAAAATGACAATCTATTTCTATGTGCTTAGTTCTTTCATAGAAAACAAGATTTTCCACAATTTCTAAAGCACTCTGGCTGTCACAATAAAGTGGTACTGTCTGAGAATATATGATTTGGAAATATTTAAGTAGGTAGATTAACCATTGGATTTCACATGCTGTGATGGACATGGCTATGTATTCTGCCTCACTTGAACTTCTAGAAACAGTTGGCTGTTTCTTTGATTTCCAGGAAATAAGGGCATCACCAAGATAGACCAAGTAACCAGTAGTGGATCTTCTTGTTTTTGTACATCCTGCCCAATCTGAATCACTAAAAGCTTTGAGTGTGACTGAACCTTGTTTAGGAAAGAATAATCCTCTTCCTGGTGCCGATTTGAGAAATCTTAGAAGTCCGTGAGCATCTTTTAAGTGAGCTTCATTTGGTTGTGCCAAGAACTGACTCAATTGTTGGACTAGAAATGCTATATCAGGTATAGTATTCTCTAGATATAATAGTTTGCCAACCAAGCTTCTGTAAAGAGTGTTGGATTCTAAGAGTGGAGCTTCAACTTCAGTCAAATTTTGTGAGGTATCCATTGGTGTAGCTACGGGTTTACAATACAAGAAACCAAATCCTGTTAGAAGGTCCAAACAGTATTTTCTCTGATTGATTAGTATGCCATCTTTTGATCTTGCCACTTCAAAACCTAAGAAGTACTTTAGTTTTCCAAGATCCTTTATAGTAAAAGCAGAATGCAACAGATCTTTTAGGTATTGGATTTCTGTCAGATCTGAGCTTCCAACAACAATATAATCTACATAGACCAATAAAGCCACAAACTTATGCCCTTGACCTTTGGTGAAGAGACTATGGTCATTTTGAGATTGCTTATAACCATGACACAATAATTTCTTGGTTAATTTTGCATTTCATTGTCTACTTGCTTGTCTTAATCCATATAGTGACCTGTTAAGTTTGCATACCAAACCATTTGCTGCTAAAACAGGTGGTGGCCTCATATATACTTCTTCTTCTAGATCTCTGTTAGGAACATTTTATTATGTTTTGATGATGGCCATACTAGCTGTTTATAGCAAGCCTGAAATAAGCTAGAACACTCTGTATAGTCTTTACTTAGAGTCTGACATGATGTATAAGTTGAGTCAGACAAGTATTGTACTAGTTGGTAGGACGGCAAAGCAAGAACAGACTTTCGGCAGAGTGAAGTCAGGCAAGTACCAGCAGAGAAGCAATGAACACATCATGGTCTGACTTATAACCAAGGAAGTCTGTGATGACCTTGGATAAGTCTAAGTTATGTCTTAAGTAATAAAGCTCAATGTTTAAATATGGTGTACACTGATCTCACTCAAATCAAGGATCAGTGAAGTACAAGGATTCTTCTTGAACTGAAAGAATAAAGGAAACAGTGAATCGGTAAAGTGAACTGACTTATGGCTGAGTGAAGACAAAGCAATGAAGAAAGATCTAAGCGGCAAAGTCAGATGGGTCACTTGACCGTTCAAGGAACGGCTGAGTAAACCTTACTCGATCAGATTATTGAAATATGAAGAAGATACAGAAGATCAAGCATTAAATGCACAATTAATAGAGGATCAATCAAGGACGGATTTTCTGGTAAACGTTTGAAGAAAAATCCAATCACTAAAATCAAGGAGAATATAATTAAGGGGGAATCAAGGATTATTTCCCTCATTAATATAGCCAACGGATGGAAATTCAAATCAAGAATAATCAAAGCTATAAATAGAAGGCATTGACAGAAAAAGAAAGAGAGTGAGAGCACGATCAAAGATCTGAGCAGAAACTCTGTCAAAGTAAGAAGCCTTCTATCTGTGCTGAAAAGAAATATCTAGTGATCAACTCAAAACTGAGAGCTACAAATCAAACATCAAGCATTGAGATTGATCAACAAGTTTGTGAATCCAATTCACATCAATCAAGCAACTGAATCAGAAGTCATCTGAGAAGGAGTTGTGTTTGTGATAGCTGTTGAACGATTTGATCCCAAGGAGTAGTGAAAGAGACTGAGTCACTGAAGCTGTTGCAGTCAAGGAGTGATAGTCTTGTAGATTGTGAAGCTTGTGAAGTCAAGGACAATCGTACTATTGTATCTGTGAAAACAATAGTGAAATTCCTACGATCATCACAGGAGAAGAGTGGATTAAGGGATTACACCACCCTGAACCACTATAAGACTTGTGTCAATTTACTTTTTGCAATTTACCTTACTACATTCATTTAATTGCTCATATTATATCATATATTTGTGATTGCTTAACCTACTTTGAAATAACATAGTAAGAAGGGACTTATCCGCTGCCTAAAAGCTTTTAAATACAAGAAAAGTTTTTGAAACTCTACTATAGTCATTCACCCACCCCTCTCTGACTATAGTTTTACCCTTCTCTGGGACCCACAATTGGTAGCAGAGCAGTGTTCCTAGTATCAGAACCTATTCAGATCTAATTTCTGGTAACCAGGAGATCACATATTTTCAAAATAGTTTTCAAATCTGTCTTCTACTTATATTTATAATTATCTCAAATCTGTACTTATGGATTCCTCAAACTTTATGTCAAAAGTACATGTTTTCAATGTTATAATTTTGATAAATATAAAATAAGAATGTTATCTCATCTTGCAGCAACTCATTAGGAGATGCTGGATGTAATTAATGATGGCCCAATCATGATCATGACTGTGATAACCACAGGATCAGATCAAGGAAAAGAAGTGGATAATCCCAAGAAAGATTGGACCAAGGATGACAGAAGAAGAGCAAATCCAGACTTTGTTGCAAAAGACATGATCTTGAAGACCCTGGACAACAACATGTTCATGAGAATCAAAGACTGCAAAACAGCAAAGGAGATGTGGAACAAGCTGGCACTGATAAATGAAGGATCTAAAGCAGTTAAAGAAAACAAACTATCTGTTGCAAAACAGAAATTTGAGAACTTCAAAATAAAGGCGGGTGAATCCGTTGATGAAATGGACAACAGATTCTCAAGCATCATCAGTGAACTACAACAGCTTGGGCACACATATCCTCAGAAAGAAGTATGTTTAAAGATCTTGAGAGGCTTACCTGAAAGATGGAAGATCATAACATCAGTAATCAGATGAACAACAAATCTTGCAAACACTGACCCCTGACTCTGATGTCCCAACTGAAATCTCATGAATTCAAATTGAATGGTGAAGATGGTGCTCCAGCAGAGACACAAAGAGCGAGTGCACTGATAGCACCACAGCAAATTAAAGTAACTTTGCTGATTGTATCAGCAAAAAGACACTAGAACTCAAAGAACAGGTAGCTTTATTAGTTAAACGTTTTGACAGGTTTAGCAAAAAAAAAGTCATTCAAAGGAAACTCATCATCAAACAAGAGGTCAAGCTCAAACAAAGATATGAAGAAAAGAGATGACGAATACATATGCATCAACTGCAACAACAAAGGTCACTTCAAGGCTGATTGCCCCGAAGAAAACAATAAAGATGAGGAAAAGAATAAGTACAAAGTATCTGAAAAGAAGAAAGGCAAGAAAGCACTCAAAGCTGAATCCAACAGTGAAAAGAATGAAGAATCATCTAACAATGATTCAGATAATAGTGATGAAGAAGACAGTTCAGACAATGATAAAGCATGTCTATGCCTCATGACCAAAGAATTAGAAGAAGACGAAGGTGACAGCTCAGATAATGAGAAAGCAAGTCTATGTCTTATGGCCAAAGAATCTGATCAAACTGAGGTAACATCTAGTTCTTACTCTTCATCAAATGCATCCACATCTAACACTGCACAATCTTCTATTCTCCCATTAGATCCAGCAGCCCTAGTCCAAAATATCATGACTAAATTTGATGAAATTGAGTTGAATCATGAAATTCTGGAACATGAGTGTGAGAATCTAAGAAAGGAGAATAAAAGATTAAAGAAAGAACTAGATAAAGCAAAAGCTGAACTAACTAGTAAGGAGACTTACTCAAATGATCAACTAACAGCAGATGATCACACATATGATATTGACAGATCAGTTGAGAAAATCCCCTCACCAGTTAAGACCAAAACTGCACCCTTACATGCACCGGCTTACAAACCCTCAAAAAGATTTGGATCCAGATCTGGTCTTGGCTACAATAGTCAGGATGAGAATAGAAATAATGGACAACACAATTCTTAATCTAGGACCAATAATGGGCCAAAGTTCAGAAAAGGACAGACCATAATTTCAACCACTCATCCTGTATCAGTGAAGTCAAAAACGAATGTAGTGAAACAGCAGACTAAACCATCATTCCAGTCAACCAAAAACAAAGACATACTGAAAGGTAAAGGAAGACTTTATCCTTCAGAGGATGATTGGAATGTTGCACCTCCAAAATACAAGAAGAAATCATACCATGACATGCATCATGTGTTTAAGAAAAATCAACCAAGATATGTTCCTAGACACATGAAGCAACATAGGTTTCCCACTGCATAGTGGAAGGTGAAGAAGGAAGCAAATGCACCAAAAAGTAGAGAAAAGTATCAAAATATCTTCAATAGAAATATTAGAAGCTATTCTGCCATGCCTTATACATATGAAGTTGATGATTTCAATTATCCAAAAAGAAGATCATTTGGATATACACTTGGAGTAGGAGGCATGACTACTAACAGGTATGGACCCAAACAGTGTTGGGTACCTAAATATAATTAATTTGTTTTGTAGGATGTCTGGTACATAGACAGTGGATGTTCCAGACACATGACAGGAAACAAGAGATGGCTTACTGACTTCAAAGCTTTTGATGGACCCAAAGTCACATTTAGAGGCAAAGAAAACCCTAGCAAGATTAAGGGGGAATTCTCAAGAACAATTTGAAGATTCAAAATGTGGCATATGTTAAGGGACTTAATTTCAATCTTCTAAGCATCAGTCAATTCTGTGACAAAGGCTACAATGTACACTTCAACAAGGAAGGATGCAAAGTGATTCACATCCAAACCAACACAATAGTTCTTGTAGGAAAAAAGAGAAGACAACATGCATGTGGTGGATTGGAGAACAGCTAAAGCAGAAACATGTTTGTTTGTCAAAAATAAACAATCAACCAGCTGGATTTGGCATAGAAGATTAAATCATCTAAATTTCAAGACCATCAACACATTGTCAAAGAACAAGTTAGTAGAAAGCCTGCCAGAGATCACATTCAAGAAGGAAAGTCTCTGTGATGCATGTCAAAAAGGAAAGCAAATCAAAAGCTCCTTCAAATCAAAGCCCTACCAATCTACAACAAGAATTATACATCTGTTACATATGGACCTGTTTGGACCAGTCACACCAGTAAGTGTAAGTGGAAAGAAATACACTCTAGTAGTGGTAGATGACTTCTCCAAATTCACTTGGACCATATTCATGAACAAGAAGAGAGAGAAACTCAAGAAGATGCCAGATCTACTGAGAAGAATTCAAAATGAGAAAGAACTAAAGATTATCAAGATCAGATCAGATAGAGGCACAGAGTTTCTAAATGAAGTAATCAGAACTTATTGTGAAGAAAATAGAATATTACATCAATTATCTGCAGCAGGAACTCCACAACAAAATGGTGTAGCAGAAGCAGTCAGAACAATGATTGCAGAAGCATGCCTACCAAAGAGATTTTGAAATTTGAAGACGACAAACACGATATGCTATACACAGAACAGATCAATCATCAACAAACATCATGGAACAACTCCATATGAGATATGGAATGGAAGAAAACCTAACATCTCACATTTACACATGTTTAGATCTAAATGTTTTGTTTTGAACAGGAATCAGTTACACACCTTTGATGAAAAAGCTGATGAAGCAATCTTTATGGGATACTCATACACCAGCAAAGCATTCAGAGTACTCAACAAAAGAACATTGGTGATTGAAGAATCAATACATGTATTCTTTGATGAACCAAACACAAATGATGAAAGTCTTCAAGAACAAGAAGAAGAAGCGGCACAAAGGCAAGTGTATATGAATACAACCGTACCAGCCACTATTCTGAATCACAATTTTGGAAATCAAGATGAGCCACAAGTCATTACAGTAGAAGAAACACCAGAACTTGAAGCTCATGTGGAACCTGAAGTTGCAGAAGAACCTAGTGAGGAACAACTTCAACCTGACCTAAATTGGCTAAGAGATCATCCTGAAGAACAAGTCATTGGAGACATTCACACAGGAGTTGGAACTAGAAGACAACTGGAACATATGCTAACATGTTTTCTATCACAAGTGGAACCCAAGACAATAGATGATGCAATCCAAGATGCAGATTGGATTACAGCCATGCAAGAAGAACTAAATGAATTTGAAAGAAATGAAGTCTGAGAACTTGTTGACAGACCAGACACAACCAACATCATTGGAACAAAATGGGTATTCAGAAACAAGATGGATGAGCAAGGAACAGTTGTCAGAAACAAAGCAAGGCTAGTTGCAAAAGGCTATTCTCAAGCAGAAGGAACAGATTATGATGAAACGTTTGCACCAGTGGCAAGACTTGAGGCAATCAGACTCTTTCTAGCTTTTGCTGCACACAAAGACTTCAAAGTCTATCAAATGGATGTCAAGAGTGCATTTCTGAATGGACTTTTGGAAGAAGAAGTATATGTGGAACAACCTCTTGATTTTCAACTCAAAGGAAAAGAAGACAAAGTATACAAGCTCAAGAAAGCTCTTTATGGACTGAAACAGGCACCTAGATCTTGGTATGAAACACTATCACAATTTCTGATCAAGAATGGATTCAACAAGGGAACTATAGATAAGACTTTGTTCAAGTTAGAGGAAGGAACAAGTACATTGCTAGTACAAATTTATGTTGATGACATCATCTTTGGATCAGAGGATGAAAAGCTGTGTGAGAAATTTGCAAACCTGATGAAGAGCAAATTTCAGATGAGCATGTGGGAGAATTAAATTACTTCCTTGGCCTTAAAGTGAAACAAATGAATAAAGTGAAACAAATGAAGGATGGTATTTTCATTAGTCAAGGCAAGTATACAAAAGACTTAATACACAAATATGGTATGGACACAAGAGGCACAGCAGATACACCAATGTTTGCAAGAGTCATTCTTGGAAAAGATGAAGCTGGAAAAGATGTTGATCAGAAAATGTATAGAGGAATCATTGGATCCCTACTTTATCTAACTGCAAGCAGACCTGATATAGCATTTGCAGTAGGAGTATGTGCAAGATTTCAAGCTCAACCAAAAGAATCACATCTTCTAGCAGCCAAAAGAATAATCAAATACCTGAAGAACACCATCAATGTTGGAATTTGGTATCCAAAAATGAAGAATTCGAGTTGATATCATTCTCAGACTCTGACTATGCTGGATGCAAGATAGATAGAAAAAGCACATCTGGAACATGCCAGATGCTAGGCACCAGGCTAGTCCCTTGGTTCAGTAAAAAGCAAAACTCCATATCAACATCAACAGCTGAAGCAGAATATATAGCAGCAGGCAGTTGTTGTGCACAAGTACTATGGATTATACAATAGCTAAGGGTTATGGAATGGAGGAGAAGACTATTCCAATCATGTGTGACAACACAAGTGCCATATCCATTACTGAAAATCCAGTGTTGCACTCAAGAATAAAGCATATTGATGTGAGACATCATTTCATCAGAGATCATGTTGAGAAAAGAGATGTTATTTTAAGATACATACCCACTGAAGATCAATTTGCTGATATCTTCACAAAACCCCTCAATCATGAAAGATTTAGCATGTTGAGAACTGAGTTAGGGATGATTGAAAATGACAAAGTAGCAAAGAGCGGCTAACTGGAGTAATCAGCTAAGTGACTTCACCAGCTGATCAACCCTTTGCCATTATAGGAGATGAAGCAGGTAGGGCACTAGTACTCAGCGAAGTTAACTTAACTGATTGTTAGGAACAGTTGAATAAAGCAGCTCAGAGAAAAATCCACTACACCGGCTAAGTGACCAGCAAAAGCACTTCACCGAAATTAAGATTGGTGTTATGGGCAAATTAAAGTGTGAACCAAATCAACTTCTATACACGTGGAGAATAAGGAAGTTATGGACAATTATACTATGAAAGATTACACACGTGGAGATCAATTTACAATCATGGAGGTAACCATATTACTCTTCGAATTACAAACGCCTCGATTCCCGAAATCTATCATTACTTACCTCAATCCACTCCCCCACTACACTCAAATATCGGGATTTATATACATAAAATCATGCCATTATGTCATCAAATCCTTCCATAATCAACCACTTTCACACTACCCAAATCATCCTATATAAATCATACTTAGAGAATTTTCAGAAACCTTTACGCTCTATTGCAAATCAAATCTTTCTCTCAAATCTCGAAAGAAATGGCTTCATCTTCAACAATTTCCACAATATCTCCCACTGAAAAATTCTATGAAAAATCGATCATCACAGGATCGTTTTTCAAACCGGAACCCTATCTCTCGTTCTGTGAATGATGCACAAGCTCAACGCTTAGTTGATTGTTGTTCAAAACTGGGGTTAATGACCTTCCTAAACCCCCCAATCAACGGAATTTGCTATAAAAATCTGATTGCACTCTGGAAAAATGCCAAGTTTGTGCCCGGCACAAAGAAAACTGATATCGATTGCATAAAGAGTTCAATCTTTGGGAAAGAAGTAGTCATTACGCCTGGTCTTCTCAATAGATTCCTACAACTACCCATGATAGGTCTGGCTAATGTAAAGTTTGTGAAGATTGACATCAAAAAATTCTGGGCTGAGATAGCCAAGAACCCCAAGAAAAACAGCAAAACCTACAACCTCCCTAGATCAGCACTAAAACTTCCGTTTGCTGAATTTGCACCGGTCATCACCAAGAACATCGAAGGTAGAAAAGGGTCGATGGAAAACTTAACTGAGTTACGAGTCAAGCTAATGGCAATCATCTACGAAGGTACTAAATTTGACCGGGCAACATTTGTATTCAATAGGTTGAAAGACCAGATTCAAAAGGAGATTGATCTGTCAATTACGGCACCAAGCAAGGGTTTGCAGAAGAAAGGTGATTTCTAGGAGAGGAAATCATATGGGTTCCCTCTTCAACACCTGTTTGACGTATTGAAAGTGAAACCCACAAATCTGCAGCCTCCACACAGGTCAAAGGTAATGTTTACCTACATCAACGCATCTATGAAACCCAAACCCACTGTCGGGAGAAAAAGAAAACAACCTGAAAGCAGCAGATCAGGAGTGGGACGAAGAACCAGATCCCAGAAGGCATAAGAGAACACCTCTGTGACTGGTACCAGCAATTGAACGAACCTATGGTACTCAGTGATGATGCAGCAACGGAGGAAGAAAAACAGCAAGAGGACATCACGTATCTGGAAGAAGGTGAGGAAGGGTATGTTCTTACTCCATCTAAAGAAGAAGAGATGGATGAGGAAGAAGCTGAGACAGAGGATGAGCACTCAGAGGGCGACCATCTTGACGCAGATCTAGAAAACATGGAAATATATGATGATGATCTAACTATTCAAGAGGCACTTTTCAAAAGTCTCAGCAAAGTTGACAAACAGCCGAGTGAGCCAGCTGATCAAACTCACTCCGCTGAACCTGTCAACTCCCCCATTATTGACCAAGGGGGAACAGCAGCAGAGAAAGTTACATCTCCAGTAGATGAAAAAGCCAATACCCCAGAGAAACCTCTAAATGACCCTGGGTCTAACGAGGAAGAAAGAAAAGAAGAGGCAGAAGGTGAAAAAGAAGAAGAGAAGGAGGAAGAAGATGAAGTAAAAATAGAGGAGGAGGAATATGAAGATGATGAGAATGTTGAAGTGGCACCAGAGGAAGTTGATCAAGGAGAATAAATTAAGGGGGAATCAAGAATAAAATCAAGGATTATTCCCCTCATTAATATAGCCAACGGACGGAAATTCAAATCAAGAATAATCAAGGCTATAAATAGAAGGCATTGACAGAAAAAGAAAGAGAGTGAGGAAGCACGATCAAAGATCTGAGCAGAAACTCAGTCAAATTAAAAAGCCTTCTATCTGTGCTGAAAAGAAATATCTAGTTATCAACTCAAAACTGAGAGCTACAAATCAAACATCAAGCATTGAGATTGATCAACAAGTTTGTGAATCCAGTTCACATCAATCAAGCAACTGAATCAGAAGGAGTTGTGTTTGTGATAGCTGCTAAAGGATTTGATCCCAAGGATCCATGAAAGAGACTGAGTCACTGAAGCTGTTGCAGTCAAGGAGTGATAGTCTTGTAGATTGTGAAGCTTGTGAAGTCAAGGACAATCGTACTATTGTATCTGTGAAAACAATAGTGAAATTCCTCCGATCATCACAGGAGAAGAGTGGATTAAGGGATTACACCACCCTGAACCACTATAAGCCTTGTGTCAATTTACTTTCTGCAATTTACCTTACTGCATTCATTTAATTGCTCATATTATATCATATATTTGTGATTGCTTAACCTACTTTGAAATAACATAGTAAGAAGGGACTTATCCACTGCCCAAAAGCTTTTAAATACAAGAAATTTTTTTGAAACTCCACTATAGTCATTCACCCCCCCCCCCTCTGACTGTAGTTTTACCCTTCTCTAGGACCAACAATCTCCATGCAAAATGTCATTATATACATCTAGTTGATGTAAATGACAATCCTTCTATGCTGCTAAAGCCATAAAAAGATTGATTGTTGTCTGTTTTGCCACAGGTGAGAAGGTTTCCAGAATGTCAATGCCCTCTGTCTGTGTGAAGCCTTTTGCAACCAATCTTGCCTTGAATCTTTCCAGTGATCCTTCTGCCTTTCTTTTGATTCTGAAAACCCACTTGTATCCTATTGGTTTTGTTCCTTTCGGTAAAGGGACAAGTGACCATGTATTTGTTTTGTCTAGAGCTGCTAATTCCAAATTCATGGCTTCTTGCCATCTTGGATCCTTAGCTGCTTCATTGTAGGATGCTAGTTCTCTAACTTCAGAAATGTGGCCAATGAAACCCTGATAATTGGAAGACAAATTAGTATAAGATACAACATGATCTAAAAAGTGAGGGGAAGTCCTCTTCACTTGATTTGTACAGATGTAATCTGTTAAGTAGGATGGCACAGATTTTTGTCTATTTGATCTTCTTTGTGGTGGCATGGATGTAGTGTCAAAAGATTGATGGGATGAATCATCAGATGAAGTATCACCTGTATTGATATTTTGATCATTCATACTGTTGGACTTATTTTAAGTTTTAGTGATGAGTGCCGGACTAGCTGTTATAGAGCAAAGGCAAAAAGAAGTCTAGATCAAATGTATAGGCTTATTAGAGTTTGATCTTGCATAGGTTTGATCAAACAAGCATTTAAAGGTCGGTGACTTTCATCGACGGACACATCTACATCAATAGGGTACCTGAGTCAGTAGACTAGTTTAGGAACCTGCGGAAGGCTGAGGGCTCAAACTCGATTTTTGATGGCTAAGGGATCAAACTTAGTATTTAAGGTCAAGGATATGGAATCAGAATTTAGGGAAGTCTGTGATGACCTAAACTGATTACATATACCTTGTGTACAAGGTCTAAGTTCCACAAGTTAAGTGGTGATTGGAACTTAGTTATATTCAAAATGGTGTAATCTAACTTCATAATAAAAAGTTAGATATAAGAGAAGTCAGCTGAAGTGTTTTATAAACACAGCAACTTTGGAACAACTGACTGATATGCATTTCAGCAGACTTACATTCACAGGAACCTGCTGATATATAGTTCGAATTATTCAAAAGTTACAGTGGAAAAATACAAGGATAAGGACAGATAACAACTCTTGATTTTGTCAACAAATCAATGGTTAAGATTAAAGGGACGTTGGAAAGAAACAGAGCTTTATCCAATGGATACAAGTCAAAAGGTGGACATACTGAAAACTGTCAAAAAGCACTCGACAGTGTCAGTACTATGAACAGTGACAGAAAGCAAGTCAAAATGGGACAAATCTGAAACGGCTATGTTTGAATTTCAAACATAAGTCACAAAGATTCCTACCTATAAATAGAGGACTCCTAATTCAGATACAAGTTATGAAAATTAAGGATCTATCTTGAGATATCAGATTTCAATCTATTAAACACCCTGCTGACCTATTGAACATAAAGCTACTGATCCAGTAAACTTCTTCAAGTGTAATATGCTATTAAGCTACATCAAGTTTACACACCTGAAGATCTCAAGCTTCTGATCATATCATCCTGATCAAGCTGCTGAAAGCTGAATCACTTACTTGATTCAAACTTTCTTTTATAAGAAATCTACAGAAGATAGTGAAGCATCTTTGGGTGTCAAGGACTGTTGTTTGTGGTGGAGCTGGTGAAGAGGCAATCCTACCCTTCAAGGACCAGTGGAAGACTTTGGAGCAGCAATCTTACATGTTCCAAGTGTTCAGTTTGTGAGGCCATAGTTATTTGTGAAGGACAAGCAACTTAGGGATTTTTGTAACTACTACCTCAAGAATCTCTAGTGAATTACCTCCAACATCACAGGAGAAGAGTGGACTGACAGGATTACACCACCTGGAACCACAATAAAAATTTCCTACTTACTTTCTGCATTTACTTTCTGCACTTAGTATATTTAACACATCAACCTACAGAACTAGCAACTGAATCACACATACACTACTGAGTATCTAATACTTGTATCATATTTTAACAACAAGTAATAAGGCTTAATTTAAATATATTCCGCTGCAACAAATTCAGTAATGTCAATAGTCAGCAGACTACTGAGCTATCAGCAGGCTGCTGAAGCTGCTTGATTTTGTTAACTCCAAAAATTTTAAGTGTTAAGTTTATTCACCCCCCTCTAAACTTAACCAAATCCTTTTCAGGGGACCAACAATTGGTATCGGAGCAGTGCTTCTGTTCTGAAGTAATCCTACATGTTGTTCTTGTGAAAATACTTTGAAAACTTTTTCAAGTTTCTGATTTTCAAAGCTTTGCATCATGGATAACAACCAGTATGCTAGAACAATGTTGATGTGTTTCTTAGATCGTTTTGATGAGTATAAATGTCATATGCAGGCTTATCTAGCTGCAACACATGATGAGATGATGGATGTGCTGACTGATGGACCACTGGAAATCACAAAAGCCATAACTGTGGATAATGAAACTCAGTACATTCCCAAGCCAAAAAGAGAATGGACTGCTGAAGATAGAAAAAGAGCAAACCTCAACAATATTGCTATTGATATCATATACAGAACCTTGGATAGCAATATGTACATGAAGGTGAAAGATTGCAAGACTGCAAAAGAACTTTGGGATAAGTTGCAATTAATCTGTGAATGCACTGATGCAATCAAGAAGAACAAGATCAGTATGGCAAAGAAGAAGTTTCAGGAGTTCAAAATGAAACCAAATGAAACTATTGAACAAATGGAGTCAAGGTTCATGCAATCATGGATGAACTCACCCTACTGAGTGTGAAGTACTCACAAGAAGAAATCAATTCAAAAATCTTGGAAGCATTACCTGCAAAAGAAGTTTGGGAGATGAAGGTGACTGCCATAGAAGAAATGAGAAGTCTACATGAAGAGGACACCTTCAAATTGTTCTCAGATCTCAAGGCATATGAATTCAGTAAGAAACTTGTACCTGAGACAGAAAAAGAAGAACCAAAAACTACTGCATTGGCTGCTGCACATCAAGAAGAAACATCAGGAGCTCAAGATGATCTACTGGATGAGATGCAAGAGCAAATTGCCCTATTGAGCAAGAAAATCAGAATGATGAAAACGGAAAGGGTTCTCCTAGGAATTTCACAAAGAAATTTAGTGAAAAGAAGAAGGAGGAATCCAAGAAAGACAATGATTACCTGTGTTATCATTGCAAGAAACCAGGACACTTCAAACCAGACTGTCCTGAACTAAAACAGAAAAAGGAACCTGATTATCTTTGATTCAATTGCAAGAAGCCTGGACATTTCAGACCTGATTGTCCAGACCTACTGAAGAGCAAAAGCCAACAAAGAAGATCTAGCAAGAAAGCTATGGTTGCTGAAGATGAATCAGGATATGAAGTTGAATCAGAAAAGGGAAATGAATCTAATGATACTGCACTTGTTGCTGATATGGATGCTTATGCTTTAATGGCAAATATGGATGAAACAGAGGAGGTATACAATTCTGTATCTATTAACACTCCTACTGGAAGTGATTGTGAATCAACTTGTGGTTCAAATCCAAAAAATTCTGACAATGAAGAAACTTTGGATGCCATCCTTAATCAATTGAGGATAATACAATCTGGTTATGAGATTGTGAAGGCTGAAAAAGAAGCTCTTCAAACAAAATTTGAAAGATTAAAAGCTGAATTAAGAATTCTCAAAGGAAAGGAAAAAGAAGTTGGACAGAATCAACATAAGTCTGCTGTACATTCAGTAGCTGCTGAATCTGCTGAACAATCTTGTTCCTCCACTGCATTCAAATCTGGAAAGCCTTATGGTGATAGAACATGCCTTGGATTTGGAACACAACAATCTAATAAGAGTGGATCCAGTAAGGTCACTGAACCTAGTACCAGAATTGGTCTTAAGTTTGTGCCTGCACAAGATCCAACTCCCAAAAAGGTTGCTGAGGCAGTAAAGCCTACTGAGAAGACTTCAAGGAAGCAAAATTAGAAGTCAAAAAGGTCAACTGCACCTAACAAAAAGAACAAATCCAAAAATAGGACTGTTGTACCTTCTAGACCTTCTGATAGCAGACCTGCTACCAAGTCTGCTGGACCACAAATGGGTAAAAATCATAGATATTCCAAGGATAAGAATCCTAAACCTAAAAATGTCAATCATTCAATGGATACTTATCTCAGGGGGGAAAGGTAGACTGTTCCCTACTGATGATGATTGGAATATTCCTGCCCCCACTGCTAGAAACAATAGATGTAACCATACTGCTAGGGTAAAACCTCAGCAATGGACTCAGCAGAGAACTTATATAAGATCTCAGTAGAGACCTCAGCAGACTCCATATTACAGGGATGTTCCTAACAGACAGCAAACCTATGGTTTTCCTAGTGCTTCTAACAAAAGAAATCACTCCAAATAGCACTATATACCAAAAGGCCAGAAAGCATATGTGAGTCCTACACAACCAAATGTTAAACCTTATGGATGTGTGGAATACATGTATGAACAAAAGTATGATACCTTTCAAAGAAGACCTTATGGAAATTTGCCAAGGGTCATGCTTGCCACTGACCACTATGGACCCAAACAGTTTTGGGTACCTAAAATGAATTAAATTTGTTTTGTAGGGTGTCTGGTACTTTGACAGTGGATGTTCCAGACATATGATAAAGAATAAGCACTGTTTGTCAAACTATGTGGCAAAGGATGGTCCAAAAGTGAATTTTGGCATCAAGATCTCACCAGGATACACAAGAGGATATGGCACACTTGTGAGAAATGGATTAACAATCAGGAATGTTGCATATGTGGAAGGACTGGACTACAATCTACTGAGCACTGGACAATTTTGTGACATGGGTTACAACGTCACTTTTGACAATGGCACATGTATTGTCATTAGTGAAAGAGGTGATCAAGTTGTGTTGGCTGGAAGAAGACAACAAAACATGTATGTTGTGGATTGGTCTACTTTTTCCGAGACATGCACGATTGTGCATACCAAGTCGAACTTAATTGGTTATGGCATTAGAAGTTGAATCATCTAAATTTTGATGATATCAATCAGTTGGTGAAGAAGAAACTGGTGATTGGTTTACCTGAGATCACATTCAAGAAGGATGCTATATGTGATTCCTGTCAGCAAAGTAAACAAACAAAATCAAGCTTCAAGTCAAAAACATAGCAGTCAACAAAAAGAGTTTTGGAGCTGATGCACATGGATCTTTTTGGGCCAGTAACACCAATAAGTGTAACAGGAAAGAAGTACATTCTAGTAGTTGTGGATGATTATTCAAGATACACTTGGGTAGTATTCATGAACAAGAAAAGTGAAACACTTCAAAAGATGCATGAACTTTTGAAGAGATTGCAAAATGAGAAAAGTTTGGCAGTAGTGAAGATCAGATCAGATAAGGGTACCGAATTTCTCAACAAAGTTATAAGAGAATATTGTGAGCAAAATGGTGCATTACATCAACTTGCTGATGCTGGTACACCTCAGCAAAATGGGGTTGCTGAAAGAAGAAATAGAACTTTAAAGGAAGCAGGAAGAACTATGATTTGTGAAGCATTATTGCCTGAAAGATATTGGGCTGAAGTAGTTAATACATCATGCTATACACAAAATAGAACCTCAGTTAACAAGAAGCTGCTGAAGACACCTTATGAGATTTGGAATGGAAGGAAACCGAATATATCTTACTTTCATCCATTTGGAAGCAAATGTTTTATTCTAAATCATAAGGAACAATGAAGACCAACCAACCAAAATCAGATGAAGGAATCTTCTTGGGATATTCTTCTGTCAGCAAAGCATTCAGGGTACTGAACAAAAGGACACTGAAACATGAAGAGACAATACATGTTGTATTTGATGAACCTAAGTTCACTAGAATGGAAGATGAAGCATCAGAACCTGCTGAGAATCAACAAGTCACTGATCCAGAATGTGTTGATGTTTTGGAAAGGTTTAATGACTTAAAGATTTCTGACTTTGGCCCTGCTGAACATCCTGCTGATAACACTACTGATGCAACAACTGAAGCAGTTCAAGGATCTGCTGAACCCCATGCTAAAGCAACAGCAGCCCTTACTGAAGATGATATTCCTGAGAATCAATCTAACTAAAATCCACAATGGTTAAGGGATCACCCTGCTGAGCAAGTTATTGGCAACATACAGCAAGGTGTAAGGACTAGAAGATAATTAGAAGCAATGTTCACTTGTTTTCTATCTCAAATGGAACCTAAAGTTGTTGAAGAAGCAATATCAGATCCAGATTGGATAATTGCTATGCAAGAAGAATTGAATGAATTTGAAAGAAATCAAGTTTGGACACTAGTGGAAAGGCCTAATCATGCAAAAATAATTGGTACAAAATGGGTATACAGAAACAAATTGGATGAATCTGGTACCATTGTAAGGAATAAGGCCAGACTAGTAGCAAAAGGGTATTCTCAAGCAGAAGGAATAGATTTTGATGAAACATATGCCCCTGTTGTAAAATTGGAAGCAATTAGATTATTCTTGGCATATGCTGCTTATAAGAACTTCAAGGTATATCAGATGGATGTCAAAAGTGCATTTTTGAATGGTATTCTGGAAGAGGAGGTCTATGTTCAACAACCTCCTGTCTTTGAAGTTAAAGATCAAGAAGATAAAGTGTACAGACTCAATAAAGCACTTTATGGTTTGAAACAAGCATCAATAGCATGGTATGAGACCTTATCTCAATTCTTGGTGGATAATGGTTTTACCAAAGGTACCATTGACAAGACTCTTTTCAGAATCAATGAAGGAGACAAGACCTGGCAGTGTACGATTTATGTTGATGACATAATTTTTGGTTCTGAAAATGAATTGTTATGTGAGAAGTTTGCTAATCCCACGAAAAGTAAATTCCAAATGAGTATGATGGGAGAAATGAACTACTTTTTGGGTTTGCAAGTCAAACAAATGAAAGATGGAATCTTCATTCATCAAACCAAGTACACCAAGGAGCTGCTGAAGAAGTTTGGTATGGAAAACAGCACCAAAGTATCAACTCCTATGAGTACAAACATTAGATTGGATGAAGACAAAGAAGGCAAAGATGTTGATCAGACTTTATACAGAAGGATGATAGGCAGTCTGTTGTACCTTACTGCCAGCAGACCTGATATATCCTTCGCTGTAGGTGTTTGTGCAAGATTTCAATCAAAACCTAAGGAAAGTCATTTAGCTGCAGTCAAAAGAGTTCTCAAGTATCTAAAAGAAACTTTGGATGTAGGATTTTGGTATTCAAAAGATGGAACCTTCAAGGTTATTTCCTACTCAGATTCTGACTATGCTGGATGCAAGATTGATAGAAAAAGCACCACAGGAACCTGTCAGTTAATGGGAAATAGACTGGTTTCCTGGTTTAGCAAGAAACAGAATTCAATATCAACTTCCACTGCTGAAGCTGAATACATTGCTGCTGGAAGCTGCTGTACACAAATACTTTGGTTAAGACAACAGTTAAGGGATTATGGGATTGAAAAAAGAGAGATTCCTATAATGTGTGATAACACAAGTGCAATTGCAACAGAAAATCTTGTTTTGCACTCAAGAACCAAGCACATTGATGTGAGACATCACTTTATAAGAGATCATGTTGAAAAGAAAGATGTGGTGGTTCTTTACATCCCTACTGAAGAACAACTTGCTGATATTTTTACAAAACCATTGGATAGTGAAAGATTTGCTAAGTTAAGGACAGAACTTGGAATTATAAAAGTTGACTGATACACATATGATCGGCAATGTACTGGAATTCACCAAGGGGATTAGTCTTTGCTAGGTTGGGTGAGCTCACTTAGAAGATTAGTCATTGGTATCAACAATTCCATGTACTTATTTATGTTTGGACAATAGAGCAAATGAAGTTGCCAAGGGGATTGGTCTTTGTCATGTTGGGTGAGCTCACTTCAAAGATCAGTCATTGGTATTAAACTTCATCTTGTATTATCAGTTGGACAAAACAAGAAGAATTGAAGATCGGCAAAGTGACTTTGTCAGCAGGCTGCTGAGACATTATGTCAGCAGACTGCTGAACCAAGCCTACTGATGGCAAAGTCTACTGAGGCATACGTTACAGTCAAACTTTAACAAAGTCAAAAAGCAAAAAGACCGGGATATTTATCTTATCTTTATAACCGCAGTTACACGATCGAACGGTTACAACTCTTTATGGATAAGTAATGGGCCACATGTCAAGATCTCATTTATTCATATTTAATCGTGGTTAATGCTACAGTACGTGCTCTGACAGTTTCCAACCACTACTCTCTGTTATATATACAGACCTATACACCGAAGAAATTTACAACTCTCATAATGCCATTCTTTGCAAATACTTTGTGTGAACATAGATTTGAAATCTTTCTTCTTCATCTTTCTCTTTTATAATGGCAAACAAGGATGATGTTCATATTGAACTAGTCAAAGTGTGAGAGGATATGTTACTGACTGTCACTCTACTGAGTTAGCTATTAACATCGGAAGAAGAATCAGAAGGATTGCTGGGTTGGAAAATGTTATCAACAGAAGGCTGGAAAGAATCTCATATGTCAACGTGTTGGAATTACGGAAGAACATAGTTATACATGAAGGTAGAGAGGCCTTCACTTCAACGGTTAATGGTAGAGAGATTGAAATCTCTTCAGACCTACTGAGAGAGGTTTTACACTTTGGACCAGGAAATAATGCTCCTATCAATCCAGAAGCCATGAATCTGCCAAGAATGAAGTTTGTGGATGCAATAAAGACAAATGAGAAGATATATTCATCACTAGGCATTAATGTGAAGCATATTGGATATGAGTATAATCTGCTGAGCAAATTAATTGCCAAGACCATTTTGGGATTCATTGGGAGTCTAGATACACTGTCTGGACCTAAAATAGACCTACTGATCATCATTTGCAGAAGTATGAAGTTTGATTGGGCTGGATTCTTTATACATTACATGAAGAAGGTGTTTACTGAAGATAGAGATGGTGTAAGAAAGTCCAAAACCAAGCCCCTAGGTCTACTGATTCAGACCTTGTTGAATCATTTTCAGATACATGATGTTGGCATCAGAGAAGATTAACAAATCCAGATACAAGCCAGAAGTTGCTACTCCTATTCCTGGATTAGATGATGATGAAGATGAAGATGATGAGGCTACAGAAAGTGATAATGATGGTGGAGATGATGATGCTGGTGGCGAGCAGGTTAAGCAAGTTGCTAAGTCTGCTGCACCTAAGAAGACTGTTGAGAAGAGAAATGCTGCTGACACAAGAAAGATCTCAGAAATGTTAAAGCCTAGGAAGACAAGGAAGCAAACAGCAGAGACAGCTGAGTCTACTGAGGGTCTAGTTGAAATTGAGGTTACTGACCCTGCTGTGACAAAGAAGAAGTCTGCTGCTGATATATTGAAAGAGCAACAAAAAGCAGATAGTAGAAAGAGGAAAGCTGATGTAGTTGAATCTGAGCAAATTTCCAAGAGAATGAAGGAAATTGCACAGAAAAAGAAGCATGGTAAGGGAAAACAGTTGAGGATTATGGAGGCTCAAAGGGAAGAAGAAGAAGAAGAAGAAGCTATTGAAGCTGAGCCCTTAACAACTATTAAACCTACTGAGATTGTACAGGTTGTTGTTGAGCAACCTACTGGAGAATCACAGCAGACTGCTGCACCTAAGCATGTTGTAGAAGTTGTTGAATCCTCCCTACTAAAGGCTGCTGAAACTACTGATGCTACAGAAGTTGTTGTTGAGCAACTTATTGAAGAACCACAGTAGACCACTGAGTCTGCACCTACTGTGGATATTGAAACAACAATACAAGACCCTGCAAGTTCTGCAATAGTTCAGGGGGAAGAGCAATCTGTTGCTAACCCTGCTGATGAGCATGTAAGCCAGAAGAACCCAATGTGAAACAGATGGAGGTGGTAGGCACTAAGGTACAATCTGAGCAACCTACTGACCTAAATGCATCTGTTGAAGAAACCTTAAATCTACTTGTTGAGACCTTTGGAGGTCAGCAGAGTGTTGCGGAGATTTTGCATCATTAAAAACAAAAGAAAATTTATAACCCTAACCTATATGCAAAACTAACTCCTAACCGACCAAAACATCGGGTTGTTGCTAGTAAAGCGTAATGAGTAAGGGGTCGATCCACGTGGAAAAGGTATGTTCAATCTAATCTCCTTAATCCTACCAATTGTTGCTCATAAAAACGAAAGAACGAAAGAAAAACATAAAAACATAAAGAACAGTCAAGATAAATCTAACCTAAGAAACATAAAAACAATCTAAACTAAAGACATGGAAACAACCAATATACAAACCTATGTGATCTCAATCCTAGTTCATCTCATGATTTTAATTTAAGTTGTGGTTTCACCTTATCACGAGATATAAACCCCTAATTCCTTAGTGAATTTAATCTCAAGCTACGGATTCCTAATTCCTTAGTGAATTCAATTATCAATCTCTCATCTTCCGAATGTTGAGACTGATTTTCAATACAAAACTCGGTGTAGATTCAAATTACTCTCGTATAATCGAATCTAACAACCTAGATAATTAACCTACTAACTTGTCATCATTAATGATTAAAAATCCTATCTTTCTATGGTGATCTAGCGTTTATGCAACTTCCGTATTATAAACATCAATAAAGAACTAATCTTTCGATCTATTCTCATGGCATCAAAGAACGCATAGAAAAATACAAACTAAATCAAACATCATGAAGAAAAACTGGAATTAAATAAATTGAAAATCAAACTCACATAGTCTTGAACAATGGTTGAACTTCATGGAAACGAAAAAGAAAAGCTACATAATCTACTCCTAATCTAACCTCGGTTCACCCGAGCACAAGGCTCGGGTGACCGGCCTTGGAAGCCAAGAACGCTGCTGCTGTGTTGCCGCAGGAATATTTGTGTGGAATTATATGGGATGATTCTTAGGGTTACATGCAAGGCTGCTTTTATAGATGGACTAAGGCGGCTGAAATTAATTGCTTAAGTCGGCTGAAGCAATTTGGATGTCGGCTGGAATTAACCCTTGTCCAATTAGAAAAATTGCATGCGGCTGAAAAGAATTCCTAATTTAATTAGGATTTAATTATGTCGGCTGCTCAATGCATGAATTTAGGAATGAAACTTCTAAAATTCATATCTTGAGTTGTAGACCTCCAAAAATTATGATCCGAATGTCATAATTAAGCTCTCGGAAAACTCTACAACTTTCATTAAGGACTCTTCTTCAGAAAACGCCTTTTTGAATAGCCCGTCGTGTTACGAGTATATTACGACATTTTCCAATACCACAAAGATCATTATTCAAACTTGTAACGCTCATATCTCGGGCCTCGTAAGTCGGAATGAAGTGATTCAAAATCCTGTAGAATCCTCTCTTCAAGCCCTACAAATCTTCTCTTGAGGTCGAGAGTCAAATCAGTATATATCATATCAAGAACTGCATCGGAAGTTCGGCTGCTTGAAAGCTTCATTCCAAGCTTTATCTCCATCTTTATCCTCTTCCAAGTCAAAAACATGTATCTACATTGCATCCAAACACCACAAAAACGTAACAATATCCAAAACCATATAAAACAATCAAATAATCGTATAAATTGATACGTTTTCATATTTAACTCTTTAAATCACCATTCACTCAATATTTCACTATAAACCTCGAATTCTATGAAAATCATACGTATATGGGGGAAATTGAGGTGAAATATATCCTTAAAAACACTACAATTTGACCCTTAACACAGAGTAAGGACACAGCTCTTAGAAAGCCAGCCATGTCCTTTGAAAGGAAGGAAAAGAAGAAGAAAGAAGGGTATGTTGATCCTAAGCTCCAGCTGGTGGATGATTACTTTCAGTGGAATTTTGGGTTTTACAAAAGACAGAAATCAGCTGCTGAGCCAATGACAGATTTTGAGGAGTGGGCTTTTGGAAAGCTAGGAATGGAGAACTTGCTTGATTTAATTGATACTTCTTTGTTGGAAATGAGATTGATGGATCTCATTGATGAGCAAAAGAAAGAAGAAGGTATCATGTTCAAGGATCCAAGGGATGCACCAGACAGTGATGATTCATCATCTGACTCTGATGATGGTCATCCCCCACATCAAGGAGAGACCAGTGGTACAGCATTGATAAATGAACCAACAGTAGAGCAGTCCACTGATGTTGGCAAGTCGGCTAAGGGCCAGCAGACTGAACAAATGGATGAAGATTTGGAAGATTTAACCATAGATGGTTTGGAGGCCTTAATCAATGATGGGATAAATCTTGGAGGCAACAGGCTGGTTGGTATATCAAATACTTTCTTTGTTGAAGAATCTCCTGAACATACTGATCATCAGCAGACTGTAGATCTGAATGAGGTGAAGGTTACTGATCATAGTGAGCCTGATATCAGTTTTGAGGATTCAACTCAATATCATGAATGGATTGATACTCAGGACACTCTATTCAAAACTACTAATATTCTATGAAGGATTGCTAATGTTAGAGAGTTTCAAAAAGAAAATATGGTTGAATTCCCTGCAATTCTTGTACAGAGAGTGTTGATCACTGAGGAACAAACAATGGTAGTATAGAGATTGGACATGGAGATGGGATTTGAGGGATCACCATTACTTGTTGAGGAGGTTCAGGCTGCTGAGAATCAGACAGCACCTAAACAAAGGTTAGAACTTGTGGTACAGGTTGCTGAGGATCAGACAGCACCTGGACAAAGGTTGGAACCTGTAGTTGTTGAAGAACAGGCTGCTGTAGTGGAGCCTTCTGGAGAAAAGATCACTGAGGGCAAGGATAGTCAGCAGACTGTTGTTTTTGATGAGGATGAACAGCTGCTGGACTATGACTACAGTGATGAGGAGTTTCAAGTGCCTGAGGAAGAACCTATAGATGCTAAACCTCAATAGGAATTTGTACCACTCTTTGAAGAACCTGCCTAGATCCAATCCTAGTTGAATAAGGACCTGCCCCTGCTGGAAGGGACATGAGTAGAGCCATGGTTGTCAGCAGACAGCGGGAACAATACAATGTAGAAGAACCTGCTGATGAAGTTGCTGAAAATATGGCTGGAGGAATGGCTGGTGGGGTACCAGCACAAGTGTTGGATGAGTTGAGGGTTGTCAGGAGTGAAATTACAAGATTAAGAACTCAACTTGACAGGCAAGAGCAAAGGTATGAAGATTTGTTGAATCTAGTGGAAAATAGAGGGAGAACCACTGAAACTGTTGCTTCCAATATTACTTCCACTCAGTATGCTCTTGCTGACCTTGCTCTAGATGTAAAGGGGATTAGACAAGGCAATACAACGAAGGAGAAGTTTCTGAAAGACCAATTTGAATCCATTCACCAGAAACTTGATAAACTTGCTGATGCACCCAAGCCTGCTGAGGCTGAGCCTGCTGAAACACTTCACCCTGCTGGATTGGATCCAAAATTCACTGAGAGGATTAATCTACTAGAGCAAACAATGCAAGAAAGGATCACTGCAGTTGACACTAGAACAGAGATAATGGAGGGTCAACTGAATAATCTAGTGATCACACAGGAGAGTGTTCATGGCCTGCTATCCCGTTTTGTTGTTGATGTCAATAAGGGGGAAGAGAGCCAAACAGTAATAGCAAAAGAGGCTACTAGAATTTTTGCACAGAAGATATGGGAAGCTGACACCAATGCATGCAAAGAACCTGCACTTGGCAGACTTCCACTGACTGATGATCTTTTCAAGGAGTATAAGAGGCTTTACTACAACAAGAGAAGACCTTACCATGACAAGGGCTTCCATGAGGGACTCAATTCCTTTTTGGGGCTTAAGTTTTGGGAAGCCAGAGTCAAAGCTCTTAGATCTTCACACAGAGGTGGAAGAGGTGGAAGAGGTGGAAGGAGTCTACCTACTACATCAGCTAAAGATTCACTGAATGAGTTTAAAGAGTTATACATGCGGTTAGACTTTAGAGTACATCAGATCAACCTTACTCTACCTGAGGCATGGAAATGGTGGAAGGAAGTGAATCCCCATATTGAATTTTCTCTTATTGAAAATGAATGGATGAGAAAAATGGTTAGAGAAATAAAAGAACATCATGAGCAGCAAGAGAAGGAGAGGCAAGAAAGAGAAAGAAGAAACAAGATCAGCATACTTACATCTGTTTTATTCTTTGCTGAATCTAGCTTGTAATACTTTTTGAACAACTGATTATAATGAGAAATGACTATATTTGTTCTGTTTTTGTTTTTACTCTTTTTGCTTTGCTGTAAGGAGGGTATTGGCATCATCACCAAAAAGGGGGAAATTGTTGGACTTATTTTAAGTTTTAGTGATGAGTGCCAGACTAGCTGTTATAGAGCAAAGGCAAAAAGATGTCTAGATCAAATGTATAGGCTTATTAGAGTTTGATCTTGCATAGGTTTGATCAAACAATCACTGTAAAAGGTCAGCTGACTTTCATTAGCAGACCTGTCTATATCAGTAGGGTACCTGAGTCAGTAGAGTAGTTTAGGAACCTACTGAAGACTGAAGGCTGAGGGCTCAAACTCAGTTGCTGAAGGCTAAGGGATCAAACTTAGTATTTAAAGTCAAGGATATGGAATCAGAATTTAGGGAAGTGTGTGATGACCTAAACTGATTACATATACCTTGTGTACAAGGTCTAAGTTCCACAAGTTAAGTGGTGATTGGAACGTAGTTATATTCAAAATGGTGTAATCTAACTTCATAATAAAAAGTTATATATAAGAGAAGTCAGCTGAAGTGTTTTATAAACACAGCAACTTTGGAACAGCTGACTGATATGCATTTCAGCAGACTTACATTCACAGGAACCTGCTGATATATAGTTCGAATTATTCAAAGTTTACGTTGGAAAAATACAAGGATAAGGACAGATAACAACTCTTGATTTTGTCAACAAATCAATGGTTAAGATTAAAGGGACGTTGGAAAGAAACAGAGCTTTATCCAATGGATACAATTCAAAGGATGGACAGACGGAAAACTATCAAAAAGCACTTTGACAGTGTCAGTACTATGAACAGTGACAAAAAGCAAGTCAAAATGGGACAAATCTAAAATGGCTATGTTTGAATTTCAAACATAAGTCACAAGGATTCCTACCTATAAATAAAGGACTCCTAATTCAGATACAAGTGATGAAAATTAAGGATCTATCTTGAGCTATCAGATTTCAATCTATTAAACACCCTGCTGACCATACTGAACATAAAGCTACTGATCCAAGAAACTTCTTCAAGTGTAATGCGCTATTAAGCTACATCAAGTTTACACACTTGAAGATCTCAAGTCGCCGATCATATCATCCCGATCAAGGCTGTCGAAAGCCGAATCACTTACTTGATTCAAACTTTCTTTTATAAGAAATCTACTGAAGACAGTGAAGCATCTTTGGGTGTCAAGGACTGTTGTTTGTGGTGGAGCTGGTGAAGAGGCAATCCTACCCTTCAAGGACCAGTGGATGACTTTGGAGTAGCAATCCTACCTGTTCCAAGTGTTCAGTTTGTGAAGCCATGGTTATTGGTGAAGGACAAGCAACTTAGGGATTTTTGTAACTGCTACCTCAAGAATCTCTAGTGAATTACCTCCAACATCGCAGGAGAAGAGTGGACTGACAGGATTACACCACCTGGAACCACTATAAAAATTGCCTACTTACTTTCTGCACTTAGTATATTTAACACATCAACCTACTGAACTAGCAACTGAATCACACACACACACTACTGAGTATCTAATACTTGTATCATATTTTAACAACAAGTAATAAGGCTTAATTTAAATATATACCGCTGCAACAAATTCTGTAAAGTCAATAGTCGCGGACTACGAGCTATCAACAAAGCCGTCGAAGCCGCCGAGTTTGTTAACTCCAAAAGTTTTAAGTGTTAAGTTTATTCAACCCCCCCCCCCCTCTAAACTTAACCAAAGCCTTTTCAAGGGACCAACACATACCAACAGAATCATGCAGTGGTAATGGAAGACAAAGATCATGTGAACTATTTGATGAATGATTATCACAAAAGGGAAAAGAGTTTTCATGAAAAACCACATATCTGGAAATAGAGATGTTCCTTGTGTGAATGTTCATGACTCTATACCCTTTGATGTTATTTTCAAACCCTAGAAACACTGATTTAGTGCTTCTGTCTTCAAATTTACCTCTACCCTGAGAAGTGGTAGATGCAAAACATAAACAACCAAACACCTTGAGCATATTATAATTAGGTTCCTTATTATACAAAATAGAGTAAGGTGTTTTATTATTCAGCAATGGTGTAGGCAGTAAATTGATTAGAAAAACAGCATGTAAAACACAATAATGCCAATATTCTATAGGAACATCCGACTAAATTCTGAGTGCCCTAGCTACATTCAGAATGTGTTGATGTTTTCTTTCAATAAAACCATTCTGTTGTGGTGTTCTAACACAGGCCATTTTGTGCACTATACCCTTCTGCCTATAGAAGCTTTTCATACCAAATTCTACACCTTGATCTGACCTAATTGTTTTAACACATCTGTCAAATTGTGTTTGTACAAGAATGCAAAAATCTTTAGAAAACCAGTAGCCTAGATCCTTGGTTTTCATTAGGAAAACCCAAGTGTATCTGCTGTGATCATCCACAATAGAAAAGAAATCTATCACCATCAATAGATGGTATCCTGTTTGGTCCCCAAATGTCTACATGTATAAGATCAAAACAATTCATAGTAGAGGATTGACTGACAGGAAATTGAAGTTTTCTTTGTTTTTCCAAAGGACAAACAGTGCATTTACAATCAGGAATCTTTATTCTATTATCTAAAACTTTCAAAGTTTTCAATCTATCAATCGAAGGGTGGCCTAATCTATAATGCCACAAACTAGTATCTGTTACAGAATTGCAGGCAACAGAAAAATGTTGAACATGAATAATGCTTTTATCTAGTCCTTGTGATTCAAGAATGTACAGTCCATTTTGAAGCTTAGCGGTACCAATCTTCCTCATAGTTGGTTGTGCCTGCACATAATAGCTGTTAGTCTCAAAAATAACAGACAAACCACTATCAACAATTAGTTTCCTTACAGATATCAAGTTATAGCTGAATGTGGGAATGCAAAAGACATTATATAAAATGATATCTTTATTGACATGCACATTTCCTACATGTGTGACAGGAATAGAGGTGCATTTGGGAGATTAACATGCAAGTTGTTAGTGCTTTTGATATTAACCATATTATTAAGGGTAAAAGTTATATGGTCAGTGGCCCCTGAATCTATGATCCAATGGACCATACAACCATTGATACCTTGCCCTTGTGAACCACTGCCTGCAGCCATAACCACTTAATTGCATTGATTGCTTGAAGGTTGCAGGTTATGGATTAGTGCAAGTAGATGATCATATTGACTTTTGGTGATTGCCGTGTCACCAGAATTCAGATCTTGTTGATAATTCTCACATGGTGTCATTTCTTCAGAATCTTGATCACAAGCCACATGATTAGCTGCTGTATTGCCTTTTACATATCCCTTGAAATTTGGTGGAAAACCATATTTCTTGTAGCATTTGTCTATGGTATGACCCTCCTTGCCATATTATGTACAATAAGGCTTCTTGGAATTCCCTTGGAAACCTCTTCCACTACCTTGAAAACTTCTTCCACCATTATTGGAACCTCTACCTTGTCCCCTTCCTGAGTGTGGAGGTCTAAAATTCCCATTGCTTGATTACAATCTGCCTGATGAAATTTAGAAGCAAGAATCACAGATTCTATTCTAGTAGCATAACTGAGCTGCTGCTCACGATTCAATGCCATAACAAAGGCAGTCTTAATGTCAGGAAGAGGCAAAGTCATTAACACTTGAGATTTGACATTACTTAAATTCCCATTCAAACATTTCAAGAATCTAGTAGTGTAAGCATTGTCATACTATTCTCTAATAGTTTGCAATGCAGGACAAATACAAGGAGGAATGGGCTTAAAAATCAGATATTGATCCCATAGGGATTTCAATTTTGTATAGTAATCAGTCACTATAAGATTGCCTTGCTTGGTTTTTTTGATTTCTTCTTCAAGATTAGAAAGTCTGTATGCATTTGCTCTTCCAAATCGATCCTGTAAATCCATCCATATTTCCCTAGTAGTATCGAAGTACATTACACTTTCTGCCACAGTAGGAATCATTGAATTTTCGAGCCAAGAATGTACCAAATCATTTAACTGCATCCAGGCTGAATAACCAGCATCTGTAATTTCTGGCATGGTTGAAGAACCATCCACAAAACCAAGCTTTCCTCATGATGATAACATCTTCATCATGGATCTTTTCCAATGATTATAGTTGTCTACTCCTTTGAGTAACGGTTGAACCAGAACTAAACACGGATTATCAAGCGAACTTCAGAATTTGTAGTCGCCATTGAAGAAAATCAAACGAAATCTCCAGAAAACGCAAGAATGATTTGAGATTCGACAGCGGATACTAATTATGCTCTGATGCCATGTTGAAATACATGAATAACATTGAAAATGAACAGAAAGATGAATCAAAACAGAACTGGAATTAGATTTCGATCAAGAACACTTGAAGGGTGTTCATCCCCAAATTTAAAAGGCGGGAAAATGATTTAGAATGAATTACAGAGAAAGCTTTACATCAGAATAAAATTGAACAACTTAATTGAGTTTCTGTGATCCCAATTTACATATATATCGGAAGCACAAGCTCAATTGGTTGTAACCAACTCTAACTAACTAACCACCTACGTAAGTGTTTGTTGAATTGTCTCTAAGAGACAAAAACTTGTCTTCTTACCTTTTTAATCTCAACACATTTGTTAGGATAAATTCTTCCCTTTAAATTCTCTTTTAAAATTTATCTATTACAATATAACTTGTGCTTTGCTATAATTCTCAATATAGAGGTTATATCAAGATCAAACTGTTGTTAAATTTCATGATGGTACAATGTACATAAGTAGTATACACTAATCTATTTTATTGTTTTAAAATACATCATACATTAATCATATAAACAAATATACATGTCTTAATTGAATTTTCATACTCTACATTCATCTTATAAGACATGAAAGTAAATTTATCATCATATACACTTACATTGTTATAGGACCCACTCTTCTTCACTACCTCCGGTTCGCCATTAGATTTCCTTGGATCCTCATGCAGGTCGCTCAAGCCCTGACCTTGATTCTGAATGAGCTGCTCATCGGCCGCCTGGGAACATGTCGATTTGTCTGGCATGCAAGTTATTCAACTCTTGAGAGTATGTCAGTTTAGCCTAGATTTTGTAGCATTGTTTGGGAAATCAGTCAGACACAACTCCCGTTCCCAAAGAAAATTTTGTTAGAGGGAAAGATATCATCAAAAGATTAAGAAACATAACTTACACAAAAAATGGACATATGCGAGGTTTGATTTTTCCATGTTGTTGTATGCCTGTTTAATTAACATGGAATCTTTGAGATGAGCTGCTAGCTTATCATCCCGTGAAAGAAAACATTTTTCCACCCAAGCGTGGGCCGGCCACCTCTTGATTGTTAATCCAGTCGGTAACCTCTAAACCTCTAGGCAGAAATGAGGGAGACGATGAGCCGAGCTCGTGTAGGTTGTCGCTTTACAAGGAATGTCAATCTCCTTCCACGGGCCATGAAGAGATTTTAGAGTAGATTGGGAGTCCTGCGCAGGATTCTTCCTATTTCCCGTGCTGAACTTTAGAGCAAGGGTTGAGTTTGACTCGTCAGATATATCATCTCCCACCTCAACAATGAAAGATTGCCGGACCTATTTCTTATGGGGGAAAGTTTACAAGAAATACAATCATATGAGTGTAATATCCTAAATTCATTTTTCTCTCCAAAAATAGAGTATTATGGTCAATTGAGCCACCATTTTCCAGCTTGGACATTAAAAATATCTTACGATCAAATGAAGAGATCTCAAAACGAACCTCAAAACCAAGAAGGGATTTCGTAGTTATTTTATTCCCCATATTAGGGAATGGGTCTGGTGTCAGGATCTCCTTACCCCATCTGCCAAGAACAGAAGAATTCACAACTCGAATGAAGAAATAATCTTTCCATCCGTTGATGGAAGAAGGTCCATCAGTTATGTTGGTCCCTTGTAAAGGTTATGAACAAGTTTAGAGGGGGTGAATAAACTTGTTACTTGAAACTTTTTCTCTCTTAAGTAAACTGGTACTCAAAATATTTCGGAGGTTGAGATAAATGAGCTGAGAAGAAGTATAACTGAATTTTTCTACAACTGATTTAAAAGCAGTGGAATAATATTAATTAGCCTTAGGTTATGTTGTTATCTGTTGAAATATGCTAAACTGTTTTGGTGAAACTCAATTTTGTGCTCACTGTGAGTTTAATCAGTTTTGCATGCAAGAGATAGATTGCTTCAGTAAATAAGTAACTGAATAAAATAAGTAAATGAGTAATGTAAATGCATAAATAAAAATGCAAGTTTTATAGTGGTTCTGGGTGGTGTAATCATGTCAATCCACTCTTCCCCTGTGATGTAGGAAGAAAATTTCCACTAGTCTTCTTAAGGTTACAACGGTTACAAAAGCCCTAGTTGATTGTCCTTCACTAATCCCTAGCTTCACAATCTAAACACTTAGAAAAACAGGTAGAATTGCTTCTCCCCAAATGCTTTACTAGACCTTGAAGGGTTGAATTGCCTCTTCACCAGCCCCACCACAAACACAGTCTTCCCAACTGCAAACAACTGTCCTTGACACCCTAGACCGGATGATTCACAGTCCAAGCCTTTGTTAAAAACAAAGTTGGGTTTGAATCGAGTAAATGATTCGGACTCAGAATCTCCAAGTGTTGGTTCTTGATTGATCTTGAATGTTTGAACACTTGGAAGAATTTCTTAATGTAACTTTGTAAGCTCAAATGATAGCAATTACTTAGATGCAGAACTTAGTCTTAAAACATATGCAAAAGCAAATAGCAAGGTGTTTGATTCTTGTTGCTAAGCCCTCTATTTATAGCTGTGAAATCCAACGTCTATATTTTTGAATTTTGAATTTGCTAACGTTTATGTTGGATTGCATAGAATATGATATCTTGTTGTCAGAAATGTCACTGACCGTTCTGACTTGTCAGTCTTTCACCCAATCAAATAACTCGATCTTCAACGTCCTGATTTTTATGTAAAACTGATTAGCTAAATGAGTTGTGTTGAAACTGAGTAAGTCAGTTTTCAACTAATATAGAGCAGTAACTCAGTTCTATACTCTTATTTAGAAACTGTGTACTCTATCTTCATCTGATCCTTAGTTTTGTGAGATCAGAGTACACCATACAAATCTCATTAACTAAGTTACAATGTCCTTATGTAACATAGTCTTCAATTCAAGATCTATAAAGTCAGTTCGGGCCATCACAGACTTACCTGAATTCTAACTTTACAGTCTCGGCTTTTAGTCTTCATAAACTGAGTTTGATCCTCAGTTCTTCAATCTTCAATAATGAGTTTGATCCCTCAGCCTTTATAACTGCCCCTCAGCCTTCAGCTTCTAGATAAGCCAACCGAGTTTGATCCCTCAGCGAACTTACATTCTTCAAACTTCAGTTTTGAGTACTTTTGGCTTCAGTTTTTGGATGACTTTTAGTTTCACTTTTAGGACTCCTTATTTATTGCAGTGCTTGTCTGATATAACCTATATAATAACCAAACTCTAATAAATCATGTACATTCAGATCCAGACATCTTTTAGCTTTTCAATATAATAGTTAGCCTCAGCACTTCATCAATGGGGTATAAACGAAC
The DNA here is from genome assembly GCA_036785695.1 of Gentiana straminea. Lineage (NCBI taxonomy): Eukaryota > Viridiplantae > Streptophyta > Magnoliopsida > Gentianales > Gentianaceae > Gentiana > Gentiana straminea. The sequence continues at coordinate 13,350,498 of JAVUPR010000113.1, read as the reverse complement.
AATCAAGTAAATAGGTGATGAATCATTATCAAAACTCAAATTTTAATTCTAACAATTTCCCCCTTTTTGATGATGCCAAAACCATTCTTAAAAGAAAAGCATAAAGATAAAACAATTTTAAAATAATAAAAACCAAAAATAAAAGTAAAAATGGATTTATCATTAGAAATTCCAAAAACAGATTTGATGCTTAGCTGATTACAATATCGGTTTTCAAAGCTAAGCCTCTAAGCTTGCTATGTAGTTTTGACAAAAAGTCTTTCCTTATCATACAACCTATATTTTGCTTCTTTGTTTGTATCTTCTTTGGTAAACATATTGTTCTAATCAAACCGACTTGATTCTTTCCATTTTCTCCATAGATCTATCTTAGGAAAATCATCATTGTCTCTGTAGTAATCTTCAAATTCTTCAATGTCAATCTTCATTTGCTCTCTTTTGTCTTTGATTCCAAGCATTTCTTCAATTCTTCTGAACTTCTTGTGCTCGCTTATCTTCTGAGAATAAAATTTGTTTGAAAAGAAAGTCATCAAAGACTCTTCATAGCTCTTGTGCTTGTATTTTTCCTTCAAGTGATTGTAATCTCTCTAAAAATCCATACATAGTTCTTTTGTAAGAACTGCTCTCCTTTCACCAAGTTTGATATACTTTTTGATAAGTTCTTCATCACTTAGTTCAATAAGATCTCTGATGTTTGAGGTTGATTTTCCCTTTTCACCTTTAATCTTTGCTATTTCAGCTTCCGTTTTCTTCTTTTCTTCTTCTACTTCCCCCTTTTTGGCATCATTCAGTTGGATAACTAACTCATGAGAGAGTTGTTGTTTTTTTGCAGTGCCTTTCTGAGAGGTGTAGAGTTCTGATAGTTGTGTTTCAAGTCCATAGAACCTTTGATTCAGGTGCCATTCGGCTTGAGAACATATTTCTTTATCTTCATGTATTGCTTTCTCCAAATTTTCTTTTAGTTGGAGTACTTCTGAAGCTGAATTTGATGTAACTTGGTTGGTCTTCTCCAAGTGTGAATTGACAGTTACATCAGTTTTCTTTCTGTAGTCTAGCTATCCTGAAATATTCGATAGAAGGCCATTGTATTCTTCTTTTTGAGTGAGTAGGATATCCAAGGTTTTCTGAATCTTGTTCAAATCATTTGCTATTAGAAACTCAATTGGATCATCAGCCACTTTGATGGTGGACTGAGTTTGAGGATCCAATATCATTAATGCTCGCCCGATGTCCTCAGTTTGCCTTTGATTGTCAATTGTCTGTGATCCAACTGGAAATTCTTCTTTCTATCCAACTGACTTTCCTTGATTGTCAGTTTTGGATTCAGTTTACTTCTCTTGAACTAAAACACTCTTGACTTCAGTTTGTTCAGTTGTCGAGTGAGCTAACTGAACTTTCTCTGTCATTTTTCTTGATTCATCATCCTTCTTCAGTTTCTCCTTAGATTCTGATGATTTAACTGACTTTTTCTTCTTCCTTTGTTCTGCCTTTTCTTCAAGTAGTTTGTAGCATCTTGTTAAAAATGCCTTTATGGGAAATAATGCATTCATGTTTTCTACTTCAAGGATTTTCATAAACCATTCCTCTTCAGATTTTAATGCTTCTCTGAATGATTCCTAACTGCCAATAGTGTTCAACTTCATCATCATAAGATTGATAATTCTTTCAGGTGAAATTGAACTTTCATCTTTAGGTGGTTCCTCAGTTTCCATTGGTTGAACATCAACAATCTCAGTTTGTAAAGTGGTCTTCAGTTTGAATTTCTAGTGTTGATTTTTCGATTGCTCCAGTCTTCAGTTCTTGTTCCCCCTTAGTTTGTGCTTTCTCTGGGGAAACCAAGATTAACTTCCTTTCTACCCTACGTCTTTATTCTGAATGATCTTTCCTTTTAGTTCCTTTCTGATCAGAGATTTGCTTAGAAACTGTCTTATTTTCAACTTTCTTAGACAATACTTCAGTTTTTGCTATTTCTTTCTTTTTCAAGTTCTCATCTTTCTTTGAAGATTTCTCAATTTTTCTTGGTGCATGAGCTTTTTCAACTTCTTTCCCATGTTTGAGTACTTCAAGGTAGTGTGGTATTACTAAATTGAGTGACTTCTTCATATGAAGTCTGCTCATCTTCTTGGTTCCTTCTTCCTTGGCTTTGTTGATTCATTTAACTTCTTCAATATGATGCTTCTTGATCTGGTTGTAAACATATCCAACCCAGTTGAAATTGAACTGATCCCAGATAATATTCATCAGGTTTATCATATCGACAGATAGACTATCTAGCCCTTGAAATTGTCCAATGACGCTTTTGGCAACCCATTTGCAAAGTAGGGCAAATTCTGGCTTTAGGCTTGTAATGCTTGAATAAAGATTAGCTGGTTTCTCTGTTGAAGAAATCTGAGAAAGAAAAGCTTCTCGATTGAGTGGTAAACTGACTAAGTTGATTGATTTCTCATTTGGTTTCTTGAAATCAAAAAGTTGTCGAATCACTTCTGTGCTGATGCCAATCTTCTCTCCATAAATGAATGTTGTGAGAGACTTCTTCTCCATCTTCATATTTTCCCAAAATTGAACAATAGCTTTAACATCCATATTTTTCTCCAGTTTGATGTCCAATAAATCCACTAAACCGGAAATCTTTCGAATCTTCTCACAAATAAGACTGGCTAGAAGTGTCCCTTCACATTGCTTTTCAAACTTATCTAAAGAGAAGGTTACTCCTCTATCTATCAATCTGGAAATTGTTGAAGAAACTTATTGTGACGCCATTTTTTATAATTGAAAAGAAAAGGATTCTTGTGGGTAGAAGTGAAAGAGATGATAACGGTTTGGAGATTTGATCCCACGATCTCTATAAGATTGTGTTGTACCATTTGAACTTCCACTCTATGCATTTGTGTATCCAATGCATGTATTATTTGTCATTATCCCGGTACACTCGCAAAAATTTCTAACAATTATGGTGGTAAATAAATGCGATGTAACTATTGTCGTATACATTCACTTTACCAATTGACTATCTTTGACTCTCCAATAATTAAAAACCGAGTTTCAGTTTGAGTGACTATCAATTTTCTCAAATATTAGTTCATCCAAATAACATTTTAAGATCGTTGATGTCAATGACTGATCTGTGATGACACTTAAAATAGTATATCCTACGACATCAACATTCTATCCAGTACGAGCTAAAAATAGTTGTTTCGACCTATAAATATGAACCATTTGAGTTGAATGTCATGTGTCGGGTTCGTGAGTCGAGTATTTTTCATTTCACATTTATTTTCCCTTATTCGATATTATTTCGTGCGTTATTTGATTATTTTCAGGATACGAAATAATTGGTCAGAGCATTGTGGATGATTCTAGAGCGGACTGAATGAAAGGATTGGGCCTAGGGTATTCCACAACCTTCCAAGTTAAGTCGGTAGAAGAAAAAGGACAAAAATGCCCCCGGATAATCGGGAGTTGCCGTCAATTAATCGAGCTACCACAATCTTCAGAATCGCGTTTTCTTGGACGAGGGGTAGTTCTAGGTCTTTCTAAGTCGATTTACTTAGCTATAAATAAGAGGCATCGGCCTCAGAATTCAATGTACAAATTTCAAGACAAGTTTTATGCATTAAAAGTTATTTGTTCTTTATTTATTTTATTTTATGAGTTCTAGTCACGGAGTCGACGGATTCGCCTTCTAGGAAGAGAGCCGAGGGAGATCTACACTCATCTTCGAGGGTATGATTTTCCGTCTTTTCCAAGATGTAGATTTGTCATTGTTCTATGTGACTAGTATGTTTTAATTGTTTATTTAGTTTAATTATGTAGTAGTTAGTTTATTTTACCCCATGTATGTATATATCTGATTCGTTGGTGAAGAAATCATGAAATAGAGATTGCGTTCTTTAGATCTGCGACGGTCTATATCACTAGATCTGAATACCTAGTAAATCCTAGTTCATGATGATCGGCGCCAGCTACTTGATCGACAGATTTAATTTACATGTTAGTAGCCTGATCAACTATTTGCATGTCATCGCAAATTAGCATGAAGGACTATTAGTGAAGTGTTAATTTGGACATTGTCTTGATGGATCCTTAGGAACGTGCTAGTCATAGTCGATAGTTGCCTAGGGAATGTCTAGGATTTTATCTAAGCAAAATAAACAAGTGATAAAATAATCCGGTTTACCCCAAGTGCAGGGATCGTAGTATAGTAGTTACAACCGGAGTCGAATCACAGGGAATCGAGATTGGTCTAGTTCTTAATTTTTCTAAAGGTTGTCACGAAAAATAACTAAAAACGAAAACGAAGAAACAATAAACTGGACAGAGGGTTGTCAATCCAAAGCCAGGAAATATAGTTGCGGACCTAAACTAACTAAATAAATCTATTCTATAACTAGAAAAATAAAATTCTAAAATAGCAACGAAGACAAGGCACAAAGATAATTTCAATTAATTTTAACGAAGAACAAGCATTGATCCACCTATCCCGCAACCCTCAATTTCTACTCTAGATCGTTTAGTGAAGATTTAATAAAGATGTGGTTCACCTATCAAAGGTATGAATTCCTACTCTCGTAGATAATTCGCCTATTAATCTTTCATCTCTCGATCTTAAAGATTAACGCTTCCATAACAAAGGTGTAAGATTTGTTCAATCTAGCAACCTAGAAATTTAACCTAGCAACTCTCGTTATTTTTAGGTTAAAGATCTAACCTTTATCATGGTGATCTAAGGTTTAACATGATTCTCATCAAAATCAAACAATCAAACATGCAACGATCCATCGATATAAATTGCATAATCAATAAGAACATAATAAAGATACAAACTTTAAATTAAAACTCACAAACAATCCCAAAGAAGAAATCAAGATGTTGCAGAGACGGTTTCACAAGCTTGTTCCAGAAAGCCTCAGATCATCTTCAGAATACGAACGAACGAAAATAAATAAATAAAAACAAAAGTGGGGCTCGGTCGACCGAGCAGGAGCACTCGGTCGACCGAGTGAAGCTCGTCTGGGTTTTGTGCGGCTGAATAATGTGTATCGTAGGGTTGAAATAACGCTTCTATTTATAGAGTTTTAAGTCGGTTTATGGTATGTCGGCTGAAGGACGCCCGTTTGATGGGTTGAACGCCCGTCCAAGGTGTATAAATTTATCGAGTTGGGCCGAGCTGGATCAGACGCCCATCCTATGTAATTCCAGATGCTCGTTCAGCAATTATCTCAAAACTCTGAATCAAGTTACTTCTCCTGGACGCTCGTCCATACCTTCAGACGCCCGTCCAGCCGGATGGAGCAGCAGACGCACGTTCAGCTCATCATATCTTCATTCTAGCTTCGACTTGCATCTCATTCCTTCCATTTTATCTTCAATCAAACATCTTTTCAGCTCATTCCTTGCCATGCAAATTGTACCTACAAGATAATAGAAACGTGCAAAAAGTAGAACCATATATATTGATAGAAAATCGCTAATAAAATCACGTAATTAACTCGATTTTGCACTTAAACCACTTCAAACCTCATTTGCTCAATAAATCCAATAAATACCTACTTTCTATGCAAATCATCAGATTATAGAGGAAATTATTACAAAATATAACATTATAAACCATAGAAAATCACCCTAAACAACTCCCCCACACTTAGCTTTTGCTCGCCCCGAGCAAAACAAAACAAGATAAAGGCTCGGGAAAAATACAGACACTTCAGCACATACAACGTACAGTCAATAAATTAGAGGTTCACCCCGGTGTGTGCATAGCCATACCAAACTTCCACTAAGTCCCAACTTGAAATTTGTTCCAAGCAACTAGAAAATACCCCATTCAAACTAGAAATAATTGACACTTATAACATGCACCCTACAAAACGCAACATATCCCGAAAAGGATGATAGAATACATTTAGGACCTTTCTGACATACTCAGAGGACAATCCCTACAACATATCTGTCAGTTCATACTGGGGATAAGGTAGATGATAACTAAGTCTTATATCAATCCATACCAACACTTTTCGTAAGTTGATTTAATCATCATTCACATTTATACGCACATCAGAATGAGCTATTGCCCGTCATAGTAGAATAGGATATTCGAGATATACCCTACTGTACTCAAATCATCAGGCAGCTTTTTCTGACTGTCGTGAGCTTTTGGTCATCAAGTGGTATAGGACATTCGAGATATGACCTACCGCACTCAAATCATCGACCAGCTTTCGACACACCCGATTATTTCATCATATTTGTTTTTAAACATACTTCTTAAAGAACAATAGTCACGTTTCGCTTATCACATTCAAACCTAAGATATTCACAGTATGTCATACTCTGGCTATAAATACAAACTATTATAATTCTCACGATACGTACATTAGCACTAAGCACAAGATACTTATAAGATAATCAAAAATTACTAATCTAAATGGGTATAGCTTTATAATTTAGCTCATCGTTCAATATGGCTCGTGAAATGTATATCGGGTGAAACCTCTAACCTACTAAACATACGGTATACGGCATTAATGACTATAAAAAACGACCAAAAATTATGCATTGCTTACTCGGGACAAAAACAAAAAATTGAAAAATTTTAGCTCATTTCTCAGCATAAAATAATAATAAATTAAGCAAATGATAGATACACATAACCATTCCCATCACCCACACTTAAACAACAATATGTCCTCAGGTTGTGCAGAATTTAAAAAGAAATAAAGTACTTAGCTGATTGTAGTTCGAAGGTGGCAATTCTAGAAGTGGTCATGATCCAGATCCGGAAATGCTTGAAGAAATCGGTAGACTGTGGACCATCCACCGGAAAACTGATATCATCTAAAAGCTCGCAATCGCTATCGAAAATATCCTGCACACTTGAACAAACATGGAAACATCTCGGGGAACATAGGGGGATATAACATGGCAAAAATAATCATAGACAAGATAGAAGCACGGGATATAATTGCTCAGATGGAAAAATCACCACACAGTTAAAACACAGAACATCTAAGCGTCAATTATAAAGCCACAAGAGGCTTGACATTGTTATAGGGTCCAACATGTGCATACAGAAATATTAAACTCCAACTGAAAGTGTAAACAGAGGACACTACAAAGTAGCAGGGCTAGGTGCACTAAATAAATAAAAAAAAGACAGAATATAACACAATGCAACTAAGTGATATGCAACTATACTAATAAGGCAAAAAGAAAATAAAGAAAATGCTAGCCCAACTAATTTCCATAGATGTCGCCCTAATCTATAATTCGGACTAAGCGATGAAACATGTCAACTACAGAAGGAAGGTCAAATATATAAACGTCTTCTAAATAAAGCCACGAGAGGCTCGACGACAAAATGTAGACGTGCCTTAAGATCCATCGAAAAATAATAGCAACGGAAAACCGACGGTAGCTTCAACTAAAGCACGGATGAATCACATCGAAAAGCCAACCCCTAAACAACCCTAACACCCTAAATAGACTACGAAAGGAACAAAGATAAATCATAGTAGAATCACGTCTAGGCGGGTGCTCCGGCGTCACCAGTAGTAGGGCCTTACTGAACTTCGTGAATAAATTTCGTGACATCCTCTCATAAGCGCATCCCATGTACCCAAAGTCATAGAAACATAAAACAACGAAAAACCTGCATGGGACGTGGTCCACATACCAAAAGTATGCAATAGATACATAGGGGATGTAAAATAAAGAAGCCATGCCACATCAGCAGACTCGAAACACAAACAATCACTCAACATGGACCGCAATAGATGGAGAAATAACCATAAAGGTGAAAGAACAGAACATCTATGCATATATAAAGGCCACGAGAGCTCACATTAAAACATCCATGTCAAATAACGGAAGCATGTATCAAAATCAAATTCTATTCACTAAAAACTGATGCACTGGATGGGCGTTCGGACAAGACAGACGCTCGTCTGGTGCTCTCAAAACATATACAGGGCTGGTGCGTTTGGTCGGACGGGCGTCCACTCCTTATGGACGCACGTTTGGAACCACACAGAGCAGACGGGCGTTTGGAAAGGACAAACGCTCGTCTGGCCCTAGCATGATGCACAATAAAGAGAAACTCGACCCCTCGTTTGACTCTCACCCTAGTTACCACGTTAGTAAATTCAAAACCTCAGAAACCCTAGCAACAAAAAAACAACTTTTTTTTCTTCTTTTTTTTTTTTAATAAGATAAAGAAACGAGAAAAAAATAAGGAAAACTTAAACGAAAACTACCTACGAAAAATTTAAAACGAGAAAACAAGAAAACAATAAAAGGGAGAAAAACGTGTTGGTCTCTTCTGAGCCCAAAATGGAAGGGAAAACAGCAGATTTTGACCTCGAAAACGGCGTCACGGCCGTTTGCCACGTCGTCGGCGTCGGAACGAGCTTTCCGAATTGGGGTCCTGCGCGCCAAACCGACACCGGAGCCGAAAGTTATGGCCAAAATACTACCATGTGCCTTAACGATCCCTTTTATCCAAACTTATAACAGAAAATCAGAAAAAGTAATAAACTAGACAACCGTACCGATTCCCGGCAACGGCGCCAAAAACTTGTCTCGGATTTTATCTAAGCAAAATAAACAAGTAATAAAATAATCCGGTTTATCCCAAGTGCAGGGATCGTAGTATAGTAGTTACAACCGGAGTCGAATCACAGGGAATCGAGATTGGTCTAGTTCTTAATTTTTCTAAAGGTTGTCACGAAAAATAACTAAAAACGAAAACGAAGAAACAATAAACTGAACAAAGGGTTGTCAATCCAAAGCCAGGAAATATAGTTGCGGACCTAAACTAACTAAATAAATCTATTCTATAACTAAAAAGAAAAATAAAATTCTAAAATAGCAACGAAGACAAGGCACAAAGATAATTTCAATTAATTTTAACGAAGAACAAGCATTGATCCACCTATCCCGCAACCCTCAATTTCTACTCTAGATCGTTTAGTGAAGATTTAATAAAGATGTGGTTCACCTATCAAAGGTATGAATTCCTACTCTCGTAGATAATTCGCCTATTAATCTTTCATCTCTCGATCTTAAAGATTAACGCTTCCATAACAAAGGTGTAAGATTTCTCAATCTAGCAACCTAGAAATTTAACCTAGCAACTCTCGTTATTTTTAGGTTAAAGATCTAATCTTTACTACGGTGATCTAGGTTTAACATGATTCTCATCAAAATCAAACAATCAACATGCAACAATCCATCGATATAAATTGCATAATCAATAAGAACATAATAAAGATACAACTTTAAATTAAAACTCACAAACAATCCCAAAGAAGAAATCAAGATGTTGCAGAGACGGTTTCACAAGCTTGTTCCAGAAAGCCTCAGATCATCTTCAGAATACGAACGAACGAAAATAAATAAAAAAAACAAAAGTGGGGCTCGGTCGACCGAGCAGGAGCACTCGGTCGACCGAGTGAAGCTCTGTCTAGGGTTTTGTGCGGCTGAATAATGTGTATCGTAGGGTTGAAATAACGCTTCTATTTATAGAGTTTTAAGTCGGTTTATGGTATGTCGGCTGAAGGACGCCCGTTTGATGGGTTGAACGCCCGTCCAAGGTGTATAAATTTGTCGAGTCGGGCCGAGCTGGATCAGACGCCCGTCCTATGTAATTCCAGACGCTCGTTCAGCAATTATCTCAAAACTCTGAATCAAGTTACTTCTCCTGGACGCTCGTCCATACCTTCAGACGCCCGTCCAGCCGGACGGAGCAGCAGACGCACGTTCAGCTCATCATATCTTCATTCTACCTTCGACTTGCATCTCCTTCCTTCCATTTAATCTTCAATCAAACATCTTTTCGCTCATTCATTGCCATGCAAATTGTACCTACAAGATAATAGAAAACGTGCAAAATGTAGAAACCATATATATTGATAGAAAATCACTAATAAAATCACGTAATTAAGCTCGATTTTGCACTTAAACCACTTCAAACCTCATTTGCTCAATAAATCCAATAAATACCTACTTTCTATGCAAATCATCGGATTATAGAGGAAATTATTACAAAATATAACATTATAAACCATAGAAAATCACCCTAAACCTTTGTATAGGTTTGATCAAACAAGCATTGTAATTAGGTCGGTGACTTTATCTCTGCGGACTGTCTAGATCGACAAGGTAACTAGGTCGGTAGACTAGTTAGGAACCCGCTAAAGGCGAAGGGCGAGGGTTCAAACTCAGTTATTGAAGGCTAAGGGATCAAACTTAGTATTTAAAGTAAAGGATATGGAATCAGAATTTAGGGAAGTCTGTGATGACCTAAACTGATTACATATACCTTGTGTACAAGGTCTAAGTTCCATATGTTAAGTAGTGATTGGAAATTAGTTATGTTCAAAATGGTGTACTCTAACTTCATAATAAAAAGTTAGATGAAAAGCAGTCAGCTGAAGTGTTATCAAAACACAGCAGACTTTAGCTAGCTGACAGATGTGTACATCAGCAGACAAAAATAAGTCAGATATCTGTTGGGTATAAATCTCGATTTAATCAAAGGTTACATTAAAAGATTACAAGGATAAGGATGAATTAAAAGCCTTGATATTATCAAGAAATAAATGGCCAAGATTAAAAGAATGTTGGAAAGATTCAGAGGATTAACCAATGGACACAAGTCAAAGGGTGGACAGATTGGAAACTGACAGAAAGCAAACTGACAGTGTCAGTACTATGAACAGAGACAGAAAGCAAGTCAAGATGGAGACAAATCTAAAACGGCTATGTTTGAAATTTAAACATAAGTCACAGGATTCTCACCTATAAATAGAATACTCCTGATTCAGATACAAGTGATGAAAATTAAGAAGGAAAATAAATCATTCAGAGCTGTCAAGAAAATCACCCTGCTGACATACACAAAACTTAACTGCCTGATCAAGAAAAATCTTCAAGTGTAATATGCTATCATGTTCACACACTTGAAGACATCAAGCTGCTGATCATTTCATTATGATCAAGCTGCAGATAACTGAATCATTTACTTGATTCAAACTTTCTTTTATAAGAAACCTGCTGAAAACAGGAAAGCACTTAGGTGTCAAGAACTGTTGTTTGTGGTGGAGCTGGTGAAGAGGAAATCCTACCCTTCAAGGACCAGAGGAATACTTTGGAGCAGCAATCCTACTTGTTTCAAATATTCAATTTGTGAAGCCATAGTTATTGGTGAAGGACAGACACCTTAGGGATTTTTGTAACTGCAACCTCAAAGATCTCTAGTGAATTTCCTCCAACATCACAGGAGAAGAGTGGACTGACAGGATTACACCACCTGGAACCACTATAAAATTTTCCTTCTTACTTTCTGCATTTATTTCCTACATTTAGTATACTGATCACATCAACTTACTGAAACTAGCAACTGAATCACGCACTTACACTACTGAGTATCCAATACTTAGTATCATCTTTTTAACAACAAGTAACAAGGCTTAATTCGAATATATTCCGCTGCAACAAATTCAGTAATATCTCTTGTCGAGCGGACTGCGAGTAGTCGGCGGGCTGCGACCTTCTTTGAGTTTGTTAAGTCCAAAAAAAAAAATTAAGTGTTAAGTTTATTCACCCCCCCCTCCCTCTAAACTTAACCAAAGCCTTTTCAAGGGACCAACAATTGGTATCAGAGTAGTGCTTCTGTTCTGAAGTAATCCTACTTGTTGTGCTTGTGAAAATACTTAGAAAACTTTCTCAAGTTTCTGATTTTCAAAGCTTTGCATCATGGATAACAACCAGTATGCTAGAACTATGTTGATGTGTTCTTTAGATCGTTTTGATGAGTATAAATGTCGTATGCAGGCTTATCTAGCTGCAACACATGATGAGATGATGGATGTACTGACTGAAGGACCACTGGAGATCACTAAGGCCATAACAGTTGGCAGTGAAACTCAGTGTTGGTCCCGTGGAAAGGCTAACACAAGTTTAGAGGGGGGGTGAATAAACTTGTCACCAAAAACTTTCCCAAAAATGAAAGTACCCAGGAGCTGAGTTTCTATTAAACTCAAACTGAACTATCAAACTGATCCACAATATGACTCAGTTCAGTTTCGTTGCAGCCCCTTTAATCCTGTGTAGGAGTTAGCTAATTCAGTTTAGCTGAGGCTATAACTGAACTAACTTGCAGCGGATAATATCAAGCCTTTTATGCAATAGATGTGTCAGTAAAGATTTAAGTCTCCTATGTATCAGTTCTGTGCTGACTCAGTGTCTAATGTTTGCTGAGTGTAGTGATAAAATGATTATGCAATAAATATAAATGTGTAAAGTAAAACAACACAGAATTTGTTTATGGAAGTTCCGGGTGGTGTAATCCCGTCTCCCCTTCTCTTGTGGTGTAGGAGGTATCACTAGAATCTTGAGATAACTGTTACAAAATCCTAGCCCAATGACAGTCCTTCATGACACCCTAGTTTCACTATCTACACATAATTAAGAAAGGTAAGATTGCTCCATTCACTCTACACACTGATCCTTCAGAGGTGGAATGACTCCTTCACCAGCTCACCACTAACGCAAACACAGTCCGCAAATTGCACCAATAGCTGTGGCAACCAAGTTGCAACCGTATGAGGAAAGGTGAAGTTGCTCTCCTCAAACTATGCACAACCAACCCTTTTTCACAAAGGTTAGGTTTAGAATTAATCAAGAGATTAATTCAGTGAGTTGTCTGCTTCTTCTGGATATGGCGTTGCAGCTCCAAGATGCCTTCTTCCCCCTTAATGGGTTGCTGGATCTTTCTTTGTAATCTTCAAGGCACTTCCGTTGGCTTCCCCTTCTTGAATCTGATTTTCTGGATCTAGATCTTTGGATATATGCTTGTAAAGCTTTTTCAGATCTACCTCTCTCAAGTGTTTTCCTTTGTGTATTTATAGGGGCAATGTAACGGTCTGATCACTTTTATAGCCGTTACATTGTCGTTTAGCCAACGTTCACATGTACGACCTTTTGTCGTTTTGTTATTTCAAATTCAACAAGGCCTTAACTCAGTTTTCTACTCTTCTTCAACACTGAGTACCTTACATTCTTGACATCTGACTTCAATTGACTAAGTCAGAGTACACCATTCAGTTTCTTCTTTTCTTGGTAACTGATAATCTTTGTCCTCAAAATTATTCAGCTTTACATGATCTATAGTTCAGTTTCAGGTACCACAGACTTGCCTGAATCCTAACTTATAGTCATGCGCTTAATCAGCTTCTAACTGAGTTTGCCACCTCAGTTATTCAGTCTTCAATAACTGAGTCTGTGTCCCTCAGTTCTTCAATCTTCTAGATAAGCCAACTGAGTCTGTGTCCCTCAGCGAACTTATCTTCTTCAGTTTTCTTATGACTGAGTCTGATCCCTCAGTTCTTCATATGTATACTCAGTTTGCTTGCTGTGACTCAGCTGTCCACCTAGTTCCTATCTATTACAATGCTTGTCTGAAACAACCTATACAAGGTTCAGACTCTAGATAGAACTTATACATTTTCTCTAGACCATTTCTTGCTTCTTCTTTTATTTCGCACTATAACAGTTAGTTATGACTTCATCATCATATGTTGTAAGTGACCTTACTAAATACGTGACAAATCATCATCAAAACACAGATATTATTTCCAACACTCAGTATGTTCCAAAGCCAAAAAGAGAGTGGAATGCTGAAGATAGAAAAAGAGCAAACCTCAACAATATTGCTATTGATATCATATACAAAACCTTGGATAGAAATATGTACATGAAAGTGAAGGATTGCAAAACAGCAAAGGAACTTTGGAAAAAATTGCAACTTATCTGTGAAGGCACTGATGCCATAAAGAAGAACAAAGTCAGTGTAGCCAAAAAAAAATTCCAAGATTTCAAGATGAAATCAAATAAAACCATTGAGCAAATGGATTCAAGATTCAATGCTATCATGGATGACCTCACTCTGCTGAATATGATCTATACAAAAGAAGAGATCAATACAAGAATCTTAGAAGCCCTACCTACAAAAGAGGTTTGGGAGATGAAGGTTACTGCCATAGAAGAATCCAGGAGTCTATATGAAGAAGACAACTTCAAACTCTTTTCAGATAGAATATGAATTCAGTAAGAAACTTGTTCCTGAGACTGAAAAAGAAGAACCAAAGACTACTGCATTGGCTGCTACACATAAAGAAGAACCATCAGGTGATCAAGATGATCTACTGGATGAGATGCAAAAGCAAATTGCCCTACTGAGCAAGAAAATCAGAATGATGAAAACTGGAAGAAGTTCTCCAAGGAATTTCACAAAGAAATCAAGTGAAAAGAAGAAGGAAGAATCCAAGAAAGATAATGACTACTTGTGTTTTCATTGCAAAAAACCAGGACACTTCAAACCTGACTATCCTGATCTAAAATAGAAAAAGGAACCTGATTATCTATGCTTCAATTGTTAGAAACCTGGACATTTCAGACCTGATTTTCCAGACCTACTAAAGAATAAGAATCAGCAAAGAAGATCTGGCAAGAAAGCAATGGTTGCTGATGATGAATCTGGATATGAAGTTGAATCAGAAAAAGGAAATGAATCTGATGATACTGCACTTGTTGTTGATATGGATGATTATGCTTTAATGGCAAATATGGAAGAGACTGAAGATGTATACAATTCTGTATCTATAAATACTCCTGCTGAAAGTGATTGTGAATCAACTTATGGTTCAAATCCTAAAAATTCTGACAATGAAGAAACTTTGGATGACATCCTTAATCAACTGAGGAAAATAAAATCTGGTTATGAGATTGTGGAGGCTGAAAAAGAAGCTCTTCAAACAGAAGTTGAAAGGTTAAAAGCTGAATTAAGAACTCTCAAAGGAAAGGAAAAAGATTTTTAGCAAAATCAGCATAAGTCTATCGTACATTCAGTAGCTGCGGAATCTGCTGAACAATCTAATTCCACCACTGCATTCAAATCTGGAAAGCCTTATGGTGATAGAACAGGCCTTGGATTTGGAACTCAGCAATCTACTAAGAGTGGATCCAATAAGGTTACTGAACCTAGTACCAAAATTGGTCCTAAGTTTGTACATGCACAAGATCCAACTCCCAAAAAGGTTACTGAGGCAGTAAATCCTACTGGGAAGTCCTCAAGAAAGCAAAATCAGAAGTCAAAAAGGTCAACAGTACCTAACAAAAAGGGTAAATCCAAAAGTAGGACTGCTGGACCTTTTAGACCTGCTGATAGCAGACCTGCTGCTAAGTCTGCTAGACCACAAAAGGGCAAAAATCAGAAATATTCCAAGGATAAGAATCCTAAACCTAAAAATTTTAATCATTCTAGGGATACTTAGGGGGAAAGGTAGATTGTTCCCTACTGATGATGATTGGAATATTCCTACCCCTACTGCTAGAAACAACAGTCATAACCATAATGCAAGGGTAAAACCTGAGCAATGGAATCAACAGAGGACTTATTCAAGACCTCATCAGAGACCTCGGCAGAGACCTCAGAAGACTCCATATTACAGGGCGGCTCCTAACAGACAGCAATCCTATGGTTATGCTAGTGCTTCTAACAATAGAAATCACTTTAACCAGTATTATGTACCAAAAGGCCAGAAAGCATATGTGAATCCAGCACCATCAAATGTTAGATCTTATGGAAGTGTGGAATAAACATATGAACAAAAGTATAATACTTTTCAAAGAAGACCTTATGGAAATTTGCCAAGGGTCATGCTTACCACTGACCACTATGGACCCAAACATTTTTGGGTACCTAAAATACATTAACTTTGTTTTGTAGGGTGTGTGGTACTTTGACAGTGGATGTTCCAGACATATGACAAAGAATAAGCATTGTTTGACAAATTATATGGCAAAGGATGGTCCAAGAGTGAATTTTGGCAACAAGAACACACCAGGATACACAAGAGGATATGGTACATTGGTGAGGAATGGATTAACTATCAGGAATGTTGCATTTGTGGAAGGACTGGACTACAACCTGCTAAGCACTGGACAATTTTGTGACATGGGTTACAAGGTCACTTTTGACAAAGGCTACTGTGTTTTCATTAGTGAAAGAGGTGAACAAGTTGTGTTGGCTGGTAGAAGACAACAAAACATGTATGTTGTGGATTGGTCTACTGCTGTTCCAGAGACATGCCTGATTGTGCATACTAAGTCAAAACTGAATTGGTTGTGGCATAAGAAGCAGAATCATCTTAACTTTGATGATATCAATCAACTGGTGAAAAAGAAGTTGGTGATTGGTTTGCCTGAGATCACATTCAAAAAGGATGCCATATGTGATGTGTGTCAGCAAGGCAAACAAGCAAAGTCAAGCTTCAAGTCAAAGACTAAACAATCAACAAAAAGAGTCTTGGAGCTGATGCACATGGATCTATTTGGACCAGTAACACCAACAAGTGTAACAGGGAAGAAATAAACTCTGGTAGTTGTTGATAATTATTCAAGATACACATGGGTAGTATTCATGAACAAGAAAAGTGAAACACTTCAAAAGATGCCTAAACTTTTGAAGAGATTGCAAAATGAGAAAAGTTTGACAGTGGTGAAAATCATATCAGACAAGGGTACTGAGTTTCTCAATAAAGTCATAAGAGAATATTGTGAGCAAAATGGTGTGCTGCATCAATTAGCTGCTGCTGGTACACCTCAGCAAAATGGGGTTGCTGAGATAAGAAACAGGACTTTGAAAGAAGTAGGAAGGACTATGATTTGTGAAGCATTATTACCTGAAAGATATTGGGCTGAAGCAATCAATACAGCATGCTATACACAAAATAGGACCTCAGTGAACAAGAAGCTGCTGAAGACACCTTATGAGATATGGAATGGAAGAAAACCAAATAAATCTTATTTCCATCCATTTGGAAGCAAATTTTTTATTTTGAATCATAAGAAGCAATTGAAGACATTCCAACCAAAATCAGATGAATGAATCTTTTTGGGATATTCTTCTGTCAGCAAGGCATTCAAGGTACTGAACAAAAGGACATTGAAACATGAAGAATCAATACATGTTGTATTTGATGAACCAAAGTTCACTGGAATGGAAGATGAAGTTTTAGAACCTGCTGAAATTCTCCAAGTCACTGATCCAGAATGTGTTGATGTTTTGGAAAGAATAAATGACTTAAAAGTTTCTGACTCTGCCTCTGCTGAAGAACCTGCTGGTAACACTAATGATGCAACAATTGAAGCAGTTCAAGATCTGCTGAACCCCTACTGAAGCAACAGCAGAGCCTACTGAAGATGAAGCTCCTGTAAATCAAACAAATCATGATTTACAATGGTTGAAGGATCACCCTGCTGAACAAGTAATTGGTAACATACAACAAGGTGTAAGGACTAGAAGACAATTGGAAGCAATGTTTACTTGTTTTCTATCTCAAATGGAGCCTAAATTTGTTAAAGAAGCTATATCTGATCCAGATAGGATAATTGCTATGCAAGAAGAATTGAATGAGTTTGAAAGAAACCAAGTTTGGACACTAGTGGAAAGGCCTAGTCATGCAAATATAATTGGAACTAAATGGGTATACAGAAACAAATTGGATGAATCTGGTACCATTGTAAGGAATAATGCCAGACTAGTGGCAAAAGGCTACTCTCAAGATGAAGGAATAGATTTTTATGAGACATATTCCCCAGTTGCAAGATTGGAAGCTATAAGATTATTATTGGCATATGCTGCTTATAAAAACTTCAAAGTATACCAGATGGATGTTAAAAGTGCATTTTTGAATGACATTCTGGAAGAAGAGGTTTATGTTTAGCAATCTCTTAGTTTTGAAGTTAAAGATCAAGAAGATAAAGTGTATAGACTCAACAAAGCACTTTATGGTTTGAAACAAGCACCAAGAGCATGGTATGAAACCCTATCTCAATTCTTGGTGGACAATGGTTTTACCAAAGGTACCATTGACAAGATTCTTTTCAAAATCAATGAAGGGGACAGCACCCTGCTGGTACAGATTTATGTTGATGACATAATTTTTGGTTATGAAAATGAATTGCTATGTGAAAAGTTTGCTAATCTCATAAAAAGCAAGTTCCAAATGAGTATGATGGGAGAGATGAACTACTTCTTGGGATTACAAGTCAAACAAATGAAAGATGGAATCTTCATTCATCAAACTAAATATACCAAGGAGTTGCTGAAGAAGTTTGGCATGGAAAATAGCACCAAAGTATCAACTCCTATGAGTACTAACATCAGATTGGATGAAGATAAAGAAGGCAAATATGTTGATCAGACTTTATACAGAAGGATGATAGGCAGTCTGTTGTACCTCACTTCCCGTAGACCTGATATATCCTTCGTTGTAGGTGTTTGTGCAAGGTTTCAATCTAAACCTAAGGAAAGTCATTTAGCTGCAGTAAAAAGGATTCTCAAGTATCTAAAAGAGACTTTGGGAGTAGGGATATGGTATTCAAAAGATGGAAGCTTCAAAGTTATATCCCTACTCAGATTCTGATTATGTTGGATGCAAGATTGATAGAAAAAGCACCACAGGAACCTATCAATTGATGGGAAATAGACTGGTTTCCTGGTTCAGTAAGCAACAGAATTCAATATCAACTTCCTCTGCTTAAGCTGAATATATTGCTGTTGGAAGCTGATGTGCACAAATACTATGGTTAAGACAACAATTAAGGGATTATGAAATTGAAGAAAGAGAATTTTATATAATGTGTGACAACACAAGTGCAATTGCAATCACAAAAAATCTTGTTTTGCATTCAAGAACCAAACACATTGATGTGAGACATCATTTTATAAGAGATCATGTTGAAAAGAAAGATGTGGTGGTTCTTTACATCCCCAGAAGATCAACTTGCTGATATATTCACAAAACCATTGGATAGTGAAAGATTTGCTAAGTTAAGAACTGAACTTTGCATCATTAAAGTTGACTGATATTCATAATCAGCAATGTACTGGAATTCACCAAGGGGATTAGTCTTTGCTATGTTGGGTGAGCTCACTTAGCAGATTAGTCATTGGTATCAACAATTCCAAGTACTTAAATATGTTTGGACAATTGAGCAAATGAAGTTGCCAAGGGGATTGGTCTTTGTCCTGTTGGGTGAGCTCACTTGATAGATCAGTCATTGGTATTAAACTTCATCTTGTATTATTAGTTGGACAAAACAAGAATATAAGAAGATCAGCAGAGTAATCCTGTCAGTAGGCTGCTGAGCCATTCTTGTCAGTAGGCTGCTGAAGTTCAAGCCTACTGAGTTATACGTTACAAGACAGTCAAACTTAAATGAAAGTCAACAATAATTGGATATTATTCTTATCCTTTATAACTGCGGTTACAAATATCCAACGGTTACAACTCTATGGAATAAGTTAGTGGGACACGTGGCAACATCACATTTACTCCAACTTTAATCGTGGTTAAATGCTACAGTACATGCACAGTACTTTCCTGACAGTTGCTACCCACTTTCTTCTTCTATATATACAGACATATACACACAGAAGCCGCTTACTATTTTCAGATCGATTATCTCTGGAAATACATCGTGTGAACACAGATTTACAAAGCTTTCTCTTTGTCTTTCTCAATTTCTAATGGAGGATAAATGTGATGTTCACATTGGAATGAGCCAAAGTGTTAGAGGGTTCGTTGTTGATGATAACACGACTGAGCTAGCTATCAATATTGATAGAAGAATCAGAAGATATGAAGGATTGAAGGATGTTCTGAGTCTGAGATTGAAGAGCATCTTTTATACAAATGTTACCAATTTCTGGAGAAATATAGTAATTAGAGATGATAGAGAGGCATTTACTACCACTGTTAATGCCCATGAGA
Organism: Gentiana straminea; assembly: GCA_036785695.1. Taxonomy (NCBI): domain Eukaryota; kingdom Viridiplantae; phylum Streptophyta; class Magnoliopsida; order Gentianales; family Gentianaceae; genus Gentiana; species Gentiana straminea. The sequence continues at coordinate 13,330,660 of JAVUPR010000113.1, read as the reverse complement.
TTGAAGTTTCTTCAAACCTGCTGAGGGAAGTATTCGGATTTGGTTATGGAAATGGTGCTCTTACCAATCCTGAATCAATGGAGCTGTCTAGATTGGAGTTTGTTGATGCAATAAAGACCAACAAATCCATTAAATCATCATTGAGCATCAATGTGAAGCATATCAAAATGGAGTATAATCTACTGACCCATTTGAAGATTGCTGATGTTGCACCTGCAAAAATCAACAAGTCTAGATACAAGCCGGAAATCAGTTATCTCATCCCTGGTTTGGATGATGATGAAGATTTATCTACTGAAAGGACAGAGAGTGACAATGATGGAGATGATGATGCTGGTGGTGAGCAGGTTAAGAAAGTTACTCAACCTGATGCATCCAAGAAACCTGCTGAGAAAAGGAAGGCTGCTGATACAAGAAAGATAACTAAGATTTTGAAGCCAAAGAAGACAAGGCAGCAATCAGTAGACCCTGTTGAATCTACTGAAGTTCCAGTTGAAGCTGAGGCTGCTGAGCCTGCTGGAACTACAAAGAAAATTGATGCTGAGATTTTGAGAGAGCAGATAAAAGAAGACAAAAGAAAAGAAAAGCTGCTGAAATTGAAGAACGACCTGCAAAGAGGATGAAGGAGATTGTGAAAAAGAAAAAGCATGGAAAGGGAAAAGAATTAAGGGTGTTGGAGGCCCAAAAGGAAGCTGAAGGTGTTGTTGAGGAAGCACCTATACAAGTTGATGAGCCTACTGAGGCTAGAGAGGTTGTTGTTGAGCAACAAACTATAGAATCACAACAGACTGCTATACCTAACCCTGCTGTGGAAATTGTTGAACCTGTTCCTGACCCTGTTGTGGATGCTACAACTCAGGGGGAAGAACACACTGCTGCAGACCCTACTGATATGCATATAAGTCAAGGGGAACCTAGTGTGGAACAGTTGGAGGTAGTAGGGACAAATGTACCATCTGAAGAACCTACTGATCTATTTGTATCTACTATAGATACATTGGCCCATCTTGTTGAAGCCTTTGGGGGACAAAAAGCTGAGCAATCTGCACCAACAAGGCCAACAATGCCTTTTGAGAGGAAAGAGAAGAAATCAAGGAAAGAAAAAGTAGATCCCAACATCAAGAAAATTCAGGACTACTTTGCTTGGAAATTTGGTTTCTATAAGAGACAGAAATCAGCTGCAGAGCCAATGACTGACTTTGAAGAGTGGTCATTTAACAAGTTGGGTGTGGAGAACTTACTTGGTTTGATTGATACATCTGAGTTACAAGTAAGGTTGCTGGATCTCATTGAAAGTGAAAAATAGAGTGCAAGCATTAAGCTCAATGAACCACACTCTGGAACTGATGATGATGATACATCATCCTTTGATTCTGATGACGATAACCCTTCTTTCCCAGGCCAACCTAGTGGCACTGCATTGGAAAGACCTACTGAGGATGTAGAACAGAGGTCTAAAGACACAACAGAAGATCAATCGGCTGATGTTGGCAAGTCTGCTGAAGGCCAGCAAACTGGTCAAATGGATGAAGACATGGAGGATTTAACTATGGATGATCTGGAAGCTGTAATCAATGATGGGATAACTTTTGGAAATAATAGGCTGATCAGTATAACTGACTCATCATTTGTTGAGGTGTCTAATCCAAATTCTGAGGATCGGCAGATTAACATGTTGAATGAAGAGCTATGACTTATTTCATTGAAGATTTAGAGGAACAGCTTGCTATAGAAACATCCCTAAAAGAGGCCAGAATATCTACTATTTCTGATGATGTTATGTATTTCTATGAAGGGACTGTTGTTGATTTTGAAGAAGCTGATGCAAGTTCAGAGGACTCAGCACAGTATCAGGAGTTGTTTGACACTCAAGAAACCTTGTCACAAGTTGCAGATCATTTACAAAAGGTTTGATGTGAAATTTCACGGATCTAGGAAAAGCGGTACTTGAACTTTCGGTGGTTTTCGGATTTTGTTGAAGTCTAGAAATGAAGGTATTTGGAAGTTGGTGAATCCTCCTCGACACAACTACAACAATGCGTAGAAGCACCTTGGAATATTTCTCGAGAGCTCCTCGACACAACCTCAACTTTGTGAGGAAGCACCTTGGAATAACCTTGACACCTAGAAAACTTGTTTCTAAGCACCTTGGTATAGGACACCCACAAAGGTTGCTCAAGCCTTTGATAATCCGACAAAACCTCTATCCAAAGAATTCCAAACACACACTAATCCAAGTGTATAAAAGAGAAAATTTATATTGATGTCAAAGATCATTCCAAATACAATTGATAGTTTGAGTATTTATAGGCTACTTGAATAAGCTAAGTACATGAATAAGACTAGTATTGGTAAGCTAAAAGACTTCTAAAAATCCTCAAAAGGTGGCGCCATTTGTGATGTTTGGAGAGTCCAAGGTGAGTTCATTCCATGCTTCCAAACTAATGTAATGTATCTCCAATTGTCCAAGTCCAATGCATCTAGTTTCTTCAAGCAATTTCTTCCAACAAAAAGTGGCGCCTATTTCCCTTAATTTCCAACCTTGATACTTGATTAATTATAGTCGTATGATAGTGCAAATATAGTAGTAATATAATGCGACTAATTACTTAATTAATCCGAGATTCCGTCGAATAAATGACGGTCTTTAAACTTCAAAATGTGATGAGTACTTAGATTCCAAATCTTCAAAATGTTGTAGGACCAAAGTATTCATCGAATCAAGCCTCAATTTTCGTTGGAGACGAGTTTGGGGTCCAAGTCTAGTCGTGACGGGTGGTGGAGTGTCGGATGGCTCTATACTTACATCAAGGTTGCTGATGCTAGAGGAGTTTTAGAGGAAAACTTGGCTATATTTCCTCTTATTTCTGTTGAAGAGGTGGTTCAGGTTGCTGAGTTACAAACAGCACCTGAATACAGGTTGGAACAGGAGGTTCGAAGCTGCGAGGATCGGACGATGCACTGGACAAAGGTTGGAACCTATGATGGGATTGAAGGAATCCCCTGCAATTATTGTGGAAAAGACAGTTGTAGTACAGTCTACTGGAGCTAAGGCTATTGAAGGGAAAGATAGTCAGCAGACTATTGTTGATGAGGATGAACAGCTGTTGGATTATGACTTCAGTGATGAGGAGTTCCAAGTGCCTGAGGAAGAACTAGTTGCTGCGGAACCTCAACAGGCACATGTACCAATCTTTGAAGAAGAACATATCTTGGAACCTCAACCTACACAAGATCCAATTTTAGAAGACATCTTTGGAGATGTGATTGAAGAAGGTCCTGATCCTACTGGATGGGATAGGACAGGAGCCCTGGTTGTCAGTACACAAATGGCAAGCTATAATGTTGAAGAACCTGCTGATGATGCTGCTGGACATATGGGTGGAGGTTTGGCTGGTGTTGTTCCAACATGAGTTGAGGGCAGTCAGAGATGATATTTCACAGTTAAGGACTCAACTCAATAGTCAGGAACAAAGATTTGAAGATTTGATGAATTTGGTTGAAAATAGAGGAAGAACTACTAAAACAGTTGCTTCCAACATTACATCTGCTCAATATGCACTTCCTGACCTAACCCTTGATGTGAGAAATATAAAGCTGAACACAGCAAAGAGAGATAAACATTTGGATGAACAGTTTGCCTCAATCCACAAAAAGCTTGACAAGCTTGCTGAGGCACCCCAAGCCTGCTGTGGCTTACCCTGCTGGAACACCTCAACCTGCTGCATTGGATCCTAAGGTTACTGAGAGGATTAATCTTCTAGAGCAAACAATGGAAGGAAGGATCACTGCAGTTGACACAAGAACAGAGATTATGAAAGGTCAACTTGCTAACTTAGTGATCACACAAGAGAGTGTTCATGCCTTACTGTCCTGGTTTGTTGATGATGTCAATAAGGGGGAGAAGGGCCTTACGGCAGAAGCAAAGGAGGCTGCAAGAATCTTTGCAAAAAAAAGATGGGAGAGTGACATAAATGAATTCAGGAAACCTGCACCTGGCAGGATACAGTTGACTGATGATCTCCTGCAAGAATATAGGAAGCTATACAATGGAAGGAAGAAACCCTATGATGGCATGGGATTTCAGGAAGGACTCAATTCCTTCTTGGGACTGAAACTTTGGGAAACTAGGGTCAAGGCACTAAGAGCTTCTTATAGAGGTGGAAGAGATGGAAGAATTGGAAGAGTGGGAAGTAAGCAATCAGCAATGGAATCACTGGAGGAATTCAAACACTTTTACATGGGACAGGGCTTCAGTGTTCATAATATAAGATTAACTCTACCAGAAGCCTGGAAGTGGTGGAAAGAACTGAACCACTGGGTTGACTTTACCCAATTGAAAACCAATGGATGCTGGATGTTGTCAGAGAAATCCAGGAGTTCTATGAGAAGAGAGAAAGAGACAAAGACAGAAACTAGATCAGCACACTTACACTGTTTATTTCTTTCTGCTGATCCTAGTTTGTAATAAGTTTGAACAAATTGATTATAATGAGAAATGGCTATATTTGTTCTGTTTTTGTTTTTACCTTTTTGCTTTGCTGTAAGAAGGGTATTGGCATCATCACTAAAAAGGGGGAAATTGTTGGACATATTTTAAGTTTTAATGATGAGTGCCAGACTAGCTGTTATAGAGCAAAGGCAAAAAGATTTCTAGATCAAATGTATAGGTTTATTAGAGTTTGATCTTTGTATAGGTTTGATCAAAAAAGCAATGTAATTAGGTCAGCTAACTTTATCAGTAGACATGTCTAGATCAGCAAGGTAACTAGGTCAGTAGACTAGTTAGGAACCTGCTGAAGACTGAAGGCTGAGGGTTCAAACTCAGTTATTGAAGGCTAAGGGATCAAACTTAGTATTTAAATTCAAGGATATGGAATCAAAATTTAGGGAAGTCTGTGATGACCTAAACTGATTACATATCCTTGTGTACAAGGTCTAAGTTCCATATGTTAAGTGGTGATTGGAACTTGGTTATGTTCAAATGGTGTACTCTAACTTCAGAATAAAAAGTTGGATAAAAAGCAGTCAGCTGAAGTGTTATCAAAACACAGCAGACTTTAGCCAGCTGACAGATATGTACATCAGCAGACTAAAATAAGTCAGATATCTGCTGAGTATAAATATTGATTTAATCAAAGGTTACATTGGAAGATTACAAGGATAAGGATGAATTACAAGCCTTGATATTGTCAAGAAATCAATGGCCAAGATTAAAAGAACGTTGGAAAGATTCAGAGGATTAACCAATGGACACAAGTCAAAGGATGGACAGAATGGAAACTGATAGAAAGCAAACTAACAGTGTCAGTACAATGAACAGAGACAGAAAGCAAGTCAAGATGGAGACAAATCTGAAACGGCTATGTTTGAAAGTCAAACATAAGTAACAGGATTCTCATCTATAAATAGAAGACTCCTGAATCAGATACAAGTGATGAAAATTAAGAATGAAAATAAATCATTCAGAGCTGTCAAGAAAATCACCCTTCTAACATACACAGAACTTAACTGACTGATCAAGAAAACTCTTCAAGTGTAATCTGCTATCAAGTTACATCAAGTTCACACACTTGAAGACATCAAGATGCTGATCATTTCATCCTGATCAAGCTGCTGATAACTGAATCATTTACTTGATTCAACCTTTCTTTTATAAGAAACCTGCTGAAAACAGAGAAGCACTTAGGTATCAAGAACTGTTGTTTGTGGTGGAGCTGGTGAAGAGGAAATCCTACCCTTCAAGGACCAGTGGAATACTTTGGAGCAGCAATCCTACATGTTTCAAATATTCAGTTTGTGAAGCCATAGTTATTGGTGAAAGACAGACAGCTTAGGGATTTTTGTAACTGCAACATCAAAGATCTCTAGTGAATTTCCTCCAGCATCACAGGAGAAGAGTGGACTGATAGGATTACACCACCTGGAACCACTATAAAATTTGCCTACTTACTTTCTGCATTTATTTTCTGCATTTAGTATACTGATCACATCAACTTACTGATACTAGCAACTGAATCACACACTTACACTACTGAGTATCCAATACTTAGTATCGTCTTTTTAACAACAAGTAACAAGGCTTAATTTGAATATATTCCGCTACAACAAATTCAGTAATATCTACTGTCAGAAGACTACTTAGTGGTCAGCAGACTACTAAGCGATCGAGCGAGCTACGACCTTGCTGAGTTCGTTAACTCCAAAAAAGTTTTAAGTGTTAAGTTCATTCACACCCCCCCCCCCCCCCCCATCTAAACTTAACCAAAGCCTTTTCAAGGGACATACAGGATGACTAATGCATGCCATGAGGGGGATAACTAATAACTCATAATTATACTAATACATTAGAAACTATTGTGTGTTGCGGTTGAACTTGCATAATCTTGTTTGTTTATTGTCACCACTTTAGTTCTTCCGATATTATAGTTGGTCGTAGACTGTTACTGTGACAACTCAATCAAGATTAATTTGCGTTCTTACGAGTCTCTGTGGGATTCAGCCTTGACACGCCAGTACTCTGCTACGATATACCTAGTCATATTGCTAGTAAATGCTTTACACGAGATCAAGATTTTCTGGCTCTGTTGCCGGGGACTCGTGTCAAGAATAATTTTTAATTTGAGATTGAGTGTTTGTATATTTATTTTATTTTATAGTCTATTTATACTGGAGTCATACAGAGTCAGTTTTGTTTGAATCTGGAAAAAATCTCACCCGATTAATCTAGGGTTACCCACGATTAATCGAGCGTCCCAGATACAGCAGAATCAGTTCTGTCAGTTCAGCGTCGAGTCAGTAGTCAGAGTCTGTATTTTTTAGTCTCCCAGGCGAGTGTAACAGCCACCGAGGCAAGTTACTAACTATTTCTTTTTGTTGAGTCTTAAGTTCGAACGAAGAAGGAAGAAGAAATTCCACCTTTGGAGGATACAGATAATACAATGGCGCAGAATCAACAAAACGGTGTCAATGGAAGAGGAAACGGAGCAGGAGTTGTGGTACAACCAGATAGAAGAACTCTGCAGAGTTATGCAATGCCAATGATTGAGCAATTCGTTCCAGCGATTGTTCAGCCAGAGAATGCGGCTGAGGTCTTTCACCCCAATCCAAACGTAATACAGATGATGACCAATTACAAAACCTTCCATGGAGTACCAAACGAAGATCCAAGTGTACACATCACTAACTTCTTAGAGATAGTCAGCACAGTCAAACCAGCAGGAGTGCCTGAGGACAACATTAAGCTAAAATTGTTCCCATTCACTCTGAAGGACAAGGCCAAGATACGGTTATTGTCTCTAGCACCAGGATCGATCCAAACTTGGACCGATCTACTGCAAAAATTTATGAATAAGTACTGCCCACCTGGGAAGTCACTGCAGATGAGACAAGACATCATGAATTTCAAGCAAAAACCGACCGAGACTTTTGAAGAAGCTTGGGAAAGGTTTAAGGAAGCACAACGGAGAATCCCTCTCCACGATATCACTCTGCCCGTACGAATGCATAGTTTCTATCATTGATTGCGGCTCAGTGAACAAATGAGAGTTGATGCATCGAGCAACGGATGTTTTGCATTACCGTCACCTGAAGAAGCTGAAGAAAAGTTGAAACAAATAGCACTTATAATTCAATGGGGGACGCATCAAATTGAAAATGTAAAGATTGATGAAGGAGTATTTGGAGAAGATACTTCTCAAAAGATCTTATACCAGTTAATGGCAATGAACAAAAAAATAGACGGCATGCAAGACTGCATTGCCAAGGTAGAGAAAGTTCAAGAAGTCAAAGCAACCAACACCGAAGATGTCAACTATTTAGGGAGGCAAGGAAATCCTTATGGGGAAGATATCGCCTGGGTACTCACGACCACCCTGGTTTTCAACTAAGTGATCCTACAGGTGGAGAGAGACCAAGGCAGGCTGGGGGATTCATCCCACAATTCAACAAGTCGGGTGGTTGGGAAGCAGCCAAGGATAAAACGAGCTCAACTGTGACTGACACGGTCAGTCGAATCACAAAATCCATGACCGAGCTGAATGCAAGCTTCACCACATATTGTCAGAAGAATGATGCAAGGCTAACCAATCAGGAAGCCTTAGTGCAGAATCTATTGCACCAAGTAGGGCAGATCGCCGAACAAGTGTCAGCCCGTCCTCTGGGAGGAGTATCAAGTAACACTAAAAAGAATCCAAAGGACGTGAATGCAATTATGAAAAGAAGTGGAAAGGAACTGCCTGGACCAGTTATTCCAAATATCCAGGAAGAATCAGAAAGCAGCCAGCATCAGAACGCAATAGAATCAGAGAGAACAGAGAGCCCGATTAGACGCGACACTAGTCTGACTAATCGAGAGCCAGGAATTTCAGCAGACGAGCAGGCAGAGCAGCAGCAGGCATCAGCTAAGTCTTCATGAACTGTAACTATTAACCCTGATACTTTAATTTATCCCCCTAGGAAATATAAACCGAATCATGATGATGCTCGTTATAAAAAGTTCATAGAAATGTTTAAGAAATTGAAAGTGAATATACCTTTGGTAGAAGCACTGGCCGGGATTCCAGAGTACGCAAAATTATTGAAAGAAGCAGTCTCTACCAAAAGGAAGTTGTTAGGCCTTGAGACTATTTGCCTCAACGAGGCAAAACTGCCTCCTAAGTGTAAAGATCATGGGAGCTTCCTCATACCTTGCACAATTGGAGGAGTGTGCCTAAACAAAGCCCTATGTGATCTTGGAGCCAGTGTCAATTTAATGCCACTCTTCATTTTCCATAAGTTAGGCATGAAATAGTTAAATGATACATCTATAACCCTGCAATTGGCCGATTGGTCTATGAATCAACCTTGTAGAGTGGTGGAGGATGTGCTGGTTAAAGTTGATAAGTTTGTGTTCCCCGTAGACTTTATAGTATTAGACATGGAAGCTAACCATGATGTTCCACTAATCCTAGGAAGGCCTTTCCTAGCAACAAGTAAAACATTGATAGATGTGCATAAGGGTGAGCTGATTCTAAGGGTAAACGAAGACAGAGTAGTATTCAATGTGATGAAAACAATGAGGTATGCACAAGATGAGGGAGAAGCATGTTCCATGCTAGATGCCATAGACAAGCTTGTTTTGAAATTACATCAGCAAGTGGCACTAGACCCTGAAGTAGCAGAGACTTTGCTCCTGAAAGAGGATGAAGGAAGTAATGAGGAAACCTGGCCTGGGAGTAGCGAAGGTCAAGTACGAGAAGTAGATCCTATATCTTCTATGGATGTAAGAGGAACAATTCATAGACCTTCGTGGCATAAATTCTTTGACCTACAATTGACTGGTAAACTGTTAAGATCATCGTTGGAAGAGCCACCAAGGAATTTAACGTTGAAACCTTTGCCATCTCACCTAAAGTATGTATGCTTACAAGACGATACTCTTCCCCTCATAATTTCATCATCACTATCACCATTATAGGAGGAGAAACTGTTAAGAGTACTAGAGAGCATAAGGGCACATTTGGGTGGACGATTGCAGATATTCGAGGAATAAGCCCATCGGTGTGTATGCATAAAATCTCTGTAGACCCAGAGAAGAAAGCGGTAGAACAACCTCAAAGGAGGTTGACGCCAAAATGGAAGGATATTGTTAAGGAGGAGATTATAAAGATGTTGGAAATGGAAATCATTTTCCCAATTGCAGACAGTGAATGGGTGAGCCCGATTCATATGGTGCCCAAGAAAGGAGGATTCACTGTTCAACCTAATGAGTTTGACGAATTGATCCCTGTGAGGCTAATTACTGGACATCGGGTCTGCATCGATTTCAGAAAACGGAATGACGCAACTCGTAAAGATCATTTTCCCCTACCATTCATTGACCAGATGTTAGAAAGGTTAAGCGGTCATGCTTTTATTGTTTCTTAGATGGATATTCTGGTCATTACCAGATCCATATTGCCCCCGAGGAGCATGAGAAAACAACTTTCACATGTCCCTATAGAACTTTTGTGTACAATCGCATGCCTTTTAGACTTTGTAATACACTTCCAAAGGTGCATGATGTCACTATTTGCGGACATGGTGCGAGACTTTTTGGAAATTTTTATGGATGAATTTTCTGTATTTGGAGACAGCTTTGATAAATGCTTGGGCAACTTAAGTAGAGTGCTGAAGAGATGTGAAGAGACCAACCTTGTACTTAACTGGGAAAATCACATTTCATGGTCACCCCCTCCAACAAACATAAAGACGTTGCGAGCCTTTCTTGGCCACGCAGGCTTCTATAGGAGGTTTATTAAGGATTTCTCTAAGGTTTCTAGACCTTTGACGGAATTACTTGCAAAGGATGTGCCTTTTGTATTTGGAGAGGAGTGCAAGAAAGCATTCAACACACTGAAGGAAATGCTTATAACCGCCTTAATTCTGGTAGCCCCATATTGGAACAAACCTTTCGAGCTTATGTGTGATGCAAGTGACACGACGGTTGGAGCAACTCTGGACAAAGGGAAGATAAAATATTTAAGCCTATCTATTACGCTGGTCATACCCTCAACAGTTCCCAGAGGAATTATACGACTACAGAGAAGGAACTTTTAGCTGTTATCTTTGCATTTGACAAGTTTCGACCATATCTGATAGGATCGAAAGTCACTGTATTCACTGACCACGCAGCTCTAAAATACCTTCTAACTAGGAAAGACTCCAAGCTAAGATTTTTGAGATGGATTATACTCTTACAAGAGTTTGATGTCGCGATCAAAGATAAAAAAGGATCTGAGAACCAAGTGGCTGATCACCTGTCAAGATTAACTTTGCTAGAAGAGGAGCAACCGACTAAGATCAAGGAGAGCTTTCCTGATGAACAACTTTTTTCCGTCTCAGTAGTAGCTCCAGTCGAATCTCAGCCCCGACAAAATACATCAAGAGTGGGCAAGGTATACCTTTGGTTTGCTAACATTGTAAATTATCTAGCAGTAATGTACCACCGGATTTCACAAGTGCGGATAAGAAGTTCTTTACAGATCTGAAGCATTATTATTGGGACAATCCCTACCTATACAAGATGTGCCATGATACCATTCTTAGGAGATGATTCCAAGTATTCTGAGCCAATGTCATTCGGGAGAAGTTGGAGGTCACTATGGGTCAGACAAGACAGCAGCAAATGTACTGCAGTGTGGATTCTATTGGCCAACAATTCATAAGTCTACTTACGAGTTTACAAGAGCCTGTCATTCCCTTCAAATGACTGGTAACATTTCTAAGCGGAATGAGATGCCACTGTATAGTATCTTAGAAGTGGAGTTATTCGATGTGTAGGGAATTGATTTTGTTAGGCCTTTCACATCATCAAAATCGAATCGTTACATCCTGGTAGCAGTTGATTATGTTTCCAAATGGGTGGAGACAGTGGCCTCGCCTACTAATGATGCCAGGTTTGTCTTGAGATATCTTAAGAAAAACATTTTCACGAGGTTTGGAGTGCCCAGAGCCATAATTAGTGACGGGGGGAACCATTTCTGTAATAGGTTGTTTGAGAAATTGATGTTGAGATATGGGGTTAGACATAAGATCGCAGCAGCATATCACCCCCATACAAGTGGACAAGTGGAGGTAACGAACAGAGAGATAAAAATGATCTTACAGAAGACTGTGAATCCCACGAGGAAGGATTGGTCTTTGGAATTAGATGACACTCTTTGGGCGTACAGAACTGCTTATGGGACCACAATTGGGATGTCACCGTATATGATAGTGTTTGGAAAGTCATGTCATTTACCGGTAAAACTCGAGCACCGAGCCCTATAGGCTACGAGGTTCCTAAATATGGATGAAAGTTTAGCCGCTGAGAAGAGATTATTAGAATTGAATAGATTGAAGAAATTTAGGCTTCAAGCGTATGAGAATGCTAAGATTTACAAGGAAAGAACGAAGCGCCTACACGATATGAAGATTCTCAACAACACATTTTAAGTTGGAGATAAGGTGCTGGTATATAATTCGCGTCTTGGTCTTTTTCCTGGGAAGCTAAAGTCTAGATGGTTTGGACCACTAGTAGTCACAAAAGTCTTCAATTCCGGTGCGTGTGAAGTTAGGAATGAAGACTCTGGGAAGACTTTCATAGTAAACGGCCATAGGCTAAAGCATTACCTAGAGCACAAGTATGACCCTGAATTGGAAGTCTTTATGTTGGATGATCCAGTCTACGAATAAAAGAGCCGAGCAGTACAGTCGAGCTGGAAACTATAAATTCAGAACTATTTCTAAACCTTTATTTATTGTTTTTGTTTATTTTGACTTGTTTGAGTCAATAAAGTAGCATGACAATCGCAAGGTTTTTTTTCATCACATATATCTTTGGTCATCTGACTTTGGATACATGTGGTTTTTACATTCACGATTCTCATATGATACCCTCGTAAAAGTTTTCGCGACTTTCTTAAGCTAATAAAGAATAAAGTAGCTTAAACTGTTTTTGTGCATTCCTGAGGTATGCACACTTTCCGCCACCTTATTTTCTTAATTCCCTACGCATGTTACTCACTGTTCTTGGAAGTATTTTGGAATGCAGTTAAATACTTGGAAGATGGATGACCTAGGAGCTAATGCTTAAGCTCCATGATTCACTATTTGACTCAGCCGACCAATTCCAGAGCTAAGAACCTTTTTCTATTTTTTGTTTTATTATTGGTCATTGGGGACAATGCCTATAATAAGTGGGGGGTAGCAGGCGGTCTTAGCTTGAGATTGAACATTTTGAAAATTTTACACTGTTTTTAACTTGCCTATTGAACGTTCTGAGTAAGAAATCGGTAGAAAAGGAGCCCAAAACGATTTGAAGTTAGCTATAGCATATTCAATTTAGTATGCAAGAATGAACATGTGTTATGTTGCATGAAGTAGTAACTTATTAATTGTTATTCTACCGTTGCACTAAATTATTTGAGCACATAATCTGAGTGAGAAGTGTTTGAGATGAGATGGCGAGTTGTTTTATCCGGGAATCATTATTTGTCTGTGTATATACTTTAACTAATTGTTGTAAGACAAGGTAAGCAACTTGAATGCCACAAAATGTAAACCGGGACAAAACGGGCTTGCAAGAGTGAGAGAAAAAAAAATAGAGAGAAATCTACCCAAAAAAAATCAAAAAGAAAAATATAATAAAGGCAGTGAGGGAAGCGAACTTGTAGCAAAAAGGGCACGACCCTTGATGGCCAAATTATAGTAAACCAACTTTAACCGGGTCGGTTGTACTACAACGGCGAGCAAGGTCGTATCCCATGAAGAATTGGTCAAGTATCACAACCACTTTCGTATTTAGTTCAAACTCACAAAAGGGTGAAATTAATTATAGCTAAAGAAAATAAAAATGATGACTTTAAAAAATGTGATAAAAGGAATAGTTAAACTATGGCCAGGAACACTACTCTTAACACCTTTACCGAATCACTAAGGACGAGCCTTAACCTACCAACCAACCAATGGCTTCTAAAGAATGTGTTGTGGGTGCAATCTCCTAAACTGGTCCTTGTGCGCTAATACCATAACCTAGTTACCATATATTCGGTTCAACAGTCTCCTCTGTGGGATTTAATTGACCTAATATGATTACGAACTATGAGATGCTCTGCATCCACCGCACGGCTTAGCTAGAAAAACCTTACCAAGGAACAGTCTGTGAAAAACTCGACTTGTTCGTGCATGGCACTCCTAAAACTCTAGTTCGCACACTCCCTCGCAAAATATATTTATAAAGTTCGTGTGTGGGGTCAATTAATGGTTAGCTACACCACTAATAGCATTAGGTTCAAGTTTTAGGACACAACAATTCAAAAGATTCAACTTGAAAGCCCTTCTCATCCCTAGATCATCGTTAAAGCATTAATTTTGTAGTTCCATCACAGAATTTAGCTATCAGAAATTTAGCTATGCATAATTGCAAGAACGAAACAAGAAATCATAAAAGAAACGGAAGAAAGTATGATAAAAGATAAGAAAAAGTTTGGGAGCGAACCACAATGAAGAACTTGCAAAAAGAAATCAACAATCCTAGCAATATTGAAGTAATTGGATGCAAGAAAATAATTTTTTTAAAGGGTTTTGGAAAAATACACCTAGAAACTGAGTAGGAAATTAAATTCTGAAAAAGTGGGTATAAAATTCGACCTAATTGGCTTTTATAGGGCCAAAACCCGAATTTAGAATGCTCAACCAATCAAATTCAACGGTTCCATGTGCGCGCACGTGGGGAGGCATGTGTGCGCATGCTTTTTCTAAATGTAGATGTGCTTTATCAGCGATTCCATGCGAAGCATGCACTGGGGCATGCGCGCGCATGCTCTTGCTGAACTCCACAGTATAGGTACACCTTCAGTAATTCAGCGATATCTTTGATTGTATAGCTCCGATTTGAGTGATTCAAGTTGCATTGGAAAGCTCATTCAATTTCCTATAAATTTCATGAAGATAACGTTTCCATAAAACGCTTCTAAGGGAGAAAAAACTTCAGATTAAGTCACAGAAGCACGAAAACATCAACGATTCTTGATCCGTTTCAACTCTTTAGCTTCGGGTGCTTGATTTCACCTCTCAAATCATCTTTTCATCATCAATAAATCCTCTCCCGGGATCACAATGAACCTATTCCCTACAAATATCCACAAAAATACCACACATAACTTCCGCAAGATAAAATAGGCATGAAAATTGCAATAGTTTACCAAAAATGACAAGATTTCCGGACTAATTGTCTTTGACCCCAAGGTGAATGCAATGGTGAAAATGCGTCGTAAATCACTCAAATACCCTAAAAGTGCATCAAATAAGTCATAAACGGGGCAAAAGCATGTAAGAAATAAATCAAAGTTGACTCTCATCAACCCTCGCATAAAAAAGAAACAAACGAGGACCTAAGAGTAATACTCGGTCCCCAAGTCCGCCCGGCCCGATTAAGGTGCCATGTTGTGTAACCATGTCTGAAGGCAAGGTGAGCGAGTGTCTGCACAGGTAATTTAAGATTTTGGGTTAATACAACTTGATTCTCTTCACGAACGCACTATCACAAAGGATTTATCACACGACACATTGACGCATATGGATTGTTGTTTTATGTGTGTTCTGCCGGAAATCTTTATTGAATATGTGGTAGTTGATGGGGATTGATCTTGAAGGTACATTCTGCCTTGATACTCTGCTCGAGGACGAGCAAATGGCTAGTGGGGGGTAGTTGATGAGGCTTAAAATAGTATATCCTACGACATCAACATTATATCCACTACGAGCTAAAAATAGTTGTTTCGACCTATAACTATAAACCATTTGAGTTGAATGTCATGTTTCGGGTTCATGAGTCGTGTATTTTGCATTTCACGTTTATTTTCCCTTATTTGATAATATTTCGTGCATTATTTGATTATTTTCAGGATACGAAATAATTGGGCTGAGCATTGTGGACGATTCTGGAGCCGACTGAACGAAAGGATTGGGCCTATGGTATTCCAGAACCTTCCAAGTTAAGTCGGTAGAAGAAAAAGGATAAAAATGCCCCGGATTAATCGGGAGTTGCCGCTGATTAATAGAGCTACCAGAATCTTCCGAAATGCCTTTTCTTGGATGAGGGGTAGTTTCTAGGTTTTTCTAAGTCGGTTTACTTAGCTATAAATAAGAGGCATCGGCCTCAGAATTCAATGCACAATTCTCAAGACAAGTTTTGTGCAATAAAAGTTTTTTGTTCTTTATTTATTTTATTTTATGAGTTCTAGTCACAGAGTCAACATATTCGCCTCCTAGGAAGAGAGCCGAGGGAGATCTACACTCATCTTCAAGGGTATGATTTTCGGTCTTTTCCAAGATGTAGATTTGTCGTTGTTCTATGTGACTAGTATGTTTTAATCATTTATTTAGTTTAATTATGTAATAGTTAGTTTATTTTACCCCATGTATATATAGATCTGATTCGTTGGTGAAGAAATCATTAAATAGTGATTGCATTCTTCAGATCTGCGATGGTCTATATCGCTAGATCTGAATACCTAGTAAATCCTAGTTCAGGATAATCGGCGCCAGCTACGCTGATCGACAGATTTAATTTACATGTTAGTATCTTGATGAGCTATTTGCATGTCATCGCAAATTAGCATGAAGGACTGTTAGTGAAGTGTTAATTTGAACATTGCCTTGATGGATCCTTAAGAACGTGCTAGTCATAGTCGATAGCTACCTATGGAGGTTTTCAGTCTTGAGCCGTCATCTCTAAAACTTATTGCGTATGAACTAATACAACCAACGAAGGAGGTTAGTTGCATATAGATTGTATTTTGTCCTTACAGTGGAAGTAGATAGGGTTAAGAGATTGCACCCATATCTGACAATGAATTATAATTTACCAACGGGGATGACTAATGCATGCCATGGGGGGATAACTAATAACTCATAATTAGAATAATACATTAGAAACTCTTGTGTGCTCCGGTTGAACTTGCATAATCTTGTTTGTTTATTGTCACCACTTTAGTTCTTCTGATATTATAGTTGGTCGTAGACCGTTATTGTGACAACTCAATCTTGATTAATTTGCGTTCTTACGAGTCTCTGTGGGATTCGACCTTGACTCTCCAGTACTCTACTACGATAGACCTAGTCCTATTGCTAGTAAGTATCAATCTGTCAAGCGAGCTCACCCAACATGACAAATACCAATCCCCCTGACGGATCTCAGTTGTGCAACTAACTTATATGGCTTTTATAATTCCGAACTCAGTTCTCAATTTGGCAAATATTTCTTTATCCAAAGGCTTTGTAAGTGTGTTTGATAACTGATCTTCAGTTGGTGTATAGAGAATTGTGACATCCTTCTTCTCTACATGATCTCTTATGAAGTGATGTCTTACAACAATGTGCTTTGTCCTTGAATGAAATACCAGATTCTCAGCTATTGCAATTGCATTAGTGTTGTCACACATTATGAGAATTTATTTTTCCTCTATCCCATAATCTCTTAGCTGTTGTCTTAGCCATTAAACTTGATCACAACAACTTCCAGCTGCAATATATTCAGCTTCAGCTGTAGAAGTTGAAATTGAGTTTTTCTTTTTTTTGAACCAAGACACAAGTCTATTACCCATTAACTGACATGTGCCTGAGGTGCTCTTTATGTCTATTTTTCATCCTGCATAGTCAGAATCTGAATATGATATTAGTTTGAATTCTCTATTCTTTGAATACCCTATTACAACTCCAATAGTGTCTTTCAGATACTTCAGTATTCTCTTAACTGCTACTAGGTGACTCTCATTGGGGTTTGATTGAAATCTAGCACAAACTCCTACTGCAAATGATATGTCTGGTGTGCTTGCTGTCAAGAAAAGTAGGCTTCCAATCATTATTCTGTAAAGTGTTTGATCAACATCTTTACTTTATTTTGCAATTCCTGAGCTATTCTACATTCCAAATTTCTTCAATAGCTCTCTGGTGTACTTAGTTTGATGAATAAAGATTTTTTCATCCGTCTTCTTGACTTGTAATCTTAAAAAGTAGTTTAACTCTCCTATCATAATCATTTGAAATTTGCTTTTCATGAGATTGGCAAATGTTTCACACAATATTTCACTTTCTGATCCAAAAATGATATCATCAACATATATTTGCCCTAGTAGGGTCTTGTCACCATCTTTGATTCTGAACAATGTTTTGTCAATGGTTCCTTTTGTAAAACCATTGTTGACTAAGAACTGAGACAAAGTCTCATACCAAGCGCTAGGGGCTTGCTTCAGTCCATACAAGGCTTTCTTTAATTTGTAAACCTTTTCTTATTGATCTTTGATTTCAATTCTTGGGGGTTTCTGTACATAAACTTCCTCCTCCAGTAATCCGTTTAGAAATGCACTCTTTACGTCCATCTGGTATACTTTGAACTTTTTATAAGCCGCATGAGCAAGAAAGAGTTTGATTGCCTCTAGTCTTGCAACTGGTGCATAGGTTTCATCAAAGTCAATTCCTTCTTCTTGAGAATATCCTTTATCAACTAGTCTTGATTTATTTCTAACAATGATCCCTGATTCGTCCAATTTGTTCCTGAACACCCACTTGGTGCCAATGATATTTGCATGTTTAGGTTTGTTTACTAACTCTCAAACCTAATTCCTTTCAAACTCATTTAGCTCTTCTTGCATTGCAATTATCCAATCTGGATCTCTATTTTTCTTCAATGACTTTGGGTTCTAGTTGTGATAGAAAATAGGCGAACATAGAATCTAGTTGATTTCTTGATTGAACTCCTTGCTGAATGTCTCCAATTACTTGTTCAGCAGGATGATCCTTCAACCATCTGTAATCATCAAGTTGAGATGCTTGATCTTGTTGATTTTCTTGAACTGTTTCTGCTTGGTTTTCTGGAACGTGATTTTCTAGAACTGATTCTGCTTCAGTTTCAGCTTCAATTGTTTGGTCAGCTAAAGGTTCAGCTGTAAGCTGATTGAGTGGATCCAAGTTTAGGTCAAATGGTCCAGCCACTGTTGAACTTTCTGTTAGTCTCATTTGACCAAGATTTTTTTGAATCTCCACAAAAACCGGTGTAGTTCCCTTGGGTTGAGAGATTGATTCTGGAACTTCTTCCAAATTTTCACCAGTGAACTTAGGTTCATAAAAAACAACGTAATTGATTCTTCATGCTTAAGTGTCCTCTTATTCAAATCTCTAAATGCTTTGCTGACACTTGAATATCCTAGAAATATTCCTTCATCAGCTTTAGGTTTAAAAGTCTTTAGCTGATCCTTCCTATTATTGTGGATAAAGCATTTGCTTTCAAATGCATGAAAGTAGGAAATGTTTGGTTTCCTTCCATTCCATACTTCGTAAGGAGTCTTTTCATGTCTTTTGTTCATTAAGGCTCTATTTTGGGTGTAACAAGTTGTATTGACAGCTTCAGCCCAATATTTTTCTGGTAACATAGCTTTAATGATCATAGTTGTTCTAGCTTCTTTTAGTGTCTTATTTCTCCATCCAGCTACTCCATTTTTCTGTGGTGTTCCTGTAGCTGCCACTTGATGTAGAACTCCATTCTATTCGTAATATTCCTTGATCACTTTGTTAAGAAATTCAGTTCCTTTATCTGATCTGATCATGATAATTGATACACTTTTCTCGTTTTGAAGTCTTTTCAATAACTCAGGCATTTTCTTGAGAGTATCACTTTTCTTTGTCATGAAAATCACCCATGTATACCTTGAGTAGTCGTTACAACAACTTGTGTGTATTTCTTTCCACTCACACTAATTGGTGTAACTGGTCCAAAAAGATCCATGTGTAGAAGTTCTAAAACTCCATTGGTTGAGTGTTGTGATTTTGTCTTAAAGCTTGATATGATTTGCTTTTCTTTCTAACAATCATCACAAATACTATCTTTCTTGTGATTGATCTCAAGTAGTCCAACCACTAGCTTCTTCTTCACAAGTAATTTGATGTCATCAAAGTTTAAGTGACTCAGCTTCTTGTGCCATAACCAGTTGATATCTGATTTGGTATGCACTAATAAGCAAGTTTATGAAACTGCAGTTGTCCAGTCCACAACATACATATTGTCTCTCATTCTTCTAGTTAGAACTACTTGGTGTGCCATTTCACTGATCACTATGCAATAATACTTATCAAACGTTACTATGTATCCCATATCACAAAATTGACTTGCACTAAGCAAGTTGTATTGCAATCCTTCAACAAAAGCTACATTTTTATTTGAAGTCCATTCTTTACTTGGGTGTCATATCCTCTTGTATATCTAGGTCTGTCTTTGCTACCAAAATTTACTTTGGGTCCATCCTTGGTGATGTAGTCCACTAGGCGGTCTTTGCTTTTGGTCATGTGTCTTGAACATCCACTGTCTATGTACCACACTCCCTGTAAAACAAATTAATGATTTTTAGGTACCCAAGTCTGTTTGGGTCCATAATGGTCAGTGGTAAGTAGAAATCTTGGAACAGTTCCAAATGGTTTTCTCCTAAATGAGTTGCACTTGTTGTTATATATGTATGCCACAGATCTGTAAATTCTGCCATCATTCATATATGTTTTCTAGCCTTTTGGTGTAAACTGGCTTGAACTGTGCTTTATGTTGTTAAATCTAGCATGATTACCATTGCTCTGTTGATTTTGGATTTCATCTTTGAACCGAGGTCGTTGCTGACCTCTGAACTGAGCATTTTGCTGAGATTTTGGATAAAAGCTCCGTTGATAGTTTTGTTGAGGTCTAACCTTAGCAAACTGGTTTTTCATGTCTTCCCTCCTGAGATGGTTACTTCCAGAATGATTAGCATTCTTAGATTTCACATTGGTGTGTCTAAGATTTTTCTGGTTCTTGGCTTTTGGTGTAGCCTTTTCTGGTTCTGCAGATTTTGCAGTAAATCTTCCATCAGTTTGTCTTTGAGGTTCAGATGACCTAGCGTTGGATTTACCATTGTTAGGTACTACTGACTTCTTAGTAAACTGATTTTTCTTATTTGAAGCATTCTTAGTTCTAACTGGACTAGTAGATTTATCAGTTTGAGGTGTTTGCTCAGCTACGAATTCTATACCAATTCCGACATTGGATTCAGCAGCTTTGCTAGTACCTTCCTTTGAAATCTTCTGTGTATCAAATCCAAGACCAGTCTTATCACCATAAGGCTTGTCTGATTTGAATCCAGTTGCAGAACTTGATTGTGTTGTTGACTCAGCTGCTACTGCTGGTGTTGTAGTCTTCTGCGGAGTCTTGGCATAATCAGTTTCCTTAGTTCTCAGAATGTTCAATTCAGCATTCAACCTTTGGGTTTGTAAGATGAGAGATTCATTTTCATCTTTTACAGCTTTATATCATGACTGTATCATGGTCATTTATTTCATTAGATAATATAATGTTTCTTCCATCTTAGAATTTCTAGATTCTGAACCAGCTGTTGAAGAACAAGCACTTTGTGCAGATGTTTACTTAGTGTTGGATTGAAATACCTCAGTTGAGTCTTCCATGTGAGCCATAAGTGCCGTGTCATCTGATTCAGCAGCTGATAAAGCTTTCTCGGATTCAACTTCATCATCAGTTTCATCTACAACCATCATTGCTTTTCTAGCTGGTCTTTTCTACTGATATCTATTGGGTTGTAAGTCTAGGCACTCAGCTTTTTAGTGTCCGGGCTTCTTGCAGTTAAAGCACAAATACTCATCATCATTTTTCTTGTCTGGTGTTTTCTTGATAAACTTCTTGGTGTAAGATTGACCAGATTTCATCTTTCTGATTCTTTTCATCATTAGTGCCATTTGCTGCTCCATTTCATCCAATTCATCAGTGTTGTTGGATGGTTCTTCTTGTTGAGGGGCAACAACAAGAGCTGTAGTTTTGGGAACCTCCAATGTTGATAGTTCTGCAAAGTCTTCACTAAACTCATAGGCTTTCAAGTCTGAGAATATCTTGAAGGTGTCCTCAGATTTTAGATCTCTGGACTCTTCCATGGTTGTTACCTTCATCTTTTAGCATGAGGGTAAAGCTCTCAGAACTTTTGAGTTAATCTCATTCTTTGTGTACACAATGTTGAGTAGTCCCAAATCAACTTGAATGGCATTGAATCTTCCTTCCATTTTCTCAATGGTTTCACCGGGTTTCATCTTGAATTCTTGAAATTTCTGTTTGGCTACGGTGACCTTGTTTTCTTTGATGGAGTCTGATCCTTCACAGATCAGTTGCAGTTTGTTCCACAACTCTCTAGCAATCTTGCAGTCTTTGACCTTAAGGTACATTTTGCTATCCAAAGTTCTATAGATGATATCTACTGCTATGTAGTCCAAGTTTGCTCTTTTCCTATCTTCAACATTCCACGGTTCTTTAGGTTTTGGAACTCTAACTTGTGAACCTCTTTCAACTGTCTGCATGTGCATAATCTGTATTGGCCCATCAATGAGTACATCCATAATTTCGTCATAGGTTGCTGCCAAGTATGCCTGCAAACGTCTTTTATATCGATCAAATCTATCCATAGAGCACATCAGCAATCTAGCATACTGATTGTTGTCCATGATGTAAGTTTTCAAAAACTGTGAACTGAGAAAAGTTTTAAAGTCTTTAAAAAGAACAACAAGAGAATCTACTCATAACAGAACAACACTGCTCCGATACCAATCGTTGGATTGGTATTAGAAATATGAGTGCCACAAACCAACAAACTAATAAAAATCAGTTAAGGATCTTCTGCAGATAAAAACTCTGCTTTGATACCAATTGTTGGTCCCTTGTAAAGGCTATAAACAAGTTTAGAGGGAGTGAATAAACTTATTACTTGAAACTTTTTCTCTCTTAAGTAAACTGGTACTTAAAAGATTTCGGAGTTTGAGATATATGAGCTGAGAAGAAGTCTAACTGACTTTTTCTACAACTGAGTTAAATGCAGTAGAATAATATTAATTAGCCTTATGTTATGTTGTTCTTTGTTGAAATATGCTGAACTGAGTTTTGGTGAAACTCAGTTTTGTGCTCAGTGTGAGTTTAATCAGTTTTGCATGCAAGAGATAGATTGCTTCAGTAAATAAATAACTGAATAAAATAAGTAAATGCGTAATGTAAATGCAGAAATAAAAATGCAAGTTTTATAGTGGTTCCAGATAGTGTAATCATGTTAGTCCACTCTTCCCCTATGATGTAGGAGGAAAATTCCCACTAGTCTTCTTGATGTTACAACGGTTACAAAAAGCCTTAGTTGATTGTCCTTCACTAATCCCTAGCTTCACAATCTAAACACTAAGAAAATAGGTAGAATTGCTGCTCCCCAAATGCTTCACTAGTCCTTGAAGGGTTGAATTGTCTCTTCACCAGCCCCACCACAAACACAGTCTTCCAACTGCAAACAACTGTCCTTGACACCCTAGACCGAAAGCTTTACAATCCAAGACTTTGTTAAAAACAAAGTTGGGTTTGAATCAAGTAAATGATTCGGAATCAGAATCTCCAAGTGTTGGTTCTTGATTGATCTTGAATGTTTGAACACTTGGAAGATTTTCTTGATGTAACTTTGTAAGCTCAAATGATAGCCATTACTTAGATGCAGAACTTAATCCTAAAACGTAGGCAAAAACAAATAGCAGGTGTTTGATTCTTGCTGCTAAGTCCTCTATTTATAGGCGTGAAATCCAACGTCTATATTTTTGAATTTTGAATTTTCTAACGTTTATGTTGGATTCCATAAAATATGCTATCTTGTTGTCAGAAATGTCAGTGACTGTTCTGACTTGTCAGTCTTTCAGTCAATCAAATAACTTGATCTTTAACGTCCGGATTTTTGTGTAAAACTAATTAGCTGACTGAGTTGTGTTAAAACTGAGTAAGTCAGTTTTCAGTTTTCAACTGATATAGAGCATTAACTCAGTTCTATACTCTTCTTCAGAAACTAAGTACTCTATTTTCATTTGATCCTTATTTTTGTAAGATCATAGTACACCATACTAATCTCATTAACTAAGTTACATTGTCCTTATGTAACATAGTCTTCAATTCAAGATCCATAAAGTCGGTGCAGGTCATCACAGACTTATCTGAATTCTAACTTTACAGTCTCGGCTTTTAGTCTTCATATACTGAGCTTGATCCCGCAGTTCTTCAATCTTCATAACTATTTTTGATCCCTCAGTCTTCAAAACTGAGTTTGTCCGCTCAGCCTTCAGCTTCTAGATAAGCCAACCGAGTTTGATCCCTCAGCGAACTTACCTTCTTCAAACTTCAATTTTGAGTACTTTTTGCTTTAGTTTTTGGATGCAGTTTCACTTTTAGGACTCCCTATTTATTACAGTGCTTGTCTGATATAACCTATACAATGATCAGACTCTAATAAATCATATACATTCAGTTCTAGACATCTTTATCTTTTCACTATAATAGTTAGCCTCAGCACTCATCAATGGGGTGTAAACGAACAATCAAATAAATAGGTGATGAATCATCATCAAAACTCAAATTTTATTTCTAAGAAGTTAAGATCCGGACATCCCCTCCCATATGTCATTCCCGCATTGGCATGAAAAATAAAACCAACTTAGAGAAGGATTGGTCTTCTTGATGCAGAAAAAATATCTGAATAAAGTAACTGTGAAGGGCTAGAATAGCGACCTACGAAAAATCAAGAAGCCTATTATGGTTCCAATCCCATTTGACATAATCTGGGTCAAACCTAGCTCATAGAGTCCAAAAGGTGAAGAATAACATGAATAACGGGGAATCTAATACCAAGAACAAATTGTTGAACGTACACAGTGCGAAACCCGTCAAAAGGGTTGTTGGTCCTCCGGTCAGAGCTAGATGTGGTAGGTACAAAAACCTCGTATATTATTCTATATTTTTGACAAACTTCTACCACCCCATCCATTTTCAAAACAGATTGCATATCCTCCACTTGGGCCGATTTTATTTTCGCATTGGTGGGGACCTCCACCGATTCCCTCTTAGTAGATTGAATTGAGGATTCATGAATTCTGGCCATGGCTATCTCGGGAAAATTTGGTTGAGAGATTTTCACAGCAGGTATGCAAAATTCTGAGATCGTAAAGAGTTAGCGGGTGAAATACCACAAATTTCATAGTAGGAAGAAATGAATAGTCAAAGAGTTACCTCGGTCCATAATTCTTCCAATCGATTGTATCATGCCTCACAAACATAACCTGTGTCTCAAATTTCAAAAAGACATGTTGTCATGAGCTTATCACACGCCAGGCATGTCAAAAATGGTTCAGGTTAAACCTCTCAGTTCGTGCCACATCGCACATGAGTAGACCTAACCTATGATAGATATCCCAGCTCAGGCCTGAGGAGAATAGGAGAGATCGGTCATCGTACAACGGACACTCATCAGACACAAATATGATCATAAGGCCACATCAGAATATGGGCCGAATTGGTCCTCATTCATTATTGGGTTCTATTATCAACTAAGGGTCAGGACTTCATCACCATCCATCTTCAACATGACGCAGGTCGTCATTGTCCTTAATAAACGATGTCACGTTGTCCATCTACAGTTTTTTAAAGACGACATGGCTCATCTTGTCCTCTGTCACAGGAAAATGGTTACGCGCTATTAATGAGCATCCCAGAGATTACATTATAATCCTTCGTTGGTCTGTAGCTGCTCCGTAGGATTCCCCATTACAATAAACGTGTGGAAACCTTCCTCCCACAATATTATTGCTCTATAACTCACCATCCCCAAAATGGCATGCTATAAAAATGAGTCTTCCTCGACATGTATCAGGTAATGCAGTCTAAAGAAATCTATATGATCAAATATAGACTTGAGCGTTAGAGGGTTTCACGGAGGAAAACTCCTGGACCCTTAATGCCTTTTTGTTTTACAAGCTTATCGAGATATTAACAAGAGGCCGAATTATTTAGTTCTCAACCCATTTACACGTAAACGATATCTAGCATTGTCAATCATTTTAACATCGGCTAATCTTTATTGACATTCTATAATGATTAATTATTTCACATATAAGCTGTGACGCCCCTGTTCAGGACACTGAGTCCTTATCCGGAAGAGAACGCCTGACACACATATAATTAATATTTAAACTAATTATATATGTAATCAACATCATATTACCAAGTGGAAACAAAATTATAGACTTGGAAAACTAAAAAGACTGATACAAATGATCGAAAAGAAACACAAGCTACATCTGAAACATCATTTTATGACTTTTACACAATATTCAAAGTACTATTCAGCCACTACAACCTTGATAAACTACGACCGGAAACTACCATTATCAAACATTACAGAAGTTAAGAAGGAATATATACCCTCAATACAAGAGATTAAAGAGAAAGATAACTTCAACAACAACATCTTCGGGGATCACTCCTAAGCGACCTCAAATTCAACCTACACCATACCATCTTCTCGGGGTGGGGAAACAATAATGAAAGGGGTAAGTACTGATGTACTCAATAAGGGGTAGAAGAACCGGGTTAATCATATAACATCATTTATTGATTTACATTCGCTAGCATATATGTTATAAAGCTCTCACTCCCCTCTACTATCCCAGCCATTAAAACCTCGACCATATTAATGGTTTGTCACACCATGATCTACGAGCACATTGCATAGTGATGGGATGCACCATAGCATATCCTTTTGTACCTCATATGGCACGGACAAGTCCGTGCGGGCTGACCCATACTGTGAAACGAAAATGCGCCTCACAAAAGATCACGATGTTTTAACCTTTAGACTTATTAAGTATGTTTGTAACGTAGTTAACTAACCGCCTATATTTACTCACATAAAAGGCTTTCTAAGGACATCTAATCTTAGACCCCTATACATTAACTACTTAGCACATACGAATAGGTAACGATGACTTCTAAGTCAACATCCCGCTAGGCCTAAACAATCGTCTTTTGGTGCTCCCGTGCATCTCTTCGTAGAGGGACTTAGTCGCGGTGCGGATCCGAGACTACTAAAAACCGAGTGCTAGACTTCATCGTGTTCCAATTAATATCTTAATGGACATACATACCACATGATAGCATAGAATATAAAGGAATACATAATAATTCATGTTCTGCACTGTGGCCTCCGCCACCACCTCATGTTTCTCAAAAAATGCTTTTGTTTCACAGTGGCATCCACCACCTGCCTTGTGGCACCCGCCACCTACTTGCTGGACAACCTATTACACATCCTGACCCACCTGGCATCCGCCACACCCCTTGTGGAAACCGGCACTTATGACATGGAAATTCAATTTGATGACTAATGAAGGTGGCGCCCACCACCATGAACTTGGCGCCCGCCACCCATTGGAAACTACAGCAACAACAGTCAAAACTGTTGTCATTCACCCTAAACTCAACCAAAACATCACTAATTCATACCCAAACCTGTATACAACGATTTCCCAACCTGTATTTTGCATATAACACAATAACAAACATAAGAAGTAATCGATTAAGAACACCCCTTGCCTCTTTTATAGCAAACTACTTCCCAAGGCACAAAATTTTCAAAATTCAAACCACTCATTGACAATATATGTAATCTACAACAAGCATGTAACTTACGATTAATTCTACGAGTTTATGCCGCCCAGGTACAAAGATTCTTCTATGAATTAAACATGATTCCAAAAAAATTAATTGCATACCTTCCGGATTGCTAAGAACGCTGTCAAAAGAACCATCTTGGCGCAGTGATTTCGTTATTGTGGTTTAATTGAAATTTGAACGGG
The DNA here is from genome assembly GCA_036785695.1 of Gentiana straminea. NCBI lineage: Eukaryota > Viridiplantae > Streptophyta > Magnoliopsida > Gentianales > Gentianaceae > Gentiana > Gentiana straminea. The sequence goes on along the minus strand of JAVUPR010000113.1, from coordinate 13,303,435 downwards.
CGGATTAGCTTCAAGTGTGAAGATTCTTGTTTCTCTTTTCTTTCTCTCTTCTCCCCAGGCAACCTTCAACTTAGGCGCACAAAGATTTTTTTTTTTTAATTTTAGAGGTTTTGGAAAGGAATTTAACTCCTTATTACTTAAATTTCCCATTTAATACAAAAATAATTAATTAGTGGAGTAAATAAGTAAGGTGGATTCTATTAGCACCCCCGTTTTTACTTCCGGCACCTATTTTTCGATTATTTTTCCGGATGAAAAAAACGTCAATCACATTGGTGTTCCTTGTGGCACACCAACGTCAGTGTCACTGACGTTGGTGTGCCACAAGAACACCATGAAAAATCGTGGAGCGATCGACGTTTAAGTTTTAACACTTTTTATATAGGGAATGTCAGCCACACTTTTTATATAGGGAAGTAATTTTTTATGATGCCGGGAGTAAGAGGGTGCCAGTAGTAAATTGGAGGGTGCCAACAGAACCCCCCATAAGTAATTAGATACTAAATATCTTGAATTCAACATTTTGTCCATAATTAAAATTTTAGAATATTACATAAGCCTAATGTTATACTATTGATCCAACAATTATCATTCTCCCTACCAATTATTAGAAATGGTGCCTTTAAAAGCGCCCTTTAAAAGCGCCACACAATTTCTATATGGGGCACCACTTCTCTATTAAAATTTGATACTTACCTCAAGCATCACACATCTTTTTTTAAATGATAGCTCTACTAAAGGTATCATACCTGGAAAAAAAATATTTTATTTCCAGAATATTTTGACTATTGCCAATTTTTTTGTTATATAAACTAGTCAAGGTCCGACTATGGAGTTGTTGAATGTCAATGTCTAACTGTTACACTGTAGGATGTATTTACAGAGCAATCTGAAAAACTCCAAGCACGGAGTTGTCGTATGTTAAGGTCCAAATAGGGCCGGCCCAAAGCTAAGGCAATTAGGCTGCGGCCGAAGGCCCAATCGTCAGCCGGTGCCCCGAAATTACATGTTTTGCAATAAAAAATTATGTAGATCCAATCTAAACAGACCTAATATAATGTGTTAAATTGTTTTTTACATGAATTGATGAAGACCCAAATTATAGACCCAATAATATAATGTGTTAAATTTTTTTTTACTTGAATTGAGGAAAAACCAAATTATAGGCCTAAAAAATTATAATAACACAGATACATCAATTCGAATTTCATGGGTGCATCCGTTCAGCTAGGGATGTTTAGTTTTCGGGGGCGTTGCCCTCAAACCCCCATGAGTTGGCGCGGCCCCCTCGACCCTGCGAAGAGGCGTTGCCTCATCGACCTGATTAGGTAGGTCAAACCCCGTTTTGTTACGGAAACCCAAATGCAAACGATAACAATATATGAAAAAATATCTAACATCAATGAATTTAAATTTTGTATCTACAAATTTTAGAAGCGCAATGTTGAAGTAATCTTTTGTAGGTATGTTTTTGAAGAAAAAAAATCGAACTAAAAGGCCCTCTTCAGCGAAGTCGCCAAAGGCCCAAAAAATATCCAGGGCCAGCCCCGGGTCCGACAATGGAGCTATTGGATGTTAAGATCCGACAGTTACACTATTGGATGTATTGCAGAGCAATATGAAAAATGTCCAACTATGGAGTTGTCGGATGTTAATGTCGGACTATGGAGATGTTGCATATTAAGGTCCGACTGTTACAGTATTGTAGCATGGTTTGCAAAGAAATTTGAAAAAAGGTACAACTGTAGAGCTGTCGGATGTTAAGGTCCGACTATGGAGGTGTTGGATGTCAATGTCCGACTATGGAGCTATTGAGTTGTATTGTAGTTATATTGATGATAGTGGAATTTTATTTCCATGTATGATGCCTTATGTATAAATGACAATTCTATTATTAAATTGCGGTTCAATTAGTAGATGTAAAAATCATTGTCGTGCCTAAAGTAAAATATTATGTGAAAGTGTGATGCTGATGCCCCTTATTTAAGGTGCCCAAGTATTTTATGTGGTGCCCTTAAAAACTCCGTATTAGAAAGCATTACTTGCGTTCATCTGGCTAAAAACATCAAACAATAGTTATTTAAAGGAATTAATAATTAATAATATAACAATAATATAACAAATCAGCGACACAACTTAATTTGGTGGGTTCTATTAGCACCCCCGTTTTTACTTCTGGCACTCATTTTATGATTATTTTTTCGGATGAAAAAGACGTCAGTCACACTGGTGTTCCTTGTGACACACCAACGTCGGTGACACCGACGTTGGTGTGCCACAAGGAACACCAGTGGAAAGTCGTGGACTGACGTTTCTAAATTTTAACACTTTTTATATAAGGAACGTCAGTCACACTGGTGTTCCTTGTTGAACACCAACGTCAGTGACACTGACGTCGGTGTTCAACAAGGAACACCAGTGTGACTTACGTCCCCTTTACAGAAAATCATTGGGTGCCGAAGTAATTTTTTATGGTGCCGGGAGTAAGGGGGGTGCCAGTAGTAAATTGGGGGTGCCAATAGACCCCCCTTAATTTTTCAATAATGATCTTAGTGAAAAAATTGACGGATCTATGTATATTGGGAAATCCCGTGATCAACTGAGATCAAATATTTTTATATACTAGCAAAATGCACGTGCTACGCAAGTGTTCAACTAATGTATTATTTTTAAAATACTTTTAATATTGTATATTGACTATACGTTTAATTTATAAAATAAATAAATAAACAAAAATATAAGTTAATAAAGACAATTGTTATAAAATGATTTTATGATTGGTAGAATTATTTTAGTTCTCTTATTCATGCAAAATGAGTCAAACTTGTTATGTTATGTTTTCATTTATTGTACATATGATAAGTTTTTTTAGTTATAAAATCATGTATTTTATTGGTGGTATATAATGGATATTTGTCTTTGTTGATTAGTTTCGATGACAAATGACCTACCTTCAATATATGGATTTCATTTGGTTACTGCCTTAAGGATTGCTAGGAGTTCCTTCTCATTGATGAACAATCTCATCTCCTTGATTGCACATGGCCTCCTTGAGTTTCTAGAATGCTTTTGAGGCACTCCGTGACCATCAAAATCCATTTTTCATGAGTAGGTCATTCAAGAGTCTAGCAATAATCCTATAATGAGGCATAAATGTCATGTAGAAACATGTTAGGCCCAAAAAACCACTCGGCTCAGTCACATTATGGGGTTGGGGCCAATCTGACGGCTTGAATCTTGCTTGGGTCAGCATGCACTTCACCCTCATGTATAACATGAACCAAGTATTTCACCTTAGTTTGTCCGAAAGAGCATTTGGACAATTTAGCATAGTATTGGTTCTTCATCAAAATTTCTAGAACTGCTTTAAGATGTTGTATATGGGAATCCATGTCAGGGTTGAAGATTAAGACGTAATAAAAAATACCAGCACAAACTTCCACAAGTAAGGTCTCAATGCATCATTTATACTTCTATGGCATCACTTTGAATTCAAATCGGTCATGACGTAAGTCTTCTAGACATCATCATATTCATCAAAATCTGATGGAATCCAGACAAGTCTATTTTACAAAATACCCCAGAACTCTCTAACTCATCCAACAATTTATCAATTAGGGGAACATGGTAAATATCCTTTACAATCTCCTGTTGACACAATGGACTATTACAGTGTTGTATAATCCCCTGTTGTAGCATTTTATCCACCAACTGCTCTATTTCATCATTCTGATAGTGAGCATACCTATAAGGTTTCAGTTTCACAGGTTCAACATCTTCATTTAAAGTTATGGTATGCTCATAGCCTCTCTTTAGTGGAAATCCTTGGAGTTTTGCAAACACCTCCTGACACTCTTCTAGGACATGAGTTAGTTCATTGGGCACATGATTCAGAGCCTATTACTGTATCAAATTGAGTCTCCCTAAGAATCTATAGGCCCCATTTCTCAATTTCTTAGTAAAGATTTTGCAATTAATCATCTTAAGTTGAGCTTCTTTTGTGTAACTTCTCAGCTTAATTTGCTCTCCGTCATTAGTGAAAACCTCATCCGTTTTGTAGAAGACAAAGACCATATGATTGTACCTTTTCATCCAATTCACCCCTAATACAATATTATAGCCTCTCAACTTGATCAATCTCACATATTGTTAGAACTTAACCCTTTGCATGATCCATTGCAAGCTAGGACACTTAAATTCACTCATCATTCTATTTCCATATACTACTGTGATTAACATAGGATGATTTGGTTTTGTCACATATAACACCTCGTAAGCAGTCTGATGGTCTATGAAAGTGTGAGATGTATCACTGTCTATGAGGAAGGTAATTGGTTTTTTTCAAGAGGCTTTTGATTTTGATGGTGTTGGAGGTAACCTATCCATATAAGGTGTACATGGATAATTGAGTAGGCTAAAATGGTCCAGCATCCTATACCACATCTTTTTTTTATCCCTATTGTGCACTGAAATCTCTCCTCAAACTTCATCCTCATATACCCAAAAGTGTATGTGTTTCTACTTGCACACTTGGCCAAGACTGTATTTTCGATCACACCTCAAACAAAACCCAATGGCCCTCTTCTCCTACAACTCCTTAGAAGTAATTACCTTACGTATCATTGGTTTATTTTCAGTGCCAGGTAATTTATCAATCATCTTAGTGGTGAGTGGCGAGAACCTAGATTGTCTAGGGTTAGAGTAATTTTTCAGCACATGCATGTCATTCAATGCCATTATAATAGATTCATGGCATATTGCAATATCAGTGGCAGCAGACATGTCCTCATGCTTCATCAATCTCCCCTTAGAATCAATTTCAGTCTTAGGGCCTATTATAAAACATTTGATGAAGTATCTACATAGGATTTTGTAACTACACCAAGCTTTTTAATTCCTCAAACTCCAATACATATTCATATACCATGGTGTTTTGTCTGAGTAGATGAACTTCATCTACTGCCAGCTCTAATGGTCTACCTCCTTGTCATTTCATAACTTATTCTCTCATTAATGCCCAAACAAATACTGGAAAACTCAATCTCAGATTGCCAAACCACACATAGGCTTTTTCTTGAAAATTCATTTTTGTTAAGCCTACTCTCTAATCATCCAAAACATCATGCATCTGGAAGTATCTTTCACTACACCGTATCCATTCATTAGGTGATTCTCCATTAATAAGAGGAAATAGACATTATCCGCCTCAAATTTCTCATTTCTGGCTAATTTGAAGTTGGCCTCATACCTATGTGGCGTAAATAGCAAGCTATCATGAACTGGTGGGTGAGTTCCAGTCTGATGAGACGACGATGAAGGTGTTTATGAAAATGTATCACCCACACCATCAGTCTTTTCATCCACGCTTGTAACATAAAACTTAGGGAATCCGTCCGAGCTTGAATGGAAGCTTGATTCACAGTCATAGATGATTGGAAAGCATGCACGACGTCAATTTTCTCATTACATTCGTGCAACTCCTCATGCAAACATGAGCATCTTCTCCCAACCAGTTCTGGTTCTTTCACAACTTATCTATTGCCTTCAAATGTGTACTTTCAGACATGGAGATTCCAAAAGGACAGTATATGGCTCTGATACCAGATGTTAAGCTTTTGGTATTTCAAAGCTAGGGTAATTGTCTTCCAACAAAATATAGTAGTTGGGATAGAGAGAAAAGAGAGAGATAGGGAATAAGAGAGTAAATGAGAGGTTTTATTATTGACAGACTACGTAGTGTATTACATCCTAAGAACTCAGATCTATAGTAGCTGACTCAATTCAGTCCAAGCACATTATCACTAAGCTACTACTATATGTTCTCTATGGTTGATGTCATCATTCAGTTGAATGACATCAGCAGTTGTAGCTTGTATGTCCAGGTTCCTAACATCACCATATCACGATACCTACTAACATCAAGCAGATGAACATCAACACCAAAATCATCATGATCAAGATACTTTAATCTCAGAATTCATAGTAGCTAATAGTAAAAAAATTGAACATCAAGTAAATGTAAATTAATCGATGCATTATCATTAGTTTGACGTATCTTATGAAGATGTGCTACGATATTTAGCAGCAAAGTAGACCATTCCCAAGTAAATCGGGATGTTCAATTACATGGAGAGCTTCCAACTGGATTGGCTCATCCATTCCAGCTTGAGGGGGCATGTTGAATTGATAAAACCTGAGAATTGCCGTTAGGAGTTCAATTAGATGAATTAGCTAAAGAAGATGAGGTTAAAGCTTCATTGAGGAAATATCAAACTCCCTCCCGACAAACCCTGGGCCCGAAGATTGGATTGATATGGTAGAGATTGAGAGATTTATGATTGGCAGAAGTTTTTTGGATCTCTTTCTTCAAAAGTAATTCCATCCGGCCAAGCAATCAAACAAGGCCTGTCAATTCTTTAAGTTAAGGCAATGTTCTATGTCCGTAATGAAATATCAACTGAAGTTTTACAAGCTGGAAAAATATGTACCAGAATTCTAAACTGTTAGAAGAGGAAGGTGGCTAACTCGATGGACGGATTAGCTTATGACATCATGCACAATATGGTTGGAATAAGGCCATATACGATGAAATATTTGATTGGCAAGGCTCTAAAACTTGACACAACTTGAATCTAGAAAATAAATAATATTTTTTAAATACAATTTAACCAACGAATTTGAGTCAGGATATACATAGTAATTTTTATTCAAACATATTTGAGTCAAATTTTGAGAAATTCATAGATCCAATACCAACCAGAATGTACATTTGGTACTTTCTCATTAATCAAGTCACTAACATTATCAACATTCGGCATAAAATTGGGTGGAATCACAGGAAAAACAAGAAAGGGCAAAATCGTATTAAGAAATAAAAAATACTGCAAAAGTATAAGTATTTTGAAGATATTATTATATCATTGAATGACATAAATGAATAAACTCCACAATAAAAATATTAGGTTTTTGTAAAAAAAATACTCTATGCAAAAGTATAAGTGTTATTTTATAATTTTGAGTAGCATATATCATTGAATGACATAAATATAAAACTCCACAATAGAAATATTGGTATAAATCTTGCTTATTATGGTGTGATAAAGGAAAAGAGAAAATTAACCTCAAAAGATACTCTTTATTTTATTGTTTTGAGAAAAAAGATATTCTTTATTGTATCATCTATTAACTAATGTGATTCATCAACTTTATAAATAAATAAAAAAAATCAATTTAAAAAAATCTAAACAATAAAGTGTTTTTTTTAGGGATAAACAATAAAGTATTAAGTATATTAATCAACATGGGTATAATCTAGCAGGCAATGACTTACCGTACATATATTAGTTGATAATAATGAAAAATAAGCTATACTATATAACAGATTGTAAAACAAAATGCTAATCACGCTAGGTACAATATGGCGCATTTTTTTTATAACAATCATAAAAATAAATTAATAAACAATTTAGGAGGAAACACCGAAGGGTAGAAAACACTTTTTAAAAAATATCAAAGGATAGGAAACATTTTTTAATGGAAAACAACTCATCGCACTTTTATTATGAGTATAGATATAGATATAGATAGATTAAATATTAATACAATGTTATAAAAATAGTTTTAGAGTCGATAACATATCAAAGACACTGTTAAAATAAATTTCTAACTCCGTGTCTTGATAAGACTTAAATAAATAAATCAATATAGATATAGAAGGCACCATCAATGGTTAGAAATTGTTGTGCTGTGTTTCGGTTTTATCGTGGTTGCAACATTTTCCCGTTGCAAAAATGAAAATAATCGAGGGAGCTAATAAATTTTAGACTCGTAAGCAACCAACCAACCAAACAAAGCCATGGCGGCGTTTCATCTTCAAACTACCACCATCTCATTCGCCACTCCTAAAAGAGGCAAAATCCGTGAAGCCCAAATTCCTCCGCCACAGTTGCAGCTTCAGAAGTTACGCAAGCCATTCTTCAATGGTTTCTATTCTAGAAGAAACTCATGGCTCAGTACTGCTCGCGCTGTCCTGTACCCGCCTCTACAGGAACTGAATCTGCTTCCATGTTAAGCGAGAGTGTAAACTCTTTGGATAATGTCCGGGTGTTTGATTTAAATGGAAATGAATCATTATCTCTGATCTTTGGAAAGATAGGAAGGCTGTTGTTGCATTTGCTCGCCATTTCGGGTACTTCTTTCACTTCTGTTTGATGATTTGATTACTCATTCGATCTACCAACACTTTCATCAGTTCTAATATTTGTTGTAGGTGTGTGCTATGTCGCAAAAGGGCGGATTATCTTGCTTCCCAGAAGGTAACATTCCATGGTAATTCATATGATCGGAACTCTATTGAAAGCATTTCTTTTTGTCCTATGTGGTGAAATTAGGAGGAAAAAGATTGGAAAGATATCAAAGTTAGGCTATAGTTATTTTGTCAACTATAAATTCGGACCTCCTGGATGCATCACTACATTTGCCAACTCTGTAATTATCTGCAGAGGGGAAGAATTAGGAAATTAGGAAAGTTATAGCTTGTGTAACATAGGACCAAACACCAAGGAAATAAGGACATGTATCTAGTTGTGACCATATCTATATTGTTTTGATAATTCCTGCCTGAGTATTTACTATAACATGGCAACTGAAGATTTTATCCTGAAGTAGCCATTGTCATGTTAGTCATTGAACAATAAGATACTGAGTTATTACAGGTATTCTGTGTGTTTCTTTTCCACAAATTGACAGGATAAAATGGATGCAGCTGGTGTGGCACTCATTTTAATTGGACCTGGAAGTGTAGCACAGGTATAAATTAATGGTGGAACTTCTTACGTACTCTTACGACTATATAAATCATATGGCTCTTGTTGTAAATCACTACTGCATTTGTATGGTATTGTTGCTTATAGGCTGTTCTTTCGAGTGTTACTATTCGTAATCCAGCTGGATTGGTTTGTTGAGTGTGCATCCTGCATAGTATTTTTATGCTTCTAAGTTCCTGTTATTCAATCAAGACGGCATGATTTTCGTTCATTTACTTTGTTAGATCTTTTAATCTTTAGCTAATTTTGATAATTCATACACTATGATAATTTTGAAGACTGGCTATGATTTACTCTGTCTGTGTAGGCTAACACATTTGCCGAGCAAACCAAGTTCAAGGGAGGTAAGTTTCACCCTGTTTAGACATCAATTAATGATAGTTTGTTTCTAATACTTCATCTGCGCGCCACTTGACATTTGAGAATACTTATGGTATAATTCAAATTTGGAAATAGGCTTGTTATTATGTATTGATTGCCACTGGGGAAACAATAATTTTTTTATGATTTGGTTGAATCTTGCCTTGGAGTCCCATAGTTCCTATTGGCAGTTGAAGTTTACATGATACAAACACAGATTTCTGGAAAATAATTTTCTTTCTTCTTATTAAAACACTCTTATATATAGGCTACAATCTTACACACATGACTTAGCGCCCAAGTCATTGATAGAAACCCTAACCCGTACATAATTCCATCTTTACCCTACTTAACATAATTTCATATTACATAAACTCCTACCACACGACTAACTCTTTATTATTATTATTATCATTATTTCTAACACTCACCCTCAATCCGGAGCATATATATCAATCATATATACCCAATTTGGAAGAGATAAATTTCAAACGGCTTCCTACCGCCGACGCTTCTTTGGTAAACATATCGGCTAGTTGTTCTACAGTTCTCACAAACGGAGTGCATATCTCTTTTGCAACAATCTTATCTCGAACGAAATGGCAATCAACTTCAATGTTCTTTGTTCTCTCATGGAACTCTGGATTGGACACAATATGTAGTGCAACTTGATTATCACGATACCACGGAACTGGTGGGGAAACTGGAAAACCAATCTCTCTAAAAAAATATCCAATCCAAGTCAATTCACTACATGCTTGTGCAATAGCTCTATACTCGGCAATCGGCAATCGGCAATCGGCATCCGCACTTGACCCGGACACCACTGTCTGCTTGTGTTACTCTTCCACGTAATCAAATTACCTCCTAGAAAGATGCAATAGCTAGTAGTAGACCTTCTATCTGACAGTGAGCCAGCCCAATCAGCGTCTGCATATCCTTCCACTCTAAGGTGCCCACTTGGCTTGTAAAGAATACCCAAGCCTGGAGCACGTTTCAAATACTGAATAATCCGTACGGCTGCATCCCAATGTAGTTATCTAGGGCTCTCCAAGAAACGACTCACCGTATTGACTACATATGAGATATTTGGCCTGGTGATAGTTAAATAGTTAAGTCTTCCAACTAGTCTTCTATTGCGACTAAGGAACTCAAGTGCATCTCACTCATCTTTCAATAACTTCTGATTTGGGTCAATAGGTGTATTTATACGTCCACCAAGCAAACCTGTATCCACCAACAAGTCAAGAACATACTTTCTTTGACATAGAAATATACCCTTCTGTGATCTGGCCACTTCTATGCCAATGAAATACCGAAGTTGGCCCAAACTTTAGTGTGAAACTGTTTGCTCATAAAGAATTTGAGATGTTCAATGCCACGCGTATCACTTCCTGTAATAACAATATCATCAACATACACCACAAGAAAATTATATCCACTATTAGTACACATATGGAACACTGAATAGTTGGTATGACACTGTTTTAGGCCAAACAGCTTCACCATTTCGGAGAATTTTTCAAACCTAAGCTCGTGGGGACTGGTTGAGGCCATATAAGGCCTTCTTCAGCTTACATACTGTGGCACTAGTCTCGCATTGAGCAACAAATCCGGGTGGTTGCTCAATATAGACTCATGCAGATGCACCACGAGGGAACGCATTCTTGACATCCAAACGATATAGTGACACCCTTTAGTGGCAGCAATAGATATAATAATTTGAATAAATGGCATCTTGGCTACAAGAAAAAATGTCTTCTCGTAACATATATATTCCATACGTTTGAGTGTAGCCCTTGGCTACCAACCAGGTTTCCAGGCGTTCCACTGTTTTATCCGGATGAAATTTTACGGTGTATATCCATTGACACCCAACAACTTTCTTACCAGGGGAAATTTAACAAGGTCCTATGTTTGGTTTTGCTCCAAGGCATTCATCTCATCTACCATAACCTACATGAAAAATGACTTCCTGCTAAGACTGGAAACTGTTGTCATGAAGCAAGCATATTTTTCTAGGAAACATACTTACCAATAGGGTGTCGGGTATTGCAAGACCGGGCAATGGGTTCAGTTTCTGATGTTGGTGCCGGTCCCCTTGGTGAAGAGGATTGAGTCGGGTCATGTGAGATTTTCTTCTTTCTAGTGTAGATAATATGAGGATTGGGTTCTATATCTAGTTCAACATCAATGACATGATTTGTGTATCATCTTGATGCTCATGGATCATCTGTAGTGGCTTTGTCTATCACAAGATGATCCATACCCTTTCTTGTGAGGAATATTTCCACAGATCGGGACCACATGGTGTAGTTTTTGCCATTTAATTTCACGGAGGTGATGGCTGGAAGGGGAACAATTGGAGAAAAGATGTTTGAACTAGGGTTTATGATCTAATTGGAGCTAGGGTTTTAGCTTTTGTCTTCCATCGTAACTATGTGATGTGGGTGCGAAGGGACTTAGGGTTTCGATTTGAAAGGGATCGGTGAGATGAAGCTCTGATTTCATGTTGAAGTTAAACATGATAAAAGACAAAGTGATTTGCGGAAAAGATTTTTCTTTCTTCTTACAAAACACACTTATATAGGCTTCAACCTTACACGCTAGACTTAGCGCTTCCATCTTTACCCCCACTTAACATAATTCCATAATACATAAACTTCTACCACATGACTAACTCTTTATATTAGTATTATCATTATTTCTAACAATGACAAAGTGATTTAGTCGTCTCTTGTCTTGTAGTTGTAGAACGGCTGGAATCAACATATATTTAACTTTTTCACATTAAATTGATTGCTGATCATATGCTGAAATTGCAAATTTGCCTTGGTTCCATTTCTCATCGCCACTATAATCCTAGCATTGATTTTGGTCAATTGTTTCAGAGGTATATGCAGATCCTAGTTATTCAGCGTATGAGGCGTTGAAGTTTGTCTATGGTGTCTCAACCACATTTACTCCTGGGGTATGGTAGTAAAACTGTACAATCGATCTGGTTCAACTCCTATCTGTCAATATTTTATATTATATTGAGAAGTTCTTTTATGTGTTCATGAATTTAGTCAGGTTTGAAAATTATACAAGCATACATGGAAGGATATCGACAAGATTGGGAGCTATCTTTTGAAAAAGATACCAGGACAAAAGGCGGATGGTAAGTGAATTCTCTATTACATTATAAATGTGAATCATTCATAGATATTCGAGTGGCTATTCCTTGGTTTGATGAAAATGGCTATTCATGTTTAAAATCGTCAAATACAGACATTAATATATTCGTTTTGAAGGGTGTTTTTAAAATGCACCGCGTTGAACTTACCGTGGGCAGTAGCACCACACTGAAAATCGACTCAAAAAGTCAAGTATGATGATAGACTTTTTAAAAGTTGATCATATCAACGGTTTATATCCGACTTCTATGAAGTCATGATGTGCATAACTAACTTTTTGAAAGTCGATTTTCAGCGTGGTGCCTTAATAAGCTTAGTGTGATGCATTTAAAGGGGCCCCTTTTCAAATTGTCAACTGTTTAAAAAAGGCCAGGCTGCTGCCTAGGCTAAAGTTGCTATCAGTCCCACTTATTATCGCTGTAGTTTTCCCCTACATAGCATTTTTTTCTGTGCCTTTGAGCTTTTCGTAAAGAAAAAAGGCAAGCTGCTTAAGCATTGTCATGAAATCGTGTCAATAAATTGTACATTCCGACGTGACAAACACTTGTTGGGTCTAGTACTAATGAGCTTAGACGACGACTCTCATTGACAAGGTCTCGTGTTTGAACCTCGTGAACAGAAAAATGGGAGATTACTGATCTGGAAACAATCTCTTAACCAATTAAGCTTGTTAATTTCTGACTTTCTTTCTCAGGCAACAAGGTGGAATTATTGTTGCAGGTCCCGGTAAATTCAACATTTCTTATATCCACAGGGTTAGTCCTAATCTTTAACTGATGTGATCTCATCCCATGCATAATATCTTTTAATCTTAGTATATATACAAGATTAAAGCTTCGATTATCGTTATGATTATGTTAGGACAAAGAAGCAGGTGATGATCCAGACATACAAGAAATCTTAAAAGCATGCTGTGAATGATTTGCATGAATGCAGATCACTTTATCTGGCTGCCCCTACTATTTTTAGCTTTGTATACTTGAATAAACCTTTTGCAGTGAAGGGGCATATACTAAGATTGAGGAATAGATAATATGTATAAAATAGATGGTCAAACCATTGACTAAAAATATACGTAGGAGAAAGTTTATTCTCATCTGTAAAATACATAAATTTTCTGCTGTTTGTACAACACATATACTATATAATCTCTATTCAAATTATGTCCTATAGACTCTAATCCATTATTAAAGTCACTTTTTAATATTGTATAACGGTCGCTTTTGGTGTATTCACGCAGATTAAAAAATGATTAATATATCTTAAATGAATATAAAATGACTAAGTTGTCCTTTGATCGTTTGAATATATATTCACACCTAATAAATGATGTTTATTTCTTGTTAATTGGAGTATTATATTGGAATGTGTATATATATGAATAATAGGATTCCTCTCGTTGCTTTTTATGTTCAAATTGATTTTTGAAGCTTTTAGTATTGAAAAATGTCTTTTTTTCATTGGAGGTAATACTTCGTTTAACTATTATAATCAAATTGAAATTAAAGGTAAAAGTCAAAAATATATATATATATATATATATATATATATATATATATATATATATATATATATATATCTTCTTAATGAAAACTATCAACCTTTTATTAATCAAATGTGGAAACCCACTACAAGTTCAGTACAAGAAAGAGTCTTCTCTCGTCCCGCAGGGACGTACGCCTAGTGGTAAATGGGCTTGGAGGTCTTTGTAATGACAATTGGACCGAAAATGGAGTGTGGAGGTTTGAATCTCGTAAAGGGACGACTTCTTTCAGTTTCTTGGTATAATGGCAGCTCTTGACTCTGAGCCACTAAGTTACCTGATTAACATCTTTACTTATTCCGTAGGACAGGGGAATGGAAACCTATTTGGTTAGGGTTTAACCGAAGAAAGAGTCTTCTCTTTATTTTTACTAAACTGAACAATTGTATGTTCAAAAAAAAACAAGTGTATATTACGTTCAAGCTTCTTTCTCTCCCTCTCTTTCCCTCTTGGTAAATTCTAAGACTTAGAGGTGAAGGAAATGAAACTAAAAACAAAGTGGATGCCATTTGAGTCCCAAAAAAAAAAAAAAAAAAAAGGAAAAGTGAAGGTTTACCGTTATAAAAGATTTAAAAATTGGCTCTTTTCTTTCTATAAAGTATAAAGTTGCATTTGGGTTCTCTTTCTTTGACTTTCTTAAAAGACAATCTGATTCTCGTTATCGTTAATATACAACAAAATTACTGCCTCAGTCTCAAGATGAAGTTCGTTTACGATTTTTTATACGGATTAAAAAATGGTTAAATGTTATTAATCTTAATGATAAAATTTTAAAATACCATTTGATTTCATTAATGTATATTAGTTGTAAAATATGTTGATATATAATAAATTAGGATAAAAAAAAAAAATATAATAAATGCTTTATTCGTATTCTAAATTAACTTATATTATAAGATAAACTCAAAAAGATAAACAGATTTATATTTTAAAACGAACGTAGTATTTCCTACCTCAAATGAATTTTATAACTTTTAGATTTATATACTTTAGGTTTTTCTATACTAAAAATCTAACTTAAAACCCCAAATATTATAACATAATAAATCATTCAACCATCTTTTAGGGTTTAAAAAGGATATTTAGAACATAAAAATATAGAAAAAAAAAACAGTGAAATTTTTTTCGAGTAAAAATGATATGTCCTTATTCCACTTTGATAGTGAAACATTAGATTTGAGATCGGTTCGCAAAGAACAATGGCTTGATGGATTGAGGTTATAAACAAATGATTTGTCGTCACCCAATTTATATTTTCACTGTCCTGATTTCTTTTTTATTTTTTTTTTTTTTTTCCCATTTTAAACCACTCCCCCATCTTTTAATCCCTCTCTTTTATTATAACCTATTTCCTCCCTTGCTTAAAAATAAAAAAAATTGCAGCTATTTGTACGAAGGAGACCGCCGGAATGAATCACTAGAGGAGCAGTGTTACGTTAAAAGCAGAGGCAATTTCAACCAAAGCACCGTAAGTCATCAAATTATTATTTAAGTTACATTTTCCTTAAAATCGAGGTTTTTTTTTTTTTTTTTTTTTTTTTTTTGGGTTTTCATGAAATCGTGGTTCATGTTCATCAGGAGGTTGAAGACGATGGCAAACCCAATTAACATCAGCCACGCCGACCAGGTTATGCGACCTACATAGTAGGCCTAAGGCAGCGAATTCGCTTAATCCGAAAAAAAGCTATTAATATATGTAGTATGCACGTCTATTGCCCCTCTTTAATTTTTTATTTGTTTCTTTAAATTTTTTATTGTCTCCCCTTAACGGAGATCCTGCGTCCGCCACTGACGCCGACGTTGTTTTGAAACGTCCACATGAGTGACATTTTTTCTTTATGATTTCGTCAAAACCACTGACGTTAGTATAAGATTAGCATAGGTGACATTACTCTTGTATATTAGCGTCACCTATGTTCCTCATATGCATGTTCTTAAATGATATTGTGTAACGTCGGATTTGTTGACATTAATTGTATCTTGGCACATCAACATGGGTGACGTAAAGTCAATTCAAAGAAGCCCAAGCAATTTAAGTGATAACAACAAGAGTGGTGTCGCTAATGTGTATTAATCTAATGTCATTTGTCCAGACGTGGAACTGTTTTACAATATCATTTCAGAACTTGCATACGCAGTATAGTACCATCCATTGTAACATCACCCTCTTTGACGTTAGTGTATGATTTTAATGTCAATATGTTTGACATTAATTCTGTATATATGTCCGTTTTGATATATCATTAAACCAATCAATCAACCAATCGAGTTTCCGAAATGTTAAGCTCATGTCTGACGTTACCGTTTGGCCGATTGTTTGGTTTTCAAAATTTTTGTTCACCCCTGACATCCACGTTTTAATTATTTTCTCGTATTCTTTTTTGATTTCTTATGTTATCTTATGTTTTTGTATAGGAATTTATGGCTAGGACGAGATCGAGTAAACATGTACGGTTTGAAGAGTTCAAATGTAAATCAAGAAGGTACTGCAACGGAGCAACCAATAAATGAATTAACATCCGAAGTACCAATTGGTACTAGGGTGGATCGACCAGTTATGAAAGTACCTTCCAAAGTAATTGTTCAACTAGGTAATACAACTAAGGCGGGGGCGGGGGCGGGGGGGGGGGGGGGGTCTAAATATAGTGGTGTGGCTTATAAAGGGACTCGGGGACGGCAAAAGAATGTCCAAGCCGAGGATATACAAGTCAGCAACCAACAATGGCGGTACATGCCGCTAATGGAGAAAGTCAGACGGAAGTTGACAAATTGGCAGTACCAACTCAGATGGAAGTTGGCACATTCACATAAGATGCATCTGAGGTTGCATCTCAGTCTGAAGAACCAATTGAAGTCAGAGGCGGACACACACTTATCACAATAGGTCTACGGACCCCACCAAACTGAAGAAAAACACTGAATATTACAATGGAAAAAATTTGTGCACTCGTTGAAAAACATTACTCAGAAAAAATATTTGTACACCCATTGAATCTTTTTCTGGATCCGCCACTGATTGAAGTATTGATAGTTAAGGAATCTTAGGGTGCAACACAAGGACAAGGGAAAACATAGACAACTGAGGTAGCTCAAGGTTAAACACAAGAGAAGTGAGACATTGGCGTGAGATGCATCTCATGGTGCAACTCATGAAGTTGACACATTGGTAGAAGATGCATCTTAGGTCGCATCTCATTCTGAAGAATCAGTTAAAGTAGTGACAGTTGAGGAATCTCATGATGCAAATCAGGGTGCGACTAAAGGTCAAGTTGCAATTACTGAGACATCCTAGAGTGCATCTCAAACTTATGGGCAAGTTGAAAGAAGAACTGCAGAGGCATCTAGGATTTCCTGGGCATTAGAGGAAGCTGAGGGATCACATGATGCGTATGACAGTGACGATGGTGTGGTGGTAGACACATATTTTATTGGAAGACTAGGACAAGCATGTTGCTTATGGGTTGTGGAAGAAAACCAATAATAAATTCAAATTTGTCGTTTAAGTTAATTATTTGTTTTCTTACATATAGCTCTAACGTTATATTTCAACGTTACAAATGAACATGACCAAGACCTCATAAGGTGCAAGCGGTACACAACTTTCGTTCATCTATGGCATATCGTGAAAGAAAGTGATGCATTCAAGACAATGTTAAAAGCCAAACTGTTATACAACTTGATAAATTGTTTTTACATCCAAGCCAATCGTGTAATCGTCAGTGGTTTTATTGAAAGGTGGCCTCCAAAAACAAATACCTTTCACTTACCATTTGATGAGATAACGATCTAGAATGCATGGATACGGATACGAGATTATCATAAAATAAGGGATACGGATGCAAGGGTGTATTTGTAAATAAAAAATTTAAGGACCGAATTGTAAATAATTAAAATACGAGGACAAAATTGTAAATATCAATAAATTAGAGACCAATTTGTAAATATCATATCTATTCAAAACTTAAATTCATATGCTTAACAAAAGTACAGTAAATTTATTTAAACATATTTTACATCACATTACTCTACAATATTGACATCGCCTTCACAAAGTGTAGATTCCAGTTCAGGATCATCTTGTGTGATTCTCGCAATCTCAAGGTATCTGACATTCTTCATACTCCCAAAATCATCCCCCTCAACATCCCACATTTTGTATTTTTGTCTTGATACTCGGGATGATTATGTGATATAAGTCTAAGATTGTTGTGTACAAAAACCAAATCTTGAGCTCACCTTGGAGTAAATTTGTTCCTTCTTAAGGAATGAATAGATGAATAAGTGCTTCAATTTCGTTCACAACAAGAAGAAGTAAATGATTGTCCAAGCAACCTAAAAGCTCATTCTGAAGTGTGGGAGCCGATGAACTATAGCATGACTACCAAACTGGCGGATCCAACTTATACATACTAGCAATGGCGTTTGGATCGGAAATGAACTTTTCTTTAAAGAAAATGTTCCATACTAAGCGATGATAGTCTGACGTTCTTCATCATTTGGAAAAATTCTTTTAATTTTTTTATATTCTTTCTTCACAAACTTCATCATCCGTATTGGAGACTAACTACCTTTGCTTCTCTAATCCATGGGTCGCATTTTTAGGCGCATAGATATTTTTCAAGGAAAGATTTAATGTTTGCACCACATAAGTAGCCCGGTATATACGTTGAAACTTACCTTCAATTATCTCTCATGCTGCTCTGCAATTAGCAACATTGCATGTGATCACTTGAACAACCTTATGGTCACCTACTTCATTAATTACTTCTTTAAATTTTTCTATTGTGAAATGTTTCTCTTTAATAACACAAGAACAATCAACATATTTGATGAACATTGGCCCACTATCTGAGATATCCATGAAATTTATTACAGGACTCCTATAGGGATCACTCCAACCATCTGAAACTATAGTCAAACCTTTCTTCCCCATATGCTTTTTATAGGTTCTAGAAACCTCTTTACGTGTGCCTTTTCTTGTTGTAAAAGTGATGTCCTAAGTTTATTGTATCTAGGAGGAACATAACCCCCAAGTTATGGTTTGGCGCAAATGTAACAATAATCATGAAATGTGGGTTTCTAGCCAAATTGAAAGTCAAACATGCGGTGTAAAACATCCTAGCAATTTCGCATGCCAATCCATGTATTACAATAAAAATGCCCGTATGAATTTGTTCATCATCGCAGTCCTGATAATGGTTTTCTTAAGGTTTTTGGGTGTGTCTGTTGGCCTTATTTGCGCCCTTATAATAATACAAAAACTGCGTTTCGGTCCAAGTTCTGCATTTTCCTTGGCTATAACGATGAACATGGTGGCTATAGATGTCTTGATATATCCTCGGGTCGTGAATTTATTTCTCGACATGTTGTGTTTGACGAAAATGTATTTCCTTATACCTCCACCATAGCCTCTCCACCTGTCTATACTCCTGCCAGCATCCTTCTCTCTTCCACCTTATTACTCCCAACTGCACCCACTATGCAGCCCACATCCCAATTTCCTACTCCGGACCAAGCCCACCCCGACCCACAGTCCCACTCTAGCACTGCCGTCCAGTCCAACCCCTCTCCAGTTCCATCCTTGGGCCTTCTCCGTCCCCCATTCCCCCATCCCATTAGCCGAACCCCAGCCGAGCTAGCCCACCGGTCCACCCTATGACAACACGCTCATGTACGCACTCCCTTAAGCCCAAAGGCCTTTCGCATGATTTTATTTCTTTTCCACCACCTCGAGCCCACAATACATCATCCTCTACCCAACCCGTCGAACCCACCAATAACACCGATGCCTCCCGCTCTCCGGAATGACGTGCAACCATGCGTGACGAATTTACCACACGACTAAATAATCACACTTGGACCCTTGTACCCCCTTCTTCACTCCGCGAGTGTCATTGGTTGTAAATGGGTTTATCGCATTATGTGCAATTCTCAGGGGCTCATTGAACGTTATAAGGCTCGGCTTGTTTTCAAGGGGTTCCATCAAACTGAGGGTGTGGATTTTTATGAACTTTTAGTCCCGTTGTCAAACCTGTTACTATTCGCACAGTACTTACATTGGATTTGCTGTTTAATTGGCCTATTCGGCAGCTTGACATACAAAATGCCTTCCTACATGGCTACTTCTACGATGTGGTCTATATGCAGCAGCCACCGGATTATGTTCACCATGATTTTCCTCATCATATTTGCAAATTGAATCGCAGCCTTTATAGGCTCTGCGACAGGCTTCTCGGGTTTGGTTTTCCCATCTCACTCAGCACTTGCTTACTCTTGAGTTTCATCCTTGCTCCGCAAACACTTCCATTTATATATATCATCGCGATCGGATATATCTCCTGCTCATTTATGTGGACGATATTATTATTACTGGTTGTAATTTGCATGTTATACATGGGCTTCTTTTCTCTTGTCCGCTACATTTCCTGTTAAGGACTTGGGTCCTATTTCTTGGCATTCAGGTCTCTTGCAGTGATACTGGGCTCCTTCTTAGTCAGGCCAAATATCCCTCTGAATTATTGCTCAAAGCTGGCATGCAAGACTCTAAGCCTTTCCCGGTTTCAAGTCTAACCCTTTGAGAATCCCAGCTCTATCGTATGATCGTTGGCGGGCTTCAATACCTGGCCCACACCCGACCTGATATTGCGTTCGCAGTTCACAAAGTCAGTAAATACATGCACTCTCCTACGGTGGATCATTGGCAGGCTGTCAAACGTATTCCCCACTAACTTAAAGGTACATGTTCCAATGGTCTCTTTCTTTCTTCTAAACCGGGGTCCCATATTCTTGCAATTTCTGACTCTGATTGGGCCTCTGACCCCGATGATCGGCGCTTTGTTAGTGGTTATTGCATCTTTCTTGGCCCCAACCTCATTAGCTGGTCCTATAAGCAACAACTCACCGTAGCTAAAAGCAGCACTGAAGCCAAATACAAGTCTGTTTCCACTGCTGCCAGTGAAGTTCAAGGACTTCTCTCCCTTCTTCGTGAGCTGCCCTTTTCCGGTTCCTCTCTGCCGATACTGTGGTGTGACAGAGTTGGTGCTACTTATCTTGCTGCTAATCCTCCATGCTCATACCAAACACATTGAAATTGATGCTCAACGTGTACGTGAGCTCGTTGCCCAGAAGATTCTTCAGATTGGCTACATTTCCACTACCAATTAGCTAGCCGATAGTCTCACCAAGCCTCTTCAACCAGCCTCGTTTTCAGCACTTGAAAACCAATCTCCACGTCTACTCCGTACCCATGAGATTGCCGGATGTGTTAGCTCAAATAAATAAGAGCTCGATTCAGCTTGTTTACTTTTCTTATGCACTAAGTTGAATTGTGTTATATATAATTATGTTGTCATTGTATCAAAGCAATTTAGAATCAATAAAATATCTTTGTCTTACTACCTCTATATTCACCTTTATTTTACAATCAGCAAAACAATTTCGATTTATTTATTTTCTCATTTTTTTTATAATTTATTTATAAAAACAAAATAAAACCATGAACAATTTATTCATTTTTAAATGTAATAGGACCATCTAAACCAATATACATTAATATATGATTAATGGATTCGCTACAAGACAATCCAAAGTATATATAATCAATGCAAAAGTAAATGACTAACAAAAAAGTTGTATACAGAAAAATGTATGTATCCAACAACACAAAGCATATGGCCATGCTACCAGTACCTCCCAGAAATTGGTAAAGTTTCCATCCATTCATACTCTTCAAGGCTAAAATTAATTCATAATTGAACTCTGGAACTTCTTTACCTTTTACAACCAGCACATTCCTCTTTCTCTGAAACTCCCTTTAGCAAATCACAGCTGGCTATGTCAGCCACTTTCAATCTGTTTCCTCATGGTTTCAACTACCATACTTGCTGCTTTCTTTTCTGCTAGTGTTACCATTTTTGCTCTTTTTTGTACTATGGTTTTCATTTTCTGTGTTTAAAATATCTGGAAATCGGAATATTTTGTGAAGAGGAATGGTGACCAGATGCTGCAATTGCATTGTGTTGTTCTCATTTTACTTGCTCCTTGAGCTGGTTGCTACAAGAGCCCAGATGCCAGGTTTAGCTTTGCTCCCACTTTCCTGCTATTTTTAGTAACTTATTAGGACATCACAAGCAGAAGCTTTGAATATGGGCATGAAGTTTAGTTGTGTGTTACAAAATCCCCCCCTAAATGTGATACAAGAGCACTTAAACAGGTGTAGCTGCAAAAATGCTTACTTTTTCTTCCTTGTATTAGTTAGTGTGGCGCTGGCTCAAGGATATGAGAAATTGTTCTTTATTTCTTGATTTCTTGAAGAGCTAGTTGTTAGTTTGTGTCCAGAATTTGCAGAAGAAATGTTTTTATTTGATATTATACTTGTGCTGTTGCTCCTGAACTCATTTTTTTCTTTTTCTTAGACCATTGTCTCATTGCATTTTGTGCCATTTATTTCTTAATCCCGAGCTCTTTGAGCGCTTACAGAGAAACATACAGATTGCCCATCAATCAACACAGTCCCACTGCTGTTAGTAAGAATAAATCCACGACCACAACCTTGTAAAGGAAGTGACTCGTTTTCTCCAGCTGCAAACTTGTGTTGGCTTAGTTTAGTTGTAACCATTTAACCGTACGAATTGGAGGTATTGAATTGGACCTAAGTGCATGAATTGGAATGGCTATATAGTTGTAGTGCTACTGTTACCACCCGTAAACTGGTTAAGCTGCTAATCAGTTCTTTTGCTATAGGACTAGCAACTTAGTACCAGCATTACGTAATGGAAGCATCATTTGGGTGGTTTGGACTAAAGGAATGGCCTACATTCATTTCCCTTTTGTAATACCTGTAGGGATGTCCCAGTACCTAAAAAGTAGAAACCTTGGCGAGATGGGTATTACTAAAATTGTACTTAGTGTGTGCAGTGCTCCAAGCTAGAGTCTTGAATCTGATGCACAAGAATTTGATCCAGAAAGAATAGGGGTCTTGTCCCCTGCATATCTTTCACATAACATTATGCATGAGTTTGGAAAATCCCATTCATTGCACCATTCAACGGTCCCCTTGTTTGGATTTTACCCAAAAAACAAAAAACTCTCACTAGTAGACAAGCTAAAGAATCTTAATAGCTTTTCGCGAAGTGTTAAATTTATCAGGATAGAAAATTAGAGGCCTTCATGAAATGCAAAATGTGATGCACATTCCATCATTACATGTATATGGCCTTAAAATCATCCTACAGATTCATTGGCAATCTTATATGGCACTGACTAGTATGGATTCTTGAATCAGGTTTTGTAAGCATAGACTGCGGAGGCAAGGACAACTTCAGCGATGAACTTGGCCTCTATTGGACTCCTGATTCTCAGATGCTAAGTGGAATAATAGCCAATATATCTTTCGGGAATGAAACAAGGAAGCAATACAAAACGCTCAGATATTTCCCACCTGATAACCGCAAGTATTGCTATACGCTTACAGTCGTAAGTAGGTCGAGGTACCTCATTAGGGCTACCTTCTTGTATGGAAACTTTGATAACGACAATTCTTATCCGAAGTTTGATATTTCATTGGGAGCTACTCATTGGGCTACTGTTGAAATTTCTGATGCCAATACCATAGAAGTTGAAGAGTTGATATTTTTGGCTACTGGTTCAACAGTCAGTGTCTGTTTGTCTAATGCTACAACTGGGCAGCCATTTGTCTCTACTCTTGAACTTAGACAGTTTAACGGTTCAATCTATATGAATAAATTCGAGAACCAGTTTTACCTAAGCGTTTCAGCTAGAATAAACTTTGGTGCTGAGAATGAGGCTCCAATCAGGTATGCTGTTGATCTAAACTAGATAGAAATGTTTATGTTAGAAAATGTTCTTGTTCTCTTCTTGAACCTTGTATGGTTTTGCTCACCCCAGGTACCCAGATGATCCATTTGATCGGATATGGCAGTCTGATTCTGTGCGGAAGGCCAACTATCTTGTTGACGTTGCACCTGGAACTGAAATAGTATCTACCAAACACACCATTGATGTTTCTAGTGGGCAGCAAAGACCACCTCAGAAAGTGATGCAGACAGCCGTAGTTGGCAGGAACGGGACCCTTACTTATCGCTTAAATTTGGACGGATTCCCTGGTTCTGGATGGGCATTCTGTTACTTTGCAGAAATTGAGGATCTGACTTCATCTGAATCCAGAAAGTTTAGGCTTGCGCTTCCTGGAAATCCTGATCTCAGCAAGGCTAGTGTAAATATTCAAGAAAATGCCCAAGGAAATTTTCGTCTCTATGAACCTGGATATGAGAACATATCACTGCCCTTTGTTCTGTCGTTTAGATTTCAGAAGACGGTTGATTCTACTGAGGGACCTCTCCTGAATGCAATGGAAATAAATAAGTATTTGATGAAAAATGATGGTTCATTAGATGGTAATAACAAATCCACTTATCTATCTGTACTTTGTTTAAAAGACAATTTCTTCATTGTCATAAAGTAATTTTGTGAAGTTATTCTTAACGTCCTGTGAAGATCTTCCTATTACGGAAGTGCTGAAAAGATTCTTGGATTATTATCTGTGACTTGCAGGACCCTTAATTGCCCGTGTTATCTCTGCATTTCCGAATGCTGATTGGGCACAAGAAGGCGGAGACCCATGCCTACCAGCCCCATGGTCCTGGATCCAGTGTAACTTAGATACCCAACCAAGGGTAATTTCTATGTAAGTTTCGTGCACGTAGTTTGTTTCTCTTGTTTGTATATGTATATTGTTCATATCTACTGCTCATTAAGTCACTGGTTGATTTTTATTACATGTCTGAGAAATAGGCCATGCTGTACATATTTTTTGTCCTTGCAGCAAATTATCTCAGAAGAATCTAACCGGGAACATACCTACAGAATTCGCAGAGCTGGGCAGCTTAGTCGCGCTGTAAGCTTTTTAGGTTTTGAAGAACCAATGTTTACAATTGATGCTAACTAACTTACCTTGGTCTAAACCAACAGTATATTATCATTCTTTGCAGATGGCTCGATGGAAACTCCTTTTCTGGACCAATTCCTGATTTTTCTGGTTGCCCCAACTTGAAGATAATGTAAATATCTCTGCCCCCAACTTGAAAACAATAAATACTGATCTCTACTCGTCACAAATTTTTTTTCCGGCACACATGTAAATAGTGTTCATTTGCAAACATGAAACTCTCTTGATTTCACAAAGTGAGTTTCCTTAAAAGAGTTTCTTCAGGATTCCTTTTTGTGCTCAATTAATTGTTGTATTTAGTGACTTTATGAAATGCCGGTTTTTCTCTTCCAGACATCTCGAGGACAATCAGTTGACCGGAGAGCTGCCTTCCTCATTGGCTGTTTTGTCAAACTTAAGAGAGCTGTAAGTAATCATATTTCTCTTCAATTTTTGAATCAGCAAGTTATAAGACATATAAAATGGCCTCTCCTTTGGGTACTTGTTGAAATCGATGTTCTTTATCCTGACTCGAAATTGAATTGATTCAACGTGGTGCTAGTTCCTTAAATGATATATTGTTTCTGCAAAATTTGTGTCTTCATCCCTAGTTGCCCTTGTTAATGAATTAATTAATGATTGCAGGTATGTGCAGAACAACAAATTATCTGGAAGTATTCCTTCTGATCTACTAAGCAAAGGATTGACCTTTAAGTATGTATAAGTTCTTTACTATCAATGTTGTGCATCATAAATCGAATTCTTGTATACTAGCTTCCTTGGGTTCATATATTTTTTCATTTTAGGCCAAATAGTGGACTGAGAAGCATTTTGATTTGAGCTTTCTCTTCACAAATTTTTCTGTATCGTCAACGTAAGATTGAGCAAATAGTTTCTGTGTAACAATATTTATAAAATTTAAACCTTTCAGTTACACTGGAAACCCAAATCTGCATAAAGCCAACAACGGGGGAAATCACAGGAAAATCATCATTGGGTTCTCTATTGGTGCTGCGGCATTGCTTATTGCTACTATTGCTTCTTGCATACTATTGCAGAAAGGAAAGAGGAATCATCTAAAACAAGGTCGGATACGAAATCTTCAATATAAGAGTTCTTTTGAAGGTTTTGTAAAATATGCGAAACTGATTAGTGCTTTTTTTTTCTTTCTCTTTTAAGACAAGAATGAACATGGTTTGCCTGTTAAAAGGCTCGTCTCGTCATTTGGGGATACTTCAACAGAAGCAGCTCAGTGCTTCAGTTTGTCTGAGCTTGAAAATGCTACCAAGAACTTTGAGAGAAAGGTCGGCTCAGGAGGTTTCGGTGTTGTGTACTATGGCAAAATGAAGAATGAGCTGGAAATTGCTGTGAAAGTTCTGACAAATAATTCCTTCCAGGGAAAACGAGAGTTTGCAAATGAGGCAAGTTAGCTGTGGTGTATCTCACTGTTTTCCTCGTCTTATCTGACTTTTATTTGTTATGCATAGGATTAATGCTTCGTCTAAGATGTGTTTTAATTAACGATTAGATGACAAAATATTACACACAATTGCCCAGCTTAATACACGGTTTTCGTAAATGTTCTTGTCTCCTTGATGAATAGGTGGCTCTTCTTTCAAGAATACATCACAGGAATCTGGTGCAGTTTCTTGGATACTGCCAAGAAGAAGGGAAAAGTATCCTTGTATACGAGTTCATGCACAATGGGACCCTGAAAGAGCATCTCTATGGTAATCTTTCCTTTTCTTTCTGCATGAAGTGTTTTCATTTTTAGCTTTGCTAAATCCATCTCTAACCTCTAACGCAAAAAGGAATATTGTAGTGCATGAACGAAGAATCAGTTGGATAAAACGCCTTGAGATTGCTGAAGACGCAGCCAAAGGTTAGCAAGCTGCATTTATATGAAGAGGGAAAGAGTGCATGTGAATGTTGCATTAAAGTTTCGATTTTTATGCTTGTTTCAGGGATTGAGTATCTTCACACAGGATGTAATCCATCTATTATACATAGGGACTTAAAAACCAGCAACATTCTTCTTGACAAGAACATGCGTGCAAAAGTTTCAGATTTCGGGCTTTCAAAACTTGCTGTGGATGGAGCTTCACACGTATCAAGCATCGTTCGAGGAACTGTTGGATATCTGGATCCTGAGTAAGACTTCAAGATCTTTAACTCCCCACTGATGACATGTTTATTTTCCTTTTTCTTTTCTTGACTATATAATCCATTACTAGTATGAACTTTAGCTGCAAATAGGGTGTTTTTTACTCCCTTGTAAATTGCAGGTATTACATCTCCCAACAGTTAACCGATAAGAGTGATGTATATAGCTTTGGTGTGATTCTTTTGGAGCTAATATCGGGTCAAGAAGCTATATCTAGTGAAAGCTTTGGCATGAACTGTCGTAATATTGTCCAATGGGTAAGAAATAATCAATTAGTGGTCGATTCATATTTATTGCGAGATAATCTTTTTATTACAGTTTGTGGGTGGATGGAATGGCAGGCAAAAATGCACATCGAGATAGGAGATATCCATGGAATCATTGATCCAACATTAAGTAGCAACGAGTATGATATACAATCGATGTGGAAGATAGCAGAGAAAGCATTGCTGTGTGTGCAACCACACGGGAGCATGAGGCCGCCAATCTCAGAAGTGATAAAGGATATTCAAGATGCATTGGCAATTGAAAGAGGTGCAGAAGCTGTGAGGGAAGGTAGTTCGGATGAAATATCGAGGCATTCTGTTCATTCCTCACTTAATCTGGGTTCACTAGATCTGGGTTTTGCTAGTGAACATTACTTGTCAATTGATGATTCCATCTCAAAGCCTACTGCTAGATGAATTGTTTGTCCATTAACTAGACTAGTAGCTTTTTCGGATTTTTTTTCCTTTCTTTTCTTTCTTTTCCTTTTACAACCATTCTTTTCACATCAAGAAAATGTGTGGTCAGTGCACTGCCACAAAGTACAAGTGTTCTAATTTGTGATTCTTCATTGAGCACCGTTTTTATTTATTTATGATGTAGGAGGGTCTTTTTCCATCAGCTTCATTTTTGGTTATGATCCTCGTATTTTTCTGATATGTTTTGTGATCTTTAACTTTAAGCATAAAATTTGGATAATTGGGAATTCGTTTTGGTTTTATATACGGTAAATACATATGAATCTGTATTGGTATGATAAGAGTGGGGTTTCGTCTATTGTGGTATGACTTTCTTGTTTTTGTTTTGTTTTTGTTTTTGTTTTTTTTTTTTGGCAATTCTAAAGGCACCCCACTTCTTACTTCGGCACCACATTCACGTGTAAAAATTTGCATGTAAAATATGATGCCGAAGTAATTACGTGGTGCATTTAGAATTGCCATTTTTGTTTTTGTTTTTTGATCACATCATATACAATGAATTGAATTAGAAAAACTTGCTATGCTTCACTTCCTCACCTCCTTCTAATGATATGTTAGTCCATTTGAATTTCATATTTTTTTAGTTTTCCTTTTTCTCAGAGCTAAAGGAAACCGACCTAGGAGGCTTAAGAGGCTATAAAAATGCTCCAAGGCACCTTAAGATCTTTGTTTCTCATGAGCTTCGCGTTTTTCCGGTTTCTGAGGTTCGAGGTGCTAGCCGCGGCGAGGTAATGCTCTGCAGAAGCGAGCTAGGGTTTCTTTCCGGAACTTGGTCGTTTTGCCTTTCTCTTCGATCTTGTTTCGTGTTCTGAAAGTTCGGCATCCCCGCCTTAGCGCGAGCCAGGCCTTATGTGTTGAAATTGAATAACTCAAGAAAAAAATAAAAGCAGAATTCTCACTAATCAAATAAGTAAACAAGTTGAATTACAATGGAGTTGATAATGGAGTATTTATAGATGATACTCCTCATGAAACATTTACAAAAAGTTACAAAACGGTTATAACATAAAATTGTCTAAGTACACTTCAACTTAGCATTGTGTTCATGCTCTGCTAAAGTCTGTTTACTCAGCTCTACTGAAGTCTGCCTGATTAGTTGAATTCTTCAGCGGGGCATATCAGCACATCTGAATCATCTCAACTAACTGTTCTGGATTCTGCATGTGTGCACATCCTTTGTCTCCAACGCTTCTTTATCCACATACTATAACCCCCTCAAGCTGAGAGCGATGAAGGAATCGGCTTGCACATCCTGCTTACATCCAACACTCATTTTTCCACTGGGCCTTGGTTGGAAAATTTTAGAAATCCCTAGCTTATCCAGCAAATAGCAGAATATGGGTGCATCCAAGGCCTTGGTGAGGATATCAGCAAGTTGTTCCTTGGTATGAACATGCATAAGATTGATCAAGCCTGATTTTACTGTCTCTGACAAATACCTCTCCCAACATTTATCCAATCTATGGCGTGCGGGAGGGGGGGCGATTGGAATTCCCCGATCTCGACAACGGGTACTATATTGTTCGATTCACCCGGAAAGAATATTATCTCACAACTTTGGAAAACGGCCCGTGGATAATTCAAGGGCATTATCTTGCTGTTACCAAGTGGAAACCATTTTTCGATCCATTAGAAGGAGCCATTAATACTACAATGGTCTGGGTTGTTGGATCTAACCGTAAGTGATGAATCACTTTGATCCAGGATCGTTTATGCTAAACTATCAAGAATCTGAACTAAAGATGAAAAACGGAAGCGTACCTGAATCTGTAGTGCTGTAAATCTCTCGTAGGATCCGATCTTCTAGATCTACACACTTTCTGGAACTGTTCAGAGAACCCCTTTGAAACCCTCTGTAATCTCTCTGATGATGGGAGACAGAAGAGTTAGAATAGTGTGTGACCTAGGGACCATGACCCCTTTATATAGTTAATTATATTTTAGGTATTTCGATTCTACCCATCAACGAAACGAAAAATTACCTCTTAGTCTCTACACATAAAGGCCCACACCCTAATGATACATCATAACCCAATAACCATAAACCGTATTAGATCACTTTTACATCGGGCTAATCTTTATTGACGATCCATAATAAAAAAAATTATTTCATATATAAGCCCAACGTTGGATTAATGATCCAACAATCTCCCACTTGGGCTATATGTGTAACCTTATAATTATTTATCATAAGATAACCGAATGAGCGCTCAACTTTGCTTTGTCATCACAAAAGAATGTATCAATAACAATCCCGTCCATCAATCCCATCAACATAGGACCAAAGCGGCCTTCGTCACATCTGTCGTGACGGGACCCATCAATGATCACATATGCTAATAAAAATGAATGACATGGATCATGATGTGGATGCGTAGCATGGAAAATAACATGACATGTGATCTTAACATGTATATTTCCAACTGGTCCACCTTAAACTTAATGAGATCAAAACCGTATATCGAGATCAAAGTGTGAACAACAAAACTTTAATTTCTGCAGAAATAACCGTAACTGTAACTTTAACCTTAACCGAAACAACTGAAAACTGTGTCTATATCGAAACAAACGTTATCAATTACAAACTCCCACTAAACCTGAGTATCCTTAACTGACATGACACCCATATGAGCAATATGCTCAAGAACATCTTGGGTGGCTGTTCCATAGTGAGTGGATCCACAATAATGGAGTTTGTCATGATATGCTCAATAGACACCCTTCCACTTTGAACTCTATCTTCAACAACTAGGAATCATATATCAATGTTCTCAGACATTGATGAGTTCCAATTGTTATAGGGATAAAACACTGCGGAACTATTATCACAAGAATCCTTAATGGTCCTTATATGACCAAAAACTCGCAGCCCGAAATTTCCGCATCCATATCCCATCACTAGTGGCTTCAAAAGCCCCGAATTGTCTCCAAATTCAAATAGGTCATAAGTGTCTCGCTTAGCACTTTTCGAAGAGAAAAAAAAAACTTCTTTTTTGACAAAATGAAGACATAACCTTATGTGGATTTAAATATATCTTTACATCCACCAAAATCTAAGTTAGTATACCGAATGATCTCTAACTTTTCTGACTCCAGATATTTGAGCATCCTAAATTTTGTTTTCTGTAAATTGTTTATAACCTTATAGGCTGCAACCAAATGACCCTTTCCAGGATCTTTTAAGAATCTGCTCAACCTGACTAAAACGTACGTAATAACCTGATACGTACAAACATGAGAACACATTATATTCCCAACAACCGAATCAAGGGGAATCTTTTGCATTTCCTCCTACTTTAAATCGTTAGAAAAAAGCACAGTTTGACACTAAACTTGTCTCACAATACATCATGTCGAATCTCATAAGAAAACTTTACCGATATAGTCTGTTTGTAATGATCCAATAATACCTCAGGAATAATCCTAATATACATGGATCCCGAAACCGAATTAGCGTCACCTAAATCTTTCAACTCAAAACCGTACGAGAGAACATTTAGTTTCTTGCTCAAAGTCTATATCGTTACCGGTTATCATCGACATGTCAATCAAAAAGTATGAACCTACTCCCATTAAACTTATGATAGATACATTCATCAACCGAATTTGACTCAAAACTAAACGAGACAATGATTTGATGAAATATAACATACTATTGACGGGAAAACTATTTGAGTCCATAGATGGGTTTCTTTAGTTTGCAATCCATATTCTTTGCGTCACCAAATGCAAAGTTTTCTGGCATCACCAAATCAATGCCACCACTGATAAACATTGTCTTTACATCCATCTAATGTAACTCATAATCCATATGAGCAAGTAGAGCCATATTTATCCTGAAAGGGCTAGAGCTTTCCATGGCTTGGGAACGGTAACCGGATCGTTCTCTATGGTTCCATGATCCTTATGCTCAAGGAGGTAAACAATATAATCATCCCGAATTGTTGACCTCAACTCTCTATTAGAGTGCTTAAGTTGTGGTGCCACTTATTTCTCATGTGGTACCTCGTATGCTCAAGTTGCTCCTATATAGGTTCTTGAGGATGTTGATGTTGCCTAATTAGAAGTTCAAGAATATTGTCATAAACCGTATCTGGCAATAGTATACATCCCATTTGGGAAAAACAAATTGTTACCAACTGCCACTGTAGGAAGAGTCATGGTAGGCTCTTCTTTAAAGACAATATTTCATACCTTATCTTCCCCCAAACTCAATATCCTCAAGGAACCTTGCAAATCCCGTCTAATAATAATAATAAAATAAAATAAAAACCGGAAGTAGGACCATAGAACTTAAAACCCCGGATCTCTTAAAGGACACCACACATAATAGTTGACCATTCCAACATACCGTAGGAAATAGACATCAAGTGACCATATGTATCAATTCTAAGACGTACTTAGAGCAATCAAATATCTAATCTCTTATGTTGGTTTGTTACCCCTTAATACAACATGCTCAGACAAAATCCATCTGACATATCAAGGGGGCCAAATGTTCCATCTGACATAAGCCTTTATATTCTCTTTCGAGAAATTTTACAAAAAAATGCTAATGCCAAACCATATAGGAACCATCATTAGTTAAATTTGATTTGTGCCATGAAAACTAAATGCAGAGTGTATCAAGATTATCACTGAAAGCCAAATGATTAGACTGAATCCTGGAAAGACTAAGGTATCAACCTTAATTGAACAAGAATGTCCTAATTTGTCCAAAGTCTTTTCCAAGTCTAGAAAATGTTCAATCTTCAGTAACAATCTAGTTTCTGAATAGCCTTAAACTTTATTGCATCACCATCACCCACAAAGATGTATCTTTCAACATCAACCGGTGATCGATAATGCTAGCTACTCTGCATATTCACGCTCAAATGAATAGTTGCATCAAAATCTATCCACCAAGTGTGTTCAGGCACATAAATCAACTCAACCCCTTAACAAACCCAAAAGGAAAACTTGACTTTATTTGCTCACTTAGCGTGACATATCAAGTAATCTTTCATTGTGTACCTACCTATTGACATAAGAAACAACCAATATCCTTATATTGTCATTTATGCCCCTAGTGTTGAATGCCACCGGCTTCCTTAAACTTAAATTTTATTGTGTCCTTACCTTTAATGGTGACCATATTTAACACTTTCTGGTTGCCGCATTTTTTGTAAAATTTCTCGAAAGAGAATATAAAGGCTTATGTCAGATGGAACATTTGGCCCCCTTGATATGTCAGATGGATTTTGTCTGAGCATGTTGTATTAAGGGGTAACAAACCAACATAAGAGATTAGATATTTGATTGCTCTAAGTACGTCTTAGAATTGATACATATGGTCACTTGATGTCTATTCCCTACGGTATGTTGGAATGGTCAACTATTATGTGTGGTGTCCTTTAAGAGATCCAGGGGTTTTAAGTTCTATGGTCCTACTTCCGGTTTTTATTTTATGTAAGTACTTTATAACCTTAATCCACTTACCAGAAAGAGAACTACAGAGAATTCTAAAAGGGTTCCTCTGAAAATTACTAGACGGTGTGTAGATCTATGTGGGAGTTGAAGGAATCAATTTTCCCACTAAGTGCAAGAAGTGAAAGAATGAAATTTGGGCAACCAGAAAGTGCTTAAATAGTCACCATAATACTTATGCCACTTCTAAGAGTATCTAGAATGACTTCCAAGATCACTTGACTTAACCTATTTGATCACTCTCACTTCTCAAAGTACAAATGTGTTTGACTTTAAGTCTAGATCCATGGTGTCAGTGGCAAGAACAAACTTTCTCTTTCTAACGCTTGATTTCATAGAAAATTAATGGAGGAATATAATGCTTCAATAAGCAGATATACTTTAAAGCAGAACTTAAAAGTAAATACATATAACAACTTAATTAACCTTAAGCTCACATATATAAGATCCGAATAATATCCGAAATCAAACAAATTTATGATATATTTTCCCATCACAAAATGCCTGCACGACATTAATATCTCATCTTTGGACGATAATACTAACTCGTAATTGACATCTTGGCGTAGTGATCAAACACCGACAATAAATCTTGTCAAATAATAGACCAATCTTTGGACCGTATCTATTATCCACATGGAAACCGAATAATTGTCACATATTTATCACCACATGTGTATTTACAATTCGCCAAATAATATCCTTCCTTTCGGGCCGAATACTATCCGCATGAATTAATAAAAACACAAACCATTTTACACCCCACCATGAATCCATTTCCACGTAGAGGCGGCTTTGGCGACATATCGCTTCAACAAATCCACTTAGAGACGTAATAAATGCAAATACCGCGATATATCAATATTTGACTTAACTGTATATATTGACCTTTAAAAAAAAAGGTCTACCGTAATTGGGTTGCTTTATCTCTCCGGATCTTTAACTTAATATATCTGGATCAATTATTTAATAATAGAACCAACTAAATTAAAGGCCCGAAATAATAAAAAAGTCCAAAATTCCAAAAAAACTAACAGTCATTATTAACCCAACAACAGCAACGTCTAATTAATCAATTTCTGAAAAACAAAAAAAGGTCCAAGCATATATATTTTAAATGCTTGAATGGCCCATGATAGCAATTGAAAAAAAACCTTACCCTATTTCATATGGTGTTTTGGTTACTACTGTTGTGGGTATTTATTTTGTATGAAAGCTGCTATCTTTAATTTTCATAGTGACTGCCATACAGGTAATTTGAAGCAAATAATCGTCTATGAATTTGTTACTTTGTTGCTGAAAGTAAATATTAAAAGCTACCAAAACAAGAAAAAAACTGGTACGTATCTGTTCCAGACATTTCTGGTATGTATCTTTTCCAATATATATATATATATATATATATATATATATATATATATATATATATATATATATATATATATATTTTTTTAATATAAAAGGTAAAAAATATAAAAACTTAATAACTGCGATCTTTATTCACCATAATGCTTTAATACTGGCCGCAATTGCTTCACTTCAAGCATAGTAACGGAAAAGAAAAAAAAAAGAACAATAAAAATCCTTTAATTCCCATAAATAAAAAGATGAAACTTGCTTATTTATTTATTTATTTATTTTTAATTATGGGCCTCATAAGAAAAGTTGCCCTAACACTAGCAACTGCAAGCTGCCGCCGCCGCCGTTAAAAATGGAATACTACTCTTAAACTCAATTTGATCAATTTGCCGACCAATCAAAAAAAAAAAAAAAAAAAAAAAAAAAAAAAAAAAAAAAAAAAAACATGTACAGAAACTGGAAAACGCGCAGATATCCATGAATGTTAACGGCAGCACCAAACGAAAACAACTGTAGCCTTATGCCTAAGAACGTGAAATTTATATACGAATTCAACCGTATATTAAAAGGGATTCTCGATAATTCAACATAACCTGTCTCCGATACCACTTGTTGGATCTAACCGTAAGTGATGAATCACTTTGATCCGGATCGTTTATGCTAAACTATCGAGAATCCGAACTAAAGATGAAAAACGGAAGCGTACTCGAATCCGTAGTCTTGTAAATCTCTCGTAGGATCCGATCTTCTAGATCTACACACTTTCTGAACCGTTCGTAGAACCCTTTGAAACCCTCTCGTAATCTCTCCGATGATGGGAGACGTAGAAGAGTTAGAATAGTGTGTGACCTGCGACTACGACCCATTTATATAGTTAATTATATTTTAGGTATTTCGATTCTACCCATCAACGAAACAAAATTACCTCTTACCTCTACACATAAAAGCGCCCACACCCTAACGATACATCATAACCCAATAACCATAAACCGTATTAGATCACTTTTACATCGGGCTAATCTTTATTGACAGTCCATAATAAAAAATTATTTCACATATAAGCCCAACGTTGGATTAATGATCCAACATGGGTTCGTTTTCACCAGTTCCCGGTTGAAGCATTTCGTGACGTACTACTTGATGAAGTTGGGCAACATGGTTTGAAAGGCTATCAAGGTAGACCCTACTACTAGTAGATTTATCCAAACCTCTGAAAACATTTATCTTTATTAATGGGAGAAAAAGATGGTTGAATGGGAGGGCTTGCCTCTGGTTTGTTGGGATTGCGGCAAATTTAGCCACCGGAAAGAAGATTGCTCTCAGAATCGAACCACAATCAATTACACGGAATCCACCGCGGTTGGAAAACAACAACATAAAGGCCCTACCCCTGAACGGCGGTATGGCCCTTGGATATTGCCCAAACCCGTAGTTGGAGGAATACAGCAACACCAACCAAGTCGAACAAGCAAAATCTGGGTACGGGTGTAGAGAAAGAACCCGACGCATCTGCGAACCATGAAGACCAGGCTCATGTGGCCGGATCCCGCTTTTCAGCTTTAGCAGAGGAAGACATCCCATAAGTTTATGTACCGGATGAAGTCTATGTGCTGAGACAACGAACCGATCAAATTCCCCCTCATGGAGGCCC
Organism: Gentiana straminea; assembly: GCA_036785695.1. Classification (NCBI taxonomy): domain Eukaryota; kingdom Viridiplantae; phylum Streptophyta; class Magnoliopsida; order Gentianales; family Gentianaceae; genus Gentiana; species Gentiana straminea. The sequence goes on along the minus strand of JAVUPR010000113.1, from coordinate 13,267,203 downwards.
TTATAAAACAGCAGAATTTCCAAACAAAACAGAGAAGAATTCACTTCCAAACCCCCACGAAGACCCATCAATCACGATCTAGAGCCCAAATGAGCAATAGAGCCCAAATGAGCAAAAACACGAATAAAACTTCCAATCTGAAATGTATGGACATTACCATGGAAAAAACGCCGGTTACTTCCCGAGACTCCCCAGCCTAAAAAACATGAGTGGTGACTAGGGACCCTCTTGGTGAAGTTCCCAACAGCAGACCCAAGTCCTTTCCTACTCAAGATGGCCGAGGTACTGTGTCTGCCTCAAAGAGAGATCAACATAAGGAGATGACGAAATTGTCCAACAATCCCAAACTCCATCCACCTAATCAAGGCAAGAACATTGGTGCAAACAGTATGGACGTGGACCAGCAGGGCCGCAATCCATTATTTGAAGAAGATGGGGTAGCTGTGAGCTCCCAACCTTTCAACCGATCTCAATAAAATAAAGAACCTCTCGTGGAACTGCACAGGAGCTTGTTCTGACGATTTTTTGTGGCAACTTTGCAGCCTCCTTTCCTATTACAAACCAGACACTCTTAGTTTGTTAGAACCACGAAGCATCAGTCAATGTGCAAAGCAAATCCTTTTCCAGACGTCCTTTACACGGGTCTTTGTGGTGGAAGCCCGGTGATATTCTTGTGGCCTATGGTGCTTTTGGAATGAACATGTAGTCTCCCTTCGCCTTATTTCGAACACTAACCAATGTCTTTCTATGGCCGTCCTTAGGGATGATAGAATTGATTGGCTCATCACATTTATCTATGCGACCCCGATTGCTAGTATCAGAAATTAGTTTTGGGATTATTTGAAGCGCTATTCAGATATCTTGGTTCACCCTTAGGTCATCAAGGGAGATTTCAACCAAGTTATCTACCAGAAAGACAAGCAGGGAGGCCTTCCGGTTGGGGGTCTAAATTCAGTTAAACTCTAAATTATGCTGCAACATGAGGGACCTATGGAACTTTCTTTTCACGGCTCGAAGTTCACTTGAGTGGGGCCTAAACATGGCAACCACCGTATTTCACAGAGAATTGACCAGACTTGGGCCTCTTCGACTTGGCTAGAACTATTCCCGGAAGCTCACGTCACTTACCTACCTCGTTTTCAGTCTGACCACAACCTGATTCTTCTTCACACCGACATAGCTCAAGATAAGGTATAAAACAATAATGGTTTCTTTTTTCAGAGAACTTGGCTTGACCATTCCCAGTTCGAAGAGTTTGCCCAGCTCGCTTGGGTGAAAAAAACGATCCTTCAGGAAACGATCCGGCATTTCTTGTAAACGGGCGAAGACTTGGAATAAGCAGGTTTTTTGGAATATCTTTCACCGAAAAAAGACTCTTGTAGCATGCATTGCGGGAATCGAACGTAGCCTCGAATCATATCCTTCTTCTTATCTTGCCAGTTTGAATGAAGACCTTAAACGAGACCTCAAAGAAGTGATAAGCATGAAGAAACTTATTGGCACCAACGTTCCCAATTAAAATGGCTTGCAGAGGGAGAGAGAAATACTCTATATTCGTAACAAATCTAAACGGAAAGTGTTATGCCTAAAAGATGAAACTGACGACTTGACATATGACCAAGAAAAGATCTGAGGTATGGTTCATGATTTCTTTCGCAATCTTTATAGCAACGATATCTCTATACACTGTAGGGGAATTTAATCCTCAGTTTAATGGCCTGTCCCACTCGGATCTCCAATTCCTAAATCGAATTGTTTGCGAAGCAAAAATCGAAAATGCCTTATTTGATATGGGCATCTATAAAGAGGCTGGCCCGGATTGTCTACCTTCCATCTTTTTCAAGACTCATTGGAGCACCATTGCACCCTCTATTATTCAGAGCATTCACGGGGATTTTGGAAAATCAGGCTTTGTCCCCCCCTCTTGGGATTAAAGTTGCAAATGGAACCAAATTCGTTTTTAGGTAACACGCCGTTAATAGCGGCGTAAAATCAATTTTATGCCGATAATAGTGGCGTAAAACCACCCCCAACCTTGATCTGCATATCCATTCATTATTGGCGTAACGAGACCCATTTTACGCCAATAATAGTGGCGTAAAATGGCATTAACGATGGTAATAACAGCGTAAAAGTTTGAATTGACAAAGAGTTGCTTATTGGCGTAACGAGGTCCATTTTACGCTAATAATATTGGCGTATTACGCTGCTATTACTGGCGTAAAATGGACTCGTCACGCCAATAAGCAACTCTTTGTCAATTCCCCGCCATTTCAATGTGTGAATTCCCCCCATATCACCCACTTGCCACCAAAAAAATCTTACCTCAAAAAAACAATACACAAAATTCCCTAAATCCTGTGTTTAATTTTGAAGTTGGGTATCATCAAACAAAGAGGTTTCTCCATCAAGGAAGTTCGGCATGGGTAACTATTGTTTCGTTTTTTTGCAATAACTTCATATGATGTAATGTGTATAGTGTTTTTATTATTGTTGTGCAAAAGGAGTGAGGGGGTAATTTAGATGGGGTAATTTAGCTGTTATTCTGCAAAAGGAGGGGTAAATTGTTTTGAATTTCATGAAGAAATTGATGAAGACGATGAAATGGATTGTTTTTTATTGGCGTTAAACCAATTTTTACGCCAATATTATTGCCGTTAAGAGTGTTTTAACGCCACTATTATTTGCCTTAATACTGGTTTAACGCCAATAATATTGGCGTTAATTTATTTTTTTGGCGAAAAGTTATTTTTTTTGTGTATATAATATATTAAGTATATATATATATATATATATATATATATATATATATATATATATATATATATATATATATATACACTAAGTATATTATACTAAATATACTAATGCAAAAGCCTATAATTTCATAATTTTCACATTATACTAAGTATAATATATTATATACTAATTGTGTGAAAATTATGTTATTTCGCTTGTAACTAATAACATTGTATCGTCGTTAGTATAATTTGATATTTAATAGCCTTGTATCATATTTAATATAATAATTGCCTTTAGCCTTTTTATCATTTAAGATCTTTAGTATATGTATATAATTGCCTTAGTGTGATTTTTATAATTTAATGCCTTAGTATATGCATATGCCTAATATTACTGACAATGTAACCTGACCAAATATGACGGCGACGAAATAACTAATAACACATAACACAAAACACATAACACAAATAAGAACGAACAATGACAATAACATCGACGACTTCCGTTCTGCCATACGGTAAAAGCCTCCACCCGAAAGCGAGGTTTTTGTAGGTCTAGGTTGTTTTCGATTCCACACCTTCCTTCTCACCAGTTATGGCCTTCCTCATGCCTGCAAGAAACGAGGTCCTATAGGACATCTCGTAGAGGATTTGTAGGTTCTCTTGTTCATCTCTCCACTCAGCAGCTTGGTAAAGTCTCAGCCGGAAGTGAGGTATCCTGTAGATTATGTATTTTAGTGCTGTTTCGCCGGACTCGTCCGGCATCTCCATCACTCCTCCCGTCGTGACAGCGGTTGTGTCACCGCCGTAACTTAAACATCTAACAACCAAAAATTCAACAAAATCACACTAAGATCCAAACAAACAAAACCTCACCGTAACTTGGATAATGAATGACTACACTAATTTCCAATCTTATGTATATGTATACTGTCACAAACGGATATGCACGTGTATGTGTGCAAATGCGTGTCTGTTTTTGTGTAATGTAATGTATATATATATATTACAACTTCGTATATTATAATGGTTCGGATTTCGTATGTGTTTGTTTGTGTGTTTGTTTGTGTCGTATGTATATGTATACTGTCACCAACGGATATCATAAGGGTTCGGACTTTTTGTGTGTCATGTATATATATATATATATATATATATATATATATATATATATATATATATATATATATATATATATATATATATATATATATATATATATATATGCACAATGTCATAAACGAATATCATAAGGGTTCGGATTTCGTGTGTGTTTGTTTGTGTCGGGTATGTATAAATATATACAGTCACAAACGGATACCATAAGGGTTTGGACTTTGTATGTGTTTGTTTGTGCCATGTTTATTTATATGCACACTCTCATAAACACGACATTAACATATATTTATAATTAGTCGTAACAACTTATATGAAAAGAGAGATGACACGACATGAATGTGGCGATATTGTGTGTGTTAGGATTGTGTAATGTCATCTCTATTTCATAGAAATTGTTAGGACTAATTATAGATATACATAGAAGTTGTCATTATATTTATATGTGTGTGTACAATTTCCTCCTATATATATATATATATATATATATATATATATATATATATATATATATATATATATATATACACACACACCCCTATACATACGCACACACACTTATAAATATATATATACACACATATGCATACACAGACCTATTTCAAAGTTTCAAATTACTTCTAGATACTGACAAGTGGTTATTGATTTTTTATCAGGTGACAACATGTTGGGTATTTTATTTACTTTGAATGGGAAGTGGAATCACAAATCTGGTAAAGAATGGTCTTATTCGAATGGAACCGCTTATATCACTTGCGTGAACAAGAATATTTCATTTGACGAAATGACGGAGAAAATTTACAAGAGAGCTGGCATTGATCCTCTTGGGTATAAGCTGAACATAAAATCCTTGTACACGACCGGTGGACCACACCAAACGCCTCATGTTGAGATTTTTGACGATGACTCATGGTTCTGTTACATCTATGAAAAATTAGCAAATATTCCCGTGAAACTATGTGTTGATGCCAAAAAATTGGTTAGTTATGATCCTCCGAGAGATATGAATGAGACAATAATTGATTTAAATGAGTGCACGATTGATTTAAATGAAGAAAACTACGGTGAAGATTTACCCAGTAACGATGACAATCTTGTTCGTTGTGCTCAACCAGAGATTTTCTCAGCAATGGTTCCTGAAATTTATCCTCTTGATAATGGAAGAGAATGATCGGATCATATGCCAGATTACGGGGGATACACCATACTCGTCTGATCATATACTCAGTGAGGTACCGAATACATCATTCACTGAACTACTATTTGGTAGCTCTAGTCAACCTTTTAACGACGCTACAACAGCTCCAACTATACCAGTTGTGAATACAAGTTGTCGATTACGTGGTGGACACCAAATTCTGAATACAAGTCATAACGCTCCACCTACAACGAATTGTAGTGTTCCGACTATTCCAGTTCAACCAAGTTTTGGCCTAGGCGGTTCATTTTTAAACCACAGTGTTGCACATCATGTTGAATCCCGACACACATATGGTAGTAGCATTCGTGACGGGGGGGAGTGATTTAGGTGATTTTGGAGACAGTCTTCCGCCAATTGAAATACCGTTGTGCCCTAGCACAGGGACGATTACCATTGAGGATGAAGATGGTTTGTATGTTGGAAAGTTGTTCAAAAATAAAGATGAGATGCGTGACATATTACGTTTTCACGCAATGAAGAATAGGTATCAGTTCAAACTCAAAAGGTCTGAAAGGATAAACTGTATTTGGAATGCAAGCGATAGAATAAATGTGAATGGAAGTTGAATGGTAGGAAGGTTGAGGGTGACAATGTCCACTATTTCATCATAACCGAGTATAAGGCAAAACATACATGTGGACTGGAAAACATAACTAATCAGCATGCTCAAGCCACACCTTCTTCTATAGGCCGTTTGGTAAGGAACGACATTATTGAACTTAAGGGAAAATTTAAAGCAAAGAATGTCCAAGTTGCGGTGAATAAAGAATTCGGCTTATCCCTTAGTTTTGACCAAGCTTATAGATGTATACAAGAGTCTTTACGTCTGATTGGTGGAACTCCAGAACAATCTTACAGTAAGTTGGCTGGGTACTTTCACATGGTTAAGGAAGCAAAAGCCGATACATTGACACACATAGAAAGGGATAGCATGGGTAGGTTCAAGTATTGTTTTATATCGTTGGGACTAGTATTGTTGGATTCAAATTTTGTCGTCCTATATTATATGTAGATGGTACTCATTTGAAGAATAAGTATGGGGGACTTTATTAGCTTCTGTCAGGGTAGATGTGGGTGATCACTTGTTTCCATTGGCCGTTGGCGTAGCCGACGGTGAGAGCAATGATTCGTGGACGTATTTCTTTAACCACTTGAAGAAGGCAATCGGAGAACGTGGAGATCTTGGTGATTTGTCATTTGTCTCCGATAGAAATTAGGCAATCAAGTCTTCCCTTGAAAGAGTGTTTCCAGATGCTTACCATGGATATTTCTACCACCACCTTGACATGAACGTCAATGACACTTACGGTAAGAAAAGATATTGTAAGGTGGCATTGAAGAAAGCATCTTACACTTGTTCAGAATGGGAATTTGAAATATTGTTTAAGGAGATTAAGAAGAAAGATGGGGAGGTTCATACTTATTTGAAGAATGTCGAAGTGAAATACTGGGCACGGGCACATTTTCCTAGAACACGATACGTTATCATGACAACCAGCTATGCTGAGAGCTTCAACGATGTACTTCTTGAGGCATGGAACATGAATATAATGAATATGCTCAAGTTCGTTAGGAAGACGTTACAACGTTGGTATCATGAGCGGAGAGAGTTAGCATACGGCTTAGTAGTGTATTAGCACCAGAAGTTGAGGAGAAGGTGATTGATACCGTTCAACGTAGAATACAACTTCACGCTCTATCCCATCGACGCCGTTCAATTTCAATTGTCGAACCTTGATAGCAACAGCATAGTTAATCTCTATGAGCAGAAGTGCTATTGTAGATAGTGGCAAGCACATAGGCTACCATGTGTACATGCCGCTGCAGCAGTCGCAGAACGTCGTTTGAACATTTATGACGGTTGTCATCCTTATTTCAAAGCGGTGTGCTTCAAACGTATTTATGAAGGCCGCATGTTTCCTGTTCCTATTGAAGAACATTGGAAACTCCTATATAATGTTCAAATAGACGTTATTCTTCCACTTATTGAGAGGGATAATGTGTCGGGAGACCGGATACGGCATGGACGAAAACGAGGCCGACGTAGAACAAAGAGGATACGTTCAAACGGAGAACATAAAGCTGCCAGGATTAGGAGGATACTTTCGGTAGGCCGGCGTATCAAAAAATGTTCAACTTGCGGTCTTCCTAGACATAGAAAAGACAAATGTCCTACACCACTTCATTTGGCTGGACCACTCAATGTATAGTATAATTTAGATTGTTAACTTGATGTATGAAAAGACTGACGACTTTTTCTTTGTCTTTTCGAGAACAATGGTCTGTAATCGTTTATGTTTCACTCAAATTTTTGAATGCTTGCATGGCTATTTAGAATTCTCACATGGCAATTGGAATGCTTGCATGGCTATTTAGAATTTTTGCTCGTTATTCTAAAATAGTGAAATACATGGCTATTTAAGCATTCTTGCAACCATTTCATATGCTATTTACCGTTATTGCAACCATTTCTGAGAGTGAAAATAGGAGTTCCATCATTCTACAGGTGGTTAGTCAACAAGTATCCAACTAGGCTTACAAACTTGAAAAGAAAGAGTAATGAAATAATTAGAAACAACAAATCGAAAAATTGAACAGTAATTTCTTTCTTTGCAAATCAATGTGATAGTCCTCTCTACTAGAGATGGAAGAACCACCTCATGTGTTTGTCGAAGATCATCCATTACAATTGCGAGAAGAAAGAAAGAAAAAACAAGAAATCATACAACAAAAATCTGCAACTTTAACACAGTAAGTGTATTAATGGTGGAATACATCCTCATTCTCCTCACATGTGATCAGGACACCACCAGCTACAGACAGCGACAAAGGAGCCAACTTTATAGCAGTAGAAGCCCATAGCTTAAATCAAAAGGAAAATCCATTTTTGGGTAATGATACATTGAAGATAAGAAGAACGAATTTTATTAAACGACAACATTTTTATTGAAAGGAAACAGAGACATATATGCAACTGGATGACCTCACACACAAATTTGTAAAAGCAAACAATAAATACGATAAAATACTTAAACAAACCAAGGGTGGTCATTAAAGATGATAGTGGAGGTTTCCGAAGAAATGTCATCACTGTCATACTCCGGTACGCGAAAATGTCTTGCGATAGCCGTGATAAGAAATGGATAATAAATATAACCATCACCACTTATGCCAATCTATATGTCACAAATCCTACTAATGATGTAACGTCCAATGTCAACTTCGTAATGGAGAAATGCGTACACCAAAATTTACAAATCAAATGGCGGTTCAAGAGTGTGTATACTACCATAGACGCTATTGGCGAACCATTTGATCATAACACGTTCCCATTCGGTAGGCAGTTGACGACGAGCAATTAGACGTTGCGATTCACAAACGTTGGAAGCCCCGTTGAAGAAGTCACTTGATGCTTCAACTCCAGTTACACCATAGTAGTTATTGATCCAGTCCACCTCCAAATGCAACATCCGCTGCGAAGCTTTGATCATGAGCCAACTTGTTGCTTTCTCTTCCACAAAACAAAATATGGCATGAGTCAACGGGAGGAAATCAACAGCCTAATATCTTCCACAATAGTTGCAGAATCAAAAGGGGGGTTGGCCAAGCTCGCTACTGTTAGCTAAAGACAAATTATCAGTAAAACACACAAGCTTCGAAATTCCCAACGCGAAGCTTGAGCCTCCGCTGGTGTAACATCCGATGCGAAGCTTCAACTCAATTATCGGGTCTCCTCGAATAGTGTTCTCTCCATCAACAATAGGATCTCGTTCGTCATTGTCAATATAAAAAATGTCATCCCATAAAACGTCACGATCTTCTTCGTCACGGGTCTCCTCATCCCATAAAACACCACTCCCGAATGTCGATCCATGTCAAAGAGTGAAAGTTGCATCATTATGGTCAACACGAGGAACATTGGATCGACTAGTACCCGCAGTCGTGGCAATTTGAGATGATTTATCCCCTTTACGCTTCCCACGAGCGGGCGAGGCCTCAACATATGAGGGGAGTTCTTTGGACGGCTGTTGGGGAGGTTTTGAAAATACATGTGTGGGAGGTGAAATTTGGTCTTTAGATAGCCCGAGCCGACGTAATAATACTACTTCTCTATTCTGGGCCACCATACTCATATTCATTCCGACCTGTAGAAAAAAAAAAAAGCAATCAACACATTTAAAAGAATCTTTAATCGTGCTATTGACATAATCTTAAATGCATGTTATTCAATGGAATACATGAATATTACCTCAGGCATAACTTTAGTTCCCATCGTGGGTCCATGCGGTGTACTATTTGCGGGTTCCCATCTCAACATCTGAGGAATGACATCGTGGCTTATACGTTTACAAAATGGAGGCTCGGTCTTTTCAAAACGTGGGAAAAGTTCTTAACCCCGGTAGGTAAACCCAGGTGCCCACCCCTCAACCGCTGGCATGTGATTGTTTTTATCCTCCAGTTGTTGACTAAAGCGTTTAACAATCACCATGAGATGTGCTATCTTGTCGTAAGTAATTTGCCACAAGTACTCCCCTCATGCAAAATCTTGTACACGTTCCAAATCTTCAACAAGGTTGAATATATGTTTCGGGATTCCAAGATTGTCGTTCCAACCTAAAAGATATCCATAAATGAAATACACTAGCCCTAACCGGTATACAACCTCACCATTATAATGACCGTCTCCAACAGGATGACGAAATGCGCTCCAAGTCTTTTATGGTAACTGCTCCATTTTGATAATTTTCCAAGTAACATCCATTTCCAAAGCACATAGAAGTGCTACCAACATCCATATCATCAATACCGCCAAACTTTAAGCCGGAAATCATTGCGAATTCTCTCCTACCAAAACACAGTCTCTCCCGAGTTTCCAAACCTAAAATGTAGCTCATCGGGCCTGTCGGGGTATATCATGTTGAATCCAAGATATCGCATAAGCACTCCTGAGAACTTCCGATCTTTATGCGCCGTTACAAAATTCTTAAATATGGACTTTTTAAATTTGTCTACAAAATCTACACCACCCGGAACCGAGACCGCACTAAAATGATTTAAAACATCTGTCATCTTAGCGCTCTCCCCTTTATAATTCCACTGTCCCTTGAAATGACGCGCATGATCGATTATATACGCTCCTTGTGGGCCTACAAGCTGCAATTCATAGTATAACGAGCATGCATAAATATTTCATCATACTATAAAAAATTTATGTATATATATATGTATACACATATATATATATATACTAGTCATAAACATGTGCAATGCACGGGACAGTTGAGCGTAATTGATACAATCAACAAATAAAATTTAAATGCAGAAATGTGTATCTTTGCAATGAGTGAATGATACGAAAAGGAAAATCAAATGTTTTGTCTAACTCTGAGTAATAAAGTTGATGCTACACAACATCGGGTAAGATGCTACACAACATTGTGTAGCCGATTGGCGTTAATTTTTCAATTTTGTTTCACTTAAGTTTTGGATTGGTCGGCTTGTTTCTTAAGATTAGGTAAATGCCGGTAATTGGGTAACTTTGGATTTCTAGAGTCTTGCTAGACCCCTTAATAATAAATTGAAAACCTCCTTCCTCTTCCGTCAAATCTTGAAAATAAGAAAAAGAAAGGAAAAGAAACTGCAGAATAAAAAATTGTGAATACATATATCCTCATCCAACAGAATCCTAGAAGAAAAAAAAAAAATTGAAAGTAGGCATTGTGAACACATCCAAGGTGACATCCCTCACATCATGGTAGTTTATGCTCCCTTCCTCTCCAACCAGAATCCTTATAAATTACTAATCAATAATTGAATTACTTAGACTCAACATTATAATCTTAAACAAAATAATTGTGATATTCACCACAAAATAGCAGGAATAAGTCATTATCTACAAAGCATCATAAAAGTAGCACAACAACATGTTCATCGGCAAGTATTAATGTTGCCCAACTATTTATACCGTCTTCCGCTAAACGACTTCCCACATTAGAAATATTTCTCATGACTAATACCTGTCGTGAGGATACTTCTCACCTAGTCTATAACTATATAGCATATTCTAATAATCAGCCTTCATGAACACATGCCACACGTTTCGTATCTTAATAGTTAACATCATTGGCGGAAGCCAAATCTCTTCTGTGATGACGATGAATAGTTTACTCTATTAGAATCCGAAACTTCATATATTCAATAACTCCTGCTATAAACACCAAACATTGTGAAATCCATAGTCCCTAAGATGAAGAAGATTTATCATTGTGTGAATAAAATCATGCCTACTAAATTTGACAACCCACACAAAGTAACATTAACACGATAATTTACTTCATCATGAAAATGTTACATGTGTGAAGAATCATAAATACCGGAAAGATACAATCAACAAACAAAAGAAACACTGAGAATTTGTGGAAAAAAGATATAAAAAAAGGATAAAAGTTGTCTTCAACCCTACACTAAAAAACAATATGTTGGTTGCATTTATTACTGCCAAGGTTTCTGACTTTGTAGTAAGTACTCCTTCTGTAGGGTATTTTAACTTTTTTGTGGTGTCCTAAAATATAAATCCTTCTCACATTTTAATATAATATTAAATGCATTATTTTTAATTTCACACAAAACAATGCAATATTATTAGTTTGTCCCAAAAAACAATACAATATTTTACCTTGAAATATTAAAAAGTAACTTATTTATGAAGGGTGTGCGGTATTTTACCTTTTCAGGCATATGTATTTGCTTCTAAATCTGGAGGGTGTGCAGATTTTCTATCAAACTACCATTTCAATTCACCTGTACGCGTCACGTTTGACGGATTGCACTATGATTTACCACCTGCTTGGTCTATCAGTGTTCTTCCTGATTGCAAACATGTTGTCTACAATACTGCATCGGTATGTCAAATAATGAATCTTGATTCATGATTTCTCTCGATCCGTTTCTCGCGATAATAACCAGTTTCGGTTTCTTCAATTCTTGCTCTTTTTTCAACTTCAACATTACAAGTGTTTTTTTTTTTTTTCTGTGATTCAAGTTCTTCGTCTTGAATTAAACCTCTAATTCGTGGCCAATAAGCTCGGTCTAAAATATTTCTGAAATCTTTAGCAGTTTTGTTTCCTTCCATTTTTGAAGGATCACTGTATGGTTGTTGATGTTTGTTTCATGCCATTTGCGTTGTGCTGTTTTGAGTTTGATAGTTGACATGTTGTTAAGCTTTTCAACTGCTTGGGAATATATGAATATGCATTTGTTGCAGCATTGAATTATTTTTAGGAAAGAAATTCTTGCTACTGTGTTTGCTGGAACGGCTAGAACCCTGTAGATAACTTGAAATTCATTCAGTTTGGATTTTTTTATAGTTGACAACCTGAAATTCATGACTTGAAATTCATTCACTAGGAATTTGCTAATGGGAAATGCACTTTGAGACAATTGAGTCACATATCAAGTATTTTAGTCATGGACTCACAACGCATGTTGTCAAGTTTTTTTTGAATATGACTAAAATCCATGTCAAGTTTTTGTAAAAATGACTGAATGAATTACTGTCTTGATCAACTCTACAGGTGTTAAAGAATGCTGTAACAAACTACACTGTCTTGATCAACTCTACAGGTGTTAAAGAATGCTGTAACAAGCTACATGACATGGATTTCAGCCCTGCTTTATGGCTATTCCTTTGGAGTAGAACCAACAATTGATAATATCATCACGGAGTACTTCTACGACAAGTAAATTTCAATCAACCTTTTTTTCTAACTTTCCAAAACATTTGAAATCAAAAACTTACATTTGATTTCACAGGTTTGATCTGAATCTAAAGAGAGCGGGGACAATTGCAGCAACATTTGGTATGGCAAACATCATGACGTGCCCGTTTGGAGGATTAGCATCAGACATTGCAGCAAAAAAAGTTTGGAATGAGAGGAAGATTATGGTTATTATTCATTCTACAAATACTTGGAGGCATTTTCTATATCTTTTTTGGGAAAGAAAATTCACTTTCATTAACAATCACAATGGATCCACTTTTCTGCTGGTGCACAACCTGCACGTGGTGCAACTTTTGGGATCATACCATTCACTTCTGGAGACAAACGATGACGACAACATGCATTTTGTTTGAAGTGTTTAATAGATTAAGGATTTGCCCACTAGGAATTTGCTAATGGGATATGCACTCCCTAATGATTCAATAGGTTCCACGTCATAATCAATGGTCTCAAAGCCGTTGGTTTTTATGGTACCCATATGATTGAATATGTTCGACATCATAATCAATTGTCTCAAAGTTTGTTATGTCTGATGTTGTGGCACTATCATTACTCAGTACTTAATGTATCACATATTTTTCCATGCATTACCTACACATGTATTACAAAAAAAAACTCACTTGAATTTCAGAGGCGATCATCTTTTTTATTTACCTTGAAATATTCTGTTCATAGACCATAGGCGATCATCTATAGTAGGTTTTTCATTAATATCATTACTTTACAAGGGTTTAATGCAAAATTCATATAACTTTTCAATAAAAAAGTTGATAAAAAAGAACAAAATATGTCAAGAGGAATAATGTAACTCGCATCAATAGGCATGTATAACCAAATGTTTACACACAAGACTAGTTTATACTATTGTTAAAACATGAAATTTTAGGTCCCATTATATCAGGAGCCCTGAGCACATGCTATTTCGCTCGGACCCAGAGCCGGCCCTGCTCCTCCCTTTCTTCCCTTCTTTTTTTCCAACTTAGATCATTTTCCTTTTATTAAACGAATTTTTTTTTATAAAGAAGAAGGTTTGTTCCAGCTATATCCAGGCCCTTAAAACCTATGAGTGGCGAACCCATTGTGGTAAAATCCAGCCTCATAGGAAAATATGCAGCACCCTACGTTTCCAGAAAAACAAAGTCTCAAAAAAAAAATTACAATCGAGAATAAAAAGGAAGAAAGAATGCCTAAAGTGGAGTGGGTTCCGCTCTGTCAACTTTCTTACGTGATGGTAGAAAATGATATTCAATCCGTCAATGGTGGCTAGAACACTCGCCCTGCTTTGCACCCTTCAAGCTGGGATTGAAGGGTGCATCCAATGAATTGTGCCACGATTTAAGCCACAACAATTTTCTGAGGTGATCAGACCATCTATCGGTGACGATGTAATAAAAATGGTGCTAAAAAAATCTTGGACCACCATATTTCCACCGCAGCGTGATATTATGTATTATATGACCTAAAGAGCTGCAATTTTTGTGTTGGCTAAAACCAAGGCCGTGCCTTGGGTTTCCTAAAACTTTCATAATTTAGGGCATTGAATTTTAATATGTTCTTATATCACTTGTGTACTGGTGCTATAATCAAATTTATTAAACTTATGGGAGCTCTCCATCAAACTCTTCTTCATGTATTATGCTTTCTCTTTTTATGTGTCTTGGTTATCCTTTGTCTTGAAAGTTGCTCGAAAGATGCCACATAAAATTAAAATAAATTGCTTGTACTTTTGGATGGTAATTTCACTTTCATTTCCTAAGCTTGCAACCGACTAATCTCAATCATTTTTCGATTGCACTACTGAGTATATGTCTTTGCATGAAAGTGTTTATTTGCATTAGTGTTAAGATCAGGGTCATTATGCATCAAAGTGATATTATTTTAATGATGATTAATAGAGTAGAGCTCTTAGAATTGAAATGAAGTTGAATTTGATTAAATGAGTTGGAGATATAAACGAGCTGAACTAAGAAAATAAGATGACCTCAATGTTATTAAATGAACAAGAAATCATCTTCTAAAGCTAAGTACTCACTCTTAATCTATCTTTGATTTCTTGTCATGATCAAGCATGCTTATATGATTGATAAACGAATCAAGCTGAGCTGAAATTGATGAACTAAGATGTTTTGTGATTGAGCTGAATTGTGAGTTTATACGGCTGATTTCGATGCTCTATATTGAGATACTTGGCTGAATTTGGGACATATGTGTGCCTTGAATCCCTTGAATTCATTTAAGTTTTCAATGATATAAAAGAACAAAATGTCAAGAGTTTATACGGCTAATTTTGATGCTCATATATTGAGATACTTGGTTGAATTTGAGACGTATGTGTGCCTTGAAGTAGTCCCTTGAATCTCCAAAAAAAAGATATCACCTAAAGAGCTGCAATTTTTGTGTTAGCTAAAACCAAGCCCGTGCCTAGGGTTTCCTAAAAAATTCATAATTTAGGGCATTGAATTTTAATATGTTCTTATATCACTTGTGTACTGGTGCTATAATCAAATTTATTAAACTTATGGGAGCTCTCCATCAAACTCTTCTTCATGTATTATGCTTTCTCTTTTTATGTGTCTTGGTTATCCTTTGTCTTGAAAGTTGCTCGATAGATGCCACATAAAATTAAAATTAATTGCTTGTACTTTTGGATGGTAATTTCACTTTCATTTCCGAAGCTTGCAACCGACTATTCTCAATCATTTTTCGATTGCACTACTAAGTATATGTCTTTGCATGAAAGTGTTTATTTGCATTAGTGTTAAGATCAAGGTCATTATGCATCAAAGTGATGTTCTTTTAATGATGATTAATAGAGTAGAGCTCTTAGAATTGAAATGAAGCTGAATTTGATTAAATGAGCTGGATATATGAACGAGCTGAACTAAGAAAATAAGATGACCTCAATGTTATTAAATGAACAAGAAATCATCTTCTAAAGCTAAGTACTCACTCTTAATCTATCTTTGATTTCTTGTCATGATTCAAGCATGCTTATATGATTGATAAACGAATCAAGCTGAGCTGAAATTGATGAACTAAGATGTTTTGTGATTGAGCTGAATTGTGAGTTGACGATGACAAATTATGTCACCTTAAAGATCCGGGCTTTTCCTTATGTTATTGGTGAATGATCAAGAATCCTGATGCCAAGAACGAAGAAGGGGTTTTTTTTATATTTACGGCTGAGTCTAAGTGGGATTCTTAGAGTGCCTACGTATCCTGTTATTATTCCAGGAATCAAGCCTTACGTAGTTCCTGGAACGTTGTACTTATAAGGACAATGCATGACCTAACCCTAATATGAGTAGGTTTGTAGCTATTGTCGTATTTACCCTTAATTGGGCTTTACCCCTTGCCCAAGTTATCCTGTGGATATTGGGCCAACGTAGCTGGTGTGGACTCTGTGCTCGATATCGATCTGCCCGACTTGGGATGGTCGACTCCCGGAACTCACGTCCTGCACTGCCCGCAAGTCGATAGTCGTGACCTCGAGCTCCTAGATATACTACAGGCTCGAGGGTCGACATGCTTGTTATGGCTCCCAAATCGATAGCTCGACTTGTACGCCTTATCTGGCTCCTATGCCTTGGCAAATATTTAACCCATGAAGCCCAATCGATGATGACATATCGAGGTGCGTAACCCGATATCGTCATAAGCCCCCTAGACCTGAGAGAGGCGACTTCCGTTGTCCGAGGTCAGATCTGCCAATTTGAAATCATCTTCGAGTTGGACCAAATTTTGGGCGGGAAATGGTGTAACCGCTTCGTATGCCACCTGTCTCCCCAGCCAATCGTGGCCGTTCATTATGACGTCAGAGCGCACTAACGTTTCGTCTTCTGCCATTAATGACGTCGTCCTTGATTCCCGCGATATCTAGGGGGTTATAACAGCTGGTAACCCCCCTAAACACGTCTTATCATTTATCATTTGGTAACTTAAACGCATAAAGAGGGGGAGGAGTCCAGACGGTGCTTTCTACTGCCATTCATTTCCTTCTTCAACCCTAGAAAAAACAAGTAAGCTACTTTATCTTTCTTTTCCTTCTTCTTTCCACCGCATTTGCTCAAATCTGTCCATGTCTAGTAGTACAACAATCTCCGATAGGATAGAGGAGTCCCGTTCCGGTGATCAAACACAAATATCTGCCTCCTCCGATCAACCTCTACACTCAAATCCTCAGGGGCCCTTAGGCACTATCAGGGAGCCCAAGAAATTGTCCACCAGAATGGACGGAAAGGGGCCGAAGGGATGCGTTTCCTGTCTTACCATGGATGACCTTAACCAGATACGGCGGAGATACGACCTTTCCAGCCCTCAAGTGGTGGCTCAACTTCCTTCCGGCCAGCATCAATTTGCCGATGAGCCCCCAGAAGGGTTTTGTACGGTCTACGAGGCCCAGTTATCGATGGGGCTAAGGTTCCCTCTATGTCCGGCGGTCCAGGCTGTTCTTCGCCATTATGAGATTGGCGTGTCTCAATTGGGCCCGAATGCCATGTGGACTCTGATGGGCTTCTGATTGCCTGCCGAGTCGCGGGTATCGGATTTACCGTCCCTTTGTTCCGATGGTGGCACAAGATTGCTGCGATGCCAGATTCGGGGTGGTATACATTTCAGAAGCGCGCCAATCGTCATGAGTTCGTGTCTAAAGGACCTTCATCTCATGGAAATTGGAAGCTTAGGTTCTTCTTTCTCCGACATGGGTCGGATAATCCCTATGTCGGCTTATGGAGGTCAAGATAAGAAAGGGATGACAAACTGGGTCGGGAAACCGCACCTAACGAAGCTCTTTCCCTCGAGAGATTCACATTCGAGGTGGTTACACAGGACCTGAGTCTCATTTACGGCCTTGCCCGCCTAGAGGAGGCGGGACCCTCGCCCTGTATAGGCCTTCATGCCGTCGATCAAGAGAACCGTAGGAAGCTTTATTATTTTGTTTGCAAAGTCTTACTGCTTTTTGAAGTTGTATCTTTATTGTTTACGATACTGACTCCTTTTTCATTTGTGCAGTGGGCAGATTCTCGAAGGCCGCTGTCCCGAAAGCTTCTGCTGTGGCCGCTGCTGTCAATGCCTCTAGGTCGAGGGTCGTTCCTCCGGCATCCGAGGAAAGGCCTGCTCATGTTGTTAACCCGACTGAGGGTGTCGAGACAACTACCCTTGTCGCACAACCGACTCCGCCTTCTACCTCGGGGGGACTCACCCATGAACACCGGTCGATACGCGAAGCAGAGGACATTATCGACTTTACTGTCGGAGGGGGTGAAGAACCTTCTGGTGCCGAAGCGACTCGGTTGCAGAAGAGGAGGTCGGCCCTCGAGGAGCTGGTGAGAGATCAGCAAAGGCTGGCTAAAAAAGCCAAGGTCACCAAACCCTCACTCGACCTTGCCGCCACGAGTAGGATGTCGGCCGAAGATGTCGAGAAGCTGGACGACCAGGTCCTGGCCTCTTCCCTCCGAGAGCTGGGTCGCGTGGTAAAGACTAACTCTTGTCGATTTCATGTCTTCTTTTTTGCCCCTCCCGGAGCTTATGCCTTAACTTTTCCTTTTTGGCGGCACTACTTTATGAGTCGAGAGGCTTCTCGACGTATGAGCACGCCGTCCGAGACCGAGGAGGAGCTGAAGACACAGATTTGGAGGTTGAACGACAGGCTTGTTTTCGAGTCAGCTAGTGTCACCGGTTTGGAATCGCAGCTGAATGTATTCAAGAAGGAAGCTGCCGCTGAGATAGAGAAGGTAAAGGAGGAGCGAGAGGCTGTCATTGCCGAGCTGAGAAGGGATCTGGCTGCGGCCGAGGGAAGAGAGGCTACTCTGAAAGAGACTCTCGAGCAGGAGTTGGCACGAGGAGCGGCTATTACAGACGAGAGAGATCAGTTGAAGGCCGAACTGGATCAAGTCCCTAGCTAGCTGGAGGAAGCAAGGACTGAAGCGGTACTCGAGTATCGGAAGTCTGACGAGTTGGGTAGGGATCTCGATGTGATCATGCAAACGGCCATACTTGGAGGATTCACCAAGGCGGTGGACCAAGTGAAGAGGGCTTATCCTGACGTCGAGATCAACCAGCTTGAAGAGCCTGGCTGTTATGACCCTGACTCGGAGGCGCTGTATGACCTGTACTTCGAGGAATTTCAACAGGGTATATCCCTTGCTCAAAAGTATGGTGGTCCCACAGTAAGCCCGACTCCCGATAATACGACTTCCGCTGCTATTGCTCCTACGCCGACCCCTGAAGATGCTATTCCGACTCCCGACGCTTCAATTTAGTCACCTTGTTTCTTTCAAACTTTGGTGTCTTGAACTTTAACTTGCAATTATTTGTAAATTTTATCAACTTTGAGCAGACTTGGGTGAATATTTACTTTATCAGGGTTGGTCATTTCGACCTGGCCCTAATTTGTTTTGAAATTTCTCCCCTTTATCTCCTTTTGTTGTTATTTACTCTTTCATTTGTTACTGTCTTTGGCTTTCTTTCTTGCTTGTCGAGCCTTTGGCTCCGTTTGCTTCTGCCTTATCGATGTAGTATTGCCCCCCCAAGTGTTTTATCAACTTTAGTTCATAATGCACTTGGGTTCTATATGGCTTTTAGGTCGATCTAGTTGCCTTGGCTTTTTAGCCTTATAGGCTTACTAGATCTTTGAGTTAGTCCGACATTGCGAACTGTCCTTATCTCGGTCTAGCTACCCCTTGGGCTGGTTAGACATCCGACTTGGACGTTTGGCCCGACCCTGCAAACCGTGCATTGTCAGCCTTATTCGACCCTTAGGTTCGTTAGGCTTTTGACTTGGACATTTGATCCGACCTTGCGAGTCTTCTTTTTGCCTTCTGCATCATATGCTTATGGCATTGTCGGGAGTTCCGACTTTAGGATTGCTCCAGTCTTTGTCGAGTGTAACTTCGTGTCCTTTTGGACTTAGAATATTACAAAAATAGCTTAATAAAACAGTAGAAAAAGGGAACCATCATTTATTATGACAAAGATAGAACTGTCTCATGGACTGATTACAAATCTTAAAAAACAAGTAGAGACAAACTGATCGACTAAGGCTTAGACGTAAAATTTCCTCAAATTATTCGCGTGCCATTGTCGAGGAACTGTGGTTCCGTCTGCTCGACCTAGCTCATATGAACCTTTAGGGTGAACTTTTAGAATCTGATACGGGCCTTCCCAGTTCGGGGAGAGTGTCCCGATCTCCTTCTGTCGACTTGCCTCGTTCTTCCTCAAGACTAGATCTCTGACCTTGAAATATCTGTATTTCACTCTGGCGTTGTAATATTGGGAGATCTTCTGCTTGTACCTTGCCATTCTGGTTGAGGCCATTTCTCTCCGCTCCTCGAGATTATCCTTCTCATGTCGGATGTCGGGGTCGTTCGTCTCAATATTATACGCTAAAACCCGAGGGGAAGGGACGCCGATTTCCGCAGGGATTACGGCTTCGCACCCATAGGTTAGGGAGAAAGGTGTTTCACCCGTTGATGAGTTTGGAGCTGTCCTGTATGACCACAGGATGCTCGGGAGTTGTAATGCCCAGTCTCGCCCTTCGGCCTCTAACCTTTTTTTCAATCCGAGTTTAAACTGTCGATTTGTCTGTTCGACTTGACCATTTGCTTGAGGGTGAGCCACCGAAGTGAAGTGCTGGTCGATGTGATACTCGGCTAACCACTCTCTGACTCTTCGTTCTTCGAATTGAGTGCCGTTGTCCGAGATTAAAGCCTTCGGAATACCATACCTGCATAAAATATCGACCCATAGGAATTTCTTGATTGTAGCTGCTTTGATGTCGGGTAAAGCCTTAGCTTCTACCCACTTAGTGAAATAATCTACTGCTACCACTACAAACTTATTGTTCCCCGGGGCTCGAGGTAGGGGTCCCACGATATCGACTCCCCATATATCGAAAGGCCATGCTGACGAGATAACATTCATTTCTTGTGCCTCGTTGATGCGAGACATTATCGTGTATTTGACAAGAATTGCATCTCTGCACCAAATTATTCGCATCTCGTTGCATTGACGGCCAGAAGTATCCCGCGAGCTTGCATTTCCGAGCTAACATCCTAGCCCCACAATGATTTCCACAAGCTCCTCTATGGATTTCTTCGAGAAGGTACTCTCCCTCTGTCTCAGATACGCATCTCAACCATGGACTTGTGAACTACTTCCGATAAAGTATGTCATTAAAGAATGCATATCGGGCCGACTGCAGCCGGACCTTTCTTGACTGTACTTTATCATTGGGTAATATTCCGTCCTTTAAGTAAAGGACGATCGGATCCATCCATGTGGCCTACTGAGATATCGGTTGGGCCTCTATCTCCTCGTAGCTTCTTTCTGTTAGCAACTCTACTAACACCTTTTTACTAGAGACGAAATTCGATGCTAGCTTGGACAAGGCATCGGCCCTCTTGTTCTGAGTTCGAGGTACTTGTTCAAATTGAATCGTGTTAAATTTCGGCTTGAGGCCTTGAACTACTGCCAAATACTTCTTCATAGTATCTTTCTTAGCCTCGTATTCCCCTTTGATATGATTAACGACTAATTGCAAGTCACTATAAACGTTGAGATTTTCGACCCCCAGCTTCAGAGCGAGCTTCAGACCAGTAATAAGTGCTTCATACTCTGCCTCATTATTAGTTGCCTTAAAATCGAACCGGAGAGCGTACGGGAACTCCTCCCCCTTCGGGCTGACTAATAGGAGGCCTACGCCTGATCCCTCTTTGCTCGAGGCTCCATCAGCATAGAGCATCCATCGTTCTTCCTGACTCTGCTTTTCTTGCTCGAGTTGCACTGATATACCCTCGGCTAAGAAGTCTGCTAAAGCTTGAGCCTTGATCGCGGTGCGCGGCACGAACTCAATATCGTATTGAGCCATCTCGATTACCCATTTCACGAGTCGACTAAATGTGTCGGGCTTCGCCAGAATTTGCTTGAGTGGTTGGTCTGTAACTACCACTATAGGATGGGCTTGAAAGTATGGCCTAAGTTTTCTCGACGCGTGTACCAGCGATAATGCAAGTTTCTCAGCTGGTGAGTATCGGGTTTCGGGGCCATGCAGAGCTTTACTTACAAAATATATAGGCACCTGACCCTTTTCCCCCTCCCGGACCAAGACCGAACTCACTGCTTCATCGCAGACCGATAGATAAACCAACAACCTTTCCCCCTCTCGAGGAGAAGTGAGAGTGGGTAGTTCTGACAGATATGTTTTTAATTCTTCGAAGGCTGCCTGACATTCGCTGTCCCAATGGAAAGGACTGGGCCTTCGAAGGATCTTGAAGAACGGTAGTGCACGCTGGGCTGATCGAGATAAGAATCTATTCAGTCCTGCCATCCGACCTGTGAGTCTCTGAACCTCTTTCATATTTCGAGGTGCAGGCATGTTCTTTAGTGTGTCGATCTTATCAGGGTTAGCTCGAATCCCATCCCTTGAGACCATGTACCCTAGAAATTTGCCTGTTCTCACTCCAAAGGTGCACTTTTTAGGATTAAGCTTCATTTCAGTATCTCTTAACACTTCAAATACTTCCCTGGCGTCTACCAAAAATTGCTCCATCGATCGGCTTTTGATGAGTAGATCGTCCACATAGACTTCCATGTTCTTACCAATCTGCTTCGCAAAAATTTTATTGACTGCCCTTTGGTATGTAGCTCCAGCATTCTTTAATCCGAATGGCATGGTAACATAACAAAAGGTGCCGAACTCCGTAATGAATGCGGTCTTCTCGGCATCCCGAGGGTCCATAAGAATCTGATGGTACCCCTTGTATGCATCGAGGAACGCGAATACCTCAAAACCGATGGTCGAATCAACTAACCTGTCGATCTTGGGCAGCGGATAAGAATCTTTGGGGCATGCCTTATTCAAATCCGTGAAATCTACGCACATGCGCCAGCTACCATCTGGTTTCTTTACCAACACTGGATTAGCAAGCCATTCTGGATAGAGTACTTCTTTCACTATATTCGCCGACAGTAACTTCTCGACTTCGGACTCGATAGCCTCCAATCGATCTTGCGCGAAGTTTCGCTTCTTCTGTTTGACTGGCTTTCGGGCCTGGTCAATCTCGAGTTTATGTAGGGCGATGTCTGTCGGCAGACCTGGCATGTCGGACGCCTTCCATGCGAAAACGTCCTTGAACTCTTTCAGCAAGTCGATCAGTAGCCGCTTTTCCTGAGCCGGGATCCAGACTCCGACTTGGACACTCTGATCGTCTTCCTCTTCCCACAAGCTGACGCTTTCAACTGCTTCACTCGAGGCCCAACACTTCTCTTCCTCTTCTTCCGGAATTAGTTCCTCGACGAGGACTTGTTGTACCGCCATCTTACCGTTCATCACTATCGAATTACGGCTTCTGGCGATTTCAACGTCCCCTTTTACTTCGTGGGAACCATTTCGAGTCGGGAACTTCATGCTGTTATGAAACGTCGAAATTATAGCTCGTAACTCGAAAAGGGCTGGTCTACCCAAAATGACATTATATGCGGAGGGAGCTTTAACGACCACGTAGTTTAGCTCTAGCGTCCTCCCTTTTTCTCCATCACCAACTGGTGTGAGTAGCTTTATGGAACCCATGGGATGGACTGCCTGACCTGTAAAACCGAATAATGGAGAAGCTATAGGTACTAGGTCTTTCTCTTTGAGCCTCATACCCTGGAATGCCGAGTAGTACAAGATATTCACAACGCTACCATTATCGACGCATACCCTCGATACTCTGGCGCGAATTATGACTGCTTCAATCACTAATCCCTCACTATGACTTGTCGATTTAGGGACGTCGTCTCTGGGGCCGTACCCGACCTCTGTGGTTAATCTCGACTGCTTGCGTGGCCTCGAGCTGTCGTCTGGTTGCCGACTGGCTCGCTCTTTCTCGCTCTCTCCTGGCCCAAATATCATATTCACGTAATTATTTGGGCGATTGTCATCATAGCGGTCCTGACCATAGTAGTCCCTATCGTTATCAGGAGATCGGTCTCGTCTGGGGGATCGATCTCTTCTCCTCTGATTCTCTCGACTTCGGCCTCTATCCTGGTCAGGATTTTTCCTTTTAAAATCTCGTTGCCCCTTGGGCTCGGAGTACCGTGATCTGTCGACGACCTCATCCAACTTCCCCTCTTGGATACGGGCTTCGATGTCTTTCTTCAAGTCGAAACATTCTTCTGTCGAGTGGCCTGTATCCTCGTGGAATTCACAATACTTTGTTGACCTTCATTTTTCTCGAGGTTTTTTGATCGGAGGTGGCCTCTTGGCTAGGTTCTTGGAGACCATAATTGATAAAACCTCCGTACGGGACCGGTTGAGAGGAGTAAAATCTTTATCCTTTTTACCCCCCTTTCTCTCTGACCGGCCCGAAACGGGAGCCTCGATGCGATCCCACACCGATGCTTTTCTTTCTACGTCTTGCTGTCGAGACTGGTTCTTATTTGCTCCTCGACCATCTTTCCTCGAGTTGTCCATCCACTCGGCTTGGGTGTGCCTACGCACTGCCTCTTCGCCTTGACAAAATCGATGGACGACGTTCACACATTCGTCCATGTTTCGTGGTAGGTTTCTGCTTAACTTCTCATATAGCTTTGTGTTGCGCAGTCCCCCCACAAATGAAGTGATCGGGACTCGATCCCGTGGGTCCTTGACCCGCATGGCCTCTAGGTTGAACCTCTTCGGATAGTCCAACACCGACTCGTCTCTCGTCTTTGCCTCACATTTGTGAGGTGCGTCTCACTCAACTGAAACTTTTTGTTGACGATGAAGGCGTCTCTGAATTTTCGGGCGAGCACGGTGAAGCTGGAGATGGACCCGGGTTTCAACTTAGTAAACCACTCTCTTGCTCGACCCACGAGTAGAGTTTCGAATGCCCGGCATCGCATCTCGTCTGGTGCACAGTCTAGCCTCATCTGGGATAGATACCTGTGAAGATGGTCCTCCGGGTCGGTGGTGCCATCGTACGGGTCTATCTTAGGAATCTTAAACCCCTTGGGTTTAGGATAATCTTCAATCTCCTTGGTGAATGGAGACTTTAACCACAACGACCCCTGGGTCTTCCCTAGGATTACGTCTAACTCCTGCCTAACGCTGTCTTCGTCGATGCGTATGTGCTTCTGTTGGATTTCTCGCTTCCTCCTTTCAACCGAACTCGAGGAGGCGCTGATCTCTTCAAACTGAACTGGCTTAGGCTTATTGGCGGCGATATTCAGACCGCCTTCCGCCTGATGCTGCTGTTGTTGGAGTTTATGTCGTGTAAATGCTTCCGCCATTATTTTTCTCAGGGCATTGTGATCTGTCGCCGCCAACTGATCCACTATAGCCTGATGCTCTGGGGGGAGGCCCTGAGCCTGTTTTGGTGGATTTTCCTGAGCCTGCTTTGGTGGATTTTCTTGGACGGTATCTAAGGCTGGATCTTTGTCTCCCTGAGTCTCCATACCGGCCTGCTCACTTATCTGCGGGTTCTGCGGATCTATGTTTTTGGAGGTGGTTCTTCTGGCGGTTTTATCCTTTGGAGGCATGATGATCTTGACGTATTCAGCAAAAGAAAGGACCCTCCTTCTAACGCCAATGACGATGACAAATTATGTCACCTTAAAGATCCGGGCTTTTCCTTATGTTATTGGTGAATGATCAAGAATCCTGATGCCAAGAACGAAGAAGGGTTTTTTTTTTATATTTACGGCTGAGTCTAAGTGGGATTCTTAGAGTGCCTACGTATCCTGTTATTATTCCAGGAATCAAGCCTTACGTAGTTCCTGGAACGTTGTACTTATAAGGACAATGCATGACCTAACCCTAATATGAGTCGGTTTGTAGCTATTGTCGTATTTACCCTTAATTGGGCTTTACCCCTTGCCCAAGTTATTCTGTGGATATTGGGCCAACGTAGCTGGTGTGGACTTTGTTCTCGATATTGCGTTAAACCGGTATCGTATAGTTTATTGTTGATTTAATTTCTAATTTGGAAATTCGAATTCCCTTGTGTATTTTACCATTCTTTGGATGTTAAAATTAACCTAGATCTAAGAATACAAAAAAGGGTTCGAAGGCGGAGAGTGTCGAATAGGTGTCGATTTTGTGTATTTTACCATTGCCGTTAAAATTAGCCTAAGTATTGACGAAAGGTGTCGTGTTAGATTTTAATTATTTTTTAATTAATATTCATTTAATCAACCGACAATTGTTGGATATGGCGTCGGGGTGTATCGGAGCGTGTCGTGTTTTTGGTAGAACACGTGTTGTTGCAAATAATGTCGAATATAACTTCATTTTTTCGGTTAAAATAGATTTAAGTAGAAATTGAAAAAAAAAATTCAGTAGTGTCGAAAAGTATCCATACGATGTCGGGAGGTGTCGAAGATGTGTTGAATATTTATTTTATCAGCCGACATATGCCGGACATGTCATCGTAATGTATCAGAGTTAATTAAATACAAACCGGGACAACGCTCGTGCGGAGCACGATTGTTTATTTTCCTAGTATATATACACACACGCCTACAGCTAGATCGACGGCCTCGAAAGAAAATAATTTATATTTAATTACCCAACCAACATAATGACATATTGACATATTGTTTCATTATCGGAAAGCAATTTCCTAGTTTTACTCGGACAAGCTAACTAGTAGATAGGGGATAAAAGTAAAGGGATACATCGACTTGGAATCAATTCTAGTTGTATGTGGTCGTCTATAAATTCCAACCTAGGTCGTCTCTAAATTTCACAATAAAATCCCACCAAACAAATCGGAAACAACATGCAAACAATCAATAACAATACAGAGAATCCCAGTCCCACCACCATGGAGGAGATCAAGATCAATATCAATGTGGAAGAAACCAATCCCAGTCCCACCACCATGGAGGCGAAGGCGATCAAGATCAATATCAATGTGGAAGAAACCATCCATGATGATTCAACTGCCGTTGCTCATGAACAACAATACGACAATGAAATCTACGTACGGGCTTAGACTCCGAGTTTATCATCTATTTGTCCTCGTAGCTAGCATGCTGATGAGTATTTTTTCCGTCGTAATAGCCGCATATTCGCCGCCTGGCGAGTATTGTGCAGTCCTTAGTCTTGCATCTGTGGTGATTTGGGCTTTGGTTATCATGCTGTGTCCTCGTGGAGATAGAAGCAATGATTTTCTTGGATTCTTAGCTTGCGTGATGAACATTTGGTCATGCGTATTCCTTTTTGTGTACGAAAAAGATCTCATAGAAGCAAAGTTTTCGTCATACATATACAAGACTGTAGGCGTTTTCACCGTCCTTTCTGTCGTTTTGGGCATAAGTTTTATCCTGGAAATTCTCTATCGTGCGAGCCGTAGACGAGGTCGAGTCACCAGTGTTGCAGACAAGATCGAATCAGCAGTATAGCAAAGGAGGTCGAATCAGTGTAGTCCGTTTCTTTTAATTATCAATTCTTTTTTTTTTCCTTTTTTTCTTTTGTCCAGTTTCATTACATTATTATTTCTTGTTATCTTAGAGGATAGTCTTTGCTTATCTGTTAAGCCTCGGCTACAGTATATATTAGGGTTCTTGGTCGAATGAATGAATAGAGTGATTTCTTTTTCCTCTTTTACGGTTTACTAATTTTTATTTACCAATTAATGTCTTTCAAGTTTCATCCCTAATTTTGTTTTTTTAATACATATCGTGTCGCCATATTATATATATACTAGTAAAATGCACGTGTCTTGCACGTGTTCATCTAATTTATTATATTTAGAATGTTTTTAATATTATATCTATATTCTTGACTATACGTTTAATCTACAAAATAAATATATGTTATCCCGGTCAAAAAAAATAAATAAATACATGTTAAATAATGATAATTGTTGTACAATGATTTTATGCTTGAATTAAACTCGACATATTACGTTTTCATTCTTTAAATATGATAAGCTTTTTTAATTATAAAGTCATGCATTTTAATGCAAACGTAGATTTGTCTCAACTATTTAGTATATATATACATACTTTCTAAGTTCATTCTAGCCGAAAAAGGATCGTAAAATATTATGCGTCCAAAAAATTGTATAATGTTTTAATTGCGTATACTTTTATATTAACATTCTATTACAAGTGCAAATACTCTTTGTGAAATAATTTACTGCTAGCCAAGTTTAATAATCATAAAAACAAAAAATCATTAAAGAATCATTAATTGTGTCACATGGGTATTAATGAGTTATATTTATAGTTATTCATAGATAAAACCAACTGTAAAAGCAAAATACCGTACTCTTTCCGTTTTTTTATGTCATATTTCAGAATTTGCTCTGTTTTTATTTATCTGTCATTTTACATTTCCATTGCATCATTTATTACTTTTTTCTTCCTTTGCCAATAAAGTATTTACATCTCCAATAAAAAATACATTTTCAATACTAAAAACTCATTTACCAACAAAGTATTTACATTTACATCTCCAATAAAAAAATGCATTTTCAATACTATATTTTAGACATATTAATTACTTTGTTAATCTGTGTGAATCTTCTCTCTGCGACATATAAAAAATCAGAGGGAGTACAAATCAATTTGAAGGATATTTATTTTGATCCTTTAAGTATTATTCATGCTATGTAAAAAAAGTATTACTCAAGTTTTATTCCACGTTTTTTTGATGTTATTTGCCGCTTCTTTTCAAGTGGAATAAAGTGGCTGAATTTGGTCAGCATGTCCACTACTACCATGATGACTTCCTTCCTTTCGGATTTAGGCAATCCATATGTAAAATTCATTTTCGGTTGGGACCATGCACATGAGGACGGTAATGGATGAACAATCTTCTTAAGTTGCGGCCAATAAAACAAGATATCTTAAGCATGTTATAACATGCCTTGACCCTTGAATGCCCCCTATTGAATTTGAGTGCAATCATTTTATCAATTTTGATCTCAGACATCCATGTGTTCTTACATATATCTTCCCTTTGTACTTAAGAATCCTTTGGTGCACAATGTAGTGTGGATATGGGGCTGTACTAATCATCGGTGCCTTAATTCCTCAACATATAGGTCACCCTTGCAGCTAAAAGTTAAATCATGCATCCAATAAGGAGATATTGTCCAACTCAAGTAACTTGGTCACCCATTTTTGTTGTAGTGTTGTAGTTGCCCTCGTATCCAAAATGAACTTCATACTCCATTGATCAGTTTCGATGACAATGGGCATGCCTTGAATATATAGCTTCCATTTGGTTATTTCCATGAGGACTGCTAGGAGTTCCTTCTCATTGATGAACAATCCAATCCTGCTTAGATAAGCACATGTTTCTTGTTTTGCTGTAAAATAGCTCCTAAGCCTTTGCCACATGTATATGTTTCAATGCAAAATGGAATTACAAAACCAAGTAAGACACGTACTAATGATTTGCACATGGCCTCCTTGAGTTTCTAGAATGTTTCTGAGGCACTCACCGACCAACAAAACCCATCTTTCTTGAGTAGGTCATTCAAGTGTTTAGCAACAATCCCATAATTAGGCATAAATCTCTTGTAAAAACATGTCAGGTCTGAAAACCCTCTCGCTTCAATCACATTATGATGTTGGGCCAATCTGACATGGCTTTCCATATTGGTTTGTCTAAAAGAGCTTTTGGACAATTTATCATAGTATTACGTTTTCTTCAAAACTTCTAGAACCACTTTAAGATGTTGTATTGGGGAATCAATGTTACGGCTGAAAATTACGATGTCATCAAAAAATACCAAAGCATCAAGTAAGGCTTCTCATCAAGTAACTTTGAATTCAAATTGGTCCTCTTATGGACATCATCCTCATTCATCAAAATATGATGGAATCCGGACCTTAAGTCTATTTTCCCCTAAATCACCCAACAATTCATCAATTAGGCCTTGACAATCAATTCTTCAACCTGAATTCAACATCTCCATGTTCCATCTTTCTTTTTCACAAGAGCAAGGGTGATGAAAATGGACTATTACCGTGTTGTGTAATCCATGTTGTAGCATTTGATCCACCGATCGCTCTTTTCATCCTTTTGATACATACTTAAAAGGTTTTAGTTTCAACACATCCGTTTAAAGTTATGGTATGATTATAGCCCCTCATTGGTGGCAATCCTTGGGAATTTGCAAACAATTCATGACACACTTCTAGGACATGAGTCGGTTCACTGGGCATATGATTCAGAGCATGTTCATGTATCAAACTGAGTTAATATTTTGCAACTGTTAGAAATGATTTTGTTTACCATTATAAACTCTGTCTATTTCCTTTTAGCATTTACTTTACTGCACTTTACTTTTAGCACTAAGCTTACTATATTGCTTGCTTACCAATACAACATGGATCACTCCACAACTGAGTTCAACACTTAGCTCATTCAATTTTAAAAAGAACAACATTTAAAAAGGCTTTAATATAATCCGCTGCATTTAACACAACTAAGTGGTGTAGTCAGTAGACTGTTATTCAACTGAGTTATAAAACTCTATAAAAAGTTTTAAGTGTCAAGTTTACTCACCCCCCCACTAAACTTGACCCCAAGCCTTTCTAAGGGGCCAACAACAACTGATCGCCTTAGTTGAGATTCTTTTGTGTAACTTCTGAGCTTAATTTGTTCATCATCGTTATTGAAAACCACCTATGTTTTGTTGAAGTAAAAAACCATAAGATTGTACATTTTCATCCAATCCACCCCTAATACAATGTCACAACCTCTGAACTTGATCAATCTCACATCTTGTTAAGACACTTAAATTCCCTCACCATTTCGTTTCCATCTACTACTGTGATTAACATATGGTGATTTGGTTCTGTCACACATTGCACTTCGTTGGAAACCTGATGGTCTAGGAAAGTGTGAGATGCACCACTGTGTATGAGAATGGTAATTGGCTTTTTTTCAAGAGGCCTTCGATTTTGAGGGTGTAAGAGGTGACATGCCCATATAAGGTGCATGAATAACTCAGTAGGCTCAAATGGTCCAGCATCATATACCACATCCACTTTATCCCCATTGTCCACTTCAATCTCTCCCCAAACTCCATCATCCTCTGATACCCGAAAGTGTTTGTGTTTCTGCTTTTACACTTGGCCATAGGTGTATATTTCATCGTACCCAACACATAACCCAATGGCCTTCTTCTCCTGCAACTCTTTAGGAGTAATTGTCTTATGTATCATTGGTTTATTCTCAGTGTCGGGTATTTTTTCAGTCACATTAGTGGTGAATGGAGAGAACTTAGATTGGCTAGGGTTAGAGAAATTTTTCTGCACATGTATGTCATTTAATGACATTACAATAGACTCTGGCATATGGAAATATCAATGACAACAAACATGTTCCCAGGCTTCATCAATCTCACCATAGATTTAATTTCAGTGTTAAGGCCTCTTATATGACATTTGATGAAGTAAGTCTCTATCAACATAAGATTATGTAACTGCACCAAGCTTCTAAATTCCCCAAACTCCGATAGATATTCCTCTACTGTGGTATTTTGTCTGGGTTGATGGAATTAATCTACTGTTAGTTCTAATGGCCTACCTCCTAATTGGTTTCATAAATTATTCTCTTAGTAATGCTGAAATAATTGTTGGAAAACTCAATTTCATATTGCCAAACAACAAATATGCTTTTCCTCAAAAATGCATTTCTGCTAAGCCTACTCTCTGTTCATCCGAAACATCATGCATCTAGAAGTAGCTTTCACTACGTACGCCGTACTCATTACTTAGGTGGTTATCCATGAAACAAGGGAAAATAGGCATTAGGAACCTTAACTTCCACCTCAAATTTATCATTTCTAGCTAATTTGAAGTTAGCTACAAACCTATGTGGCGTAATCAAGGGCGGCTGCAGAAATTGTGTGACACGGGTCAGGAATCGATAACGACACATCGTATTACAAGTTTGTAATGCATTATATGAAAAATATATGTATAATTATGGGTCAAGAGTCAATATTTAAAAATTTTAGCGGGTCAGTTAGTAGATATTAGTACATAAATTTTTTAAATAATGTAAAAAATACACTGGATTTTTTTTTTAATTTCAGATTTGGGTCAAGTGACCCAAATGCTTCCATTTGACGCCGCCCCTGGGCGTAGTTACCCAATTTTCCCAATTTAAAAAAAAAGCTATATGTCTTTTTGTATTAGTCTCAAATTGTTTACATTACTTATCACTTAATTTGAATAAATTAAGTGGTAGTAACATTCAGACGTGTTTAATAACCAGTTCAGAGAATCATTAATTTATTAAGTGCATGTCATTTAACCCATTTTAAGCGATGTAAGTATGACTTGAAAAAAACGGTGACTCTTTATGTTGTTGTATGATTATATTTACTAAATCATTATCTTGTATATATATAGATATCGATGAATTGTTACCCGTTCTCATTATATTTTATTTTTTCAAATTTTACTCAACGTTAATGTTCATATGCTTGATGAATTGTGGTGACTTTTCAGGTTGTTGTTTGATTAAATTTAGTAAATTATTGTATTGTATATATATTGATATCGATGAATTGTTATCCGCTGGCATTATAATTTTTTTTCTTCTAACTTTAATATATGTAATGTTCGCATGATTGATCAATTATATTATATTATATATTCCGATTCAGGATATAGATCAATTCTATAGTTGATTTTCAATGTACACTTAAATTCATCTATATGTGAAATGGGGCACATCAAAGGTAACTTCATGGGCATATTTTTCAAGGATTAGCATAGAGCAATTGAAATAGTTTGCTTTTAAACATGTACCTTTGATATCATGATCAACATTTAGTTTTTTTCAAAACCAAAATAATAAAAGTTTTCGTCGGTTATTTTCAGGTTCAATTTGCATAGAGTAATTCTTTTTTTTTGTTGAAGAAATATAGAATAATTCAATCGACTTTTGAAACACGTTACGTTGTATGTATGTATTTTTCATATCATGATCGCTAGTTTGTTTTTCATAAACAAAATAATAAAGGATTACATTTTCGTAGATTATTTCGGGTTCAACTTCAATACTTGCTTTCAACTCTAAACTTTGCATAGTTATTGTTTAATCTCTCCGGTAATGCTAATGGCGATAATTATTATTATTAAAGTTGATTGATGAAGATTGATGTTATGAGAAATATTGATAGTACGTGGATATTCATGATGTATTGATAAGAATTGGAATTGGTAATAATAATAATTTTATTGAAATAATGAGGCATATGTATTTATTGGGAATCAATCAATATCATTTTTTTTCTTCTTCTACGGAAATCAATCAATATTAGGTGTTTTTTTTTTGTTGTTGAACAAAATATTAGTTAACTAATCTAATTAAATTTCAAAAAGGGAAAAAAAAAAAAAAACTCATCTAATTAAAGGATAATGATACTTTGATTTGTACGGGGACAATAAATTTAAGGATAAGAATAAATATAATAAATTAATAATATAATATTTAATATATAATAAATTAAAAAGGATGGGAAACATTAAGGGTAGGAAACACTTTTTG
Organism: Gentiana straminea; assembly: GCA_036785695.1. Classification (NCBI taxonomy): domain Eukaryota; kingdom Viridiplantae; phylum Streptophyta; class Magnoliopsida; order Gentianales; family Gentianaceae; genus Gentiana; species Gentiana straminea. The sequence continues at coordinate 13,233,879 of JAVUPR010000113.1, read as the reverse complement.
GGGGAAACACCGAGGGTAGGAAACAATTTTTAGGGGAAACACCGAATCGCACTTTTATTATGAAGTATATATATATATATATATATATATATATATATATATATATATATAAGGATGATTATGCAATCAAATTATCAGTTGACATTATGCTCATCAAATTGTTAGTTGATAAAGAAATTTAATTTAAGGTGGTCCAGCTATAAATATAACATGGTGTTCTTATATCACTTGTGTACCGGTGATGTCATAATCAAATATATTAAACTTATATGATCCACAATTATATCAATTATACAAATTATAAAGCACCCATGCATATCACATATGTTATAGTTGTATAACATGTATAATGATTATATTATATCTCTTTTGGCCAAGCTTCTAAGGTATCGGCAAATCATACAGACATGGGCGGATCTACATAGGTTAGGGTGGGTCACGTGACCCCAATGAGATCCGAGATTTTTTTTAATACTAAAACGATATAGTTTGCTGTAAAAATATAGCGTTACATGGTTGATGTTGAAACTGATGTGTGTAGCTTGCCACACAAAAGGTACAAATACAGAAGCAATTCAAACGTAAAAGATAATGGCAGAGACAAAATAACCGAAACAAGTAAAACAAAGTGATTTCCGGCGTTGTGCCGGTTACTCCACGGACAGAAACAGAGATATTTTTAACACGAACAGAAATCAGCGGCGGATCCAGAAAAATTATTCAGCGGGGTCTAAAAATGTTTTTAAAAGTAAAAATAAATTAGTCCATAAATTTTTCCAATAGGTAAAACTTAATATTTGTTGTTTTAGCGGGGTCTGTGGACTGCGCGCGTTTAAGAACATGTGGCTCTGCCACCAACAGAAATGTAAGATTCTCACACTTTACTTTGATTACAACATTTGCTATTTATAGCCTAGGTATCCTAACCCTAACTGCAACCGCCATTAAGTTATTGTCGGAATTCCTTTACATGCCCTGGATGTGGACCCCAGCTTAGCTGACTCCACCAGCTGTGTAACCAAGTAAACCAGATGCAGAACTCAACAGTATTGAGATCCGAGATTTATTTTAGTATTAAACGATATAATTTTGTTGTTAAAACATTTCGTTTTGTCGTTGAAAATACAGTTTTAGGCTTTAGTGACACCACTGAAACAAATTTATGGATCAAAAATCTAGTTTTAGACTCCAGTTACACCACTGGAACAAATTCCTGAATTCACCCTTGCATAGATATCCGTTCTAGATACCCTAATCCTATTGCATTCCATAAAACTACGAAGAAACAATGAGTTAATAATAGCACAACATATATTTAACTATATACATTGTAGTTAATAATATATATTTATAATTAGAACTACCTCCACCTAAAATGTAAATTTATTTAAATTTTTTGTTTTGTCTCATAATGTAAGTCCATTTTGATTACCAAAAAAGTATTTATTACATTTTTTATTTTATTCTTCATTTATTATTTACTCACTCACTTTTCACTACTTTGCCTTAATAATAGTTAAAGGTCATTTTAGACTTTTTTTTAATCAAAATTAAGGGCACATAACAAATTTAACTAACTTTCTTAATCTGTGTGAAAAACCCAACTGGACATACATTTTGGGACGGAGGTAGTAAAACTTCTTCGCTGTTCAAAAAAAATATACTCCCTCCGTTCCAATTTATCTGATGTAGTTGCCAAAATCACGGATATTAAGGATGTGAGTTAATTCATTAACTTTTACAATGAAATGACTAGAATGTCCTTGGATATAATTAATGTGGCATTGTTTTTATATCTTCTACTGTAATAAATAAGGGTAAATCAAATAAAAATTCAATAAATGTTGCATTGAAAATTGTACTACCTCACATAAAAATGAACAAAATATTTTGACAACTGCATCAGTTATTATGGAATGGAGGGAGTAGTTAACTATATATATGACTTATTAGTAATATAAGGGGTTAATTCCAATACAATATATTATGAATTATGAAAGTTTTTTATACCTAATAACTATCAATACTTTAATTCTTTTTTATCAAACATAACACTTTTTTTTGAAAAATTAAAATAAAAAAAAAAAAAAACAAGGTTTATATGTATATTTCCGTATCTTGGCATTCCCTTTATACCATAAGACGTAAAAAGGTAGTTATGGTATAATCTAGGGGCTGTTTGTTAAAATAATTAAGCACTTATTCTTAAAAAGATAAGTGATTTTAAATTAAGTGATGTTTGATAATAGATTTTGTCATCACTTATCAAATTAAGAGCATCTGAATTTACGTTAATTTTGTATAGACAATTTTCAGCGCTATCATTGCCACTTAACGCTGAAAACTTCTTGTGCTAATAGTGATCCCACGTTCCCCTTCCCGTATCAACTTTTTTGATTTTTTTTTTTGAAAATGTATATCCACTTTGATTCAATCAATAAAAATTCAAAAATAATGCTTATCCTTTTCTTAAATCTTTTTGTCCTTAATGGTCTTAAATTTTTATTTAGTACAGTTATATGATCCAAACATTGTATATATATTTAAATAATTATTGTCTACTATTTACGTATTTGTTTGTCATTTTGTAGATGTTATGAAAATAACATAAATATTCTAAAATGTTAAAATTGCCCACGTTATATGAAAAATATTATAACATTATAGCTTGTTTTTTTTGTTTAAATAAATATTTTTGCATAGTTATTTTGATATACGAAAATTATTAATGCATACAAATGCAATATAAACATTTTCAGATTAATAGCGTTAACAAACAGTCTATTCAATTTCAGTACTTAAATAATTCAGTTTCTTAATGTATTCGATTTCGACTTGATTTCGAACGACTTGATTTCGATTTAACAAACGGCCCCCTAGTTTAACTAAAAAAAATCACAAATTTTCACAAATTTTTTAATTCGAGCGTGTTAGCTAATCAACAATTTGAACATTAGAATTTTTGGGAAATTAGGGATAAGGACACAATCTGAAATATTTTTAAGTAACATAACAGCTACATATTTTTTATAGGGAGAAGGACAACTGCATAATTTTTATAGCGAGAAGGACAAACAGTGAATCCCGAAAATCAATGAATCCCGAAAATCGGTGAATCCCGAAATCAGTGAATTTCGACAATGAATTTTGAAAATTAGTGAATTTCGACAGTGAATTTCGGCAGTGAATTTAAACAGTGAATTTCGACAGTGGATAAATAGTTTGGTCATTTATGCAAAAGTTTCAAAAAACTGTCATTCTACTCAATTGATGAAATATTTCTGTCATTCTCCCTCATTCCCCCTAGAATATTTGAGATTGACTCGTTTTATATCCAACCATATCCACAACGAGTATATTCGATCTCGAACCTTATTGGTATGACTTTTTTTTGAGGAATAAGTCATGCCGAGCACAAACCTCAAGTTTATTTGCACCCCTAGTCTTCTAAAGTGAAAGGAAAAAAAGTATGTCTTTTTACACTGCAAATAATCTTAATGCATAACATTTTTCCCCCGCTTTTTTCCTTTCAAATTTATTTGTTTCCGTACTCGTTGACTATGACTGAGTTTTAGGTAGAATGTTGAAAAAATTTAGTACTTTATTCTAGTAATTAAATAATTGAATATACTTTCTAAGCGATATTGTGTACGGAAAACACATAACATCATACTCGAATTGGGTCAGAATAATACTTATTTTGAATTTGATCAGAATAATGCTCATTTTGAATTTGATGTGAATTTTTTTGCCGTGTCAAAGGACACTTCAAAAAAACATTTGTGTTATCATTTTTGTGACTAACCTTCAACTACTTTTCGGGTCCATTAGTTGAACCACCATGTTCTACCGATACACCACAGTAAAATCAACCTTGTGTAAATTGATTCTAGAGTCAAAAATCGACTTTCCACAGAATCTGTTCGAAATCATCGACTTTTTGCCCTAGAGTCGATTTTCACAAGGTTGATTCTGTTAAAACGTGTTGTGCAGTGGTAGACGGGGTGCATCGGGTAGAACGGTTGTGGTTCAATTAATAACCTTCATTTGTTTTTCTTAACTCACTCCCCGCCAGGGCCGTTTCTAACATTTAATAGGCTCGGGGTAAAATAAAAAGAAGTGCCCCTTTTATCAACAAAATGAAGTTCTTCAGTGACATAAGTCAAGTCACGCTCAAGAAACACTAAAAATTGTATCAAACAACAACATATTACATATTTGAAAAACAAAAATGCATAGAATCAATAAATGGAACAACGCAATAGAGAATACAAATAAGCACAAACAACTACAAAACAACTCAACTGTAACCAACAATATGAAAAAATTTCATTATCAATAAATGCATACACACACGTGCATATCCGTTTGTCACAGTATACATATACATAAGATTGGAAATTAGTATAGTCATTCATTATCCAAGTTACGGTGAGGTTTTGTTTGTTTGGATCTTAGTGTGATTTTGTTGAATTTTTGGTTGTTAGATGTTTAAGGTATGGCGGTGACACAACCGCTGTCACGACGGGAGGAGTGATGGAGATGCCGGACGAGTCCGGTGAAACAGCACTAAAATACATAATCTACATGATGCCTCACTTCCGACTGAGGCTTTACCAAGCTGCTGAGTGGGGAGATGAACAAAAGAACCTACAAATCCTCTACGAGCTGTCCTATAGGACCTCATTTCTTGCAGGCATAAGGAAGGCCATAACTGGTGAGAAGGAAGGAGTGGAATCGAAAACAACCTAGACCTACAAGAACCTCTCTTTCTGGTGGAGGCTTTCACCGTAAGGCAGAACGGATGTCGTCGATGTTATTGTCGTTGTTCGTTCTTATTTGTGTTATATGTTATTAGTTATTTCGTCACCGCCGTATTTTGTTATGTTACATTGTCAGTAATATTAGGCATATGCATATACTAAGCCATTAAATTATAAAAAAAAAGGCTAAGGCATTATATACATATACTAAAGATATTAAATGATAAAAAGGCTAAAGGCAATCCGGGAATTAAATATGATACAAGGCTATTAAATATCAAATTATAGTAAAAAATTTACAATGCTATTGGTAAATGCACATAATTTTGCTAATGCATTATGAGATTTGGCTATTAGTATTACATATGCACATAATTTTGCTAATGCATATGCATATAATTTTGCACATAATTTTGCTAATGCATATACACATAATTTTGCTATTAGTATTACAATGCTAAAATTATACAAGGGAAAAAACATCATTTTCACATAATTATTATATAATATATTATACTAAGTACAATATATTATATAATAATTATGTGAAAATGATTATGAGATTATACTAAACTATATATGATACAAAAAAACATTTGCTTTTTTCTCCAGAAAATAAAAAAAGATTACAAAATTAACGCCAATATTATTGGCATTAAACCAGTCTTAACGCTAATCATAGTGGCGGTTTACGCCAATAATATTGGCGTTAAAACTGGTTTAACGCCAATAACTGGTTCATCGTCTTCATCATTCTGGTCATCACATTTTACATAACAATTTACACAATCTTCATCATTCAACACAATTTACACAACAATATTTACACAACAATCATAAACATGATCAAAAAAACATGAATAATCATCCCCTTAGCACAAAAATAATAATGAAAACAAAAAATTTATGATACACATAAGAATCACCTCATCGTGTATCTTTGGTTGTGCGTCCGAAACCAATTGCTCGATTTGCTCAACATCATCCATAGAATCCATTTGAATATCAACCGAGTTGGGGAAAAATTTGGCGAAAAAGGGTTATTTGTTCGATTGAAGAAATTTGAGAAAGAAGAAGGGGATTAGCAAAGGGAATTTGTACCATCAATATTATTGGCGTAACGAGTCTTTTACGCCAGTAACAGCAGCATAATACGCCAATATTATTAGCGTAAAATGAGTCTCATTACGCCAATAAGCAATTATTTGTCAATTCAAAATTTTACGCTGTTATTACCATCGTTAAGGCCATTTTACGCTACTATTATTGGCCTAAAATGAGTCTCGTTACGCCAATAATGAGTGGATATGCATATCAAGGTTATGGATGGTTTTACGCCAGTATTATCGACGTAAAAATTGATTTTACACAGCTATTAACGGCGTGTTACATAAAAACGAATGTGGTCCAATTTACAACTTTAATTCCAAGAGCGAAGGGGGACAAAGCCTGGTTTTCCAAAATCTCTTCACAACGAACGCTTTTTAGCCCGGGGCATTCACAAAATTCTGACATTATTCTGACAATTGTAAAACATTACCTACAATAGGCCAAATAATCAATGCTTGAAGTCTCAAATATGGAAGTGAAGGTGGTACAGACCACTCCCACCTCTACCGTTTATGCACAAATAACTATGGTTTTTTTTATTTGTTTATTCTTTTTATGTCTCTATCAAACCACTTATTTCAATATAAAATTATTATTTTCACATCAAACATTTACGTTGCCTACTATCATTGGGTAGTATCAATTTCTTCCTATTTTTTATTAACGGCGGTGATGAAACTTGCTATTTTGAGAGTTTTGACAAACAACAAGTGAAATCTTAAAATAATAATATAAAGTTGTCAGCACGGCCTTGCATTTTCATCCGGCCATTGCGGGTGCTCTCAGTTTGTGCAAGAGTCGTTCAATTCTGGATCCTTTCCTAGTTCAATGAACGAAACAATGTTATCCTTAATTCCTAAATGTGAGGCTCCTACTTCCCCGGCTTAAGCTGCTGAACAAAATAATCGCTAATCGACTAAGGCTCTTCATTGATAAATTAACTAGTGCCTTTCAAACGGCCTTCATCTCTAAGAGAGGTAGTACGAGCAATATTATAACAGTCCAGGAGGCTATTCATTCATTCCAAAAGAAACAAGGGAAGAACGGTTTCATGCTCATTAAAATCGACTTGGAAAGGCTTACGATACGGTGGGTTGGGATTTTCTAGAAAAAATTGTTGCGGCGGTCGGTTTTGCTCAAAATCTCATTAGCTTAATGCATGGCCTAAAGTCGGCTTCTCTATCAGTCCTTTGGAACGGCGTAAAACTAGACCCCTATCATCCCAAAAAGGGACCTTAGGCAGGGAGACCTCCTTGCTCCCTACTTTGCATGGAGATTCTGAGCCAAAAAATCAACGATGCAGTTAGTCAGGGACGCTGGAAGCCTATTCGTCTCAGCCATAAGTCGCCACCGCTTTCTCATTTATTTTTCGCAGATGATTTGATCATGTTTGGTGAAGCTTCCGAGGCACAAGCTTCTGTCATGTAAGCAATTCATGCGGAGTTTTGTTGTTCTGGACAAAAAATCAGTATTCATAAGTCTACCTTTCATGTTTCCAAAAATGTTAGCATGCACCTTAGATCCCAGATTAGTCAAAAGTTGGGCATTCAACACACAACCGACATAGGGAAATATTTAGCAGCTCCTCTGATACACTCTCGAATCAAAAAGAAAACGTATGGGTTCATTCTTGATAAAATGTGGAAAACATTGGCATCCTGGAAGTCAAAGGCTCTTTCGAAAGCAGGCAAAGCTATCTTGATTAACATGTCCATGTATACACTTCCGAACTACACGATGCAAACGGAAAAACTGCCAAGGGGTCTCGTGGATGACATTGAGAAACTTTGTCGGCGATTCTTTTGGGACGAGATTGATGGGACCAGTTGATACCCCAGTAAACAACACAGTGAAATTTGGAAAAGATGATGATGGTGCTCTAGTAAATCAATAAAAATTCCAATGGTTAGTGGTAAGATTAATCTACCCATCCCATACAAGACCTGGCATCTCACTTGCTATCAGTCAACTGAGTCAATTCATGCATTCACTAAAGAAAATTCATATTGATGGTGCTATGAGGTTACTGAAATTTTCAAAGGGCAGTCTAGGCAATAGTATATGTTCGATAAAACTTGTTTTATATTTATTTTACCGGAACACCCCAAGTATAAAGATCGTAGTATAGGATGTTAACGGGTCGTCCTAAGGGAGTGGAATGTTTATCGGATCAAGGAACAATTATTCTATCGATTATGTCATGACTATTAACTAAAACTAAGATTTATACTAATTATGAATTAATGAACAGTAACTACGATGAACAGTAAATACAATGAACAGTAACTAAGACGATGAACGAACTGGGGAACCTAAATTATGCTTAAAACAGTGAAAAACAACTATAATCTTAAAACAACTAAACTTAGCAATCAACGATTGATACTAACTATTTGGTTTATCAAATAATTAAAACAACGGCAAGGCAACGGGAATCCACCGATCAATCAACCCAACCCCAACTAGACGGCAAGTTAAAGATATAATTTTTAGTAATGATCTATCACGAATTCGATTAAATTTCTCTAAACGAATTCTAGGGTTTCGTTTTCTTTTTCAAGTAAAACAAAACGACATGCAAAACACGATCACGAGATTATTTCTAATACTCCTACTCAACTAACTATGATCAATCTCTTGAAACATAATCAATCGCATCAATTGAAAAGGTCACAACTTGAACAATATTTTCATATAAATTCAAAGCATAAAAGATGGTTTCATCGATCTCTTGATTCGAATAAAACGTAAACGATAAAAAACAATATCCAATTGATGAAAAATTATAACTTTACTCACTAAACATGTAGCAAAAATCTCTCTAGTTGGTGTTGATGTTGATCGGTTTCATCCGTTGTCCCACCGCGATGTGCTTAGCCAACAACCATGATGTTAATCGTGATCATTGGATGGGAAGAAATCATCTTCTTTTTTTAATAAAGCTCGGCTGCTCCTCTAAATTTTGTGTGAATGAATTGGTTCTCTTAGGGTTGGGTATTCTTCTTTGCTTAAATAGAGTTGAGAGGCGGCTGAAAAAAATTATGTATGTCGGCTGCTACAGTGACCTCCTGGACGTCCGTTCGATTAGATATTTATTGGAATAAAACTTCTAAAATTCATATCTTGAGTTGTAGACCTCCAAGAATTATGATCCGAATGTCCAAAAAAGCTCTCGGAAAACTCTACAACTTTCATTAAGGACTCTTCTTCAGAAAACGCGTTTTTGATTAGCCCGTCGTATTACGAGTATATTTCGGGATTTTCCACTTACCCAAATTGATTAGCCACTTGACCACCATTTGAGTTGTAGAAGTCCGATTGACGTAATTCAAAGTGCGTTGGAAAGCTCTTTCAAAGATCTACAGTTTTCATGAAGAAGTCCTCCCCGAAAATGCCTCTAAGCTAGGTCAAATCTCCGTCGAAAATATGTAACGATTTAAGTACTTAGGAAAATTTGCTCCGTTGAACTCGTAAACTTGTGGCATCTTCTTCTAACCCTCTAAACACCTCTTTTAGACCGAAGATATGCATCTACAAGATATCCAAAATATTGCAAAGTGTAACAACATCCAAATAAACATAAAACCAACGATAAGAACACATAAATCGGCCACTTTTGCAATTTATTATCTTTAAAACTCATTTGCTCAGTTTATCCTTTTGGCGAGTAATTTTCTATAAGAATCACTAAAACATGGAAGATAATGTTACGAAATAACTCGATAAAAAACCGTAAAATTAGTCGTAAACAACTCCCCCACACTTAAACTTTTGTTCGTCCCGAACAAAACAATCAAAACTAGCTCACTTTATATGTAATCCAAATAGATCCCTAACTCACGTAACAAAATATACAACAACTATAGCAAGTAATACCAACATAGAGATAGATTCGGTGTGTGTAACAAGCCCTTTTCAATCTCCACAATCCTTTCAAACAAATATCTTTTCCAACAATTTAATGACTATCCTAGGTATAGACGATGGTAATTGCTCCACACAAAGTCTTCCCGAGCACTCGGTAGGATAATCCTACAAGATATCTTTCAGTTTATACTAGGTATAAGATTAACGATAACCAAGTCTTTAATTTTTATACGCAGATTAGAATGAGCTCGTACCCGTCATAGTAGAATAGGATGTTTCGTGATAATACCCTACCTTACTCAAATTATAGGGTAGCTTCTTCTAACTGTCGTGAGCTTTTAGTCATCATAGTGGTATAGGACATTTCGAGATAATACCCTACCTCACTCCAATCATCGACTAGCTTCCGACATACCATTTAATCATGTGATTACTTAGAGATTTCTAGCTGGCAGTGGTAAAAATTATTTTTCTAGTAAACACGGACCACCGAGCATAACACCTCAAGTAAACAATTTATTACTATTTCAAAGACTTAATCACGTTTCACTTATCACATTCAAACTTTCAGATATTCACAGTACGCGTTCCGAACTTAGGTATCACTTCACTTGTTACTATTAAGAACAAATCTCTCTAAGATAAATCACTAAAATAGTGAAAGGATACGAGTTCAAAATTCTTGCTTCAATATCAAAGGCTTTCGTGAGTGTAAAATGAATACTATCTCAAATCAGTAAAAACATGCTATAATTATCTCACAAAGTCACATAAAATCATCGTCAGGAAACTACAACTAGCAAGCATTTGTTCCAATTACATGCTCAAGATTTACAATTATCCAAGTGCCAAAATTTTAAAATTTTAAAATTTATCAAGGATCACAAATATCTACTCATATTGTCGAAATAAAGCATGAATTGCACCCCCCACACTTAAATCACATTATGTCCTCAGAATGTGCAAATAAAAGAAAAGAATACTTAGCTGGTTATGAAGTGGTTGTCGGCTGTAGGTTGGCAGTGGTCAGGCCGTAGCATGAATAAACCGCTGCACTCGTATCAGGGACAGACAATACCGAAAGTAGAAGCTTGCAAACCTGCTCGAAAATATCTGCAACACTCGACATAACACATAATCTCGGGGTACACGGGGTATATGAGTAAACATGCACGCAAATAACGCATTCACAAATAGGACAAGGATAACCAACACACAAACACCAAGGTTTTATTCCTAATAAAATAAAAACTTAACTAAAAGGAATTAACTTAAGAGACTAGGCTGCCTCCTAGTAGCGCTTCTTTTATGTCATTAGCTTGACACAGATTTCAAAGTTAACCCGGATCGGGCCACTTTGGCTTACTGGCGGCCACTTCCTCATCGGAATCGAATGAAGGACGGGGGTGTGACCACAACAACGGCAAGTCAAGTGCTCTACTAAGTGTTTGAACTTAACTCTCCGGATAGCACCGACTCTTTTCTTCTTCTCGTTCTTGCGCGAGTAAGCTTCGGTACACCGACATGTTCGAAGGCTCGGAAGAAAGGTCCTCACGGGTAGATATAGAAATGTCATCATCCGAACTAAAGAAGTTGGATGGGATCTCATCGCAAATCGAAATATCGGGCACCTCAACTCTCTTTTGAAAGTACAAGGTCTCAGGCTTTTCTCTTGGTTGCCCAAAATACTTTTTGAGTCTTTGACCATTGACCTTAAAGGGTTGATCACCATACCCGTTTAACGTGATCGCTCCACTTGGATGAACATCGAGAATCTCAAAGGGGCCAGACCATCTAGATTTGAGCTTACCGGCAAACAAATGGAGCCGGGTATTATAAAGTAAAGCCATATCACCCACTTTGAATTCTCGATCCTTGATCTTAGCGTCGTGGAGTATCTTAGTTCTTTCCTTACTGATCTTCGCATTCTCATATGCTTTGAGTCTAAATTCATCGAGCTCGTTTAATTGCAATAATCTCTTCTCCCCACAGAGCTGGCTATCGAAATTCAAGAATTTAATAGCCCGATGAAGCTCGTGCTCAAGCTCGACCGGGAGATGGCAAGCTTTGCCATAGACCATTTGGAAGGGTGACGTGCCCATCGGGGTCTTAAACGCGGTGCGATAGGCCCAAAGCGCGTCATCCAACTTTAGACTCCGGTTGGATCTATTTGAGTTCACGGTCTTTTCTAAAATCCTTTTAAGGCTCGGTTGCTTATCTCGACTTGGCCACTTGTTTGGGGATGATACGGTGTACCGATTTTATGTCTCACACCATATTTTTCAAGAACTTTATCAAGCGGCGCGTTGCAAAAATGAGTACCTTCGTCACTAATGAGGGCTCAGGACGACCAAATCGGTGAAGATATTCTTTTGCAAGAATTTCTTCACAACTTTGTGATCATTAGTTTGGGTGGCTATTGCCTCCACCCACTTGGAAACGTAGTCTACACAGACGAGAATGTACTTATTACCACAGGACGATGGAAAGGGTCCCATGAAATCAATTCCCCACACGTCGAAGACTTCGCATTCCAAAATGGGTCGAAGTGGCATTTCCATCGTATTACTCTGCCTCCCGATTCTCTGGCACCTATCGCAACCTTTACAAAAGGCTTCAGCGTCTTTAAACAGAGTCGGCCAGTAAAATCCAGCTTGGAGGATTTTTGCAACAGTCTTGGGTGCTACGTAGTGTCCTCCTGTGGGACCACTATGACATTGCTCCAGAATATCCCATTGCTCATGTTCCGGAACACACCTTCTAAGCAACCCATCTTTACAAACCCTGAACAAATAAGGATCCTCCCACACGAGATATTTTAGGTCAGAAAAGAACTTCTTCCTCTCCTGATACGTCATTTCCTCTAAATGTCCACTTGCTAAATAGTTGACGTAATCAGCGTACCATGGCCTAACAGTATCAAGCTTCATCAATTGCTCAGTCGGGAAGTCGATGCCTATTTCCTTGTGATTTACGCCACCCTCATTTACTAGACGAGAAAGATGATCAGCCACAACATTATCACTACCCTTCTCTTTGATCTCAAGGTCAAACTCTTGCAAAATTAGAATCCATCTGAGTAACCTTGGTTTTGCATCTGCTTTGTCCATAAGGTAGCGTAGGGCTGCATGGTCGGTCCAAACGACAACTTGAGACCCTAGAAGGTAACTTCTAAACTTGTCAATAGCAAAAACGACGGCTAAGAATTCCTTCTCAGTCGTAGTGTAATTGCATTGAGCCGGGTTCAAGGTGCGGCTCGCATAGTAAATGGTCCTGAACTTTTTATCAATTCTTTGACCTAAAACTGCGCCTACTGCATAGTTAGAGGCATCGCATAATAATTCAAAAGGCTTAGTCCAGTCAGGTGCGATTAAGATAGGGGCACTTATGAGCTTTTCCTTCAAGCAATTGAAAGCTTTCTTGCATTTCTCATCAAACAAGAACACAACATCATCTTTCAGAAGGTTGGACAGGGGCTTGGCGATGGTGGAAAAGTCCTTAATAAATCGTCTGTAGAAGCCAACATGACCAAGAAAGCCGCGTACCTCTTTGACAGTTTTCGGGTACGACATTTTCTCAATGGCTTCTACTTTGGCCTTATCAACTTGAATACCAGTGCCGGACACCTTGTGTCCCAGAACGATCCCCTCATCAACTAGAAAATGGCATTTCTCCCAGTTAAGCACTAAATTCTTTTCAACACAGCGTTGAAGTACCATATCTAGATTCGCCAAGATCTCATCGAAGCTATCGCCATAGACTGAGAAGTCATCCATGAAGACTTCCATACATTTCTCCACTAGTCCATCAAATATGGCTAACATGCACCGTTGAAAAGTCGCGGGTGCATTGCATAAGCCGAATGGCATTCTGCGAAAAGCAAAAGTGCCAGATGGACACGTAAATGTGGTCTTTTCCTGGTCATTGGGGTCGATGGCTATCTGGAAGTAACCAGAGTATCCATCGAGGAAACAATAATACTTGTGACCACTCAGTCTTTCGATAAGCTGGTCAATGAAGGGTAGGGGAAAGTGGTCCTTGGTAGTAACCTCGTTAAGTCTACGATAGTCAATGCAGACTCTATAGCCTGTCACGAGTCGTAAGGCTACTTCTTCCCCTCTTTCGTTCTTCTCAACGGTAATACCCCCCTTCTTTGGCACAACTTGAGTGGGGCTAACCCACTCGCTATCAGCTATGGCATAAATAGTTCCCATATCAAGCCATTTGATGATTTCCTTTTTGACAACCTCCTGCATGTGCGGATTTAGCCTCCTTTGAGGTTGTCTAACCTTCTTCGCTCCTTCCTCCGTTCGAATCTTATGCATGCACACGTACGGGCGATTCCTCGATATCGCCCACCTGCCATCCGAACGCGAGGATATGTTTCTCAAGCACTTTGATTAATTCTGCCTCTTGCTCCGGCTTGAGTTTAGATGAGATGATCAGGGGCAACTTATCACCGTCTTTTAAGAAGATGTATTTCAGGTGCTTTGCGGAAGTGGTTTTAACTCTAAGTCAGTAGGTGGTTGCTCGATGCTAGATTTTAAGGGACCACCTTTTTCCTTGTGAGCTTGGACCGGTTGACTGAAAAACACCTCGTCTTCCTGAGGTGTAACCCCAGAAAGATATTGAACGATATCATCTAAAGGAATCTTCCTATCAGCTTCCGTCTTCTCTTTCTTATGCTTAACCATCTTCTTAAGTTCTTCTTCTTCAAGCTCTTCAGCAAGCTACTCCCAATCATCCAACTCCCAATGGGTAGTTTCTCTCCAAAAGTCTATTTCGTCCCAGCTACCCATTAAAATTCCTCCTCTGCAAGGTCAAAGTCTGCCTGGTTGAGCTCCTTCAAATCATTGCTGCTCATCCCTGGAATGTCCCAGATTTTCTGTTCACTCATAGGCTCAGTATGCGCAAGCTGTTGAGACAGCTCTACAGTGACAACGGCCTGTGAACAATTATCGGAGTCATCTCCATAGATTGCTTCAATGAATGAAATTCCCTGGATCGGGGTTTCTGCAGAACTTTTTTCTTGCTCGAAGGTGACGGAAGTGTCTGCTATTCTCAGAGTGATTTGGCCAGTTTGGAAGTCAATAGTGGCGGCAGAGGTGTCTAAGAAAGTACGGCCTAGAATCAGGGGCATCTCCTTGTCAGACTGGTAATCCAGTATGACCCAGTCAGTTGGAAAAATTAAATGTTTAACATGGATAAGGACGTTGTTAACACAACCAGCTGCTAGACGGCTAGATCGGTCTACCAACTGAAGAGAGACGGGGCTCTTCCTTAGCCTCTTGTCCAACCCGAGATTCTTGCAAACGTTCAATGGCATCACATTGACAGAGGCCCCTGAGTCGCATAAGACATTGTGGAACGTGCGGCCTTCAATCGTGCATGAGATTGAAGGTCGTCCGGGGTCACCTCGCTTGATTGCAATGCTCTGTGAAACCGTTGAACATTCTTCTCTTAGTACCTCTTCTGCCATTTCCTTTAGCTTCTTCTTACTTCCAAAGGAATCCTTAAGATACTTAGAGCATTTAGGCATCTCAGTTAATACCTCTGCAAGAGGCATAGTCACCATAGTATCTCTAAGCATCTTTTTCACTCCGTCATCTTGTTTGTCGAGTTCAAGACATTCTCTCTTTTCTTTCTTTGGATAAGGAAGGGTTTTCGAATGATTGGTTATAGTTGGACTTTGAATGGCTTCGTCCTCCTTATCCTTCCATCGACAAACTTCTCAGTTTTCTTTTTAGTCAGGGGTTCAGCCACCTGACTTCTCTTCTCAGCATCCTAATCACTATCCCCTGAAGAATTATTATCATTCAGCTCTTCCTCGCTTTGTCGCTTTCTTCGGTATTTATCTCTTGCTTTCCCCTCCCCGAACTCGTGGCGTCGGGGAGGGGTTACTCGTTTCCCGACGGCTTTTCGGGTCCAGCTGTCTTACCGCTTCTGAGGGTGACTGCATTCAACTCCTCCTCTTTTCCATAATCCCATCGCGGTGTGATGGCATTACAAGCACTGACATCTGCCTTAGGGTTTCTATCTGTATAACTAGGCAGTCTTCCTTGGGGTCTGCTTGCTTGCTGCTCAGCCATCTGACCAATCTGTCTCTCAATCGTTTTTTGACCGGTGGCCAGTGTTTTCACCAATTCTACTAGCTCATCAAATTTCTTCTGATGGACATAGGTGGGCTATTGATTTTGCGTTTGAGCCCGGTTACCTTGTGGTCTTTGGTTATTGGAGTTGAAGGAGGGATTGGAGTTGGATGCACCAGGTGGTGTATAATAACTATTTCGCGGATTCCCTGAATAGTTGCGGTTTTGATTGTAGCTCGATTGACCCGCATTTTGATTGGAGCCTCTGAAAGGTTGATTCTGGTTCTCCATGGCATGCACTTCTTCATCCATCATATTTCCGGCTTGCATGCCCAAGTGATTTACATCTGCTGGCCCTTCTTGCTGCTTCATTTGTAGGTTAGCTAGTTGCTTGCTCATTAATTCCATTTGAGCAACTAGCATTTTTGTCTCCGAGTTACTTGCAGAAGCCTCCTTTTTGCTTCCACTAACATGAGTCTTCCTTTGAGTAGACCACATGTTATTCTTAGCTATTGTTTCTGCTACCCTGTAGGCAGCATCATCTCCTCCACCTAAAAACGATCCATGAGATGTGGAATCCAAGTAATCTCTATTGGGTTGCGTAACACCCTGATAGAATAATTCTAGAAGCTCATGTCGAGTATATCCATGGTTAGGGCATTTTCTCATTAACAGATTCAACCTCTCCCAAGCCTTTCCCACACTCTCCCCTTCTAGTTGCTCGAAAGTGGCTATATCTCTTTTAAGGTCCATTATCGTTCCAGGTGAAACGAATTTCAGAGCAAAGGCTCTTTTAACATCAGCCCAGTTATGAAGAGAGTGATGGGGTAAAGACTTAAACCATCGATTTGCTTCACCCCTTAAAGCAAACGGGAAGAGTTTCAATTTAACAACTTCTGTAGGAACGCCAGGGTAGTGACCCGCTTCACATATTTGCACAAAAGTCGACAAGAAATCATGTGGATCTTCTGCAGCAGTGCCATGGAATGAACTATTTTGAACCATCCCCACAACTCCATTCTTTAAGTCAAAATGCATACCTCCCATCTCCGGCGGTCGAATTGGTCTATGCCCTTCTAGGAAATCTTGATTCAGATAAGGTGCATAAGGGTCCGCACACAACGCCGGCCGCTTTGAGGCCGTTTCTTCTTGAATATTCGATTCACCGGAGGATGTGCAACCGGTGCCTGGGGTTGTTCTTTGTTGAGCATTCTTGTTGTTGCATGCATCCGCCGGTTCATCCAGGCTTGCTTCTTTGTTCTTCGGTTCCGCAACATTTGCATCGAATTTGGTTTAATTGAGCGGGATCCATGCCAGGAGGATTTTGGTTATTATTCCCTTGGTCCTCCTGTTCGTGATCGCTGGAACCGTGTTCGCTCATGTTGTCAGGATTTGGGAATAGTCTTCTCTTGACAATGTCTCGTTCAGGTTCAGGACAATATAGTAACGGCCCTTTCTTGCTCCTGGTTTGCATAAACCAGGGGAGCAAAACAGAAAAGTCAACACTGACAATAGACCAGGTTGACGAGATATTTTACACTGACCGGGTCAACTTAGAAAATTTTTGTAATATATATAAATTATTATTATTATTATTAATTTTTTTTTTTTTTATATAGTTAACAGAAACAGTAACTTGCCAAATTACAATCTTTTAACAGTAACATGTCGAAGTTTGGTAACTTTAACAGATTGTGACTTGGATTTGTCCTCAAGTAACAGATTGTTAAAAACTTGACAGTAACGTAAGTTTCTTTTATTTTTTTATTTTTTATTTTTTTATTTTTTTTAATAATTTTTTTTAAGACAAACACCTAAAAAAAAAAAAAATTACACCGACACAAAAAACTGCACCTACGAAGAATCCGACAACTGTTACCGATTCCCCGGCAACGGCGCCAAAAACTTATTCGATAAAACTTGTTTTATATTTATTTTACCGGAACACCCCAAATATAAGGATCGTAGTATAGGATGTTAACGGGTCGTCCTAAGGGAGTGGAATGTTTATCGGATCAAGGAACAATTATTCTATCGATTATGTCACGACTATTAACTAAAACTAAGATTTATACTAATTATGAATTAATGAACAGTAACTACGATGAACAGTAAATACGATGAACAGTAACTAAGACGATGAACAGTAACTGGGAACCTAAATTATGCTTAAAACAGTGAAAAACAACTATAATCTTAAAACAACTAAACTTAGCAATCAACGATTGATACGAACTATTTGGTTTATCAAATAATTAAAACAACGGCAAGGCAACGGGAATCCACCGATCAATCAACCCAACCCCAACTAGACGGCAACTTAAAGATATAATTTTTTGTAATGATCTATCACGAATTCGATTAAATTTCTCTAAACGAATTCTAGGGTTTCGTTTTCTTTTTCAAGTAAAACAAAACGACATGCAAAACACGATCACGAGATTATTTCTAATACTCCTACTCAACTAACTATGATCAATCTCTTGAAACATAATCAATCGCATCAATTGAAAAGGTCACAACTTGAACAATATTTTCATATAAATTCAAAGCATAAAAGATGGTTTAATCGATCTCTTGATTCGAATAAAACGTAAACGATAAAAAACAATATCCAATTGATGAAAAATTATAACTTTACTCACTAAACATGTAGCAAAAATCTCTCTAGTTGGTGTTGATGTTGATCGGTTTCATCCGTTGTCCCACCGCGATGTGCTTAGCCAACAACCATGATGTTAATCGTGATCATTGGATGGGAAGAAATCATCTTCTTTTTTTGATAAAGCTCGGCTGCTCCCCTAAATTTTGTGTGAATGAATTGGTTCTCTTAGGGTTGGGTATTGCTGCTGCTTAAATAGAGTTGAGAGGCGGCTGAAAAAAATTATGTATGTCGGCTGCTACAGTGACCTCCTGGACGTCCGTTCGATTAGATATTTATTGGAATAAAACTTCTAAAATTCATATCTTGAGTTGTAGACCTCCAAAAATTATTATCCGAATGTCCAAAAAAAGCTCTCGGAAAACTCTACAACTTTCATTAAGGACTCTTCTTCAGAAAACGCGTTTTTGATTAGCCCGTCGTATTACGAGTATATTTCGGGATTTTCCACTTACCCAAATTGATTAGCCACTTGACCACCATTTGAGTTGTAGAAGTCCGATTGACGTAATTCAAAGTGCGTTGGAAAGCTCTTTCAAAGATCTACAGTTTTCATGAAGAAGTCCTCCCCTGAGCCTCTAAGCTGGGTCAAATCTCTATCGAAAATATGTAACGATTTAAGTACTTAGGAAAATTTGCTCCGTTGAACTCGTAAACGGTGGCATCTTCTTCTAACCCTCTAAACACCTCTTTTAGACCGAAGATATGCATCTACCAGATATCCAAAATATTGCAAAGTGTAACAACATCCAAATAAACATAAAACCAACGATAAGAACACATAAATCAGCCAATTTTGCAATTTATTATCTTTAAAACTCATTTGCTCAGTTTATCCTTTTGGCGAGTAATTTTCTATAAGAATCACTAAAACATGGAAGATAATGTTACGAAATAACTCGATAAAAAACCGTAAAATTAGTCGTAAACAATATACTATTCAAGTCACAAGGGACCTCTGAGATTGAAGGGTATGTGGATGCAGATTGGGTTGGATCAGCTACTAATAAATTATCTACTTCTAGATGGTGTATCTATCTCTTTGTAAATTTGGTGTCATGGAGAAGTAAGAAACAGTCAGTTGTAGCAAGAAGTTCTGCAGAAGCAGAGTTTAAGGCAATTGATCTAGGAATATGTGAACTACTTGTTCAGTGATAGCAAATCTGCTATTGAAATCTCTAGCAATCCGGTCCAACATGATAGGACTAAACATATAGAGATTGATAGAAACTTCATCAAAGAAAAGCAAGAAGATGGCAGTATCAACATTTCCTATATCAACACCAAACAACAAGTTGCTGATATATTTACAAAAGGACTGCCTAGGGTTCCATTTCAACAGTTTAGTTGCAAGCTTGGTTTATTAGACATACATAAACTAACTTGAGGAGGAGTATAAGTTAATCAATATGTTAATATTATTTAGTTTATTAATCTTGTATTACACTTACTACAACTAATCTATAAAGTTGTATAAAGTGGTTAAGTAGTTGTCTTTTATAATTATGTCCTAAATCCCCAACTAGCCATTTATTAGCCACCTTGTCATTTAAGTATTTGTCTATCCCTAAGCTTTGTAATAACCTTAAATACTCAGCCTCTTCAGCTCATTTTGTAATAAGAAATAATATTCCCTTCTCTCTCTTTTACTTTCTAAATTCTACAGCTTGTCAATGATTCTAAGTTATAAAGAATCCATAAGCTAATAGAGTCAAGTCTGCTAGGCTGTTTTGATGCTGAGCTAAATCTGTTAAAATTTGGTTCAAACGTTAACCTTTCAAGCCAACCCACTTAATATACACATGAGACTTTTATACAACCGCAATATCAAAACAATATTGTACAGACAGTACAGTACTTTGCTAAGACTAACATAACAGAAGCTGCAACTGAAAATTCATCTACTTACTAACTATAACTGAATTTTCCGCCTTTAACTTAAATTCTCATCAAATGCAGCAGATTCCCATAACACAACTCTGCATCCTCTGATTGCTTGTTGGACTGTGATTGATTACTTGGATCTAAGGAAAAAGACTAAAAGGGGTACTACTTCAGGCATTGAATCAAAATATATAAAGCACTACTTCAATGACGAAGATGGTCGAGTAAGACTGACTTTGGCAAAGCTAGGATCTTGGCTTTCTCCTTTTACTCCTCAAACAAAGCTGATAGAAACTCCAGATACCTTCATCACCTTGAACCCGACACCCGGAATATATCAGGAAATTCTACTGCACGGAGTCTTCATCGCACTTGTCAACCGTTATGTGTGACAATTGTGCAAGAAACAAAACAAAAATTGCGTCTTTTTGCATTCTTGTCACGTATCTAACCGTCTGGACTAATGAATAATCCATGCACCAGAATTCCCCCAAAATATCTCATCAACAACATGACCTTTACGTCCAAATCCAGAAACCAGTACTTCATCCTTCCTGCCACATATCTTAATGGTAATTAGTCAATAAAGAAGCAGAAATAATCGGTGAAGGAATATTATATATATATATATATATGGCAGTAACACCCGAAATACTGAATTACATGTAAACATGATACTTGATTAAAGAACAACAGTAAGGACAACCAAGTGAATGTATTGTTGTTTTGTTAAAACGCACAACTGAAGGCATATATGGCAGTAAGACCCAAAAAAGTCGAATTTCAGCCTCAAATCACAACCTCTTAAGAAAAAAATGTAATTTCTGGGCAGAAAATTATCATACCTTGCCGATCCAAGAGAACTGTAGCTCATCTGATACCTCTTTGTATGATCTGGGGATAACCAATAATCAAGAGAAATGGTGATGAACTAATTTGACTACTATTGCATAGGTTTCCCAAACAACGACGGCATTGCTACCATTTTGCTCTTACCCCGACTACATGACTTATTGAGAGGAGAAATGGCCAAAGGAAGGATCTTGAATGATCCCCTCATCTAAATCTTTGGCTTTCATTTCAGCGCAGATGATCTGAACATCTTCCAGTCTATGCTCCTCTTTAAGACCAGAGAGTAACTCATTGCAAATTGAATTAGTGGGTTGAAGACCATTTTGAATCATTTCTCTGTACCAAATATATGCCTTCCCAAAATCCTTAATCTTGCAGTATCCGTCAATAAGGGTGTTGTAAGTATCATCATTGGGAATCAGTTCTTTAGATCTCATTTCATCAAAGAGATCCTTTGCTTTCTCAGGATTCCCCTCTTTAAAGCATGCCAAAATCAAGCTATTGTAGGTCATCTTGTCAGGAGAAATCCCCTGCTCAACCATAAGCCTACTCAAGGAAAACGCTTTACTAGATTCTCCATGGCTTGCATAACAGCGAATAAGCTCGTTGTACACAATTCTGTCTGGAGTCAGATCCATTTGCTTCATGTCCTGAACAATTTTCTCTACCAGTTCTAGCCCTGACTTTTTTGCTTTGCTAGAGGCAATGAGATGATGATATGTGTGTAAGGTAGGTTTAATGCCAAATGCTTTCATCTTATCATACAAAATCAAACACTTCTCGGTGTCCCCTTCATTGCGATATCCTAACATCAAAGCATTGTAAGTCATGCCATCAGGATTTATTCCTGCAACTGTCATCTGACAAACCATTTCTTCAGCTTCAAACATCCTGCCGCTCTTACAGAGACCATTAATGAGTGTATTGTATGTCACAAGGGTTGGGTATAGATTACTTCTTAACATTTCATCAAATAGTCTTAATGCATCTTTCCTAATTCCTCCTATACAATGACTATCTATAAGCAAATTATAAATATGCACATTTGGCAACACAGATCTACCTGCCATGTCACGTAAAACAACCTCAGCTTCTACAAGCCTGCTACTCTTGCACAAACAGTTTATTAATGTCCCATAAGTATAAACATCAGCCTTTAATTGATTATTTTCCATTTCTTCAAGAATTTCGAAACACTTCTCGAGTTGACAACTCAGTCCATATCCCTTAAGTAGTATGTTATACGTCTGTAGATTGGGTCTAAGTCCTTTCATTTTCATCTTTACGATCCATTCATTTGCTTCATCCATATTAAGCGATTCACAGCACTTACTGATTATTGCATTGAATGTAATGCAACTCGGCTTCACCCCTAGTTTTTCCATTTGTTCAATAGTTGCAAGTGCTTTCCCTATATCGCCCACCCTACTGTACCCATTGACAATGGTATTGAACATGACTTCTGTTGGAAGAAGCCGCCTATATTCCATGAACTTCTTTAACAAATCCTCAGCCACATTCATCTTCCCTTCCTTGCAAAATCCATTGATCAAGATGCTACAAGTATGCTCATTCAAAGGTACCCCTTTACGAACAGCTTCTTCATACACAGACAATGAAGCATCAACATTACCACACCTTGAATGCCCATCAATGAGTATGCTCACTGTAAACGCATCAGGGAAAAAACCATGAGCTTCCATTTCCTCCAAGACCCTTCCAGCCTCCTCCATCCTTCCAGCCTTGCAAAGACCACTAAGCAGTGTATTGTAAGTAACTATATTCGGCTTCACATGATTATTCTTCATCTCCTCCCTTACAATAAATGCCCCATCTAAGTTTCCCACTTTACAATATCCATCAATGAGAGAATTAAAAGTCACCCTATTTGGTGCCACTCTCCTTTCAATCATTTGATCAAACAGCTGCTGTGCGTGCTGAACTCTCGCTGCTGTGCACAGCCCACCAATTAAAACATTGTAGACGAACGCATTAGGGCATAATCCACGTTTCTCCATACAACCCATATGTTCCAAAGCTTGTGTAATATCTCCCAACTTCACAGCTGATTGAATAGCCTTACCATAGCTAAATTTATCCAGCCGGATACCCAGATTCACAGCCTCCAAAAACACCTCAAGGGTCTTACTGTATTGACTTGAATTCACCAATGACTCTAAGAATTGGTTAAAAGAATTAAGAGACGGAAAATTTCCGCTTTTTCTGATCAAATCGTAAAGCTTAACGGCCTCATTGGGGAATTTAGAGGCAGAATACAGATATAAAAGCATGTTAAAAAAGACGGGTTTTGTGTGGAGAGATGAGTTGAGATTTACGAGACTGTAGATTTGAGAGACAGGATGTGAATCGATGAGGGTATTGAGGAGTCCCTTTGCTGCTTCAGTGCGGTTCTGTTGAAGTAAAACATAAATATTCTGAAGCTGTTCTTGCAGTTTTTGTTCCGCGAGCACTGAATTCCTTTCATTGACGTTGGGTGTGCATCGGGTACAGAGGAATTTGGTGATGAAGAAGACATGAGGAGAACTTTGGAGCCGGTTGAATTTAGAGGGACGAAGAAGATAGACGCGTATCAACATATATATATCGTCGAATGATGGCTTTCCACAGTAGAAAACGTCCAGGGAAGTCAAGAAAGTTGTAGCTGCACATATACTCTAGTGCTCAAAATTGCTAGCGAATCACTAGCGAACTGAGCGCCGCCTAAATACCCTGACCGCCGGCCTCCATTGCAGTCTTGCTCCCGTAAAAAGTCATGCCGTTCTTTTTGGATGATTCTGATGCAGGAAGGCCCTAATAGAGAGTTGTATACGTGAACATCTAGACCACACAGTTTCAGATACAATAAGGAATTCCTCACACAGAATGAAACTGTGTGGTCCAGATGTTGTCACGTGTACATCTCCGCATTAGGACCTCTCCACCATAGAATCACCCGTTCTTTTTAATCTTTTCTATTTTTTCCTTTTTTTTTTTTTTTGGTTGTGTAAAGAGAAAACTAATTCTCAATCCGTCCCGTATTATGGGGACTTTTAAAACTTTGTTAAGCATCGAGTGTTTATCCGGACATGGAATGTTCGACACGTGACATTCTGGATAAATCATAAATCTCACGTAAGTCTTGTTTCATATCAGAGTAATTAAAGATTCACGCGGAAGATAACAAGCCGAAGACTCGGGAACTAGACTCTCAGGGTCTTCCATACAACCAACTCAACCAGAACTACAACTGCTGTCAAACTACATCATAAATAACTGAAAGCAAAAACTATTATCCATTACAATTGTCATCAACTATAAAAGGAAACTACAACATAAACGACTTCATTGCTCCACCCTAAACTAGCACTCCAAATTCGTCGTTAAAACAGCATGTAACTGCAATCTTCTTATTCCAAATAAAGGATTGCGCACCAGTTGTATGCTCAGTAAGGAGAAAGAAGATCAAAAGAGTCATTCATGTCTGTCGAATGCCGGGAGACACGACATGAATCTACTTATCCAGTTACAAAACAGTTGTAAGCGTAACATGAAACATAAGAAAACTACTTTTAGGAACGTATCTTGAAACCAACTTGAACAATGCACATAAAACATGTCTATTAACTACATTCAGTTCATCTTGCACGTACTTGTTCGTTTCATTAATCAATTACTATATTTATCCTGCTGATCAATCTTAAGTAGGCAATCTACTAACCCATACTTGACTTGCCTACTAAACGTAACATGTTCGTGTTTTATCTGTCATGTTCATACTTCATGTCTTCTTACTTACTTAACATATCTATGTCATTGTCTTGACTGTTCATGTACCTTACTTTCCTAACATAACATAAGGGTCTAATGAAACACGGCTAATATGACTAACTTTACCTTCAACTTGGGACTTAAGGTACCCAACATACTCCATACAATACTTCGTCTTAAGAACGACATGGCTAATACAGCTAGTCATACCTCCGACACGAGACTTAAGTACCCATGGTACTCCTTACAGTACATTGCTAGGTCATTAACTATGAATAAATATGAGCAAATAAGATTATTTTTAAACTGTATCTAACCTACAGCAACTTACAAAGACCATAACAACACCATACTCCCAACCTATCTTTACTATTAACACGAAAACCAAAACGCATAAAACATTTTACATAAAAGCAACTATGAAGCAGAGTAACTTTCTTAAAGCTTAGTTTGGCAAATGCCCGACAACATGTAATCATGTCCGGTTTCGTGCAACTTAACATAAACAATATTAAAACAACTTAAAGGCATAATCTTTAAACTAAAAACGGAAACTTTTGATAAGAAGAACTCATTACCTTAAAGACAAGCCGAACTACAAACCGAACAACATCTTACTTCCAAAACATACGCGAATCTACAAACCACCAAAACCTTAATCTCAACTCCAAGAACTACAACTTAACAAGATCAAACTACGAATTAACGAGGGATTACGATACTTGCCTTCTTGAGATGAAACAAGCCTCAAAACTGCATCTGAATCAGGATATGACTTGAAGCTGAAACTCTGACATGCAGACACGTCCTGGACAAGGTTAGACACGTCCTGGGCACCAAAACACGGCCGCTTAAATAAGAGTAGTGCACGGTTCAGTGAGCCGGAAGTCCTGAGCACGTCCTGGGCAGTCTAAAGCACGTCTGGGACACATTTGGGGCACGGTTTGGCCGCTTTACTAAGGTTTCTGCTCCAGTTCAGCGAGC
The DNA here is from genome assembly GCA_036785695.1 of Gentiana straminea. Classification (NCBI taxonomy): domain Eukaryota; kingdom Viridiplantae; phylum Streptophyta; class Magnoliopsida; order Gentianales; family Gentianaceae; genus Gentiana; species Gentiana straminea. Next base: position 13,207,900 of record JAVUPR010000113.1, on the reverse strand, counting down.
CAACACCCCCCCCCCCCCCAAACTCTAAAAACACGACTATGATAAATTCTAGGGCTCCCTGGAGCTTTTTTTTATAGACTTTTTAGGGTTAAGGTCAGCTTTTCATAAACTTGGAGGAAAAGAAAACCTAAAAAGAAAAGGAAAAAGAAAAACTAATTCGAAATAGACGAAAATACCTCTACAAGGGTTTTACATTCTCCCCTCCTTATAAGAAGTTTCGTTCTCAATACTTAATGCACCAGGTAAGGAAGGAGACTCGAATAAAAGAGAAAGACCACAACCAAGATGGTCTTGAGGAACTTGATTAAAACCTAAAGATTGATATGACTCCCAAGTTTTTCCTAACTTAGGTTTGCCCAAGTTATCCGAACTTAGGCTCTGATACCAATCGTAACGCCCATGTCCTGGATACCGAGTCCTTATCCGGATGTGGAACGTTCGGTACGTGACAATTAGAGTAAACCCTACTTAAAGATTAACGCGGAAGATAACAAGCTAAAGACTTGGGAACTAGACCCTCAGGGCCTTCCATACAACCAACTCAACGAGAACTACAACTTCTATCAAACTACATCTTAAAGAACTGAAAGCAAAAACTATTATCCGTTAGAACACACCTGTCTGCAAAGAATTGATACGCCAAACCCGTAAAAGAGCCCGCGGATCCACCTTGGACCTCCACATAGGTCCAATAACGGATTGGGTCATTGGCCCACCCGGTTTGCACCTCATAAGTCGAGCTGGGCCAAATATAATTCAGCCCGCCTCAAGCCCTTACAATACTTATCATTGGCTAGGCTACGGGCGTCGATAAACAAAGCCTTCAACTCGCCATCACATGGACTATACGAAGAACTAGGGGCCAATCTACATGCGCCTCAACTCGCAACCCTCTTGACTAGGCAACAAAGTCAAGAGTTACAAGTGAAGAGCCCATAGTGGCCAAGATGCAAGCCATCTCGCACACTAGTAGCTCAACTCGCAGCCAAACGCTTATGCATTGCTTGTATTTCATTTCCCACCTTTTAGATACCGACTATATAAGCCCTATAAATAGCGGCATTAATTACCCTTCAAAGGGACGGGTAATACAAAATAAAGCTAAACTCTCCCAATTTGTCGACAGCCTCATTGTTCTTGCATACTCATAACATCTTCATAGATTTCTTGAGTAATACGCTACAAAAACCTTTATATAATACATATATCCTCATACATGTATGCTAAAACCCTTTGGTGATATTTTGACATCATCAGTTGGCTCCGTTACCGGGAAACCCTACGCGTTTATCATTTTTCTCCGGTTGAATATGAGATCTTCGGCGGCTGTTCTTAGCACCGTCTATCTGAAATAGTCATTTTCTGGTTTCCGGTTGAAGTTTCATCGGAATCTTCATCTAGTTCAGCCGGAATCCCTAGAGCTTCAAGATCTTTGTACATATTCCAAAAAATCTAACAAGATCTCCCTCTGGTTCATCTGAAATCTCAGACCTTCATACGGTTCATCTGAAACCTCAAATCTTCATCCAAATTTCTAGATTTCCATAAATATAGACATAACCTTACCGTTTCCACCCTAAACACTACCAGATCTTCATTACTGATGTTTGTATGTCAAAAAACAGATCTGTGGGGGCTGCATTGCACGATGGCCTGCCACCACCTTCCAAAAGGACAGGCAAAAATAGAGCCCAGGTCACTGACAATACTACCATAGTACGGGATACAGTACACCACGATCCCGAAGGACATCATTCACCCAGTCCGCAGGGTGAAGACGTACATCATTACGACACGTGAGCTTACCTTGATAGCAGAGCTAGATCCAAGGAAGCTCTAGGTATGCTTGCCGCGGCCACTCAACCTAACAAAGGAAAGAACACGGTTGAAACGTCTTGTCCAGCCCGTTCGCATCAGCCATCTCCCTACGAAGAGAAGGAGGCATATGACAAGCTTTACACGAAAGCATTGCGTGCGCATGCCGCCTATACTGAAATAATTCATCTGACCAATCAAGAGCTTATCCGTCTAGATCAACCAACTCTTCCCATCAGCGAGTTCGTCCATCCACTAAGGTCGCCCGTTTCAGCAGAGGGACAAACTCGCTGATAGGAAACATTGGGTGATTCAGAAGGATGAGTACTTGATTGGTCTGATGTATCATTTCCGCATAGGCAGCATGAACAAATAATGCTTTCGCGTAGAGTTGGTCATATGCCTCTATCTTCTCACAGGGAGATAGTTGATGTGAGCGGGTTGGCCAAGATGTCTCGCATGCGGTCCTTACTTTGTTTTCTTAGTAGCAACGGCGAGTTGATCAAGAGCTTCCTTGGACCTCGCTCTGTTGTCGAGGTGAGTGCATTCATCATACTGATGTATGCCTTCTCTCTGAGGACTAGGTGTCAGATGTCCTTCAGGGTCGTCGTGTACGGTATTCTGACACGCTATCGTGCCGTTAGTAACTTGCACAGCATTCTTACCCATCCTTTTGGTGGTTTGGGGTAGGACCTCGTACAATGGACCCCCTGCAGGTCTTGTTTTTGACATGCTAACGTCGGAGGTGGAGGTCCGGTAACTTTGAGGTGTTCTTAATGAACATGTGCTAAACCGAGTGAAGATTTGAAGGCCAATGGGTCTTCAAAGAGTATTTGTAATCTTAGGTGAACTGAAGAGTATCTTGTAAGATTTCTAGGAATCCGGATGAAGATCTCAAAAATGGGGGGATTCCAGACGAACTAGATGAGGATTCCGATGAATATTCAACCGGAAAAGTAAAAAGGATGGCTCGGGAGCGTCAGAAAAGTAGAAAAGGACGGCTTTATAGCCTCGGAGCTAAGAGCAGCCGCCGTAAATCTTAGATTCGACCGGGGAAGAATGCTTTCGCATAATCTTTTCCGGTAACGGAGCCAACTGATATTGCTAGAAATATCACGAACAAGATTTAGCGGATTTTTTGTGAGAATCTCTGGATTAAAGGTGGTGTTTGGTTGTGTTTAGCTCAAGAAATATATGAAGATATGAAGAACACTCAAGAACACAAAGACAATCGACAAATTGGCAGAGCTTGGTCTGTTTTTTCTATTATGCGTCCCTTTTGAAAGGTAAAAGGTGCCGCTATTTATAGGGCTTACATATTCGGTTGTTACATTGCGGGAATAAAGAGTACATGCAGTTCGTAAGTATAAAGTATCGGGTCGAGCTCTTGATGTGCGAGCTGGCATGCATATCGGCCACTGTGGACTCTTCACTTGTAACCTGTGACTTTGTTTTCTATTTGAGCAGGCTGCGAGCAGAGGGGTGGTCGAATTGGACCCCAATGCTTCGCCTCGCCTGGTAGATGGCGTATGAAGGCTTTGTTTATCGACGTCATTTGCCTAACCAATGATAAGTATTGTAATGGTGCGAGGCGGGTTGTATATTCTTGGCCCAGCTCGTCTTACATCGGTGCGAACTAATTGGGCCAAAGACCCTATTCGTTATTAGGCTTGCATGGAGGCCCAACAAGAATCCGAGGGCTCCTTTACGGGCTTGGCATATCAAAATATAAAGATACATAAACATATTTATAATAATACATATGTATGTATCAATGTATAAATATTCATATATACTTATATAAATGTATATTCGAGGTTCCTCGCGAGTAGTTGAGTCGAGTACTGCGTTGCTCGATTATCGAACGTTTAATTTTCGAGTCGAATCGATTTTGAATTGGAGCTGATTTAAACCGAGTCGAGGTTTGGTTCGAGTCAATCTCGAGCTACTCACGAGTAGCTCGGCTCGTTACAGCCCTAGGTAGAGCTACTGAATAAAACTGATGTGTTCAGCTATGGATATGTGGTTCTTGAGGTAGCAAGTGTAAGAAGAAGACCCATTGAAAAGAAGCCAGTGGGGTGGGTAGAGTAGTGGTAGACAACAATTTTAGTGGAATAGGTATGGAGTTTACATAAAGAAGGGAGATAACTAATGGTTGTTGATCCTAGGTAAGAGCAACCCTAATGATGATCGGGAGAGAAGCCCTTTGATTGTTGATATTTGGATGACGTGGAGAAAGATGAGTGAAGGATAAATATAGAAGGATTGTAGGGATAAATTGTGTGTGATGTGATGTTATAATGATGATAATATAGAAAGATGATAGAGATTAATTGTGTGTGATTATATGTAGTGGTGATAAATATTTTGAATCTTTTCATTAAATTAATATTAAATATTAATGGGAGAGACATTTTTTTCTAAAAGAGGGAGGAGGGGAGAGGGGAGGGGGGAGGGGGGTGGGTTTGGTGCTTTTTTGGGAGAGACAATTGTCTAGTGTGCTATCTCAAAAGAGACTAGAGAGTCTCAAAAAAAGTTTCTCTACATTTCTATCATTATTTTACTTTCCTATCAATATTTATTATATCCTTACAAAAGTGAGCAAAGAACATGGCTAAAGTTCCCTTACTATGGTTGCTCTCATGTGGGGAGTTTGATGAGACGGATAGAGATGAGGAAAGTGTTGTTGGTTAGGTTAGCATGCTCTCACCCAGATCCAATTGCTTGACCCACAATGAGAGGTGTAGTTCAAATGTTGGCTGGTGAATCATGATTTTTATTTTGTTTTAGTTCCAAGATCGAACCCATCTATGAGTTTTAGTACTTCTCATCTTATAATGAACTTACAAGACAATGTTTCTGATTTGAATGGGATGACCACCTTCTCTCCCTCCTCATCGGACCCAAGTTTTACTAGTGGCCGTGCCAATAAATGGAACCTAACCTAACCTAACCTAACCCCTCAATGGGTTCATCATCATTTTTGGTCTTTGGTTTTGGAATTCCTCTTCAATGTCAAAATAAGATATCTCACACAAAGGTTGGTTTAGCATGGTTTTATTTTCAATCTTTCTTAAATTTACGGCACATATATAGTGTCCAAAAGGAATAGCATTTTTAATTATTTAATACCATCGAATCATGATTTTTATTTTGTTTATTTATTTATATGAACATTATACATAATTAAATCAATTCATAGTTTTGAAGCCATGTGACATACTTGAACACAGAAGAAGGGGGGGAGCCCTTTGTCTATCACATGTAAACAAACATATATATGTTTGAACTAAATTCATGAGTTCATCATGCACAACTCAGACAGAGAATTATTGCAGCAATTCTTTATTTATGCACATAAGATTGATCAAATGAGCAAACACAAAGGAACCAATAAATATCTTTTGAAAACAGGGTTCAACATATTCAGACAGTACACCCACACAACATACCACCACGGTGAAAATCAACTTCAGCAAGAAGATAGATACACATACACATACACATATTACATGAAATATTCAGACAGTGCGTCCCATGGTCTGCTCTCCAGGTGGGATCATGACCAAGATAGGTTGGGTATTGAATCCAGGGTGAGGAAGCCTACGACGAACTTCACGGCCTTCCTGGCAAAGTGCACAAGTATGGCAAAATGTATGCGTTAAAAAGTCACAGGCCATCTCACACTGCTCACGCTGCACTTCGTCCTCCAAACAGCTACCACAGCACCCACATGACCTGGTAAATGCCTCACAGCTTCCCTGTTTACATATCAGAAATCAGAATAGTTAATCGGAGTTTCAAGTAAAAAATAATGCATCCACTGAAAGAGAGAGGAAAAAAAAACAAAAATGGCCTCTAGTAATGTAAAGATTTATAGCCGTCTTCATCTAACTAGAAAAGGGTATCTGTAGCTCATGCAATTTCGTTGCCAGCTGAGACGAAAATGGAAAATACAATATATGGTTTTTAATTACTACCAACAGAGCTAATGGCTTTGCAAACCACGTCACAATTGGATATGATTGCAAGCCGGTTCAGCAACTTCCAAAGCCAAACCAAGAAGCTGATTACTATTCACTACTGACCTCATCCTTAACTATGATAAATCTCCTTTGAGATATCAAATCATGAGAATCATGGATAAGACTACGCGATGGAGAAGACTTAAGCGAGACTTAAGGAGCACATTATTGCTTTTAACTTGTTGAACTAATACCCAAACAGCGTTTAGCAAGCATAAGAAAACATTATAGTTACATCAAAGAAGATACGCTTTTCAGCTCACTAAATAGGTTCAAAAAAACGTGAAAGACTAGTCCCTACACTGGTATTTTCTGTTTTGGTACCTTGAACACAAGAGCCAATACTCAACCTTGAACACAAGAACAACAAAATGCTGAATTTTAATTCAAAGGATGCCTGAAGAAGTAGGCAGTCGGTATTTGGTATCTAAAAGATCTTTAGTGTCGCATAAACGGAGGCGAATAAGCCATTTACTTGAGGTTTTGGAACATAAAGAATGACTATATCAGCTCAACCATCGTTTAATTCAGGTGACAGTGTTTCTAAATATGCTTGTTCATGAGTTATAGGGTGATTGTCAAATCAATTGAATCCCCATGAGAACATAGCCAAGTGATGCTTCAACTAATTTCTAAACAGACAGCTAAATAAAGCAACTACAAACATCAAAGTTTACCTCCAAATTGAATTTCCGGCGAATGGCTGTGCGGCTGGTATGTGACAACCAGGGTGCCAAACAATTCCAACCGAAAACGAAATTACCAAGCAGGTACATGCCGGTATAAGGCAAACAGTGATTAGCAAAAGTTCCTGGAGATGATCCAAGTCTTTCCACATTCGATCCATAAAGAACACAAGGCGCCACGCTTCCCAGCAAACCTGTTCGACATCACATTTTCCATATCAAGAAAGAGGAGATCCAAAAGGAAAAAAACAATCTATATACATATAAAAGGGGGGAAATAATTGCATCACAATCAAACCAAGAAACTAATTTACAACTATGAATCAAGAAACAGAAGCAAGAAAACATAAAACTGTTGCAATTAGATCATATTTGAACGGATACTCACAAACTTCAAGATCGCTGCTACAAAAGTCGTCGTTTCTTCCAAGACAAGCGCAGAGGCTGGAATCCCAGTGGACCCTACCCGTCATGGGCTCCCCTAAAACGCTGCCATGTCCTAGAGGCAATCCATCGACGGTCAAACCCATTGGCTGATGATACTTCGGGAAATCCTTCACCGACATGCTGTCGGTGGATTTGGCGTCGGTCAGCTTCTTTTCATCTTTGTTATTCAGCTCAGCGTTTGCCAAGAGAGGACTCGATTCGTCATGATTCGCCATCGGAATAAGAAATTGGCTTCAAAATAGGTAGATTCCTAGTAATCTCGCTGCAAACAGAGGAGGAAAGAGAGAAAGTTAAAGAAAGGAGAAAGAAAGAACAGACGGTGTATATAAATAAACGCGTAGAATTGACCATTGACAATTGACATAAATTGATCAAACCGAGAAACAGATCGGACCAAGTCCAATTAATCTGGATCAGTAGTAAAATATTGGTTTGGTTTACCTTCAAAAACAAAATAATGAACAACGTCATTTATTAATTTGTATTTAGTCTACTATCTTATCTATCTATATATATGTTTTAGAAGGTCTATAAAATCAATTACCCAATCGAAAACCCAGATCCGGATTTCAACCCATTTATTAACAATTGCATTCCTTTACGCAAATTTAAAAAAAAAGTAGTCAAAATCTTTTCTCACATCTGATTGATTACTATTTAAATCTCTTATATTGCCATAATAACTAAATTCAAACATTCGAATTTTGAATATTCAAATTTGACTTCTAAAATCCATTAATAGTGTCCACCCCTTAAATGCAGTCAAATATTTCTCATATCTTATTGATTATTTCTTAAATCTCTCATAAAGTAATTTATTCAAACTTTGAAAATTTTGAAAATTCAAATTTGCCTTCTAAGATCCAGTTATAGTGTACACTCATCATTTGATTCTTTTCGGATGATAACTAAATTCAAACATTCGAATTTTGAATATTCAAATTTGACTTCTAAAATCCATTAATAGTGTCCACCCCTTAAATGCAGTCAAATATTTCTCATATCTTATTGATTACTTCTTAAATCTCTCATATTACCATAAGTAATTTATTCAAACTTTGAAAATTTTGAAAATTCAAATTTGTCTTCTAAGATCCAGTTATAGTGTACACTCATCATTTGATTCTTTTCGGATGAAATGGCAGGGGAGCATGGATGGGGTTTCATTTCAGATAAGTATGTAGCCTGCGTGTCGATTTTTTTTTTGTTGGTTTTTTTTGATAATTTCTTTGAACTTTCTTATATTGTAACAATGCCCTAATTAGAATGCATTTTACTTTTTATTTTTTATTTAGCAGTAATGGTTGAAACAACAATGTAGGTAAGAAAAAAATTCCCTCATTTGTTTGAAATGAGAGTTCTATTGTGCTTTACATATTTAGTTGATTTTTTTATGCTGATTTATTTTTGTTATCAATTTATTATTTTAAAATTTTGATACCTAAAAGCAAAAAGAAATTTTGATACCTCTTTGTGTGTAAAGGTGGACAAGTTCAATGTGTTCTAAGTTGACCAGAAGCTACATTAATCTTTTGGCCAAATTGATTCTTCGGTTTGGTTTTATATGTTTAATGATATAGTACTACGCAACGGTAATGTGTTCCGGGTATTACTCTGTTTCATGCTCGCTACAACGTGGTTACTAGCGGAAGGTATATTAATTTCTATCCAAAGCCATATTTTCACTAACAAATAAGTTATGTTTTCATGGTTTTTTAGCAGTTTTGTAGAAGTTTATATGAAATTCTCAGAACCATTTGTAGTTTTAGGATACACATATTAATTCGAACATACAGATTGGTGTACAAGAAAATGCATTGTAGAACGAAGGTTTGAATTGACCTTATAATTAGTTGAGAAATGTGTGACAATGTATGATTTTTTTAATTTAATTTTTTAGGTTCTTGAAATTTTGACAACCTTTGGATTTCTTTCCCACGATACTTGCAAGGACTCCAAGTATTTTACCAAATTCTCATTGGCTTTGTGATTCGTTGAATGTAATTCTTTCTACGTTTTTTAGTTTGAGTCTTTTAGAATGTTTACGATGAAAGATTGACATCAAAGATTTGTATTTTTTTTTTATACTTTATTTAAAAATATTTTCCATATCTCAATGATTATCTCAACCTCTTCCATTCGCAAACCTCCTCCATTTGAAGGAGAACAAGTCAATTACATCAATATGATTCACAAACCTCTTCCATTCAAAGTTGTACTACTCCAAAAAAAAAAATTGGTTGTTATTATCAATGTTGGTTTTCAACAAGTTAGTGTCAATGTTGCTATTCTACATTTTAATCCATTGCTTTATTTTTGAAGACAAGACATGAAATGTAGTCGTTCTACCAACATATTTTCTGTTCTAACAACAATTCCCATAGTTTTTTAAAGTAGAACACAACAATTCATTTTGTATATATATTACTCATTTGAACCGTTCCGTGCATGATGCACGAGTTTTTAGGCTAGTTATTATATATTTTCAAGGGAAAAATCGTCAATCAACCTGCAATTGATTTATTACCCCTACCCGCCCCACGATCCGCATTATCCCCCATTACATGTTTGTTAAAAAAGAAAATACCAACTATCAGATAATAAAAATTACAGTAATTTTATGGTGGTCGAGATGCAAGTTTTTAGACCACCAAATCAGCATTTTTAAAGGGATATATTGGTGGAAAGATTTACAGGTAGGATTCCATTGGTGAAAGTTGAATTCCTATTTGTTGGACACACCAAATAGGATTTGGTCATGGACCATAGTAAAATTTGTGTAAAAATTACAAAATTAAGAAGAAAAAAAAAATGCCAGCTATCCCCCCATTATTACATGTTTGTTTAAAAAAAAATATCCCAACTATCAGAAAAAATCCCAACTATCAGATAATAAAAATTAAAAAATTAAAAAAAAAAATGCCAGCTATCAGAAAAATTAAAAATTAAAATAAAATAAAAAAAAGAAAACTGTCTACCCAAATCTGTCAAAACATTCATACTTTTTCGTTATTTGTCCCTAAGAGCCTCCCATGACAGAATTAATAATTTTTAATTTGCAACCTTCGTCTAAAGCAGATTCAGAATTCCGGCGAATACCGTATCTCACCAGCCATCCTCATTAGCCCTGCTGAATAAGGTATGTTACTCTACCAATACTACATAATTTTTACACAGTCTCATAGTTTTTACAGTAATCTTCAAATAATAATTTTTTACGTTATGCCTAAAAACACAGAGTTTGCCTCCCATGACAGTAATAATAATTTTTAAGAACACAGAGGCATATAACGAATTTATTTGATTCAAAATTTCAACCCTAAAAAACATATAATTATTTTTAATAGTTTGTATATATAGATGACAAATGATCTGGTTCTCTCCATGCTACATACACTGATACACTGCTTTGACCAAACAACAATACGACACATCTTCAATATAATGGTAAAACATGGTTATAAAAAGAAAGGATATTACTTCATGTGACAAGAAGCATATGGTTAAGTCTACAAGTCAACACCGAAAATATAACAATCCACAGTATACTTCTGATGAAATGTGTGAAAAAAAGAGTGCCCAACATAATCTTGAAAAGCCCAAGGAAGAGCATAGTGGAAAGATGAAACAGAATGCACGGGCAATATTTCTTCTCTCTTCTTTGTAGCAAACATTTTTGAACGATTGTTTGTTTATATGATAAGGTTTTGTTTGTATATATCATAGTAAAATAAGTATTTAATCCTTATTATGATTTGTCTAATATCCTATATTAGCCCATAAAATACCGAACATCACCATTTCCTGAAAAGAAATAATCATTCAACAATGAAACATACAAATTTTCCACATCTGTCATAAAACAAAAATCGGACTCAGTAATATCATCGGCCTCAAAAAAAAAAAAAAAAAATTCCAGATATGGCATAAACCACTTACCAAAAACATTACAAATTTTCCAGATCTGACATTAAAAATAATTCGGTCTCAGTAACATCATCGGCCTCAAAAAAAAAAAAACGATTTATCTTTATTCATCGGCCTATGTTTCGGCCTCAGTGACTTATCTTTATAGCAAGAAAAACATAGATCACACACGAATTCACACATTCATTAACAAATCGTCGCAATAGCTTACCCCAAAGAATCAAGGTTCTGCTAGCATTTTCAAAGAGTAACTGATACCACTGTTACAGAGCTTTTTCAAAGAGTAACTTCATAAGAGACCATTTTAAGAAAACAAACCGGAGAGATGAAGCCGCTTGCTTTCTTCAAAATAATATACAGAATGGATGAGGACGTTTGATGTTCTTTCCGATTATATCATCGGAAAAAACTTTCCAGATCTGACATTAAAAATAATTCGGCCTCAGTAACATCATGAGGCACATGTTAATGTTGAAAGGGTTGCACGGCCGTCGCTGACAAAGTACCTGTATAAGTACATGTCTAAAGGCGTTGACCGAGCGAATGTTTTAATCTGTGGTACGAATAACGCAGGAGATGATATTGGACAAACCTCCACAAATAATGTAGACGAAATCAAAGAATATTTGGATTGCAGATATATCTCATCAATTGAAGCTTGCTGGAGGATTTTCGAGTTCGAGTTACAAAGGCAATATGCATCACATTGTGGTATAAATGCATCACATCATTCCCGTGCATTATGCACGGGTTTCATACTAGTATTGAATATAATTATGAAAATATCAAATTGTCATTCATTGGACAATTATGTTATTCTTACATTTTTTTTTTTTTTTTTTTTTAATGCGGATTTGTTTGGTAGTGGATTTGTTTAATATTAAAAAAATTAGCTTGTGTTTGTTTAGTTAAAGTTTTTGTTTGGAATTTTTTTATATCACATCATCAATCATTTCTTACAATTCTCTTATCAATAATTTCTTCAACTACATATAAAAAATCTTAAATCGTCTCTCATCATTTCATTTTATCAACTTTATTACTCCTTCCGTTCCTTATTATATGTCGCATTTGAAGAAAAAGTAACTGTCATTTTTCGGATTAACCTGGTCACTTTTTAGTTTAAGGTTAGTCATTTTTTGGATAAACATAGTCAATTATTTTTTCTTCAAATGCGACATATAATAATGAATGGAGTGAGTACATTTTTTACCATTATTTTATTCATTATACTACTTTATTTCAATTTCTATCACCAATCATTTCTTTATCTACACAAATTTCAAAAGAACATCTTAACTTTCTAATCATTACTTCAATCATTTTTATTATATTCTATTATCCACTAATATCTAAAACAACCCAAAAAAAACTACAACCCAAAACAAACAGAGCCTTAGTGATTATTTTTATTGGATTTGTTTAATAGTGTAATTGAAGTCGTTAAATGTGACAATGTTAATTTTGTTTTATCATGTGTTTTTTTTTTCTTTTTTCATCATTTTTCAATCCACATGTCCTTTTTGACAATCTATTCTCCACTATTGTCCTTTAGAACCATTACCCCAAAAAAATATACGTTTGGTTTTGAACTAATCCGAATGACACCGGTTGCTTTTGAATATTTTTAAGGTGATATTAAGGACACTACATGAAATCTATCAGTAACATTGACGATGCTGTAAATCGTCTGATTATAAATCTGGGCCCTAATTTCCCTAGTGACAATAGATTCAAGAATAAGCCCTAAAAAGAAAGTAAATTTTGGTGTTTATGTTTAAACAGGCCTGAGATATTGAATACCAAGTTGCCTACCTATCCTGTGATAATTTAGAAATCAATTCTCTCGTAGTAACTTGTGATTGTTATATAGGGGGCGTCTCGTCCATGGCATGCATGTGCTTTGTCCTTTAAGGACATCATGAGAGGCTTCACAACATGTGGTGCAGTTCAGGAGGATTAGACATAGTAGATTTGGAGTCCGACTACTATGTGGTACGATTTTTTTGTAATGAAGATTATGAGACAGCTTTGAATGAGGGCCATAGACTATTCAGGGGCATTACTTGACGGTAATGAAATGGCGCCCCTTCTTTCAACCTTCAAAGTAGTAGATTCTTTCCACACACGTATGGGTAAGATTCCCATATGTCCCTTTGGAATTATTTGAGAAAGAAGACTTTGTGTTGAAGCTTGCAAAAAGAGTAAGTAAGCCTAAGAAAGTTGATGTAGTAACCTGCAGATCCACCCAAGCAAAATACGTTAGAATTTGTGTAGAAATGAACCTTCGGCAGGTTCTAAGAACGAAGGTTGTCTTGAATAGAAATCCCTTTTCAATGGAATATGAAGGGATCCAGCAAATTTGCTTTGAGTGTGGGAAAATAGGCCATAAAACCCAAGACTGTGCGAAAATACACCAACCTGCAAATCTGGAACAGAAGGGGCTTCAACTAGGGAAGTAATACAACAAAAGAAACCTGTTGGACCTACACTAGAGAGGCCCTTTGGCCCGTGGATGATAGCAACTAATAGACGAAGGAGACACAACCAATGGCAAAAAAGGAGAGAAAGTAGGTTGGATGACAGACAACATAGTGGTCAACAAGATGAGGTAGCAAGAAACCCCATAACCCCATAAATGCTTAGGCATGCAGCAGTGATGAGATAAGAAGAGGAGAAACAGCTACAGACTCCAGATTTAATGTATTAAATGAGGAGGATCAATTGGATCACAAGAACATACGGGAAATAGTCCAAAATTTGCAGGACATGATGGATACAGCATCATATAGAAACAATAATGAGGCCACGATAACATTGCTAACTAAGGAGAAATCTAATGCTGACAAGGGGAGCAGGAAAGGTAGTACTTCAGGTAAGGAGTCTAACACAATAATATCATCTCCCAGTGAGACCTAGAAAAGAAAAAGGAACAACTACAAGTGATCAAACACCAACATTACCATCAAAGAGACCAACAACAGCACAAGGGGCACTAAAAATACCAGTGCACCTGCAACACCACTATATGACATCTCAAATGTCCAGGCAACACAGTATCCGAATAGGGAGGAGAAGCCCATTTAGAGTATCATAAAGACAACAACAACAAAATTCGGCCTATAAAAGATACAAATCAACAAAACTTCAAGTAAAAACCCCCAGATCATTCACTTGCTGCCAATATGAGAGTCAAATAGGAAAAAGAAGATGGAAGAAACACATCAATGTGGAGACTCAAGGATGAGCCACCTAATGGCTATGATTTGCGGGACATGAATGTCCAAACTCAAAACCAATAACTTTCTATGAAGATTCTTAGCTGGAATTGCCGTGAATCTGGGTCAGCATCTTTTTTTAGTAATCCTAAATATCTTCTTTTAGATAATAAGACTGATGTTCTTTGTCTGTTGGAACCAAAAGTCAGCACTGATAGAGCTTGGCGCATTATACAGTCCTTTAATTTTAATAACAGCATTTGTGTGGAGGCAATGGGATTTACAGGTGGTACATGGTCTTTTTGGTGTGACAATACTGTGTATGTGTGGCTGCTAATTGTTAATAATGGTGATATCACTTGGGTTCTTTCCATTATATATGCCTCCCGACGCCAGTTATCAGAAACGAATGTTGGTTCTATCTTGAGCGTTTGTCAGCAATTATTAATTATCCGTGGTGTTTGATAGTGGATTTTAATCAAGTCACTGAACAAGAGGACAAGAAAGCGAGGTCGGCCTCTAAGCGGTATAAACGTCAACGGTATGAGACAGATGATCCAAACTTGCGAACTTATGGGAATTCACTGTCATGGACATAAATTCACATGGACCGGCCCACTATACAAAGGGAAACCGATCCTTGAAAGGTTGGACCAGGCCTAGTGTACACCTTCTTGGCTCACTCTTTTCCCTGTAGTACTTTAACACATATGCCCAAGACCTATTCTGATCACTGACCGATTTTGCCCCAACTGGCCCCACAGAAGGAAAAGAGGAGGGGCCTACCTATGTTGATTTTCCAAAATGCCTGGTTTGACCATGTCGAGTTTGCAAATTTTATGGAAGATAATTGGGATTCGGCTGACTCGGACTTCGGGGCTGTTATTAAACAGTTTATGAACATGACTCTTCAATGGAACATATCTCATTTTGGCAACATTTTCCAGAGGAAGTCAAAATGCCTCAGACGGCTAGCAGGTATATAAGAATCACTCTCACAGTACCCCTCTTTTTACCTGGTGACCTTAGAAAAGCAACTTATGGAAGAATATCAAGATATATTAACTGAAGAGGAAAATTTTTGGCATCGAAGATCCAATTTACATTGGATGGTGGAGGGGGGAGAAACACACATTATTACCACATAACTGTTGGAAGTAACGCCCGAAAGACAATTTATGTAATTGTTTTTATAATTAATAAATGACAGATTTATTAACATCTTATTATTTGCTTCATGCTTATAAGTAATACACTACTGAAAACCCCAAGTCGTATCATATGTAGCCATATAACTTAGTGTGTGTCACATATGAGGATTAAGTTTATGGTGATACACTTGAAATGTTACTCCGTGGTGAAGTTAATCAAAGTATGGGGTCTATTGATTAAACCACCATTAATGCGCCCAGAACACTTTATGGTGTGACCGTTTTATCCGGACCGTCGGCATTGGTTGTCTAAGTGGTGCATTTATATATGATGTAGTCATATAGGTCTGGACCGATTTAATCTGCATTTCTCATATAATTCCGTGATTGAGAAATCTTATTAAATCACAAGATGATCATATATGGATTAACCTTAATCCTGAAGTGATTACAGACTCCTACTTGTTTCAGGATAGCGTTTGATGTGTTCGTTAAGGATTGCTAAGAGGTGCGGTCCGAATCACTTTCACGTTGACACTATTCTGGAATGAGTGAGAAGTGTGTGTCTCACAGCCATGGAATCCGTTCCTTCATGCGGGAAGTAGAAAGACAATCCCATTATTTGTAAATCTTAGAAACTGATCGATCCGGGGAGTTCAGATTAGTTATGAACTAATTGATCACTAATGGGTTAATGGTAAATAAGGATAAGATGTTTTGAAGAGGGTTTACGGAAATAATCCCGCTTCATTACGGATAGTCTATGGAGGGTTAGTTTGCATGTAATGATTATATCAATGGACATTTATCGACTCGACTCGATGTTTTGAGAATAAGTTATATCTATAATCGATAGAGTTTAGTTTCGGATTTATGGTGGCGTAATTCCGGAATTAATGAGTTGAGTAGAAATATTCTGTTCGATGAATATTTTATTCAATTTATTGTAGCTACTGGTTATAGGTCCATGGTCCCCGGGTTGGCTCCTAACATGCGAGTGTTTCTCGTTTTATGGAATCTCGAGAAAAAATTAAAGGGAGAAACGCACATAAGGACACTATTACAATTTCAACAGTTATTAAGGACAAATATATTTACATAAGACAATAAAGACGAAAATAAAAATAATAAGACAGTTTTACCCTTACTTTAAAGAAAAAGAACACAAAACCCAACATTATGAACGGAAAACCTTTCACCGCCGTACTCCTCCCATCAAATCCCTAAATCTCCATGATGATCTCAAAAATCTGCTCTAGATTCAAAATCAATTGCAGCTTCTCTGCCGATCGAACAACCTTTAATTTGGTCCTCGAATCTCCTCCTAATTCCGCCCCTTTTACCATAAAAAAAAGCCGAATCCATTGGATTTTATCCATGGAGCCTCTGTTATCAGGTTCGATTATGAATGCATTTTTGTAGACTTTAGGCTTTAACTTGAGTTCAAAGTCCTCCGACACTTGGAGTCTGTTGTTATCAGGTTCTGAGTCAATAGTCTTAAATCTAATGTTCCTGCATATGTCAAATTACCATTTACCATCTAACATCACATGATTGAGAACCCACTTAGATTAGAAGTTAAAATCTACTAAAGATTGTTCTTTGACACTTTTTCTTGAAAGAAATTGAGGATTTGTTTGGGAAAATTGATTGCAGATCAAGTATGATTCCGTTGTGATGAAGCTTTTGAGATCTGCAATGAACAAAGCTTATGAAGATGTGCAGAACATGAATGGACATACAGAATTCCTACATGAAAGATCGAAATTTTACGAATTCGCCCTTATGCCTGTTGCTGTTTATTCTTGTGGTGTTCTGTTTAAAAAGGAGCATTTTAAAGGGGATACAATGGCGAATACGATATAGATTTCGATTGGGGTAGGTATTGATGCTTATGGGGAGGCTTAATTTGACACCTTTGGTGTGATTTTACAGCTGGGTGTTGTGGCTATTTAGGCTACAAGGTATTTCATTGAATGCCATTACTTCTTTGTATTATGTGGCACCTTGCTGTTTGGTTGCTAAATTCATATGATCAGCTTTTGCTTTTTTCCTTGTTGGTTGAAATTGAGTTCTAGATATTTTGATCTTGCCCGTCTGGCTTAAGCTGTAGACAAATTTTTTTCTTTCTGCAATTTGTTTTCAGCAGTTCAGATCTTTAAATTGGCTGAAGACGACGACCCTTCCAGCCTTTGGATGCTGGCAGTGCCACCACCAAACCTCAGTCGCTTTATCCTCCTTACAACTCTCAATTGAGCAGCATACAACTCCGTTTATCTGAAAATTATAGAGATTATAAAGATGGATGGCGGGTCAACTATCTTGTAGAATGGTCTATGCTGGTCTTGTTTGTGTCAAAGTTATGCATGAATAATGTTAGGAAATCACTAGTTTAACGCAGCGGAATTTAAAATTTGATTTCCTTTTCTTGATCGTTCTTCGTTTAATGCAATAAACACGTTAAGTAGTTTGACGGTTATACCTTAGATGATCTACAAGATCGTCGCTTTGACCGCCAACGTAGAGTAGTTCAATGCGCAAGCCGTCCACACGTCCGGCCTCTATCGCTAATCCACACTAACCCCTTGCCGGAATCCTCCTTGGATTGCTATCGGAAAAACTCCGGCTGCTAGACCGGACATTTTCTTCCCTCGCAAACTCACTATGGATAGCTCTATATTTTGCACAAGAACTATGAGCTCTTGCAATTGTGATGTACAAAAGAGCTTGACACCCACCTCTTATTTATAGTGATAAGTGGCGCCCCATTAGTGTGTAGGAGAAGAAAACATTTTTCCAATAAAATAAGGAAAATCAACTAGATTGATTTATCTCTTTAATTATAATTTATTTTGCCAATATCTTATATTGATTATAATTATCTTATTACCATAAATCTATTTTTTCAAAATCAACTAATAACTTAATTATATTAATATTATGGCAATCTTATTAATTAAAGTGCACAATCCAAGTGTATCTTACACACTCAAGAATGGCGCCCCATTAGTCAACTAATTGACTTCCGGAATATTCTTTAATTAATATAATTTATATATAATTAATATCTTGTATTTTATTTATTCATAATAAATAAATACTACCATATTAATTTACCACTATAACCTTTATAGTCTACGAGATAAACTTTCCTTATTTGGTTATCAACTATAACCGCATTTTAATCCGACTCGATGTTCATATGTGTGTGACCCGATAGGCTTCCGAATATGTTGGCCGTAGACACAAAGTGCAATTTACTAAAATGCCCTTCATACCTAACGATCACGGGATAGCGTCTAGCAACACACCGTGACCCCCAATCATCGGAAGAGTCAAAAGCAATGACTACTACCTTTCATGTGAAGCAGTTGCCGTGTAACTTACAATCCTATCGCTGTAATAATATCCATACGATCGTATCTCGAGTGTCAATACATTAACGATCGTATCTTATAATCTGGATATCATGCTCTCTCGGAATAACACACTTACTCCCACTTTGCAAAAATTCTCGAGAGCTAGACATTCCTTATAAGAAGGCCATTTCGGATATTCGATCCTAATCATAGGATACGCGATTCCCGGACGACCAATCATGTATACTCCGCATGCTTCAATATCATACCCAATCACTACCGCATGATCGCCCCGTGGTTAGGAGAAATCTCAATAGTGTCAAAGCATGACAATCCACACCGTGATGCCATGAAGACTCCGGTCAAAAGGATAATTACACAACCGCCACATAGTGTGACACTTAATGTAAGTGAGTCAGTCTAACGTACGCATTCTCTAATACACGTCCACGTACAGTCCAAGTGTCCCTACACTTCGATAGACGAGATCTATCCCTATCTTCTAAAAGATATAAGACATCCAATACGTGCTAGTTTGAATATACTATCAATGTCCCATTTGATAATATGTAAGACTAGAGACTTTTAAGTACCAACCTTGTTATAGTGATTAGAGATCTCATCAACCATAATCACTATCATGGTTTCTCTATCACGGATTGATACTAGGGATGTTACTATGTATATACAACAAATAATATGAAGATAAACAATATATAATAACATAAGTGCTTTTATTAATCATAATAAAGTTATTACATGAACTAAATAGACTGTAAATGACCCGACCCAGTCGGATCCGGTCCAACCCGATTGGGTTTAGGACACCTTTCCAACAATCTCCCACTTGGCCTGAAGCCAATCACCCATATGCCTAAGCCCGTGCAAGTGAACATTGACGTGGCCTTTTCTAGTGCTAATACCAGTCCTTAACCGACAGTGTATCGGGTCAAACTGTAGTGCTAGTATGGTGAGTCAGAGTGTCGAATTCTCAGGGAACTTGGTAATTCTTCTAAGTGTGGTTAAACACCAAAGAGTCATTATTAACTCGATCTAAACCGCAATTTTATAACACGGATCACTACTATTCTAGTCAACATAAAATAAATGCGTAATTTAAAAGTTATTCTAATATAATATATATAGATATATAAATATATATAGATGTACATAGATTGCAAAATATATATATAAATATAAATATATAGATACCAATATATTTTATAGAAATAGACAGATAAGTTTATAGAACTAGCCAAAGTTTATATAATTGATTTATACGATCTTTTTAGTAGACGGAATGTGCTCGATCTTTCCTTTTATTTTAGGCCCAATTGAGTAAATGAAACGGTGCACTCCTGAGGTTAACAATTCCTCCTCACACGAGCGTATGAAATTGTCATATGTCATTGTCATCAGTTCAATCTCCACAACTGCCCCATGCTAATCTCAGTTAGTCTGAACAGGTACCGAGTACAAATCTACCCCGGATAAAAGAGGTTATTCCGTTCGTCAGACGACCGATGTTATTCAAAAGGCTCCGGTTGTCAGGCGGATTGATTTAACTTTCCGGTGTTAGCTTTAATTAAACTGTTGATTTTAACATTATTACGATCTCGAGCACAATTTTAATAAGATTAATCTTTCCCAAGACAAATCTGCCCCGGGTAGGAAATAGGATTCCGTTGTCACGCTTTTGCACGGCCAATTTTACCCTCCGGTTTTTCTATCTTTTATCTCATATCCTAACTTCTCTGGTCAGTTCATCGTTAGGTTATATGGTGCGATTCATCTTGGTTAATTACGTCAATCCGAATATTATCAATACGTTACAGAATAGAAAAAGATTCAATTAACTCAATTTTAATCAATTTCACTTAGACAACATTCCTTTACCGAAAAGATCGAAATAAAACGATTACATAACTTTGGCTAGTTATTAGAGTTAGCCTAAAAACATTATAACAACGAAAAAGATAAAAACAAACATAAATACTTGAGAAAAGTTACCCGATTACAAATACTATCAGAGTTGTATTCTTCCGGACATTACAACGACTTCAACAACACTGAACTTCTGATAATTTCCCGAGCATTACAACGATACTACGAGATTATTATTTTTGGCTTAAGGCCTATTTACAAACTACTAAGTAAAAAGAAAATAAAGAGGAGAAAATATATATATATATATATATGATATAGTGTATATATATTGGTACATCCGTTTCTGTTTGCAAATGAGCTCCTTTTATAGACAAAGGTTCTTGGGCCGGACCGGTCCGAGATCAAGCCGGATCGGTCCGGACTAATGATTACTTCCACCTCCTGATTGCAATCGGCATGTGCGGTGATATATAATTATAATTATATATAATTATTAAACTTCTAAAATTCATATCTCGAGTTCTGGACCTCCAAAAATCATGATTCAAGCGGCATCGGAAAGCTCTCGGAAAAATCTACAACTTTCGTGAAGAAATCTTCTTCAGATAACGTCGTTTTGATGAGCCATTCGTTTGTCGAAGACATTTCTCGATTACCACTTAACCAAATTGATTGGCCACTTGACCACTTAAGCTATTCAATTGACCATTTAAGCTCGTGGCACTCTCTAAATCATTCCAGAGATATGATTAAACTTCAATATGTCGATTCTCGGGGTCTCGGTTTATGAATCTGCAATAAAATACCACAAATACCCACGTAAATCTGACACGACACTCCGATTTACTAAAATCGGTACAAAATTACAACTTTTTACTATTATTACTACTAACTACTCTAAATTATAAAGATTAACATTTCATACTATTTATACCATAATTTCATATATTTTATATAGAATTCGTTGATAAAACATAATAATATAACGTATATTTAATCATATAAAAGTAGTTTATCAAACATGTTTCTCATGCTTAGCTTGAGACAATGCCTTGGTTAACGGATCAGCTATGTTATCATCCGTGTGGACTTTCTCTATCTTTACATCTCCTCTATCTGCTATCTCTCTAATCAAGTGATAGCGCCATAGCACATGTTTGGACTTCTGATGAGACCTTGGTTCCTTTGACTGAGATATCGCTCCATTATTATCATAGTACAGAGGCACTGGACCTTCAATGAAGGGAACCACACCAAGTTCAGTAATGAACTTCTTCATCCAAACTGCTTCCTTTGCCGCCTCCGAGGCTGCTATGTATTCGGCTTCCGTTGTAGAGTCCGCAGTAGTCTCCTGCTTGGAACTCTTCCAGCTCACTGCTCCGCCGTTAAGTGTGAAAACAAATCCAGATTGTGACGTAAAGTCATCCTTGTCAGTTTGGAAACTGGCATCTGTGTAACCTCGTAATACTAAATCATCATTCCCGAAAACCAGGAACATATCCCTAATACGTCTCAAGTACTTGAGGATATTCTTGACAGCTATCCAGTGACCATCACCTGGATTGGACTGGTACCTACTAGTCATACTAAGAGGGTACAAGACATCTGGTCTTGTGCATAACATGGCATACATGATAGACCCGATTGCCGAAGCATAAGGGACTTTACTCATTTGTGCCCTTTCCTCCTCTGTCTTAGGACTCATTCCCTTCGACAGGTAGACCCCATGTGACATGGGCCGCAATCCTTTCTTGGACTGCTTCATGCTGAATCTCTTCAGCATCTTGTCTATATAGGTGGATTGCGACAGACCAAGCAACCTTTTAGATCTATCTCTATAGATCTTTATTCCTAGAATATAGGCTGCATCACCCAAGTCCTTCATTGAGAAGTTTTCAGCATCTTGTCTATATAGGTGGATTGCGACAGACCAAGCAACCTTTTAGATCTATCTCTATAGATCTTTATTCCTAGAATATAGGCTGCATCACCCAAGTCCTTCATTGAGAAGTTCTTGGATAACCAAGCTTTGACTGATTGTAACATAGGCACATCATTCCCTATGAGAAATATGTCATCTACATAAAGCACTAAGAACACAATGGCACTCCCACTAACCTTCTTGTAAACACAGGGCTCATCTTCGTTCTTGATGAAATCAAACTGTTTGATTATCTCATCAAAGCGAAGATTCCAACTCCGAGAAGCTTGCTTTAATCCATAAATAGATCTTTGTAGTTTACATACCATCCCAGCGTCATTGGTTGTGAAACCCTCAGGCTGTGTCATATACACTTCCTCAGACAGGTTCCCGTTAAGGAAAGCTGTTTTCACATCCATCTGCCAGATTTCGTAATCATGATATGCTGCAATAGCGGGCAAAATTCTAATGGATTTTAACATGGCAACAGGTGAAAAGGTTTCATCATAGTCAACTCATTGTCTTTGCTTATAACCTTTTGCCACTAACCTAGCCTTGTAGGTAGTCACGTTACCGTCCATGTCGGTCTTTCTCTTAAAGACCCATTTACACCATATGGGAACTATTCCCTCAGGTGGATCAACTAAGTCCCAAACTTGGTTGTCTTTCATGGATTCCATTTCAGAATTCATGGCTTTCAGCCATTTCTCTTTGTCATGCCTTAATAACACTTCCTCATAAGTTCTAGGATCCTCATCTTCCATGAGATACACGCCAGTGTACCTTTCGGGTTCACGGCGTTCCCTGGTGGATCTTCGAGGTGCTAGTGTGTCTACGGTAGAGGGTGGCATCATATTTGTATGTGGTGTCTCCTCTACTTCCATCAACGGACTGTTATCCGTAAGTGGTTCTCGAATTTCTTCAAGATCAATTTTACTCCCACTGACCCTATCCAGAATAAACTCTTTCTCTATAAAGTGGCTAGTCCTGGCAACAAACACCTTTTGTTCCTCAGGATGGTAAAATTGGTATCCTCTAGTTTCTCTAGGATAACCCACAAATAGACATTTGTCAGATCTAGCTTCTAATTTGTCGGGCATCATCCTCTTCACGTAAGTCGGACAACCCCAAGGTTTAAGATAGGCTAGACTCGGTTTTCTCTTATGCCATACCTCGTATGGTGTGGATTCAACCGTCTTTGATGGAATTCGGTTCAGTGTATAGGATGCGGTTTCAAGAGCATACCCCCAAAACGATTTTGGAAGAACTGCGTAGCTCATCATGGATCGCACCATGTCTAACAAGGTGCGGTTCCTCCTCTCAGACACGCCATTCATTTGTGGCGTCCCGGGAGGGGTCCATTCAGGTAGAATCCCATTCTCCTTCAAATAATCTTGAAACTCTCCATCTAGGTATTCTCCGCCTCGATCGGATCGAAGTGTTTTGATTTCTTTACCCAGTTGTTTCTCCACTTCACTTCTGAACTCCTTGAACTTTTCGAAGGCTTCAGATTTATACTTCATTAAGTATATATAACCATATCGAGAATGGTCATCAGTGAAAGTGATAAAATAAGAGTATCCTCCTTTTGCTTGAATTGATATTGGGCCACATACATCGGTATGTACGAGCTCAAGAAATTCGTTGGATCTTATCCCTTTGTCACTAAAAGGTGACTTTGTCATCTTGCCAAGTAGACAAGCTTCACATGTATCAAACGATTCGTAATCGAATTGATCCAACATTCCATCTTTATGGAGTTTGGAGATGCGATTCTTATTTATATGGCCAAGTCTACAATGCCATAAGTAGGATTCATTCAAGTCATTTGTTTTGGCTTTCTTGTTATTTATGTTAAGTACGTCAACATTCATATCTAATATGTAGAGACCATTGCTAAGTATGCCAGTACCATAAAAGATTCCATCACGTGAAAAAGAACAACATTTATTCTCAAACGTAAAAGAAAATCCATCAACATCTAATGCACAAATAGAAATAATGCTCTTCGTAAGAGCAGGAACAAAATAACAGTTATTGAGTTCTAGTACTAGCCCACTGGGCAATGAAAGAAAATAAACTCCTACGGCCAGCGCAGCAACACTTGCTCCATTTCCAACGCGTAGGTCCACCTCTCCTTTCCTCGGATTTCTAGTTCTCTTAGTGCCCGCATATTCGTACAAATATGAGAACCACAACCATATCTAATACCCGGTGGTTAGACTTAGAAGAAGTAATGTTGATCTCAATCATAAATATACACGAAGTCGAAGCATCAGAATGCTTCTTCTTGGTACTCAAGAAGCCCTTGCAGTTTCTTCTCCAATGTCCGGTCTCACCGCAATGGAAGCAAGCATCCTTGGATTTGTCTTTTGCTGTCTTAGGCGTTGGCTTAGTTGCAGCCTTCGCCTTCTTGGACTTTTTCTGGGATTTTGCCTTGCCCTTGCTTGAAGTGACTAGCAACACTTGCTTTCCCTTCCCCACAGTGCCCTCAGCAGTCTTCAACATGTTCAATAACTCCGCAAGGGAGCAATCTATCTTGTTCATGTGATAGTTCATCACGAACTGCGAGAATGAATCAGGTAGAGATTGCAGAATCAAGTCAATACTCAACTCTTGTTCCAATTTGTGGCCCAGCTTCCCAAGCCTCTCTATGTACCCGATCATTTTAAGCACGTGTGACCCCACAGCAGTCTCAGATGCCATCTTACAACTAAACAGGGCCTTCGAGACCTCGTACCTCTCAGTGCGAGACTGAGAAGCATAAAGTTCCTTCAGGTGGACCATGATAAGAGTAGGCGTCCATAGACTCATGCTGTTTCTGCAGTTCAGGTGTCATAGAAGCAAGCATGATACATGTAGCATCGATCTTGTCGAACGGTGCTTGTTGTACTTCTCGACGATCATGCGGCCGAACCCTCGCCGGGCTTTTCCGGTAGGGCCTCGTCCAAGACATAGCCAATCTTCTCGTGCCTCAAAACGATTTTGAGGTTTCTTTCCTAATCGAGAAAATTAGTTTCGTCAAGCTTGTTTTCGATGATAAAACGAAGGTTCAATTTGTTTGACATTTTCTACAACAATAAATAAAGATAGAATAAGTAAAAGTTCATGTATAAAAACCCTAAATTTGCACTTAAAATTTTATAAGGTTTTACTCCCACTAGCCAACTATTCCCTATTGGCTTTCAAGAATTTAATTAATTCTTTAGTGGCTAGGATCCTATCTAGTTACCTCGATTCCCGACGAGGGCCGATTAACCAAGATAATTTCAATAGGTAGGTACTCTTACCAGTCGCATCGCATGCGACTCCCAGTGGCTGACTAGTCAACTCTTTGACGTTTACATCTCTATGTGATAGTCAACCCCTTGTCTCTAAAATCAGACGGTCCTGACGATGGCCAATCACCGCAAGATTCTAGTCGAGTCGTAACCCAATATTCATGAGGTCTCGTAACGATCATATCTCAATAATAACGATATACCGGTGGTAGGTCAACTCCCGACGATGGCCGATCAGTTGGATCCGAACAAGGGCTCTTCACCGTCATTATAATATTGGGAGACAATTTTGGCTCGATTTTTGGCGTGGGAATATTTTAAATTAATTCACTTAATTAATTTGGTTATGTTATGGTCTCATCTACTAAGTGCATATTACTACTATATCATATAAAGTAAAACATACACAACATTCCGCGCACAAAATAACCGGTATGATCATGGACTTTTCCTAGGTGCGGTTTCGAATACAAACTGACGAAACCGCGGGTCACAAACTAAGGGTATCTGCAACCGCCAATAGGATCTCTATTGATGTACGCCAATGAGTTCTTTATCTCTCCTTGGTCCTCAACTTCTTGCTCCATTCTTGTTACATAATAAATAATTACACCCGCCGCACACGGGGGGGGGGCTTATGGTAATGGGATAATTGCAAAAAGTAAACTAGGTCACGTTCTTCATAACGGCCTAGGACAATTTTTCAAAAACCAACATAAAGAAAACATTCCCATCTATCCTATTGGTCGAGTCCATGATCAATCGGGGTCCATATAATCACATTATATCTACACATCTAATCCATAAAATTTTATCTTATGAAAAAGATTAAATTCTAATTTTAACTACACATGCGTCTTTATTTTATCACATCAAATAATTAAATAACTTTTAAATAATTATATGACTTAATCGAAAATTAAAATTAACATTTAATTTTAAATCGATTTTAATTTCAATTAAATTTGAACTTATTCAAAATAAAATTAAAATTATAAAGTCTCCTATTTGTTTCCTTTCCAAAACTAAATTTAACGCAGCGGAATTTAAAATTTGATTTCCTTTTCTAGATTGTTCTTCGTTTAATGCAATAAACACGTTAAGTAGTTTGACGGTTATACCTTAGATGATCTACAAGATCGTCGCTTTGACCGCCAACGGAGAGTAGTTCAATGCGCAAGCCGTCCACGCGTCCGGCCTCTATCGCTAATCCACACGAACCCCTTGCCGGAATCCTCTTTGGATTGCTATCGGAAAAACTCCGGCTGCTAGACCGGACCTTTTCTTCCCTCACAAACTCACTATGGATAGCTCTCTATTTTGCACAAGAACTATGAGCTCTTGCAATTGTGATGTACAAAAGAGCTTGACACCCACCTCTTATTTATAGTGATAAGTGGCGCCCCATTAGTGTGTAGGAGAAGAAAACTTTTTTCCAATAAAATAAGGAAAATCAACTAGATTGATTTATCTCTTTAATTATAATTTATTTTGCCAATATCTTATATTGATTATAATTATCTTATTATCATAAATCTATTTTTTCAAAATCAATTAATAACTTATATTAATATTATGGCAATCTTATTAATTAAAGTGCACAATCCAAGTGTATCTTACACACTCAAGAATGGCGCCCCATTAGTCAACTAATTGACTTCCGGAATATTCTTTAATTAATATAATTTATATATAATTAATATCTTGTATTTTATTTATTCATAATAAATAAATACTACCATATTAATTTACCACTATAACCTTTATAGTCTAGAGATAAACTTTCCTTATTTGGTTATCAACTATAACCGCATTTTAATCCGACTCGATGTTCATATGTGTGTGACCCGATAGGCTTCCGAATATGTTGGCCGTAGACACAAAGTGCAATTTACTAAAATGCCCTTCATACCTAACGATCACGGGATAGCGTCTAGCAACACACCGTGACCCCCAATCATCGGAAGAGTCAAAAGCAATGACTACTACCTTTCATGTGAAGCAGTTACCGTGTAACTTACAATCCTATCGCTGTAATAATATCCATACGATCGTATTTCGAGTGTCAATACATTAACGATCGTATCTTATAATTTGGATATCATGCTCTCTCGGAATAACACACTTACTCCCACTTTGCAAAGATTCTCGAGAGCTGGACATTCCTTATAAGAAGGCCATTTCGGATATTCGATCCCAATCATAGGATACGCGATTCCCGGACGACCAATCATGTATACTCCGCATGCTTTAATATCATACCCAATCACTACCGCATGATCACCCCGTGGTTAGGAGAAATTTCAATAGTATCAAAGCATGACAATCCACACCGTGATGTCATGAAGACTCCGGTCAAAAGGATAATTACACAACCGCCACATAGTGTGACACTTAATGTAAGTGGGTCAGTCTAACGTACGCATTCTCTAATACACGTCCACGTACAGTCCAAGTGTCCCTACACTTCGATAGACGAGATCTATCCCTATCTTCTAAAAGATAGAAGACATCCAATACGTGCTAGTCTGAATATACTATCAATGTCCCATTTGATAATATGTAAGACTAGAGACTTTTAAGTACCAACCTTGTTATAGTGATTAGAGATCTCATCAACCATAATCACTATCATGGTTTCTCTATCACAAATTGATACTAGGGACGTTACTATATATATACAACAAATAATATGAAGATAAACAATATATAATAACATAAGTGCTTTTATTAATCATAATAAAGTTATTACATGAACTAAATACTGTAAATGACCCGACCCAGTCGAATCCGGTCCAACCCGATTGGGTTTAGGACACCTTTCCAACTAAGCTAAGGGCATGCACCATAATATCCATTCAACATGAAGTGGAGGAGCCACAGCATAACCAAGAAATGTGGTGAAAACTTACAGCTTTCGGTCTCTGCAATGAAGCATGATTGAAATGCTTAATTTTCAAGATGTCCATTGATCATTGAAAATAACTATTTCATGCTGCTTTTCTTCTTTATGAAACGGTGTGTTTGTGAAGTGGAAAATGTTAAATAAAGATTGAATAATTTCACTATCTAGACAACATTTCTCTGGCCTATCTGTTACCCCATATATTTGCAAGCACTGTTAATGCTTTCGGTTGCATATTTGTTAATATTTAATTGAATCAGACTTCAATTGAGACTTGTCGACAATTCAATCTTGATATCATATTGCCGTTGTCTTGTATATTCGTGTATTTGTTGTCATTGAATGATTTTTTTGTTGGGTGGGGGGGTTAGCAGCTTACTTGATTATGCAAGCGAATAGATCATTGCAATCCTTAGGTTATTAGTGTTAATCAAATCAAGAAATGTGGAAAAATAATGCCCATCTTATTATATGAAGTTGGGACATCTTGTAAGTTTAATGGAATTTTGGATGTGTTAAAATATATAATTGCCACAAAGTTCATGATTTTCCAAGAAACGTAAGTGTTTGCTCTGAAATTTCAAATACCTGCATCAGTAAAAGTTGCTTTGTATGTCATGTTCTAAAATGCCCATTTCCTACTTATAGTCATTAGTTGCAGCTGTAAGAATGATCTTTTTCTCAAACCTGCAAAAAACGATCAATGTATCGCTGCTATACTAGAATACTGAATTGCCTTTTATAGAACTAGACCGAACGCCTTTCCTTCATCAATAATTCATCGATGCCAGCCAACTACTTAAATTAGCTTGAGATATATCAAAATCCGTAAAAGAAATTGACAGATCTATTACATTGTTTCATAATACTTTTGTTTGTAAATTCTGTACTATTGATCAATATGATGTAGGACTATAACAATCATTATGCCTCACCATATTCGATTGGCTACGAATGTGTAGTGACACAATGATATGCCACTGTCATTTTCAAACTAGACAATATATAAATTTTTTGCAATTAGATTCAGCATCAATACAAAATTGTTCACCTCATCAGTTCTGTGCAAGTGAATCGTGAACTACCTGGAGCTTATCAACTATTTTATGTTGTTCTTATAGACGAATCAGTAGAAAGAGAAATCAGAAGACATTATTGTTTCACACCCACTTCACATTACTAATTCACTTCAAACCAAAGTTCACTTTTAATAGTTTACAATCGTAGTTTTCTGTTTGTGGTTCACGATTTGAAGTTTACTATTGTTAGTGCACTTTTTGAGTTTGCTTGTAGGAGTTTACAATTGTAGTTCACTGTTTGTGGTTCACTATTTGCGTTCAAAACACTCTGGTTCACTGTTTTACACCTACTTCACATTACCAATTCACTTCAAACCAAATTTCACTTTTAGTAGTTTACAATTATAGTTCACTGTTTGTTGTTTGCTATTTGAAGTTTACTATTGTTAGTCTACTTTTTGAGATCATTTTTAGAAGTTTAAAATTGTAGTTCACTGTTTGTGGTTCACTATTTGAATTCAAAACACTCTGGTTTACTGTTTCACATCCACTTCACATTACTAATTCATTTCAAACCAAAGTTCACTTTTAGTAGTTTACAATCGTAGTTTTCTGTTTGTGGTTCACTATTTGAAGTTTACTATTGTTAGTGCACTTTTTGAGTTTGCTTTTAGGAGTTTACAATTGTAGTTCACTGTTTGTGGTTCACTATTTGCGTTCAAAACACTCTAGTTCACTGTTTTACACCTACTTCACATTAACAATTCACTTCAAACCAAATTTCACTTTTAGTAGTTTACAATTACAGTTCACTGTTTGTTGTTCGCTATTTGAAGTTTACTATTGTTAGTCTACTTTTTGAGATCATTTTTAGAAGTTTAAAATTGTAGTTCACTGTTTGTGGTTCACTATTTGAATTCAAAACACTCTGGTTCACTGTTTCACATCTACTTCACATTACTAATTCATTTCAAACCAAAGTTCATTTTAGTAGTTCACAATCGTAGTTTTCTGTTTGTGGTTCACTATTTGAAGTTTACTATTGTTAGTGCACTTTTTGAGTTTGCTTTTAGGAGTTTACAATTGTAGTTCACTGTTTGTGGTTCACTATTTGCGTTCAAAACACTCTGGTTCACTGTTTTACACCTACTTCACATTACCAATGCACTTCAAACCAAATTTCACTTTTAGTAGTTTACAATTATAGTTCACTGTTTGTTGTTCGCTATTTGAAGTTTACTATTGTTAGTCTACTTTTTGAGATCATTTTTAGAAGTTTAAAATTGTAGTTCACTGTTTGTGGTTCACTATTTGAATTCAAAACACTCTGGTTCTCTGTTTCACATCTACTTCACATTATTAATTCATTTCAAACCAAAGTTCACTTTTAGTAGTTTACAATTGTAGTTCGCTGTTTGTGGTTCACTATTTGAAGTTTACTATTGTTAGTGCACTTATTGTAGTTCACTATTTCAGTAAAAACACTCTGGTTCACTATTTCACACATACTTCACATTACTAATTCATTTCAAACCAAAGTTCACTTTTAGTAGTTTACATTGTAGTTCGCTGTTTGTGGTTCACTATTTGAAATTTACTATTGTTAGTTCAATTTTTTACCTCACTTTTAGAAGTTTACAATTGTAATTCACTGTTTGTGGTTCACTATTTGAGTTCAAAACATTTGGTTCACTGTTTCACCTCTACTTCACATTACTAATTCAGTTCAAACCAAAGTTTTCTTTTAGTAGTTTACAATTGTAGTTCATTGTTTGTGGTTCTTTATTTGAGTTCAAAACACTCTGATTCACTTTTTTAATTGAATTCAAAATACTCTGGTTCACTATTATTGTAATTCACTATTGTTTTAGTTCATCTCAACAATGATCTGAACTCTATTCTTCCCAATCCATTGCAGCTGCAACAAAGGTTGTGACTTAGATTTAGCAAAATACCATGTTCACTGTTTTTCATTGAGTTCAAAACACTATAGTTCACTGTTTCACTTCAATTCAATGTACTCTGGTTCACTGTTTTAGATTAACTATTGGAAGTTTACTATAGTAGACTCAGTCATGAAAGATTGCCAACAAAACCAAGTCTGAAGACAATACTTGGGTACTTCTCTGAAAGTTTTAACGCATATATCAACATAATTGAGAATTTGAATCAAGTAATAAACAAAATAGGAAATATCCAGAACAAGTATATGATATGAGTTGGAGCAACCCTGCACATTCTTCTACCACAGTTATGAGCTATGAGCTACATAAATGAAATGGAAAAGTAAGGCCAAAGAATGCAAATGTTCATATGACCTTCAAGATAGAAGTCGTAAAACTATGCTACCATTTCATAAGATCGGCCCCTTGAAAAGTCGATTATAAACCACATAATCGGCTTTTATATGATTGATCATGTGTTGTGTGTAGTGCGAAAATCAAATAACGGTTGTACAGTAGGATGTAAAGAGAACGGGTTCTTCTCGTTTTTGTCTAAAGTCACAAACTTTGGCTAGTCGAGCCCTGCATCCTTTTCAGAGGATTGAGATCGCGGTGGACCAAGCATTAATTCTGTAGCTTCTATATTCAAACTGCCATTGTTTTCCTTGATCATGGTTGAAGCAACAGAATCTTTTGATATTTGTAGGTAATTCTGGTCTTCCGATAACGTATAGTTCTTGAGATTTTCGTTTAGAGACGAAAAATATGTCATCAGGGAAAGATTCCAGGTTGCTTCTCTCTTGATATTTGACAGAAGATGAGAGATTCTAGTGCTTGAACTGCTTGAACCGTGTACCAGATTAGCCATCAACCTAATGATCATTCAAATAAGTACAAGATATCAAAACTACTAATCAAATCTAAATTGAGAGGAGAAATTTAAAATGACACAGAAATATTATTACCCTAGGAGACTTACAAATGATCTAGAAAACATGATCTATTGAACCTCAAAGCAAATTACACAAAGATACAAGACTCTTAATTCTTAAACAGAATTAATACTATTGCACTCCAACATAAGATGAAAAAACAAATGCTTTTTGGGATAGAATTTCAACATTGATCTCTAGAAGAAAAACTGTTGGAAAAAAAATAGAATATTTCAAAAGTTTATTGTTTATTGTGATATTTGTATATATTTACTGTGTTAGAAAAATATTTTAATCATGTGATGTTGAATGACATTTATTAAAATTATTTTTCTAATGATATATATACATTTATTCTTCTATTTTGACTTGTTCAAAGATATATAACAGCATAATCCTTCTATCCGCTATTTTCGGGTATAAGTTGAGAGTGGGCAGATTTAGTGGGATTTTATTTCTCTTGCCTACTGTTGCTATTTTTCGGGGATTGAGTCCTTTATATATAGAAGGTTATGTGCAGCATAAAGAGTGTGAAAAACGTAGGGAAAAAATAGAGAAATGCAGTAAGAAAGCAGAAGGGAAAAATGTGTTTATATTTGATCATCTTGTCTTATTATTTTGTTGGGTTTATACATATAAGAAATATCATTGATTCCTGGTTCCCTTTATTGAGAAGGAAGACTGTGTTTCATCCTAGTGGGACATTTCGATTCACCCGAAATAAGTCCTTTAGGACTATGTCACTTGACATAACTCGCAGTATTTTGTTCGGTTGATTATTATATTTCATCAATGAGGAAGATTGGTACTCGTTTGTGTTTTGTATTGGAGATTGTATGTGTCCCGGTGTTTTTTATGGAGATCATTACATGTTTAATAATTGATTATGAAGACCGTTACTTGCTCGAGCGTAAATTATCAAGATCGTTACTTGTTCGATGATCCATTGCGGAGGTGGTTACGTGTTCGTGACATCACTCGAAGTCAAATAATACAACAAAAACAAGGATTAAAATCAAACTGCACCATGCCATGTATTAATCACCCTAAGGATCAGGAATATTTGGGAGCCGAAAGGGGAGCGACAATGAAGCAGGATAGTAATGAACAAAACTAAATTCTCGTGAAATATTTTTCCCGCTAAATGACCTAATCAACAGTAAGGGCATATCTGTCCGATTCAATTGATTTTGTCCTTAATGCCCTATGAAATTATAAGCTGGACTATTATTTAAATCAAAATGTCTAAATGTCCTTAATGACAAATAACTATAAATTAAATAGTTGGTCTATTTAATGAATATGCAATATTATTTATTTGGTAAATAATATGTAAAATAGAAAAGACATTTTCTATTAAAATAAATGGCAAAAAGTGGCGCCTACTTTTCTGATAAATTTGGGAAAAGAAATTTTCCTAGAGTATGTCACATGTGTAATTAATTAATTATCTATTTGTTGGATAATTAAAGGATAAACTAAGAGATTGATTTTTTGGGAATTATCTCTTATTTTTATAGCAAAATTATCTTTTCCTTATGGGAATAGGTAATTGTGGTGTGAAAATGATAACTCTCTTGACTATTTATTTTCCTATATAAAGAGAGTTATTCCTAGCACAATAACCACCACAAAATTGTGCCACTTATCAAATAAAGCAGAGAAAAATTAGTTTCTTGTTCTAGTCATTAAAATAAGAAAAACGTAGAGTTTTTCTTGTGCATATTCGAGGAGGTTCTACGCCGATGATCGACGTCCACCAATCGTCGCTAGGAGGTACAATCCGGAAGACTACGGCTTCTCCCTTTTGTCGATTTATCGTCTCTCTCCGGTTTGGTAAATCTACTATCCTTCTTGTGGTTATTAATTATTTATGCGAATCGAATCGTGGTAAAATCGCATGCGAATTTGTTCGTAGCTTCCGCTGTGCATGATCGAGTGTCGGATCGGTGCTGTGAATTAGATCTGACGATCCAATTAGGGATCGGATCCGGATTCGGGTTTCTGTATATCCAGCATGTGGTATCAGAGCAAGATTAAAGCAATTTTGCGATTTTGATTGCATAATTAATTAATAAGGGATGGAATTGAATAAATATTGCATCTTTTTATATTCGTTATATATATATTGCGTGGTTGACGAGATGAATTGGTGTTGGTACTGTTTACCCATTAGATTTGTTGTAAATCCGTTTTCCGGGTATAGGAAATTGTTGTTTCTGGAAAGGTTTTAGATCCAAATTGATTGGATATAGGATGATTTTTTTTTTTATGTTTGTACCTGAGCCGAAATTTCGGAGGCAACAAACGGACGCTGAAGGCTGCCGATGCTAAATTCATATGCTGATGTCAACATGACATCAGCGTCATACATTGAAAAAAGAAAAAAAAATGTGCAGCAGGATTCAAACGGGTGATCAAGAGGTTGAATGAACAAGCAGTTGACCAGTTCCAATACAAAGGAATTTGTTGAAGAAGCCGATTGACAGATTAATATAGTTGCAGATACTGTTTTCTTTTATAAATAATTAGTAAACCCATTAGAATGGGTTTAGGATCTTTTATTTATAATAGATTAGATACGTGGGTACCAACGGTCCATCTCAGTGGTTTATTTTTCGCATTTATTTTCTTTTATGATTATTTATTATGTGATATAACCATGCCATGCATCATATTCATGAATTTCACTCCTAGCATATGCATACATGTAGAAAATTAATATTGACATTAATTAGACATGTATGAACACGATAATTAATTTAGATTAAAAAGTAAATTAAATTAATTACAGGAAACATAATTTTATCGGGATATAAATTTCACTTGATAAAATTAAAATTTTACTCGGTAAATTTATTTTGAGATCTAAAAATCATTCGTGGATTTTAATTATGTAGTGACTACATAAAAGAATTTTAATAATTGAAAAACTGGAAAATCCGGAAAAGTTGGACACCAACTGAGCAAAAGGTTCGAAAATTGGTTCGGGCGGTCAACAGGGCTTCAGCTCGACTTGACTTGTCCGTCCAAGTGTGGGGTTAACCACGGGGGTCCGGCAAAGTCAACCTATCCGGCGAGCTGAGGCTCAATGGGGCAACCTTAGCCCGATTTTCAACCCAGCACCTGCACACGTGCGACGTTAGCGTCGGGGGTCCGGCAAGGTCAAGCTATCCGGCGAGTTTTGGCTCAATGGGGCAACCTTAGCCTGATTCATCCAGCAGTCGTATATGAACCAACGAAGAGGACGGGACGGCTTAGCCAATCCCGACACCGTTCGGTGAACTCGGTTAAAGCTCAGCCAGGGTTTAATACCGATAAGTTGGTGATTGCTTTTCAAGATTTATTGTTTTCAAATTATTGAGATAAAATTCTACGATCCTAAAATTTTATCATGACGATATTAGGACTATAAAATTCTTTTAGTGAATTTTAATTGTGTAGTGACTACACAAGAGATTTTCTAAATAATCGATAAATTGGAAAATCATGAATATAGTGTCACTAGTTAGACGGTATTTGAAACCGATAAACTAGTAGGAGCTTTAAATTTGTGATTTATTGTTTTTGGATTTGGTGGGAAATTCATAAGTCCTAATATATTAGGATTATAAAATTCTTGGTGAATTTTAGTTGTGTAGCGTCTACACAAAGAATTTATAAATCCATAAAATTGGAAAATCGTGAATGTAGTGACACTAGTTAGACGGTATGTAATACCCTACTCCCGACCCCTAGGTCCACTGCGGTCATTCTAGGAGGGGTTGCGAAGCTCTCGCCGCGACTTCAATAACAATACTAGAAAACCCAAGATTATTCACTAAATCCACAAAATAATTCACCAACACTTCAATAACAAACTTGATTATAATATTACCACAAGTCAAATTTACATAAATCACTATCTAATTCCATTACAAAATTACAACCAATAAAATTATAAGATTCATAACTAACTAACTCACTATGCACGGTCTAATCCATAACATCAATTTCTTTTATTCCTTGGATCTTGTTTAACATCATCTATATACTCTTGCTTATGTCTCGATCGAAAACATGTATATATGTATTTATAAAAGGGAAAGAAAAAACAAACAAAGAAACAAGAAAAATGAGGCGTGCGCAAAGGGCTGGTATGAGCCACGTGTGCAAGTGTTATACTATATATATAATAATAAATTAAAATAAAATATCTTGATCAATTTTTAAAAATCACAGCAGAAGTCTTTTATTAGTTGATAGAACAAATGAAAAGTACAAATTTTAATATTGAAGTGCACGAGCATTAAGAAAAGCATGTCGGGTTCATTTACAAGCACCAGCTTTGGCCGAGCTGATGAGTCAAGTACCGCCCTAACACCGTTTTACCATATGGATTTCAACCGCACTCCACGAGAACTAGCCATGCCTGACAACTCCGGCCGATTGCCAGGGAAAAGAATCAACATTCACCGTGCAAACCTCCTACACGGCTCCAGCCAACTCTATCCATGCCCTAGGACCCACGCACCAACCGTCAGCCCTTGCTTTCCCGGCTGTAGCATGAATCTTCGGGGAAAAGGTACCGTCCCCACTCTTACGAGTGAGCACTCTAGCTACTGTCGGAAAGACTTCGAGTCAAGAGGCCCCGAGACCGGTGACCAGCCGTTCTCCTAGAGCAGTAACTCTAATCCCCCTAGCCACCAAAGCTTTGACACTTTCGTGCCACGAGCGAGCGAGCGAGCGAGCAAGTATTATCCGTCAATTCCAAGTATCAGTTTTATTTATTGATAAAAATGTGCACTGGTTCAAATCAAGTCGTTTAATTTTAAGAAATCATTTGAAAATGACTTCCGAGTTTAAAGGTTCATTCGATATATATACACAAATTATTTGAAAATGATAAAAACACACTTTTTTGCTTTATATCAAAATAAAAGACTCACCTTGGCTTGAGGTAAACTTAAGAGAATTGAATTTATCAACACTTGGTTCACAAACCGGTACCACCGCCGCCTAATATTAAAACTCCGAAGTATCAGCCTCGACACAAATTAGATCAACCAAAGCTACCCAATATCCCACGCACCATATTATATTCATTATTTTCCTTTTCCGACATTAATTTTGTTAAGAAACATGAATTTGATGACCACGGCAAATCAAACTGTCAACTTCCACATTAGTTACAAATCTAGCACATTCACATATATATATATATATATATATATATATATATATATATATATATATATATACCTTATTATTCTGTTTGTTTTGAAAAGCCTAATGAATTTCTAACAAAACTTTACAAGTATTATTATTGTTTATCTTAGCCTCATATACAAAAGGCATGTATACAAGTACTTAACGGACAACTATATATGTCTGCTGATATAAGGAGGACTTAATACTAGACATAAAAGGTATGTTTACATGTACTTAACGGACTACGAAATCACTGAAATGAAATCCCGTATATATTACGATTCCGGAAATGACACATGCCTGATATAGAATTCTAATCAGAAATCTTCTTACTTGACCACTACATCCCAAGCCCCGAAAACGTAAATATGTAAAGAGAGAATACCTTCACTTAGGATGATCTCCGACTCGGCATGATTTTTCGATTGAGTTGATCACCTTACCGGAATTCCTTCTATGTTTTAATTGTAATTGAAGAGGAAACGTTGTCGAGCAAACTGTCAATAAACTCGACAAAAGAACTGCACAACCGGTCGGATAACTAAATGAGTCTTCATCAGTTGATGTGATTTTGGGTCATGTCTATATCTATGGGACCTGATCTTGTGAAGAAGGTGAACTGAAAAGGGGTTTTAATAAAGGGAAAAAACTTCTTCTAATTAAAAGAAAGAAAAGAGTTTTAAAGGGGAATGTTGTCACGGGTTGCTTTTATATTCGGATAGTTAACCGAGGAGCAAATCAAAGGTGTGACAAATACTCAAGTGTTCGATTAACCGTTAGCTTGAACCACGTGTGAGTCTTTTATTTTGATATAAAGCCAAAGTGTGTCTTTTAATTATTTTCAAGTATTTTACTTATATTAAAATGATGTTTTAAACTCGAAGTCGTTTCGAATGATGTCTTAAAAACAATAAAACATTAACCGTTTTGAGCTAGTGCACAATCTTGTAACTATAAAAAACTGATATACTTGGAATTGACGGATAATACTTACTCGCTCGCTCGCTCGTGACACGAAAGTGTCAAAGCTCAGTGGCTAGGGGGATTAGAGTTACGCTCTGGAGAACGGCTAGTCACCGGTCTCGGGGCCTCTTGACTCGAAATCTTTCCGACGGTAGCTAGAGTGCTCACTCGTAAGAGTGGGGACGGTACCTTTTCCCCGAAGATTCATGCTACGGCCCGGGAAAGCAAGGGCCGACGGTTGGTGCGTGGGTCCTGGGCATGGACGGGGGTTGGCTGGAGCCGTGTAGGAGGTTTGCACGGTGAAAGTTGATTCTTTTCCCTGACAATCGGCCGGAGTTGTCAGGCATGGCTAGTTCTCGTGGAGTGCGGTTGAAATCCCTGGGTAAAAATGGTGTTAGGGCGGTACTTGACTCATCGGCTCGGCCAAAGCTGGTGCTTGTAAATGAACCTGATATGTTTTCTTAATGTTCGTGCACTTCAATACTAAAAATTGATCGTTTCATATGTTTAATCAATTAATAATTAAAAAAACTTCCGCTGTTATTTTTAAAAGTTGATCAAGATATTTTTTTTATAAATTATTATATATATATATATAGTATAACACTTGCACACGTGGCTCATACCAGCCTTTTGCTGATGCCTCGTTTTCTTTGTTTCTCTGTTTTGTTTGTTTGGTTTTTTTTTCTATAATTAAAAATACAGGTTAATGATCGAGGGTAATGAAGAGTATAGGAGTTGATTGATCGAGATGCGAGGAAATTGAAATTATTGTTTCCGATGGTACTTCATTTAATTGTAAGAGCTTTTGTAATTTTATGGGTTGTAATATTGTAATGGAAATAGTTATTGAATTAATGTAAAATTAACTTGTGGATTTATTATGTTAAATTGTGGATTTAGAGGATTATCTTGGGTTTTCTAGTATTTTTATTGAAGTCGCGGCGAGAGATTCGCAACCCCTCCTAGAATGACTCCAGTGGACCTAGGGGTCGGGAGTAGGGTATTACAGGTGGTATCAGAGCTCCGAGGTTAAGTTTCTCGGGAGTTCTACAAGAAGATGTATTTTGGGACAAGTAAGATTTAATGATCTAGTCTAGCTAAGAGGATGAATCGAATTTAGGAAATGATTTTATAGAATAAGTTTAGTAAAATGATTTTGAGATCAACTAGGTATTGATCAAGGGGGTTTAGAAAGACAATGAGTTATGAATTTATTAAGGCATAAGTTGTGATAAATAGTGATTGTCTATATTAAGTTATAATATTTTGATCCAGGATTAGGACACAAGTGTTTCGCATGCCATATATAAATGTAAAGAAAAAAAGATATATAGTGCTTTAACTATGATAAGATTTAAGATTTTTTTTGAAAAAAAGTGAGAAATATATATCCATTATTTTTATTAATTTTTTATTTTATTTTATTATTATGTTTCAATGATTCATATTCCTTTTTATTTTAAAACGTTATGAATTTAAATATTCTGCACAAATTTTCATGTTTTTAAAGGTGGATTCTAAGATTTGTTACACTTCTAATTTCTTGATTTTTTTTATTTTTATTTTTTTTTATTTTTTTATATTTATATTAGTAAATTGTTGATTTGAAAATGAGCTTCAATTACTTTAATTTATTATTTTCCAAGGTACATATCTTGATATTTTAATTTCGAGACAATTTTAGAAAAAGGAAATTTCTTTTGTACATCTCCTTGAAAAAAATTGATAATACATACCAAAGAATTCAAATACTACATTTAGTTCCGTTTTGATTATTTTATTTTATTTTCTCAAGGAAGGACTAATTCTTATTTGAAATGTCAAATGATTTTGATGCATAAGTTTGAAACACTATTCTTTTTATTCATTGGATCTCAGAGAGAATTTTGGGTTATATTATCTAAAGGTCACGTGGTTGTTGATTTAGGGTATTACAGGTGGTATCAGAGGTCGGTAACCCACAGGTCCCAAGATCGTAACCTGACTCTGATACCCTAGAAAACATGTTAAGAGTTTAATATCAAAATGGAGTATAGGTGTGGAATACCTAAGTTAAGGAGAGGGAAGTTCGAGGACGAACTTCTTTGAAGGGGGGGAGAATTGTAACGCCCCGATTTTCGTCATATTGTTTATAAAGGACTTTATAGGCATTTCGAGATAACTGTCTAGATAATTTATCTGTTTATTTATTCTATATATTTTCAACTAATAAGATCTTGCGATATATTATATTTTCATACTACGGATTAAACTGCAATATTTTCAACGTAGAAATGATTTTGTTGTTATTATTATTATTATTATTATTATTTCAAAAAGGATAGTTACTAAATATACTCTGCATTTTTTTTCATACTCATGAATTGTGTTCGAAATTGCATTTGAAATCATTTTATAACACTAGATATTTAAACTAATTTATGTGTGCATACATTTAACATATGTTGAATATAAAAATATATACGGTACCTGCTAGCACAATTAATTACTGTATATTATAG
Source organism: Gentiana straminea (assembly GCA_036785695.1). Taxonomy (NCBI): domain Eukaryota; kingdom Viridiplantae; phylum Streptophyta; class Magnoliopsida; order Gentianales; family Gentianaceae; genus Gentiana; species Gentiana straminea. Next base: position 13,166,727 of record JAVUPR010000113.1, on the reverse strand, counting down.
TATAAAGGGGTTTCAGTTTTGGTTGAATGGGCCGTTTACTTTATTTAGTACCATTTAATAAGCAAGTTATGGTGTAAAACGGACCAACAGACGGGAGTTACCGATTGTAGTTGTTTGTAACTCATTCTTTTCATATTCCTTTCATAGGTATATAAATGTATCGCACCATATTATTCTCGTTGGCGAAATTGTACGTATGTGGTCTTTCTTTCTCACTTTCATAAAAATTGGTTGAATTTTCCATAGCTGTTATCACTATCCCTCATACACCTAAGACTACCTACAACACACAATTACCGATACATCACTGAGTTGCTTCGGTTCACTTTATCATGTTCTTCAGTAAAATAACTTGTGTTAAGAAGTCATATATAGCCAACATCCAAACCATCACCAACATAAAACCGAAACCGTCGTCGAAAAATAGCGCCCACCAGAAACTTGATCATGACCTATCTACACCAAAACAACATCTTCAATCACCAAGTTTCAATTTTTTTTTCCGTCATAAATGTTGAACTAGCCTCCATTGTCGCCATATGTATGTATATGCAAAACTCTCAACCATTTGTTAAGGTGTTGTCTATCCATCGGGTTAGTGATCGACATAAAGTGATGGTTTCTTGAGGATTTAAATTTAACTAAGTAGCTTATCATTGGAAAAACGTATTTTGGTATTTTCGGTTGGGGTTACTACATATAGAAGAGATTATGGTTGTAATTAATATATCATCAAGAAAACGTTTGTGTGTTTGGGATGGTAGTCAATGTCATCAAATCAGTGGAATTAGCAGTAGCATTGTCGCAGACCTAAGATCGGAATTCGGCTACCAAGCCTTGCTATTATGTCTACTTAATGAAATGGAGCTTATATGTTAATAAACATGTACTACTGCAAAGTGATGAAAAAAGGGTAGTGGACGTGGGGTATAACAAGAGATGTCAAAATTTGCAAGTGGATCGTGAAATAAGCATATTAGCTCGGACAAACTGTGAGTCTTTTATTTTGATATAAAGCCAAAGTGTGTCTTTTAATTATTTTCAAGTATTTTACTTATATTAAAATGATGTTTTAAACTCCGAAGTCGTTTCGAATGATGTCTTAAAAACAATAAAACATTAACCGTTTTGAGCTAGTGCACAATCTTGTAACTATAAAAACTGATATACTTGGAATTGACGGATAATACTTACTCGCTCGCTCGCTCGCTCGTGACACGAAAGTGTCAAGGCTCTGGTGGCTAGGGAGATTAGAGTTACTGCTCTTGGAGAACGTCTAGTCACCGGTCTCGGGGCCTCTTGACTCGAAGTCTTTCCGACGAAGAGCTAGAGTGCTCACTCGTAAGAGTGGGGACGATACCTTTTCCCCGAAGATTCATGCTACAGCCGGGAAAGCAAGGGCTGACGGTTGGTGCGTGGGTCCTAGGGCATGGACAGGGTTGGCTGGAACCGTGTAGGAGGTTTGCACGGCGAAGGTTGATTCTTTTCCCTGACAATCGGCCGGAGTTGTCAGGCATGGCTAGTTCTCGTGAAATGCGGTTGAAATCCATGGTAAAAATGGCGTTAGGGCGGTACTTGACTCATCGGCTCGGCCAAAGCTGATGCTTGTAAAATAAACTCGACATGTTTTTCCTTAATGCTCGTGCACTATATAACTTTTAAAATTGACTTATTATTGTTGCTCTGTCTTTTATTTTTATTTTCAAGAATTATTTACTAACTCGTTTTGCAAGATTAATAAAGGTTTCCGCTGCAAATTTTATAAAAGTTGTTTTTATATATATAATATAGTATAACACTTGCACACGTGGCTCATACCAGCCTTTTGCTGACGCCTCGCTTCCCTTGTTTCTTTGTCTCTTTTGTTTTTTTTTCTTTTACAAATATATGTATAGGTCTTGATCAAGGAAAAAGAGAAATTGTAGGCGATGTTTGATCGAGATTCGAAGATAAAAGAAATTAATGTTTTGGATGGTACTTCATATAATTTTGAGAGCTATTGTAATTTTTATGTGTTGTAATATTGTAATGAAGATATTTATTGAATTGATGTAAAATAACTTGTGGATTTATTATGTTAAATTGTGGTTTTAGATGATTATCTTGGGATTTCTAGTCTTAGTATTGAAGTCGCGGCGAGAGCTTCGCAACCCCTCCTAGAATGACCCCAGTGGACCTAGGGGTCGGGAGTAGGGTATTACAGTAAGTCATCTAAACTAAATTAAAGGCTAAACTGAAATATTAATAAAAGAAAATAAAGGATAAGGAAAGCGATTTCGGATCACTAACCTATGAATCCTTTCTTAACCGGAATTATGACCCGGAAGCTAAGTTCTTTTGTAAGAACAAGATAGCTAGGCATTAATGATTAAAGAGTAGACAACGGACAGTTATTTCAGCTAAGATAGTGGGAGTGATATAAGGAAATAAATTTCGGATTTTAATCCTTGAATATCGTAGAAATCTAATTTCTGTTTTCAGATTCGTTGGAACAAATGGATTCACTTTGAATCGATAATATAGTTGCCTTAAAGAAAGTGAATATGACATTTGTATACGATTCTGAGACTCGGACTTTTGTCTGATAAAGTCAGAACCACTAAGTAATGTTGAAAAAGGTATATGTAACACATCATAAGCTATTAAGACAAATGGTTTATGTATTTAGATAAACGATTCTTCAGCATCTATTAATTAGTGCATATATTCTAAAGATAAGATCTGAAGAGTGGCTAAGGGTGATTCCTATCTCCCAGTCTAAAGAACACTATCTCAAAGGAAAGATGACTAAGTAACCTTTCAATTAGGAAAAGGTAATAGAGTTGAAGAAGTATCACAACTTGTTCATATTGACCTTCAGGGTCTTATGAAGATACGAGCTAGTGGGAGCTTTTGAGTAGTGGACAATTTGTCTGATAGCTACTCGAAACGCCGATTAGTTTATCTAAATATTTGAAGGAATCTCTGATATTACCAGAGAAACGAGTATTCCATGCTCAGATATAGGCTATAGCATATTATTTGGAACTGATGCTCGGCCTACCTCCGAGTAAAACGGTTTCACTGAAAGGATAAACTATGTATTGTCTTGTATAGGTATTGATATGCTATATTACACTGCTTAACTCAATTAAGATATTAGTTGCAAAATAACGGTTTACATTATTATGTAATACCGAGAAGTCTACCTAGAAGATGCTTCTGAATTTATGGATAAGGAGTGAACAACGTTTACTCCACTTTCGTAAATAGAGGCATTTAGCACTTGGTGCTTGAAGGTAGGACTGGGGATTTTACATACACGTTCAGATGGTGACTGTTCGTGAAATATCTTAATGCAATGAGTAAAGGCTGGTTATAATATTCTTAAGATTGGATAGTGACGGTTACACTGTTACATCATTTCTAAAAGAACGTTTAGATAACAACCTTGAACCTTGAAGTAAAGTTACTCAAGGATTTACTATCTGATTTAATCAGACCATATCCAACATTGATTGTTGGGGAATACGCTGATAAATACTACTAAACCAGATCAGAATGGATATCCACCCAAATGCAGTGGGAGTATGGTTTATCCATTGACTCACTGTGATCATGCAGACTTTACAGTCTCCTGGGGGTGATTGATCACCTATGGTCATTTAGGGAAGACTGTATAGGATTATGACAATAGGAGGTTGGTTTAAAGCCACAAACCTGTATATGGAGTTTTGGTACTCCAGTTCTGTTCATACTCTAGTAGAACCACCTGAGTGTCTCATGCCTAGTGGGAGAAATTTGATCTACATGGAAAAGAGTCAAATGAATGGGAAAGTTTAACTTTCTAAGCAAAGCCAAGTGGTCTAGGGGTAATTCCCTGAGAAGTAGAGAGTTAACCAGGGGTGATGCCCTAAAATTCTCTCACCATTCCGCCTTGCTTGACTCCCTGGAAAGCAGAAAGACTAACTTGGGTGATTCCCTGAAACTTTCTTGCCGTATAAAGAAGCTTGAATTCATTCAGAACAGAAGGGTTTTAGCTTAAAGCCAATGGTAGATTGACTGCATATGCTTAAATCCATTGGTGGATTAAAGTAAACCTCTAAGTCATTAAAATCCACAAATATGAAATGTGTGAGCTTGACCAAAAGTATTGATGAGTCTTTTGTAGACTGGAGAATCAATATTGGTAAAGTAGTTGACGTTAGTGTTTATAAAGGATAACACAGCAATAGTTGTAAGCAACATGAGTGTGTTATCTGAAGTTAAGAACTGACGAGTCAAAGATTCTCTGAATCAGAGAAGTGGACTGTATTCTTAGAAATCGTTTCGGTTGAGTTCATGAGAACAAGTTGTGGCAGTGTCCCATCCATCTCATAGGTTAAGATGTTGATACATTTCTTTGCATGCTAGTGTTAGTAATACCATCCGCAGCGGAAACGATTTATGGATCTAGATCTATATACTACACGTAATAAAACAACTGGATCTATTCTACAAGGGGGTTGTAGATCATACCTCTTGGATCTCTAAATCCAAGTTGAAGAACCGCAATAGGATGAACGAAGGAAAGCATGAAGAGCACCACGATCTTCCGTACGTGTGATCCAAGCAACTCCCGGTGGAAGGAATTCTCGACTCGAACCCTTCCGATATGCTACCCGGAAAAATCTCCAAGATTTTCCCCAAATTTCCCCCTTGGCCGAAATTTGTTTCTTCTCCTCTCTAAGAGGTGAAGTCGAAATTTGTAGTGTGTTTTGGCTTGGGAGAACTCTCTTTATATAGGAGAGTAAAACTTAAGCCCCAAGGATTTTATAATTAATACAAAATCAATTATGATAATCCTATTAAATAAAAGATAATCCCAAAATATTCTAGAACAAATCCAGAATAATCTTTATCTTTATTTCTTACCATAAATATTTATCCAATAAATATTTTATGCACATGTCTTATTAATACACAAGAAACTAATTCTTGTTACCAAAAAATATGCATGTGGCGTGAATTGTATCTTTAATTGACCTAGTCAATTAATTTTTGTCATACACACTAATTTGCCAATTATTATGGAAAATATATTTTCCACTTATTTTAATTATTTAGTTCCAACTAATTAAATAGTCACTAAACAATTAATTCACATATCGTTTTAATAAAGTCCAATAAGAACTAAATTAATATTATTAGGATTCGACGTCCGAGAATAGCATGCTATATTAGGAGGCACGTCGGGGACCATGGACTAATAATCGGCGGCTCCGATAAATCAAATAAATAATTATAGAATAATTATATTCGATAAATCAATCACAGAATATGCCACCATAATCCCGTGATCGCACTCCTCCGATTATGAGATTATATTTATCTCCTCACGAGAATAATAATAAGCGTCCATTGATATAATCATTACATATGGATTAATCCTCCATAGATCGTTCATTCTAAATCGGGAAGTTACCGTTAACCCTTTTTAGAACCTCTTATCCTTATTTACCATTAACCCCTCTAGTGATCAATTAATTCATACAACTCACCGGTGATCAATCGGTGTGATATGAACTCGCGCGATCGATCGCTTTCTAGGATTAACAAATAAGGGAACTGTCTATCTACTTCCATAAATGGAAGGAATGGATTCCGTATCCGTGATAACACGTACTACTCACTCAATCCAAGACAATGCCAAGATGGGGTAATTCGGACCACGTACTCGGTGTAATCCTTAACCGTCAAGTCAAACCTCATACCGATTCAAGCGCTTGATCGTGATCACCTCGGATTAAGATATATCCATAAATATGATCATCCATTGATTCGATAAGACTTCTCGATTACGGAATTATATCGTGAACTCTAATCAAATCGGTCCAATACTATATGATATATCTATCATATATAAATGCCCCATTAGGTTCTCTTAACCGAAAGTCCGGATAAGACAATCACACCAACCGTGTTCGGGCGCATTAATAGCACGTTAAAGGAGAGACCCGATACTCTCGATTAACTTCACTACGGGCTAATTGTATTTTAAGTACATCTTCACTAACTCAATCCTCCCGTGTATATACCATACACTGAGTTAAGTGATTACATAAACGATATACTTAGGGTTTTCTGTAGTGTAAATACTATTGTCACATCGGTGATTATGAGAATAATAAATATGAATAATAACGTCAATTCATTTATTAAATAAAACAATTACAAAAAATTGTCTTTCGGGCATCACACCTAACAATCTCCCACTTGCACGAAAGCATGTGATTAATTGTTTTAGAGCACACCCTATTATTTAAAATACAACAAACTACATCTCCCACTTGCTCTAAAGCAATGGAGACTCATCCCGTATTCTAGTACCCATTAAGCATATCATAACCATTTCAGATTTCAAAGTACACTCCGAGTATGGCGTCGTAGGATAGGTCAGTGACTCGGTGAGTACCTACATCTAAATGTCATGGGTCTTAATGATTAGTCAGGTTGTCGGCTCGAGACGATCCGTAGAATCGAAACGATACCGGTCCATCAAATCATGTGGTACTGAGTAAACACTGAGCCCGAGATCGACTTAATGATCATCCTTAATCTGACTTAAAGTCAAAATCAGTGTATCACACATATCCAAGTTCACACATGAATATGTCCGCATATTGTTCCTCGTTCTCTTCAAGATACTAAAGGACATACTAAACTTGCTTTGTTAACCACCGAATCTAAGATTCGATCAAAGTTGACGTTCATTAACCTGACCATCTCTTACTAGAAAGAGAATCTATCCCATTTCTCCTGATCCGAAGATTTAGAGAGTCATTCCTGAGGCATAGGGTAGAACTTCCTCGTTGAATGTTGCATACACAGATGCATCATCTTAACCAATAAGATGGATGGGAAACCGGATCGATTCTAATGAATTCGACCGAGTCAAACTCTTAAGAATGTTGTCCAAAACTCGTTGCGAGAAATTGTGGTATTGTCGTATTCGACTTCGTATAACACACCCATGTTGATTCCAACTCGGTGCGGTGTTATCCTTCACAAACACTAATTTATATATTCACTACCGTACTAAAATTGATATTCGCCTACAAAAGACTTATCAATATTCTGGTTCAAATCCACATATTGTAGAAATATATGACTTCCAATGACCGAGAGGTTTGCTTTTTATCCACAAAGGACATAAGCCTTGACAGTCATCCTGTCATAAGTTCATAAGTCAATACCCTTCTGTTTCGAATGAATCCAGACTCCGTTTGTTTGGCAAGAAAGTCTCAGGGAATCACCCCTATTTTCTGCTTTTGAACGAAATCATGCAATACCGAACTCATTCTACTCTTTTCCATGTAGATCCAATTACTCCCACTGGGCCTGAGACGCTCAGGTGGTTCTACAAGAGCATGAACAGAATTGGAGTACCGAACTCCATTCACAGGGTTATGGCTATTAAACCAACCTCTATTATCAGAATCCTATACTGCTCACAAAAGAGCCATAGGTCATCGATCGATCCTTAGACTACAAAGTCTGCAGAACCCGTAATGGGTAATGGATAAACCATACTCCCACTACATTCTGGGTGGATCGAAATTCTGATCTAGTTTAGTAGTATTTAGTGTTATCACCAACAACCGATGTTGGATGTGGTCTGATTTTAATCAGTTAGTAACTACCTTGAGTAAACGTACTTCAAGGTTCAAGGTTTTTCGAACATGGACTCTATCGTAAAGGATGCCACGATAACCGTCCCTTCCTGATTTCAAGAATCCTATATCTAACCTTTATACTCAATAGGTTAAAAGATATATCACGAATGGTCATTGACCGAACGTGTTTGCGAAATTTCCAGACCTACCTTCAAGCACCGTGTGCTAAATGCTTATATTTACGGAAGTGGGGTGAACCGAATCCACACCTTATCCGTAAATTCCAAAGCATATTCTAGGTAGACTGGTTGGTCTTACATTTCAATGTAAACCGATATTTCGCTTCTAATATCTTTATTGAGTTAAGCAGTGTATTGTGGCACATCTATAACTATGTAAAGGCAATTCAATGGTTTCTTCCTTAGTGAAAACATTTCACTATGAGGCAGACCGAGCATCAGTCCCTAGGACTATGTGATGGCCCATTTATGAGTATAGAATACTCTATCTCTGTTGAAAACAGAGAAACCTCAAAATATTTTGGATAAACTTACCGGAGTGTTTGAATAGTTATCAGACAAGAAGTCACTACTCGGAAGCTCCTACAAACTTGTATCTTTCATCAGACCCCGAAGGTCGTCATGAACAAGCTATATTACTTCTTTATATCCATTATCCTTTCCCGATTGAAAGGAAACTTAGTCATTGAACCTTTGAGACAATATAACCAGACTGGGAGAAAGGAATCACCCTGAGCCAGTCTTCAGGTCTTGTCTTTTAGGGACTATGCACTAACTATGGAATATGAAGAAGCGTTTATCTAAATATAGAAACCAATTGCTTTTAACGAGTTCTTAAGATGTGTTTTATATACATATTTCAAGCTCTAAGTGGTTTTGACTTTATCAAACAAAAGTCCGAGTCTTGGATTCGTACTACAAATGGTATATTCACTTTCTATACGACAAACAAATTATCGAATAGAAGGTAAATCCTTTCGTTCCAACGAATCTTAAACGGAAAATAATTTTTCCGCGATATCCAAGGATTGAATCCGAGATTCATTTCCTTATATCACTCCCACTATTCTAGCTAAAATTAACTGCCCGTTGTTTACTCTTTTAATCGTTAAATGCACTGCTACCTTGTTCTTCCAAAGAACTTAGCTCGAGAAAATCACCAAGGATTCATAGGTTGGTGATCCAAAATCACCGTCCTTATCCTATGATTTTCGCTTAATTAATTTTCGGTTCAACCTTAAAATTTTCTCGCTTTAGGTGACTAACACTTTTAGACATATTCTCCCATTCTTGACTTTCAATGAATGGAAACGATCTTGAACCAAATGTTCGTTTGAGTAGACACTACTCTTGAACCGTGGGATGTCTATTTCGAGTGTTACTCGTCGAGACTTCTCGGATTTTCTAATATACCAGAAAAAACAACAAATCATAACATTAAAGCTCCCACTAGTTTATCGGTTCCAAATACCGTCTAACGAGCAATGCTTTATTTTTATGAATTTCCGAGTTTTTCGATTAGAAAATCTTTCGTACATAGTTCTATTGTTTCCAGAAAAACAACAAATCATAGAAACTCCCACTAGTTCATCGATTCCAAATATCGTCTAACTAGCAACATTTCATGACTTTCCGGTTTTTCAATTAGAACGGTTACGTGTGTAGTCAGTTACACTTTTCTAATGTTCTAGAAAAACAACAAATCATAAAGCTCCCACTAGTTCATCGATTCCAAATATCGTCCAACTAGTAACACTTCATGATTTTCCAATTTTTCAATTAGAAAATTACTCGTGTAATTACTACATACTCAAAATTCACTAGAAGAATTTCAAAGTCCGAAATCACCTTTGATCAAACTAAGTTTGTCTTCCGTTTGACACGAATGACACTAGTGACATACCTATATGTCACTCTGGTTTTTAAAAGGCTTAAGAGAAAACTATCTCTTCCGAAAATTAATTGCATTATCGATTAACTAGTTCAACGTCCTAGTTACTTTCCACTTTTTAACAAAGTCAATACTAGTCAATTAAATTTTAAGCAATTTAGTAAGGGATATAATGCTGTAAATAAAATGACATGTATTAATTCAAGTTTAACACTACTATATTTTATTTTAGGAATTGTAAACTAAAAATTAAGTCTACTCTACCATTCCAAGGTTTTAACCTCGCATCTCAGTGCCGCCTTAGGGTAGGTCAAAGAGATGACGGTTAAATCGAGACAATCTCATCAATGAATAACTTGTGAGAATCGAACATCCCACGAGAATCGAACATCCCTTTATTCATTGACTACCTTCCTTTTTTAGCCTAGATATTATCAAAAAATACCCATGATGAGTGTGACCTACTATATCGGATCTCTTAGGTACGCCCCGAGTATGCCGTCTTAGGATAGGTCGGTGACCCAACGAGTACCCGGAAATCCTATCCTTTCGGAGACCAAGCCATGAATGTTGATAGGGGCGAACACCATCCTTGGGGACGAAATCAAAGCGCCTCGAGGCGTCACCCTTCTCTCACTTACTTGTATCTATAGTAGAGGCCGTGGGGTTGGCTGTCGCCTCCCCCGCTCCCACTCAATATTTTGGAAGTGGTTGTGGGTTAACTAACCACGTCTTTTTTGATGTTAACATAAAAGCACATCAAATCAAGGATTCCGAATGGTGTCGGTAACGTAGGCAAGCCTACCCGTCCTATTCGTTGGAACATATGTGACAGTCGGACGAAATCGGGTCAAGAGAGCCCTATTGAGATTAGAAGGAATCACCCCTCCGCTCTCGGTTTGGCTTAGTCTTGCCGGACCCCCGTGCATACATCACACTAGGAGGGTTAAGTCGTTTGAGCGAAGCTCGCTTGACCACCCAACCTAAAGGCGAACCGTTTTTATCCAAGATTTATTGTTCTTTTACCATCATTCAATCTCGTAGACACTACGAATTGAAAACGTGATCTCGTTTCAAACTTTAAGGCGGTTCACCGAGAACACACACCGAAAGGCTAACGATTTCATAACCCGTCCTCGGATCTTTAATTAGTTACTAAATTAAATTAATTACCACGTATTAATAAAATTTCAACTAATTACGCGAGTTTGTATACATGCCTATTTTAATTACCAAAATTAAAATTTTACATGTATGCATGGAGTGGATTTATGATATGATGCATGTCATGGCAATTCCGGTTTTATATCTATTTTATGATCAAACACATAAAAAATAAATGCGGAAAATTTAAACACCGAGATGGATCGTTGGCACCCCCGTATCTAATCTATTAGAAAATAAAAAAACAAAACCCTAACTAGGGTTTACTACTTTCTAACTAAATCTGCAGCTGTACGAACTCTTCGATGATCGGGAAACCAAACGAACTCGGATCGGGACGAAACTTTCCAGATCTTATCTTCACTCTTTGAACTTCAATATGGACGGTTGGATCGGTGCTTTGACTTACCAATTTTCTCCAGTAAAACGCCGAACTTGCTGCTGAATCTGACTTTGACTGCACTGCATCAATGACTTCCTGAGGCAGATCGGGAATCGAGATGAATCCCGATCGACCTGAAATTTTTATGGTACGTCCGAAACTCCAAGTTGATCAATCTGAACGGTCGGATTTGCGTTTCAACGGTCCAAACTCTCCCAGAAAATCGAGGAAGTCACAGATAGTGTTTCTGTGAATCCTGCGTTTTTCTGTTACAGCAGCCTCTTCGCAGCATCAAACGGATATCGAAACGGACTCTGATCGACGCCAAAATTTGTGGAGTTGATCATCATCTTCTAATCTTGATTCTGACCGGAGGGATCTTCGTTTCAACGGTTCGATCAACGGGAAACACGAAATAACTAAACAGCTACTAAACAGATCTATTTTCTGGAAATTAAAATTGCAATAAAAAAAAAAATTACATAATTTCCTATACTCATATGGACGAATTTTCATCGTTTATATGAGTTTACAATAGATCTAACGGGTAAACAGTGCCAACCCCAATCCATCTCTTCAACCACGACATTCATACGCATAAAAAATAATCATGTGCATCGGCCCCCAAAAAAATTGGGACAAAAAATCTACATGTTTTACCACTCCTAGATCTAATATTTTATACGTATAAATATAGATCACCATGGGCTCCGATACCACTGTTAGTAATACCATCCGCAGCGGAAACGATTTATGGATCTAGATCTATAAACTACACGTAATAAAATAACTAGATCTATATCTACAAGGGGGTTGTAGATCATACCTCTTGGATCTCTAAATCCAAGTTGAAGAACCGCAATAGGATGAACGAAGGAAAGCATGAAGAGCACCACGATCTTCCGTACGTGTGATCCAAGCAACTCCCGGTGGAAGGAATTCTCGACTCGAACCCTTCCGATATGCTACCCGGAAAAATCTCCAAGATTTTCCCCAAATTTCCCCCTTGGCCGAAATTTGTTTCTTCTCCTCTCTAAGAGGTGAAGTCGAAATTTGTAGTGTGTTTTGGCTTGGGAAACTCTCTTTATATAGGAGAGTAAAACTTAAGCCCCAAGGATTTTATAATTAATACAAAATCAATTATGATAATCCTATTAAATAAAAGATAATCCCAAAATATTCTAGAACAAATCCAGAATAATCTTTATCTTTATTTCTTACCATAAATATTTATCCAATAAATATTTTATGCACATGTCTTATTAATACACAAGAAACTAATTCTTGTTACCAAAAAATATGCATGTGGCGTGAATTGTATCTTTAATTGACCTAGTCAATTAATTTTTGTCATACACACTAATTTGCCAATTATTATGGAAAATATATTTTCCACTTATTTTAATTATTTAGTTCCAACTAATTAAATAGTCACTAAACAATTAATTCACATATCGTTTTAATAAAGTCCAATAAGAACTAAATTAATATTATTAGGATTCGACGTCCGAGAATAGCTATGCTATATTAGGAGGCACGTCGGGGACCATGGACTAATAATCAGCGGCTCCGATAAATCAAATAAATAATTATAGAATAATTATATTCGATAAATCAATCACAGGAATATGCCACCATAATCCCGTGACTGCACTCCTCCGATTATGAGATTATATTTATCTCCTCATGAGAATAATAATAAGCGTCCATTGATATAATCATTACATATGGATTAATCCTCCATAGATCGTTCATTCTAAATCGGGAAGTTACCGTTAACCCTTTTTAGAACCTCTTATCCTTATTTACCATTAACCCCCTAGTGATCAATTAATTCATACAACTCACCGGTGATCAATCGGTGTGATATGAACTCGCGCGATCGATCGGTTTCTAGGATTAACAAATAAGGGAACTGTTATCTACTTCCATAAATGGAAGGAATGGATTCCGTATCCGTGATAACACGTACTACTCACTCAATCCAAGACAATGCCAAGATGGGGTAATTCGGACCACGGACTCGGTGTAATCCTTAACCGTCAAGTCAAACCTCATACCGATTCAAGCGGTTGATCGTGATCACCTCGGATTAAGATATATCCATAAATATGATCATCCATTGATTCGATAAGACTTCTCGATTACGGAATTATATCGTGAACTCTAATCAAATCGGTCCAAATATATGATATATCTATCATATATAAATGCCCCATTAGGTTCTCTTAACCGAAAGTCCGGATAAGACAATCACACCAACCGTGTTCGGGCGCATTAATAGCACGTTAAAGGAGAGACCCGATACTCTCGATTAACTTCACTACGGGCTAATTGTATTTTAAGTACATCTTCACTAACTCAATCCTCCCGTGTATATACCATACACTGAGTTAAGTGATTACATAAACGATATACTTAGGGTTTTCTGTAGTGTAAATACTATTGTCACATCGGTGATTATGAGAATAATAAATATGAATAATAACGTCAATTCATTTATTAAATAAAACAATTACAAAAAATTGTCTTTCGGGCATCACACCTAACAGCTAGATTCAACGAGAGGTTTCCTACCCAACCCCTCACGGAATAATTCTCTAAATCTTCGAATATAGAGAAAACAAGATAATTCTCTTTTGGATAGAGAAAGTCAGGTTATTAATAGTCAATAACAGTCGAATCTTGGATTCGGACGTTGAGCAGCAGTATAGTGCATCCTCAAGTACCTTTAGAGAATGAGGAGTTGTATGCTTGAGTATTCAGGTGCAAACCTGAGTATTGTTCACTACACTGTTTCTGATTTTTTGTCGGATAAAGGATGATCGTGAAGATCTCAGGCTCAGTGTTTACTCATTGTGATGGAGCTACAGTATGGAGCAATCCAGCACTGCCAATTTGACTCTGTTAGTCAAATACATAGCAGCTTTCGGAGCGGCTAAAGAGGAAGTGTGGCTTGAGAAGTTCTTTGTTGGATCGGGAAGTGATTCCAGGTCTCGATGAGCCGATACCATTTTATTGTGAAAACAGTTGAAAGGTAGCTCATGCAAAGGATCTTCGCAATCGTAAGAGAAGTCAGAAGCATATTGAAAGTAAGTACCACCTGGTCAGATAGATCGTGCAGAGAGGCGATGTTTCGGTCCTAAAGATCGCCTCGAGCCGACAACCTAGCTGATCAGTTTACCAAGTTGCATGACATCTAGTGTCACTGATAAGCGCTTGGCGGGTATGAATTGTTGAAATAGTGTCCTAAACCCAATCGGGTTGGACCGGATCCGACCGGGTCGGTCATTTCTACTATATCTTTATATTTATACATATATAAAATGGCTTTTCAGTTGTCATATATATGTTCTTTTAAAGAACCAATTATGAATTGCTATATGATAACGTCCTTAGTATTAAATTGTGATAGAGAAACCATGATAGGCGATTATGGTTGATGAGATCTCTAATCACTTTAATAAGTTTTATATTTAAATGTCTCTAGGCTGATGTACTATTAAACAGGGCATTGATAGTATAAACAGGCTAGCACGTATTAGATGTCTTCTGTCTTTAAGGGCAGGGATAGATCTCGTCTATCGAAGTGTATAGGCACTTGGACTGTACGTGGACATGTATTAGAGAATGCGTACGTTAGACTGACCCACTTACACGGATAAGTGTCACACTATGTGACGGTTGTGTAATTATCCTTTTGACCGGAGTCTTCATGGCATCACGGTGTGGATTGTCATGCTTTGACACTATTGAGGTTTCCCCTAGCCACGGGGCGATCATGCGGTATTGATTGGGTGTGATACTGAAGCATGCAGAGTATACATGATTGGTCGTCCGGGAATCGCATATCCTATGATTGGGATCGAATATCCGAAATGGCCTTCTTATAAGGAATGTCTAGCTCTCGTAAATCTTTGCAAAGTGGGAGTAAATGAGTTACTTCGAGAGAGCATGATATCTAGATTATAAGATACGGTCGTTGATGTTTTGACACTCGACTAACGACCGTATGGATATTATTACAGCGATAGGATTGTAAGTTACACGGTAACTGTTTCACATGAAAGATAGTAGTCATTGCATTTGACTCTTCCGATGATTGGGGGTCACGGTGTGTTGCTAGACGCTATCCCGTGATCGTTAGGCATGAAGGGCATTTTCGTAATTTGCATTTTGTGTCTACGGCCAACATATTCAGAAGCCTATCGGGTCACACACATATGAACATCTAGCCGGATTAAAATGTGGTTATAGATGATAACCAAATAAGGAAAGAATTTATCTCGTACTATAAAGGTTATAGTGGTAAATTAATATGGTGGTATTTGTTTATTATGAATAAATTAAATACAAGATATTAATAGTATTATATTAATTAAAAGAATATTCCGGATGCCAATTTATTGGCTAAAGGTGGCGCAGTATTGAAGTGTATAAGATACACTTGGATTGTGCAATTTAATTAATAAGATTACCATAATATTAATATAAGATATTAATATTTATATAGATTTATATGGACATGCGTGACATGCATTTGCATGTGCACATATGTAGACTACAATTTGTAGTAAATAAATATGGATTTATATTTGTAAAATATATTTGTGATATATATGCATGTGTAAATTGATTTATGGTAAGAAGATAAATATAGTCAATATTAGATATTGAAAATATCTTGGAAATATTCAATATAAGATATTGACAATATCCTAGATTTATTTAATATAAGATATTATAATAAATGAGATAAATCAATCTATTATAATTTCCTTATTTTATTGGGAAAATGTTTTCTTCTCCTCCACAGCTAGATATGGCGCCACATACACTATAAATATAGTGTGGGTGTCAAGCTCTTTTGTACATCATAATTCCAAGAGCTAATAGTTCTTGTATAAAATAGAGAGCATCCTATAGAGAGTTGGAGAGAGGGGAAAAAGGCCGGTCTAGCAACCGGAGTTTTCCAATAGCAATCCATGATGGGATTCCGGCGGGCTGTTCGTGTGGACTAGCGGTAGAGGCCGAACACTTAGGCGGCTCTATGCAGAACTACTCTCCTTAGACGGTCAAAGCGTCGATCTTATAGATCAAGCAAGGTAACCACCGTCTTTAGCTTATTTGTTTATTGCTTAAATGAAGTCGATCTTGGATCGATAGGAAATAAATTTTTGAATTCCGCTGCGTTCCCGCGTAGATTTCCTAACAGTGGTATCAAAGAGAGCTTCGAGCTTAAGAAATAAGCATGTTATTTTGCGTAGTTAATTTTATTGTTTAAATCACGTAATTAAAAGATGAAAGATTTTGATTCGCAAAAATGATACATGAAAAGAAAAAAAAACGAGATCGGGTGGTGCTCGGCCGACTGGCGGCGGCTGGTCGGTGGCGGTGGCAGCAGGGCAACCTGCTGCCTGCAGTCGGTTGACCAGTCAATGCTGGCGGATCTCCAAATTTTTGTTTTGTGTATTTTATGATTCAATGTGGTTCATAGTTGTGATTGGTAATTTTTCCTTTGTCTAGTTGTGTTATGTGGCTAACCAATGTTTCAAATAGTTTGGGTCATTGGGATGCCACATGGCATTAAAATAATAATGACATTTCCAGGCCTAGGCCCTTTCCAAATATTTGATTTGGGAAAAGACCTAGGCCTAGACCACTTACAAAATTTTGATTTTAGATAGTGGTCAGGTCTAAACCAAAATTATTTGGCCTTTCCAAATATTTGATTTGGAATAGGCCTAGGCCCTTTTCAAATATTTGATTTGTAAAAGGCCTAGGCCTAGGCCACTTCCAAAATTTTGATTTTGGAAAGTGGCCAGGCCTAAACCAAATTTGGTTTATGAAGATACCTTTTGGTTTAGGAAACCAAATGCATCCCTTTCGATTATGAATCAAAAGGAAAGAAACAAAAAAGACTTAATTTTAATTTTGATTTATTTTTAGAATAGTTCTAATTAATTAAAATCATTTAAAATTAATCGTTAATTTTATTTCGATTAAAATCATTTAATTAATTAAATGTTAATTAGTTAATTGATTGGATAAAATTATTTAATAGATTAAACGTTAATTGATTAATTAAAACGCAAGTAGTTAAATTTTAATTTTATCTTTTTCATAAGATGTTATTGTATGGATTCGATATAGTAGATATAATATGATTATATGGACCCCGATTGATCATGGACTCGATCGATAGGATAGATGTGAATGATTTAATTTTTCTGTTGGTTTAAAAATTGTCCTAAGCCGTTATGAAGAACGTGACCTAGTTTATTTTCTGCATTTATCTCATTCCCGTTAGCTCCCCCCGTTTGTGACGGGTGTATTTATTTTATTAGATAGAATTAAATGTAACAAGAATGGAGCAGAAGATGAAGACCAAAGAAAGACGAAAATAAAGATCCCATTGGAGAATGGAGCATTAAAGATCCTATTGGCGGTTGCATACCTTTAGATTGTGACCCGCGGATTCGTCAGTTTGTATTCGAAACCGCACCTCGGAAAAGTCCATGATCATACCGGTTACTTTACGCATTTATTTATTTTGTGCTTGTATTTATTTTATATGATACAATAGATGCATGACTAGGCACTATCTAGATAAATGTGTAGGATACATATCTATAGAGATAGATATAATTGATGAGACCGAAATTAAAGTTAATTAAGTGAATTAATTTACATAAATACTTCCACCTCAAAAGAATCAAGTTGAAATTGCCTCCCCATATTATAATGAAGGTGAAGAGCCCTTGTTCGGATCCAACTCATCAGCCAAAGCAGGGTGTTGACCTACCCCGGGTATATCGTCATTATCGAGATATGATCGTATGAAATCTCACGAATATTGGGGTTATGACTTGACTAAGAATTCTCTCGGCCACCAGCCAAAGCGGGATCGTTTGGATTTTAGAGGCAAAGGTTTGACTACTTCATAAGATGAAAATTGTCAAAGAGTTGACTAGTCAAACAACAAGAGTCGTATAAGATACGATTGACAAAGAGTTGTCTACCTATTAGACTATTTTCGGCCCACCAGCCAAAGCGGGGGTCGCGGTAGTTTAGTGGGATCTTGTCCACTAAAGAAATTAATAATTCTTGAAAGTCAATTGAGAGTAGTTGACTAGTGGGAGCAAAATCATAAATCAAAAGACCATTTTTGATTTTGCGTGTATAAACAACAACACTCTTTTATTTTCATTTTTATGTTGTAGTTTTAGCAAACTTTTTATTCTCGATTAGTAAAACCAAATTATGACCTTTTGAGAAACGTTCTCAAATATGGTTAAGTAATTTTAATCCTTTTAAAATAAGCAATGACACGAGCAATCCCGTTATAGTAGTTAGAGACAAGGAGACTACATATTTGATGCAACACTCCAAGGCTTTAATTACTAATGAAAGCGGAAGCTCATGATATGATTGAATCATTTGAAATAAGTTTCAACGAATTAATCATATATTGGAGACGATCCAAGATGATCATTCAATCATACGATGAAAAATAATTCAAACGTTGGATAAGAATGACCAGACCGAATTTTGGAAAGGTTGTTTTCAAAATTGAAAGATTTAAGTATCGACTTAATTCTATCATTGTTTAAAGGTTAGTTAAATAGTTAATGTTTTGAATATGATTCAAAAGGTTAAATAAACTATTTAATAAACTTTAGATTTTCTTTATGAAAGGAAATTAAAGACGTAGCTCTTGTGATCTTTCTTAAGTCTTATGAAGACTACACTAAGAAATATTTACAAGTGCTTGAAGGATTAAAATGGAAGTTAGGGCGTGTGTTTAAATAGAGAACTTATTAAAGTCTCCATTGTAGGCAAGTGAGTTGAGATAAATCTATCTAAGTTCAAAGTCGACTCTAAGATATATGATATCTTACGAGTGTGATTAAATTAGAAAGACAGATATGAAAGGTGAAGCAAACACTTACCATATTCTGGGTCTAGTAAACTGATAAGGGAACTAAATAAATGTTATTATGTTCTGGTTCTTATGAAGAACACGAGTTCGGTTATTTATTGGGATTTAGTAGACATATTCAATTGTAAAGAATAAATGTTATTCCGATAAATTTGGAAGGTCACTGAATCTAACATACTAGATTGATGTCACTATATAGTTGGTATATGTGATGAGATCTCAACTAAATATTTGTATGGTTGTTATCCTTAATATTTGTGGTTGTTCTAGACATGATCTCTCTGGAAGGGAAGCGTGTAATTAAACGTCATTCTGATGATGTTGAACCATATGATTATGAATCATGTGGGTTATTCGTATCTTATCCAAAGAGGACTAAAATACCATTTTATGAAAAGGTTGTAAAATCTAGAAGAATTGTCTAAAGCTTAAACATAGCGATGTTTGTTGGCTTATGACAATTAATGCCACAAATAATTGTTTATTAATCTCTATGACTATTTCAGAAATAGTTGAATGTACTTATTGAAGTACGATAATTCGGAAAGCCTGAAAAGTTTGAGCTAGTACGAATATGAGATTGTCGAGCTGCTTAGGAATTAATCTTCAATTGGATTGAAGTAATTAATACCTGAAGGGTGTTTCAGAAGTCGTCTGAAAAGGAATAAGATTTTCCCTTGAAGGACACCATCTTTGGGATACGCAATTAGATTGCGTTCCCAAAATGGAAACAACACTTTATATGATAAAGGTGTGACGCAAGCCATGCGAAGTATCCCTTACCCATTTCGGGATAGTGCCCTTATGCTTAACCGAGTTCCAAAGAATAAAAGTTGAATAAATTCCATATTAGATATGGAAGAGGATAATGTCAAATCTATCTTAACCGATGATTTGAAGTTGTCATAAGCAAAGTCAGAAAGGCTTGGAGCCTAGTACGACATATGCGACTCTGTGGAATGTCTTAGCTAGCACGCTGTATATTATTTACTTGTCCGTGGAGCAAAATGTTTGTCTCCAAACATGCTGTCTTCTAGAGGAAGTGTTTCTTCAAAGAGAAACAGTGGGAGTGAATAACATCTCAAAAGTAGTTTGAGAACCATAAAGATATATTCAACCATTGGAACATGAGCAGACGCCGCATAGCGATGAGGTGTAGAACACTGCTCAATGCACACAAAAGTTCTGTAAGTCTGTGGATAACCTCAAGCCCAAAAGGGCTGCTGGTATGTTCATCTTGATGAATGAATATCTCACGACTTATGAAAGAATGTTTGAAAGGCAAGATTGAGAGATGTGGCCAGGAGCCATAATATCTGAATTAGATTCCATCAGTGACAACCAGGTTATGAACCTAGTCTGTCTTACCTAGAGGAATGTCCTTGTAAGGCCGAGCCCGCCTCTATTCGTAGACTATGCTTGTTATAACTTCGTATCATGGCTATATGATAGTGTTGATGATGTTGGGCAGAAAGCTCAATGTTGATAGACGATAACATGATATGTGAGCCCACGAGATCCATTTATGGACTCAAACAAGTTTCTCTAGACGATTTCTTTGTTTGATAATCAAAGGAGTTTGATTTAGTCAAAAGAAGAATATGCCCAATGTGCAAGATGGATGGTGGGAGTGTGTTACGATTTTTGAGTAAGGTACACTACAAAAAACTGGGCTTTTTGCCACGGAAGGTTATCGTCGCAAACTAGGCTTATTCCGTCGCAAATCCTAATTTGCGACGGATTTGCGACGGTTTTTATTTGTCGCATTTTTTTGTCGCAAATCCGAGATTTTGCGACGGTTTATCCGTCGCAAATTATTTGCGACGAATGTTGCGACGGATAATAACGTATTTTATTTTTTTTAAAAAAACATAGTTTCCGTCGCAAAACAATGTAAAATCCGTCGCAAACAATTGTATAAACCGTTGCAAAAATATATAATCCGTCGCAAAAAAAATTTATAATCCGTTGCAAAAATTTTATAAACCGTCGCAAAAAATTATAATCCGTCGCAAAAATTGTATGATCCGTCGCAAAGTTTTTTTATTAAATATTTTTTTTTTATTTTTAGATCCTTACATATCCGTCGCAAATACACTTTTCCGTCGCAAAAAACAACTTTGCGACGGAATATTTCCGTCGCAAAAGTTAAAATAATCGAAAAATTATGGTCGTTTTGCGCGCCCGGGCCAAACCACCGCCGCAAAACAAACCTATAATTTTCCCCGGTAGCATTACAATTGCTACCGGCTATCAACAACAACAATATAAAAGGGGATACGATACCAAAATAAATAAAACGATATGTCAATGGGGATATGTCAAAGGGGATAAAACGATATGTCAAAGGGGATATGTCAAAGGGGATAAAACGATATGTCAAAGGGGATACGATAAGCCAAAATAAATAAAAATGTATAAAGCAATATGTCACCCGGTCAGACCCGGTGTACTACCTAAACCCATGTCACTTCCTCCAGGTCCGTGATCAGATCGGTCATCTCTATGCTGCCTCGTAACCGGGTTGCATCCCTCCGGAGGGATGCTGCCTAACCGCTGGGTAATCCACTCCTCCATCTGCGCTAGTCTGTCTTCCTGACGCTTTCTGTCTCTCTCTAGCTCCTCCAACCTCGCCTGTGTTTCTGCATTAATCTGTCTTTCTCTCGCCATCTCCTGGGTGAGACGGGTGAGTATGCCCGGAGAGTATGTCTCGGCGGATGAGTGTCGAGCAAGAGCAGTGTGCTGTCGTAGTACATGGAGGCAGCCGACCCCATGCCAAAAACTCTCCCCTTCTTGTCGTAACCACCGCCGGCTTCGTAATAAAGACGCGACTCGTCGACGGGGGTGTCGTCGCGTCTCCCGGGCTTTCGCCTTCTTCGAGGTGAAGACGTCCCGTAAAGTATGATATAAATTTGTTAGTAACAATAATTACATGATATATATATAATGTATATATAATATTTAGAATACATAACGTACCAAGATTTTCTCAAACTTCCTCGAGACGAAGTTGCCCGACTTCTTCTTCTTCGAACTAGTCACCGCATCTCCGACCGATAGGGGCACTTCTCTATTGTCCTCCATGGCCCGAGCGAAATCGATAACGCCGCGTCCGCCCATAGCATGTGTCCCGTGGATCTTCCCTTCCTCACCGGATCCGAAGCTCGGTTTATCTTCTTTTTCGCATGTTTCCTTGAATGCCTATTCCGACATAAGATAAACAAGTTAGTACATACATATATATATAAAACACAAGTATTATTAATTAAATATTGAATAATTGCTTACGGGACTCCCAATCCACTCCTCGAACTGACGGAGAATATCCGGGGTCATCCAAAACCGAGCACGGGGGTTTGTTTGAGCCCGATACATATAATCACGGACCCTGTTGATAGCATACCGCTCAAAAGCTTCCCTAACCAGGCGCTCGTGGCGTAACTCGAAGCTGACTTGAGCCTGCAACATAGTTATATATATGTTATATGTATAGTTATAATTATAGTTATATTTATATATAGTTATATTTATATGAACGACGTACCCTAAATGCGTGCCACCACCTTTCCTGCTGCTCCTGGCTGGCATTATGCCACGTGGTGGCAAAAGTGTCAAGTTGAAGCCGCCGATTATGGCGGTCTTAGCCATTTTCTTGACATAGTTGTCGGTAAACCCGTCATATTGAAAACAATAAGTTGTTAATATATTTGGTTAATCAAAATATAAATAAAAATACAAACAAATTAAAGCAAGATATGTATTAACTTACCATCTCCCCTCGGGATCCAAAAACGGCAATCCAAGGTCACCATTGACAATGACACCCAAATCCTCCTCGGTCATCCGGTGTATCTCATCATCCAAACCGTGAGTTCGTGTGGAGGAAGACGCTCCGGGGGAGGGGGAACTACCCCTACCGCGTCTACCTCTACCTCTACCTCTACCCGACATCTATTTGACACGTAAAATGACGTTTATACTAATCTAAATGCAATTATAATAAAAAAGCGTTTATACTAATTAATAATAAATTACAATGTTTAATACATTATTATTCAAAGAATGATGACAAAATAAAATATTTAATACATTATTATTCACTATCACTACTAGAATGGAAGAGTTCTTCCTCCTCTTCATCAGTATCTAGATCATCAACCGATTCTTCTTCCTCTCCATCTTCTTGTTGAATGAAATCCGCCATCTCATCATCATCCAAGTCATTATCCCCAACATCGGAGTCAACATCGGCATCAAGATCTTGGTGGACAATGTTAAGAGGATCAGATAATCGGGAAACATCATTGATCACTTGTTCTTGGAAAACGGTTTCCTCGACGAGAGCATCGATGGTCGATCTTGCCTTTGTTTTGAAAACAACCGACCATTGATCTTTGTCTTTTTTCAAACTTGGATATGGAGCATAGTAGACTTGCTCGACTTGATAAGCCAGAACAAATGGATCATAAGCGCCATATTTCCTACCACGATGAACTTCAACTATCTTATAATCTTTATGCACATTCATGCCCCGTTCGTAATTATCAAACCAATCACATTTGAACAATACGGCTTTGTAGACAAATAAGCACCATAATACACAAACTCAATGATTTCATTTAAAGTGCCATAATAGTCGGCACCTTCCGTGGAACCGACACAAACTCCGTTTTGACCGAAGATTTACCAATATCGCTTGCCCGGTTGAATGTCCGAAAGTTGTAGCCGTTAATCGAATAACGTTTCCAAGTTTTGACTTGACGAGAAGGACCACTTGCCAAAGCTTTTAGCAAATCATCATTCAACAATGATGCTTGTTGTGCAAACCATTTGGTAAATTCATTTTCATGTTTATTCCAAATATCCGTCGAGGTCAATTGAGGTCGTTGAACACGAATAAATTGCTCGAACAATCTAAGAATGAATCATTTTGTCGCTTAATGTATATTTGTTCGTAAAAAACTCGTTAAGCATTGTATATATGTAGTAATGAGGTACTTACAGCTTCATACGGTTTCATGATTTCGCAGCTTAGACAATACGTACTTGTGCACAAAGTCATATTCTTTATTATCCAAGAACCTCGTCTTGCACTTCCCAGCTTGTTGTACTATTATGATCACGGAATAACTCGTAAATCAAACGATTGCCGATGCCGAAGTCTCACCAACAAGAAGATTCTTTGCTTTTGTTTCAATATGATCATCGTAATACATAGAACGAAGTTTGAAATCTCTTCCAACAAATACGCATTGCATATTGATCCCTCTACGAAAGCTTTGTTACCAATCTTTTGTTTTAAGTGATTCAAAAACCTTTCGAATGGATACATCCATCGATATTGCACGGGACCACCAACTCGACCTCATACGGCAAGTGTATCGGTAAATGCTCCATCGAGTTAAAAAACGCCGAGGCAAAATCTTCTCTAACTTGCAAATAATCTCAAAGAATGTTATTCTCTAAACGAATCACGTCTTCTATTTTTAGGGTAGCAAAAGACACAAGTCTCGAAAGAATTGACTTATCTCGCCAATGCATTCCACTCATTTTTCGGAATCAATTCTCGAAGGGCAACCGGCAACAAACGTTCCATAAAAACGTGACAATCATGGCTTTTCAAACCACGTAGAATGTATTGATCATGATCTACGCACCTACTCGTGTCCGAAGCATAACCGTCGTGGAATTTCAACTTGGTGACCCATTCACACAACACTTTTCTTTTCTCGCTTGTCAAGAACAAGTGTACAATCGGGACGCTTTCGCAAAGCTCTTTCAAATCTTTAGCAGATTTTGGACCACAAGCAGCTTTGCCTTTAACGTCCATAACCGTGTCAATCAGCTTTTTCAAAGAAGTTTTTCTCAATATGCATCACATCCAGTGCAATGTCGAAGCAAGAATGTTTTCCAATACGGAAGATCCCAAAAAATGCTTCTTTTCCACCAACCATTCTTGAAGTTTTTAAGCCGTTTCAAGTCCGAATCCGAGCCATCAATGATGCTTGGTAGGTGTTGTACAAATTCC